>CM068715.1:30351026-31669776 GCA_035079005.1 Fraxinus americana | reverse complement strand
ATCTAGAGCAAGACCTCGTCGACCCATAAGCTTAAATATCTCAAACCCTTCCTCTGCCTGCTCATTTTCCACCAACCCAGAAACAACTACATTATAAGAAACCAAACTCAACAATCCAGAAGTACTGCAGTCACGAAAAATTGACAAGGCATTGCTGCTCATGCCACATTTCACGTACATCAAAATAAGTTAATTAAAAGAAAAACAAACAAACTGATAGCCTAATTTCACTACCTGCTCATGAATTTTTTGCCCGAGTTTTAATTCCTCCAGACCAGCACTAGAACTATGAGCACTGGCAAAAATAAAATCATTGGCTTATGATACTTTTGCATTTGTACATAAAGCGCAATAGTAGAGTGGGATTTTCTGGCTTGGTCAGAACCCGAAATCATAGACCAACACCAAATTCTTATGGGACATTTCATCAAACACTAGGTGAGCTGATTCAATGTGGCCATATGTTGCATAAAAATTGATCATGTGATTGCCAATATAAATGTCTGATTCAATGCCTGTTTTGACTACAATGGCGTGAAGCAAAAAGGCATGTTGAAATGCCTTTGATTTGGCACGGTGGTGCAGAAGTGAAGCTAAAATTTCTAGTTGCATTTACAGGAGGAAAAGGATTATGTTATTTGTATGTAAAAATAAGGAATTACATAAAATAATGAGGAAGAAAAATATTGGATAAAATAGTTGACTGTATTTTAAAAAGAACGATGGAGTGCAAATGTGTAGGTAAATCATATAGACATGTAACAAAGTTGACCGGAAAATATGTTTGAATTTGGCGGCAAGTGTAACGGGCTAGACAAATAGCCCACTATACTATTTTAGGGCCCAAAATGACAGAGTTCAATAGAAGTGTAGCCCAATAACTAAGCTCACGTTTCCATCCCCCCCATTTTTTAAAATTTATTTCTCTCAAGCTCACTTTCAACGATACATTTTCATAAAAAATAATTTTAAATGTAAACTAAATTTATTTCTACTTTTTAACCACACATTTTTCAAATAATCACTATTACAAAATCCATTTTCCAAAAAATGGAATTCAAACAAACCCTAAATAACCAGTCTAATTTTTATTATAGGTAGTTTGTATAAAACGTTCCTATCTATTGTTCTCTTTGAGATCATCATTTCCATAGTTTCAAAGATCCTCATTTCACAATATTCTTGCACAAAAATCCTTTTCATCCCCTACTATCTATTTATTTTATTAAATAGGCGTATACTATGTAGATGACATATTTAAAAGGGCAAAAAGTCAATTCAATTAAGCTCATAAAAATAATATAAAAATAAGAAACGAAAAAGTAAAATAGGAAAATAAATTTTCAAAGTGCATCTTCTACTCCAAAGCCCTACACCCAACCCACTTTAATATCGACACCTGAAGCTAACGCAATCGAGCAACATGAATTTGCTCAGTATATTCACACTACTTATAATGTTATAAATGAAACATCCTAATACTATACAATTACATATTAAGACCAATCCCGCTAGTCGTAAACTTGTGTAGAAGCAACCTACGACGATTGATTTACAAGAGTTTGATGTATACTAGGATTGTAATGAACTCTAGTGTAAATTGTGTATAACTTAAAATTCTGAAGTATAGATGGAGCACAAAGCACATTAATCAGCTTAAGAGGAAGGGAGAAAGAGGGAAGGAAGGTTGAACCAATTGCTCAATTATTTAGCTTCTAGTGTTAAATCTTAACAATGGGTTGGGTGTGGGGCTTTAGAGAAGATGCTTTTTAGAATTTATTTTTGTCTTTTATTTTCTTTGTTTCATATTTTTATTTGTTTTCCTTAAAATTAAATGATAGGGACATTTTTGTCCTTTTAAATTATATCATCGGTAAAGGATGCGCCTATTTTATGAAACAATTGAATGACATGTGAGAAAAGCGACATTTTGTGCAAGAACAAGTTGTAATAGGGATTTAAATACGAATTTTGGAACTGTAGGGAGGACAAAAGATAGAGACATTTTATGTCAACTTTTCTTTTTATTATCATCCTATAAATATTTTCAAATCATTTTTCCTTGACTAAATTATGCAATTATAATAAAATTCACTTGAACTTTCATCAAAATGGTATCACAATCCTATAAACCAATTAATTACCCATGCTTATCTTTGTGAGTAGTGACTAGTATTTATATATCTAGCAATTTCAAGTTCTCTATGTTGACTAGGTCCGGAAACGACCAAAATATGATGTTAACATAGTGGAAATAATTGAAGCACTACTATTTCAAATGTTTAAGAATACTAGGTGCAAGCAACGTGTAATACACTTTTGCCTAATTTATATTTAATAATTTTGTTTAAGAATTAATTTGTTATTAATAAAGATGTAATTTTTTTGGTTAATTAAATAATTAATGATGTAATGTTTATGTAATTGATAAATAATTAGATGTGTAATTTTGATGTTGTGATGTAAGTTGGTGAGATCGAAAAAAATAAGCAAAAGTTGACAAATTTGGAGAAATGACTAAATTATAAGGGATCTAAAGTTCGGGGACTAAAATGTAAATACTTAAAAGTTGTGCCGAATCTCACGATGAAGATTTGAGAGTGCTCGAAGTCAATTGGATAAAGGAAGACGTCAATGGAATCAAATTTAGTCAAAAGATGATCACAAATCAATTTCCAACCGAAAAGTTATGCTCCGATATTTTAGTTTCATATTGAGACCTATTTTTGGCATAGAAATTGATCGAATTAGAAAATGATGTCTGAATAAAAGTTGTAGACAGATAAGTTAGCTTTCCAACGCATTTTGAATCGCCTCAATCGGATATCAGAATACAAAATTATGATAAAAACACTGAAAGAAGGTACAGCTGCCTGTTTAAAACAAGAAATTCCGTTACATAATCCGTTAAAACAAAAAATTCATTTAGTTTTTCCGTTAAAAACAAGAAATTCCGTTACATAACCACTTTTAATATATAGAAGATATGTACCAAAAAAATTCCTTTGAAATATACTTCACATTCTCACTTTATATATCTTGTCTTCCATTATTCATAAAACGATTCATTTAAAAGTTTAGACTGGATTTTAATGTGATCTTTAATATTCTCCTTCATATTCGGGTCGAATCTATACATATCACCTGATACAGAAGGATTTGAACTCAAATATTTTACGTGACTTTAGTATTATATTAACTATCGCGCTTAACGTCTAAGCAAATTAGTCTTCTCGAGATGCTCTTAAGAGCTAGAAATCTACATATGCAAGTTGAGAAGAAATATATTTTGGTGGGATGGACATGGGCGGCTACTTTTGCCTCTCTGCCACATTTTCGTCCCACTTGTTAGGTTACACTCTTTCGAATGACATTGAGAATATTAAAACGCGTAATAAATCTAAACTATAACGATTTCAATAGCACAAATCATTTAAAAAGTCAGGAAACCCTACCATCCAATTCAATGAATAGATCATGATAATGATTTATCATAATTAATAACCCTAAAAAGTAAAAAAAGAGACAAAAAGTGGGATTAGAGTGGGAAATTAGTTTTCAAGAAATCACCAAAAAGTGGCCTAAAAGGAAATAGATAGGACCATGGATAGCTACTTTTGTTCCCCATGTTGCATAATAATGAAATCAAGTTATTTTCATCTGTTCATACACACTAAGAGGCCTTATTTTCCTCTCATTCTCACATGCACATGAGATGAAAAAAGGATGCCTTTATTGTCAACTCATTTTGACTATACATACTAGGAAATTAAAAATTTTAATATTAAAGATATCAATAATTAAAAAAGTTTGTTTTATTGCAAGAAAATTAACTTTATTATGATAAATTATTGGAGTATGTAAGATGAGGACATTATGATTTATCTATCGACCCCGTGACAACTTGATTTCTTTTCCTACTTTTTTTTAATTGTATTCGACTTGCAGTATTGTTTATTTATTCTTTAAATTATACGCGGCACTATGGAACAACTTTAGTGTTTTGATGGATTTAAAATATCGTCGTGCAAGAGGAGTTGAGAATTATATAGTAACCTAAAACTAGAGCCAATAAATAAATTATGTCATGTGTAATGTACTATTGCTCAATAAGTTTCCTTCCTAATTACTACTTTTTACTTAAGATGCAAAGGCAATGATGGAATAGGCAAATTCCTTTCCCATTTCAAAATTTCAATCAATGGGAGCAAGAATTATCTTGCTAGGTTTTGTCATAGATTTTAAAGTCATGTTTTAACTCATGCAATGTGGTCATAACATGCGAATTTTGATTTTACAAGACAGTAATTCACGGTTTTTTAGAAAAAAAGACATTAAATATAAGTAAGTAAAGAGAGCGAGGTTGTTTAATATGAAATAAAACTGTAAGTCTGTAACTCCATTTCTAATTCAGAATCCCTTAACCTCGATCTCGTAAAGTCCAATCAATTATGAGGTATGATCAAGTTCATTTGAATGATCTTAGTTTAGAAAAACAGAAGTCTAATATAAGAGACCGAATCTCATGTTTAACTAAACAGTTAAGAACTATAAAGTCAACAAAAGAGCTCATATAAATCGTATAATTAGTTTACAAACATTAAGAAAAGACAACATACCATACTTAGGTTTAGACCGCACACAATTTTTCGAAAGACTACTCATAAATTTGTGTTGACTTCAGAGATTGTAACCGAATTTCATCTTATTAAATATTCATAGTAGAATTAGTCATCTTCTCCACTATTGACATCGGAGATCTTATTCTTGACTCTATTCACAAATTTTAGAAAAAATCATATGAATGCCGTTGATCCGAGTTTGCTTTACCAATTCTCAACTTGAACTCGTTGCATAGCAATGCTAATGCATGTTATTTTATACTCAAATAAGTTAATAATTAAAAGACTAAGTGCTTATTTTGAAAAGAAAAAAAAAATTATAATGTGATTATAATGAAAGGGAGTAATGAGTCTTACGAAATATGTAAATAATAATTAAGTAATAATATGAATGTATATTTAAAATTAATGTTTGATCTTTACCTTTAATTATAATAACATTCTAATGAAACCAAACAAAGTAATCGTTACTTTTATACGACAAGTTTCTTGATTCAAAACTTTCGTAGGCCACTACCAAAATTAAAAATCATCTTTAAAATTTAAATATTTTTTCTACAAAATAATGTTACAAAAATTATTTACGTTCTCTAAACAGTTGCTTTTGAGGTTAAAAAAATTGCTTTTTGATCTATTTGAATAATTTTTTGAAAGTTTTAGAAGAATTTTTAGAGAAAATTGATCCAATGTTATTTTTTCAGGAAGTTCTCGTACAAAAAGTAAAAACAGAAGTAGAAGTCCTTAGTCGGTTGCAATATGTCTTTAGCAAATTTATGAAAGAAAAGTGGTTCCTAATTTGATTAGTTATGTGAGGGATTAAAATCAGATTAAAATTGAAAATATAGTCGTTATTGTTGACTTTTATTAGACGAGTGGGATCCAATAACGGCTATATTTTCAATTTTAATTTGATTAAAAGCTCTCTCAAACAAGGCCTAAAGCTTAGTTAATTCGAATTTTATTTGTTTCATTCGAGCTAGAAGCTCTAGAAGACAACATATGGGAAACACAACATTTTAGTCAGTAACAAGTCCAACTTTTTCCTTTCCTACTATAGGAAATTTTGGGTGTACATGAACTGAACCCGTGACACACATTCACGAAATACATACTTGTGACTATTCTTGGGAGGTGCATCTCCTGCCAACTCATGTTGCAACTTCTTGTGAAAAAATAATTTGTTTATTTTTGGAAAAAATAAAAAAATATTTCAGTTTTTGTATTATCTTGTCTATGACTGGAATTTTTCGGTTCATTTTCTGCCATAGAAATAGTCACACAGTCACATGTTATGTACAACAATAGGGACAAATTTGGTGGGACAACCCTCACATGAATTCACAAAGTGACCTTTTTCTTTATTAATTTCTTTAAAAATGAGGTACTAGAATTGGTAGTATAATGTGTTGGAGCTAGATTAAGAGAGATTAGCTGAGATAGTCAAACATGTTCGACTATCGGTAGTATTCACTATAAATATCATTCCTCAAGATTATAAGATCAAGGCATAGCTTAAATGGTAAGACCGAACAGAAGAAAAATTAGTTTTTTTTTACGTTTCATATTCATAAAACAAATAAAAATATAGAATAAATATCAAAATGACCTACTATTAGTCGTTTAACGTAATTTAAGAACTATATTAGTTTTCTCTATAACGTTTGAATTAATATAAATATATTTGATAAATAATTTATTGATAATACACCAAACTTACATAATGTAGTCTAATTTTAAAGCCTTTAAAGTCGTGATTTTTTTAACGTGGCGTGGTCCATTGTGACAGTGATATGAAGTACTAGCTATTTTTTTTACTAAAGAAATTGAATTCGACTAGTCTAATCGATTTTTGTAAGAACGAGATTGTGAACTACCGAAAGAATTTCAACGTCACGTAGCTCTAACATGTTTGACTATGCATAAATTACTTATAAATCGTTTATAAATTAGCTAACAGAGGCTTGATCTAAACATCCACTCAAAAATATGTCATTTCCAAATGTGTTGTAAGTCACAAAGCAAATCAAGTAATTATGACTTCCAATAGACAAAAAGTGTAACTATAAAGGTCACGAAATATTTCTGCCATATGAAAAAGTTCAAATTGAAATTCTTCTTGTCAAAAAGTGCCACAAAAGAATTAAAAAGGCATGAATGAAAGATTTAATATGCATACAAATTCTAATCTCAAGATATGAATTCCACTTAAAATATGTGGTAAAGAATCTTTGTCTATCAATCAATGGATTTGCCTCAATCAATTAGCATCAATTATATAACTAATTAATTTTCCCATAACCCCACAAACAAACCTAATTCCACTTCATTAATGAGACTCCGTGTTGATTGATATGCAATGTCGAAAATGACTCAACGATACAATCAACATGTTTGTATTTTATTTTCTTCCTCAATAACGTCTAGTGTTATCAAATCCACCGTCCAAATATGCACTACATTTCTTAATTCTTTTTACTATTTTGTTTTACAAAAAGGTATATAAAAAAAGATAGTATATTATAGCCCTGTTTGGGAGGGATTATCAAAATTCTACAGTAAATCAATTCTCATTTTCAACCACACATTCTTCAATAAAATAATATTTTCCATCACATCAATAATTTTTTCTTCTTTTTCAACTACATATTTCCCATCATATCAGTATTCAAAAATCAATTCTTCCCCCCAAAAATCTCTACCAAACAAGTACTATATCAAGAAATTAATCTTACATCAGTTCCCAAAGAATTTAATTTGAAATTTGAAGAATGTTTTGGATCATCTTCTCATATTTCCAAGCTTCAAAACTTAGTTGTATAAATCTATAAAGCTCGTTGATCTTTCTCGAGTTCTTACTTTACATGTCTACCTCTTTCACCTTTTCTTTTACGTCCCATGTTAAAAGTTGAGAAAATTCAATGTCCACTGAATCAACATAAAAAGTGTCGCTTTCTTTATAGTCTTTTTATGCAACTATTTCTTTCACAAAGTCATTAACCTTGCAAATTTGTCTCACACACAACATAAGAAAGGATCACTCCTAGACGAAGTTCTCTTCACATCAATTGTCTACTAAAGTCAAGTGCAAAAACAAAGTGAAATAACAACTAATGTGCTCCGTAGTCAAAAGGAAAAAAAAAATGTTAAATTGATTTAAACTCTGATAGCGTATTCATACATGTTTTCCAAATTTTCTTTCTTTCTTTGTCTCTGTGCCTACACAAAAACTCACGAATTAATTTACTTATTAAGTTATTTATTTTTTAGAATAACACTAATTACCCGTACACGAGAACTCATTTTTGACATAAACTTGAAAAGAAATAGAAATCTTTCTTTCAATATAGTGGCAAGTAATTTTGAATTGTGAAAGATTGAATTGAACCAAAGAAAAATAGACTTTTTATTTAACAAAAAAATTTCATAAAAAGAATGAAGTTAAAGAATTTGCTCTTAAAATTAAGGTTGTACCACTAGAAATTGTTAGATAATATAATAATTATAATTTAATGAAATCATCAAGACAGACTTCTCCTACTGTCGTCCATTTTCGGTCTTTTGTCTGGTTTATCCCCAATAAATAAAAACACACAATGAAAAGAACCCTAACTACCTCCACTTCACTCTTCCACTCAACCACCCATAAAATTTGGAAAAGAAAAACAACACAAAAACAATTTTTCCACTTCTCTTAGTACCCATAAAGAATACTGATACTATCGAGAAAATTTAAATGTAGCTAGCTGATCAGCTTCATTTCTTGATTTCTAGGTGGTGAAGAGTAAAAATAAAAATAAAATAGTAGCAGCTTAGAGTTTTGTAAAAAGTGGGGTTTGCCATTAGCATTTTGGGTTCTTTTCTTGAATAAATGTGAGTAAAGATTTTAGCTTTTTTTTTTTTTTTATTCAAATAATTTGATGGTTCTTATTTTATATTTTCTTTTACCGTATATGTTGTTCTGATTCTTTGCTTGTTTCTTCAGCATTATGTATATATGGTATACATAAAATATTTATGTAGTAATATATGTATATGTGTATAATATTTGTTACTAATTTGTCATTCCTTTTTTTGAAGAACATGGAGCAGATGAAGTAAGCGAAAGAAAGAAAAAGAAATCAGAAACAGAGAAAGAGAAAAAGAAACAAACGTCAAGTTCAGGTATTGGATCACCCATTATTTATTTTCCAAAAATTAATATTTTACACACAGGTGTGTTCACATGTATATATAACTTATATAAGGGTGTAAGTGTACATAGTTTTTATGCTTTTATTTGATTAATTTGAAGAAGAAATTTTAGCTTTTGCAGCTGAATGTCATCTATGCTTCCTTATGCTGATTGAATTTTATATAGAGTATATAGTTAATTCGCCAAGATTCTGGTTTGCTAACTGATAGTTTTTTATGAATGAACAGATTTGGAATTGTGGGGTGTGAGGAGTTGGGAGAGGATTGGCTAAAATGAAGAACATTAGTTCTTTTCTTATTGTAATCCTATCGAGTCTTTTTGTTCTTGGGAAAGCAGAAATATACATTGCGACAGTTGAAGGCGAGCCCGTGACAAGTTATAAAGGTGGTATTGATGGTTTTCTGGCCACTGCCGTGGAATCTGATTCTGATGAGAAAATTGATGTCACCAGGTATTTTTAATATTTATTTAAACCTGACTATATGTTTATAGAATTGCTCTGAGTTTGTGGTTGATGCCTTTTCTCGTTCAAGTTGTCTTATGGTAATTCTACATGTGCATGCTTGATTTTATATTTAAGCCCTGTTAGATATCCCCAATTTTCCATGGAACTTGGAAATCATTTTTCATTTTCCATCTTTTACATTGTGTGATAAGCAAATTTTTCCTTGGAATTGGTTTTCTCCCCAACCCCCCACGTGACAGCCTTTTCTTGGTGGGAAAATGGTTTTCCACCTTTTTTTTCATAGCAATGGAAACAAATTCTATCCCCAATTGTAATAAATTCTATCCCTTTAATGGACAATTTTCATGTAAAACAAAGTCAAACGAACACCAAAAGATCCAAAATTTCAATATTTTCCACGTGGAAAATTATACTAATCAAACACAATTAATTTCCAGGAAAACAATTATAGGCAATTCAATTCTCTAAAATTCATTTTCTTTCCACCCAAATTCTACTATTGCAATCAAACGGATCCTATCAATGGTAGCTTCATTTGTTCACTGTTAGTTAAATTTTATTTATTTATTTATTTTTTTAGTGGTTTGGTGGAACTTGATTGTCAAAGAAAAGCTCAGAGTATGAGAAAACGGGTCTTCTAGTGTTGATATCATCAACATGTCTGTCTTTCATTTAATTTTCACAGGCTAAGCATCATAAGAAGTTGTTTGACCTTAGTTTTAATTTTGTGTTAAGCAATGTTTATTTCTTTATCAATAAAATATTTTGAGAAAATGTTGTAAATGAAAAAATAAGGCTGATAATTTAAGTTCGTGCAAATTCCAGTGAAATTGAGATTTAGTTTATTACTACATAATGTGTGGTAAAATTGCCTCAATATATTGTATGATATATATCCCCATTTTGGTCTAGAGAAGATTTTATTTCGCTTTTGCTTTCAGTTTCTTGGTGAGATATTCTGTTATGATAAGCCCTGTTTCCTATTGACCTTTTATTGGTTTTTGGTGGTTAGTGAATTTCAAGTTTCAACTAAATGCATCATTGTGAAATTGGCACCAAAAATGCACTGTATGATGCGTGTTGCATGCTGTGACAACTGAAGAGTTTCTGTCAAAATAATTTGCTTCATAACCAAACAGCCTAGTCATATGTTTCTGATCGGCAACATAGTATATACCATAAGAATTATGTAAATGCAAATTTGATTTTTGAAATGATTTTCTTTTTGCGAGAAAGAAATGGTTGAAACCTTGATATTTCATGTTGCTTTATGTTTGCAAGTATAGAAATGCACGTCTGTTCAAGTTTGTCTGGAAGGAAATAGAAGATGAACCATGCTATTCAAGTACAACAATAAAATTTTAAGCAAAACAACCTTATGGCATCACTTTCATGTCCTCTATATATTGGGCCAGCCGTTTCCAAATTATGCTGATTTTGAATTGCTATTAGGTCGTATCGACCGCCTTTGGATTCCTGGTCGTATTCATTTCTGAGCAGAACGTATTAGCTGTCTTTACGAGTACATGTTGTATACTACATGTTGAGGCTTTCCTTGCTTTTTGTTGTTATTATTACCGCTTTTTAATATGTCTCTTTTTCTCTGACCTGAGGTTGATTGAGATCCATTTGTCTGATTTTGTGTTCTCCCCTTTTTGCCTCTGCTACAGTGAATTGGTAACATCTTATGCACACCATCTTGAGAAGAAACATGATATGCTTCTTGGAATGTTGTTTGAGCGTGGGACCTACAAGAAGCTCTATAGCTACCGTCATCTTATCAATGGCTTTGCAGTTCACATTTCTCCTGAGCAGGTGATCTGCTATCTTCTTTATTGTGACCTTCAACACTATTCCGCTAGTATTACTTACACAATCAATATATTAGTAGGCAGAAATACTTAGACGAGCACCAGGTGTGAAGTCTGTTGACAGAGATTGGAAGGTGAGGAAACTGACAACCCACACACCCCAGTTTTTGGGGCTTCCAACTGGAGTATGGCCAACAGGAGGTGGCTTTGACAGAGCTGGAGAAGATATTGTGATAGGATTTGTGGATTCCGGTATTTATCCTCATCATCCAAGCTTTTCAAGTCACAACACTGAGCCCTATGGACCCGTTCCAAAATACAGAGGAAAATGTGAAGTTGATCCAAACACCAAGAAGGACTACTGTAACGGGAAGATTATTGGAGCTCAACATTTTGCAGAAGCTGCTAAAATGGCCGGCGCGTTTAATGCCGAAATTGATTTTGATTCTCCCCTTGATGGTGATGGACATGGAAGGTTTGAGTTAATTGTTTTTATAATGGAATTTCATCAAATTATTGTGCTCCCTTATTCATACGTGTCCTCAACACCCCCTTGAGAAGGCAGCTGCGATGAGCAATTATTTGATACTTGAATTCATATTGTGCCACCTTGTTGCATCGAGTTCTAATTATCACCATATTTCTTCATTCTCCTTGTACCTTTTCAATCCAACAGCCTGCTACCTACCCCTGTTCTCTTAAAAATTTCATTCCTGTTCTCTGCAAGTTTATACTTGATTTTTGCAAACAGTGGATACCTTTTTGGACAATTTGTTATATGTGCGTATGCATACATGTCTTTGCTTCTTGGTGTAACTTTATCTCTCTTCAATTATCTGTCCATCTATCTTCCTGATATGGTATCATGTTAGCATGCATGTGCTTTCTGATATCCCTCCATGCTTCTTGGTTTTCCTATTATACATCATTTCAATCGACATTGCAATCTATTTACTAATTTTGTGAGAGCTTTGTTCCTTGAGAGTGTAATTCATGTATCTGTCCAACGAAGAGCTTGTCCTCGACTCTTTTCACGTGAACCCTGAAAACTTGTCAACCAAAAAACAAGAACCGGTCTTTTTGTTGAATATATCATTTTCAACTTTCTCATAACTGAAGAGTCTGACAGGGTGTGCAGGTATAGAAAATGTTATTTTGGACAATATTTTAGAAAACTCAAATTTTGCATCTTATACAAGGCAACATATGTTTTCACGTAGACGTGGTTTTGACTCAAGAGTCGTCTCTTTTCCTACTGGGATGTACAGCTACTCCATGTTCTCTCATCTCTTACTTTTCCCTAACCTGATCTGTACAGTTCAATTTAATTGCTGTCTCAATGTCTTGATTTCTGTTGTGAACGTAAGTTCACGGAGTACTCAGTGCTTCGTAAACAATATTTATCAGAAGAAATAAAAAGAAAGAAAGGTTTCATAAACATTATTTTGAAAGGGATTGAAAAAAAAAAAAAAAAAATGAAGACAGCATTTCAGAAAAATAATTTTATCTTGTAGTTTCTGTTCCAGTTCAATCTTATTTTTTACTATAGGTTTCTTAATGTAATTGTTGCCTTTCCTGGAACTTATCTTAGCAATATTTTTTACCAGCCACACAGCGGCTATTGCAGCTGGAAATAATGGAATTCCAGTGAGAATGCATGGATTTGAATTTGGAAGAGCAAGTGGGATGGCACCTCGTGCTAGGCAAGTTGTTGACGGCATGCACTCACGATGTTGTGATGCAAATCTGTTACATCCTGTTTTGTCAATGACAGATATTCTTCCAACGGTTAAAATGTTCATATTTGTTCAGGATTGCTGTCTACAAGGCCCTCTACAGATTATTTGGTGGTTTTGTTGCAGATGTAGTTGCTGCCATTGATCAGGTATTTTGATATGTGAAAACACTGGCATGTAAATATTGGAGGAGATGATGATTTTACCAACCTTGCTGTTTTTCTGCTGAGATTGCATATGGTTTCTTACTGAGACAGCTTACATGAATTATTTTTTGTGGATAAATATTTGTGTCACCAGCATCGATGAGTTGAGCAATGACAAACGTTAGATTTTGATGAAATTGACATCTAAATATGAGGGACGAATGCGAAACGTATAATTATTTAAAATTTGGGCTTTTAAGGAAAACAACCGTGCATAATGCTCAATAGAGGGGAGGAATAAAATTTTAATTTTTGGAGAAATAAAAACAGAAATTTTCAAGTTTTGTGGGGTCAATGGACCATGTGTCTCCGCCAGTGTGTATAGAGCATGGAAATAAGATGACTACAGTATGATTAGATTTCACTCTGTCCAGTGTCCAACATTAGCAACACATTCTGTGTCAGCTAAATAATGATAGAGACATCATGTACATAAATGTTTTCCAAATAAACTTGATAATAATCATGGGGAAATCTATTTTGCATGTATATATTGGTATCAATGCTCTGAAACACAGTTGTTTTTGACAGGCTGTTCATGATGGTGTGGACATTCTGAATCTCTCAGTGGGGCCAAACAGTCCTCCAGCAACGACAAAGACAACATTTTTAAACCCTTTCGATGCTACACTTCTTTCAGCTGTGAAAGCTGGAGTTTTTGTTGCACAGGCAGCCGGAAATGGTGGTCCTTTTCCCAAAACCTTGTTGTCGTATAGTCCATGGATAGCATCTGTAGGTGCCGCAGTTGATGATCGGAGATACAAGAACCATCTGACCTTGGGAAATGGGAAAATCTTAGCTGGACTTGGTTTGTCTCGTAAGTTTTATGCAGCTCATCTCAAGCCATCTGAATTCTTAACCAGCCTTAGGGATACTGCTTGCTCTGTCAAATTTGTTTCATATTTTTCTGTCTGAGGAATAAATATTGGTATTGAAGTTAAGAAATGTTACGCTCTTAGTTCTTTTATTTTCTTAAAGCAATCTTGAATGCTGTTTCCTACAATCTTTGATGGATAAATTTCACATTAACTTGCGTCAGATGATTTGCCTCGGTCACAATGGTTTACATGTTACTCTCTTTATTCATGTGGTTATTAGAGTTATCTATTGATGAGATGCTTACTAGATGAATTTGTGGACTGAAAATGCTGCAATTTAACGATGTGAGATGGGCTTCAAACATACATGAATTACTTCACAAATTTCATTAGGAGGCACATGATGTAATCATTTATTTTCTCAATCGAGTTTATATCTTCACAATACCAATTGCCTCTCAATTTGTCTAGTAGAATTCTCAGTGTTTTGCTTAATACAGTCCCTGCTTTTCTTAAGCTCGTGTGTTATTTATGTCTTCCACCCTTCCTGCAGCTGCAACACGTGCAAATCGAACATTTACCTTGGTAGCAGCTAATGACGTGATGCTGGATTCTTCAGTTGCAAGGTACAGTCCTGGTGACTGCCAAAAGCCGGAAGTTTTGAACAAGAATTTGGTGGAAGGGAACATTCTCCTTTGTGGCTATTCCTTTAATTTTGTCATTGGTACTGCTTCAATACAGAAAGTCTCACAAACTGCAAAGAGTCTTGGAGCAATTGGTTTCGTTCTAGTAGTGGAAAATGCTTCACCAGGAACAAAATTTGATCCTGTTCCTGTTGGGATTCCTGGAATCCTCATTTCAGATGTTAGCAAGTCCATGGTAAATATTATGCTTCTCTTCTGCTATTTAGAGCATGTTTGGCTAAGTTTCAACAATTTACTTATAAGTGAATAAATTTCAAACTATGGGAAGAAGGGCACTTCCAGGTTTTGGATGTTCTATATAATTAGCTATTCCTTTTTTGTCAACTTTTTGTTGCTTGTGTTACTGTTGGCTGCCTAAAATGTGCTCCTGAAATATTTCGGAAATGAACTGTGGAATGACTTTGAAAGGGAGTAGTTTGTTTCTTTTCTCGACTTTTGTCTTGTCTCAGTTGCAAGTCGTTGTTGCCACTACATTGTGCATTGTTTGGGGTCTATTTCACTTCAATAAGTTGCTTCCTATAGTTACCATCTTTAATTTTTCTTGGTCTGTTTCATGGTAATCATATTGTAGGAACTCATACACTACTACAATATCTCTACACCAAGAGATTGGACTGGCCGGGTCAAGAGCTTCAAGGCAGTAGGAAGTATCGGGGATGGTCTGAACCCTATTCTCCACAAGTCTGCCCCACAAGTAGCATTGTTCTCTGCTCGAGGACCCAATATCAAAGACTACACCTTTGAAGATGCAGATCTCCTGAAACCAGATATTCTTGCTCCTGGTTCTCTAATTTGGGCTGCCTGGGCTCCTAACGGAACGGATGAGGCGAACTATGTTGGTAAAAATACTCATTATACCAATTTAGTCATCTTATTTTATTCAGGAAAGTTGCAGCATCGGTCCTCAACCTATAGGGCTTGTAGCAACTTGATCCTCACCTTTAAAACGTACTGTTTTGGTGTTCAACCTTTCAATAAACTGATTGAGTACTGGAAAGTGGTAAGCTCCATTTTAAAGATTGAGGACCAAGTTTCTATGAGCGCTCTAGGTTGGAGACCAATGCTCCAATTCTCTCAATTTTCTTTTTCTATGCTAGAGTCTGAATATCACTTGGAGCAGGTGAAGGATTTGCTATGATATCTGGAACTAGCATGGCTGCACCACATATAGCAGGAATAGCTGCTCTCCTGAAGCAGAAGCACCCCCACTGGAGTCCTGCGGCTATCAAATCTGCCTTGATGACTACATCAACTACCCTTGACAGGGCAGAGAGACCCCTTCAAGCTCAACGATATTCTGGATCCGATACTCTGGCTCTGGTCCCTGCAACACCTTTCGATTGTGGGAGTGGCCACGTCAGTCCTAGAGCTGCTCTAGATCCTGGACTTGTTTTCGATGCAGGTATCTTAAATCTACTCTCTTGTTCTATGATGTTGATAACAGGAAGCTTGTGCCAGTTAATTTAATGAAGTAATCACTCTAATGGAAATAAAATATTTACTTATTAGGGAATAAGCCTTAACTCCAATCCCGACCACAATAAGAACAAGCAGAAATCAGTTAAACGCAAAGTGAATAAACAAATTTATTGTGGTTCATCTTCAATGTGAGAGCTATATCCAATCCCGTTGCAGGTTTTCACTAAAATCGAGAAGAAGAAGTTTACAATAGAGATCACAAACTTCTCTGTCTTTTATCTCTCACTCACAGGAAAACAGTCCCCACAAATTCCCTAGGAAAGCAAGCTAGGCTAAGGCGACCTAAGACAGAGGTGAGCAATATGATAGGCTCCAGCCTGTCCACACAATTCAACATGACTTAGGCTAGTTTCTTATTGAGTCAATATGTAGGACAACTTTTAACCATACAGTCTGGCCCAGGGACTGCTGCTCATCCACTGATTTAAATGCTTAGGTTGTGGTTATCCTATAAAGAGTGATGATTATTCTCATTTTCTGCCATGGTCATATAAACAGAAATTCAGCTTTAGCTTAAAAGAAAATGGTGTTCGGGAAATACTGATGCCATTACTTTCGGGACTAGTTTTATTCGGTGCTTTTCCTTTTTAGTTTAGGAGTTAGTCAATCATTTTGCTTTCCTAGCTGTTTCGTGCTTTAGGGACTGGACAAACTGGACATTCTGGGTTTGTAGTCCATTTCTCCATCCATCAAATTCAATGAACTTTAGTTTGAATATGATGTTTAGACGAATCCATCAAACCATTAGAATCATGTTGGATTTTGTGAAGCCCAATGATGGTCTCAAATTTTTATAGGAATTTAGAGGGGTGGTCGTGTGTGAGAGGCTCGAGGAAATTCTTGTAATCTTCTATGTTTTAGTGATAACCAACAGTGGCAAGTGGACTTGACTCTTATATTGAGGGCAAATCACTATAAATCTGCATGTTTGCTTTTTTTTTTTTTTTTTTTTCGATTCTCATTTTGTTATTGTTGCTCTCTCAAGAAGGATTAGTGCTTAATCCCTGAAAACTATTTCTCCTCTCAAACTGACTAGATCCTATAAGCTGGATATTCTGTCATCATAAGTTGCTTTCATATCCTTACTTTTTTCTTAGATTTAGACACTGTTTGAACCCCATTATCTAAAAACTCATTTTTTACCAAACTCATTTTCAACTGCTCATTCTTCCAATAAAATAATTTTGCACATAAACCTAAAACTTTTTCTTACTTTTTAATCGCACATTCTTCGAAAAATCACTATTAGAAACCTCATTTTTACCCAAAAAAGGGGGGGCGCTCAAACATAGCCTTGATTATACTCGAGCCATTTAAATGGTTTTGCTAAAATGGGATTCACCCTTCCTACTGTCAAAACATTTTGTTAGAAGTATATATTAATGGCCAGTGGAGTTGGCCTTAGCATGATTGAATATTACTGAATCATATTTCGGACATACCAGATATCTATATTGTAGAAGACACCTTATTTCTTGATTCAGCTATTACTACAATTGGGAAAGATTGTTTGATTCTCGTTTGCTTATCCCATGTTCTGGTTGATTTAAATTTGTAGGATACGAAGACTACTTGGGGTTCTTGTGCACCACACCCGGAATTGATGCCCATGAGATAAAAAACCATATGAATTCCCCATGTAATTATACTTTAGGCCATCCGTCAAATCTCAACACCCCGTCAATCACTATTTCACATCTTGTGGGAACTAAAACAGTCACACGCACCGTGACAAATGTTGCCCAGGAAGAAACCTATGTGATCACTGCAAGAATGGCACCTGCAGTTGCCATTGAAACCAGCCCTCCTGCAATGACTCTACGACCAGGTGCATCACGGGAATTCTCTGTAACGCTCACTGTTCGATCAGTCACTGGATCCTACAGTTTTGGAGAGGTTTTGTTGAAAGGCAGTAGAGGGCACAAGGTAAGGATTCCTGTCGTGGCCATGGGTTATAATCGGTAGGCTGGTTTTGGCACACAATACTGAACAGGATTAGACAGTACAATGAACAATATTTTGATTTCTCCTTTATCATCAATATTGTCAAGTAATGCACAATTCCTCCTGCCAAACATGCCGGTATGTTATCATCGTGGTATTCTTTTGGATCTTTGGGAAATATGGTCCATGAGGCCGTCAAGAAAATATATTTCAAAAAGATGTAAAGATAAATAGTACGATGGCGAAATGTCTCATTTCGTCCAATCCAGTTAGTTTTGCTTATTTGTTGTGTAATATGGTGGAATGCTTGGATTCCCCATTACATTGGAAGTGGCCTTGGTTTGAAGGAGGTTGATAGGGTTTGATATCCATCTCTACTGTATTGCTCATGTAATAACTAATTATAGTCATCTAAAGTATCAAATTTTTTGCATCTGTAATATTCTGAAGATTGTGTTAAATATCAATTTACTTTACATTCTTCTACTCTTGCTGGCAATGACGACATAAACCAGTTTTAAATGTTGGGATTAAATATAAAGTCAAACAAGCGATTTGATTCTTCCAAATCTCTTAGAATTGGTAGTATGAAAAGGCTGGAATCTGGAAAATGTCTACTAGCGAAGGCTATATGTCATAGGAGATAACTGTATCAAAATGAAGCCAGTCTGACACATTCTTGATAAAATAGGGTGTATCAGTTGCAACTCAACTTTTACAAACATTTCCTAATTGTCATTGATTTTTTTAAAAAATTCGATAGCCACTGCACTTTCTTTTAATGTTTTCCATTTGTCAATGAACTTTAAAATCAAATTGAAGAACAAAGCTCAAATCACGAATAAGAAAACCGTATCTATAGAGGCTAGAAGTACGTATGGAATAAGCTCTTTTAAAAATGATATTTGCTCCCTCTTGATTAGAGATTGCTTTCGGGTTCTCGTCGGCAAATAGCTTTCGCGTTTGATTGCTTAAAACGTTGTTGTCGATTTTATTTCGCAAGTGAATGAATCGTAAAAAGTAATAAAATGACGAGTGAGTATCGTCCCAAGAGGATTAGTTATGGACTTTATTTTAATCAACAAATACATACAATTAATTTATGATTTTGAAAATCGCTTTTTCTAAGTTACTGATTAAATTTTCTAAATGGGCTTGCAAGAAGATATCATGAGTGCAATTCTATCACGTAAAGCACTATGATTATAAACTTAGAATTGTGATACATGAATCAATCACCAATTACCCGTTCTTTTCAGTTCTTGCCCTGATTGAATATCAATGATCGTATATTAATTAATAGCCTCTCTTGAGGTCAATTAGTCGGATCAAAAGGCCAAAAATTTCTTACCAATGTTTCTTTTGTTTTTGATTGATTTTCTGAAAAATCAAAATAATAGAAAATGAAAAGAATGAGTTACAATATTAGTGAGCCATGTGTGATAAGACTTCCCTTTGTAGATAGGTTGCTCCATAATGCAATTTGCCTTGGTCATGATCGGATGAATGCATTACAAAAGTATAACACGTTAAAGTTACCTTCCTAGACCTTTCCTCCTCAAAAAAAAAAAAAAAAAGGTTAGCCTTTGTAGATAGGTTGCTCCAAAATGCATTTGTCTAGAACATTGTTCTGCTTGGGTTAGGCCAAACAAGGGATAGGTATAGGTCCCAATCAAGGGATAGAGAGGTCCCGAGCCAAATTTAGAGCCTGTTTGGTATGAATTTTAATTTTCTACAGTAAATCAATTTTCATTTTCAACCACACATTTTTCAATAAAATAATATTTTCCATCACATCAATAATTTTTTTCTACTTTTTCAACCACACATTTCCCATCATATCATTATTCAAAAATCAATTCTTCCCCCAAAAATCCCTACCAAACACACTCTTATACTTTGTAGTCAGATGAATGCATTACAAAAGTATAATACAATGCTAAGCTTGAGCCTGTTTGGTGTGGATTAAAATCAGATTTTAAGTAGATTTTGATAAAGTTGATGAAATGTACAGTTGAAGATTTGTGGTTCCTATGATATGTATGGTTAAAATTAATTATTGACTTTAACTTAAATTAAAATCTAGATTTTAAATTGTACCAAATAGATGCTAAGTAAAGAAACACAACAAAATAGGGTTAGCCTTTGTAGATAGGTTGCTCCATAACTAGTCCCTAATCTACAATTTGATACAGTAAAGTCACGTAGTTTTTGTTTGCTTGCAAATCTGGTTATTCTATTAATCCCCAGTCAATTTAACTAATTTTATATGCCGTTTTGGACATTAAAACTAATGTATGACTATCATATATATCCACGTTACGCAACAATATGCATCAACCGTCTTAAAATATTTCTTTCAAAAATATAAACTAAAAACACATACATGTCAGATATTCTTTATTTTTATCGTTGAGATTAATATACTCAGACCGACAGTAGTAGACAAATTGAACAGATCTGCAAGCAAATAGAAGTTAGGTGAGCTGGTTGCATCAAATTGAAGATGAGCGATTAGATTTTTAAGTAAATCGAAGTAGAGTGATCTGAAACCAAATTAAAAATGAGTGACTTAGATGCATCTTCGCTCAAAGTTGGATGACCTGCAGTGCATTTAACACCAAAATAATATCTACAATCTCTCAAGTTCGGAAAATAAAAAATAAACCTTTATATATCTTCAAACTTTTACTTTCTTTTTTCTTTTCGATCTAAAACAAAACCTACTCTGCAAAAAGAAAAAAAAAAGGAAAAATCTCTTATTTCAACTTTGAAAAGGAAGCCCCCGAAAGGCTTTAAAAGGAGGGGCCTTTTCGCTCCGATAGTTCATACTTCTTCATAGTTCATACACGGCATCTTCAGCAGTTGCACCTTTTCATTCTCTCTCGCTCATCTTCAGCTCTATTAAAATGGTATATCTCTCTTCTCTTTCACACGCACGCACGCACGCACGCACGCACTTGTGAAATTTTTATCTGTTACATATGCATATTTGAATAAATTCCTTCGTGTCCGAATGGATGTACAGAAAAAAAAAAAACTTCCATACTTCCGACGTTTATTAATTTGTTTCGGAAATGTTTTTCTTCCCTCCCGCCGGCAACTTACGCCAGTTTTCCGGCGAAATATATTTCGACGTGTGATGTAGAATATAGATAATAAATTATTGATTATATTGCTGTATAGATTATAGTGCAAGTTGTTGGTATATTTACGTTTCCTTCGATTTATTTTTTAATTAAACATATTATTTTCTCTTGATCATGTTCATGGTTTTTTCTTAATCATGAATTTAGTAAATTGCCAAATGATTGTCTTACTTAAATAATAATTAGACTTTTGAAACACTGTGCTGTCATTTGCTGCTTCTTTATGCAACTTTCGCCGGCAGGCTAACCTAAATTTAATAAATTAATAGTGGCTCCACTTCGAAGTTTACTCGTATATATTATCTTAACTTAGTATTTTCTTGGAAATTCAGACAATAATTAATACAAATTTGTAATTTCTATGAATTTCTTAAGTGATATGTTACATTTGACTTTTGAAACACATTGCTCAGTGGAGCAAATTGTGTATGGCTTACTCTAAAGATCTGGCATAGGAGAATATTGAGGTAGAAGAATTTTTAGTACTTTGCTTACATAAGCATCCACAAATAGAGCGAGAACACCTATAAATTGTAGACACACGTATTCGACATATCACGTCTCTTATTTTATATCTATTTCGACACGTATTCAGATATGCTTCGTATCTTTTAAATTTCTAGCACACAAGTACATGTCTAGAACGTTTCAAGGAATTCTCGAATGAGTAACAATCGATTGTACTTTAATTTCTTGGTATATTTTACATTGTGATGTAGATAAGTGATGGGGTGGTTCTAACTGCACCCTTATCACTGGAGGGAGAGGATTCTGATGGAAATTATAGAGCTCCTAATGTTCTTAAACGGATTTTAAGTCTCCTTAATAGTGTACGGCCAGGATCTGATCTCACTGGATTTCAGGCAAGTCATTTAAAGTATAATTACCCAGTTGACACAAATTGAAGTACACCTGGACCCAATTTAAATTTGGGTAGAAGTATAGTTTCCGTCGATGAAATTCTATATATAATTTTGTTTTATTTTATAGTGTTATCATGTCATCTTTACTTTTTTCTTGATTCAAGTTCAGTTGCCACCGATGTTCAACCTTCCAAAGTCTCAGCTTCAATGTTATGGAGAATCTGTGTATTGCAACAGTAGTGACATTTTGAGCAAATTTGCTAAACAAGAAACTTCACTAGAAAGATTCACAAGTGTCGTAGCATGGAGCATATCCACTGTCCGTCCTTTGATGTTCGGCGTGGCTCCTTACAATCCAGTCATCGGAGAGACTCACCATGTCTCGAGGGGCACTCTTAACGTGTTACTCGAACAGGTACATCGTATTGATGTTTTTTACTACGTGTTATGATACACTTCAATTTGATGATTGACTCTTACGGTTGAATCCTATTGTCAACTGATGAGACCAATGGAAACCTATGATAAGGAAATAAAACTAATGCACAGATATGGCCGGTCCTGATATTTCGGGGCCTTATGCCAACTTCAAATATGAGTCTCCTACGAATGTTTAGTCTGTGTTTGGCCTCCATTTTTTCAAAAACTCATTTTCAACCACACGTTCTCGCATAAAATAATATTAAATGTAAATTGAAAACTTTTTCTTATTTTTTAATTATACATTTTCCAAAAAATCACTATCCAAAACTCATTTTCTCCCAAATTTCCATAAAATGGAGTACAGTAGAGATTAAAATAAGAT
The DNA here is from genome assembly GCA_035079005.1 of Fraxinus americana. Lineage (NCBI taxonomy): Eukaryota > Viridiplantae > Streptophyta > Magnoliopsida > Lamiales > Oleaceae > Fraxinus > Fraxinus americana. The sequence goes on along the minus strand of CM068715.1, from coordinate 31,646,981 downwards.
TTTTAGCAAATTTTGATATTGATAGAATGTGTGGTTAAAAAGTTGTTGGTCTTATAAATGTTTGACAAAAATTAATTATTGATTTTGATTTAAAAAATAATTAAATACAATGAAAAAGTAATTAAACATAATTAGGAAAATTAAAAGACAAAATGCAAGATTTAAACTCTGGTACACACATAAAAAAGGGGAAAAAATATTAAGTGGATCAAAAATCTCAAACCAGATTACATAGCACAGAAAGAAGCATTAGTTTAATTAAAACATTAATCAATGTGATGAACAAACAAAACGAAATGAAGAATCTAGTTTAGAGAGAGAAATGAATACCATTGCCTTTAACAACAGTTCCTTGAATAAGTGTAAGCCCCATCATGAGCCTCTTTCTGGGATTCCATACCTTGGGACTTTATGTTCATAATGATGTCATGCTTGCCTTTACCAATCGTAAGGTCTGAGACAACCCAGAAAGCACTGGATCATATCACGATCAACTTTGAGAACATTAGAAAAAATAATGACCGTAAATTTGGAGAGAGAGAAATGACATTTTGTTTTTTGTTAAGAAATAGAAAAATGATGGTTGAGAAGATAAATTATCAAATTAATTATATATAGATAAAGTAATGAATGTGATAGGTTTTATGCCATTTATATGATTTTTTTAGAAACGTTTATATTTTCAAATTTTATTAGCTTTTTATGTTCGCATATGATAATTCTAATTTAAAGAATTTCATAATTATAATTTTCGTTTTTCTTCGACCAATCAATTAACCTTACATAATTTGGGGTCCTCACAAAAGTGGGGCCCTAGACGATCACCTACGCCGCCTATAGTCAGGCCGGCTCTATACACGGATTATATAGTGCTTTACCTTCAATGTGAAAGTTACACGGATTATATAGTGCTTTATATGTACTTTAGGAGCCTAAAACTTCGACGACATTTTTGGTACGCGTCACATGTGCATTTCTTCTTTCGTCCTATATATCCAATCTAGCATGCCAAACATTGACTGAGGGTTCGTTCCTTCGTGTTGTTAGGTTTCGCATCACCCACCAGTGACTGCTCTTCATGCAACAGATGAGAAGGAAAACGTGGAAATCATATGGTGTCATTGTCCCCTTCCAAAGTTCTATGGTATTCGATTATCTACTCTAAATCCTTCGCTTTAAAATGTTGATTAGTTATTGACAGGAACCTTTACAACTTGAGTGTGATATAGAAATTCGGGTTAGATGGGCTATAATTTTAGTTGTTTTTATATTGGAAATTTTGAACTTCATACAAGTACCAGTAGGTCATAAAGAATGGGAAATAAACTATATGACACCATTGTTAACTCGTCTAAAACGTTAAATTATTGGAGAAGTGTTTTCAAAACTTGATGGGCTAATTTACTTTTTATGAAAAGTCTCGTACATGTACAGTTTTCATAAATGAGTAGCAGCAAGTTAACAATTCAAGGATCTTCGTTTATTTTCACCCATGTTTTCTGAAGCCTAGAATAACTTCGGGTGTGTTTGAACCACATTATTTTGGAAAAATGTATTTTGGAATAGTAGATTGATGTGGTTGAAAAATAAGGAAAAGTTATCGATATGATGTAAAATATTATTTTATTGAAGAATGTGTGGTTGAAAATGAGTAGAAAAATGATAATGAAAATTTTAATGTGTCTCAAACAGAGGTGTAACATTTCAAATTCTAAACATATGTAGATACCTGATTGAATTTTTTAGGCACTAATATTGAAACCGAGGTGCAAGGAAAAAGGCAGTTGAAGCTCCTTGATAGGAATGAAACTTACATAATGAACTCACCAAAACTTGTGATCAGATTCTTCCCTATGCCCAGTGTTGACTGGTTGGGAAACGTTACAATCAAATGTCAAGAAACTGGCCTTGAAGCTGAGTTAAACTACAGAGGCAACTCGTTTTTACCTCGACCATCTGTCCACCGTTCTATAAAAGGAAAAATCTTCATGTCATCTTCTCCCAAGACTATGTATGTTGTTGATGGCCATTGGGATAGGTATGTTAAAGTCAAATATTGAGTTATTATGCTTTTTAAACATCTGTTATTTTTCTCTGTAGTTTGTGGGATGTTCTGTGAAGCAAAGTGTGTTCTTGAATATTCTTTTGTCGAAAATTATATACTAGATAAAGTTCACCTTTTTTAATCAAGAGGTCTTGCCTTCGACCCATAGTTTATGTATTGAAATAGATTTAAGTCCCATTTATAAGACTGTGATCTCAGTAGAACAAGAGGGAGGGATAGAACAAAATGCATGTGTGAGTGTTTGACACCTATTTTAATGGGTTGAAAATTTTTGGAATAGTGATTGATGGGAGAATGTGTGGTGGAAAAGTGATGAAAAGTTTTATATTTGTGTGTAATATTATTTATTTGGAGAATGTGTGGTTGAAATGAAAAAAGAGAAAAAAAATGAGAGAGAATGGGTGCCAAACAGGGACTATTCTAGTTGCTTTGGATCGTAGATTAATTTGATGAAGTATCTTAATAACAGTTTACTGACGATCATACGTACTTCTTGCATTCTTAATTTCCCGAGATTCATACCTCTTCTTTCTTTGTAACATGAAGTAAAAGGACAGACATGGTGGGGTAGGAACATCCAGTCAGAAATCTATTTTCTTGACCAAGAAGTCATGCTTGACATAGGTATAGTTTTGAACCACTTCATCTAAGGACTAGAAGCTTAAGTTGTTAGACAAGAAACACACACTAAACGAAGTGATGGGAAAGTTTGATATAGGCAACCCTAAATTTATTCTGAATAAGGCTTGGTTTTCCTTATCTTGGTCATTCGTGGTTGAAAATTATCTACTGGGACTCCCATGTTTGGTTAATTGCAGCTATTTATCTGGTTTCTTACAAGATTCAGACCACTTCTCTATTAAAAATCTGCATTAAAGATCAACACTCTCAGAACTTCATATCGTTAATTCGGAAATTTTGTTTTATACATTTCATTTGTTTCAATATTAGTTAGTATCTCATTTTCTGTTCAATTTTCTCCTCATTCAATATGTAGAACTGTCACAGTGAAGGATGTTTTCAGTGAAAAAGTCACGGTAATCTACAATGCAAAAGAGGCAATTTCAGGACTGAAGACTCCTATTGTCAATGACCCGAAGGTAATCAAATTCCAACAATACAATTCCTATCATTAGACTAAGGTCAGCCGCGAGCCATGTTATGGACTTTTGGCGTTCTCCTGTTGTTTGTTTATAGGAAATATGCACACACGTTTTCGTGGAATTGATTGTGTGATTTCTTGATATGCTCTAGGGCATTCTGCCAAGTGAATCAACTTTGGTATGGGCTGAGGTGAGCAAAAATATCCTTCAAAAATGCTGGGCTAAAGCAAAAGAAGCAAAGACAAGTATTGAAGAAAGGCAGAGAGAGCATGCTAGAGAGGCTAAGTTAAATGGAGAAAGTTGGATTCCCAAGCATTTCACTATATCTCACAGCAAGGAAACTGGATGGGACTGCTTACCAAATCAGAAGTTTGTCCCCCCCGCTCCAATAATTGTACCTCCGGTCGAGAGCCATGACGGTGGAGGACGTAGTTAACCTCAATGACATGATCCCCATGATGGATCGGAGTGTACTAGATATTATTAAAGAAAAAATGTTGAAATCGTGCTCTTTATCATCCGCAATATTCGCATTGCCTACTCTCATTCTTATTCATACCCACACTTCACAAAGTAGTAGTAGTTGTTGTAGTTATGTAATATGTAAAGGAAGATCAATGACATTGGGTAACAGTCTTTCATGGTATTCTTTTTCCCCGGCTATGCGTATAGAAGGAAATTATGTGAACTATAAAATTTGCGAAAATATATTTTAACTTGTATGTACAAAAGTAATATGTAGATAAATATCAAACAAAAAAAGGAGACAAACAAGAAAGGAAAATATACATAAATGGAAAACTAATCAGCACAACATAGTTTGAAATCGTCAAAAACAAGAAGAAGAAGAAATGTTTTACTACAAAATTTTCATTATATACTCTGATTTGGGGAATTCTACTTGAAAGAAGAAACATTGGGAAATCATAACTATATAAAACAATAGAAAACTGTCCCTGTTGGGGCCATATTTGCAATTCTACAAAGGTCACCCAAACAGTGCCAGTGTTTTTGTCCAGAGATGGGAATGTAACAAATAGCCCAAAATGGAGGAAAAAATTGAACACAAAATCACCGTCCCCAAGGAAGCACAACATTGGCAGCAAAGTTCTTCACTCATCAACTCGGTTTAAAAACACATTCACAGCTCTGCAGGTTGCCCTTGCACTAAAAAAGAAGCCATCTTGGGGAGTGTACTCAATGCTATATCAAGAGAGGCAATTTACAACAACGAGAACAGAGACGAACAGGGTTGAATGCAACTCTTGAATTGACCAAAGAATCAATACTTTTTATCAGTCCACTCAAATTGAAGTATAATTGCGGAAAAGGAGCATCAAATTATCAAGAGTTTCAGGTAAGAATTTCCTTGCAAATAAGTAACAAGGTCGCTGCTTTCCATTCCACAGGCATGGCCTAATCTGAATTTCCTTCTGCAGCACAAAAGAATGATCGTCTTCTAAATACAAATATAAAAAAACTTCAAGATAGCAATGTGTTTCGTGAAAGATACTAACCACTTTTTCACTTGTAACATGGAGACTCTCTGTAATAGACTACAAGATAGTGGAACGAATGTGTCAATATAGGTTCATTAGTCAACAAAAACAAAAAGTAGAAAACTTGGATGCAACATCAATGCACAATTTTGCTCATTAAAATGTTCAGATTGCTAGGCGCAGTGCCAACAAAGACGGACTTGATGTTACAGATGCAGATAAGTTGATAAAAATTACTTGCTTATACAGTAATATATTTGAGTAGAAAAGTTTCTGAGGTTTTATCATAAACTTGAATACATCTCCTAGAACCGTAAAAGTGCAGAATCTGCAGGGAAATTTGCCTAAACTCTTGGAAATAAGGTGGGTCATTGCACTTGAGAAAAACATAAAAAACTTCAAATGCAATCAATGTAAAATTTCTGATGAAAAGGCCGAGCCATACTGTAATATTTCTCATCAGCTCGTAAGAAACATCTTGCTTGCGATATGATTTTGGATGCCACTTCCCTTCAGACCAATCCACGTGTGTTACTGACCAATTTGCAATTCCAGATGGATCAAGAATCTGAAAATGCAAGGGGAAATTATTTCCTTTAAAATGATTTAGTACATAAAAAAAGAGAGAAAAAAGAGGAGACTAAAAGTTGTCTTAAACTTGAACAAAGAAATCATATGTTAACTATTCTCACATGGAAAAAAGTAGGCAAATAGTGTTCATCAGAATAGCAGTTGCGTCCATATTCCATACCTGGCTGTTAAAATCAGAAAAATAGACGTCAAGAAGTGGTTGAGTGAACCATATACAAAAGTATGAATTTTTTGACAAAATAAACCAACAAACAAATATATTGTATTTATATAAGTTGTTTAGAAAGATATCCATTCGTGGATTCGTAAAGTAAGTGATGACAGGCTCAATCTAACTAATCAATCACCCAACTCAACCAGGATATAAGTAGTACACCAAAAACATAAACCCAAAGATTACAGCTATTTTCTCACATGAATAAAGGGAGTAAAAATTTCAAATGCAATTGGTATAGGCTCATCAGCTCGGGTATATGGTATATACAAAGACCAATTTATGAGTGTTTCAAAAAGATACCAAGAAAAACCTAAGAAATAAAATCAACATAAAAGTAAGAAGAACAAGAAGAAACTAAATTCACCTTGCAATAGTCCCTGAATTTCGTATAGTAGAGACTATCAGCAATAATTATAACTGCATGTTGCCGTTTCACTGTGAACCACTGAATATTCAAATAAAATCCATCATAAGAAGGTAATTTAAATAGTTCAAATGAGAAACTTATCTAAAAGCAGAATGTCAAACCCTAGGTCCACTCGGAAGGAGATGATAGATGCACATGTAAGAGTGCGCGAATTGAATAACTTGATGAGCAAGTTCAAAGTCAAAGCTACAAGGAATTGTTATTTGAGAATCAATATCTCAACACCAAAACCTATTGGCTTTCTCCCTGGAAAGGTTCTGAGATTGTTGATCTCCAACCGAAAATTATATCCTTTTTTTTTTCCAGTTGAGATAACTTTAGCAATAAGATTTTCATATATGTAGAAAAAATGTCAAACATATCTGTTCGATTCCATTCATTAACCATTTATCCATTTCCAAAGATTGAGTAATGGCCAAACTCTAAATATTTCCCTTATTATCAGCCAAAAACCATACCTGTGCACCCTTACGAAAGTCTTTCTTCTCAACTTCGGGTAACATATGTTCAGAATACCTCCCACTCCCATGTGGACCAGGATCCTCAAAGCTGCAGAAAAGAAGATTACTGCTTATTACTGCTATCCAAATACAAATTCACATGCAAATGATTGCATTGTGATGAACATCACTGTTTGACACCTTCAAGACAAAATGCCATGAAGAATCAAACCAAACAAACCAGAATAATTAATATTTTTTGCAATATAAAACTCATTTTCAGAGCTATCTACTCGTTGAACTACGTTATGTCCTGTGGGTTCATTTCACCCTCTCTGGCTTGCAAGGAAGCGTGCAAAATGGTTATTATATTGGGAAAATGCTGTTACAGTAAAAAAAATATATATATTATTTCACTACAAAATTTGGAAGAATATAGAATATGTGGTTAATTTATACAAAGTGGGTGTTTGGCACCCATTCTTTTGAAGAATGAGTTTTTGAATAGTGATTGATGTAAAGAATGTGTGGTTAAAAAGTAAGAAGAATTTTTGGATTTATGTGTAATATTATTTTATTTGGAGAATGTGTGGTTAGAAATGAGTACGGTAGAAAAATGAGAATGAGAATGAGATAAAAAATAGGTGTCAAACGGGGGCAAAGTTAGATAAAATCTTCAACTTAAGCAGGAGATAAACTCCTCGTGTAAACCACTGCTAATGTAAATTAATATTAGCCTTCAGAACTTCAAACACACTTTTGATTAGAGTGTGTACTGAGTTCAGATACCTCTAAAATTTGCCAACACCAAAATGACTTGACAATTGGATGAATATAAGGATAAATAAAAATAATACCTTAAGGACAAACATAAACTTGATGATAAATTATCTCAGCTATCAATATTAGCCACTGTTTGGTTTAGATAAAATGTGTGGGTATCATGAAATGTTGACTTTGACCGGAATTTTAATCAAATTTTCTAGCTAAACCAAACAGGGGCTTAGCTAGCAACGACAGAAAAAATATTAAGCAGTATACTTTTTAGATCTTGTAATTTTTCATAATGATGTTATATTCTCATTTTACTTCCATCCAACTTTTGATTAAAGTATTTATTATGGCTTTGTATGTAACATAACATATTCCAACTTTAATATGTTACTGAATTCCAAAAAAAAATTCTGATGTGTAATTTTATTTTATTTCAAGCACAAAACTATTTTTTTTTTTCACTAAGTAGCTGAATGAATTTTAGTCCACTTTTCATATTATTTTTAGCAGGCATCTAAACTTCAAATGAACCCAATTGGTTAAGATCTTGATGGCATCATAGAAGCTACCCACATAAATATTGATATGGAACAAACAGCAGGCTTACCTGTCTATGAAGCTTGTATTTGTGTACATGAGATAGTTGTACACATAGTCAAATTCACGCAATGGTATGCAACTGCATTTCAGAAAAATATTTAATTGGAAAATGATAAGTGACGTGTACTCACAATTTAGAGAAAGAAAGGATTTGAAAACAACATTATCATCCAGGCACCTGTCAGATAGTAGAACAAAATGCTGGTTGTCAGGATCTTTGAGTGCATTTGATAAAAGCCTTCTTTCTGCATCGACCATTGAAATTTTTCCCCACGCTACCTGTAAGTAATTACCAGCAATATAAATGTTCAGCATCTAAGATTTTATTGTAAAAATGCTACATTAAGAAAAAGAAATACTAGAATAGAAGAATATTCAATCAGTAGAACCACAGTAACAATATTAAAATATAAAAATTATTTTGCATGAATTAGAAGTTTGACTTCGCACACCCATTGTGTGTGCAGTGCGCACAAGTTAGCAGTAATAAACAATGCACAATCACTAGATTATGTGAGAATCTATAGATCTGCTAGTCTCACGTACAAACTATCTTTTATCCAAAACGGAAAAAAAAAATAGATAGATTGGAAAACATCTCCTGAAGAGATGCAATGATTCAAAAGACTTGGGCAAAGAACATTTTTACAAGTGTGGAGGTAAAAGATTTTTCTTTAATTTAGGGTCATTTTGAAAATGTAAAAATTCCACCACCCAGTTCGTTGAATATGCTTCTGCACTAAACCAGCTATAGCACCAAGCCATTAAAACTACCCATTCTTATGGCTTCCCAACTGAAATATGACTAGCTCAAATAACACATTAACATCTTAGGCACTTTGGGGTTGCATTGTGCATGTATGCCTCTGGGTGTACATTGTTGTGGCTATAGTTATCTTGAGAAATACAAAAAGATGCAGATAATCGAGCAGCTCGAAATATTTATAGAAATCAGAAATTCTAATCTTGCTCTCAAAACATACATATCTTGTGCTACAAAGAGCTCATATCAAGTTTATATTTCATTACGACCCAAACATCAAATTTTCAGTAGTATGACAAAAAGGTTAAATTCCATAAGAGCCTCCATAGCCTGGATAAATCAAATAAGAACAGAATTAGTTTTCACAAAGAGATTAACCTTGTCACTACGAATTTCCCGATCGACAAAGTAACGGCTAAAATGTACTGGCTTTTGCTTTGATGCATGCACATAGACAGAGAATCTTCCTTCGTGTCCCTGCCAAAATAAATGGGAACAATGAGTAAAAAATTTAAGTAAACTGAATAGTAGGGAGATTCGTATATCATCCATAATTACAGATCATAAGTACGAACACAAAAGACATCTATGTAACAAACAAAGTTATTAAACCCGGACCAGTCTGCATTTTTGGACCAATTAGAAATTGATCCATGAATGAAACAGACAAACTGGGCAGGTTTTATGAAGAACCAGAGAAATGGTTTGGTTGACCCAGCAGGTTCTTCAATAATTTACAACTTTTTTTTACTGTGGGGGGAGCTTTGGGGCTTGATCCCCTGACCTTATGCATATAATAGAAGACAAACAGCCACAGGAGCAGTTGCTTGTTTTGGAAAATCATGTATATATATCTATATCTATATATATATATATCTATATATATATATATATATATATTCAGTTTCAACTACCTAAAAGCACATACTGATCATTAACAAGTATAATATTTATTTTCAATCAAAAAATATGTTTATAATCAATAAAATTAAAAGATTAAACATGACATGAAAAATTAAAACGGGATTTCATAATGTGATTGACAGTTCTTATTTTAGTTAAATCTATATTCCGTGTTCTTTCTGGCCATCAATGTGGTTTGGCATATAGTCCAGTCCAAATGTTACTTTCTCAATTAAAGGTAAGTAACTACTATAATTTTTAGTCAACTTCATTTATATTGTGGCTATGGATACCATTAATTTACTATTAAAAAGTATTATAGCATTTGAAACATCAAGATGAAAATTCGAGGAAAAATATTACAGAAATATTTGAACTTTCAACTACTTCACTGCTACATTTGAAAGAGAACTTATATATTGTCTAATAAGGAAAAACATATTGTCTATTTGCACACAAGTAATCGACATAGAAACTCTAGAATCCAATATACTGCACACCTAGGTCTTCAGTTGATATGATTTTTCTAACTTGGACAAACATTAACACCCTGCCCCATCAAAACAACCAAAATTAATAAATAGCTACCGAAAGGGAAGTCCGTGCACCTCAAGATGACCAAGTAAGGTGTGGCTAAGCACTTGTTTCTTAGAAATACACGAAGTAACAAAAGGCACCAACAAGGCAACGAGCTTGGAATGAAAGAACAGAATTGCCACAAGGTTCACAACAAATTGCTTAGTTGTAAACCAGACCACAAAATTTGACTACAAACGCCAACATGATGTGAAAAAAGAACTAACTACTATTTAAAATGGGTGAATGAGTACACATGCAACTGAAATTTCAACTAGAAACTCTCTTTACTGAAATGTGCCCCATGCAAAAATTTGTTATACTAAAAGTATGAAATTTACTACCTGGTTTAAATAGTTTGATAATTGAACACCTTTTCTATTCAAAATGTTTGAAGGGAATAATAATATGTGCCGATTAAAGGACAGTCCAAGACCTATAAATGCAGATTCCATAATGTTTTTTCATGCGCATCAAGTTTCACTTCAGCCTTCCCATGGTTGGATGCTTTTGCAAATAAGTCATTGTGTACATCCAGATTTCCTTTTAATAGTTACCCTTTCAATTTTCTTTCTACCCAGAAACACAAATTGGCCAACTTATGGTGCCTAGTCCTAGTCCTGCATGGAGCAATATTCCCCATAACAGCATCAATATACACATAAAGCTTCCATCAGAAATTATGTTTATGGATATATAGATAAAAAAACTCCCATCTTGCACAAAAAGTTGGTTTCATACATTTATGAAAGATGCAGATGATAGAAAAAATTAGCCAGAACTGTAAGAAAAAAAATAAAAAAATCTAAATAACATCAGAGGTTTCAGCACTCAAAGGAAAAAGCTACCTGAAAAAAATTGTCCCACAGCTTCTCAAAAGGTAAAGCACCCGGTGTCAGAAATAGGAATGCAATTTTGGAATTCTCTGATAAACTAATACGCATACTCAGGATATCCCTAATTACAACACGAGATGCGATCTCATCATCGGTTAGTTCTCTCACAGGAGCAGGAGGAAGCCAGTTAGATAATGCCTTGCAACCATGAGAAGAGAATACATAGCACGTTGTGGAATTCTGAGGTGGATAAACATAAGCGCAAATCAAGAACACGATGACTAAAGAAACCAGTATGATAATCCATGTTGGCTTCTTTAAGTTGCTGCGGTGGCGAGACACGTGCAATATTTGCATATCCTTCATGCCTAGACACCACGACTGAGCCGTATTCATTTAGAAATGATGCATCACAGATTAATCTCCCAAAGAACTTTGTCTTGTTCCAAAGTTCACGTCAAGACCAAATGCACTTTATTATTATTAACTTATCAGCCAAAGACAGATCATCATAGCATTGCATTCAGTAAGAATCTGAAACTGCAAGGCAAACAAAAGTATACATGTGACAACTAACAAACTGCAAAAATATCAGCTTCTTAAATTTGAAGCAAATTCATGTCACTAAACAACATAGAAAATGTGATTCCAGGCACACTTCATATCTAGGATTCAAAGTCAACATACAACAATCAATCCGCAGCAAAATTCCAACCCTACTAACCGTCCAACAAAATTTTCAAAGTTGGTACAATCAAACTCCAAAGAGCAATGAAAAAGGGGGGAAATCAAAGAGTGAGGGAACCTGATTCAAAATCCCAGGTGCTGAGCAGTGACGAAATAAAAAAATAAAAAAAGTACCTTGAGAAAGCTCAATCAGAGGACGAAACTTGACAAAAGCCTAGCGGATTCACGTTTCCTGGGACACCCAACAGAACCCCCCACCCCCAACCCACAATTTAATGGTAAGTGGTAGTTCTAGCAAAAAAGTGAAACCCAACTTGCGCCTGTAAATCAAATCCATAATTTACAAACCCTTCAAATTACAATTTCAATCTACTGGCATAAAAAGACGCACAACTGCGCATAGGAATATTAACCTACAATATATTTTATTTGAATTATGTTAACGGTACAGACATATGTACAAAAAGAGAATTACACGCGCGCGCGTAAATGCAGCTTCCATTGCCTTTAATGAAGATCTCCCCTCCCAAAAAAGAAAAGAAAAAGAAGAATCACAAATCAGAGAAAATAAAAAACCCCCCAATAAAATTCAAATTCTATAAACACACAAATCCATATCCTACAAACAAATCCGTATTGCTGCCAATAAATTAATAAGACAAAAAGTAATACCTTATTAGGTGAACACTGTAAGCTCGAAATAGATCGAGTTGAATCTTGAAATTCAATGGATCCGTAAATGCGAGTGTACAATTATAGCACGTGTGTTCAGGATCTGGGAAACATCGAATAATAGAACCAATCAAAGCAAGAGTATGATTATGCGTGTAATTATATGTATCGTATACAGATAAATAGATGTAATAGAGGCGGATATTTGTGTGTGTGTATTTATTTGTATTGGAAATTTAGAGTTCAGTCCAGCCGTCAATTTTTACAAATTGTCAATTATTTAATATTTATTGCGTGAATTGACCGATGACTCAATAATCAATGCCAAAATGTACAGATTTTCATGCATGCAGTACAAAGTCTAATTTTGTCCCTGAATAGTCGCTAGGTCGGATAGACTTAAATTCTATATTCACACATATTGAAATATATATAACTAGTTAAAAATATAATTTTTCTCTCGCATTTTTTTTAAATATACCCTGTATTAAATAATGATTTGAATAAGATTAATATATTAATAATCAAATTCTCGCATTTTTTTTAATGACTTAGTGGTCAAGTTTCGCCCGATTAATCTTGAGAGTGACGATCTTTCCCCCAAGTTGGCCACCCGAGTTCATTCAGATGCGATCATAGCTTATACACACTTGGGTCGGACATTCGGCGATTCTCCTCCTTGTGAAACTTTGCCTTCCAACATAGATGTTGTCTTCCAACATTAAAAAAATGTTGCCTTCGAGCTGCCGCGGAGATTCCAACCTTCAACACTTTGTAAGAACCCTCCTTCTTTATCACTGCACCATACCTATGGGGGCAAAATTAATATATATTTATTGATAAAAATGTATAACAAGTAGGAGCATATTAGAAATTAAAAAATATAATATCTCCGTTCCATAAAGATGAATTTGGTTTCCCTTTTCGTCTTTCTCAAATTACAGTTCATTTTTCTTATCTAAAGTATAAATATTTTTTATTTTTTTAATATGTATCTATCTAATGTACCTTATTATCAACAAATATAAACTAATCATGGCCCTGTTTGTTTCTGATTCTCAAATCAATTCTCATTTTCAACCACACATTCTTCAATAAAATAATATTTTCCATCACATCAATACTTTTTTCTTCTTTTTCAACCACACATTTCCCATCATATCACTATTCAAAATCAATTCTTCCCCCAAAAATCCCTACCAAACAGGCTACATATTTGTATTAAAGTAAATATATTTACACCACATTTTTTGTTAACTAAGCTACATTTTAATTATAATGAATGTCTCTAGAGTTTTCTTATTTTTACAATTATATTCTCAATTTTTTTATTTTTTTTTTTAATTTTTTACTATCAACCCTCCGTTAGTTTTTACATCTTGTCTATAAAGAACTTTTTGTCCAAAATATTTGTTATGACGGCCAAAAAGATATATTTATCTCTTGTATTTTTTTAATAGTCAAAACTACTAACAAATACAAAAGTAATACAAAATATTTGTCCATCTTTTCAATGCACGCTAGTACAATATTATGATGAAAATCATGATTAGAGACAAAATATGTTAATTACTTGAATGTTAAGAATAACAATGCGACGAGAAAAATGTTTTGGACATAAAAGCAAAATAAAGCAAATATTGAAAACCTTTCTTGTAATTAAAATATGGCGTATATATAAAAATTTGTTGTGAGAATATAATTACTCTTTAAACTATTATTTAATGTAAGGATATGTCAGGAAAAATATAAAGATAAATTTATATTTTCAATCATATTAATTACATTTTCTTAATCGGTATGAAAATAAAAAAAAATCATATCTTTATGAGACAGAAATAGTATATACTTTCAATATAAAAAAGAAAAAAAGTGACATATAATTTGAGATATACAAAACATAAATAAAATATATTTTTATTAGACGAAGGGAGTACCACATATCATTGCCGTAATGCTGGAGCTGGAGAGAATCTTCCATTATCAATAACGTAGAGGAAAAGAAATAACTAAAATCAATTCAAACGATTTTTTTATTTTCTGTTTCTTTAAATATTAACATATTCAAAAATCAAAATTGTTTGAAATTGTGGAAGCTTCGGACAATAAAAAAGTTTTTACAGTAACCTAATTAAATGCAAGAAATTCATTTATCAATTGCAAAAATTCTAGAAATATTTATCTATCTTCTATTTAAATTATCGACTTTTACTATTTGATATAAACAAATAATCCACCTCTCGATTCGTTAACAATCATAAATAAATTAATAATGTAATTAATTTCAATCATCACAATAATAAAGAAATATACGATATCAATAAAATTAAAGTCTATAATAAACACAAATCAAGGATTCTAATTAAAGCTACATCATTTGTCCTAATTAATAAATTAGGATTATGCCCTGCGTACTGGGCAGTTTTTTCACAGGATTTACAGGCCCCTTACTGTAGTGGCGAGCCCCACCCTGTTTTATTAAAAAAAAAAATGTGCCCCCCTTGTGTGTAACCTAGCAGAAGCCAATGAACTCGTAGCATTTCCGAATAAATTAAGACACAAATTATCGTACATAAAAAAATAAATTAAAATCAAAACACATAGGGAAAAAAGAAAGAAAGAAGAGGAACTAAGGCCCTGTTTGACACCCATTTTTATCTAATTCTCATTCTCATTTTTTTCTCTCTTTATTTCAACCACATATTCTTCCAATAAAATAATATTACACACAAATCTAAAACTTTTCATAACTTTTCCACCACATAATCTCCCATCAATCACTATTTCAAAAATTTCATTCTTCAAAAAATGGGTTTCAAACACCCTCTAAATATAGTAGGGTCTTTTTAAGTTTGGAAAATCATCCAAAATAAGAGAAACCTATGATTCACGCGACCTCGAATTTCTCGAACCTCAAATCATTTGAAGAAACCTTGAAAGATAAGAGTTAGGAAAAAACCAATGAATGAAGATAAGTCCACCATCGAGAAAAAACGAAACTTTGGGAGCATGTTGACTTGTCAAAAAGGTGGAAAAACTAATAATGAAGATAAGTCAATTCAAAAATGCAGAGCAGAGACATTCGCTTCAATTGCAAGAATTGAAATGGAACTAAAATCAACATTTCAAATTAGGGAAATTCAATATGAAGTTCGTCGAGAAGATTGAACGTTTCAAAATCAAATTTTTATACTCTCTAACAAACTCTCTATTTTGACTCTTCATTTTACTTTTCTCAAGAAAATTTATTAACTTCTCTTTATATTTTATTTAACATAATTTTTTTATATGTCAATTGACCATTTAATTTAATGTGGTTTGAATAGTTTAAGAAGTAGAGCATTGAAATATTTAATTTATTAAATGCAATCAATGTACATTAAAAATAGAGAGTGAGTTTGATTATCTAAATTCGAAGAGCCAAATACGCTCTCTCTCTATTTTAAAAAGTTAAAATAGAAAATCTTTTGGAACTCAATTTTAAGCATTGGCTCTCTAAAATTGATATAGAATAGGTGGCTGAATGAATTAAAGAATAGTTAGATCGAAGAGGAAAAAATGAAAAGTGCTGATTTGGTATTCGAGCTTCGATTTGGACCCATAATATATATCTTTTCGAAAAGAGAACGACAAGCCGGATTGAACTTTTAGCTATGTTATATGATGATTTTAGCCATCCGAATTCGTTTAGGACTCGAAACATGCTTTTAAAGTTTTAGTACTATTTTTGTCATTTAGTTTATTTCAATTTTAATCATTTTAGACTAAGTTTTTATGTAAACTCTTATAAATAAATTGTTAATTCTTCATTTTTGAAGCGTTTTGAAATTAATAAAATTTCGTGAGTCTAATTTTCATTCTCTGCTCGATTCCAATTTTAGCGTTCTTAAGGTTTTCACTTGAATGCCTTGTTTTGTGCTACGTCAAAAATAAAAAGTATTTTGTGTTTAGAGAGTTTTTTGGAGATGCTCTTATACTTTCATGTAGATGTTCTTATCTAACCGGCACAAACAAAAGCATGGTAGATGGATTCAAGAAGATGATGATAGATTTCAAGTTGGCATGCTTGGCCTCATTAAATATTTTCTAGAAATTCAAATAAAGCAAAGCTCAAGAAGAATTTTTCTATCTAATGAGTAGTACATTGAAGATCTCCTGAAAAAGTTCTACACAAACCAATGCAAGCCAGTCTCTATTCTGATTGCAAGCTTGTTGGCTTCAGAGACAGTGATTGGGCAAACCAATATACGATCGAAAGATCACTTCTAGCTACATACATTGTCTTAGTACAAAATGTCACTTCGTGGAGCTCGAAGAAGTAAAAATCTGTAGCACTCTCTTCGCCAGGAGCATAATACATTGCTGCTATAGACGTAGCTTGTGAAGTAGTTAGGCTTAGAAGAATTTTGAAAGACTTGAAGTTCGAGCAACAAGACCAAAAACAATTCATCGTGACAATATGTTAGCAGTTGTGCTTGTAACGACCCGACCTCACGCCGAAGTCGTTATCATATCATACGTACTGTCCTCTTTGGGAGGGCCTATGCCTATCTTACCTCTCACGACTTTTTGATGCGTCCTCCAAGATTCGAATCCAATACCTCTATCATATGAGAGACTTATGATGAATCCTAGTGCCTAGGTCCTCTCAAAGCGGACATGACATATAATATGATAACGAATCCGACGCGAGGTCGGGTCGTTACAACACTGACAAAGAATTCAATCTTTCATGTCCAATCCCAGCATATTGAATTCCGACATCATTTCATCCCAGATTAAGATTACAAATTAAGGAAGGGTGTTAAAAGTTGAAGAATAATTTGTAATCTTCAAAGACTTTGAAGACAACCACATTGAAGATCATTTTGGATTCTTCACCTTGGATGATATAGTCTTTTGCCTTGTATAAATAGAAGTCTTCTAATTAATTAATTTTGAAAAACTTCGTAATATTCAAGACATCTTTAGAACTGTTCATAGCTGCGTATATAAACAAAGTAAAATTATTACTATTATTAGTTTTTTTTTTCAATTCCTTCAGTTCAAATAAAAATATGAAAGTTGTAGCTTTGGCAGCTGCCATTAACAAATTCTATGTGTGTCAAGCCAAGGTGTTGCCCCATAACCCGATTTACACTTCCAAATGTAGTGTACGATATATTTCAAGAAGTTTCTCAACTCCCAACACAATTGAAGATTTGACCCATTTGAAAGCTATCTATAACTCGCTGGAGGTTTGAGAAACATACCGACATATTGTAGTCTCATTCTCTAATTTGTTTATGCTATATATGTCATGACTAGGAGTGTCAACCAATCGAGCTGAGTCAGCTTGTGAGCAAAAGCTCCTGATTCGTGTGTGGCCCGACAAAAAAAAAACTGGGGATTTTCGTCGAGCCAAGCCGAGCCAAAGTCCGGCTGAAATTTTGAGGCTTAGCAGAGCCAACTCACGATTTTTTTAATTTTTTTTAAACACCCGTGAAATTTTGAATCCTTTTTAACAATGTAAATTTTGTGCAATTTATGCTATTTGTAATTAAACAAAAGTCACAACAAAATTGGGCCATTAACACAGGCCATTTTTTGGCCCGTCACAAACCCAAAATGGACTGTGACATGAGCCAGCCCGAGCTCGGGCCAAGTCATGAAATTTGGGCTTGGCTCGAGCCTTGGCTCCGGTCCACCGAACCCCGAGCCAAATCGGCTCAGACTTTTCCCGGGCTGTCCTAGTTGACGGGTCGATAGTCATCCATAGTCATGTCATTGCATGAAAAGAAGAGAGCCCAATGTAGCCAAGCAATAAATTGCCGACACTTAAATACCAACTAATTTTTCAAGATACTGATGTATCGATCATCATTCTACTTGGTATAAATTGCTGCACTGCCGGCAATTCATCCTTGGCTGTACTGCACTCTCATCCTATTCATGCAATGCCCTAAATTATTGCACTATTTTGTATTTTTCATATTCTTCTTCTCTATGGTGGTGAAGTGCTGTATGAATAAACTTATATATAGGCTTAGAAAGTGGAGAATATGCGTAGGAATGGATATTTATTCTGATCATGCAAATTTCAGAATGACATGTGACTTTTGGTGCTATCCAAAGAACATTAACGAATATGATTCATTGTCAACCCGGCCGATACTTCTTTTCAACGAAGTATCTAACTCAAAGCATGAAGAGGATGCACGAGATAGTGTCTACTAGTTTTTGGTTAGCTTCTAATCAACTGTACTTGGTGAGTTTTTCTTGAATATATAGTTCGTTGGTTGGAGGTAATAAAGGGTGGAGTCGCGGGGACAAATAAAAAAATTTATACTGAATTGATACATAGAAAAAAAAAAAAATCCGTAATTTTTTTTTCCTTTTTAACTAAAAAAATAAATTTAAAGTTCTATCCTCCAAAAGTGCTCTGAATTTGGTCAATGACACTTGTGTGGAGAACAAAAAAGAGATTTGGAATGGTTGACACTGTCTACTGATTGTTACCTTGTTGCAAGATCTAGTAATATATTTATATATATATATGTATTAGTATAGAATATAATGCATGTGGGATGATGGTATATTTCTTATCATATCTTTGAAGCGTGATAAGAAAGTTGAAAATGGAAAGTTGATCTGGTTTTGCATGGAAAACTCTTGGTATGCAGATGGCAGCATGTGCATGCCAGAATCCTTAGCCTGTTAATACAGTAGGGGCATATCTGGAGTATTAAATATAATAGACAAAATTTCGCTCTTTTTTTCTCGATAGTGTTCAATATTGAGAATTAGATACTCTAATTCTATCACCAAGAGCAATAAGTTCGCAAAAAGAAAATGGACACAAGAATACACAAGATGTACAGAGATTTGCCTCAATGTGAGACTGTATAATGAAAAGAAGTTTAGAAGAAAACAATGCACACTTGTCTTCCCTAATCCCCTTTCCCTCTCTTTTATGATGTTAATACGAAACTCTAATGACAACCTCCCATTCATAAGACAAATTAGGACAAAATCAAAATTATAAGTGTGAAATTTTAAATTGTCCTTAATGAATTTTAGCCTGGAACCGTCGAGAGGGCTTCCTGTTCTCCTTTCAACCCCACGGCGACCTCACTGCGAACTGCATTAATAGCTATTTACAATGATAATGATCAGACTCCACAACTTAATATCCAATCTACATTATTATGTCAAATATATCCTCATATAGGAATCTTCCCATATAAAGCAAAAGGTCTAACAAGTTGTTGGGAACTTTCTACAAAGTTATTTAGATGAGGATTGGTCATGTTGACTCAGCATGGCCCCCAATAGCCCTATTTGTATGCACGAAACATTATCAGAACATTATAAAGACATTCTTTTGAGTTTTGTCCATCGTTGGGTGTATAGCTACGACCAATTATCATCGTAAGCTTTGGTTCTTGTGCACGGCCTTCCCTTGACTCGAACTGATGCCTTTTAATTTAGTTTGAAAATATTTATTTCGTCCCAATTTCATAAT
Source organism: Fraxinus americana (assembly GCA_035079005.1). Taxonomy (NCBI): domain Eukaryota; kingdom Viridiplantae; phylum Streptophyta; class Magnoliopsida; order Lamiales; family Oleaceae; genus Fraxinus; species Fraxinus americana. Next base: position 31,627,324 of record CM068715.1, on the reverse strand, counting down.
TCAACTTTCAAATTCATTTCAATTTAAGCATTCCATTATACACCAACACTATGGATTTTATGACATGACAGATCGAGCATTTAGTTATATTCGATTCACTAACTCGGCATATGGAAAGTCATATTGGAAAATTTTGAGACTTAAGGTGGATCATGTGATGATATATTAGAATAAGCTAGCTCGACTTCTCCTATCTTGTATAGTCCCTCCCCCCCCCCCCCTCCCCCTCCCGGATCTCAAGTGTAGATGTCGATTATGTAACGCCATGACATGTTGATTCGAAATTTTTATATTGCATCGTCGGAGTGGGATTAACAGTGAAACCAATGTTTAGAAAGAGAGTGTAAAGTCAATTCTTTATTTTTTCAGATTTTGATAAAAGTCAATAAAATTGAGTTGTTAAACTGTCGAGTCTCATGAAATGTACACTTAATTTTAATTGTTGTTTTTGATCTCAACTTTTTAACAATTTTTTAAGCTATCCCAAACAAGTACTATGACTTAAACCTAAACACGACCATCAAACGAATCTAAAGAATATGACTATCTTACAGACGTCCAATAATCAATACACCATCCTACAAACTTTTAGTTACTTTGAGATAACACAAAATAAGCACTTCGAAATTGTGTATTCAATTATCTTTCTATATACAAGCATGTTTTGGAGTGCGTTTGGATAATAAGTGAATAGTCCTTGTAAATCTTAAGAAATTTGTGCTTAAATAATATATTATAATGTAATCTTTGTCAAACATGCACAACATTTCATGGTCATGTAATAACTTAGGCAGTAGAGTTAATTTTAGTTCAACACTATGGCAATAGAAATTATACCACATATATTTTTTTAAATTTTTTTTCCCTTCCAATTTTCATTTTTGGTATATTTAAAAATTCATCTTCTTAAGTTTTACTATATATGCTCCTGTTTAGTTCTCATTTTCCTCCAATTCATTTATATCGCGTACACTTTTCAGTCACATATTTCATTATCTTTTCTTAAAATCCACTAAAAATCCAATTTTTAACAAAAATCGAATAGGTTATATTAAGCTCTTGTCTGGTATTGCTTTCAACAGGTTGAGAATTGATTTATTGACCGTTGAGCACAAGGTTCCAAAAATCATGTGAGTAGAAGTCAAATTTTGCTGCCGGTGGGGCCCCTTCCAACGGTTGGAATTCCAGTTAAAATTGGATTTTAATTGCAAACAGACAAGCACTAAATTAAGTTATAGCTTTGTTGTCTTTTGTTGATTATTGAATAAAATAATCGAGATTTCTCTTGAAAGCTGTCATATTATCGATATTCTAACGGAATCAACGGACTTTTGAAACTGGGAGGAGTGATGTGCATTAAAATGGTTTTGGTTCAAGTGAAGTATAATAAATGGAAACATGGGGTTTGTTGGGGAAGGCAATTGACATGAAAGAAAAATTTGTTGAAAGTTAGGAAAGGGAGCACAAGTATAAATTACATGGCTATAATTTAAATTATTAGTATTACTTAATCATCTTCTAATCAACAATTTTTTATTTTTTGTCTTCTCTTACATAAATTTATCTGCACAATTTCAATTTGCCTACTTAAACCCATGTTTGGAGATTTTTTCCAGTGGGCAGAAATGGCTGGTGTTGCAGAAGTACATGGTGGAAGCAGCCACGGCCGCCAAGTCAATGCAAGAGGTAATTTTCTGATGGGAGAAACCCTCCACCGCCCTCGCGGAAGGCCAGCCGGCTCCAAGAATAAACCCAAGCAGCCAATTATCATCACTAGGGAAAGTGCTAATGCACTGAGAGCACATGCAATAGAAGTAAACTCCGGCTGCGATATTAACGAAACCTTAATTAACTTTTCTCGGCGGAAACAGCGAGGCCTATTCGTACTCAGCGCAACAGGTTGCGCCACCAATGTCACCATCCGTCGGCCGGCTTCATCGGGATCAGTCATCACTCTCCATGGCCGTTTCGAGATTTTCTCGTTGCTTGGATCAATTCTGCCACCACCAGCAGTGCCGGGAGTGTCGGCCGGCCTTACAGTGTACCTTGCTGGGACTCAAGGGCAGGTTGTAGGAGGGAGTGTGGTTGGTGCACTCATTGCTTCAGGACCTGTAGTTATTATGGTTGCAACTTTTGATCACTTGCCATTAGAGGATGACGAGATTGTTGCCGCCGCCAATCATAACCAGCAGTGCCAAAACAACCGGCGGCTCCACCAGATTGATTTCTCAGAAATATATGGGGTGCAACAAAATTTGCTAACAAATGGTACTGTACCCTCTGAGATGTATACGTGGGCACCCGCACCAGGACGACGGACTCTATCCAAATCTTAAATTTACTGTAATATGTGATACTAATCATTGACATTATCGGTCTGTGATGAATAATGCTATTTATCGTTATGGTGATATAACATTGGCGACATAACAGTTTATGTGAAATAATGAGATTAGACAATTTACTTTTTATGAGAGAGAGGGAGAAGAGAGAAAAATGTGAGGGATAATGTATTGTCATATTACTGATGTTTCATCGTCACGATGGTAAATATCATTACTCATTTATGATTTCAAAGTTTCAAAGATCAAGATTTTTCACTTTAAAGTGATTAGTAGAGTTAAAAATACTGAATGTTTAGAAAAATAAGCTCTATTTTTATTTCCTAGTTGGACAAATTAAGATACTGCTAATGCATACAAATGACTAGACACTTGAAAATTAATAAATTTGATGAACTTATGAGTATTTTACTGTTCAAAAATAATAAAAAAAATAAACAGAAAAAAATATCAAAACTCTCAAGAGCCATATTTTTGTGTACGCAACATAGATATAAAATGCACGACCTTTTAAATAGAAATAAATGCACTCGACCATATATTCAAACATCAAAATAAGAAAGCTTAGACTAATGTCATACAGCAATTGGAAGCAATCAGATCAAAATATATTTATTTTCTTCTACCTGCCAAAAAAAAAAAAAAGGAAACTTCAAAATTCATAGCACTCGGTTTCTTTCTTATGAAAAACCTTCAAAATTAATTCCACACATCGACCACAAGCCCTAGCTTTGTGTGAGCCTCCCTTCTATGCCAAAAGCGATAAAAGCTCCATCACTCTATTCTTTTTTTCAGACACGGGAGCTTGAAAAAGTAAATCCTATCAATTTTATCATTATCCACTGATATTTCTATCTGAGCTCTTTTTTGTTTTGTTTTGTTTTTGTAGATTAGGTGTCACGAGGCTGACTTGAGAAGGGAGCAAAATGTAGCCGATAAAGAACAACCTCGCTTACAGCAGCGTTTCTGCAAAGGGATGGAGATGCCAGAAAGTTATCGTTGGCTGCAATCTACTCGCTACTTATTCATGCAGGACTCTTTGACAAAATCATTTAGAAAAATGAAGGGTAGTTGCTTGCTCTTTACCCACTCCATATATAGGTTGAGATTGCATGTGCGTAGTAGTGATATTGTCTTGTGCCTTAATTGAAAGAAACTTTTTTGAAGGGCCAAAACAACTTTCAAACCACTCAGAGGGCGAAATCTGGCTATGCAGAAACATCTACATAGATGCACATAACATCAGCTTTAACTTTCTTTGGCAAGCCCCTCTTTCCGTCCAAAAGCATAATTAAAGTTGCTAGAAACCCATAATTAAAGTTTGATACACGAATAAAATCAAGAAGAAAACTGTAAAAAGAGCCACCTTAACATTTAATTTTGGATTATACGACGATCATGGACAATATTTTTAAATAAAAAAGGTGTTAACATGTAATTCAGATCAGCAATGCATATCAATTGTGCACCAGAGGCTACCTTAAGAATAGCGAAAGTAATATTAAAAGAGTTTAAAATATCTTTATGAATCATTAAGGTTTCCTAACATGGAGTACTTGAAGAAAGAAACCTTTGTTTTGTTAGGCTGCGGACTATGCTATCTATGCCCTTTTTACTTTTCCATCATCTGTTCATTTTTCTTCTCATACAAGTTCATAAAAAATGAACATCGTTTCTCCTCTTTAAGACATGTTAATTAGTACATCGTACGAGATATATTGTAAAATATTATTGATTGCGTCCTCTAATTCAACTAAAAAACTCGTTGTATCTCATTATTTTATTATAAGAAGTTTTAAGTTAGGTCGGTGTTCCATGATTTTTTCCATGCACATTTTAAACTTTTTTCACATATAAATAAAATGTTCTTATAATTTTATTGTGCTGTATTAATTTTTCTACCTAAAATTATCCGATGGACATTTATTTGGTCATGTTGTGCCCATAATTTTTTTTCATATATTTGGGTTTCAACACAAATAATAATGTATATTACAAAAAAAAAAAAAAAATGTTTCAACATTGTTACCATTTCCATAATTTTATCTTCTTATTGTAGAATTTAGATTCCCATGAATAGCACATAAATCTACAGAAAATCATATCTACAAACTCAGAAGAATACAATGCATTATTTACTGTTCTTTTTGTCTGTTATTTTCTTCAAGACATCCCAGTAAATTCATTTTTTTATCATAAGCAAATGACAATCCTGTAAAGAAGTGGCAGTGACATTTATATCTAGGAATTTTCTCTCCTTGAATACTAAATTGAACCACTAAGCAAATGATTGTACTAAAAACATTGTGTAAACTCACATTCAACTCAAGTGATCAAGTAGCTGACTCAACTTCTTGTGCCCCCAGTAGTCTCTGCAGATTGATCTCCTGAGGCTCACATGAGAAGAAGAGAGCCAAATGTAGCCCAGGACAACTTGCCGACTCGTGAATATTTCACGCTCATTTCAATAATATTCCTGCCGGCAAGTCATCCTTGGCTGCAATCCACTCTCTTCTCATTCATGCAAGACTCTCAGACAAACTTGTGTAAACAGAAGAAAAACTCTATGACATTTTTGAGAAAAAATGCCTTCATATATATACACACAAGAACACACATAACCTCTTCTCTTTTGTAATAGTATGTGATTTCATTTGAATTTACTGAGGGGTGCAAAAGCAATTGCATTTCGTGTATCGGAAATGATGGTTGTACCGGGGGGGGTTGACAACCCCCCTCACCGGCCCCTCACAATGGGGGGGGCCCACCTGTTTTACCCCACCCATTGTGACGGGCCGGTGAGGGGGGTTGTCAACCCCCCCGGTAATTGTAGCAAATCCCTTCGTGTATTCCATTATTATCTTCATTCATCTGTATACTGCCCCTTTATTGGCAAAATGGTACATATGTTGGTCCCACCCACTTGCTATATAAGGGAGACAAGAGGCCAGACGTTGGTTTTAATGCTGGATATGTTGGCAACTTTTTTCCGCCAGAGGGATTTCATTATCTTTTATGGGAGAAAAAATATTTTCCGAAACAGAAACAAATCTCCTCGTCACCTACCATAGATAGTGATGTCAAAGAGTCAACCCGGCTCAGCTCCGCTGATTTTGGCATGCACCAAAAAAAAAAAAAAAAAAATTAAAATAAGAAGTCTCAAAGAAAAATTAAAATAAGAGAATCAATGACTATCTTGACAATGACAAGGAGGCGTTGCCTCTTATGTAATTTGTTTATTATATGCACATTAGACGATGAATACTTTATTTTTGAATTACCGCTCATATTATATATTTTATGTGGGCATTACAAAATATAGGAGTGGTTTTTATGTTTACACCCAGACCAAACGGGGGTTTAGATTCACACCAATCATGTTTCATGGGTATGAAAATAAGGGTGTGTTTGAATCTAATTTTGAGGAGAATAGAAATTTTAGAATAGTAATTGATGTGAGAATGTGTGGTGAAAAAGTGATGAAAAGTTTTTGATTTGTGTGTAATATTATTTTATTTGGAGAATGTGTGGTTGAAATGAAGAATGAGAATGAGAATGAGAATGAAAATGAGAATGAGAAATTAATGGGTGCCAAACGAGGGCTAAAGTGTTGAGGTTCGAATCCTGGTTGTACTCCCTAACTTCCTATACTAAAATCGTGTTTTTAAAGTGTGACTTTGTTAGTGGAGTGATGCAACTGAATCTTCACACGTGTCCTTATCTTGTTCGTTGGGTTGTCTTCTGGATGGTTACAATGTATGTCATTTGTGTGCAGTTTCACTTGGCACATTCATTCTGAATTGAGAGAGGTATAGTCTTTCCTCACTGTATGCTAATTAATCTTCAAATGAGATGGTTAAAGCATGATCTTATATTAGACTCGATAATTGTTGACCTAATTTTATGCTTAACTTGGATTTTTTACAATAAAAATCAACAGCAGAATCATACTGCCTATTTCATGCTATACTTCTTTCCCGAAATAGGTTTTTAGCTTCAATCTAACAATATTCACCTTAAGAGAAGATTCTTAAATTTAGGTCAAGACTCTCATCGTTCTCACAATTTTCCTGCATTAAATGACGTCACATATGGTACAAACCAATATGGGACGATGTCTATTTATATAACCTTTTTATATACATTTTACCATGTAAAACCCTCCGCCACCCTCGCGGAAGGCCAGCTGGCTCCAAGAATAAACCCAAGCAGCCAATTATCATCACTAGGATAAGTGCTAATGCAATGAGAGCACATGCAATAGAAGTAAAGTCCGGCTACGATATTAACGAAACCTTAATTAACTTTTCTCGACGGAAACAGCGAGGCCTATTCGTACTCAATGCAACAGGTTGTGCCACCAATGTCCCCATCCGTCGACCAGCTTCATCGGGATCAGTCATCACTCTCCATGGCCGTTTCGATATTTTCTCGTTGCTTGGATCAATTCTGCCACCACCAGCAGTGCTGGGAGTGGTGACCAGCCTTACGATGTACCTTGTTGGGACTCATGGAGAGGTTGTAGGAGGGAGTGTGGTTGGTGCACTCATTGCTTCAGGATCTGTAGTTATTATAGTTGCAACTTTTTATACGAGTAATGCTATGTAGTCTCACTGAGGTTGTAACCCCTAACTAAGTGGCTCTAAATGATAGGTTAAATAAAATGTGAAATTTTGAATTATTTTTTTAATTTTACCTATCATTTAGAGCATGTCTGGCAGCCATTATTCACCAACTTAAAATAAAAATTTCGACCGTTATGTACCAGTTGAGTAGCCATTTTTGACTGCTTGGGAGAGAGGGGGGACCCACCAGTTGACTGTAACGATAACTTTTTGAGTTAAAATCTGATAATAATGGCTGCCAGACATGCTCTTAATGCCACATTTGTACCACCTAGACTATTGGGGTTGTAACTCTAGTGGGGCTAAATAACAATACTCTTTGATCACTTGCCATTAGAGGATGACGAGATTGTTGCAGCTGCGGCCGCTGCCAATCATAACCAGCACTACCAAAACAATCGGCGGCTCCACCGGATTGATTTCTCAGAAATATATGGGGTGCAACAAAATTTGCTAACAAATGGTACTATACCCTCTGAAATGTGTACATGGGCACCTTCACCAGGATGGACTCTATCCAAATCCTAAATTTACTGTAATATGTGATACTAATCCTTGAGATTATCGGTCTATGATGAATAATACTATTTATCATTATGATGATAAAATATCGTCGACGTGACAGTTTATGTGAAATAATGAGATTGAACAATTCACTTTTTACGAGAGAGAGGGAGGAGAGAGAGAAATGCGATGGATAATGTGTTGTCACATTATCGATGTTCCATCATCATGATGATAAATAGCATTACTCATCTATGATTTCAAAGTTTCAAAGATCAAGATTTTTCACTTTGAAGTAACTAGTAGAGTTAAAAATACTGGATGTTCAGAAAAATATGCTCTTTTTTTTTATTTTCTACTCGGACAAATTAAGATACTGCTAATGCATACAAATGACTAGACACTTGAAAAATTTGATGAACTTATGAGTATTTTACTGTTCAAAAAATAAAAATAAAAATAAAAAAGAAAAAGAAAAAAATATCAAAACTCTCACGAGCCATATTTTTGTGTACGCAACATAGATATAAAATGCACGACCTTTTGAATAGAAATAAATGCACTCGACCATATATTCAAACATCAAAATAAGAAAGCTTAGACTAATGTCATATAGTAATTGGAAGCAATTAGATCAAAATATATTTATTTTCTTCCATCTGCCAAAAAAATACTTCAAAATTCATAAGACTCGATTTCTTTCTTATAATGAAAACCTTCAAAATTCCACACATCGATCACAAACCCCCTATTGTGAAATATATAAGAAAATCTGGAAAAAACTAATGAACTCCAAGGCACGAAAATTGTCATCTTTTAAGAGATGTTTCTCCCCTTTCCAACAAAGTCACGATCAGAGTATGATAGAAAATCTCCCTCAAGATACAATGGAGACGTTTGATTCAAATTGTGACTATTTGATCAAACTAAGAAAACATTTTATAATGAAACTGATGATGCCAAGAGAAAAGAGAGAAGAATAGAAAATAATGAATTTTTTAATTTATCTTGCAAATGAGAATTCGCCCAAAATATATAGAAGTGGAGGCAACCTTTTGAATATGTATGTCTCTTGAAATGAATGGACGCATCTGTTGGAAGAAACATACCTATTCAAACCTTCGACCCCTGCGACCTGACCGGGCAGGTCGATCCCCGTTGCGTAGCGGCAAACACTAGTTGGGGCTGCAAAACATTCGCAAAACAAAATATAAACACGCAAAAGATGAAAAATATCTAACGTATCCCCCATATTTTTCAAAATTTTGGTTTAGAGAAAATGAAACAGCTGCATCACAAAAATTGATTGCCTATGTACCCTTAACGGGATCAAGCCATCGTAGTTCATGCAAACACACACACACAAAGCATCATTGTAGGAAATTGTACATAAATGAAAGTAGCTTTTGACTTTGAACTTTCAGTTATTGTAAACAACTCAAAGTTTCGTCAAGGTGTTATGGTGAACGAATCTTGAACCAAGGACCCTATCATGACTAGCCGGAGTCATTACACACTATTCCGATAAAGAGTGTCTCTTTTATACCAATGCATTAATGGCCTTGCGTATATCCCGAATTTCATGAGTGCTTTAAAGACGGTCTAAATCTCATAGAAAGCGGCCTGACTTTCTCACTCACATATTTAAGTTCTTTATAAAGTAATTCTGCGAGTTACTTTCTCTCTCAATAGAACTTATTAAGGAATTAAATCCAACCTCTACCATACAGAATACATACACTAGAGTTTTTTATGAATGAGTTTTAACTAATACACTAGTGTCTCGTCTAAGTTAGATTTTAACTTGTTTGTACCCTTTGAACTTTGTTTATATTTCAAAACATAAGTAGGGTTCTCATTAAAGCTAATTAGAGTTACGTAGACCTCAATCCCATTCCTTTCGATGTTTTTACAATCATCTCTCTAGTAAGTCCTTTTGTCAAAGGATCTGCTAGGTTATTCTTCGACTCTACATATTCAACAGTGATTACTCCTTGCTTAAGTAATCCTCGAAGAGATTGATGTCGAAGACTAAGATGTCGTTGCTTACCATTGTAAGTCTTGTTCGCGCTACAGAATACAAAGTAACTTTACTATCACAATATATCATCACAGCTGGAAATAGTTTATCCCACAATGGGATATCTATTAGCAAATTTCTTAGTCATTCAGCTTCTTTACTTGCATCAGCCAAAGCAATAAATTCTGCCAACATAGTCGAATCTGATACACATGTTTGTTTCTTTGAACACCAAGAAACAGTTGCACCTCCTAAAGTAAAAATTCATCCTGTTGTGGATTTAGAATTCGATTCTATGTTGTTCCAACTTGCATCGCTGTATCCTTCAAGTACAGCGGGAAATCCATGATATTGTAATCCATAATAAATAGTTCCTTTCACGCATTCCAATGTTCTTTACCTAGATTACTAGTGAATCGACACAATATGCCAACCGCATATGCAATATCTGGTCTTGTGCAATGCATAGCATACATAAGACTTCCAATCACACTTGCGTATTGTAGTTGGTCATAAGATCTACCAGTATTTTTCATTAACTTAATACTAGAATCTATTGGAGTTGATGCGGGTTTTTGATCCATATGACCATATCTTTTAAGGATATTTTCAATATAATGAGATTGATTCATCGATATGCATCCATCTTTTCTTATTATTTTAATCCCTAAGATCACATTTGTTTCGCCTAAATCCTTCATATCAAAGTTAAACTCTAGCAATTGTTTGGTCTCCTTAATACTTTCTAAGTTAGGACCAAAAATAAGCATGTCGTCTACATACAAGCGAATAAGAATATATGCCCATTTTCTATATGTAGAATAGATACATTTGTCTGCTTCATTAACCTTGAAACCGTTAAATAACATTACTTTATTAAACTTTTCATGCCATTGCATATAGGCTTGTTTTAAACCATAAAGAGAATTGACTAATTTACAAACCTTCTTTTCTTGTCCAGGTAAAACAAAACCCTCAAGTTGCTCCATATATACTTATTCCTCCAAATCACCATTTAGAAAAGCCGTTTTTACATCCATTTGATGGACAACTAAATTGTGAGTTGAACCAAGAGATAGCAACACGCGGATGGATGATATCCTTGTTATGGGAGCATAAGTATCAGAATAATCTATGCCATAACGTTGTTTAAAACCTTTAGCTACTAATTGAGCTTTATATTTATTTATAGAGCCATTTGCATTTAATTTCCTCTTGAAAATCCATTTACAACCTATTGGTTTAGAGCCACGAGGTAAATCAACCAATTTCCATATTTGATTTGACATAATGGATCTCATTTCATCATTGATTGCTCTTTTCCAAAGTACAGCATCTCAAGAGAAAATAGCTTCTGAGTATGTGACAGAATCACTATCATCATTAAGCATTAGCTTAGTATGATGTGTAATTTTATTTGCATCACCTTCTAGCAAATAAGTGACAAATTTAGGTTCGAAAGATTTTTCTTTTCTTTGTCTCTTACTCCTTTTAGGTTCTATTTCTTCATGAACTCTCTTAGAAGAACTAGAAGTGATATTATTTTCAGTTTGCGTAGTTGAAGACTTGAATATATGTTCAAAAAATTCAGCATCAATTGATTCGATAACATCGTAGGATTCTAACTTCAGAAACCTATAAGCAATACTGTTTCTTGCATAACCTATAAATACACATTTATAAGTTTAATTTCCTAATTTAGTAATCTCTGGATTTGGTTTTCTCACATATGCGAGACATCCCCACACCTTGAGACGACTAATATTAGGTTTCCGGTTGAACTACAACTCATATGGGGTTTTGTTAATCTTCTTCATAGGAATCCTATTTAGAGTATAACATTCACTTAAGAGTGCTTCACCCCACCATTGATCAGGTAAACTGGAACTAATTAGCATGCAATTTACCATTTCAACTAAAATCCTATTTTTCCTTTCTGCTACTCCGTTTGATTCTGGCGAATATGGTGGAGTAAACTCGTGAACTATACCATTAGTTTCACAGAATTTTGCTAATTCTGCTACTTGGTATTCACATCCTCTATCAGAACGTAGGATTTTAATTTTTCGATTTAATTGATTTTCCACTAGTGCTTTATAAATAAGAAATTTGCTTAAAATTTCATCTTTACTTTTTAGTAAGTATACATAAGTATATTTTGAAAAATCATCTATAAAGGTCACAAAGTACTTGTTCCCTCCACGTGAAACTTTACTATGCAAATCAGCCACATCAGAATGTATAAGACCAAGTAATTTAGATGTTCGCATAAAAGATTTATGTTCTTTACACGTTATTTTACCTTGAACACATATGTCACATTTATTAACATTATCAAACTTACATTTAGGAATAACTCCTAAATTATGCATATTCCTAATAGATTTATAATTTATGTGACCTAATTTAGCATGCCATAAAGGTAAAAAATCAACAGTATAAGCAAAGTTATCTTTTATTATATTCATTTTGAACATACCATTACATGAGTAACATTTTCCGACAAATACATTATTCTTAGAAACTATAAGGCTATTAGACTCAATTACAATCTTAAAACCTGCCTTGTTAACTGTTAAGGCGATCCTCAGAAATCAGGTTCTTGGACATTTCAGGCACATGGAGAACTTCTGCCAGAGTTAGATTCTTTCCCGAAGTGAATTTCAGTTCAACTGATCCAATTCCAACAACTTTGGTACGAAAATTTTTACCCATTTTTACCTCTCCCCCACCGGTGCATTCTTTGTAGGTCTTGAACTGAGATATGTCATTACTTACATGAATTGTAGCCCCGGTATCTAGCCACCATCCTACTTCAACTCCGACTGAGTTGGCTTCTTCCACCACAGCAACAAGATTTGGATCATAATTTCCATCAGTCACATTTATTTGATCCTTCTTTGTCTTCTCATGCTTTGCCTTCTCGTTTCTTATTCGATGTCGGCATTCACGAGCAGTGTGACCAGGTTTCTTGCAGTAGAAACAATCCCCCTTGTTACCCTTATGATTTCCTTGAACCACGTTTGCCTTTTCTACCTCTTGATCATTATTATCTCGTTTACGAGAGTCTTCCTCAATATGTAGATGACGCATGAAGGATTCCAAGGTATGCTTGGTTTCATCATGTTTGAGTTTCTTTTTATAACCATTCCATGAATTTGGTAATTTTGCAATAATGGCACCAACTTGAAATGCTTCAGGCAACAATTTCAGCATTCTTAAGATTACTAACAATAATTTGTAATTCATGTACCTGGGCAAGAACAGACTTACTGTCCGTCATCTTGAAATAAAGTAATTACCGATCAAGAATTTCTGGTTGCTTGCCTCTTCAATACGATACTTGTTGTCCAATGTCCGCCACAATTCTTTTGCTGTTCCGATAGTCCTGTGTGCGCTGTAAGCAGAATCCGATAGTGCATTCAGAATATGGCCTCTGCACAGAAAATCATCATCCTTCCATTTCTTTCGTTGTTCCTGTAATTCGTTCTTCCGTTCATCTGAATCATCTGCTTTTCCTTCTGGAATAGGCGCAAGATCATTACTCAGAATGTAGGATAGTTTGATTACTATCAAGAAGAATAAAACCTTCTCCTGTCAATGTGTGATGTTGTGTCTATCAAACCGATCAAGACGAATCAAATCCTGATTCATAACTTTAATTGAAGGTGCCACAGATTCATTTACTGCCAGATCTTGAAACGAAGACATCTCTTAAAACTGTTGTGAAATATATAAGAAAATCTGGAAAAAACTAATGAACTCCAAGGCACGAAAATCGTTATCTTTTAAGAGATATTTCTCCCATTTCCAATAAAGTCACGACCAGGGTATGATAGAAAATCTCTCTTAGGATATAATGGAGGCATTTGATTCAAACTGTGACTATTTGATCAAACTAAGAAAACACTTTATAATGAAACTGATGATGCCAAGAGAAAAGAGAGAAGAATAGAAAATAACGAATTTTAATGTATCTTGTAAATGAGAATTCGCCCAAAATATATATAAGTGGAGGCAACCTTTTGAATAGGTGTGTCCCTTGAAATGAATGGACGTATCTGCTGGAAGAAACATACTTATTCAAAGTCTTCAGAAAATAAAATTTTCTTTTGGGTTGCGTAGCGGCAAACGCTAATCGGGGCGACAAAACATTCGCAAAACAAAACATAAACACGCAAAAGATGAAAAATATCTAACACCCCCTTCTATGCCAAAAGCGAAAAGCTCCATCAATCTATTCCCTTTTTCAGACACGGGAGCTTAAAAAAGTAAATCCCATCAATTTTATCATTATTCACTGATATTTCTATCTGAGCTGTTTTTTTTTTTTTTAGATTAGTTGTCACGAGGCTGACTTGAGAAGGGAGCAAAATGTAGCCGATCAAGAACAACCTCGCTTACAGCAGCGTTTCTGCAAAGTGATGGCGATGCCGGCAAGTTATCGTTGGCTGCAATCTACTCGCTACTTATTCATGCAGGACTCTTAGACAAAATCATTTAGAAAAATGAGATTAGTTGCTTGCTCTTTACCCACTCCATATAAGTATATATATGTGTAGATATAATATAGGTTGAGATTGCATGTGTGTAGTAGTGATATTGTCTTGTGCCTTAATTGAAATAAACTTTTTTGAAGGGCCAAAAGAACTTTCAAACCACTCAGATTGCCAAATCTGGCTATGCAGAAACATCTACATAGTGCACATAACATCAGCTTTAACTTTCTTTGGCAAGCCCCTCTTTCCGTCCAAAAGCATAATTAAAGTTGCTAGAAACTCATAATTAAAGTTTGATACACGAATAAAATCAAGAAGAAAACTGTAAAAAGAGCCACCTTAACATTTGATTTCGGATTGTACGAAGATCATGGACAATATTTTTAAATAAAAAAAGGTGTGAACATGTAATTCAGATCAGCAATGCATATCAATTGTGCACCAGAGGCTACCTTAAGAATAGCAAAAGTAATATTAAAGAGTTTAAAATACCTTTATTAATCATTACGGTTTCCTAACATGGAGTACTTGAAGAGAGAAACCTTTGTTTTGTTAGGCTATGGACTATGCTATCTATCCCTTTTTTACTTTTCCATCATCTGTTCATTTTTCTTCTCATACAAGTTCATAAAAAATGAACATAGTTTCTCTTCTTTATGTACATTGTACGAGATATATTGTAGAATATTATTGATTGCATCCTCTACTTTAACTAAAAACCTCGTTGTATCTCATTATTTTATTATAAGAAGTTTTAAGTTAGATTGGTGTTCCATGATTTTTTCTATGCACATTTTTAACTTTTTTCACATATAAGTAAAATGTCTTATATTTTTATGGGTAATTAGCACATAATGTCTTCACATTTCACTGTTATTGTGGAAAATGTCATTAACTTTCATTTTTTTGGCATTTTCACCCTTCATTGCGCAAAATGTCCTTTTTATACATTTTCTCAAATAAAAATTGTGAAATCCTATAAATAGAACAAAAGGAAAAACTAATTGCAAACACAGTCCTAACTTTTTTGAAAAGAAAAAATGAGTCCCAACTAAATTATTAAAAGGGTAATTAGCACATAATGTCCATACCTTTCACTATTATTGAAAAAAAGTCACTACATTTTATTTTTTTGGCATTTTCTCCCTTAATTATACATTTGATAGTGCAAACCATCATTTCTATCAATTTTCATCCAATTTTACAATAAAAAAATAGTGAAATGACAAATATACTCTTCCATTTAAATAAAAAAGCTAAAGAATTAATTGCAATCATAGTTCCAATTTTTTTTTAAAAAAGTGCAAATGTGACCCCAATAAATTATTTAAAAAATTAAAAAATTTTTTTTATAAAAAGTGCAAATAAGTCCCAATTAAATTTATTTAAAAATTTAAAAATTTTAAAAAAAATTAAAAAGTGTAAACGAGTCCCAAATAAATTATTAAAAAATTAAAAATTAAAATTTTTTTCTATTTAAATATGATGGTACATCCATGATTTCATAGTTTTTTATTGAGAAATTGGAGGAAATGGTTTGTACAATTAAATGTGTAATTAAGGGTGAAAATATCAAAAATATGAGAGGTAGTGACATTTTTCGCAATAAATGTAAAAGATAAGGACATTATATACTAATTACCATTTTAATAATTTATTTGGGACTCATTTGCGCTTTTCAAGAAATTGGGACTATGATTGCAATTAATTTTTTTTCTTTATCCCTTTTCTTTTATTTAAAGGAAATTGTATTTTTGTTATTTCACAATTTTAATTGAGAAAATGGATGAAAATGGTCTTTTGCGCAATGAAATGTGAAAGTAAATGTGAAAATGTCAAAAAATGAAAGATAGGGACGTTTTCCACAATAACAATGAAATGTGTGGATGTTATGTGCCAATTACCCTATTTTTATTGTGTTGTATTAATTTTTCTACCTAATTATCCGATGGACTTATATTTGGTCATGTTGTGCCCATAAATTTTTTTCATATATTTGGGTTCAACACAAATAATAATGTATATTACTCAAAAAAAAAAAAAAAAATTGTTTTAACATTGTTACCATTTCCATAATTTTATCTTCTTATTGTAGAATTTAAATTCCCATGAATAGCACATAAATCTACAGGAAATCACGTCTACAAACTCAGAAGAAGGCAATGCATTATTTACTGTTCTTTTTGTCTGTTATTTTCTTCAAGACGTCCCAGCAAATTCTTTTTTTTTATCATAAGCAAATGACTATCCTCTAAAAAAGTGGCAGTGACGTTCATATCTAGGAATTTTGTCTCCTTGAATACTAAATTGAACCACTAAGCAAATGATTGTACTAAAAATATTGTGTAAACTCACATTCAACTCAAAGTGATCAAGTAGCTGACTCAACTTCTTGTGCCCCAATAGTCTCTGCAGATTGATCTCCTGAGGCTCGCATGAGAAGAAGAGAGCCAAATGTAGCCCAGGACAACTTGCCGACTCGTGAATATTTGGCGCTTATTTCAATAATATTCCAGCCGGCAAGTCATCCTTGGCTGCAATCCACTCTCTTCTCATTCATGCAAGACTCTCAGACAAACTTGTGTAAACAGAAGAAAACTCTATGACATTTTTGAGAAAAAATGCCTTCATATATATACACAAAAGAACCCACATAACCTCTTCTCTTTTATAATAGCATGTGATTTCATTTGAATTTACATAGGGGTGCAAAAGCAACCGCATTTTGTGTATTCCATTATTATCTTCATTCATCTGTATACAGCACCTTTATTGGCAAAAGGCACCATATATTGGTCCCACCCACTTGCTATATTAGGGAGACAAGAGGCCAGTCGTTGGTTTTAATGCTGGATATGTTGGCAACTTTTTTCCGCCAGTGGGATTTCATTATCTTTTATGGGAAGCAGAAACAAATCTCCTCGTCACCTACCATAGATAGTGGTGTCAAAGATGCAACCCGGCTCAGCTCCGCCGATTTTATAGATTGCACGCACCCCCAAAAAAATAAATTAAAATAAGAGAATCGATGACTATCTTGACAAGGAGGCGTTGCCTCTTATGTAATTTGTTATTGTTATTATTATTATATTTTTTTTTTTATCAATTGGAGTTTTATTGGTAGACCCTCACTTGTGGTGGAAGAAAATCGTCGTTACAACTACGAAAAACGAAAAGAAGGCAAATTACATTTATCTAAACGAATGCAACCAATTGTAGAAATAGGGAAACTAGAGATTGATTCTAAGAAATCCGAACGACCTTGAGATCCAAGACGCGCTAAGAAATATGCCACATGGTTTGCTTCTCGATAAACATGTGATATATCAATAGATATAACATGAGCAAGCTCCAAAATATCCTCCCAAATTAGTCGAACGGAACAAGGTATGTTAACATTATGATGAAACGAATGAACCACCACATTAGAATCTGTTTCAATAGCAATCATGTCAATGCCAAGGACATAGCATATTTGAAGGCCTATCTTAAGAGCTGATACATCCGCTAAAGTGTTAGTACCAACCCCAAGAGAATGATAGAACCCAAAAATTACATTCCCTTGCCAATCCCGAAGCAATCCATCGCAACCAGCTTTGCCTGGATTTCCAACACTAGCACCATCAATATTTAGTTTATAACAACCATGTTGTAGAGGGGACCATTTTATAAGAAATGGAGCTTTGACTCGTATTGACACCATAGGGATGCGTAGCACTTGCGAATAATAGGAAGAAATAGACAATTTCTTTGGTTTTAGCATACCATTCAATTTGTGTAGCCAACGTTTTACTTTAGCACAAATTTTGTGCAAGTTTACAGCATCATCCCTAAATCTTGTAGAATTTCTGACCAACCAAAGCTCCCAGAAAAGAAGTGGTGTAATAAGGAAAGTTACAAGATGTTTTTGCGTGGACCCACCAAAATGAGCATTCCAAAATAACATTGTAGACCGCCAAGAAATATTAGTAGGAATTCTAACTCCAAATAGTTGTCTAAAATATTGCCATACTTGAAAGCAATAGAACTGGTTGTGAAAACACGATCTATTGTTTCTACATAACCCTGTGAACAACATTGACACTTGGACACAATAGCAACCCTTCAACGCCAAACCACTTCATCCACAGGAACCGCATTATGCTAAAGGCGCCAACAAAAAATTGAAATTTTTAATGGTATGGTAGAGTTCCAAATGATCTTATAAGGCAGAAAGGATGGTCTAGTAGTTCTGAGAAGAGACCAAGCTGAGCTTGTAGAAAATAAACCATTGCTGCAAGGGCAACAAATTAATTCATCTATACCGCTGCAAAGCGGGATTTGGGAACGTTGAATTTCCTCCACTAAAGGCGAACCACCCAAAGGAAAAAGCTTATTCGGGTTCCATTTACCATTTAAAACTACATCATGAAGTCTTAAATTTGGGGTGTTGATTATCCAATCAAGTGAAGCCAAAGCACCCAAACCCCGTCCAATTGTCATACCAAAATAGAGCACTACCATCGCAGATCAGCCATATGCTATGTTCTGAAATGAATGGAAAAAGATGTGAAATATGTTTCCAAAATGATGAATCTTTAATACTTGCAGAAAAGTTGGCCAAGTCTAGGTGATGGCTGAGATATTTTTGTCACGTGAAATCTACCCAGAGTGAGTGAGATGTAATTATTCTCCATGCCATTTTACATTGAAGCAACTGGATCACATAAAAAAGACTACAAATACCCAAACCTTCTTCCTTTTGTGGAAAACATATGTTATTCCAAGAAACCCAATGGCGTTTCATACCCTCTTCTAATCCCCCCCCCCCCTTCCTCACCCAAAAAATTGGCAAATAGGGCATGAATCTCTTTAACAATTTTTATGGGAGGTGTGACCACAGAAAATAAATAGATAGATATGGAATTTAATACTGACTTGATTAAAGTGAGCTTTCCACCTATGGATAGAAGCTTTCCTTTTCATCCCGCTAATTTTTTTCCTGATTTTATCAAGCATGGGAGCGAACATTGAAGAAACGGGTTTGCCGTAATGAAGAGATGATTTAAGATAAGTAAAAGGGAAGAAATTTTCTTTGAAACTTGTTGTAGATGCAATGACATGCTTTTTAGAAGTTGAAACTCGTTTGTGGACTATAAAAGAACTCTTACCCACATTAATTAACTGCCCAGATACAGCTTTATAGCGTCGAAGAAATCCCATTAAATTATTAAGGCTACGTCGAGTTCCATTAGCAAACACTAAGAAATCATATGTATAAAGAACATGTGATATAGGAGAACATGTAGAAGGAACCTGATAAGGAACTGTTATGCCATCTGCCAGAAGCTTTGTTAGGCTCATACTAAGTGGCTCTTCACTGAGAATAAATAACAACGGTGATAATGGGTTGCCTTGCCTAAGTCCACGAGATGGAGTGAAAAAACTAGCTCATACGCCATTAATTTTAACTGAAAATCGTGGTGAAGTAATAGCATTATTAATAAGAGATACCCAAGAATCTGCAAATCCAAACTCCCTCAACACTTCTAACAAGTAGTCTCAAGAAACCCTATCAAAAGCGTTGTCCATGTCCACCTTCATTATCAAATTGGTACCTCGGAAACGCTTGTTTAGATTATGAACTAACTCCTGAGCCAGTGCAACATTCTCAGATATCATCCTACCAGTAACAAAGCCTCCTTGATTCATTGAAATTAATTTATGCAAAATCAAAATCAAACGGTTAGCGACCACTTTAGATATGATTTTGTAAAATACCTGACATAAACTTATAGGTCTGTAATCCTGAAAAGTCTTGAGATCTTCTGACTTAGGCACCAAAGCAATGATAGAAGCCCCCAAAGCATCATTCAATTCTTTTCCCCTAAAAAATTCTCGAACTGCTGCTACTACATCTTCAGCTACCACAGGTCAAGCATGGATAAAAATAGATAAAGTGAAACCATCAGTTCCCGGAGCAGAATATTCAGGTATAGCCTTAACTGCAGCAAAAACTTCTACCTCAGAAACCTCCTTCAAAAGCATGTCATTATCAGAATTAGTCACTAATCTTGGTATAAGAGATGTCATCTCCCTATATTCAGTTGTAGTAGTACCCTCGGCTTTGAGATGGTTTTTGAAAAAATCAATAGCAGCTTCTTGCATTTCTTCTTGGTCAGTGAGAACACCAACCTCTGTAGTAATACTATGTAGCATAGCTTTCGATCTCTTTTGCCTAGCAGAGGCATGAAACAAAGCTTTGTTCTTATCCCCATAGGACAACTACTTAACTCGTGACTGTTGCCGCTTATAAATCTCTTCTTGCAGCAAAAGTTTATCTAAATCTCCTTTTAAAGCTGTAAGATTAGCATCCAAAGTTTGATCAGTGTGTACTTTGTTTTCTAGTATAAGAATTTTATTATGAGTTTCATTGATTTTCTGAAAAATATTCCCAAAGACGACATTGTTCCAGAGTTTTAAATCAGCCTTTAATCTCTTCAATTTATAAGAAACTCGAGCTATACCAAAAAGAGGGCAAGGTCTCATCCAGGATTCCGTACCCATATGAAGAAAAGCAGAGTGCTGAAGCCACATCTTTTGAAATCGAAAACTTGTAGGCCCCCTGTTATATTCTTCATCTGTGTGAAGAAGAAGGGGTGAAGGATCAAAATGGTTACGCTCAAGATATACAACTATAGAATCTGGAAAATCAACCATCCAATTATGATTGACAAGAGCCCTATCAAGCCTTTCCCATAATAATAATCTATTCATGTTACGATGCCATGTAAATCGAGAGCCTATGAAAGGAACATCATACAATGAATTCGTAGCTATAAATTGCACGAAGTCTTGCTTAGTAGCTCTGGTAATTGGACCACCTCCATGTTTCTCTTCATCAGCTTTCATTATATTAAAATCCCCTGCCAACATGACAGGTAAATTAGTAGATAAAATTGGCGTAAGTGAGGACTAAAGAGATCTCCGCATCAAATAATCATACTTAGCATAAACCACCACCAACACTACATTGACTCCTTTCCAATCCAAAGTGATGGCCAAAAATTGATTTGTAGCTCCTAACAGGGTAAATCTGTGGTTACCAGGTAAACACAGCCAAACCTTTCGTCCTTCACTTTCATTAGAACAAACCTGGGAGAGGCCAAGCTTTTTAGCAAAATGAGGAGCTTGATCAAAAGGTATCAAAGGTTCAAGAATGACCAGAAAACCTATATCGTACATTCGAAAAATTAATTTAAGGTGGCAGATTGTTGTTGCATTACCAACCCCCTTGCATTCCAAACAAGGAATGCACTCATTAGGTATATTGTTGAGTATCTCTGACTAGCAGGTCAGAGATAGATCCGAGGTTCCTATTGTGTTTATTATTGGCTCTAATATTTGGTGCATCCGAATCAGGATGGTAAACCTCATCCCTCCCAGGTCGAAAATTCTAATCACTACCAATCTGCCATGGGGCTTCCAAATTTAAAGTATCAACTAATGCATCAAATGAGTTACCTATAAGAATGGCATCAAGTTCTTGAGTGGGAATCATGCTCTAAGGTGAAGCTAAAGACCTCCTTTTTATTGGAAGAAAATCCCCATCTAGAGAAGTTTCTGATTCTACCACTAATGCTTCCTCTCTTGAATCATTATTGAAACTCCTGACGCCTGTGTTATTGTCGCCTGAGTTATTGACCTCAACCTGATTTTGCTCTTCAATAATTGTATCATTCTCTGTAATTAACTTATTTTCCTGTCTTTCATCATTCACAACAAATCCCTCTCTCATGGGACTGCAAGTTAAATTTTCAATATAGACAGATGCAACTGGATGTTTCGGATTTACTTCAACTACAACATCTTGTCCATTTTCATTTGTAGCTTTCAAGTTATGTTCCTTTTCCCCTTCTACTAGAGTATCCACTTTCAAATCACTCATATTATCAGGTAGAACAGAAGTACTTTTCATAGAATCTTTCTGCTTGGAACCTAACACATTATAATGTCGTTTGTTCAATCGATTACAATCAGCCTTCTCATGACCATGTAGTCGACAATGAACACAGTACTTAGGAGATCTCTTATATACCATTTCTTGCCAAAACCCTTCACCATTATCTGAGCTAATCTAGATGACATTCTCCTTTGCAACCGAAATATCAATTTCTACGCATACTCTGGCATAACTGGGTTTTGTAAAAGTGATTGTTGGAGGTTTGTGTCCATGTATTTACCAAGTGATCTCACAATTGCTTGTAGATAAGAAGGTATACAGAAATTTAATGGAAGAACAGGCAATCTAATCCAAATCGGAGTGACTAGGGATTTCTCTTTTGCGTTAAAATCTCTTGACCATTTAAATAGCCGAAACAGAGAACCTTCAATAGAGTCAAGGTTTTTGAAAAATCATCTGCATTTTGAAGCTTAATCAGAACATGGCACCTATAAATGAAGCTGACAATTGGAACAGCCGACAACCCCCATTTGGTGCTAATATGATGTCGAATAACATCCATTCGACGGTGAGATTTTGAGAAATTGGCAATAAGAGCAAATTGAAGCGGTGCTTCAGATCGCTGTAATTCAAGTGGGGAAAATACCACAGCATGTTTCCCTTCCTTCCATTGCGGCTGTCTTAATGAAATATCAACATCCATCACAGGACTAGAGGAGAGGTCATGGCGTATAAGAGAAGAAGATACAGCGTCTGCATATGATATTGGAATAGCGAGGGATGAGATCTGATTATTCGAATTAGGTGGTGTAGGATCTTTCCTATGGCCAGACGACTCAACCATGATGGCAGAATAGCCACACCAAGAGAGTTGGCGGCTGTAGATATAAGGTTGTCACCAAGAGAGAGATAAACTTTTTCTTTGTATTTTTATTATTGTAAGCTGTAATTTGTTTATTATATGCATATTAGACGATGAATTCTTTATTTGTAAATAAAGTATTGAGGTTCGAATCTTGGTTGTGCTCCCTAATTTTCTATTCTAAAATTGCAAGTACAACTTTGTTAGTGGAGTGGTGCAACTGAATCTTGTCACGTGTCCTTATCTTGTCCGTCGGCTTGGCTTTCGGATGGTTACAATGTATGTCATTTATGTTCAGTTTCACTTTGGCACATTCATTCTGACTTCTAGGTTTTGTGTTTGAAAGAGGTATGGTCTTTCCTCACTATATGCTAATTAATCTTCAAATGCGATGGTTAAAGCCCGATCCTATATTAGACTCGATAATCGTTGACCTAATTTTATGCTTAACTTGGATTTTTTACTATAAAAATCAGCACTAGAAATTTTTATACTGCCTATTTCATGCTATAGTTCTTTCCCGGAATAGGCTTTTAGCTTCAGTCTGACAATATTCACCTTAAGAGAAGATTCTTAACTTTAGGTCAACACTCTCATCGTTCTCCCAATTTTCCTGCCGAACAATTGTTTACAAATTAATTTAATGCAATTATAATTAAATGATGTCAAATATAGTACAAACCAATATGGGACAATGTCTATTTATATAACCTTTTATACATATCTTACCATGTAAAACCATGGGATTGTGTTATGCGAATTATATATGTATAAACACTTACAATGGGGGACTAAATACTAGAGAATACATAATTATAATATGCAGTGTTGACCCTAAAAAATGTTCCACTGACATGGCCAATAGATCACAACGCCTTTCACATCCATGCAAGATTGGCTCCTGCACACTTGGACAAACAGTTAATCACACGTGGCCTTCTTCGGAGGGGGTGGAGTTGGCCGTACACACCGACGGTCAAGTCAGTTGGAGAAATAGTTGTATGAGTGTCAGTGAACTTTAAACGTGAGTCTCTAATATAAAAAAGGAGGTCGGCTTTGGGGAGAAACAAGTAAAAGATAGGGTAGCTAGGATATAGCTTTAATAGTCTAAACTTGTATTACCCTTGAATGACACTAAGTGAGAGTTTTTATACTTGAGCAAGACGAATGTAAGCCGTTGGATGACAATGCACTAACCTCATCCAAATGACTAACCTTTCTTGTCATGGACATCAATGAATCATAACCTTAAATGCTAATACCATTTTTGTATTCATAAGGTCTAGTTTGTGGCCTTGGACTTGACCAAATAGGCTGACGGTGACGGTGGTGGCAGTGAGTTGTCCTGTCAATTGCATAATACAAGATCTGAATCGGCTCTCCTCACGTGTAATGTGGTCGGTCTGCTTTGCCTCGTTGGGAAAATGGGTCGTTTGCACTCGATGGTCGATTTAGCTTCGCTTCGTGTTAGTGTACATGGCGTGGGATCGCTAAGCCAGTTGCTACGTAGAATGATTGAGACCGCATGGGGGTCCTTGTGTAGAGAGGCGTAACATACAGTACTAGAAGAAGCTTTCTAAATGTTTTCAAGACTCGCGATGCTTGTAAGAAGATAAAGAAGTAATTCCATACACACGAGTACAAAGTTTTCGATAGATTTGATCATTGTTGACTCAACATTGATTTTGAGTTTGATTTCTTGAGTAGAGGTCGTCCATCCTGTCAAGTAATTCGCTGTCGAAAACTATTTTCTTGTGCTTGGAATTGGTTTCTAATGCCAATCAATCAAGATTCACCTTAAAGAGTATGTTGAGCGGGTCTTGTCATCCAAGCAATTCCTGTTGGACTAATCTAACTTTGTTATAATATAGATTGGAAGTTGTTAAACAATTCAAAGAGAAAAAGAAAAAGAGGCTAGGGTTTTATTGATTTTTCATAATGTAATTGAATGAATAAAACCTAAATACAAATAGACTATATATAGTCTAAAATAAAGAAAACTTAAAAAATTATTCTACCCTTAATAAATAATAAAACCAAAATAATCATATATTTCTTAACATCTCCCTTCAAACTCACGATGTAGCAACTACAAGCATCGAGAGTTTGCCAACTAGAAAACGAAAACGAGAAATAGAATGCGACTTGGTAAAGAAATCTGCAAGCTGCAAAGAAGAAGAAACAAATGGCAAAGTAATTGTGCCATGCTTGAGATGATGACGAGTAAGGTGACAATCGATCTTAATGTGCTTAGTTCATTCATGAAAAACCGAGTTGTGAGCAATTTGAATGGAACTCTGATTATCACAATACATAGGAGTGGGATGTGAAAGAAAAACTCCCATATCTACAAGTAACCAACGTAGCCAAACAATCTCTTTGGTAGTGGATGCCATAGCACGATATTCTGCTTCTGTTGAAGATTGAGACACAATAGATTGCTTCTTGCTCTTCCAAGAAATAAGAGAATCACCCAAAAAGATACAGAAGCCAGTAACAGACTTACAATCTGTGGGATCACTGCCATGATCAGCATCAGAGTATGCACGCAGCTCCAAGGAAGATGTGGATGGAAGTAAAAGACTCTGAAAGATTGTACCCCGAAAATATCGTAAAATACGAAGAACAGCTGCCCAATGAACTGTAGTAGGAGAAGCAACAAACTGACTAACAACATGAACAGCATATGCAATATCTGGACGAGTAATAGTGAGATATACCAAGCTCCCAACAATAGTACGGTATAAAGTAGGATCTGATAAAGGTAAACCATCAGAAGAAGAATACTTTGCGTTAACCTCAATGGGAGTATCAACAGTCTTATTATCAGTAAGTCGAGCCCGTTCAAGAATATCTGCAACATATTTCGACTGAGAAAGAAGATAACCTCTAGGTGAGCAGGCTACCTCAATACCCAAGAAATATCGTAGAGAACCCAAATCCTTCATTTCAAACTGTCTAGCCAACTCTGTCTTCAAAACTGAAATACCATCAATATCATCACCAGTAATAATCATGTCATCAACATATAAAGATAGAATGATACGACCTGCATCAGTGCACTTAACAAAAAGAGCAGAATCATGACTACTAGAAGTAAATCCAAGAGAAGAGATCACAACAGAAAATTTCTCAAACCAAACACAAGGTGCTTGTTTGAGACCATACAACGCCTTCTTGAGCTTGCAAACATACCCAGAATCATATGGAACACCAGGAGGGGGAGCCATATAAACTTCTTCTTGAAGATCTCCATTCAAGAAGGTATTTTTAACATCAAGTTGAGAGATACGCCACTGACGAATTGAAGCTATTGCAATAAGAGTACAAATAGTAGTCATTTTTGCAACAGGAGCAAATGTCTCCTCATAATCTATACCATACTGTTGAGAGTACCCTTTTGCAACCAACCTAACTTTGTATCGCTCAATTGATCCATCAGAATTAGTCTTGATCTTATACACCCAACGACAACCAACAACACTCTTACCAGGAAGTAGAGGAACCAAATCCCAAATACCAGTCTTATGCAAAGCAGAAAGTTCCTCATCCATAGCTTGCTACCAAAGAGGATCAAGAATTGCCTCTTTATAGGAAGAAGGCTCAGAGAGACAATGAATAGAAGCTAAAAAGGAAGTAAAATATGAAGAATAACATGAATAAGTAAAATTTAGTAACTTTGTAGACTTACGAATGCGTATAAAATTGACGTAGAGGTGGATCCACAGTCTTAGACGGAGCTTGAGGGATCATAGGAGAAGAGGGAGCTTCAGGTGTGCCGGAGAGTAAAGTGTCAGTACATGCAGAATGATCAGTATTTGAAGTGCTAGGAACTTGAGATGACAAACCATCAGAATCAGTAGAAAAAGGATCTATACGAATAAGATCAGATCTAGTCAAACTATGAGTAGTTGATGGAATAGAAAAGAAGGGTATATGCTCGAGAAACACAACATAACAAGACACATA
Organism: Fraxinus americana; assembly: GCA_035079005.1. NCBI lineage: Eukaryota > Viridiplantae > Streptophyta > Magnoliopsida > Lamiales > Oleaceae > Fraxinus > Fraxinus americana. The sequence goes on along the minus strand of CM068715.1, from coordinate 31,600,561 downwards.
AAGTTTCTGAGTTATTGGATCAAAACAACGATACCCCTTTTGACCTTCACCATAACCAAGAAAGACACAAATAGCAGATCGAGAAGACACTTGTTGCGTTCTGCATGAGGACGAAGAATGAAACAAGTACAACCAAAAACTCTAAAGAAAGAATAATCAGGGGCATACCCATACAACTTTTCGAAAGGAGAAAAACCTGAAATATGAGAAGATTAAATTGTATTAATCAAACTTACAGCAGTAAGAACAGTTTCACCCCAATACACACTAGGAACTGAAGTAGACAACAAGGGAGAGCGAGCAGTTTCAACAATGTGCCTATATTTTCTTTCAGCAACACCATTTTACTCAGGAGTATCTGTACACGAAGTTTGGTGAATAGTTCCATCTAAGGCAAGCAGTTCACAAAATTTTTTAGAAGTGTATTCCCCACCTAAATCACACCTAAAACATTTGATAACAGCAGAATGTTGAGTTTTGACAAGAGCACGAAATGTTGTGTATATCTCAAAGAATTCAGAACAATATTTTATTAAATAAACCCAACAATAACGAGTATGATCATCAATAAAAGAAACATAATACCAGGACCCTCATTTTGTGGCAACAAGAGAAGGCCCCCATACATCAGAATGAATCAAATCAAATGGAGAGGAAGAAACAGAAATACTTCGATTAAAAGGTAAAGCTGAAAATTTTGCTAGTTTACATCCACTACAATCTGAAATATCATAAGGTTACAAATTTCCTAATGCCCCTGTAGAAGCCAAATATCTCAAATGAGAAGACGAAACATGAACTAGGCGAGAATGCCATAAATAAAAACTAGAAGAAGAAGGAATCAAACGAAAAGAAGATAAATCAACACTAGTAGCAGCAGCAGCAACCGATACTTTTAACTCATCCAAAACATATAGTCCCCCCTTCCAACGGCCTGTCCCAATCAGCTTCTGAGACTGGAGATCCTGCACATAACAAGAAGAAGAGGAAAATGTGACTAAATTACCAGAATCACATAACTGACTAAATTACCAGAATCACATAACTGACCAACAGAAGCAAGATTTAATTTGAATTTCGGAATATGATAAACATTAGAGAGAGATAAGTGAGGTGTGACAACAGAACCAATACTTGCTAAAGGCATAGGAGTGCCATCAACAGTCATAACAGGAATACAAGACGAATGAGACACGAAAGCAAAAGATGAAGAATCTGGAGACATATGATGTGAAGAACCAGAATCCAAGACCTAAACAGAATGTGACATACCTGAAGAACTATGAGGCAACTGGCCTACAGAAGCAGACATACCTTGTGGTTGTAAGGAGAGAAACTTTTGAAATTGCTCAACTAGAGTACCAGGATCTGTGAAAGGACCCGATGAAGCTACAGCTGCAGTATTGAACTGTGGTGGTCTATAACCCTGAGGTGGTCTACGATCATTCGATTGTGATTGATTGCCGACTTCCAAGCTTGGAATTGCTGCATGGTTCGATTATGCTGTCTCAATTTAGGACACTGAGCCTTCCAATGACCTTTCTCCTTACAGAAACTACACTCATCACGGGCAGCCCTTGCGTGAAACATATTATGATTATTAGACAGTGACTTAGAAGGTATTGCTAACACAGAAGGATTAGGAGTAGAAAGAATTCCCTTTTCAGAATAAGACTTAAGACGTATTTCTTTAACCAATAACTCACTGACAACTAAATTAACAGAAGGAAGTGGAGAACGATGCAAAATTGAACCTCTAAGTCCTTCAAAATTACTGCGAAGCTGTACCAACCGTTGCTGCTCTCTATGAACAATATAGGCATTGCACGCCTTTAATTCTGCCGATTCTGTAAGAGCCAATTGATCCCAAAGATCTGTTATAGCAGAATAAAACTCTTGAACACTCATATTCTTCTGCTGAAGAGCTCGTATGTCATTCTCTAATTGATACTGTTTTGCAAAATTTGATTGAGTGAATAACCTTTGCAAATGTTCCCAAACTTCCTTTGCTGTATCATACTTTGCCAACTCTCTACATATGGAATGCTCAACAGAATTGTTAATCAAAGTAATAATTTTTGAATTGTTTGCTTTCCAAATATCTATTGAAGCAGCATAACCCTCATCAATATCCGTAGGTTTTATAGAAGTTCCACTAATATATCCCAACATCTTTTTACCCTTAAAAAAATTTCTCAACACATAACTCCAATATGAATAATTCTTTCCATCCAACCTCACACTCACAGATTGAAGCGAATCGTCTCTTTCAGTAGCCATAATAAAAGAAAAGAAGAAAGAAACCCAAATCGCAAAAGTAAGGGAAACGGAATACCAGATTGCAGAAACTGGATGAAAACCCTAACGAAATACCAAATTGCAGAAACTGAATGAAAACCCTAACGAAATACCAGATTGCAGAAACGGAATGAAAAACCCTCTCGAAAACGTTGGATCCGCGAAAGCTGTGTTTGAGATTATGTCAAATCCCATGAAACTTAACTCTGATACCATGTTAAGCAATTCAAAGAGAAAAAGAAAAAGAGGTTAGGGTTTTATTGATTCTTCATAATGTAATTGAATGAATAAAATCTAACTACAAAGAGACTATATATAATCTAAAATAAAGAAAACTTAAAAAACTATTCTACCCTTAATAAATAATAAAACTAAAATAATCATATATTTCTTAACAGAAGTCACATATATAAGGGGGAAAAAGGGAGAATTACAATCCATGATTGAGAACATGAAAAATGTCTGATCAATTCTGTCCAAATATAATAATGAGCAATCATAATCAGTTTGTCTAAGCAAAAGCTGTCCAGCTTCATTTGCAACTACTTTCTCGTCTCTTTTTTAGCTCGATTGGCTATATTTCTATTTACATTTCGTAGAGACGATGTTTTATAACAATGTTGATTGAGTATATATATTAATGACGTGTTGAATTCAAAGCAGTAAAATAGGACAATGCAAATATTACATGTGACAAAGATATTGGAGGTGCAACTTGACGTAACTTTAGGGTGAAAGCTGTATCCTCCCTTTAGTTTCAACGTTTCCACCTAATTGAATGATGTGAAATAGACAAGGGCATTATTCGAGCGAAATTCTTGACTTGAGTAGACAGACAAGCAAATATGCAATTATTTCAACCTAATGCCAATAGGCGATCGATCACCTGGCTTTACTCATTCTTTTGTTGCCAGCTATCATTTTATGTGGACTCCTACTAATAATTTATAAAAGAATGAACTTAAAAATACATATAGAAATATCTGAAAATGTAGGGGTTGTTCTCTTCGTATTTCAGTTTTAGTTTTGAGTTTTGAATTCATTTTGGATTTTGTGTTTTGAGTGTTCATTTTGAGATTGTTGAAAATGAGTTCTTTTTGTCATTTTGAAAAATTATTTTCAAAAAAAAAAAAAAAGAGAAGTTTTAGCTTGGTTTTAATTGAAAACGGTCAAAATGACTTTTTTGGCGTTTTCCGTTTTCTTTGTAAATTTTAAACTCGTTTTTGGAAATTCGTTTATGAAAATAAGTAAATAAACGTGTTTTCAATGTTTTCGAAAATTGAAAACTAAAAATGACCTGAAAACAGCAAAGAGAACATGCCCGTAATGTTTGACGTTTAATGTACAATTATAATTTTTAGATGTGAGAAGCTTAACCATATCGTGGTTATCCATTGGCATAATCCTAAGCACATTGAGTATTCCATATATGTATTAGGTCATCCGATCTGTCAGCTAATATTCTTATTACATGAAATTTTTTACAAGCTTAGCCCATGTTTTATAGTCATTATAAAAAGAAATTGGAGGAAAATGATATTTTGAATAGTGATTTTTTGGATAATTTGTGATTCAAAAGTAAAAAAAAAATTTAAGTTTACGTGTAAAATATTTTGGTGGTTGAAAATGAATCCGAAAATTAAAGAGAGTCGAACGTGGGCTTAATTTTGCATGTTTGAGAGGTTCATTATATTGAAAACTCAAATGATAGTAGACATAAATCTCATTTGAGGGTGAAGTAGTGAACATCTACAAATTTGTGTATTTGCTTTGATACTTTTTTATTTCACTCTATTTATTATTGTTTTCGGAAGACGGGTTAGGATTTTATCCGCAACTCAAAGAATGATACGGTTCTTCTAATTACAAGTGATAATTGATACATTCAAAATGTTATATTGAAGATAATTAGTCAAAAAAAAATTTATCTTCAATACATTGGTGAAAACTAAGGCCCAAATAAAAAAGTTCGAGATCTTTTTATTTTAATTGGAAAGAAGGATATTAAGGAAGCAATGGTAAATTTAAGCAAAATGCATAAAAAAAAAAATCTACTTTTGAACTCTAACACTGAATACTCGAGGGTGTGCTCAAAAGTAATGAATTAATATATTCTGGTGAACTTTTCGACGCAATTATTATTTTTTCCGCCTTTTGAGGATGTTTGTGAGGTGATCTAAACAATATTTATTTTTGGTGAGAATGTGTGAAAATCTCAACATTAGCCATTAAAATAAGACGCGGTAATTCTCAAGTAAATCTCTAATAGGCCTAAGTCGAATCTACTTCAATGGTAACTATTCTCAAGACAATTGTGAATGCTGCCATAAATATTCTCATGCCATGGAAATCAAGCAAAACTTACCAAATGTGCATAGCTCAGTAGAACCCTAGAAGAATAAGACTAATCTTTATTTAAAAAATTTAATAGTTTAGATAATGTATATCATTAAATTAATCAGCTTTGTGAATGAATGACTAATAAGGATGTCCCTTTCTATGCAAAAATGTTTGCCATTATATTGTACACAGTAGAAATGAACGAAAGCAAACTCTATCTCTCTAAGGATGTCCCTTTCTAAGCAAAAATGTTTGCCATTATATTGTACACAGTAGAAATGAACGAAAGCAAACACACTCACTCACTCTCTCTCACATATGCAAGAAGATGCTTGTTGTATAACTATTGATACGTGTAAAATCTTAGCCCATTTTGGGGACTAAAAGGTGATAGAGATGGAAAAGTAGAAGCACCAGGGCCACTGCTCGAGCAGGCTTTGTTCTTGCTCGAGTAATAGTGGTGTCAAATGAGCCGAGCGGCTCGTCGGCTCGCCCGCTCGGCTCGTACTGTTCACGCCCACGAGCCGCTCGGACTCGTAAAAAAATGAGCCCGAGCACGAGCCGAGCGGGCTGGTGGGCTAGACGAGCTGAGCCCGCTCGGCTCGTTACTATTCACGAGCGGCTCAGCGAGCGGCTCGCCGAGCCGCTCGTGAGACGAGCCAGCAGGCTCGTCTAAGACGAGCGACGAGCCCAATTAAAAAAAAAAATAAATAATAATAATAAAAAACTGAAATAAAGTGACCAGAACGGTCACTGATTTCAGTGACCGTTCTGGTCACCAAGTGACCAAACGGTCACTGATTTTCAGTGACCGTTTGGTCACTTAATTTTATTATTATTATTATTATTATTTTCTAATTTTCTCCAATTCTTCTCCTATAAATACCCAACCTATTACAACATTTTTTTCCCACCAAACTTTCATTCTATACTCTCTACTCTACAATTTACAAATCATTATCAACAATATCATTCAATTATTCTATAATTCTCTTCTACATTTTTTTACATTATTATCTTCATTTTACAACTCATTTTATACACTAGCCACTAGTACATAATCTTCATTCACTTCTCATTTCTACATTTCTACATTCTATTTCAACAATTCACAAATGGATCCACGAGCATTTGTTGAAAACTTGTTCGGTATGGAAGGTGAAACACCTGCCCAAAATCAATTTGGGAATGAATTTGCCGGTCTCAACCAACTACCAATTCCAGAAGACATTGACGATTTCGACGTTCGTGAAGCCGATCCGATTGATTTGGATGACGTTGATGTTGATCCTAGTGTTCCTATTGATTTGGAACAAGATGAAGAACCTGCACTAAATATTCCCGATGCAAGAGGGAAGAGAAAGGGGAAGAAACAGACAAAATGTTGGGACCATTTCAAATTGGTTAACACTGGTCGTGTGATCGATGGACTTCCAGAAACGAAAGCAGTATGTAAATACTGTCAACAACGACGGCATGGCAAAAAGGCATTGGAACCACTCACCTCAACCGTCATTACAAAGCATGTGCGGCCAAACATGGACTTCTTGAACGTGGACAAACGCAACTACAGTTTGGTACTAGTAGAGACGGTGCTACTATTTCGCCAATTTCTACGTGGATGTATTCGGAGGAGGAAGCACGAAAGGGAATGGTGAAGTTCGTTGCCGCGGCAGAGCTGCCACTAGCAATAGTGGACAACGAACATTTCGTAAACTACGTCAAACAATATCTTCAACCAAGGTACGTTGGGGTAAGTCGAAATACTCTTCGTTCTAATATAATTGAATATTTTCTTAATGCAAAGCGATTATTGATTGGGGATTTAGAAAAATACGGGGGTGTCATATCTTTAACTTCGGATTTATGGGAAGGGATTAATAAGAGAGGTTATATAGCTGCAACTGCACACTATATAGACCCACTTTGGGTTATGCATAAAAAAATTATTGCTTTTAAAATAGTTGAGTATCCTCATAATGCTAACACTATATTTAATGCAATTATGTTAATAATTAAAGAATATAAATACGAGAGTAAAATTAGTTCTTTTACTTTTGACAATGCTTCTGTAAATAAAGTAGTTATCGATAAATTGCATAGAGTACTTCAACCCGATTTTGGTGGTTATTTATTCCATATTCGATGTGTGTGCCATATTTTTAATTTAATTGTACAAGACGGTTTAAAACATGTGAATGACGAAATTAGTCGAATTAGGAATGCACTTACGTATATCACGATTATACCTAGTAGAAAACAAGCATTTGAAGAATTTTGTGAACAAGCTGGGAACTCTAATACAAAAACTTTTATTTACGTAGGTCATAGGTGGAATTCAACTTACTTATTATTAAAATCATGTGAAGGTTTTGAACCGTTTATCACTCGAATTTTATAACAATAGGCATATTAGAGACGACGACGATGATATCTTAAATGAATCCGATTGAATACGCTTTTAAAATTAAGAAATTTTTGGAAAGTTTTTATACGTCTACGAATATATTGTCCTGGTGTTTATTATCCAACTAGTTGCATGGTTCTTGAATCGTCTTTATATAACTCGTTAGGGCTTTTAATAGATATCAAAATGACCCTGATTTTCATGCTGTTATATATGCTATGGAATTAAAATTTAGAAAATATTGGGAAGAATTACCTATGTTATTTCCTTTAGCATGCGTCATGGACCCCCGATATAATTTATCGGGTACTAAATTTATAATTGACCAAATTTCAAATTCTTTAACTTTTAATATGCCTATTACTTATAGGAATTTGGAACAAACGTTAACTGAAATGTATGAATTATATGCTTCAAGAATAGGTACACAAGTTACTCGTGTACCTACTCCTCCTCCCACTAATATAAATGATGACGACGCCTTGAAGTAATTAATTTATTAGAAAACATAGACTCAATTAGATATGATTCAACCGCATATGCATATGGTTCCTCTAGTAGTAGTAGTATGTGTTCCACCGCATGTACTCAAACTTCGAGTAGCAGTCAAATGCGTTGCCATCCGAATTAATTGATTACTTTCGTTATACTATGCCTAGCAACAAATCGCTTAAGAAAAGTTCGAAGATGTAATCGAATTCCTGCGAAATAATGAACGTCGATGGCCAATTGTTTCGCAATTGCAAAAGATCTACTAACACCTCCTGGCTAGCACCGTAGCTTCGGAGTCTCGCTTAGTATGGAAGAGGACTCTCTCTGAAATTCGAAGTCGACTAAAAGAAGATATTTTGGAAGCGTTAATGTGCGTGAAGGATTGGGAAGACGCTAATTATCGAATTCAACATAAATATGCCGAAATTGCATGTAATCAAGTAAGTGATATTTAATTTCAATACATTCATTACAAAATTTTATTTTCATACATTTATAATTTTTTAAAAAAAATTGTACACGTAAAAAGTTTTTCGTGTACAATTTTAACTCCGCCTACACGAAATTGAAGTAGCCGGTCCCAAGCCCGGATAAAGGAGGAGGGTTTATCTTTTTTTTTAAATAAATGTATATTTACTATTTTAAAAATTATAAATGTTTTGACGAGCCCCGATAAATGTTTTGAAAAATATATATTTAAAAAAAAATAGAAAAAATAGACTTGTAGTACTAGTAGCGTTATTTATTTATTAAAAAAAAATTAAAAAAAGGGCGAGCCGGCGAGCTGAGCCGCTCGCTTTGGGCGAGCTCGCCCAAACGGCAACGAGCCGAGCTCGTTCGTCAATGGGCCGAGCCGGCTCGGCTCGGCCCATTGCCACCACTATCGAGTAAGAAACTAAGAAAGGAGATCTAGCAGGAAACCAGCCTCTAGTGCTCAATCAGTGCAGGAATGGCGTTGGATCATTAGGAAAACAAATTAGTAGAAGATATTAAAATTTTGAGTTCCATATTAAAAGGTCAACATTGTCAAGAAAAGTAGTGTAAGTCTTTATATGTTGACCAGCATTTCACCATTTGATTAAAGTGGAATTTAACATTTAACATGCCCCACAAGACAACTCTTTGAGCAGAAAAATTTTGAAAGGTAAAATTACACATAACCCTAGTTTTTAATTTACCATTTCAAAAATCAGATTTTCACTTTATTCTTTCAAAAATCAAGTATACTACATTCCACCTCACCCCACCCAAACCTATCTTTAACTTTTTTTATCCATTGTACTGATTTCTTCTCTTATCTTCTTGCTTGTGTATTCGACGATTATTTGTAGTGGATTTTGGTGGTGCGTTTGAAGGTGGTGTTGGTGATAGTGTTTTTAATTATGGAGGTAGTGGGTGGTGGTGAGCTGGGCGACGACGATTTGTGTCTTCTTGCCTGTTTGATTATGGAGGTGGTGGTGACGATGACAATGGATTGACTGTGGTGATTGTGGTGTTGAGGTGGCGACAATGATTTAGGTCTTTTCACATGTTTGATTGTGAAGGTGGTGGTGGTGGTGGTGGTGGTGAGGTGACGGCAACGATTTGGGTGGTATTGATGGTGGTGGAGTGGGGTAATGATGGTGGGTTCGGTTTTGATGGGGTGAGTTGAAGAGTTGTGATAGGGGAGGTGGTGGTGGTGGGATGAAGAGCAATTGTAATTGTGACTTACAATTTGTGTATTTGTGATTGAGATTTTGTGGGTGATTAGCCTATGACTTTGACCATAAATTGTGTGTTATTATGATATTGACCCATTAAATTAATTAATAAATCACAAAATTGTTAAGTTTCATATTTTTGAAAGTACATCTTAATATATATATATATATATATATATATATATATATATATATATATATATATATATATATATATATGTTGAGTTTTATTTATGATTCGCTTTATATTCATATTTTGTGAACATGCTTTGAGAGTGGGAGGTAATTTGTTTGCTTAGCGCTTGTAATAAATGTCATAATTTGTGTGGTCTCTGTGATCGAATAATTTCTTCGAATCTTAAGTCAATTTAACTTATTGAAATTCATATAGGAATATAGTGTTTTCTCACTTTAGAGTACGTTTAATTTTGCTTGATAGAGAGATCATCAAGTAATATCAAAGAACTTCGACTAAATATGAATTGTCAAAGCGTGATAAGTGAATTTAAACTAGATCCGTTATGGTGAATTTGTGAAATCCTAACACTTTCAACTCGTCAAAATTTTCAAAATCGAGATTGTGATCATTTTATTTAGTTTACTTTCTTTTGTTTTATTTAAGGTTTTTAATCTAATTCACTCATCGAAGAAAATTGATTTGTCAAATAAAGCTACTATTAGTACAATTCGACACTCAATAAATTAAATGGTTCTCATGTAAACGATATTCGAATCTTCCACTTTCCACTTTATTACTTATCCTACATTTGCACTTTTTCAACATCTAGGCTTTGACATCCTCGAGTTGGGCTCAAAACTTCCATGGTTCGACACAAACTAACAACTCAGCCCATATTGATTTGTGCTGATCGTCCCCACATGAATAAAAGTGAAAAAAATAAAACCCCAATGCTCCCAAAAAGAAACATATCGATAATCACAATTTTGTTAAAAGAAGTCCTACATGAAAAGTTGGCTAAGGATACTTGGACCAACCCGACCCTTTTGAAGTACTATATCGTGCAATGTCATCACAAAACGTGGATTTGTCCATGTCCAATTACACCCACTCCACTTCAAATTTTTGTTATCCAAACATTTCTTTAGTAATGTTATCTGCAGTGGAATCATTGTTATATTCTTTAATAAGATTGTGATGCATTTTAATTTAATGAAATATGTGGCTGAAATGAGACAAGAACCCAACTGTCACAAACAGTATTTGTAAATAAAATTTTCGATGATAAATATCATATTTTGGACCATGCTACAAGTACTTAATCATTTACATAATACATTACATAATTGACTACATTAATCAGTACTCTACATTTTTGATTTTTCCACACTTCACATTCACGGTCGAATTTCTTCCACATAAGCCTATTCTTGATTTTATATAGTATGTGTTTGATGCACATTTTTTAGGAGAGAATGCATTTTTTTTTGTGATGTGATGGTGAATGTGTGGTTGAAAAATAAGGAAAAATTATTAATATGATGAAAAATATTATTTTATTAAAAAATGTGTGATTGAAAATGAATTAAAAAATGAGAATATGAAGGAGCATAATGAATTTTTTTAAAGGCAGTTGCAAAAGCCTATCAATGTCACTGAGGGCACTGTTGATATTTAAACGTTAATGTAGGGGCAATTTTAGTAACACGTATTGCCGAGGCATCATGGGCTTTTTGGTGGGTCCGGGCTATCTTTTTGCTTTATGGCCCGTCCATTTTATCGGCCTATTCCAATTTATCTGTTTACATTTTTTTTCTGCAATTTTCTTATTTTGAATATTTTTTTTCTAACTAGTCACTTTTTATTTCTCTCAAAATAAAATCTATATCGCGCTCTAAATATTCTATTATGCCCATATTTGATAGATATTAAAATTAGATTTGTAACAAATTTTGATAAAAGTTAATATAATATGGTTGAAAAGTTATGAATCTTATAAAATATGTAATTAAAATTAATTGTTGACTTTGATTTAGAAAAATAAATAAATTATAATTTCTATCTGTTGGAAGAAAAATTTCTTCAATTTTATTATAATTATTATAATATATAGAATGTACAAATTGATTAAAAAAAGTAATAAAAATATATTCGTTACAGCAACACTTGATACTATGTTAGACAAAAATCCTAAATTTTTAAATATTCTTTAATATATTTATAGTTTACATCACGAAACAAATAATATAAGTTTAAGAACATTGTTAAACCTTTTATCGAGCTAAAAACAAACACAAATGCAAGTACGAAAAGTAGAAGGCTCAAATAGCTCTTACTCGCATCGTAAGCATCCGTTCATCCTACTCTACCTCTTTTGTATCAATATCATTACAGATAAAGATTCACATTAAGGAAACCTTATGGTCTAGAACTCGATTACGGTCTTAGAATCATATCATATTCTAGTGAAAAATATACAAATCTAGTTTGATGATAATCCTCTTGATAATTGTTGACTCAACATTTATTTTGTGTCCGAGTTGGATTTTTAGAGCACCATCTATTGAGTCCTATTAAATCATATAAAAACTTTCTTAACACTTTGAAATCAATGCTGATTTGATCCACGTATGACTTTTATTGAAATGCTTAGTTACACTTAAAATAGCTTAAAAGTTACTTTTTTTTAAAAAAAAAGTTACCCTAAATTTTATCTTTAGAGCTTGTTTGGAAGGGATTTTTGGGGGAAGAATTGATTTTGAATAGTGATATGATGGGAAATGTGTGGTTGAAAAAGAAGAAAAAATTATTGATATGATGGAAAATATTATTTTATTGTAGAATGTGTGGTTGAAAATGAGAATTGATTTACTGTAGAAAAATCTAAATCCCTCCCAAACAGGACCTTAATATAATAGTGGTTATCCAAAATCTCTCACAAACAATATTGACAATCTAGAGAACCTCAAATCCTAACCCTTTATGATTGTTTACATCAGTTCTGTTTAGTGTATATTTTTGTGTACACCAAATTTGACAGTTTAAAAATTTAAATAACTTTTCTTCCAATTATATTTTGACAACACATCAAATGTCAAACTACATGTTCACTTTATCATTTTTGTTGTTTAAATATTATTCCAAGAGCAGAGCCAGGCCCAAAAACATGGCTTCGACGTGGCGCCCTGCAATTGGAGGGGAACAATACATAGTTCATATTTTTAAAGTTCACATTTCATAAATAACAAACTTCTTAAAATATTTCAAAAATCAGGTGCTAAATAAATTTATTAAATATTAAATTATAATATATTAAATATTAAATTATAATATAATATATATTAATTATTTACACCACCACATGACACCTCACCCACCCCATCTCCTCACTACACCACTTCCCTCCATCTCCGGCACGAGTCCGGCCACTGCTCCGACGAAGGTCCGGCCACTGCTCCGACGAGTTCTCCGGCGACCGTTCCGACGATTTCAAAATTTTCAGAAAATTGAAAATCACAGCCCCCAACCCATGGATTGGTCACAATAGACCACAAACGGTCACAATCGGTCTCAACGAGTCACAATTAATCAGTCACAATCGGCCACAAAAGGGCACAATCGATCACAACGAGTCACAATTGGTCAGTCACAATCGGTCACAAAAGGACACAATCGGTCACAACGAGTCACAATTGGTCAGTCACAATCGGTCACAAAAGGGCACAACGGTCACAAACAGTCACAAAAGGACACAAAATTGATGACAATTAACACAGAATAGCTGTTTGTGGGATTCAAGCACTTAGTTTTTAGTTCATAAAGATTAATTAATAGACGAGGAAGCAATTACTAAACTGTAAAAAAAAAAAGGAAAAAGGGAACAAGAAGAAGAACACAGGCAGCCAATTGAAAAAGTAAAAAACATCTCCTTCAAACATTATAATTTCACTTGTTGCAATATGTTTTCTCCTTTATACAGACTATTCAAATTTGCCAAACCAATTGGCAACTATAACTGCAAATACAAATCAATCTGCTTTCCCCAAGCCACCAACTCACCACCATAACCACCACCACATCACGCCGCACCACACCACAAATTTACAGATTCTCACAACCCCCACACCACATTTTCTTCAACTGGGAATACTAGTTTTTTAGAAAGATTTCTTGATTTTGTTTTTCTCTTTCGGTGGGATGTGGGGGCATTTGGTGCCTCTTCCCTTTCTTTATCAGAAACTTCAACTTCATCTTGTGTGACTTCTTCTTCAACATGTGTATCTTCTTCAATAGACGAAGTTGGGAACACTATTTTTTTGGACGCCATATCCACCAGAATACCTCTGCAAAAATAGAACATAAAATATTTAAATTTTCAACAATTATATTTGTGCATTATGCAAACATGCCCAGACTTTTAATTAAAAGTATTGTTTCATATAAACTAAAAGAATTTCTTACTAGCCATCCAATGAAACTCAAGTGTTCAAAGAAATGCAAAGAAAGGTTATCAGAAAACTAAGCACACCACACAGATATATCAAACATTATCAAAAAAGTGCACCTTGATCAGCTTCGAACTTTAGCACTTCCATTGAGTGCATTCGACTATGTTTGTACTTTAGCACGTCGGACTACAAGAACCAAATCTGGGATGGGGACAAATATGCCGGAAGCATCCCGGCGGTAAAATCCGAACAGTCGACCTGGGCCTGGACAGAACTTCGCCGGAAACGGAAGCCCATCCATCCACACAGACCGAAACACCCCTTCACCCAAACAAAGGCCACAACAGTCAGGCACCACCTGAAACACCAAACCCGAGCTCGAACCAAATCCATGGCCAACAACAGTAAAAGATCGACAAGCACAGAGGCGAACGGAGCAGGCAACTCCTTCAACAGGACAAAACCTCTATAGATCAAAGGTCGAGAGGAACAACTAGGACAAAAAAGCCTAGATAAAACCTTACCTTTGAAGCAAAGGAAGGACGGTGAAGGGTGAAAACGAGGAAAGGAAAGCAAATGAAGGAAGACGTTGGCCGGTGCCGCTCGCCGGAATCTGCACAAAGCACCTTTAAACCTCACGGAGCTGCTAGGGATTGGGAGAGATATTTGGGGGGATTTGGAAAGGAAAGCAAATAAAGGAAGACATTGGCCGGAAGTGCCGCTCGCCGGAATCTGCACAAAGCACCTTTTACCTCACGGAGCTGCTAGGGCTTGAGAGAGATATTTGGGGGGATTTGGATAAAGTAGGTTTGGATGGTTCTGGAAAGAGAGAGACGGGTGAGTTGGGTTATGAATTAAGCTAAAGGTACCAGTAATTAAATTTTTATTAATTGTAATTATTAAAATTTAATTACCACCTGATTTGTGAAATAAAAATCAATTCACCTGTTTTTTGAAAATGAAATTTTAAAAGTAGGTTTATAGGTAATTTTCTCCAATTGGAGGGCGCCAAGTCGACACCCTTTTTTTGAGCCTGGCCCAAAAGCAATACACTTATTAATTGCAGGGCGCCACATTTACGACCTGTTTTTGAGCTTGGCTAGAAGCAATACACTTATTCCAATCACACAAACACAATTGCTGACAAAAGCAATAAAATCATGCAAACATTTTTCGGTCATTACAAGTCCATGACCAAAAACTACACAGTAGTGGTATATCTGCAATTTAAGTGATAAATAAGGGCAATAATTCCTGTCATGTTATTCTTTTCTTTTTTTGCTCTCCAACTTTATTTTGCTTTTTTTCGCCCTTGTTTCACTTTAAATAAAATATTTGACCGTTGCTTTTCTCTCTCCACGTCTCTCTCTATATCTCTTTCTCTCTCACACACA
Source organism: Fraxinus americana (assembly GCA_035079005.1). Lineage (NCBI taxonomy): Eukaryota > Viridiplantae > Streptophyta > Magnoliopsida > Lamiales > Oleaceae > Fraxinus > Fraxinus americana. The sequence continues at coordinate 31,585,523 of CM068715.1, read as the reverse complement.
CATTAACACGCTAGTGTGATCCAGCATAAACAAATTCCGGCTTCAGGTAGGAATGTCATTTCTTTCTAATCATGTTGAAATCAATTATTTTTTGTACTTATTTTGTTCGTTATAAAGGTGTGCTGGAACTGAAGAAGATCACGAAACATACTTTCTTGAAACAGGTTTAGTTTCTTTTTGTACAATGGTTTGTTTCTGATTTTCTTGAATTAAGCTGTGAAAACAGTATGGGTTTTCATAATCTGGGAAATTGTTTTGAGGGATTTAAAGAATTTTGCATGTTTGTAGCTGAATTGCATGGAAACTGATACTTTTGTAATGGGTTTTTAATTTATAATTATAAACTTTGTAATTCTGGGATTAAATTATTGGGTTTCTTTTCTTTTTTAATTTATGAAAAAACTAAGTTTAATATTTTAAAATAATTGTCCAATTTCTCTCTGAATTTAGTCGTTTGCTGTTTGTTATTCAGTAAACACGAGTTCAAGCTTGAGTTTATTTTCTGTCATTTTTCATTGGCAGTTTTTGTATTTGCTTTTGCAAATGCGAGAAACTTCAGGAGATGTTTCAATTATAAAATTTACTTTTGAATCAGACTCCTTTACTTTTTCTCTTATTTTGTCTATGTTTGTGGGTAGAGAAAAAGGAATGTGAACAAAATTTCACATGGACGACCCCAAATTTATAGGGAACAAGTCTTAGTTTGCTGTTGTGTGCATGTCTTGGGGTGGGGATATTATATTTTCATCAAATTTTCCAGGCAGATTGTACTTTAGGAAGGGTTTCCGCGTTAAAATACTTGATTGTCTCCTTGCATTAAGTTTGATTATCTACTTTTTCTTGGTTCCAGCAATAATGGCTGATTTAATTATGCAATGAAGCAGAATGTTTTCTTTTCCAGTATGGCTTTAAACCTTTATCATTTTCGGTGTTCTCTTACTACCTTTATAATGAAGACTGCTATCATATTGGTAATTATATTTACTTTTCTCCATTTAATTGTCACTCTTTAATCAACCACTTACCTTTCACTTTTACTTTATTTTCCCTTCTATCAAGGTAGTGCCTAAAATAAGTACGATCTTCCATTTTTTTTTATCATGCTTTAGAAAGTGCTGGTGAAAGAATTTTAGTCTCGGTAATTTCCAGCGCAAGAATTTCAGTGTACATTTATTTTCTTATGTGAATTTTCTTCCATTATCTTAAGGTTGAGATTGTTCGAAGGTTTTGATTCGAGGAGGCGAATAGCATTTAAATATTACTTCATAAGTTCTCAAATCTTCTCTTACTTGAGATCAAAGTAAAGAATTTTCATGGCTACTAATTTTTATCTACATCTATGTCAGTTCACAGGTTCATATAATTCTACTGAATAGTCTAATTCGTTTCTTGTTTTTTTCTTGCTGTATACTCTTGCAGTAACTTTTCTACAGAATAGGACTCTCATACTTACTTTCTTGTCTTAAATAGCCAGATAATTTCCTTATGAATGGGGTAGAAACATCGAGAAAAATTTGTTTTGATTTCCATTTAGATTCTAGAATGAATATTCCATCAAAGTCAAAAGAGTGAAGGGAAAACAGAGCTAAAGAGATGGGATGTTCTGCATCGAAGCTGGATGATGAAGAGGCTGTCCAACTTTGCAAGGATCGGAAGAGGTTCATTAAACAAGCAGTTGAATATAGGATAAAGTTTGCCTCTGGGCACATTGCTTATATCAAATCCATGAAAAGAGTTTCTGCTGCACTTCGAGAATATATTGATGGAGACGAGCCTCGTGAATTCTTGTTAGATTCATTCACGCCACCGCCCATAAAGAAAACAAGCCAGGGTTTCATCTCTATACCACCAACATCCTTCACTCTAAAACCAATCAAATCTGAACCTGAATCGACTTATAAAATAAATTACCTTAGGTCTGGTGGAAACCCTGCTGTGGCAGTTGAGGAAAGACCACCTCAGTCACCGGAAACTGTCCGAATCGAGGCTTACTCCCCTGTGCATCAATTTGGAATGGATAGGATTTTTGCAATGCAGTCCTCTCCCATGAACTCGTCTTCATTCTTCCATTACTCCCCAAACAACAGACCCAATTTTCCTCCACCTTCACCTCAAACATCTCAATGGGATTTCTTCTGGAATCCCTTTTCTTCGTTAGATTACTATGGATATGCCACTGGAAGCAATCTTGATCAGACATTTTTTGATGATGATAATGATGAGTTAAGGCAAGTTCGAGAAGAAGAAGGCATACCTGAATTAGAAGAGGACTCCGAACAAGAAGAAATCGATGATGGAGAAAATATGAAAGCCGAGAGAGATCGTAAGGTTGATCTGGAATCTGACAGAGACGAAGTTATCGTGGAAGATGTTGAAGAGAGTGATGAATGTGATGAGTGTGATGAGTGTGATGAGTGTGACAGTGATGATGACACAGATAGCGGAACTGAAACAAAGCAACATATCCAAGGATTAGAGCCCCACAAACACCAACACATGGAAGTAGCAAAAAATCAAAACATAGTTCAAAACAACAGTAAAGAAGCCATAGTAGCTGATTGTGAATCAAAGTCAGAAACACCGGGATTTACTGCTTATGTAAATCGAAGGCCAACTAGCATGGCAGAAGTTATTAAGTATCTTGAAGATCAGTTCATGATGGTCTGTAAATCAGCTAGTGAGGTTTCATCCATGTTGGAGGCGAGCAGGGCTCAGTACTTATCGACATATAATGATCTCACAGGTTTGATGACAGTATTCAGTTTGCTTGGATGCTAACTCTGTGCATATTGTCATACATCTCTTGTTGTCTTTATTTTTCCTTTTCAAATTTAATCACTTTATGGTAATAGAAATTCAACAACTGAAGAATCTAAACAGATTCTGAAAAAATTTCAATAAATTCTGAAAGCAATGAAATAGTTTAGAGCACATGGGGGCGAGAAAGTATCTTTAAGTTGAGGATTTCAACAATAAGCTTCTTGCAATTTAAATATATCTCCTTCAGCGAGTAAATGCTTTCTGTTGCCAACATAAACACACTTCTATTACTTAATAGTTAATACGTGTTAGTAATAAATAGCTTCTCGACATTGACTAAATATGTAAGATGTTCCATGGCGACCTGTCCTGTCATTTGAGTATTAAGTTTACAACATGGCATTTACTTGGACTAAATCTCTTAATCCAACACCATTCGTAGTTGATGCCTGTGGAAAGAGCTATCTAACTTTGTCAAAATGCTGGTACAAGTGCATTTGTTCTGTAAGGAACTTTGAATAGAAAGGATATTGGCTTAGTACCTTATAAATTTGTTTTCTAATTCAGTCAAATATTTGTTTTTACAGCAGCAAAAATGATCAATCCAATGGCTTTGTTCCGGTCAGCTTCGTCCCGATCATCCTCATCGAGATTTTTAGTCAAAGCTTCAACTTCAAGAGAAGAAGGTTGCGAAAGCAACAGTGACTTGTCTGAAGAGTCCTGCATGTATTCAGGCAGTCACCAATCAACCCTGGACAGGTTATATGCTTGGGAGAAAAAGCTTTACCAAGAAGTTAGGGTATGCTTCTTCAACCAAGGAACAATCTCGTACCAAATAGGAATGTATGAACATACAAACAACTAACAAGAAATGAAACACTACAGGGTACTAGTGTATGCACTTGCTGAGGAAAGATACATAACTGAATAAGTTACTTGCATGTGACGAAAAACTTTTCTAAGGAAATCACAGTATGCCTATGTAACCATCAAACTGTCTTGAATGAGCATCTCAACTTCAATGATTATTTCAAATTAATAAAAGATGTGCAAATATCTGTGCCTGCATATATGTTTTTAAGAGTAGGAAGGTTGTGAACGTGAAGAATTGTGTTCATTGATGGCAAGTTTTCTTCATCAGCACTATTTTTATTCCTATTGTTGATACCATGGACAAAATCCCATCCTGTATAACTTGGAGTTCGTGTTAAGGCCCTTGGTGATTTAATATCAATTCTCTTTATTTTGATTCACTTATTAATAATCTTCATAACTAAACAGGCTGGTGAACGCATTCGGATAGCATATGAAAAGAAGTGTAAACAACTGAGAAGTCAAGACGTGAAAGGAGAAGACCCTTCCTCTGTAGATAAAACAAGAACGGCCATCAGAGATTTACAAACTCAGATGAAAGTTTCAATTCACTCTGTTGAAGCTGTCTCAAAGAGGATCGAAACTTTAAGGGATGAAGAACTGGAGCCTCAGCTTTTAGAATTGGTGCAAGGGTAAGTTCAAGATTCTAAAATTTTATAGGGCTTTTGGGCAAAAGTGTTACCAATTTAGTTAGTCAATCCTTCATAATACTGTGTCATGTTCATTGTCAAGCTCAACCATGTTTTTTCTGGACATTTTCATTTCCTCGGTTTTGAAATCCATAAAAGGTTAAAAAAAGTCTCTCCAACCCAAGTTTTTATCCAAGTTTAAGTGATTAATGTTGTGTGGGTTTGCGGAAATAACATGGAGTGCATGCTTACTGTTGAATGCTATTGATTATTGCCTACAAAACAAGCTAGGATAGTTTTAAGCCGTAAAACCAAGGAATTATTTATCTCTAAATTCTTAATCACAGCTTGTCTAGGATGTGGCATGCAATGGCAGAAGGTCATCAATTGCAAAAGCGTACTCTAGATGAAGCTAAGATCTTACTAGCTGGAATGCCTTCAAAACTGTCAGGAAAGAAATACACTGCAATGTCACCTTCTTTGCCGCACCGACTAGCCCGTTCAGCAGCTATCCTCGAGATGGAGCTCAGGAATTGGAGAGCCTGTTTCGAGTCATGGATTGTTTCTCAACGATCCTACGTGCATGCGTTGACAGGCTGGCTCTTGCGTTGTGTCCGTTCGGACGCAGACACATCAAAATTACCATTCTCTCCTTGTCGAACCTCTGGTGCCCCACCAATATTCTCTATTTGCATCCAATGGACTAGGTTTCTTGATACCGTCCGTGAGGCCCCAGTTCTTGAAGGGCTCGATTTTTTTGCAGCAGGTGTTGGTTCTCTGTACGCACAGCAGCTACGGGAAGATTCTCGAAAGAATATGGGTGGATCAAAGAGGTTTGGAGGCGAACCCATTGGGGGCATGGAGATGGTTGAAGTTGGACAATTTGAAGATGAAGTAATGACCGCAGAAAAAATGTCTGAAGTAGCTATTAGAGTGCTATGTGCTGGAATGTCAGTTGCAGTGAGTTCATTGACACAGTTTTCGGTTAGTTCAGCCGAAGGATATGCTGATTTGTTGCAGCAATGGGATAATCCGAAGCAGCCACAGAATTCCAATGGGACGGGAAAGTTAAGTAGGTAGGTAGTAGGAATTTCAATGTAAATTACATATAACTTAATGTCATATATACAAGTAGATGAGGAAACCTTTTATCTTCTATTCAGTATGATTCTTTGCTGCTAGTGAAAGATAAATGGTTGAGATTTTGGGATTGGTTTAAAAAGAAAAAAAAAATGGTTTTGCAAGAAACATTTTGTTTAAAATTCTTTGTAATTTACGTATTTGTAGTTGTAGGGATGATGGCAAACTCTTCCTATACTATCTTTGGTAGAAAAATCATTGTAATTATGAGCCTCGTATGCCCCTACATGAAATAAATGTCTATGTATCTTTGATTGTGGCACCACTCGGCCACAACCTTTCGAAAAGTAGCAGAACTCATCCCTGTTCACGATTTCTATTAATGGATCATCATGCTATATTTAAGCGCTTGGTCGCCATTTAGACATATTTGTGATTTATTTTTGCTTCCCAAATGTTGAAGATATGTTTAGCACATGTTATAAACGACATAAAGTCCGATAGGGTAGGAATACATTTTTATGCTTTATGCAATCGTTATGATGTTTTTTAATTGTCATAGACTTTTATATATTCGAACTCTCAAAAAAGAATATTTGAGGGTCGTATATGAATGTAAGTTCAACTTCACTCGAGAGAGATTGTTGTATATATAAGATCATCAATTGTCACGAAGATCATGAATTAAAAATAATAACGAGAGAGCTAAAATAGAATAATGGATGGAGCCGAATCCTAGTATTTTAATCATCTTTGAAATATAATCTAATTAAGTCACCGTTATATAATCTTAGCCTGTTTTCATAAAGTTGTTGGTCTAGAGACGGATTAAGTAGCAATTGCGGAAGTAGCCCTCATGCGGACTTAAGACATAAACCAATATAAGCTCCCGAACACTTTTAGATTTGATTGCATTTCTTAGAAACGCATATCTGATGCAGGAGGGTACGAATCAGATGTTGAGTTGTCAAATAACACATTAATGACTCTAAGGTATCACGAAGTAGCCCTTGATTTCTTAGAAACGCACATCCCTCGCAATGCTTTGCCAAGTTTTTTGCAGGGCTTCGCCTCCCCCATTTGCATCTCGGCATAAAACTTGGAAGATGTTATATTGGAAGCTAACATACAATTAACAATTTGGTACCTTTACGGGAGAAATTAAGGGTCTCACACAAATTAGGCCTTTGCATTTTAACTAGAACCGAACCTCCCGAATCAGGATGGGAGGTTCTGGTCTGGTTCAAACAAAAATAAATTAGGAATCGGAACTGAGAATCGAGAGCCAATTCGGTCTGGTTTAGTTCTTGGTTCCTGAATCAAAATCATGGGTACCCAAATAGAATCGAATTTTTATATAATTTTTTATTTACAATTTATAGGTTGGGTAAAAAAAAAAAATACAAAATCTAAAAAATTTATTTTGGGTAATAATTTGTCTAAAACTCCAGAATTGAACTCTAAGAAATCAAGGCTGGCTTCTACTTTTTTGTCTCTCATCCCACATCATATTGTTGTATTTAAAGGTTATTATGCTAATTTTTACAGTTTGAGCTTTTTGTGAAAAACTAGTCTATTGCCCGTGCAATGCACGGGCAATGTGATTACGGAAGTAATGTTAGCGTTCAAAAAAATCCAGAAATTTGCTAAGAAGGAAAAGAAAGCCATTATCCAGGGGAAAAAATTTGAAATCTTAGGGCTTTCCACCGTATCTAAATAATTACATTATTTGGCTGTTATATATCTGTATTTTAAATGAATAAAAGAAAAGACATATCCAATATAATCACGAACTGAAAGAATACCAATTAATCTTTCTCTTCTCTCTGCCACAATTCTTGTTCTACTAATTTCACACTGATAGATATTCCAATTAACATCTGCAAACGGGCTCCTACCTGCAAAAATTTCTGTGAAAGAGGGCAGAATATAAGCTCTTTCAATTAGGGTGCAATCAGAAGAAAACGAAACGAAAATGTACAGGTCTAAAGCCTACTAAAACATCAGCTGAGGGTGTTGTTTTTACACTTACATTGAGGTTTTACAGTCAAGAAGACTTTTTCTCCCTTTTTCATTGTCTTAACAGCTTTGGAAAGGGCAGGACAGAAATAACCTGCACAAATATCTCCTCATTGATCACATTCCAGCAATATGGAACAATCATAAAGGAAAAGAAAAATGAAAAATAAAATAATAGCATACATATTACATACCATCATTCGCTTGAACTCCAGTATATCATAGCATGTTCCCTACACAGAAGAATTTAGAGATCTCTTAAACTAAGACAAGCAAATTATAAGTTGTAATTATACAAGGAAGTTGGATAAAAAACAATCAAGAAACAAGAGCTAAGCATATGAAGAAACATCACAAAATATGTTAGCATTTTGCAGAGATCCAGTAGTACCAAATATGGCAGAGGCAACAATGAATGCATAGAATTGTTCCAACTTCAGATCGGCCACATGAATATCAAACCCGGTACCATCATCTCATTTGCATCCCTTAGCAAACGTGTAAAATGAAATGACTAAAACGCAAAGGATAATAAATTAGATAAAATTACAAAAGGAGTAAGATCAAATACGGAAATTAGCTTTAAAAAAACAAATAAAATAACAAGGAAAATGGGAAAAATGCAAACATGACAAGTAGGGAAGAATTTCAAGAACCGAAAAGCATTTTTGTTCATTAGCTTTCTTTTCCCATTCAGGTATATAGCCAATCAAACTAAGGCTATGTCTAGAGGAGATTAAAAGCAAAATTCTGACCGTTATTTTCCTGTACGTGGGTCTCGTCTGTGAGATGAATGGTATATCAATGCGGCGCAACGGTCAATTTATAGATTAAAATTGAGCTGAAAAGCTGAGGCAGACAGACCCTAAGAAAGAGAAAGAAGATTTAAAAATTAACAAGTTGGACAAAATATCGATGGAAACTAATATTCAAGAAAGCAACATGATGCACCTACAGAAAGATTATAAAGACATGTCAAGCCACATAATATTAGCCAAATTACCTGCTTCAACTTTAAATCATAAACGAGAAAGATCCAAAAAATGTTTTGAAAGCCCAAATGGATATTAAAGTTCTGATTTAGAATATAGGCGAACCAATCATATACATATGGTTTTTGGAAATCTATTTTTGTGACCCAATTTTCTGGAAGGTTGACTGGTGGATGAGAACATCACTCGCCCCTTTTAGTTGCAATTTCACAATAAAGGATTGCAATTTTCATCGTCTTCTCTACTAATCAAAGTATATTACACATATGCTTACGAAATGAAATCCATTTCTTTAACTGCCTTTCTCTTCCAACAGTTTCTAATTCATGTGGTTTTGTTGGTTTTCTTATCATCCCAACACAATTGAATTAAAATAGTTTAATTCCAGAACTATAAACAATTGAAACTAACTTCTGACTGAATTTATACCGTAGTTGAAAAATGAAAATAGAAGTTAGAACAATTAATTACCGTATCAATTCTAAGTAAATTGATATCACTTATAAACTCCTTTGTATTTTATGGAAATCTTAAATATGAGATTAGGAATGAAACGGTTAAATCATAACAGACGAAAGTATATAGCTAAAACAATTTTTCAAATTACCTATCAAAAAAAAAAAAAATTTCAAATAAAGATTGCCTGTCTTACCTTATATTATAGCCAAAACAATTTCTCCAAGCGTAAGTGTCCTACTACCCCTTTTCCCACATCTATGTTTTTATGATTTTTATTATTTGAAGTGGTATCCAAATATAAAGATGGTCAGATACTTGCTCTTCACCTTTTTCTTTTGTTCTCAATGATATCTTTCTTCACCCTCTACAATTAATAAAGTAAACATAAGGGAAGGGAAGGCAAATGATTGAATTAGGCTTGTAAAAAAACAGAAACCCACACCATTTCCTACCTCTAATTTTTGCCGACCTTGTAGCCACGATAGAGCCTGTTGAAGTTGGGCAGAGCACATGTACTGATGAAGCGGTGGACATTGGAGAAAAGTGTAGATAATAAAGTAAAGATAAGGGAAGGGAAGGCAAATGATTGAATTAGGCTTATAACAAAAAAGAAACCCACATCGTTTCCTACCTCTAATTTTTCCCGACCTTGTAGCCACGACAAAGCCGGTTGAAGTTGGGCGGAGCACATGAATTGATAAAGCGGTGAAATTGACATTGACAGTAAATAAAGAAACAACTCATCCAGCTAAAAAACCCAACAACTCGTGGCATCAACTCATCAACTCTGTCAAATGTAAAAATAACATATTACAAAGTTAGATATTATTATTTGAATTATTGAATATTTACAGTGAATATGATGATACATGAGAATAAGCAAGCTTTTGACAGCTTTTGAATTTCAATTTCATGAATTGATCAGATGTTCAAGAAGAAGAAGAATGTCTTCTGTTTGCAGAGAGAGGGGGGATTTGAAGTATAAATGGAGATATTAAGGGTAAATCAAGCATCATCAGCATCACTACCTCCGATGTGTGCCTCAGGACTCGCCCACTAAAGGCTTCCATCTGGGCCTAAAATCTTAGACCTGTTAAGGGATCTCAAAACTACGAATAAACATGTAAATTAATTATAAACATGTAAATTAATTATACCGGGGGTGTAATTTTATCCTCTGGTTTAACAGCAACCATAATCCCAATTCCAACTGCAAATCAAACAAAAATATAACAAACCCACAAATTATATAAACCTTCCACATCTAAAAATCTTTAGCAACCGGAAGAAAGAACCCTAAACTGAAGCAAATCTGAAATCGACATACATTACCATTTGAGGGTATAAATAAAATTGCAGCAAGAAAGAACTCAGTAAATCGCCAGTAGATGAAGACTCGACCTCTTCAAAGATCAAACTACAAAAATGAAAAATCGGAATAGATTGAATGCAAATAAATTTTTTTAAGATTAGGAAACTTAGCAATTCCTTTCAAGTTGAACTTATTCGCTTTCAACAAAAGTAGTAATAGAACATGAAAAATAACTAATAATTAGAAACAAAAGTTCTGGTTGATTAAATAGACCCCCACAGCAAGAAAGCCAAATTTGATGTTTCCAGTTTTGAAGTGCTAAAGGAAATGAGTACAAACAAAAAATTCACTTGCTTTGAAAGCAAATTCATGAATGTATACACACAGATGTACATCTTTCTATACAAATGACTTAGCCAAAAAGGGCTCAAGTTGGTCATGAGAGAAATATATTTTCTTTATAAAAATTATACTTAAAATATTATCAAAGAAAATGTATATTAGTGTCTTGTAGTTTCAATAGCATAAAATACCTACAAAGGCGGGTGGTGCTTACTCTTTGCCATCTTCTTTCCACTTTACAGAAGAATATCTCTGCACTTTTTTTCCGAATATCACCTCGATCTGCATTTTTGGAATAATATAATAAGGAAAAAGTTAATAAAATATCCAATAAAAAGGAATTCGTTAATGTAGTGGAAGACTGCAAATTATGTAATGAATATGAAGTTGTTAAGATTAAGAAAAAGTGTTTTTCATCTTATGCAATAGAAGGCTTTTGAAAGGAGAAATGATTGAGTATGTAATAAACTATTCGTCCATAGAGATTTGTTGTCAAAACACAGCGCTGTTGTGTAAGCATATAGAATAGTACTTGTAACATTACAAAAGCAAGCTAATGAGGAATGTTGCGAAATCCATGACGTGGGAATAATTTTAGGTTCATCTAGTTTCTTAAAAAATGCTTATACTAAGATCTGCTTGAATATGTATGGACAACTTACAAAAAAATAAGAGAGATCTATTAGCATATCATGTGCCTAGTTCTTCCGTAACACCAAGCTAGAAATACAAATATTAATTCTCAAGATCAAGATTAACTCCAGGGAGAACATTACGAGATCATCTAAAAAAACTAATTATAAGATAACTAATAGTGAAATAGACCCCAACCAAAAAGCAGAAATTTAAGAAAACAACATAATTATACAGGCAGGCAATAAAAACATTTCTCAAACTTGAGTCGGCTGTGTTCTATCAACGACGGAGAGCATGTGATGACTATATGCAAAACGAAAAATTTAAAAGCACATAAAAAGAAGTCTAACAGTGCATTTTTATGTCAATCACATAACCTAACAAAATAATTGGAAAAATAATTTTTTTCATTTATAGAAATATATTATGTCGATCACACGACGTTGAACAACAGCAAGTTTTGTCACCAGTTGCAGTTGATGAAAGAAAATAAGATCAAAAGGCACAACAAAAAGGCCAAAATTGAATAAAGAATGGATGACGAAAACAGTCCAACTAAACCTGTTTGTTGCTATTAGAACTTTAACAAAGAAAATGACACTTGCAAATAATCGTGAGTCCAATACATCAACAATTGAAACTAAATTGCTTAATCAAATATAAAGCTGATAAAAGCAATGTAGCACAATTATAGAAGATGTCTTACCTAGATATTTCCCTGGAAGAAGCCAATGGAGTTAATGGCATTATGAGCTAAATCTAAGAAAGATATGCTCAACATAAGACCTGTAGCAATACCGTGCTTTCAAGAAGTCAGGTCTACATAGACATTGAACATGAAAGACATTATGAAGTTATGGGAATTGAAAAGGTTGTCAATGGATGATCATCTTTTTATTGCTATATGTATATGTAACAATCATTTGAAATACTGGAATTCCTATTCTAGGAATTCTTTCGTAAATGGTTTGGCTCAACAGCCTAGAAAGAAAATAATATGGCAACAAATACCATTTGGCCTTACCTGCAAAAGACCAAGCATTTCCAGATTTGGCGTTGGATTAATGACGACAACAAATGCACCCATTAAGAAACAAAATAAGTATTGAGTTACATTTTATCAGGCTTAAATTGGATTGCAGCAACTAATAAAAGGATTATTCTAGTCTCGGAACAAAAATAACACCGTTGAGTTATACTATTGACTGCTAAAGTTATCCATGGTAGATGCAAGTTGAAGAAATACATCAAGATAATTCCTAATCCAGCTTCAAAAAATCATAAAGTTTGAAACTAAAAGTTGGGTTGACCTAACATCACTCAATCAATATGTTGATTCTTTGTTTTCACAATATTGTGATTAGATAGGTATTGGCAGCGGATTAAATTACAGAAACACAAAGGTTCAAGGAAAAAAATGCCACATTAACTATAGCAGATTATGCAGTCATAAAACATATTGAAATGCATTCTTTGAAATGAGAAAGATTTAAATACAAGTAAATTATTAAACCTATATCAACATTCCAGATATTTGACTCATATCATGCATAAGAAGAAAGAACAAACTAATTGGTTCAAAAATATAAACAAGACAACAATTTAAAATATAATTCCACAGCAAAAATGCAAAATCATATTACTTGTCATCGACAAAATCACATAACTTGGAAATTTGCCTTCAGGAATCAAGCCTTACTTTCTAAGAAGAAAAACCATGACAAAGAAAAGATAGTTAAACAAGATAGCAACTTGTTTCACCGAAAATACTAATTACTTGAAACTTTCAATGAACGCTGAATTCTACAAAAAAAAAAAAAAATTTCTGCAACAAAAGAAGAGACCAGGTCAGTCTCCTGAAAAATACCATGGAAAACAAAGTCCTATAAAAACATCAGCCGCACAATTAAATAGCCGAACTTAATGGTACAATATTATCATAAATTGAGTGGGTACATTTAATAATGTTCTCTGAAAACCTTGATAAGTATCCAAATGGCCCTGTGAAGTCCATAAAAAATAGTAAACCTTAATGACCGAGAGGACTTCGAAAATATGCAATGAAACAAAGCCCCGGTTTGCCCCCCATTAAATTAAATTTTTGGGGGGTAAATAATTTTTAGAATAGTGATTGATGGGAGATGTGTAGTTGAAAAGTTTTTGATTTGTGTGTATTATTATTTTATTTGATGAATGTATGGTTGAGATGAAGAGAGAGAAAAAATTAATGTAATGGAATGTAATATAATATAATAGGGGCCAAACAGGGGCAAAGAGCTCAAGTAGCATTTTGTTATTTACGTGGCTAACTATAAAAATTTTCATTGTTCAAAAACTAAAAAATATGTTCTAAAAATATACACGAAAACGTAACGCAAAATAAATCGAAACCACAAATAACAAAGATCTATAATACTAATTACATCCTTCTATCTGATAAACAAAATAAACATTCCCCGCAAAAAAAATGAACTTTACTATTGTTCAATTCAACCTCGTTCCTTGGATGAGCTTGCAATGACAAAACCCAATGAATTATTGCTTCAATTTGTCAATTTATAGACAAAAAAAAAATATCATGTTCAGGAGGCATGACATATAACTTTAGAGAATTGCCTAGTTAGATCAATAAATCCAATAATAGCCTGTTTTTCCTAAATACTTGAATTTAATATACTATCTTATTATCAAATATTTACTTCCTCTTTCTACCTCTTTTATTGTTTAGAAGAAAGGTTGAGGGTGAAATTTGTCCAACTTTCTACATTCCACTTCTTGTCGGTTACAAACATTTGAAAGAAAGGTTTCATATTAACAGATGATCATTTCATTTCCCAGACAAGATCAATGGGGTTGGCATTTACCCAAAAATTGAAGCATTGGAGTTTACATTTCAAAAACAATAAATTGCACATCGGCATCGAAGTTACACTATAATGAAGTAGAAAAGAAAAATGCAAAATGCTTCAAATTCAATGTTCACAACATGAATAATTTTTTCCAATGACTGTAAATTGCAAAACCTAATCCTAACACATAGTTTGGCCTCTAAATGCTCACAATTTACATCTAAACATTCAATAAGCTTTGGATTCCGAGACAAACTTCAATTAAAATGCATACCTGAGACTCAATTAAAGTTGGAAGCACAATGTAAAAAAAGTTCCCGAATAACATAACGAAGAAAAAATTAACCATATAACTAAGAAGATACTCGACCTTCTGTATAATTAGCTTGGAGCAAATCAAGCCACGTATCCTATTTGTTTCCAATTACCTAGCAAAACCATGAAAATTTAAATCCGAACATTACCTACATTAAGCCAAAATCTTTTACACAGAAATAAATAAATAAAAATGATAGGCATACCAGGATGAAGGTCGAAGAGGGTACCTTGGTCAACTTGGACGAAATCAGCATCAATTGAACAGAATCTTTGTCCATTTGAGTGAGACTTTGCCCCTGTTCATGTTCTTCATTAAAATATGCATATAGCCACCAAAAAAAAGGTCCAAAAAAAAAAAAAAAGGAAAACAGAGTGGAACGATTTTTGGCCATTTTAACTCCCGCATGAGGAGGGCCTGGAGGCAGAGCATCGTACACAACGAACTTAGTTCCCAGGAAGTTGGATATTGTGAAAAAAGGGAAAAAAAAAAAAAGGGCATTATTAAGGCTCTTCTAGAAATATGAAGTATAATAATAAGAAAGGCCAAAAGTTGGCAGACCTTAATTTTCCTACGTAAGTGCAACTTCCCTTTGACATATCTTCAGCATTGAGGGAAATTATGTAGTCCGTGCACGTGGCCCGCCTGTACTTACGAGCAGCTAGAAGAAACTTGCCATCATCAGCAAGCGCTGCCAGAGACATTAAGAAAGATGTCAAAAAAAAAAAAAAAAAGGTCTGCAACCGCTGTCATCAAGGCATATAATGAAGATATCTAGCAAAGAATTATGGCGTGGAAGACAATATACAGAGATTAGAGCATGTGCCAAACATGATTTTAAAAGTTATTCTTTTACTCACAAAACTTACTTTTCTAGTAAACAAATCTAAACTTACTTTCTCGAAACTTTTAAGCTTCTCCAAACATGCACTAAGACGGGGAGATAAAAATAGCATTGGAATGGAAGATGAATTTTAAAGAGCGCAGTTGGTACAAATGTTTTGATAAATAGTCTTTAAACATTCTTAGTGGCTCCTAATCCTTGCCCCATTAATCCAAACTTTCCTTTAAAAGTAAATCTGCTCCGAACATTGGTCTCAGGTATCGCGTAATTCACTTTTACAATTATATTAAAATTTGTCAACCACGTGAATCATGTAAACAATTTACTCCCCCTCAATCAAGTTAACAACTCTAAAAGAAACCAAAACTTATGTTCAAATAAGTGCGTGATGAAATCGTTATAATTAGTATACCCCTGCCCATTTGCATATTTTTTGTTTTACATCTCACAAGTCGTAAATCTTCCTCCCCGAAAGTGAACAGAATAGCAAAGCAAGAACAAGTATTAGAAGTACAATTCTAGGCATATGCTTATATCAATCTTTAAATAAATCCATCAATCAAAATAAATATACCCTTCTGTCATCTAATTAAACACGATGCCCATGATTTAACCAAGGAGCATCCTTTACATCGATGTAAAGAGGAGGAAAAAATTGGGGCCAGAAAACATACCACAGAAATCGTTAATCTTCTTGGCCATTTCCTTGATTTCCTTCTCAACTTTCTTTATGCTAGTAGAATAAGGTCCCAAGCCCTACATACATCATTCCAAGAACTTCAACAAAAGAATGGTAGATAAGGGCCTTATATTTCAAACCCAGCAAAAGCAGAACCCATAATTTCTCAACAAGAACACTAAAAATACAAAAATAACCATAGTATCTGATCAATTTCTGATGGGTTCTTGAGATACTGGAACGTGGAATCGACATACCTCAGTTCGCCGGTCTCCTATTTGGACGCGATTTCTCAATCTTTTCCACAACGAAGAAGAGAACGGCAGGTTTCTGGAAAAGAAAGGGAAGATTGCAGACCGAAAATTGAAGGGTTGGCTTTGTTTCTAGGAGCAGCAACGCGTGGTTCGTGGAAAGAAAAAGGAGGCGGTGGAGAAGAGAAGTATGTGAGAAGCCTGATTGAAGAATATAAAAGAACCCCCGCGTTCGCGCACGGGGAGTTAGTTTCTTCCCGTGCGCGCACGGGGAGTTCGCAACTCCCCGTGCACGCACGGGGAGAAGCGATGTACGTGATCTTTTTTTTTTTTTTTATTTCTTATTTTTTTGACTTACATTTTACAAAAATTATAAATATAATTTCACTTATTAATAATTTAATTTAAAAATTACATTTTACAAAAATTATAAATATAATTTCACTAATTAATAATTTAATTCAAAAATAATAGAAAATATGTAATTTCATAAATACATGAAAATCAAAAATACTGATATTTTTTTCATAGGAAGTAGGCAAATTTTATTTTATTTTTTTGGATTTTCTGTGCTTTTAATTGACTAATGAACACTACAAAATCGAGAAAGAGGAAACTGTGTCATTGGAAATTCGTTCAGTGCATTTGCATGTATATATAGTGTAGTCAGTTTGCAGATTTTTTTTCATAGGAAGTCGGAATTTTTTTTTTTGGATTTTCTGTGCTTTTTATTGACTAAAATATTGAACAGTACAAAACAAGTTCCCAACCAGTTCGTGTGTGAAAACGAGTGTGACAAATTCAAACAGTGATCCTTGGGTTCCCCGTGTGCGCACGGGAAGTTTGATGCTCCCCGTGCGCGCACGAGGATTTTGATTAATTTTTAATTTTTTTTTTATATATTTCTTCTTTTTTATTGTCTTTCCTAGTCAATTTTTCAACAATTTTAAGTATTGTTAATTGTTATAATTTAAGTAGTAAAAATTTAATGTTGACAACCCAGTAATAATACTGATAATACTAAAATGATATGTTGTAATTTAAGTAGTAAAAATTTAATGTGACAACCCAGTAATAATACTGATAATACTAAAATGATATGTTGACAAATTTATTAAGTTAACCTGCTTCAGAATTTATTGTGAAATATAGAGAAATATTAAATCTACGCAAACAAAATTAACTATACCTATTAACCTAATATGCTTAATTTATTGTGAAATATAGAGAAATATTAAATCTACACAAACAAAATTAACTATACCTAACTACTTACAAAAATCTTAAACATGGAACACAATTATATTTACTTAAAGAAATACTAAATACTAAACATGCAAAAGTAATAATAATATGAACGAAAATAACTTCTACGTATAAATACTTACAGTAAAAGTTTATGTTCTGCTGTAATACCAAAGTTTCAAAATTTAGTCGTACAAGCTGAAGAACATAATGGAATAAAATAAATATTTTCAAAATTTATAGATCAACATAATGATATTTGCATCCTAAATATACAAAAAAACAAAATTAACTATACCTAACTACTTACGAAAATCTTAATCATGGAACACAATTGTATTTATTTAATGAAATACTGAACATGCAAAATAATAATAATAGAAACTAAAATAATTTTTTACATATAAATACTTACAATAAACAGCACGAAGGTTAAGAAATTCTCGATGATGGAATAATTTTTTCTTCATTAGTTCGCTTAGTGCAAACCGTCAAATGCAGTTGATATTTTATAAAGATCACGTATTGGAGAAGCAAAGCAAAAATAAACATGCAAAACATATAAATACTTACAGTAAACAGCGATAAAGACTTACAGTAAACAGCAATAAATAAAGGTTAAGAAATTCTCGATGGTGGAATAAATTTTTTTTCATTAGTTCTAGCAAAAATCAACCGACTACAAAAATATCAAAAGTTATTGAAACTTGAAATATCTGGGAAAATGATCCCCAACTGTTTATTTACTATCCGCGAACGGTAAAGATTTAAGATTTTTTTTTTTTTGTCATGTAAACCTCAAAGTCAACAATTGAGGCTTGTTTTTTTGTTAAAATTTTTTTTTTAATAGGTAAAGTCACCAATTTTTTTGAACAGTACGAAACCGTTTTAGAACCAGATCAATGTGAAAACGGCTGTGACAAAAATGAACAGTGAATCTCACATTCTCTCTTTTAAGAGAAGGAGGGAAATAAAAAAGTTCAACCTAGATTGTGGTGTAAGTTGATGAATCAAAGCGTTCATATATTGCAATTTGAGTGAATGTTAATCAAAGCAATCAAATTTAAGTGTTTTTTTTATAATGCTTAACAATTGAATTAACCCGTGTTTAGTAGAGATTAAAATCAAATTTTTAGTAGATTTTGATAAAATTTGATGAAATATGTGATTGAAAAGTTGTGGGTCTAATGAAATGTATTATTAAAATTAATTGCCGACTTTAACTTAAAATTTTAATTGAATTTTAATCCAAACCAAACAATGATTTAATACATTCATAACTTGGACTGTGATGTACCTTTTTAATTGTTTAGAGTTCATTATTCTTTTTTGAATTTAACTTCATTTTTTATTCAAATGAATAAAATTGAGTGAGTATAATACGTGGAATGAATTATTTTGATAATATTTAATTATGTATCTAATTAGTATTTTTTTGTTTCATTTCATTTTAACAGAAAGATTTTAAACATTGTTCATAATTAAATTAAATGCTTTAGCATGACTCACTTACAGATCGAATAAGATTTATTATTTTAAATTTCTTCTCAAATTGTAATTTAATTTTTGATATATAATTTTCTCTTCTTTTCGTGATTTTTAGTGTCCACCATTTTGCTTTTTGAAGATTTCTTAACTGAATTTTTTCCTTGCATGAATATTGATCTAGTAGTATCGTACTAGGTATATATATTGAAAAGGCCTATATGAATTTTTTTATAAAATGTATATAATGAAAACCGAACCGGAACCAACAGTTCGGGTTGGTTCCAATAATTTTAAGGACCCGAATAGTTCCATTTATAAAATACTCGAAATATAATAGGTGGTCAGGGTATTGAAATCGCCGGACCGACCCTACCGACGCCCATGCCTTCCACAATTTTTTGAAAAGTTGAAAATTGCTTATGAGATTAATAAGCTGCCTTAATGCTTTTTTATTGTCTTGCTAACAATTATGATTTAAGTTAAATCAAATTTCTATTACATTATCTTAGGAGTATAAAGTTTCATAGTTTCTATTATCTTACGACAATGTTCATAAAATGTTGCAAAGGAATAATGACAACAGTAAAAAAATGTTGCAAAAACTTTAAAAAAATAAAATTCAAGAAAATACTTACAAAAATGTTGCAAATAAGTTAAAGGCAACGTTCCAAAAATGTTACAAAAAGGTAGCGGTGGCAACGAGCCGAGCCCGAGCCGGGAAAAAAAAGCTCGGGCCGAGCCCGAGCTTTTTTGGACCGAGCCGGGCCCGCCCAAAAAAAAAGAGGCTCGGCCCGAGCCTTAGCGGGCCGAGCCAGCTCGGGTTTTTTTTTTCTTTCTTTTTTTTTTTTGTAAAAATTCATTACATGGATATTTGCTTATTCAAATGAACAGTGAACGTTGCAATTTGCATTCTTTCCACCTTTAGACAATGATCTTTACATAAGAAAGTTATAAACAAAAATCTAATTGGAACGATTCTTTGAAGTTTGAACATAATATATAATGAAGTTTTAAAAATCTACATTTTAAAAAAATCTACTTTTTTGGTGACACCTTATAGCCTAATATCAAAAAACATGTTAGATTTATAAATGACTAAATGAGTGACTATCCATTATAATAAAGTGATAAATCTTTTTTAATAACCGATTTGAAATTTCTTACAAATTTTAGTGGCCATTGCGGCATTACCCATTGGTGAAATTAGCTCAATTTTTAAATGTAATCAAGTAATATAGATCACTAATAATTTCACTTAATAATTAATATAGAAGAATAAACGTGTATAAATGAAAACAAATTCTTACTTTAAATATTTAGGCACTTAGATTAATGAAATAGTAATAATACAATAAATATTAAACAAACAAATATCACACATTTTCCAAAATAATCTAGTTGATAAATTATGAGATAAAATTGTAGCTTATAATTAGTTTATTAGTTTCATGATGAGAAGAATAAGTTGATTAAGTAAATTGTGATCATTTGTCTTAATTTAAACCATTCATCCCCAATAATTTATGGTGTAAAATAAAAAGTGTTGGGCAAGTTTTTTTTTTTTTTTTTTACGGGCCGGCCCGGCTCGGGCCGACTCCTCAACATGAGGCTCAGCCCGAGCCTTGGCTCGGTTCCATTGAGCCCGAGCCAGGCCCGGCTCGGGCTTTTTCCGAGCCGAGCCCGAGCCGTCCGAGCCACCGAGCTTTTTTGCCATCCCTACAAAAAGGTTCATAATAACATTTACGGAACCTTGCGAAAAGATGAACATATTTAAAACGTTGTAAATAATCTTTTCACAACGTTTTTTAATTAATGTTGCAAAAATGTTATTAGCAACATTGATAAGACGTTGTAGTAGGTTATTGGCAATATTTAAAAAACGTTGCAAAAAAGTTATTAGCAACACTCAAAAAAGTTGTCGTATTCTTCTACTATACAACAACATGGAGGTTTGCAATATACGTTGAACGTTGTAAAAGATCTTTGACAACAATTTTTTGAATGTTATAAAAGGCTATGTTGTTATAGTGTTACTTGCATAAGTGAATAATTTACATACATCTTTTGACAAGATTGATAACATAAACTTCTCTCTTTTATTCAGATTTGCCAACCTCGTGAATTTTTTTATGCCAGAATTGTACGAACATGTCAAGATTACTAAATCTCACATTTTCATCGACGAAAAATTACCTAAGCACAACATATCTTTTGCTATCATCTATGGAATCAGCAATGAATGAGTAACATATACGACATTAACATTCACCAACAGACTCAGGGATGGAAATTTTGTTGGTGAAGGTTGATAGAATTCACCTACGCAAATCCTATAGGTGAATCTATTTGCAAAGTGCATATCAATCACCTACTAAACATTCATTTAAACAAAAAAACCAAAATAATTTCTCCATTCTCGATGTAGGACAACTAGCTTTGGAGTTTGAAAAAGTGCTGGACAGAAAATTGACGAAGAAAGACCACGCCAAGGGCAATTTTGTCATTTGTCATGACGGTGTCGGAATGGGCTGAAATTTGGCTGGTTGATTGAAAACGGTCCGAAAAATTGGACTCAAGACTTCCCGAGATCTCGGAATTTTAGCCAAATTCTTTCGTTTAGGCATCCGAATAATTAATTTTTTCATATTTCTCGTTTTGAATTTTCGCTATTTTTGGAACGCTTACTATTATATGTTTTTAAGGTTTCTTGTAATGTCTATTTAAATGTTTTTGAACGTTTTCGGCATAATTATTAATGGCATACAAGTTTATTTCTTGAAGAATTCCAGTTTTTTTATTTTCAAGATTTATGCTGGTAAATCTTTTACTTCTGTTCTGCGTCCATTCTCCTGCTGATAATAGGGCCACAGTACAAGAAGTTGAGTGGAGTATGGATTTTGTGGCTTCCCCAAAGGTAAATCAAATAAGAGAACCCAAAATAATTGAATTGCAGCAATAAAGGTTATAAACATATCTCGCACCCATTTGTTACATAATTGCTAGTTGTTATATTGTGTATTTGTACTTTAGTTGACCACCCCAAGCTTGGATGGAGTTTGAGCAAAGTAGAGACGAAAAGAGCTAGGCTCGAAACAATCAAGTTGGTGTACTAGCAGGTGAGATAAAAAAAAATAATCATTAAGACACTCAAAAATTCTAAATACTTTTCTGTTATACTTGATTGCACTCCAGATACAAGTCACGATGAACAAATGTCTATAATATTGAGGTGTGTAGATATTTCAGCAAATCCAGTAAAGGTTGAAGAATTCTTTTTAAGGTTTTTATTAGTGGATGATACATCTGGTAAGGGACTTTTTGATGAACTTGTTGGTGCTTTGAATAATTTAGAACTTGATATTGATGATATAAGAGGTTAAGGCTATGATAATGGCGCTAACATGAAAGGAAAACATAAAGGAGTCCAAAATAGACTATTACAGCTAAATCCTAGAGCATTCTATAGTCCTTGTGGGTGTCATAGTCATAATCTTGCACTTTGTGATATGGCTAACTGCTGTTCAAAAGCTAAATCTTTCTTTGGGTGGTGCAACGTATATACACTTTATTTTCGTCATCTACTAAACGGTGGAAAATTTTCAAAGAGAATGTAAATGGTCTTACCCTTAAGCCTTTGTTACAAACTCGTTGGAAAAAGCCACATTGAGAGTGTTAGAGCGATAAGATTTCAAGCTCCACAGATTAAAAAAGCTTTACTTCAATTGGCAAATGTTGATGATCCTAAGACAAAAAGTGAAGTGGAGTGTTTGGCAACATATGAAATTGAGATTTTTGAATTCTTACTTGGAATGATTATTTGGTATGAAGTGTTGATTAATTTTAATAAAGTAAGGCAAACATTTGCAAGAAGAAGACATGCATATTGATGTTGCTATAGATTATTTAAAAGGGCTCATTTCATTTTTCAAAAGCTATAGACAAACTGGGTTTGAATCGGCCATGGTTGATGCTAAAGAGATTGCGAGTGAATTAGAAATTGAACCAATATTTCGTGAAAAAAGAGTTATACATAGAAACAGTTTGATGAAACTTCTTATGAAGAGATAACACAAACAGATAAAGAATCTTTTAAAATCAATTATTTCATATATATAGTAGATCAAGCTCTATCATCACTTCAGAATAGATTTGAGCAATTTCAAAATTATGATGATATTTTTGAATTTTTATTTGATTTTAAAAGACTTAAATCTATTGATGATGATAGTTTGAAATGTCCTTGCATTAACATTGAAAATTATTTGAAGCATAATATGATTTCTGATATTGATGGGGTATAATTATTTTCAAAGTTGAAAGTTCTAAAGGAAGCGATACCTGCAGAAATTGTTGGAGCAATTGATGACAGGATTACATTAAGAGAATGAACTGTTGTTTTGCAAATGCTTGGATTTCTTATAGAGTATTATTGGCTATTCCTATTATAGTTGCCTCTGCCGAAAAAAGTTTTCAAAGTTGAAGTTGATTAAATCTTATTTTTGGTCAACCATGTCACAAGGACAATTGAATGGATTGACTATGATTTCTATTGAAAAAAATATGTTGGAAAAATTTGATTTTAGTAGTTTGATTACTGATTTTACATCTCAAAATGTGAGAAGATTAAATCTTATGCTAGCCTAATATCTCGAGTTGTGAGAAAAGTTTTAGTTTGCTACTCTATCTTTTGAATTATATAAAGTCTTCTTTTTAATATAAAAGTGTTAATTATTTAAATAATTAAATTTTGCTACACTTGTGAAAAAAATGATTATGCTGAAGGGCCTCATAATAATTAGTCGTCTAGGGCCTCTTAATTCACAGGGCCAGCCCTGACAAAGAAAGTCTACATATGGATTAGTAGAAATAGGTTGCCTTAGTGAAGAAATCAACACAAGAAAGAGGCATAGAAAGAGTGAGAAAGCTTGACAATGTGTTTAGACCATTGTGCAACTTCTCGGGATTTTTCGCTAGTGTCAAAAATCGAAGACTAGACTTTCACACTCATGAAAACAGGAAAAGCCACCTTCGGAACTATTACAAGAAAGTGGAAAACCAAAAGCAAAACAGCCCCCTTACCTCAGGTTCACTTTTGGTCCTTCCATCTTTAAATCATTCAAGTTAGGTCCTATCACTTCCAATTTCTTTGAGATTGATCCTCCATCTTCCCAAACTTAGCACTTTGGTCCTTCAACTTTATTTTCTTCAAATTTGATCCTCTAAAATTGTGTGATTGTCGAGCATGCATAACACGCAAAACATATACTTTGATCAATTAACTCCTTTCGTTACCGCTAGCAAGTACTTTAGGTTTCATGTACACGTCGAGCCCATTTTCTCCTCAATCCATAAAGACAAAATCAAATGATTTTATCACTACGTGAATCCAAAATTTTTTCTTCCCTAATTAAAGGATAAGAGGGTGGGGGCGTGTATGATAAGTTCTTCCAACTACTTTTTTCATAAGGTGATCATGTACTTCTTTCGGTTTGAATAGGGGTGTCATGATCGCACATTCATTCTCTCTTTTTATTGGCCATTTCTCAAAAAGAGGACTGGACGAATACTGTCATCTCAACACTCAAGGAACATAATTTAAGTTTAGTTTAAGTTATCACACGTACTCAATATTTGAATTCCATCTTAAACTATTAACCCAAAGTATCAACGACCCTTATATATTGATTGTTTATTTTATATTTAAGTAATTTGAAATTTTACTCTTTAACATATAGTGACTCATTTAAACTTTTAAATGGATTGAATTGTTATGTTAATTTTTTTTCTTTTGTTTTTTGAATATCCAATGGCAAATAGCCTCGTCTTCTACTTTAATCAATATTATATATACAAATTTATATATATTAAATTTCTCAGGATACTTTCTGCAAAATGAATATGTATAAAAGTCAATATGATCAACATGCTATGAAGAAGTCTATGAATTCATAGTGGGAAACTATGATCTATTCAAACTGTTATTCCATGTACGATCACTTTCAGGACTTGTTCGTAGTACTCTTCTGTACGTTAATTCTTACCCTTTTCTCTTCAATTATCGTACCAATTATTTATTTATTTATTTATTTTTTTAAATATTTCTTTCATACAATCCTCTACAATGGAAAGGCAACTTAAAATTGATGTGCTTTTCATGTATATTATGGGGGATTTATCGATTCAAATCATGGTTAAGAGATCAAAAAGTGTAATGTCACTCCATCATGATGTTATGTAGCCCCTGTTCAGGCTCCATTTTATTTAAAATATATTTTTCACCATCTTCTTTTCAACCACATATTTTTCAATAAAATAATATTACACGTAAATTCAAAATTTTTCCTTTTTTTTTTAACCATATATTTTTCAGAAAAACACTATTCCAAAAATATATTTTTCTCCAAAATTTGATTTCAATAGAGTCGGCAATTCGGCATATATGTATCTATTGCCAATATATCTTTGCACATTTCACATTCTACAATTCTTCTTGTATATACATATTTGACAAGAATAGAAATTGAATTATAATTTACAAATTATTATAGTACTAGGAAGTATCTTAAAGATTTTTTCCACACCTATCACAAACAATTAATTTATATCAAAGTAAAAAATAAAAGATTATATGAACAAATTACTATGATGGGTTTACGGCGAGTTCTAATTATTTTCTCTAATATTTTTTTTTATAAAACCGCATCTTTGGCCGATTGGATCTGTTAAGGGATAAAATTTCATATCGAATAAAGATATAAACATAAACAAACTAATAAATGATTGAGTTAATCCTCTTAATAAGGTTGACGTTTTAAGATGGAACCTCAATTCTTTACATGGTATCAGAGTCCATTAAAACGAGCAATTCGATCCGATTAACACTCCAAAAGTGAGCATGCAGATTTCAAGATTGGTCTACTCAAACGAGCTACCATCTTGCAGGGGCATGTTAAGGGATAGAATCCCATATCGAATAAAGATGTAAACATAAACCAACTAATAAAGGATTGAGTTACTCTTCTTAATAAGGTTGACCTTTTAAGATGGAACTTCGATTCTTAACAAAATCATATCCAAAAACGAAGTACTCTGCCAATTTGGCATGAATATAGAATTTCGTTTGATTTATTTGGATATTTTAACTGCAAGTCTGGTGAAGACGTTGTGATTGTTAACCAGCTACAAGTTGTTTTATTCTTATCAAAGATTACATTTTTAATTAACGGAATCATTTTCAAGCTGAGATATTTTTTTTCAAAAAAATGAATCACAATATTATCAAGTTTTTTTATACACAAACTCATTCAAAGATGTAACAATAAACCAATAATAAATACTCAAGTCTTGATTATACATCCATACTCAGTCAATACTTATTAATTATTATGCACATTTGATTAAAAAAAAAAAAATGTTGAATTGTACAGTTGCTTCGTTTATCTATAAATACATCTTCTCGCTTGTATATTATCACAAACACTTGAAATTTAGAGTACACAGAGATGGCCAAACTCAACAAGAATACTTTTCTTGCTTTCTTCTTCTCCTTCCTCATTATTGCATCCTTCGGTAGGTAGCCTTGCACTTGCACTCCATCAGTGGATAGTTCACTTTTCATTATTTTGCAACGCACCATCACATGCATGTGATTATATTGAGAAAATAACCAGAAACAGTTTATCACCTTATTCATAGTTTTTCATAGTTTTTCTTGACACATTTTCAACAACAAAAAAAAAAAAACAAATTCCTATGTGTTGTATCAAGTGAATTTTTGCTTGTTTTTCATTTTTCTCAATATGGTAAGAAACAGAATATAAACAACTGAGTAAGATTTATGCGCCTACCACAAAAGAAGTGTTCTTAAAAGTACAATAAAATATAGATGTAAATTTATCGAACAACTGATACTATTTCTCTTTCACAATCCAATTTTTGTGCAGAGATGCAAATGGGGGAGGCAAAATCTTGCTCAAAACTCAGCAAAGGATGGCGTGGGTTTTGTGCTCCTCATAAATGCAGCCATTACTGCATCCACCATGAGGGAGCTTACGATGGTGCTTGTCTAAAATATCACCATAGGGAGCAGTATGGTTGCTACTGCTACTACCGTCATTGCTAATCAATGAACCTTATATGATCACATCTTCTATTACTACATACTTATATTTACTTGTTAGAGGTCACACCTTGTGCCGTCTACAAGTTTGTATTGTGTTTATGTTTCCAATAATATTGCAATCTTCGAGTGCTTTCGTTTTGTTCTAAATAAAAGCTGCCCGTGTGAGCTCTTGCAGCAAGCGGTGTCAGTTGTGTCCGTCAGTTCGAGTCACTTTTGTTGTACTTGTATTACCTAAATAATAAAGATTGTAAGTTTCTTATAGTATGTTTCCTGATCAAAATATAAAGTGATCAAATGTGTTAAAAGACTGGATTTAAATAAATAAATGAATATGTTCGCTCATTAGTATAAGATTTTATACGAGGTGATTCAACCACATACTAAAGTTTGTCAAATTGAACTCAGGTTTTGGTTCCTTTAAAGCCACCCTAAGGAATAAAATACCGCCCCAAAACAAGCGAAATCTATTCATAATTCACAATTATAGATCATAATACCATCATAGGACACTCGTAGATAGATTTGGACAGAGTTGGAACCATCATAAAAACTTATTTTTGATTAGCCATGGTTATGAAACTGAGGCAAATAAAGCATCATAAATACCTTTAATTTAAAATCTTATTTGCAATTGTTATGTAGAAACTTGTATTAACAACAGAATACTGCCACCATAAATCATAGTACCAAGACTTGATCAATTGTTCAATTGCTACCATGCAAGTTGATCAACTCTTACCAAATATAATAAAATGGTCATAGTAGTTGTCATTCACTAAATTAATCCTACATTATTTTTCAATATTTACTCCAGATCACAAAAAGAAGAAAATTTTGAAGATGAAGTAAAAAAAAAATCATGTTAGAAAAACAATTTTTTCTTTCCTCACAGATTTAGACCTTGATCATAATAGAGACCTGGAGAAGCGAATGATGGTTGCAAGAAAAGGTCAGTTAACATTTATTGTTAAATAACAATAAGATGCAGCAAAAGATATTTTATTAAACCCCTACTTGATATTTATTGCAATTTAAATCAAAGTTAACAATTAATTTCAACCACATATTTTATGGGCCCCACAATTTTTTAACCACAAATTTCATCAACTTCTATCAAAATTTACTAAAAATCTTATTTTAACCCCCACCAAACAGGGGCTAAGTACGAGTTTGGGGACTATGAGTGCTATGGGGTCAAATTTAATCCACATCGTTCCTTGGTTTTATTATAGAAATTCTCCAAATTTAATATAAACCTACATTCAAAAATATCGTTTATTTATCCATCTTGTGTTTGTCTTCAATTCTTACACATCGCTTCATCAAAATAAATAACATTAGTTGTAAAAGAACATTTTATCCATGAAATTGTAAGCTTGTTGTCAATAGGAATTTGTAATTTTCCACTTAAATATTTTTCAAAATAAAGTTCTAAGATAAAAAAAGAATGCACAATACATAAAAAAAACCATGGAACACAAACAAATTATCGACAAATTCACAGCATTCCTTCACAAATTAATTATTTGTGACAAACATTGAGTTTATTTTGAAGCAATACAAAAGCTGAAGCAGTAAGATGCACGAACACATTGGTGGAAGTGATTTCCTTACATATATAGTTGCTAAACTACTAGCTAGCAACTTATTATTCATTTTACTTAAAAGAAGACAGAAAGTATGCATGAGATTAATCTCAGCATTTACGGTAGCAAAAGCAAGCGAATCCCCAGCCCCTCCTATGGCAAGCTCCATGCTGAGCCCCCTCCCAGTTCCTGCACTGCCGGTCACAGTTGCCGGTATTCAGGCACATCCCCGACCACGTCCTGCTCAGCCTCGAACAGACTTTAGCTTCCACCATCTGCATCTCTGCATATACACATATGTATAAATATAGAGAGTGGGTGAGTGAATGAGAAACAAACATAAGTTTTAAACAATACTTCGTTAGATTACATGCAGGCTTAAATTATGTTGCCAATTTGTTTTCAGGGCACCACAAATTATGGGCTTAAACTATTATGGTATGTTTAGGGTCCTTTGCACGGCTTTTAAAAATTTAAAAACTGATTCTGAAAATGTTTCTGAACATATTTAGAGCTCGTTGGCTTTACTTTTGCTTTTGCTTTTTGTAAAAGAGCTTTTGGATGAAATTACCTTACATTTTATCAAAAATTCATTTTCAATTCCACATTCTCTAATAAAATAATATTACACGTAAATCAAAAAAAATTCTTCATTTTTAACTACACATTCTTCAAAAATCACTATTCAAAATTGAATTTTTCTCTAAAGTTGGGGCTCAAACAAGGGCTTATTTTTGTTCGGAAACTAATTTTTAAAAGAAATTCCTATTTGAAGGTATTTTTAAAGAAAGTTATATTGGACCAATTTTCTCTAAAAACTTTTCTAACTAGAAGAACACTTTCATAAATATAGTTTAACGGGTCTAAAAACAGTTTTTCGGTCTCAAAATCTCATTTTGACTTTTCAAAAGACATGTCAAATGGACTATTAAATAGTTTGTCTTGATAGAAAAGCTTTTAGAACAAGATGATCTAAGGTAACTTTTTGGAAAAGCTTTTCTACAAGAAGTAGAAACCTTATCAAATGTGCCCTTAGTGTTGCTGAGGTAGATTAAGGAAATAATGATGTTAAATTCTTGTATGCTGTTTCCAACATGTCTTTAGCTGAAAAGTACATGCTCTGTACACATCTTGTCCATTTTCATGTGGAATATTGTGGAATATTGCATGCAGAACATGCACGTCTTCAGCTCGAAAAGACATATTCGTAATGGGTACCGAACATGTGTTCAATAGAACAAGACTTTTATTTTGAAACAAAGAAATAAAGGAAGTTTTTTTTTTTTTTTTTACCATTGGATGCTACAAGGATGAAGCAGATGAGGAGAGCAAAAAAAATGGTACACAAAACTTGAGATTTAGCCATTCGCTGCGCTTTACATATGTTGTGAGCTTTTGAGAGCGTGTGAGAAACTGAGTGAATGACAAGACATATATATAGTGGTATGAGGGCTAATTTGGTCAATAGAGATTAACATAATTATATATACTGTAATATGAAAAGAATTGATCGTGAAACTTCCTGCTCTAAAGATATTGTAAAAAAATATTTGATTTACTTAATTACATCAAAGGTTTGACTTAATCAAACCATACCATGTATCAAGACAGCATGAAATAATGACTTGCACATGAGAGCATAATTTTAGGATGTGTTTTGTATTCGGCATGGATAAGACTGAGGGATACAATAAAATAAATAAAATAAAATAGATTTACAATTGAAAAATGGCTTATTAATCTTTTAGGTATCGAATTATGATAATACTTGTCAATTAAAATTTGCCATAGAAGAATTAGTCCATGAAGCTATCTCCAACTATAGAAAGTTAAAAGAGTTTTCGACAACTGAGCATGAAGTTAACATTGCACTGAATACAATTAAAACATCTAATTCGATAGAAGATATGTATCAAAAACTCTATAGTCAACCAAGAGAATCCTCAAGCAAAAGGAAAATATCCAATTACGAACCTATTTGAGACTGACATACACTCTATGGGTTAGCAATGTGTGCTAAAGATAAAGAACAACTCCTTCCAACAGGGGCGGAGCCAGCCCGTTGAAGTAGGGGGGTCCCAAAGTTGAAGGGATGGGGGCCCATCTCCCCCCCCCCCCCCCCTCCCCTCCCCTTTTTTAAACATTATCTCTTAAAATGGGAGAAGTTGATAATTTGTGATGAAAAAAAGGAAATAAATGAATATAAATTAATGTATATTATTAACAAAAAAATCAAGAAAGCGTATAAAAGAAAGTACTAATTTTTAATTTAGCGAAATTATACCTTATTAGTTGAGAGATCACTCAATGAATAAAAATCTAACTGTAATGACATAAATATATCATCTTAACATTGTATTATTGATTGTTAATGAAACAATACAATTAATAGAAAAATAAAATTGGGGGATTATTGTTTAGGAGGTTAAGCTCAGCTCCTCCTAAGTTGTATTTTATTTATTTTCATATTAATGAAATACATCACCATGAGTGAGTTCAAATTTAAAAAATAAAAATAAAAATGCATTTGACTTAATATCATACTTGCTAGCAAAAGTGCAAGAAACCTTGACTTGCACATAGGAGCATAATTTTTGATATGTAGTATCAAAATTTTGGGCAGTGCTATAAACAAAAATTTTTTACTGCTTGTTCTATTCTAAAATTGTTCAATGTCATATAGTTCATATTAACCGCACAAGTTCTTATTAATTCCAATAATAGATCATTATTTATTAATTTATTTTAAATAAGGGTATGACTTTATAATATAACAAAAAAATATTGGAATAGTGCAATAAATAATGTTTAATTGATTGTTCTCATTTCAAGTTGTCCAGTATCATAATTTACCTATTAACCACACAAGTACCTATTAATTTTGACGATAGATCACCATTTGGTATCTACACTTGTACTGGCTCGCCGGAGAGCTAGATTTGCCTCAATTATATATCTCTTTCCTTCAGCTTCTCTCAAATTGGCTTCAACTATTTCAAGAGTTTGTCGAGCTTCTTGTTTATCAATGTCACTAGCTTTTCAACACCATTTATTAAAATAGTGATCTCATTATTGTCAATCCTAGCGAATCACCCATCAGAGGTGTTATGAACCAACCCGATATCAGAAACGTTTTGATATCAATTGTTGAGAAACATACCAAATAATTAAAGACGAAAAATTTGAACAATATGAAATTTAATGGATCACACAACAATCAAGAAAATTGTGGAAGATGAGAATTTATTATACCAAAAAAAAAACAATTGTTTTACAAGATTTGATCATCTCAATCTAATCTAAACAATTCTCTCTTATTTCTAATGTATACAACAATGATCTAATTGTTATAATCTCTCACACGAGTCTTTCCTTTTCACCTTTTTTTTTTTTGAAGTGCCTATACATTGTGGAGTATTTATAAAAGTCAAATCTCGAAATTTTGGATGAGGTAGAGTCCAAGATGCAGAAAAAATTCAAAAATCGGGATAAAACAAAAAAATCACGATCAGTTGCTGTTGCAGCACCTAGGCGCTACTGTTGTAGCACTTGGATGCTCAGGCACTATGTGCCTAGCGCTTGGCTCCGATCCATGCCTTTTTTTTCTTGTTGCTTTAATTCTTGGTGTCTAGGCGCTAAGTCTCGGGGTTAACATTCCAAAAATGTTTTTTGCCATCCAAGAGTTCTTTTTCAAGCCAAACTCCTAATTATTATTGAAATTTGATCTCCACAATTTAGGAATCTACAATCAACCAAAATCTCAAATCACATGAAATCCAATCAATCAAATACTTCTAAACTAAGATTAAACAAGCTTCTTTCATGCAACAAACTTCTAAATCACATATATTTTTTGTCAAAAAACCTAGCAAGAGGCATCGTTAACCATTGGTAACTAAAGAATATTCTCAAAATCCCCATTTCTACACTACTTAAAGTGAAGTGAACTCCAACGCTAAAATGCATTGCTAATTATTGTCAAGTTAAAATATCATAAATTATGGCTATGTACCACACTACGCCAAACTCAAACCGACAAAAAGCAATTTTGCTTGTTCGTATCTCAATATTTTGATTGGAGTGGAAAGATCAAGTCTCTATCACAATTTATTTTATTGAGACTTCAAGAGCTTCATTTTATTATTATTATTATTTTTTTTTTTTATTTATTTTTTTTTTTTTTTGCGTCTCTTCAATTTTATCAAGGTGTCATGTGTCATGTCAAAGGTTCTACAAAAATACATATAATTGAAATGCTCGGATTTCTTGGAAAAAAAATATAGTAACATCCGAGGTCGTGTTTCTGACTTTGAATATCTCAACTGTGTAATATAGGGTTAATTTATCAAGAGAATTTTACCAAGAAAATAGGAAAATACCCAATTCGTCGGAATGCTTAATATATAAATTTTGACAATGCAAAGACAAATATTTATGTTGATGTCAAATTTTTTTTGGCTCAAGAGACTTTAAGGTTTCATGTTTCTTAAATTAAAATGTGATTCATTATTAGTGTGCATCTAGATGGGTGATAATCATCACTGACGATAAAGCATTATTTGAATCTTAATCTGAGCGAATTGTTCGTTATAGCTTAATTATTAAGATGAGTAGCTTAAAGTCTTATATTTTAATTATTTATTTGTAGCATAACTCTCAACACTTTCTTTGCAAAATATATCTTGAAGGTTCAACTTGAAGAAATTCAACAAGGTTCGTGCTGGCCGGCCCATTGATTTAGCCGAAAGTTCTGCTAATATTAGGGCATATTCTATATATTAGGGAATCATATCAGAAGCAGAAGATTGAATTGCCATTTCAAACGTGCATGAAGTCAATGGTCAGAAAAATAAAAAATGTATTCCAATTTTGAAAAGAAAAAAAATCAGGACAAGGCAATCAGGAAATGAAAAAGAAAGATTACATGTTATGGGGATTCCCATATAGTTTGTATAGAAATTAATAACATATCCGACGCAAGATTTAGTGGCTCACCAAGCAGATTTTGCTTATATGTTGCTTGGTTCATACTTTAAAGAATTTCTTGTTTCCATTTTCGTCAGTTATCCTCAACCTTTCATTATAGTTTTACATATATTAGTCGCTAACTCCAAAAATCATCCAAAGTTTTGAAAAATTGTTATATTTCCCTTTTATGTATAACTTTCGGAAGCTATATTTTGTGTCACAGCTTGAGTTGATGTCCCAAAATTTAAAGTGAGTTGTGTAACACTTTGATGCATGTTTAGGAATTATTTATAAACTATTTAAAGTGAGTCGTTTAACACTTGGAGAATGCTCAAGGTTATCATGATCTCGAGCATGAAGTCATAGGTGGTCGATGTTGGGAATTTACTTAACATGCACAGCGGAAATAAAATAATTTTCAATTCCCGAACGAGGATCTGCAATGTGTTTAGATAGAAACTGTGATGAGAATGATACATTTGATGAATTTCACAAACTATTTTGCTTTTTCTTGAACTCCAATGATCACGATCTGCAATCCAAGCTGTCCAATTGTCCAGCCTCCAATGGTGATCCACACAGAGAACAAGAATGAAGGCTAGGGTTTCTTTTCTTGTGCTAGCAAGAATAATGAAAATTTCATACAGTTTACAAACCCTAACAGCTTATTAATATAAGCCCAAGTGGACTTGGCCCATCTCTAAACTTAACCCGGTCCGATATTTAACTAATCAAATTAATTAAATCCGGTCCATGAATTAATTAATTCGGGCCTATTAATAAACAACCCAATTAATTAATTATCCAACACTTGCCAATTAATTAATTGGTAAATCTCATTCTTCTGATTCTCTTTTGTGTGTGACCCATTAGGTTCCCGATCACGATGCCGAATGACGTGAATTATTATTTTGATCTAATCAAAATCGATAAATTAAAACGCCCCTTTTAATTTATCACTAATTCATTTTCGTTGTCCCAAATTGACATCTAGCAATGTATCAGGGCAATACATGTGACGGGAAATATCACGTAGCATGACAAAACCAAACTTGTTCGTTTACCGTGAAACTATAATCCTTTCGCAATATGATCCGATCAATTATGAGATATGGATATGTGTCAATCTCAATTATCGATCATATCTTTTATCCCACTGTTAAGTCAATGTACGTCTAAAACTCTTTTCCGACTTATGAGTTCACCTTGGCCAAGGATTTCATTATTAACTTAACTGGATAAAATGTAGATCATAATCTCTTACTATCTAAGAGTGACGACTCCTCTATTGATCATTCACTACCTTCATATGATTCTTGACATACCCGAACGATGCTGTATTAGCGACCCTTGACAGAGCAACATCCAACACCACCAAAGTATGACTGCCCTCATATAAGGTACTATGATGACCTCAAGTCAAAGGACCAATTCCACTACCGAACGTTAGAGATTAACTACTAACACTTAGATAGTTATCCATGTGGAATCTCTCAGCGGGTCTCCAATGTTTTGTTCTATAACAAAACATCCACGTGTTCATTCAAGTGTCACCACACTTTAGCTTGTGAGATCAGCTACTTACTTCACAAGTAAGAATGCCACACGCAATAGTCTATCCGTAATAACGATATCCGTATCTCGTTATTACTTCGACCACGGACGATTTAAGATTCAGTCATATGTAATTTGTATCTCACAATCACAACTCCCTGTGATTAACAAATCACCAAGACTTGAATCTACGGATTCTATTATTTAATTTATTAGAATATTAATTCAATTAAATAATAGATATTGCCATACATATGTATTGATTATATATATTCAAAGTGTTTATGTCCAAAGTTGATTGGACCTAGTGCATAACACTTACAGTCGAGTCGTACAAAAATTGTACACATAAGGTATAATAAACATTTTATGAAGGATTAAATTCAAAAATGTCCAATTCACCTCACTTTTGATTTTTCTCATTTGCAATAACCTCACATACTTGAAATCAAGAAAAGAATATAACCTATACATACTTAAACTCACAACATGATAGTAAAAATCTTAAACAAAAGCTAATAGATGAGAAACCCTAGCCAAATGCATGCTTGCTAGAAATATCAAGAATCTTACCAAGTCCACAATAGCTTAAAATCATTCGGCATAGTCGACAGCTCCTCCTCCTTTTCTTCTTTTTTTCCCTTTTCTTTTGGCTGTTTCTTTTCCTTCCTCTTCTTCCTGTTCCGTCTCAATTTCTACCGAGACGCCAGACCCTCTCAGATCCAATTCCCATTTTGAGAATGATTTATCTTCCTGGTTTGATCTCATTTTCTAAAACTCATTTTTCTTCAAAACTTATTTAATCACATATTTTTCAAAAAATATAATTTTGCACATGGACCATTAATTTTTCCTTCTAGTTAAAATTACATTTTCCAAAAAAATTATTTTCAAAAAATTTATTCTCAACAAATCTCGACCAAACAAGTTCATAATATTCGAAAAAACTACTAGTTGGGCCCTCCAATTTGCCAAAATTTCTGTTTAAATCCTTAACTACTTTATTACATACATCTTAGCCCCTTTTTTTTTTTATATATAAATTGGCCCTTAAAAAATTTTACTTGCTTATAATAGTCCCTTATGAAATCATTTGAACCAAATTTTTCTTGACTTGACTAGATAATTTGGACTTTAATTATTATAAAGTAGGTTATAGCAAAAAGAGTCAAAAGATTATTACACTATGCATCTCTCCATGATGCTGACCAGTTAGAAGAAAAATCTTAAATCAATTAGAAAAGAGAAGGATTTACAAAAACGTACGAAATACTTTCAGCTCGATTGTCAGAATTTTGTGAGCAAGTACAATTTGGAAGCGTTTTTCAATTCTGTACATTTTTGCCAAAAGTCATTTGGCATTTGGCCAACATTGTCAAACATTAGAGTTCAATTTCTATTGTTTAGGGGTCCGTTTTAGCATTTTTTTTTTTTTACATTTAGCTAGTTTAAGAGTATTTTCGTCATTTTTAGTAGTTTGTAAATTACACATTCATTTAATTGACTAATAATATTTCAGTTTTTCCAATTATTTAGTGGATTCCAATAATTTTCACATCCATTCGAGCAAAATTCGAGCAAATACTCGTCCATTTGTTACGAACAAGAACTTATTATTATCACTCATGTTTCTGTCCTACGTCACACCGGCCTCCATTTTATGAGTCTCTGAGAATTCCAGAAAACCAAATAATGGAGCGCTGGAGTTGATGGAGGTGAAGATGGAAAATAATGGGCTGATGAGATTTTCAATTGGCATTGATTCAGAGATGAAATGATTTTCTTCTTGCCAGATTTGGTTGCTTGATATATGGTGCAGCACCTGATGAGGTGTTTTGAGTGTAAAACCTGAGGATTTGGTGGACATGAATGTGGGGATGAGTAATAGGGTTCCTTCTCGGGTGAACCCTTGGCGTAATGTGTTAATTAGTATACCAAAGAGGACTAAATGTTTATGGAGTCTCGAAGTTTCATCTTAAAGAGTCAATCATGTTAAAGAAGAATAGCCTTTCGAATTTAACATTAAGAGATCTCTCAAGAGAGACACAAATATTGTAATCTGACATCTTATTTAGATGGATAAAGAAAACACATTCATTTTATTACGAAGCACGAAGCAATACAAAAGTTGAAGCAGCAACAAACACAAACAACATTGGTACAAGTTATTTGAATACATATATGGTTGTGAACCTAATAGCAACCTTTTATTCATGGTATTATCAAGCACTCAAGTTGACGTTATTTAGCTATAATCTCTACGGTAGCAAAAGCAAGCGAATCCCCAGCCCCTTCTGTGGCAAGCTCCATGCAGAGCCCCCTCCCAGTTCCTGCACTGCCGGTTGCTGTTGCCGGAGTTCAAGCATACCCCTGACCATGTTTTGCTCAGCCTCGAACAAACTTTAGCTTCCGCCATCTGCACCTCTGCATATGCATACATATAAAGAGAGAGTGAGAGAGAAGTTGTATTAGCTAACTTTACCAACATTTGCATGCATGCTTAAATTATGTCATCAACTTTTATAAAATATGTGGTACAGGATAAGACTGCACAGTATGATTTCTTTACTTCATCCTCCTCTCTTGCTTGTAAGTTTTCTTTTGTTATCAATAAAATTAAAGTATTTGAATAAAAGAATCCTTACTACCAAACAAACTTACAGCATGTTTAGTGTGTTGGAACGTTATGTTGTTCACGTACTGCATGTTAATGCCGCATTTGACATGACATTTGAAAAGTCGAAAGGAGATTTTGAGATCAAAAGCAAATTTTGGATATGTTTTTAGAGAAAGTTGAATTAATGTAGCTTCCTCTAAAAGTTTTATTCCCGGAAGAGAAAACTATTTTAGAAATTAGTTTCATCGTGAAATTTTTCTACAAGACCCTAAAAATATCTCTTGAACTAAAATTGAAAAAGACATTTATTTTGAAAAAATAAAATGAATTAAAGACTTCTTACCATTGGATGCTATAAGAAGGAAGCAGATGAGAAGGCAAAGAAAATGGCGTTGGAAATTTGAGATTTTGCCATTGGCTACAATGTGGATGTTGTGAGGTTTTTAGTGCTTGTGAGGAATAGGGCGAGTGATAACAGAGATATATATAGTAGTCTTGGGGTAATTAGGTCATTTTAGTAATTGTTGAAGGTTGAAGCCTCACTAAAGAAATATGGATTACATAACCAATTATACTAGGTAACATAAGGATGATTTGATAGTGAAACTTCCTACTCCAAAGATAATGTAAAAAATATATATATATAATTTATTTGATTAAATAGATTGTTTGACTTAATCAAACCATACTTGTTCACATTACTGCATGAAACCATAACTTACAAGAAATTGAGCACTGCTATAAACTTTTTACTTATTTTTGTAACTCAAAATTATCAAGAATCTCAGAGTCTACCATAACCATACAAGTCGCTAATAATTTCGATAAGAGATCATTATTTACTAATCTACTTAAAGACAATGTCATTTGTACACTTTTTGTTACATTATTGTTGACACTACAAGTGCTGTCAACAATTTATTAGATTAAAAAACTGCCAAATTTGAAACTGTCTAATGGTAAATTGTCACGTGGCAAAATGTAAAAGATGATGTAAAGCAAGATGTACATATAGCATGATTACTTACTTAAATTAAAGGTTTGACTTAAAGGTAGATAGTCATTTACATCTTAAGTCCAAGTCAATTTCCATTAAACGACTCAGATTACCCCTGTAACAAGTTTTAAACCAGTTAACCCAAGTCAGTTGACCATAAGCACTAGGTTATGAGAAACCCCTCAAGTTTAATTCTTCGAGTCAAATAGTCTTCAAAAAAATATATAAGATATTGAGCTTTAATTACAGGGACAAACTTAAGCTTATGTCTAATAAATATGGTCAATTCATGTTCAAAGTCACCTTACTAACATGTGACTGCCATCTCAAATCTCAAACATACGGTAGAGTCTCACTAACAATATTATAGTGTGTGAAGTGCAGATGGTACATGAAGACACATATACTAAGTACCCCATAATAATATAAGCCAGCAATGGAAACTATGTTACAGCTCATCGATAAAATGCATGCTTGACCAAAACAAACAAATTCAAGTATATTACATATTATGCAGTAAAAATAATTTCCTGTTTTTTTATTCTTCAATTTTTTGTTTTTATTTTAAAACATAAATGCATCATGCACAAAAAAATGTCAAACACAAAAATAAAAATAAAAAAATGCATGAGTTTTCTACCTAAAAAACAAATAAACAAATATGATGTATGCATAAATCAATGTCATACAATGATAAAGCACGAGCATGCACCAAAATATCTAATTAGCTAGGCATGCAAATGCTCTTACCTTTAATAGCACCATGATCTATTTCAAAAAAATTCAGATCACTTTTCTTCACTCAAACTTGCCTAGTGATAGGAACATTTTCGGTTATCTGTGTCATTAACTTGGTCGATTTGCTTACTTGATCAGTAACGAAGTCAATCTGACAAACAAAATCCTGATTCTTACTTATATTTAAGCTCCAGTTTCTATTTATATTCTTGAAACGATGACACCTAGGCATTATGTGTCCTAACTCGCAAAAATGAAAACGTATATGGATAAAACTAGGACCAGAGTTATGATCGTTGATATCTATTCCTAGGTTAATGGGTCCTACGCTGTCTAGTAGGCCTCTGTCCTATATATCCCTCATTCTTAGGTTTAAGGTTAGACACATGCTTACGCTGGTCAGTACTAGAGACAAATGTGGTCTTGGACGTACTAGCAACATTAGATCATTTTTATTGTATCACATACCTCCCTTATTACTAGCAAGATTGCCCATTCCCAAAATGTTATCTAACTTCTTAGAACCACTAGAAAAAACAAGAAGTTGAGACTTGAAATACTCTAGATCATTTAGAAGATTTTTAATCTGAATTTCTAAGGTTTCCTTTTCAACTGTCAGCTCATTAACTCTCCTAGATATCTTCTCAAGCTCACTAGTGAGATTCTTAATCTGAGTATCTAAAGATTTATTCACAGATTTCAAATTACTCAGGATAGAGGTAGATTCCTGAATGTACGCTACGAGTTTCTCGTTTTCCAACTCAAATTCCGTAACTCTTGTACTTGAGGCTTTATTTTTTGTTATAATCTTAATGCTCTCCTCATAAATTCTATCATAAGCCTCATGAATATCCCCCTCAATATTAGAATTGTCTTCACTATCAAAATCTTCTTCTCAATTCTTACAACTACTTACGTTCTCAGCTTTCTCACTCCCCTTATCAGGTGCATTCCAAATTCTAGCAGTAAAGGCAATATATTTTCCACTTTCCTCACGAGTGGATTTCTCACTCTGATTGTGAGAGATAGACTTGTCATCGGTGAGAATAGCATTCAAAGCCTTATTCAAATTTCTCATACTGCTAGGGTACCCATACCTAACGTGGCCAAAACCTCGACAATTGTGGCATCTAACAAATTTAGAACTCTTTCTAGACTCACTTGGACCACTTTTATGCTTCTTTTGAGATTTTTGTTTATTCCTAAACATTTTTTCGAATTTTTTAAGCAAAGTATGCTAACTCCTCTTTATTAGAAGAATTTGAATCCTAGAACTCTCTATGACTATTTCTCACAGTTTTTAAATCCAATCACTTGTCGTTTGTGGGTTTAGCTAATGTCAGCAAATAAGTTTGGAGAGATCCAACCAACCCTTTAATCTTAATTGAATCTAAATCCTTGCTATCCTCTATAGCCGTGACTTTAAGCCTAAACCTTTCAGGTAAGGATCTAAGAATTTTTCTTACAATTTTAGGCTCCGAGATTCTCTCATCTAGGTTAAAACTGGAATTTACTATGTCGTTTAAGCTTGCATAAAGTCATCAAAAGTTTCATTCTCTTTCATCATAATCTCTTCAAACCTAGTGGTCAGCATTTATAATTTTGAGTTCTTAACAGCCTGAGTTCTTTCATGTGTGGTCTTGTAGATTATCACAAACCTCTTTGGCTACCTTACACATAGACACTCTCCTAAACTCTTCCGGGGATATCGCCATGAATAAGGCATGTAAGGCTTTACTATTCCAGTTACGTTCATCTAAGTTCTCCTTACTCCAATTAGAAATGGGAGTGTGAATTACTTCATTATTAACCATAGAATTAGGTGTAACCAAACCATTCACAACACTCAGCCATGTACGTTCATCTATAGATTTCAAAAAGGCTCTCATCCTAACCTTCCAGTAGGCATAATTACTACCATCAAAATAAGGCGGAACATTTAATGAACTACTTATCTAGATAATATAGGTTAAAGAACGAATTTGGACTATGATACCAATTGAAAAATCGAGTGCTCTAGATACCACTTGAAAGATACGGATTACCAAATTAATAGCTACTAAGTTACCGAATGGTTATTAAGTATCCGTTTTTAGTTTTGACCCTACGTGCGGAATTAATCAATCAAAAGAAACAAGTCACTTTTAATTGTTTTTAGATAGTTAATCAAACAAGCCAATTTTTCTAAGTTTGAATATCGCAGTAATAAAGAAAGCAATAAATAACGAACACCAAAATCATGACGGAGAAACCCCAACTGGGTAAAAATTTCGGGATCAAGTCCTTACCTCCACTATAGATAATACGGTACAGTCAGTTACTATCTAGCTAACTCTACTAAACTTCATAATCTATTTCCTACTAACTCCAATGTTTGCTTCAAGTCCTGCTCCAATGTCTTCTACTGTTTCTTCCCAGCGAAATTCCAAGAACCTGCTCTAAGGCCTTGTTCTCTTCCTACACTTGTAGTCTAACATCTCTCAACCTCCAACAATCTCTGAAATTCAACTAAGAAAGTGACTTCCTATGACCAATAAGAAGTAGGCAGTGTTTCAATTTAATGAGTTTGATATTTTTCCCAAACAGGTGGTTTATATGATCTCAAGAGGAAATGATGACACACAATGAAAAAATATGATCTTGGATCTTTAGAGAATAAGATGAGGCAGTGAAAATAATGAAAACTACCTTCGAATTTCGTCCAATGGCTTGGACATTTATAGGAGATGGTAATTGGTTGAATGAGCCGGAAAAATCTGTTTAAAAACGCAAATTAGGGTTTTCCGTATAATCCTGTCGCTCACACTAAACCTCGACAATAGACTAGCGAAAATGCGACGCCGTGTTTTTCCTCTTTTTATGCTCGAACCCTAAACCTCATAACCCAATTTATACAAATTGTACTGAGATCAACACGTTACAAATTAGTCATTTTATTCACAGAATTGCCAACATTAAAAACCTAACAATCATCTTCAAGATCAACTTCAACATCATCAAATCCACCGAGTGGAGAGACGAATACTAAAACGACAACCAGCTATCATCCAAACACTCAAGGAACCGAATTTGAGTTTAGTTTGAGTTATTGCACATACTGAATATTGGAATTCCATCCTAAACTATTAACCCGAAGCATCATCAACCTTATTATTGATTGTTTATTTCATATTTAAGCTATTTGGAATTTTACCCCTTAACATATAGTGATTCATTTACACTTTTCTAGTGGATTGAATTACTATGTTCAAAAATAAAATTTATTGTAGTACTATTTTAAGTCTTTGGGTTGAATTTTAAAACCTTATTAAGGAGATCCCCTTGAGAGCGATTATATTTTCTAAATCGAAAGTCTGGATATCCGTTGAAAACTTTGAATATCCATGGCAAATAACCTCATCTTCTACTTGAATCAAGATCATACAACTTTCATGTATATTAAATTTCTCGTAATACGATCTATTCAAACTTTTACTTTGGTATTTTTCATGGTCAACTTTATTTTATGTTATTCCATGTATGATCACTTTCATGACTTGTTCATAATACTCTTCTGCACGTTAATCCGTACCCATTTCTCTTCAATTATCCTACTAAATAAATAATATTTGTTTCATCCAATCCTTTATAATGAAAAGTCAACTTAAAATTTATGTCCTTTTCACGGATTTATCAATTCAATACATGATTAAAAGATTAAAAAAGTCTAATGTCACCCCTTCATGTTGTTATAATTATGTATCTATTGCCAATATACCTTACACATTTCACATTTATTACTAATTTTATGCATTGCATTTTTTCTTTGTATATACATATTTGACTTGAACTGAAACCGCATCTTTGGCTGATCATGAGTATAGAATTTCGTTTGATTTAATCGGATATTTTTAACTGTAGGCCTGTTGAAGACTTTGAGATTGTCAACCAGCTACAAGTTGTTTTATTCTTATCATAGATTTATATTTTTAATTTACCGAATCATTTTCAAGCTGAGATATTTTGTAAAAATAAAAAAATCACAATATTATCAAGTTTTCTTGTACACAAACTCATTCAAAAACATTATTATAAACCAATCATAAACACTGAATCTTGATTGATTCAGTCATTACTTATTAAAAAAAAAATATGTTGAATTGTACAGTTGCTTCGTTTATCTATAAATACATCTTCTCACTTGTATATTATCACAAACACTTGAAATTAAGAGTACATAGAGATGGCCAAACTCAACAAGACCACTTTTCTTGCTTTCTTCTTCTGCTTCCTCATTATTGCATCCTTCGGTAGGTAGTCTTGCACTTGCACTCCATCAGTGGATAGTTTACTTTTCATTATTTTGCAATGCACCATCACATGCATGTGATTATAATGAGAAAATAACCAGAAACAGTTTATCAGCTTATTCATTGTTTTCATAGTTTTCTTGACACATGTTCGACAAAAAAAAAAAAAAAAACAAATTCCTTTGTTGTATCGAGTGAATTTTTGCTTGTTTTTCATTTTTCTTAATATGATAAGAAACTTACAGAATATATACAACTGAGTAAGATTTATGCCTACCACAAAAGAGGTGTTCTTAAAAGTACAACAAAATATTGATGTAAATTTATCGAATAACTGATACTATTTCTCTTTCCCAATCCAATTTTTGTGCAGAGATGCAAATGGGGGAGGCAAAACCTTGCTCAAAACTCAGCAAAGGATGGCGTGGGTTTTGTGCTCCTCATAAATGCAGCCGTTACTGCATCCACCATGAGGGAGCTTACGCTGGTGCTTGTCGAAAACATCACCATAGTAAGCATTATGGTTGCTACTGCTACTACCGTCATTGCTAATCAATGAACCTTATATAATCACGTCGTCTATTACTACATATTTATATGTACTTGTTGCTGTTGGAGGTCACGCCTGTTGCCGGTCTACAAGTTTGTATTGTGTTTATGTTCCCAAATATTGCTATCTTCGAGTGCTTTCATTTGTTCTAAATAAAAGCTGCCTGTGTGAGTTTTTGCAGCAAGTGGTGTCAGTTGTGTCCATGAGTTCGTGTTACTTTTATTGTACTTGTATAACCAAAATAATAAAGATTGTAAGTTTCTTGTAGTATGCTTCTTGATCAAAATATAAAGTGATCTGATGTGTTAAAAACTAGATTTAAATAAATAAATAATTATGTTCACTCATTGAGTATAAGATTTTATACGAAGTGGTTCAACCACATATTAGGGTTTGTCAAATTGAAGTCAAGTTTTGGTTCATTTAAAGTCACCCTAAAGAATAAAATACTGCCCCCAAAACGAGCGGTATTCCTTTGAAGAAAGGTTTTTCATTTGGGCACAGAGGCTCGTCAATGAAAATATTTAATGACCAATTTAAAGAATTTGTTCTTGAAGACGACATCTTTTTGTTGGTGTTATCCCAATTTTGCCGTTAAATCATAATTCTTGACTAACAAATATGGTTGTACGGATGTTTTAAAACGAAAAATTAGTTCTAGAAAATTTTATTGCAAGAAAGGTCAGTTAACATTTGTTGTTAAACCTACATATCGTTTATTTATCCATCTTGTGTTTGTCTTCAATTCTTACACATCGCTTCATCAAAATAAATAACATTAGTTGTAAAAGAACAT
Source organism: Fraxinus americana (assembly GCA_035079005.1). NCBI lineage: Eukaryota > Viridiplantae > Streptophyta > Magnoliopsida > Lamiales > Oleaceae > Fraxinus > Fraxinus americana. The sequence continues at coordinate 31,540,532 of CM068715.1, read as the reverse complement.
TTTATCCATGAAATTGTAAGCTTGCTGTCAATAAGAATTTTGTAATTTTCCAGTTAAATATTTTTCAAAATAAAGTTCTAAGATAAACAAGAATGCACAATACATAAAAAAAACCATGGATCACAAACAAATTATCGACAAATTCAAAGCATTCCTTCACAAATTAATTATTTGTGACAAACATAGAGTTTATTTTGAAGCAATACAAAAGCCGAAGCAGTAAGAAGCACGAACACATTGGTGGAAGTGATTTCAATACATATATAGTTGCTAAACTACTAGCAACTTATTATTTATTTTACTTAAAAGAAGACAGAAAGTATGCATGAGATTAATCTCAGCATTTACGGTAGCAAAAGCAAGCGAATCCCTAGCCCCTCCTATGGCAAGCTCCATGCTGAGCCCCCTCCCAGTTCCTGCACTGCCGGTCACAGTTGTCGGTATTCAGGCACATCCCCGACCACGTCCTGCTCAGCCTCGAACAGACTTTAGCTTCCACCATCTGCATCTCTGCATATACACATATGTATAAATATAGAGAGTGGGTGAGTGAATGAGAAACAAACATAAGTGATAATAATACATCGTTAGATTACGTTGCCAATTTGTTTTCAGGGCACCACAAATTATGGGCTTAAACTATTATGGTATGTTTAGGGTCCTTTGCACGGCTTTTAAAAATTTAAAAGTGGAAATTACATAGAGGCCTACTTTTCAAGATCCAAGTTCAAAAATAACATTTTAAGTTTTAATGTTCAAAAATCAGATTTTTTATAGATAGTTACATATTTTTATATTTAATTAAATATTAATAATAATATTATAAAATTAAATTAACATTTGTACCCACCCTACTACCTACCCCCACCAAATTTATATAAAACCTAAATCTATCAAACTCTAACCTAATCCAATTCATTTCTCTCCTCTCTTCCCCATCCCCGTTGCCGCCGCCGCCTCCACCTCTCTCCACCGTCGCCGGTGCCGGCGCCGCCTCCTCCTCCTCCTCCCTCCTCCTCTCTCTCTCCCTCCCCCTCCTCCTCCTCCTCCTCTCCTCCCTTCTTCTCCCCCTCCCACCCCTAGGCCGCGATGCTGCTGCCCGTGAACAGCAGCAGCGTCGGCAAGTGCTGCTACACCCACAGCAGCGTCGCGCGATGCCGTTTACAGCAGCGTCGCGCGACGCTGCTGTGGTCGCAATGGGCTCTGCAAAATTCTCCCCCTCCTCCTCCTCCTCCTCTCCTCCCTTCTTATCCCCCTTTCTCCCCCTCCCTCCCTAGGCCGCGACGCCGTCGCTGTGAACGGCAAACGGCGGCAATCGTCACTACACCCACAGCAGCGTCGCGCGACGCCGTTCACAGCAGCGTCGCGCGACGCTGCTGTGGTCGCGATGGGCTCTACAAAATTCGAGGCGGTGGCACGACAGGCAGAGGCTGTGGACTCTGCACAGAAATTCGAGGCTGCCAATCCCTTTGGCTCACCAAAAAATTCGAGGTTGTGGTTGGAGTTGGTCGATCTGTGGTATGTTTTCTGATTTGTGCGATTAGTGTAGCGGTGGTGCAGTTTTTGTTGTTGGAGGCGATGGACAGTGACGGTGGGTAGGCCGTGGTGGTTCGATTTTGTTGGTGATGGAGGTGGTTGTTGGTGGTGACGGTCACGGTTTTGCATTACTGTTAGTGGTGGAGGTGGTGGTTTCCCGTGGTGTTTGGTGGTGTTGCGGTGGTGGTGGGGTGAGGTGGCAGTGGTTTTGGCGGCGGTGGTGGTGCAGGTGGATTTGGTGGTGCGGGCGGCAGTTGTTTGAATCTGTGTTGTGTTCCGTGACGCGTTGTGCTGCTTGTGCTGTGGGTTTTGTGTTTGGTGGGTTTTGTTCCGTGACCTGAGCCATGTGCCGTGACGTGAGCCATGTACTGTGACCGATGCTGTGACTATCAATAAAAACCTGAGCAATACCCAAAAAAATATTTTGTGACCTATGCTGTGGCCATTTGAAATAAACTTGTGACTATCAACTAGAATCTGAGTCATTTGAAAATAAAATGGGACTATGAACAAAATCGTGAGCCATGTGCAATATATTTTGTGACTTGTGTTGTGACCATTTGAAAATAATATGTGACTATTAATAAAAATGTGAGACGTGAGCGTTATTGTGTTATCAATTATTATAAACAAAAAATCATGTGTTGTGACATGTGACCTTGGCTGTGACCTGGGCTGTGACTTGTGACCTGGGTTGTGATCTGGACTGTGACTTGTGACCTGGGCTGTGACCGTACAAAAAATTCATGTCATCGGAATAGTCGTCGGAATCGGCGATCGCGTAACGCCACCGGAATCGGAGTGGTCGCCGAAAAAGTCGTCGGAATCGGAGTGGTCGCCGGAGCAGTCGCCGGCGTGGTGGGGTGGTGGTGGTGGGGGTGGGTTAATTTTATATATATATTATATATTTATTTATTTATTTATATCTTTTTATATATTTAAATAAATAAATAAATATTTATAAATATGTGTATATATAGGTCAAAAAAGCTGATTTTTGAAATGTAAAAGTTGTTTTATTATTTTTGAAATAGGGTAAAGATAAAGTAGGGAAAGTGAATTTTTCCCAATTTAAAAACTTATTCTGAAAATGTTTCTGAACATATTTAGGGCTCGTTTGGCTTTACTTTTGCTTTCTGTAAAAGAGCTTTTGGATGAAATTACCTTGCATTTTATCAAAAATTCATTTTTAATCGCACATTCTTCTATAAAATAATATTAAATGTAAATCAAAAACTTTTTCTTCATTTTTAACCCCACATTCTTCAAAAATCAATATTCAAAAATGAATTCTTTTCTCTAAAGTTGGGGCTCAAACAAGGGCTTATTTTTGTTCGGAAACTAATTTTTAAAAGAAATTCCTATTCGAAAGTGTTTTTAGAGAAAATTATATTGGACCAATTTCCTCTAAAAATTATTCTAGCTAGAAGAGCACTTTCATAAATATAGTCTAACGGGTCTAAAAGTAGCTTTTCAGTCTCAAAATCTCATTTTGACTTTTCAAAAGAAATGCCAAACGGGCTATTAGATAGTTTGTCTTGATAGAAAAGATTTTAAATCAAGATGCTCTAAGGTAACTTTTTGGAAAAGTTCTTCTACAAGAAGTAGAAACCTTATCAAATGTGCCCTTAGTGTTACTGAGGTAGATTAAGGGAATAATGATGTTAAATTCTTGTATGCTGATTCCAACATGTCTTTAGCTGAAAAGTACATGCTCCATACGCATCTTGTCTATTGTCATGTGCAATATTGTTGCATATTGCATGCAGAACATGCACGTCTTCAGCTCAAAAAGACATATTTGTAGTGGGTACCGAACATGTGTTCAATAGAACAAGACTTTCATTTTGAAACAAAGAAATAAAAGAAGTTTTTTTTTTCTTTTTACCCTTGGATGCTACAAGGATGAAGCAGATGAGGAGAGCAAAAAAAACGGTACACGAAACTAGAGATTTAGCCAGTCGCTGCACTTTATATATGTTGTGAGCTTTTGAGAGCTTGTGAGAAACTGAGTGAACGGCAAGACATATATATAGTGGTATGAGGGCTAATTTGGTCAATAGAGATTAACATAATTATATATACAGTATACTAAGTTATACGAAAAGAATTGATCGTGAAACTTCCTGCTCTGAAGATATTGTGAAAAAATATTTGACTTACTTAATTAAATCAAAGGTTTGACTTAATCAAACCATACCAAGTATTAAGACAGCATGAAATAATGACTTGCAGATGAGAGCATAATTTTAGGATGTGTTTTGTATTCGGATACAATAAAATAAAATAGATTTACAATTGAAAAAGGACTTACTAATCTTTTAGGTATCGAAATATGATAATCACTTGTCAATTAAAATTTTCCATAGAAGAATTAGTCCATGAAGCTATCTCCAACCAGAGAAAGTTAAAGAGTCTTCGACAACTGAGCATGAAGCTAACATCCCACTGAATACAATTAAAACCACTAATTCGATAGAAGATATTTGTAACATAAGGATCAAAAACTCTATAGTCATATTAGATCATTATTTTCAATGACATATAGTTCATATCAACCTCACAAGTTCTTATTAATTTCAATAATAGATCATTATTTATTAATTTACTTAAAATCAAGGGTTTGACTTAATAATATCACACAAAATTTGGGATAGTCTGGGGATGGCAATTTGGTTCGCCGGTTCAGGCTGAGCCACAAAAAGCTAGAGCCGAGCCCATTTTTGGGTGTCAACTCGAGCCCGAGCCTACCCATGTGGCTCTTCTCGTCACCCAAAAAAACTGCAAAACCAAAAAAAAAAAGAATTATTTATTTGATCAAATATACAACTTGCCTTGTTGTAGGTGTTGAGAATTTACTTAATCGGAAATATAAATTATTTTTCAATTCTCACCGCGGATCTTCTTTTTGTTTAGATAGAAATTGTATTTAGAATAATACATTTGATAAATTCTGCAGACTTTTTTACTGATTCTCGAACTCAAATTATCACGATCTGCAATTCAAATTGTCCAATTGTCCAGCCTCTAATGGTGATCTACACAGAGAATAAGAATGACAATTAGGATTTTCTTTTCTTGTGCTAGTAAAAATAAATAAATAATCTCTACCATTTTCAAACCCTAGCAACCTATTAATATAAGTCTAAGCAGGATTGACCGGTCTTTTAAACTTAACCCGATCCAATATTTAATTAATCAAATTAATTAAATTTGATCCATGAATTAATTAATCCAATTAATTAATTCGGGCCTATTAATAAGCAACCCAATTATTAATTGGTGCATCTCATTCTTCTAGTTCTTTTTTGTGTGTGACCCATTAGGTTCCCAATCACGATATCTAACAACGTGAATTATTATTTTGATCTAATCAAAATCGATAAATTAAAATACCCTTTTTAATTAATCATCAATTCACATATGTCGTCCCAGATTGACATCTAATACTGTGTCAGACAATACATATGACGGAAAATGTCACGTATTGTGACAAAATTAAACTTGTTCGTTTGCCGTGAAACTATAATCATTTCGTCAATATGATCCGATCAATTATGAAATATGTATATGTGTCGATCTCAATTATCAATCATATCGTTTATCCCACTGTTAAGTCAACGTAAGTTGAAAACTCTTTTTTGACTTATGATTTCACTTTGACCAATGATTTCATTATCAACTTAACTAGATAAAATGTAGATGATAATCTCTTACTATCTAAGAGTGACGAATCATCTATTGATCATTCACAATCTTCATATGATTCTTAACATACCCGAACGATACTTTATTAGCAACCCTTGGCAAAGCAACATTCAACACCACCAAAGTATTATTGTCCTCATTTAAGGCACTATGATGAGCTCAAGTCAAATGATCAATTCCATTACCGAACGTTAGAGATTAACCACTAACACTCAGATAGTTATCCATGTGGAATCTCTCAACGGGTCTCCAATGTTTTATTCTATAACAAAATATCCACGTGTTCATTCAACTGTCACCACACTTTACCTTGTGAGATGAGCTACTTATTTCACAAGTAAGAATGTGACACGTGATGGTGTATCCATAATAACGATATATGTATCTCGTTATTACTTCGACCACAAACGATTTAAGATTCAGTCATATGTAATTTGTATCTTACAAACACAACTCCTTGTGATTAACAAATCACCAAGATTTGAATCTACGGATTCTATTAATTTATAAGAATATTAATTCAATTAAATAATAAATATTGTCATAAATATGCATCGATTATATATATATTTAAAATGTTTATGTCTAAAGTTGATTGGATTTAAGGCTTAACACTTATAGTAGGCAACAGCTGTACTAGCTGCCTCTACACGCTGCTACCTTTATTACATGCAGTGTGTGTCACGTCAATTTTTAAATTTGAAATTCAAATTTGGTTGAAACTGAATTTTTTTTTTTTTGCCATAAATATGAGGTAAAATTTTGAGTTTCATATCAATTTACTTCAATCAGTTTTAAATTGCAGTATTTTAATTTCAACTTCAATAACCAATTTTTTTGCTCTAATATTCAGTTTCATTTACTCTAATATTTAGTATATTTTGCTATAATAGTCATAGATGAATTGTACTAGTGATGTTAATCAGTTTAAGGGTAGTTCGAGCACTCCATCCGACTACAATGCATTTCAAAATGTTCCAATTGATTTGAAGAATATCGAAGAGAAAGAAGTACTTGAGACGAAAAGGTTGAAAAAAGAATCATCGAATTATTGGCGACATTTAACGTAAAAAAGTTTGTATTTAAAATGGAGTTGATATTTGAAAAGTATGTTGTAATTATTGTGGCAAAGAACTTAGTTGGAAGTCCGATTCAAGCACAACTCATTTAAATAAGCACGTATTAAGGAATTATAAATCGAAACCAGTCGATCTCAACCCAAAACAAACTAAACTAATGTTTGACAGTTCCGATTCTACTTTTTTCACCTTTGTATATTCACAGGAAAGATTTCGTGAAGAAATTGCTGCATACATCATACATGACTGCAGTAGAGATGCTGCTTACGATGATAGACTCAATTATTTGTCTCTTTCCTTCACCTTTCTCAAATTAACTTCATCTATTTCAAGAGTTTGTTGAGGTTATTGTGGATCAATGTCACTAGCTTTTCCGCATCATTTGCTAAAATGTGATTTTATTATTGTCTATTCTAGCAAAACCACTCATCGGAGCCATCTAATCATTGATCATTAAAGTGTATTTTCAAAATCCCTATTTCTACAGCACTTAAAATCAAGGTTTTGACTTAATTGAATCGCACAAAATCACTGTTTTCACATAAAGTTACAATTGTAGGTTATGTTTGATACGTAATATACTTCAATATTGATTAAATAGTAAAATAATAAATATTTTAATTTGTCTTTTGATAATAAAATAGTGTAGTCAACTGATAAGTGCGTTTTTACACACTTATTGTAGGCCCAAACATGGATAATTATTAATAAATATGTGGAATATAGCTTAATTAGATGTAATTTGTGTTTTACAGGACAATAATGATGAATATGGTTGAAATTAGGAAAAACAAATGAAAATTGGCTAATATGAAGCAACGTCTACAGTTTGAGGACCAAATTGTAAATTTAATAGTTGGTTCAGGCCACAAGATGATACTTTGAAGATTGATAGGAGACAATTGGATGGAATTAGAACTCAAAAAGGAATGGAATATGATTAAAATATTATCACAATCAATGTCCAATCACACAAGTTATATTCCAGATTTTTAACCGAATCTTTATACCCATTTTTAGCACTATAAACGTCCGAATTGGAAACATTCTATTTCAAGTAAAGTTTTAGCCCTCTGATCCATATTTCCAAACCACTTTGAATCATTCTAATCGAATATCAGGAGAGAAAGTTATGGTCAAACTACTTACTGCTGTGCAGAGACAAAAAATTCGCGCACGAAAGAAACATTCCTTATTCGATTGGAACTCTTTCGGAAACCAAATTGGACATAATTTTCAACCAATTTTTGACTCCTACAAATATATAATAGCAGAATACATGAAAAGGGAGGAGAACAAAGACTTTGGAAAGAAAAAAAAAAGGCAATAACGTGAAGGATCAACTCCAAGAACACGAAAATCCAATTCAAGAATCAAATTGATGATGTCGTTCTTTATTTATTTTTCTGATTTTCTTCTTCCCACCATACTAAGCTAGATTAATTATGTACTAGGTGAACGATGAACCTCGTATTGTGATCTTTTAATTTCTATTTTGCAATTTGATATTTAAACACATTTGATGGATGTTGAATGATTTATATACACTTTCTTGCCTCCACTGTTATAGTGCACGATAATTGTGTGAGATTGGGTGATTTATATTATGCATTCGAAAGAATGGAAATAGACGCAATAAGGTATAAATCATCATAGGGTTCATAGGGATAGAAATATACCGCTATGTTGTACGTGAATCTCTAAGTGTTTACAAAACGTCATGCATTCTTGTATATTGCAATTGTCATAGAAATATAGTCAAATGATATGCTAGAATATGTTCAATTATACTCGAAAGAAATTGTTGGATAAGTTAGAAATATTGATTCTTTAACCAATTCATCGTGTTATCAAATTGTGAAATATGGGTTAAAAAGGAACTTTGCTTGGTGATTGGGGATCCTGGTGCGCTTTTTCATAGATTAATTTCTTTCAAATCTTTTGCATTGAAACGTCATTTTTGCATTTAAGTCGTAATTTTAGTTTAATTTGCATGCTAGTTTTAGTTTAATCATAGAACTAAAAAACTCGTCTCAAACTTAATAGATTCAGCTAAGGTCGCGATAATAAAAATCAAGTTAAATCAATCCTCATGGGAACGATACTCAAAATTCTAGAATTTTCACTTTATTACTTGTCAACGAACCATGCACTTGCGGTGATTTAAATCTGAAATATGTTTCCGTGAACAAGTTTTTCACTCAGAATATGGGGTCAAAAATTGCAGAGCAAAATCCTTTTGTGAGCTCATTAAGTTGGCTTAGAAGTCTCAGTTGGAACTGTCAATTGATGTACTCTGAAAGCTCCGCTAGCAAAGGCCTTTCCTTTTCAATATATATGACGCACGATGATTCCACATATGGTCTCCGATGGTCAACGGGGGATTCGGTAAGCTAACATTCCTTTGCGCTGCGAGTTCATGTTGGACTGGACACATCTTATCTGACAATACACATTAACTAGACCACTCTTATGTAATTAAAATAATAAGTCGTTATTTCCTAATCACATGGATTCTAGATACCATATTTATAAATTATAGAGACGTGTATAGTTTCTCCTGCTTAAGTTGTCATTAAGTCAATAAATATCCAACGACTGTAATTGTAGGATCATGATTAAATTATTTTATCATTAATTAGATCTATTGTTTTTGTCTTGTGAGAAGTATGCGGGACATTACTTGTTATGCTAGCAATGACAGTATACAAAGACTAGAACGAAATAATTGAGTAAAATTGTCTTTTCCACATGTCTTGTTTAACCCTATAACCAAATAACATGTTACGCGTATGTACATTCGGCTCAGGCACTTGAGACAGGCGAAACTATGATCCTGTCAAGCTCTTGTTTGGCCCCCATTAAATTACATTACATTAAATTTTACTCTCTCTTCATTTCAACTACACATTCATCAAATAAAATAATATTACACACAAATCAAAAAAATTTCAACCACGCATTCTCCCATCAATCACTATTCTAAAAATTTTCAACCCCCAAAAATCCAAAATAATGAGGACCAAACAGGGGCCAAATTACTAGGAGCTCGAAGTCATCCGTTAGATATCCCTATCGGTTTACATACCACGATCTCGTGTGACCAATCTGCAAGTCCTAAATGGACCACACTTGGGACTAACGAGGAAAGGTGACCCTTTGAGAGTATCAAAGAGCTCTTTGATTATGTCGAGTGATCCATAACTTTGAAATAGGTATCCATGGAAATGTCTAATCGAGCTCCTCCATAAATACCATAAAATCTAGTCTGCCGAAGTTAACACACGCAACAAATTCCTCAGAATGGGGGGTGTAACATTGAGACGATAACAATCTTTAGGCTCCAATAATACTATCATGAATCTCGTAAACTCACTATAATATATATATATATATATATATATATATATATACAGGAATGATCTAATGAGCACCGGTGCTCATCTTATCCTAAGCACCGATGAGTTGGCACATTAATTCATTGGTGGATTGGAACTCACAAAATCTTTATCCACCAATGAATTAATGTGCCAACTCATCGGTGCTTAGGATAAGATGAGCACCGGTGCTCATTAGATCATTCATGTATATATATATATATATATATATAGAGAGAGAGAGAGAGAGAGAGAGAGAGAGAGAGAGAGAGAGAGGCGCGCGCACACAAGCACTCATTAAGTCAAAGTATTCAATCTTCAAGTACAGAGAGAGAGAGAGAGAGAGGCGCACACACAAAAAGTCAAAGTATTCAATCTTCAAGTAAACTGCTAATTATTGTCAAATTAAAATATCATAAATTATGACTATGCACCACACTAAGTCAAACGCAACCCGACAAAAAGCAATTTTGCTTGTTCATATCTCAATAATTTGATTGGAGTGAAAGATCAAGTCTCCTTCACAAATGTGTAATATAGGGTTAATTTATCAAGATAATTTTACCAAGAAAATAGAAAAATACCCAATTCATTGGAATTCTTAATATACAAATTTTGACAAAGTCGAGATTAAATATTTATGTTGATGTCAAAACATTTTTGGCTCAAGAGACTTTCAAGTTTCATGTTTCTTAAATTAAAATGTGATTCATATTATTGTGCATCTACATAGGTGATATTCATGTTAAGATTTGGGGTTCCATCTTAAGAGGTCAATCTTATTAAGAGTAGTAATAAAATCCTTCATAATTTGGTTTATATTTACATCTTTATTCGATGTGTAATTTTATACATTAACATGCCCCCGCAAGATGATGGCTCGTTTAAGCTGATCAATTTTGAAATTCGTATGCTCACTTTAGGAGTCTTAACCTGATCGAATTGCTCGTTAGAGTTTAATGAGCTATGATACCATGTTAAGATTTGATGTTCCATCTTAAAAGGTCAACCTTATTAAAATAAGTAACACAATCCTTTATAAGTTGATTTATGTTTACATCTTTATTTGATATGGAATTCTATCCCTTAACAAATCACCACTAACGATAAAGCCTTATTCTTTCTTAATTGTCAAAAAGTTTCCCTTGAACCCAATTAGGGCCAAGTACTCTGCCTTTTCTAAAAAGTATATTTTGTTGATTATTGTTGAAAAAACTTGAATAATGTTCTAAATTGGCAAATTGATTTATTTAATTATTAGGGGTTAGGATTTTATTAAGAGAAGTATTATAAGCCCTTATGTATTGATTATTTATTTTATATTTATTCAATGGGTATCGTGCCCCAACAAAATGGTAGCTTACTTATACTCTGTTTGTTTCGGATTAAAACTAGATTTTAATTTAAGTCAAACAATCAATATTAACCACATCTTTCTAGGGTCTCACAACTTTTCAACCACACATTTCAAAAACTTCTATCACAATCTACTAAAAATCTAATTTTAATCCCCACCAAACACCCACTTAAAAAGATCATTCTTGTATTTTGGGTGCTGATTTGAATCTTAATCTGAATAAATTGTTCATTATTGCTTAATTACTAAGATGAGTTGCTTAAGCTTAAAGTCTTGTATTTTAATTATTTATTTATAGGATAACTCTCAACACTAGAGCTTGTTTTTCTCCCATTATTGGGAGAAAATTAGTGTAATGAATAGTATTTTTTGGAGAATGAGTGGTTGAAAATTAAGGTAACTTTATTAGTTTGTGTGTAGAATATTTTATTGGATGAATGTGTGGTGGAGAATCTTACCGTAGCAAACAATTTTTTGGATTAATGATAGACAAACAGGGGCTTATTTTGCAAAATATATTTTGAAGGTTAAACTTGAAGAAATTCAACAAGGTTTGTGCCGGCCGGCCCACTGATTTAGCCAAAAGTTCTGCTAATATTAGAGCATATTCTATATATTAGGGAATCTCATTAGCAGAAGATCAGCCTTGTTTGACACCCATTTTGTTGAAAAATAATTTTTGGAATAGTGATTGATGGAAAGTGTGGTTAAAAAGTAAGGAAAATTTTTGGATTTATGTGTGATTATATTTTATTAATATAATGTGTAATTGAAATGAAGAAAGAGAAATAGAATGAAAAAAAAAAATGGGTGTTATTTCAAATATACATGAAGTCAATGGTCAGAAAAATAATAAATGTTTTCCAATTTTGAAAAGAAAAAAATCAGGACAAGGCAATCAGGAAATGAACGAGAAAGTTTACATGTTATGGGGATTCCCATACAGCTTGTATAGAAATTAATAATATAACCGACGCAAGATTTGGTGGCTCGCCAAGCAGATTTTGCTTACAGTCTACCTTCACCAAACAATTCATTAATAACTTCGATAAGAGATCATTATTTGCTAATTTGCTTAAACCAAGGGTTGGACTTAAAAAGTGTGTAGTGTTTGTGAAGAAAAAGAGGGTTGGCTTAATCAAATCATGCCTGCTAGCAAGACTGCATGAAACGATGACTTGCACATGTGAAATCATCATTTTTATGTCAGGTTAGGTATCCTAACTTAAATAATAATTAATCTTTTAATCTTAGAATTATCCAATGTTATACAATTTACCTTAATTACGTGACAACTCATTAGCAATTTCAATAATAGTCAATTATTCATTAAACACGTGGGTTATAGATACGAAATTTTTCATGACATGTAAATATTCTCGAGTTTAAGTTGTTGAGTAAGTCATTATCCGATGGCTGCTATTGTAGGATTTCTTTCAATTAAACTACCATAGTTAATTGGCATATTTTACAAATAATGAATACTTGATACACGTGAATGTGCAATAGCAGTAAACTTACTCGGTTTTAAAAGAATGAGTACAATGTGAAAGTTAGGGACCATACTCATGAACCCTACCCGTCATTATACACTAATTACAACATTTCTTCAACTCGTGGTTGCTATTGTACTTGTTACTTAAAGAAGATTGTGTAAATTTATCGAAAGTCCATATCTTCATTATTCCTCGACTTATTACCAAGATCTTAGATGAATAGTTATTGTCTCTGCTCTAACATTTCATGTTTCCCTATCCAATCTCATGTGTATATATATATATATATATATATATATATATATATATGTGTGTGTGTGTGTGTGCATATTCAATTATATTGAGATGATTCGTTATATCATTGAGACGGAAAGGAAAAAAATGAAAGCAACACAAAAGGAAGAGACGAGAAAACTTGTGGGTCTAGCAAACACCATTAAAGGTAGTACTAAGAGTGTTTGCATCAGTATTTTTGTTTGATATGTGAGGCCTGTTACTTCATATACTGAGATGGACAATACAGATTGACTGTACAATGATCAGTTAAAGAGGAGGACATGTCTTTTTGATCGACACGTCCACCTTAGCCCCTATTTGATGGTCATTTTTTGGAAAAACGTTGTTTTGAATAGTGAATTTTTGAAGAATGTGTGATAAAAAAAAAGGAAAAATTTTGGATTTACGTGTAAAATATTTAATTGTGTGAATATGTGTTTGAAAATTAGTATGCAAAAAAAAAGTTTTCAAAAAATGGCCCTCAAATAGGGACGTAACCTCATAACCTGACTATAGTTATGATCGACCTAGGAACTCGAGACAATGGAGGACAACCCGTCAAACTAGCAAATATTGCACGGTCGGGTACATACAATAACCTCATAATCAATCTACAAGTCCTAGGTAGGGTGGACTCTAGAAAATCAAGGAAAACTAACCATTTTAGCTACCAAAGAGCTCCATGGGCAAGATCGAGTGAGCCATAACCTCGAAATAGGTCTCCACATAAATGTCCAATTGATCCCCTCCATAAATACCATAATGCTCCTCTAAGTAAAAAACAACACTTTCAAAACAAAACATCAAGACGGAAGAACCCCTTTCAGTTAGGATAAAGATATTTGTACCCAAAAATATCTACCGAATTGTTTACCCCCTCTCACATGCACGCAGGCCCGCACGAATAAAAAATCCGAAAATGTGGTCCCCATCCCCCCTATTGTGAGTAGTCGGTAAGGGATTTATATGTAAAAAACAATTCGGTACATATAGCATAATCCTTTTAGTTAACATAACTAACTACGAGAATAAACCTCTTTACTCTTAAAACATCATATCTTAGGACCCAACTAGGTCAATCTAAATCAGACAAACATGATTTGAGAAGTTAACCTAAGTTGTGGAAACAACAATCCTTAACCTAAGTCAATGTGATCAACATGGTACGCTGAAGTCCATGAAACTATGATCTATTCAAACTTTTACTTCGGTATTTTTCACGGTCAACTTTATTTTATGTTATTCCATGTATGTTCACTTTCATGGCTTGTTCATAATACTGATGCAGGAGGACCCGAGTCAGACGAGGCTAAGTTGTCTGATAGTACGTTAATGGCGTTGAGATACCATGATTTGGCAGATCAGTGCAAAATTGGCAAATAATCATCGACGTTTCCTAATTTGGACATTTTTGGACACGTTTCGGTATTTTGACCATAACTTTGGCTACGGTTATAAGAATCACGCCTATGACCCCAATTCGGAAAGCTCTTTTAGGCGCTCACGTTGTGGTCACCGAGCTATGCATCGGTTTCGAGGTCAAAATCAGCTGTTTTCCCTTCTGAATCATCAATTTAAGTTATTTTTTGCTATTTTTAGTAATATTTCAATTTCCTTATTGACATAGATTACGATCTCAAATTAAACTAGATTTTTGGGATCTTATTTCCATCATTACGTATTTCCTTTTGGTATGAATAATAGGATTTTGCTATTTTTGGTAAAATTCAGAAAATTATTATTTTCTAACTATTTAACCCGACTTATGGTTTATTTTCGTACAGTTGTTGAATAATAAAGATTTTTATCATTTTTCTTAGTGTTATTCTCTTGCGTTCTTCTCTGTTATTGTCTATTCGTTCCAACCTGCAGAATAATCACTATTCTGTCCAACGTCAAATACTCTTGAGTACGTTAATCCGTACACATTTCTCTTCAATTTTTCTACTAAATAAATAATATTTATTTCATCCAATTCTTTATAATGAAAAGGCAACTTAAAATTTATGTGTTTTTCACGTATATTATAGGGGATTTATCAATTCAAACCATGGTTAAAAGACCAAAAAGTCTAATGTCACCCCTTCATGTTGTTATATATATGTATCTATTGCCAATATATCTTACACATTTCACATTTAATACTAATTTTATGCATTGCATTTTTCCTTTGTATATACATATTTGAATAGAAACTGAATTACAATTTACAAATTATTATAGTACTAGGAAGTATCTTAAAGATTTTTTCCACACCAATAACAAAAATTAATTTATATCGAAGTAAAAAAAAAAAGATTATATGAACAAAATATCATGATGGGTTAATTTATAGCGAGTTCTAAGCCCATGTTTGGTCCACATTATTTGTTTCATTCTCATTCTTCTACTAATTTTCAACCATATATTTTTCAATAAAATAATATTTTTCATCAGATCATAAAAAAATGCATTCTTGGTTTCATAATGTGCACCAAACAGATATTTTTAACTTCTATCACAACTTTTCAACCACACATTTCAAAAACTTCTATCATAATCTACTAAAAATTCAATTTTAGTCCCCACCAAACACCCTCTAAATAATTAAATATTTTCTCTAATATGTTTTATAATTGAAACCGCATCATTGGCTGATCACGTGTATAGAATTTCGTTTGATTTAATCGGATATTTTTAACAGTAGGTCTGTTGAAGACTTTGAGATTGCCAACCAGCTACAAGTTGTTTTATTCTTATCATAGATTTATATTTAATTAATTGAATCATAAATACTCAGTCTTGATTGATTCAGTCATTGCTTATTAATTATTATTCACATTTGATTAAAAAAAATTATGTTGAATTGTATGGTTGCTTCGTTTATCTATAAATACATCTTCTCACTTTATATTATCACAAACACTTGAAATTAAGAGTACATAGAGATGGCTAAACTCAACAAGACTACTTTTCTTGCTTTCTTCTTCTGCTTCCTTATAATTGCAGCCTTCGGTAGGTAGTCTTGCACTTGCACTCCATCAGTGGATAGTTCACTTTTCATTATTGGTTTCATTGTGGAAAACGTCGTCATGTTCAGTACATAGGACTGAACAAGATTTGTTGAAAAAACTAGTCAAGTTTTTTCACATTCAATCAAGTCCAATTCTATCCAGTCGAATGTAACAATATATATCCTCATTTTATTCATTATTTTGCAATGCACCGTGCATGTGATTATAATGAGAAAATATCCAGAGACAGTTTATCACCTTATTCATTATTTTTCATAGTTTTTCTTGACACACTTTCACCCAAAAAAAAAAATGCCTTTGTGTTGTATCAAGTGAATTTTTGCTTGTTTTTCGTTTTTGCTAACATGATAAGAAACTTAGAGAATATATACAATTGAGTAAGATTTATGCCTACCATAATAGAAGTGTTCTTAAAAGTACAACAAAATATAGATATGAGTTTATCGTAAAACTGATACTATTTCTCTTTCCCAATCCATTTTTTTTGCAGAGATGCAAATGGGGGAGGCAAAACCTTGCGTAAAACTCAGCAAAGGATATCGTGGGTCGTGTGCCTCTCATAAATGCAACCACTACTGTCAGAAACATGAGCGAGCTTACAAGGGTGCTTGTCAAAAACATCACCATAGTGATCATTATGGTTGCTACTGCTACTACCGTCATTGCTAATCAATGAACCTTAGATTATCGCGTTGCCTATTACTACATATTTATATGTACTTGTTGGAGGTCATGCCTTGTGACGGTCGTCTACAAGTTTGTATTGTGTTTATGTTTCCAATGATATGTTCTAAATAAAAGCTGCCTGTGTGAGCTCTTGCAGCAGGTGATGTCAGTTGTGTCCATGAGTTCGTGTTACTTTTGTTGTACTCGCATTACCTAAATAATAAAGATTGTAAGTTTTTCTTGATCAATATGAAAAGTAATAGGATGTGTTAAAGACTAGATTTAAATAAATAATTATGTTCACTCATTGAGCTTAAGATTCTATATGAGGTGTTTCAACGTGATATTAGAGTAAGTAAATGTACACAGTAAAAATCTCGTTGTCATCCATGTGTGAAGATTGTGCAAATGTTAGCCTCTGATAAAAATGAACAGGTGTTCACATGAGATGGATTATTTGAAGACGGTTAAGTGTTTAAGATTTTAGATGATGTGGTTTAACATTATCCTACTTAAATGTGTGTTTGTGAATCGAGAAAGATAATATGAAAGTACAAGGTTGCAAGTTGGACATGAAAAACATTCGATAGAATGAAAATAGTATTTATTTGTTCATGAAAACCTCAATGCGTAGGTTTTGTTCAATCACAAATTAGGGTTTTTCAAATTGAAGTCAGGTTTGGTTCCTTTAAAGTCACCCTATGGAATAAACTTATTTGCAACGGCAAAATACCACCCCCAAAATGTATGATATCTATTTATAGGTCATAATACCATCGTAGGGCACTCGTAGATAGATTTGGACAGAGTCAGAACTATCTTAAAAACTTGATTTTGATTAGCCATGGTTATGAAACTGAGGCAAATAAAGCATTACAAATACATTTACTTTAAAATCTTATTTACAATAGTTATGTAGAAACTTGTACTATTGACAACGGAAAACTGCCACCATAAATCATGGTAACGAGACTTGGTTTGGCACTGATCTAGACGAGAAGTGGTCCCTATTTGGTGGTCATTTTTTGGAAATATAGCAATTAAACACATGATACCAAAACTATTCGAATTGAAACGTAACACTAATGTTAAATCCAAACACCAACAAAAACATTAACATCACAAAAAATCAAAAACTAAACTCAACCAACCAACCATTATGATATGGAATGCAATGAAATCAATTAATCTACCCCTAAATCAAAATTCAAAAACAAAAATTAAATTTTACTTCACTCTTCTCATTTTTACTAATTCAACAACAAAATTTTTTATCTCTCTCTCTCCCTTCTTGTCACAAATGACGAAGGGATAAAAAAACTAATCACTCCAAAATGCAGTCGTTAGCAAGCATAAGTATAATCAATGTACAGTAAACATTCCTACATACTCAGTTCAAGTTAACATGGAGTAAATTGTATGAGTAATACATGTGTGCAAAGTGTCACTAATCCTTTATAAGCAGGATTCCAAACCTTAATTTTGTGAGAAATGACATGCTAAACATCACTACAAATAAGTATATTCATCTACTTATGAAAGTCAAGCTATTAAAAACTCATTAAAATCTATAAAGAAAAACTCATTTTGTATGGATAATTTTTTTTCTCCCCCTGACTTTTTGCATATATTTTTATTTTTATTATTTTATGATTTTTAAGCTCCTCAATTTTTTTACATCTTAAGTGCAAGTCCTTTTCCATTAAATGACTAAGATGACTCCTGTAACGAGTTTTAAGTCGGTTGACTATAGGCACCAGGTTATGAAAAATCCCTCAAATTTAATTATCCGAGTCAAGTGGGTTTCGAAAAAAAAATATAAGATATTGAGCTTTAATTATCGAGACAAACTTAAGCTTATGTCTAATAAATATGATTAATTCATGTTCAAAGTCACTTTACTAACATGTGACTGCCATCTCAAATCTCACACACGCGGTAAAGTCCCACTAACAATATCATAGTGTGTGCAGTGTAGATGGTACATAAAGACACATATATTAAGTATTTCATAATAACCTAAACCAACAATGGAAAGTATGTTACAGCTCATCGATTAAATGCATGCTTGATCACAACAAATAAATTCAAGCATATTACATATTATGCTGTAAAAATAATTTCCCATTTTTTATTTTTCAATTTTTTGTTTTTATTTTAAAATATGAATGCACATGCACAAAAAAAAATGTAAAAAAAAAAAAATTATATATATATATATATATATATATATATATATATATATATATATATATATATATATATATATATATATATATATATATATGCATGAGTTTTCTACCTAAAAAATAAATAAAAAAATATGATGCATACATAAATCAATGTCATACAATGATAAAGCACAAGCATGCACCAAAAATACATAATCAGTTGGGTATTCAAATACTCTTACCTTTAAGAGTACTGTGATCTATTTCAAAAAAATTCAGATCACTTTTCTTCACCCAAACTTGCCTAGTGATAGGAATATTTCTGGTTATATGTGTCATTAACTCGGTCAATTTGCTTACCTGATCAGTAACGAAGTCAATTTAACAAACAAACTCCTGATTCTTATTTCTATTTAAGTTCCGATTTCTATTTCTATTCATGAAACGATGACACCTAGACCTTATGTGTCCTAACTCACAGGAATGAAAACATATAGGGATAAAACTTGAACCAAAGTTATGAGATCGTTGAAATCTATTCCTAGGTTAGCGACCTACACTGTCTAGTAGACCTCTATCCTACATATCCTTTATTCTTACGTTTAGGGTTAGGCACATGTTTAAGCTGATCAGTACTAGAGACAAATGTGGTTTTCCCTGCGGAATTCCAGAAACTTACTCTAAGGCCTAGTGCTCTTCCTGGACTTGTAGTCTAACTTCTCTCAACCTCTAACAACCTCTGAAGTTCAACTGAGAAAATACATTTCTATGACCAGTAGGAAGTATGTGGCATTTTGATTTAATGAATTTGATGTTTTTCCCAAACAAGTGGTTTATATGATCTCAAAAAAAAAAAATGATGAATCACAATGAAAGAATATGTTCTTGGATCTTTAGAAAATAAGATGAGGTGATGAAAATAATGAAAACCACCTTCGAGTTTCGTCCAATGGCTTCGACATTTATAGGAGAGGATAATTGGGTTGAATGAGCCGAAAAAATCTGTTTAAAAATGCAAGGTTTTCCGTATAATCCTATCGCTTGAGCTAAACCTCAACGATAAGCGAGCGACGAGGATTCTGTTTTTGTCGTCCGAACAGTGTCCAGGAGATAGGCTAGCGAAAATACGGCGTCCTGTTTCTCATTTTTTTATGCTCGAACCCAAGACCTCATAACCCAATTTATACAAATTGCACCTAGATCGTTCACTTTTACAACACGTTACAAATTAGTCATTTTGTCCACAGAATTGCCAACATTAAAAACCTAAAAATCATCTTCAAGATCAACTTCAGCATCATCGAATCCACCAAGTGGGGAGAGGAATACTAAAACGACAACTAGTTAGGTCCCATCACTTCCAATTGCTTTGAGATTGATCCTCCATCTTCTCGAACTCATCACTTTGGTCCTTCAATTTTCATTTTCTTCAAATTTGATCCTCTAAAATTGTGTGAATGTCAAGCATGCAAAAAGGATATCTTAATCAATCAACTCCTTCTGTTACGGCTAGCAAGCACTTTAGGTTTCATGTAGACGCCGAGCCCATTTTCTCCTCAGTCCACAAAAACAAAATCTAATGATTCTGTCACTACTCGAATCCAAAATTTTCCCTTCCATAATTAAAGGATAAGAGGGGTTTCCTGGATATATAGGATAAGTTCTTCCAACTATTTTATCATAAGGGTACTTGTTTCAGTTTGAATAGGGGTTTCATGATCATGCGCTCATTTTCTCTTTCTTATTTGCCATTCCCCAAAAAGGATGCCGACGAACACAATCATCCAAACACTCAAGGAACTGAATTTGAGTTTAGTTTGAGTTATTGCACATACTGAATATTGGAATTCCATCCTAAACTATTAAACTGAAGCATCATCAACCCTATTATTGATTGTTTATTTCATATTTAAGCTATTTGGAATTTTACCCCTTAACATATAGTGATTCATTTACACTTTTCTAGTGGATTGAATTACTATGTTCAAAAATTAAATTTATTGTAGTACTATTTTAAGTATTCGGGTTGAATTTTAAAACCTTATTAAGGAGATCCCCTTGAGAGCGATTATATTTTCGAAATCGAAAGTCTGGATATCCGTTGAAAACTTTGAAATCCATGGCAAATAACCTCATCTTCTACTTGAATCAAGATCATACAACTTTCATGTATATTAAATTTCTCGTAATACGATCTATTCAAACTTTTACTTTGGTATTTTTCATGGTCAACTTTATTTTATGTTATTCCATGTATGATCACTTTCATGATTTGTTCATAATACTCTTTTGTACGTTAATCCGTACCCATTTCTCTTCAATTATCCTACTAAATAAATAAATAAATAAATAATATTTATTTCATCCAATCCTTTATAACAAAAAGGCAACTTAAAATTTATGCGCTTCTCACGTATATTATAGGGGATTTATCAATTCAAACCATGGTTAAAAGATCAAAAAGTCTAATGTCACCCCTTCATGTTGTTATATATATGTATCTATTGCCAATATATCTTACAAATTTCACATTTATTACTAATTTTATGCATTGCATTTTTTCTTTGTATATACATATTTGACATGAATAGAAATTGAATTACAGTTTACAAATTATTATAGTACTAGGTAGTATCTTAAAGATTTTTTCCACACCTATCAGAAAAATTAATTTATATAGAAGTAAATAAAAAGATTATATGAACAAATTATTATGATGGGTTAATTTATAGCGAGTTCTAAATATTTTCTCTTGTTAAGAAATATATGATTATTTTGTTTTTATTATTTATTAACGGTAGAATAGTCTTTTAAGTTTTCTTTATTTTAGACTATATATAGTCTCTTTGTATCTATATTTTATTCATTCAATTACATTATGCAGAATCAATAAAAACCTAGCCTCTCTTTCTTTTTCTCTTTGGATTGTTTAACATCTCTAATATTTTTTTATAATTGAAACCGCATCTTTGGCTGATCATGAGTATAGAATTCCGTTCGATTTAATCGGATATTTTTAACTGTAGGTCTTATGAAGACTTTGAGATTGTCAACCAGCTACAAGTTGTTTTATTCAAGCTGAGATATTTTGTAAAAAAAAAAAATCACATATTATCAAGTTTTCTTGTACACAAACTCATTCAAAAACATTATTATAAACCAATCATAAACACTGAATCTTGATTGATTCAGTCATTACTTATTAATAATATATTCTCATTTGATTAAAAAAAATATGTTGAATTGTACAGTTGCTTCGTTTATCTATAAATACATCTTCTGACTTGTATATTATCCCAAACACTTGAAATTAAGAGTACATAGAGATGGCTAAACTCAACAAGACTACTTTTCTTGCTTTCCTCTTCTGCTTCCTCATAATTGCAGCCTTTGGGAGGTAGTCTTGCACTTGCACAATGCATTAAAAAACCACCATGGAACACAAACAAATTATCGCCAACTTCAAAGCATTCCTTCACAAATTAATTATTTGTGACAAACATTGAGTTTATTTTGAAGCAATACAAAAGCTGAAGCAGTAAGAAGCACGAACACATTGGTGGAAGTGATTTCAATACATATATAGTTGCTAAACTACTAGCAACTTATTATTCATTTTACTTAAAAGAAGACAGAAAGTATGCATGAGATTAATCTCAGCATTTACGCTAGCAAAAGCAAGCGAATCCCCAGCCCCTCCTATGGCAAGCTCCATGCTGAGCCCCCTCCCAGTTCCTGCACTGCCGGTCACAGTTGCCGGTATTCAGGCACATCCCCGACCACGTCCTGCTCAGCCTCGAACAGACGTTAGCTTCCACCATCTGCATCTCTGCATATACATATATGTATAAATATAGAGAGTGGATGAGAAACAAACATAAGTTATAATATTATTGAAGTTTAACAATACTTCATTAGATTACATGCAGGCTTAAATTATGTTGCCAATTTGTTTTCAGGGCACCACAAATTATGGGCTTAAACTATTATGGTATGTTTAGGGTCCTTTTGCACGGCTTTTAAAAATTTAAAAACTGATTTGAAAATGTTTTTGAACATATTTAGGGCCCGTTTGGCTTTACTTTCTGTGGAAGAGCTTTTGGATTAAGTTACCCTTATCTCTTGTTTGAGCCACATTTTATCTAAAATTCATTTTCAATTGCATATTCTACAATAAAATAATATTACACGTAAATCAAAAACTTTTTCTTCATTTTTAACCACACATTCTTAAAAAATCAATATTCAAAAATGAATTTTTCTCTAAAAATGAGGTTCAAACAAGAGCTTTTTTTTTTTTTGGGAAACTAGTTTTAAAAAGAAATTCATATTCGAAAATATTTTTAGAGAGTTACATGGCCCAACTTCCCCTAAAAACCTTTCTAATTAAAAGAGCACTTTCATAAATATAGTCAAATGGGTCTAAAGCAACTTTTCGATCTCAAAAGCTCCTTTTGACTTTTCAAAAGCCATACCAATTGGGCTATTAAATAGTTTTCTTGATAGAAAAGCTTTTAGAACAAGATGATCTAAGGAAACTTTTTGGGAAAACTCTTCTACAAGAAGTACAATCCTTATCAAATGTGCCATTGGTGTTACTGGGGAAGATGAAGGAAATAATGATAAATTCTTGTATGCTATTTCCACGTGTCTTTAGCTGAAAATTACATGCTCTATACGCATCTTGTCTATTGTCATGTGCAATATTGTTGCATATAGCGTGCAGGACATGCACGTATTCAGCTTGAAAAGACATTCGCAGTGGGTACCGAACATGTGTTCAATAGAACAAGACTTTTATTTTGAAACAATGAAATAAAGGATATAATTTTTTTTTTTTTTTGACCATTGGATGCTACAAGGATGAAGAAGATGAGGAGGGCAAAAAAATGGTACACGAAACTTGAGATTTAGCCATTTGCTGCACTTATATATGTTGTGAGCTTTTGAGAACTTGTGAGAACTGAGTGAACGATAAGACATATATATCGGAGGCTGCATTTAGTTGAAATAGTCGAGTTTTATTAGACGAACGATCAAAATTAAAAGAAGATATATTCGAGGCTTTAATATGCTTGAAGGATTGGGAATGTACGAAATTACGTATTCAAGAATAAGTTGATAGTATAATGGTTGAAAAATTGCAGCTGATCTAAAGATAGGATATTGTAAATTTTTAAATTTATTAATTTAAAAAAATTCACAATTTTTAAATTTATTTGTTTCAAAAGAATTGTACACGAAATATTTTATTCATGCACAATTTTAACTCCACCACGTTTATTGTAGTCGGTCTCAACCCAAAAAAAAAAAAAGGAAAATTGTTGTAAGTTTTATTTAATTTATAATTCATATAAATTGCACAAATTTTAAATTCTTTAAAAAAAATTTGATTTGTCACGAATTAAAAAAAAAATAGTGAGCAGACTCGGCTTGGCTTGAGCTTTTAGATTTTTTGGCTGAGCAAAAACTAGATTCGGGCAAAAAAAAGCCCGAACCATTTTTTTCTCGAGCCAAGCTCGAGCCTCAAGTCGAGCCGATTCAGCTCGTTGACATCCTAGCTCCACGGAGAGCTAGATTTGCCTCAATTATTTATCTCATTCCTTTACATTTTCTCAAATTAACTTCAGCCATTTCAAGAGTTTGTTGAAGTTATTGTGGATCAATGTCACTAGATTTTCCTCATCATTTGCTAAAATGTCATCTTATTGTTGTCTATTCTAGCAAAACCACTCATGGGAGCATCTAATCATTGGTCATTAAAGTGTATTTTCAAAATCCCTATTTCTAGAGTACTTAAAGTGTAGGTTTTGACTTAATCAAATAGCACAAATTCATTGTTGTCACATAAAGTTACAATTGTAGGTTTTGTTTGATACGTAGCCCCTGTTTGGCACCCATTCTTTTCCCATTCTCTTTCTCATTTTTTTCTCTTTCTTCATTTCAACCACACATTCTATCAATAAAATAATATTACACATAAATCCAAAAATTCTTCTTACTTTTTAACCACACATTCTTCCCATCAATCACTATTCCAGAATTTATTCTTCTCCAAAATGGGTGTCAAACACACCCGTAATATACTTCAATATTGATTAAATAGTAAAATAACAAATATTTTAATGTCTTTTGATAATAAAATAGTGTAGTCTGCCACCCAGAATATAGGACCAAAAATTGCAGAGCAGAATCCTTTCGTCAGCTCATTAAGTTGGCTTGGAAGTCTCAGTTGGTACTATCGATTGATGTACTCCAAAAGCTACACTAGCAGAGTTCTTTCCTTCTCAATATATATAGCTCACGATGATTCCACATATGGTCCCCAATGGCCAACGGGGGATTCCGTATAGCATCTAACATTCCTTTGCGTTGCGCGTTCCCATTAGACTGGACACATCTTAGCTGACAATACACGTTAATTAGACAACTCGTAGGTAATTACAATAATAGGTCATTATTTCCTAATCATGTGCATTCTTGATACCATATTTATAAATTATAGAGACTTGTATAGTTTACAATGAAGATGACGATGAGTCTGAAGGAATGGCTGACTTGTTGTACAGCAAAAGAAATGTCCGATCTAGTAATGGTAAGATAAACAAAGCTACCCACCAACTTTCGATACAAACTGGGATCAGCAAGTAAGTCACCCTCATCTTTGCGAAGCTTGACATTTAATTCCATAGGAGTATCAAAAGAAGTAGCCTCTTGTAGGCCAACTGTAGCTACCAAGTCACTAGTATACTTATGTCAATTGAGGGAAAGCCAAAGGAACTACAATGCACCTCAAGACCAAGAAAATATGTGAGAGACCCAAGATCCTTCATATGAAAGGACTCTGAGAGATAAGTTTTGAGATAGCCAAGTAAAGAAAAATCAGAACCAGTAATCACAATATCATCAACATAAACGAAAAGAACAACAATATCCATGTTTGATTTCCAAAGAAACAATGAAGTGTCATGTGACATCCCGAAATTTTCTAGAAATTTTAGGGACTTAATTGAATTGATAGTGTAAATTATGTATGAATTATAATTAAAAAAAATATTATGGGTATTGGAAGTGCAATTTTATTAAAAATAAAATAATTGCAAATCTACCCAAGGATCAAATGTGCAATTTCATTAACAAATAAAATTTTAACATCTTTCTCATGGGGCTAAAAGTGCACATGTATAATATCATCAACAAATATAAACTTGACATTTTTATCCTAGGAGTTAAAAATGTAAATTTGTAAATTGCTCAATCAACCCCTAGTAATCACTATAAATATGGAAGGGTTTGGGGGAAGTGAGACATGTCTACTTCTCTTTCCTTTTTAAAGTATGTTTTAACTTTTCCTTCTTTCTTTGTTTAATTTAATTAGTTAGTTAATTATTTAGTTATTTGTTTATTTAATTAGTTAATAATATAATTAGCTAATTGGTTGGTACATTCCAATTTCTTGTTTTTATAAGTTAATTAGTTAGTTAATGGTTTAGTTAATCACTTATTTAATTAGATACTAATTTAATTAATTGTTCGGTTATTTTCGGCACTTGAAGTTTTGAATGATGGAGTTAATTATTTAGTTAATTACTTATTTATTTAGATAGTAATTTAACTAATTATTTGATTTAAGTGCTTAATTGATTTATGAGTGGAAATCAAAATTATTGTTTTAGGGTTCCTTGATAATTGAAGGAAGATAAAATTGGAATTAAATTTAATTAATTAAATCAAGAATTGTGTGAAAGAGATTTGAAAATAAAAAGATGAAATTGATGAAAAATGATGGGAAGTAATTAAGGAAGAAAGAAAGTAGAAAATGATTTACTATAATAATTGTTACTATCATCATGATATTAGTTATGGAAATTGGGTCATTAATATAGGTATATATATGTAGATATGGTCAATTGGAGAGAAAATATTTAGCATTTGAGACTTAAACTTAAATTATTTTGATTTGGTGATATGATAATATGAGAAGTAAAATGTTATAATGGGTGAGGTATGTTGAAAATTTGGTAAAGATAAAATAGATCAAACATGAAATGGGAAAGAATATGGTAGTATATTGGCTACTTTAATTTTTATATGTATGGGTTTTATTTTAGAAGTTATGAAAGTTCTTTTATAAAAATAAAGAAAATTTCATTTATGTTATGGGTAATGAAGTAAGATCATTATTAGTATTATTACAAGGGGTACTCTATTAAGTAAATATATATCATCTTATAGGTTTAGTTTAGATAACATGGAAATAACATGATAAGTTAGGATTAATGTAGAAGTTTTTTTATTAATGCAGATATTGAGCAAGGAGGTCGCAAAAAAGGTAAATATTAATGTTCTTCAACTACAATACAAAATACGTGATTATGTGAAGTGATGTGTTTATATGTGTTTGTTGTCTTTATGTGACATGGTGATGTGACAATAGGTTACTGGGTTTATTTAGAAAACGTATGGATAGTACGTTTTCAAGGCCATGCATATTTATGTTATCATTTTCATGGAGTGTGTGGTTGAGAATTTTACATGTGAATCCCATTATAGATGTACCGTACTATGGTGTCCGAATAAATATACCGCTTTGAGGCTCCTGACGGTCACTAAGGGTAGCCAAGGATAGGGTACTTTGAGTTCGGCACTTGTATACAGGCGGTGTCAGGAGGTCCCTTGGTGGCCTTGGGACTGTGGATAGGCACGGTGCCAGGCCTTAGTTCATATTATATATATTCTGATGAGGTATCCTGAGTCTCGGTGGGCAAGGACGGATGTCTTAGTATTGATTTGTGCACAAGTTAAGGCTATATTATTGTGAGCTCACACGGTACACTATAATGAGGATTCGGGCCCAAGTGTGTGTGAGTGACATCATTGCACCATCATATTTACTGACTTTTATTGTTCACGCTGTGTATTTTGTATTGTAGATGGCTCCGCAGGCAACTGAGGTTATTCATACCACCAGACATGCCGAAATTACTGAAGACCTAACAGCTATACATGTGATATATAGGCGCACTCACTACACACGTTTTTATATGGTTGTTGACGATGTTGAAGGTATTGAAACTTTTGAAGAATATAAGGATTTTGTGTTGGTAATGGTTGACGTGTATGATCTGATCACGGGGCGATATATAAATACTATGACATCTGTAGAGTAGATAGTGATGTAAGGTAGGTGATGAAAAATAGTAAAAGAATGTAGTAAATATGGCATGAGTTAGCCGACATGGGTACGCTACTACATTAGCCTGCGATAGATTAGATATATGGAATATTTTTGAAAGTTAGCAGGCACTTCTTTTGACTAGAATTTTTGAATGGTCTATAACTAACTCATTAACTGTATTTTGTAAAGCAAGCCTCTTTTGGTTATAATATAAGTTTGACGGTGTTTTAAACTCTTTATATTAATAATTTAATCTTCATGATATATTTTGGTTTTATTTTGATATGTCTAAGAATAAATTTTAAATTCTAGAATGATTCAAAAAAAAAAAAATTAATAATATAATAGAATAAAAAGATAAGAAGGAAAGAAGAAGAAAATAAAATTTTTTAATAAATATTAATTACATTAAGGGGGAACGTCACATGTCATGCTTGCTCTGCTTGAATGAAAATTGTAATAAAGTGGTGCGGAATTTATCAAACCAGGTCCTCTGAGCTTGCTTGAGATCATAAAGAGAGCAACGAAGCTTACATATATGTGAAGTCAGAGAGGGAAACAAACTCGAGGGTGGCTTCATATAAATAAACTCTTTAAGATCATCATGAAGAAAAGCATTTTTTTCATCCATCTAATACAGTGGCCAATCACTGAAAGCAGCAAGAGCTAGAATCGTACAATAGTAGTCATTTTAGCCACAGGAGCAAATATCTCTTCATAATTGACACCATATTCTCGATTATTCCCAAGTGCCACAAGCTATGCTTTGTAACGATCTAAACTTACATTAGATCAGACCTTCACCGAGTAAACCCATTTGCAACCCAGAGGAATAATAGTGAGAAGACATGGCTCAATTTCCCAAGTGTGATTGGCCTCCAGAGCGGCAATTTCTTCCTGCATAGCTTGTCGCCACCAATCATGCTTGGCAGCGTGTGAGTAGCATGTAAGAATATAAAAGTTGGACAATGCAGCAGTAAGAGCTAAAATAGAATTGCCAGAACTGGAAGAGGAAAATCCATGCCTATCCGAGGGTATAGACACTCGAGAAGAGCAACGTACCAAAGACGCTGGAGATGCTGCAACTGACTGAATCTGGAGCATGGAAGGATCAGATATCGAGTGAGCCACCGTAGGCTGTGGGCAGGAACGTCTCGCACACACAATACCTAGTTTAAAGTGAGAATTGACAGGAGTAAAATCTAAAAATTGCTGCTCAAAGAAGGGGAGAACCATAGTAGAAGAGGATGGCGCATAGGACACAGGAAAGAAATATTGATTTTCAAATAAAATAACATTCCTAGAAATGCGTGTACGATGTAATGTAGGATCACAGCAAACAAATCCCTTTTGACACACATTATATCCTAAGAAAGCACATCGGACAGATTGAGCAGATAATTTATGATGCTTATGAGGAGGTAAATGAACAAAAACATACACAACCAAAAGTACAAAGGTTATCATAACCAGGTAGTTTAGCAAATAAGCTGAAACAGGGAGACTCCATATGTAGGACTTGAGAAGGTAAACGATTAATCAAGTGAGTAGGAGTTTTTAAAGACACAACCCAAAACATGGATGGAACAGAAGATTCTAACAAGAGAGTAGGTACCACATCTAGAAGATGACAATTTTTGCGTCTGGCTACTCCATTTTGTTGAGGAGTAGAATGACATGAACGTTGATGAATAATACCTTTAAAAGCCAAGAATGCCTGAAACTCTGTAGAAAAATATTCACCACCGAAATCTATGCGTAATGTCTTAATAGAAGTAGAAAATTGATTGTCAACATACGCTAAAAACTTAGTGAAAGTACAAAAGACCTCAGATTTAGAGCGAAGAAAGTAGACCCGAGTAAATCTACTATGATCATCAATGAAAGTCACATAATATCTAATTTTTTTATGTGAACTAAATGGGGAAGGTCCCCAAACACCACTATGAATAAGATCAAAGCAGTGAGATGCTCTACTAGCAGGCAAAGGAAAGGGAATAGTTTTGTTTTTACCAAATTTACAAGAAGCACACTTAAGAGATGAAGAACGGTCTTTATTACCAAGTAAACTAGAAGTCAATACATGAGATAAGATCTGAGTATTGGGATGGCCTAAAGGACGATGCCACACCATACTAAGATCTGACACATTATTACAAGCAAAAGACTTAATAGAAGAAACTGGATAAAAAGCTAGAATAGGCAAAAATAGTGGAAACAAGCGCCCCACTTTAGGTCCCTTCGCGATCGGCTCCCCCATGACCTGGTCCTACACAACACAACCATCACCAAAAAAATTAACAGCACAATTGTTATCAATTAATTGGCCGACTAAAATAAGATTTGTGGAAAGGTGAGGCACAAAAACCACATTAGTGAACTTAGAAAAAGCATTTCTGACAGTAGCTATTGGCAAAGAATCGCCATTGGCAGTCTGAATGGTAGATTGACGAGTGTAGGGCTGAACATGACACACAACAGTGGAATTATTAGTTATGTGATTAAAGGCCCCCGAGTCCACGTAATAAAGTTTTGTAAAATTGTTACCTTGGAACCTCATTACCGATAATGCCGAAATTAACATCTGTTGCATCATTCTTAGGGTGTAGTAATCCGGTGCAGGGAGTGTAAGAACAGATGATGCATCTGAAGGAGAGCCATGTGCTGTAAAAGTTGCTGCGGGAGGGAT
Source organism: Fraxinus americana (assembly GCA_035079005.1). NCBI lineage: Eukaryota > Viridiplantae > Streptophyta > Magnoliopsida > Lamiales > Oleaceae > Fraxinus > Fraxinus americana. The sequence goes on along the minus strand of CM068715.1, from coordinate 31,509,985 downwards.
AATGACCGAAGTCTGAATTGCTTGGGCCTGATGATTCTGGCGGCGAATACAACATTATTTGATAATGTGATCCTTCTTCTTGCAATAAGAGCAGAATTTATTAGGACAATTGGTAAAAATATGCATATATTCCTTACAGCAGAAACACTGCAAGTTTTTAGAATGCATAGGTAGTCTACGTCCTTGAGCGGCATAAGCTACAGTTGTCGTCCCGAAACAGTGGAATAACTCACCAAAACAAACATCAAGAGAGGGAATAGTAGATTTGTTCAATGAAGAGGAGGGGACATATTCAAATTTCGGACGTAGTTTCATAAGAAACTGATCAAGCTAGGTAGTCGTGTGAAGAGTATGAATAGTTGAAAGAGCTGCAACAGGAACATCCGATGTAACCAAATCAGCATATTCATGCCAAAAAGTCAGAAATGTCGAGTAGTAGTCTTGGATGGAAAGACTACCATGTTGAAACATGGCAATCGCATGTTCTAACTAAAAGCGACGAGCATCATTATCCTGATGATAAACCTTCTTCAAGTAAGCTCACAGCGGAGCGATGGGGCCACAAGTTGGTGACAATATGGGGCTCCATTGAACTAAGAAGCCAAGACATGATGCGTGCATCAAGCACAGCCCATGAAGGGAAAGACTTGTCATCCTGAGATTTGTCAGAAGTGAATGGTTTTGCGACATCTATGCCATCAATATGACCCCAAAGAGCTTTGCCCTTGAGAAAAAGTTCAAACTGAAATGCCCAGGTAGAATAATTTGTGTCTGTAAACTTAATACACACAGGTGCGGAATCCATAGAAAATAAAAAGAAGCCGAGACAAAAGAATCTGCTGAGAAGAACACCAAGACCTCAAACAGAGGCTGCCGAAAGTACCAAGACAAGTTGCAGAATATTGTTCCAAGATAATTGTGCCGAGAGGAACAGACCACTATGCTGAGAGAAACCAAGCTAGTGAGAGACTAGAACCACCAAGGGAAGGCTGCGCGACAGCCTCCAAGACATAGCAGTGTCGAGAAACGCAGAACAGAACCACGAGAAAGACAATGGGTGCACCACAAGACCACACAAACATGACCGAAACACAAAAGCAGCACATCCGAAATCAAGAAGAAAGAAGAAAAAAATGAGGAAAAAATTAGCAGACGGCTCTGGATACCATGTCAAAATATTGTGTCAACGGCCAAATAAGTTGGCCTTGAGTTCTGAATATTATATATAGACATTACAAGGATGCTATACATGGAAAGCAAATAAGTTCCCGCGTGATTCTAGCCTTATACATGTAAACTATAATCTGTCAAATAATGTATGCTAACTGTACAGAATAATAAATGGAGAAATAAGGAAACAATATTAGGCTAAAAGAAGGAAAGAAGTGTGGACAGCAAAGCTAGCCGACACCTTCTACCCAATAAAATGTGAATCCTAAGCAAAATCGGGCATTGCTATAAACAAAATTTTAAGTGCTTGTTCTATTATAAAATTGCTCGGTGTCATATAGTTCATATTAACCACACAAATACCTATTAATTTTGATAATAGATCATTATACTTATCTACTCTTATCCTCGCTCGTTGGAGAGCTAAATTTGCCTCAATTATTTGTCTATTTCCTTCAATTTTTCACAAATTAGCATCGGATATTTCAAGAGTTTGTTGAGCTTCTTGTGATCAATGTCACTAGCTTTTCCGCATCATTTACTAAAATAATGAGCATAGTCTAGCAAAACCACCTATCAGAGTCATTATTAACCATTGGTCATTGAAGTGTATTCTCAGAATCCCTATTTCTAGAGTACTTAGAATAAAACTTTTGATTAGATCAAATCACATAAAATCTAGATTATGTTGTAAGGATTTTAATCGAACATGTGGACTTATATGTGAAATATTGTGTATTAAATTAAATGCTATCAATTTCGATTAAACTCGTTTAAAATGATTTAATAAGGTTTCGGTATTTTTGGTTTTGAAGCATCCAATTAAAGTGTGGGCTTTTAAGTGTAGAGACCAAATATGTTCCTAATTTCATAAGGGGTACTTACAAAAATACCCTTAAAATTATGGATATTTTGAAAAATCATATGAAAAGTTTTTAGGAAATAAAAAATAATGTGTAAAATGAAAAAGTGACACAATGTCACTTTTTTTATATAAAATTGTCACATTTTTAAAAAAAGTGACACAAACTAAAAAAAGTGACAACACTCTCAAAAAGTGATACAAACTCAAAAAAGTGACAAAAAAAAAATGACAAATACCATGTCACTTTTATTAAAAATTAATGTTTGTCACTAAAAAAAAGTGATAGCAATCAAGAAGGTGATTGAAAAAAGTGATAAATACTAAAAAAAGTGACAAAATTCAAAAAAGTGACAAATTTTAAAAAAGTGGCACAAATTAAAAGAGGTTACACAGATTAAAAAAGTGACAGAATAACAAACGCTCAAAAAGTGACAAAAATCAAAAAAAAAGTGACACAAATTTTTTAAAAAAAGTGACACACTCAAAAGTGACAAAATTAAAAAAAAAAAAAAAAAAAAAAGTGACAAATTGCAAATTTCAAGGTGGAACAGATTAATGCACTCTTTGATAACCATTTGGCTAAGAAATGAACACACCAGAAATCGGTTTAAGAATTTTATACTCGATGGCTTTTATGAAGCCCATAACCTCCCGATCAAAAGTTACACCTTTTATGAGATTGTACATTTACTACATTTTCTCCAATCTATCTAATTAACAACTTTTTTTTGTTTTGGATTCTAAAACCATCAACCTTGAACTCAAATTTTCATCATGCACTCTAGAATTCCAAGGCTTCATGTTCACATATGAGTTTCACCAGTATAAAATTAAGTTGTCACATTAACTAGCACAATCTCAGAGAAAGTTCGTGAATAGCAGTCATATTAAAAGGAGAAATTTAGTAAACCCAGAAAAGTTGTAGAAAAATCAAATATCTCGAACATAACCAAGATTCCAGATATAGCAGATCACATGGAAACACTGGCAAAGTCAAACTCACAAGGCATGACTCAACCACGTTACTTGGCATGTTCTTTTAGAACCAAAATGAGCAGTTGGCCTCTACAATTAATGTCACCAATAATCCCCACAAGAACAAGATCCATCTCGAAAATGGTGGAAGCGGTTGATGTCTCTAATAATGATTTCTCGTGAAATAATTTTACAGATATACTTGAACGCTATATGAGAGTCCAAACAGATTATGAGGTTCTTCTTCACACAAATAGGAGCTCCGGTGGGGTTGCAATCAGTGCAAAAGCTACTGCAAGTTTTTCACTGTGGTACGCGAGAAGAATAAGCTTAATTTTTCCAATAAATATGGAAAAGAAAGCTGCCATGGATGCTACCAGATTTTTGGGTATTGTGAATTTGAATTGGGTTTTGTGGTTTTGATAGTTTAGAAAGTATTAATTACGTGATTAAGTTATTTAATTAGTTTATAGGGTATAATTCAAATTAGTTATTTTTGGGAGGTACTGGGCTTAATTTTCCCATTTCATAATGGACCAAATTAGGTCAATGGACCGTTAGTGTGTGTGTGTGTGTGTGTGTGCACACACACCGATCCAACATGAACGATCATTATAACGGTAACAAGTTTTCCCAAGATATGTTTGATATGTATTATACTTCATAATTGATTTAAACAGTAAAACAATAAATATTTTAATTTAACCTTCGATAATAAAATAGTCAAGTCTACAGTCCACCTTACTTAGACAACTCATAGGTAATTACATATAGAGATGTGTATAGTATTCCCCGGCTTAAGTTGTTAAATATTATCCAACGACTGCAATTGTAGGATCAAAATTATAGACAACAATTTAGAGAAACAGACGAGGAAGCTTGTGGATTTATGTAACAATGGAATTGCCACAGGAAATTAAATTATTTTGTCATTAATTAGATCAATTGTTTTTGTCTTATCAGGCGTGAATAGTATAATTAACATTTGAGTAAAATTATGTTTTCCACACATTTCCCGCTTAACCCCATAACACAAGTACATTCGGCACGATGCAGCACACAATAATACAAATTAATTGATCGTTAGCCCCTATTTGGCAATTATTATTGAAGAAAAACAATATTTTGAATAGAAATTTTTAGGAGAACTAGTCAAAGTGAACCTGCACTGCACGTTATTCCAAAATACTTTATAAATATAATGAATGTAATATTTGACCATTCATTTATCATTTTGATCTAAATATAAGAGAAATGCAAGTCCCTAAAAATATATATTAATTATTATACATGCACGTAAATAGTTAAATGCATACTTGAATGTGAGTATTAGAATTATAATTAAATGCATAAATGAAGATGAATGACAAATACGATACATGAATTAATGTAAACGTTAATAAATTTAGAATTAATACCAAAGAATATATACCTCACAATAAATGTTAAATCGCTTATATTAAATGAATATAATTTAATTTTCAATTAAGTGAAAATGAAGATAATTAGCATATATGGACGTGATTAATAAACTGCATCATTGAATTTGAAATTTTAGTTAATATTAAGCCCCTGTTTGTTTCCCATTATCTTAACAAGAAAATGCATTTTTTGACTCTTTTTTCAAAAGAGGTGAGTCCCACACAGAGACAAAATTGTCCAAAATTACAGCTGATGAATTGTTGTAACGGTACAAAATTACATTTTTATAGGAAACAAAATTAATTGAATGTTAATATTAATATTAATTAATTGAGAACTAATAACATGGTATAATATTAATTAATGAATGTGAATGCAAATTTATTGAGAATTAATTATAATATTTATTATAGTTTGTAAATTAAATATATATTGAAAAACGAAAAATAAAATATTTTTGAAATAATTGAATTGTATTAGGGTTATAATCGTCCAAAAAATAATTCTCACTTGATGTGATATTGAATATATTATAGATGTGAGATTGAAATTTAGGACGAAAAAAAAATTTGAGTTTACGTATAAAATATTTATTGTATGAATGTGTGATAAAAAATAAGGAATAAGTCAAACTCATACGGCAAAAAGCAATTTTGCTTGTCATATCCCCGCCGCAGTTTATTTGATAGTGAAACTTCCTACCCCAAAGATAATGTAAAAAAATATTATTTATTTAATTAAATAAAGTGTTTTTACTTGATCAACCCATACTTGTTCACATGACTGCATGAAACCATAACTCCAAGAAATTGAGCACTACAATGAACATTTTTAACTTAATTTTATAACTTAAAATTATCAAGTCTTAGAGTCTACCTTCACCAAGCAATTCATTAATAACTTCGATAAGAGATCATTATTTGCAAATTTACTTAAACCAACGGCTGGACTTAAAAGTGGATAGCGTGTGAAGAAAAAGAGGATTGACTTAATCAAATCATGCCTGCTAGCAAGACTGCATGAAACAATGACTTGCACATGTGAAAGCATCATTTTTATGACAGGTTAGGTATCATAAGTTCAATAATAATTTATCTTTTTATCTTTGAATTATCAATGTTATACAATCCATGGGCTGAACGCAGATATTTTGAATTAGGGCAAATAATCAAATCTTATACAAATCGAATACTTTATTTTTTATTTGAATGATTCATACTTGACTCGAAATAATGCAAATTTACATTTAAAAAATATTTCTTCATTAATATTTTTCTAATCATTTTCATCCATTTGATTTTGAATAGTCATTTTATTAATGTTTTATTCATCACAAGAAAATGTATATTTACGTTTAAAAATCTTATAATATATTTGATACAAACAATTAATTCAAGTAATCGAAAGGAAAAATATATAATTACTATTCAATACTAATAATCAATCAAATAAACACAATTCGTTAAATATAAATCAAATTGGATATAATAAGTTCATACACATTCTATATACACAGTTTGATATGAGATATGCAAATTTATGTTCAAATTACTTGAAAATTTGATTGGAGAGTGGAGATTTGTAGTAAATGTGATACTTTGTAGAGAAAATATATACAAATTTTAAAAAATTAAAAGGGTTAAAATTTTGTTAAAAGGTTTGAGAAAAAGAGTAAGAGAGAGCAAGAGAAAAGAGAAAAAATCAAATTATAGTAATTTTGCCCCCATTTGGAGGAAAATAAAATCATTTTTTTAGTTAATTTTGATCAAAGTTAAACAGTTATGGATTTCATGAAATTTGTTATTAAAATGAATTGTTAACTTTGATCTAAATTAAAATTTAGATTTCACAAAACACGATTTTATCAAAAAAAAAAAAAATCTCAAAAGTTGGGGGGTCACGTGACCCCCAAGACAGAGACGGAGATAAGGGCGACCGCCCCCAACATTGTCCACTGGTCCACTATTTCTAGTTAATTTGTAATGTATTTTTCAGTTTCGCCCCTACAAAATTTTTCAGTTCCGCTGGTCCATTAATAAATAAATAGGAAATTACATAATTTCAGGTGTGTGAAGATTGAAATTCAAAAATCAGAGACCAGGTTTCATTATTCAAAAATCGGGTATGAATATAACTATCTACACCCAATGCAATTCCAAACCCTAACCATTTCATTTTAATCTGCACCTCTTCCTGTAGCCGCCATATCCACCCACAAGGTCTCAAAAAATTGGATCATCTCTTCACTCTTTCCACCTTCACCATGTCATCTATAATCTTGTAGATCGGACTCAATCAAGTAACCTCGGGTCGGACCTCCCGTGTCGATTCATGAAGAACTGGGTCTCCAGCTTTTACTATGTCAAGGGTGACCTACTTTTTCTTGCCCATGCCCAAAAACCAAATCACTATAGGCACCCGAAGCTCTGAAACGTTTCGTACGACTTCAGATCTGGTGATTATGGTTGGAAGTGTGGTGTTGTGGTGTGGTGTTGTTGGTGGTTGATGTTTGGTGAAGGAGGTTATGATGTTGGATATGATGTGGTGGCTATGGCACTGCTTCTACTTTTGAAAGGGGTAGCCCATTAGATGGTTTTGCTGGTGGTTTTACAAACGGGGTAGTGGTTTGGTGGTGGTGGTGTTTGGGATTTTCTGGTTGGGTGGTGGTTATGGTTGTTAGGTCTGTGTCCCTGTCTATGTTGTTGGTGGTGGGGTTATGTTGGTGATGATGACGAACTGGTGCTGAAAATTTGGGATAAGTTTTTGCTTGTGCGCTGAAAATTTAGGGCGATGGTTGTGGTGGCGGTGGTAACTGTAGTGGTGTGTTTCTGTTAGTACTGGAGGTGGATCAGGATCAAAGGTGGAAACGAGGTGTTGGTTAATTTGTGACCAACAATTTTATTATCTATGACCTAAAACTTATATAATTTGTGACCGTGAAAGAATATGTGATGAACTAATTTGGAAATACGTGACCTACAAAATTTTTTGTTCTGTGACCATTAAATAATTTGTAACCAATTAATTTTGAAATCTGTGATCGACAAATAAATTATGACCAATTAATTTGAAGATCTGTAACCTACGAATAAAACTGTGACCATTAATTGTATAATTGTGACTTAATTATATTTAATTAATAAATATTTTTAATTAATTACCTAATACCTGAGTTTTGAATCTTTAAACTATATACCTGCCTTTTGAATAGGTGTAAACCATACACCTGAATTATGAATTTTTCCCATAAATAAATAACCAAAATCCAATCTAAAAGCAAATAACTCAGTTATGAATCAATTACCTAAAAGCATACCCACAGACCACAACCCACAAAATGTAATCCCGATACAGACACCCCTCTTATTGACGAGTTTGAAGTGACAAGAAGAGATCAATTTCAGATATCCAAGCCATCTCTACCATCTGTTATATATATAGGCAGTTTACTTTTTGTCTTTTTTATGTCCATCTAACGTTCATGTTTTCAATTTATATAACGTTAGACAAATAGATGGACATATTATTTTTGTATCGACAAATTGATTATCTTTTTGATTAGTCAATCTAACTTGCCTATTTTGGTATTCAAAATCGTCGTTTTCAATCTTCTTAGTTAAAAAAAAATCGGGGGCCCGCCCCCCTCCACCCCTCATATTTTCGCCCCCGCAAAATTAAAATCCTGGCTACATCCCTGCCCCCAGGACCCTCCTGAGTCCGCCCCTGATACAATCTTAATTACATGACAACTCGTTAGTAGTTCAATAATAGTCAATTATTCGTTAAACACGTGGGTTATAGATACGAAAATTTTCATTACATGTAAATATTCTAGAGTTTAAGTTGTTGAGTAAGTCTTATCCGATGGCTGCAATTGTAGGATTTCTTTTAATTAAACTACTGATGAAGTGCATAAGGAGTTAGAATTTATGATGAAGTGGGATCACAAGGCAAAATAATGATTTCATGATAACTTTGGGTTTGTCCGTTTTTGACGAATTAATAGTCTAATTTGAGTGGAAACGGGCCAAGGATCACAACTCATCGCCTTCGGCCATGACGTACGTCGGATTTCGGACAGATTCCATCGTTTAGGCTCTCGATCACGCGTTTTTGCCGTTTATGGTAATTTTTATTTTGGTAATATCTCATTGAATAAAATTCGGATTTTGATTCCGTTTGTTGGAGGACGATCCTGAATATTAGGAGTTTCCATTTAAGTTAGAATCTCGAATTTTTCCATTTATGGAAAAATATCGTTTTTTTTTATTTTTATTATTTATTTTCCGAAATTTGCTAGGGTTTTGCTATTTAAACCATTGTAAGCCCTTCGAGGCAGGCATTATTGAATTGAATAAAAACTTTCGTGAGTTTATCTCATATTTGTGAGGTTTTTCATTTTTCCTATAATCTTCCGCTACGTCAACTACCATAGTTAATTGGCATGTTTTATAAATAATGAATACTTGATACACCTGAATGTGCAACAATAGTAAACTTACTCGATTTTAAAAGAATGAGTACAATGTGAAAGTTAGGGACCATACTCGTGAACCCTACCATCATTAAATACCATAATGCTTCTCTAAGTAGAAAATAACACTTTCGAAACAACTCCTCAAAATGTGGAGATTAACATCAAGACGTAAGAGATCCCTTTTAGTTTTTTGGATAAGGTAAGATCCCTTTTAGTTAACATAACTAACTACGAGAATAAACCTTTTTACTCTTAAAACATCATATCTTAGAATTGAACGAGGTCAATCTAACCAGACAAAGACTTGATTTGAGAACTTAACCTAAGTTGTGGAAACAACAATCCTTAACCTAAGTCAATGTGATCAACATGGTACGCTGAATTAAGTCCATGAATTCATAGTCGGAAACTATGATCTATTCATACTTTTACTTTGGTATTTTTCATGGTCAACTTTATTTTATGTTATTCCATGTATGATCACTTTCATGACTTGCTCATAGAACTCTTCTGTACGTTAATCCGTACCCATTTCTCTTCAATTTTCAACTAAATAAATAAATAAATAATATTTATTTCATCCAATCGTTTATAATGAAAAGGCAACTTAAAATTATGTGTTTTTCACGTATATTATAGGGGATTTATCAATTCAAACCATGGTTAAAAGATCAAAAAGTCTAACGTCGCCCCTTCATGTTGTTATATATATGTATCTATTGCCAATATATCTTACACATTTCACATTTATTACTAATTTTATGCAGTGCATTTTTTCTTTGTATATACATATTTGACATGAACTGAAATTGAATTACAATTTCCAAATTATTATAGTACTAGGAAGTATCTTAAAGATTTTTTTCACACCTATCACAAAAATTAATTTATATCGAAGTAAATAAAAAGATTATATGAACAAATTATTATGATGGGTAAATTTATTGAAAGGTCTAAATATTTTCTCTAATATTTTTTATAATTGAAACCGCGTCTTTGGCTGATCATGAGTATAGAATTTCGTTTGATTTAATCGGATATTTTTAACTGCAGGTCTGTTGAAGACTTTGAGATTGTCAAACAGCTACAAGTTGTTTTATTCTTATCATTTATTTATATTTAATTAATTGAATCATAAATACTCGATTCAGTCATTATCTATTAATTATTATTCACATTTGATTAAAAAAATTATGTTGAATTGCATAGTTGCTTCATTTTTCTATAAATACATCTTCTCACTTGTATACTATCACAAGCACTTGAAATTAAGAGCACATAGAGATGGCTAAACTCGACAAGGCTACTTTTCTTGCTTTCTTCTTCTGCTTCCTCATTATTGCATCCTTCGGTAGGTAGTCGTGCACTCGATGAGTGGATAGTTCACTTTTCATTACTGCTTTCATTATGGAAAAACATCGTCATGTTCATTACATATGACTGAACAAGATTTGTTGAAAGAACCACTAAATTTTTTTCACATTCAATCAAGTCCAATTCTATTCAGTCGAATGTAACAATATATGTCCTCACTTTATTCATTATTTTGCAATGCAAGTGATTATAATGAGAAAATAACCAGAAACAGTTTATCACCTTATTCATTATTTTTCATAGTTTTTCTTGACACATTTTCACCGAAAAAAAAAACAACATTCCTATGTGTTGTATCAAGTGAATTTTTGCTTGTTTTTCATTTTTCTTAATATGATAAGAAACTTAGAGAATATATACAATTGATAAGATTTATGCCTACCGCAAAAGAAGTGTTCTCAAAAGTACAATAAAATATAGATGTATATTTATCGAATAACTGATACTACTTCTCTTTCCCAATCCAATTTTTATGCAGAGATGCAAATGGGGGAGGCAAAACCTTGCTCCAAACTCAGCAAAGGATGGCGTGGGTCGTGTGCAAATCATAAATGCAGCCATTACTGTCAGCAACATGAAGGAGCTTACAATGGTGCTTGTCGAAAACATCACCATAGTGAGAAATATGGTTGCTACTGCAACTACCGTCATTGCTAATCACGTAGTCTATTACTACATATTTATATGTACTTGTTGGAGGTCACGCCTTTTGCCTGTCTACAAGTTTGTATTGTGTTTATGTTTCCAATGATATGTTCTAAATAAAAGCTACCTGTGAGCTCTTGCAGCAAGTGGTGTTAGTTGTTTCCATGAGTTTGTACATGTTACTTTTGTTGTACTTGTATTACCTAAATAATAAAGATTGTGAGTTTTTCATCAATATGCAAAGTGATCCGATGTGTTAAAGACTGGATTTAAATAAATAATTATGTTCACTCATTGAGCATAGGATTCTATATGAGGTGTTTCAACGTGATATTTGAATGGATAAAACTACTTGTACATAATTTCTTGTACATAAGGGTGTCCACCCTCTCACATGGGGTGGACCCCACATGAATAAAATTCTTTTTTTAATCATGCAGGGTCCACCCCATGTGAGAGGGTGGACACCCTTATGTACAAGAAATTATGTACAAGTAGCATAGTCCTATTTGAATAAGTAAATGTCTAGACTATAAATCTCAGTGTCATCCATCTATGAACATTGCACATGTGTTAGCCTTTGATAAAAATGAACGGGTATTCGCATGAGATGGATTATTTGAAAACTGTTAACAACTAAAAATTTTAAATGATGTGTTTAACATTGTCCAACTTAAATGTGTGTAGATTTGAAAGGCCATGAATCGAGAAAGATAATATGAAAATACAAGGTTGCAAGTTGAACATGAAAAACATTCAATAGAAAGAAAAGAGTAATTATTTGTACATGAAAACCTCAATGCTTAGGTTTTGTTCACCTACAAGTTAGGGTTTGTCAATTTGAAATCGGGTTTGGTTCCTTTAAAGTCACCCTATGGAATAAACTCGTTTGCAATGGCAAAATACCGCCCCCAAAATGTATGAAATCTATTTATAGGCCATAATACCATTGTAGGACACTCGTACATAGATTTGGACAGAGTAGGAACCATCACAAAAACTTGATTTTGATTAGCCATGGTTATGAAACTAGGACAAATAAAGCATTACAAATACATTTACTTTAAAATCTTATTTACAAATAGTTACGTAGAAACTTGTACTATTGTATTGACAATGGAAAACTGCTACCATAAATTATGGTACGGAAACTTGGTCTTGGCACTAATCTAGACGAGAAGGGGGGTCGGTGAATCAATGGCTCAACTGCAACCACGTAGTTGAATATTCATGTCAACTCTTATAAAATATAATAAAATAGTGATAATAGTGGTCATTCACTAAATTAATCCTACATTATTTTTCAATATTTACTCCATATCACCAAAAGAAGAAATTTTTTGAAGTTGAAATCAAAATAATAATAATAATAATAATAGAAAAAACATTTTTTTTTGCTTTCCTCATACAGATTTAGATCTCGATCAGACCTAGAGAAGAGAATGATTAACTTTGAATAGTGCAATATATGTAGGCTCATGATCATCACGAGTTTAAGTGATAATTAAGCCAAATTCATTACCTTGTATTTTAAAAGTAGAGATATGATATTTTCTTTTCACGTATATTTACACTTTTACCATATACTAGTACACCTCATGTTCGTTGCATGTGATTTATAACGATATTATTATGAAACTTCATTTTCTGTAAATTTAGTAAATCGAATACATTTCTTGAGTAGAGCTTACACTCATGAAACTTTATTTATTTATAATCAATTTTAAATTTTAAAAAATGAGTAATTTATATATTTGATTTAAAGTTGAACACTTGGATTAAGAATATATGACATGTCGCAAAAATATTATACTACACATTGAACCATTTAACCCCTTTTTTGTTTGGACTTGGCCATAAGTTTATGTCAGCAAAGATGTTAAAAATATTTGGCAAGAAACCATACTTGTTCACATGGCTGCATGAAACCATAACTTCAAGAAATTGAGCACTACAATAAACTTTTAACTTATTTTTTAACTTAAAATTATCAAGAATCTTAGAGTCTACCTTCACCAAACAATTCATTAATAACTTCGATAGTGTTTAAACCAAAAGGTTCAACTTAAAAGGTAGATAGTGTTTGTAAAGAAAAAGAGGGTTCACTCAATCAAATCATGCCCACTAGCAAGGCTTCACGAAGCCAAGACTTGCAGATGTGAAATCATCATTTTTTGTGATATGTATGGTACATTGTATTACAAAAGTTAAATAAGAACTATCCAATGGTATATGGTCTACCTTAATAGCGTGGCAACTCATTAGCAGTTTCAATAATAGTCAATGGAGGACAACCAGTCAAACTAGCAAATATTGCACCGTCGTGTACATACCTTAACCAGATAATCAATCTGCAAGTCCTAGGGAGGGTAGACTCTAGAAAATCAAGGAAAACTAACCCTTTTAGCTACCAAAGAGCTCCCTGGGTTTCCACATAATTAATGTCCAATTGATCCTCTCCGTAAATACCATAATGCTCCTCTAAGAAAAAATAACACTTTCAAAACAACTCAAAACGTGGAGAGTAACATCAAGACGTAAGAGATCGCTAACTTCCTATTATAGTAGTTTGAAACTTGCAAACTTTAACAATATACAAGCACATACTCCGTCAATTTGTTCAATCCGTTTTAGTTAACATAACTAACTAGAAGAATAAACATTTTTAATCTTAAAACATCGTGTCTCGGGGATCGAACTAGGTCAAACTAAACCAGATAAAGACATGATTTGAGCACTTAACCTAAGTTGTGGAAGCAACAATCCTCAACCTCAGTTTGATGACTATCATATTTGAAAATTATGCTGTAACTTGATTGTTGACAATAATTGAAACTTTTATTTAAGGATGCCCCTTAGTTCATGGGCGGACGTGGGGGGTCCTGGGGGCAAGTGTCCCCCTCCCTCCAACTTTTGAGATTTTTTTTTTTAATAAAATCGTGTTTGGTATCGAATGAAATCTAAATTTTAATTTAAATCAAAATTAACAATTGATTTTAATAACATATTTCATGGAATCCATAAATGTTGAACTTTTATCAAAATTTACTAAAAATTTGATTTTAATCTTCACCAAACAGGGACAGAATCACAATAAATTTGAATTTTGATAACATGCTAATTTTAAAAATTTCCCAACGATCGTACGCTAATCGAATCTATAAATTGCTTATATCATCTCAAAACTTATTTCGAGAACTACATTATGAGCATATCGAATAGTCCAAACAGATATCGAAAATAATTAAAAATACGTTAAATGTAAGTCTTTAAAAAAGACGTCTAACTCGCATTTTTTTTAAAAATTCAATTATTTCATTAATATTTATTATTTTTGCGATACAATTTTCTCAATGTAATTTTCATCATTTTATTAGGAAATTTTATATTAAATATGACATCAAAAAGTTTCGAAATTTTATATCCGAAAAAGTCATATCCAATGTAAATTTTCGGATGTAAAATTATATGAGATATGATTTTTTTGGACGTAAATTTTCGATTGTAAAATTTATCTCAACTTTTTTGTAAGTTCGATTGTGTCTCTCCTAACTTTTAAAGTTTGCGTCCGCCCCTGCCTTAGTTTAAGGGATGCCAACTGGTTAAGCCGAAAGTTATGCTCGACATTGACCATATACCATAGCATTAACAGCATCTATATTATTGCTAAAATAAGTTTCGAAAAAGTATTAAAAATATGGCAACTTTGAATTATATGCAGCATAACAGAATAATAAATAGTTAAGAAGTCAATAGTCAGACAATTGAAATATATTCCAAAACCTCTTAGGATAAATAGAAATTAATAAAACCAATACAAGAAATGGTCTTCCCACCCTGTTATTTTTGCTTTAGAAGAAAAAGTAAACGGGGCAGGTAAAAGATATGATAATATTATGAATACATTGTTTTTGTCAAAAGGATTAGGTTCATCCTCCTTAAAGGATATTATTACAAACCAATCAAAAATACTCAAGTCTTGATTGATTCCGTCATTACTTATTAATTATTATTCACATTTGATTAAAGAAAAATACGTTGAATTGTAGAGTTGCTTCATTTTTCTATAAATACATCTTCTCACTTGTATACTATCACAAACACTAGAAATTAAGAATACATAGAGATGGCTAAACTCAACAGGACTACTTTTCTTGCTTTCTTCTTCTGCTTCCTCATTATTGCATCCTTCGGTAGGTAGTCGTGCACTCGATGAGTGGATAGTTCACTTTTCATTACTGCTTTCATTTTGGAAAATATTGTCATGTTCAGTATATAGGACTGAACAAGTTTTGTTGAAAGAACTACTCAATTTTTTCACATTCAATCAAGTCCAGTTCTATCTAGTCGAATGTAACAGTATATGTCCTCACTTTATTCATTATTTTGCAATGCATCATGCATGTGATTATAATGAGAAAATAACCAGAAACAGTTTATCAACTTATCCATTATTTTTCATAGTTTTTCTTGACACATTTTCACACAAAAAAAAAAAAACTGTGTGTTGTATCAAGTGATTTTTGCTTGTTTTTCATTTTTCTTAATATGATAAGAAACTTAGAGAATATATACAATTGAGTAAGATTTATGCCTATACCATAAAAGAAGTGTTCTGAAAAGTACAATAAAATATAGATGTAAATTCATCGAATAACTTATACTATTTCTCTTTCCCAATCCAATTTTTATGCAGAGATGCAAATGGGGGAGGCAAAACCTTGCTCCAAACTCAGCAAAGGGTGGAGTGGGTCGTGTGCTCATGATAAATGCAGCATTTACTGTCAGCAACATGAGGGAGCTTACAAGGGTACTTGTGGAAAACATCACCTTGGTAAGCATCATCTTTGCTACTGCCACTACCATCATTGCTAATCAATGAACCTTATGTAATCACGTACTTGTTGGAGATCACGCCTTTTGCCCGTCTACAAATTTGTGTTGTGTTTATGTTTTCAACGATATGTTCTAAATAAAAGCTGCCTGTTTGAGCTCTTGCAGCAAGTGGTGTCAGTTGTGTCTGTAAGTTCGTGTTACTTTTGTTGTATTTGTATTACCTAAATAATAAAGATTGTGAGTTTTTCTTGATCAATATGAAAATTGATCGGATGTGTTGGATTTAAATAAATAAATATGTTCACTCATTGAGCATAAGATTCTATATGAGGTGTTTCAACATGATATTAGAGTAAGTAAATGTCCAGAGTAAGAATCTGGTTGTTATCAATTTATGAAGATTGTGCACTCACTGGCCTTTGATAAAAATTAACAGGCGTTCACATGAGATGGATTATTTGAAGACTGTTAACAATTTAAGATTTTGGCATTATCCAACTTAAATGTGTGTTGATTTGAAAGGTTGTTAATCGAGAAAGATAATATGAAAGTACAAGGTTGCAAATTGGACATTAAAAGCATTCAATAGAAAGAAAATCGTATTTATTTGCACCTGAAAACCTCAATGCTTAGGTTTTGTTCAACCACAACTTAGGGTTTGTCAAATTGAAGTCAAGTTTGGTTCCTTTAAAGTCACCCTATGGAATAAACTCGTTTGCAACGGCAAAATAAAGCATTACAAATACATTTACTTTAAAATCTTATTTACAATAGTTATGTAGAAACTTGTACTATTGTATTGACAACGGAGAACTGCCACCATAAATCATGGTACCGAGACTTGGTCTTGGCACTGATCTAGACGAGAAGGTGGGCCGGTGAATCAATGGTTCAACTGCAACCACATAGTTGAATATGCATATCAACCCTTCTAAAATATAATAAAATAGTCATAATAGATGTCATTCACTAAATTAATCATATATTATTTTTCAATATTTACTCCATATCACCAAAAGAAGAAATTTTTTGAAGTTGAAATTAAAAAAATAAATAAATAAATAAATAAATAAATAATAATAATAATAATAATAATAATAATAATAATAATAATAATAATAATAATAATAATGTTAGAAAAACAAATTTTTCTTTCCTCATACATATTTAGATCTCGATCAGACCTGGAGAAAAGAAGGATTAACTTCGAATAGTGCAATATATCTAGGCTCGTGATCATCTCGAGTTTAGGTGATAATTAAGCGATATTCATCACCTGGTCATTTTAAAAGTATAGGTATGAAATTTTCTGTTCTCATATATTTACTCTTTTACTATATACTAGTACACCTCGCGTTCGTTGCGTGTGATTTACAACGATATTATTATGAAACTCCATTTTCTGTAAATTTAGTAAATCGAATACATTTTGTGAATAGAGCTTACACTCATGAAACTTTATTTATTTATAATCAATTTTAAATTGTAAAAAACGGGTAATTTATATATTTGATTTAAAGTAAGAGTTTTGAATTCATTTTGTATTTTGTGTTTTGAGTGTCCAATTTGAGATTATTGAAAACGCATTCTTTTTGTCATTTTGTAAAATTATTTCTCAAAACACTTGCTCCAAAACGCTTTTTACATTGTTTTCAATTTTTCCCATTCTCTAGCAAGTCGGAAAACTCCCCCTCCAGAACCACAGTCTTCTACCTCACAAACCTACCACCACTCACCACCTAGACCACCAGATTCCAGCATCATTCGAACCCTCTGATCTCCCTCTACAACGTCCGCAAATTATTTAGCCGAAAATCAACCAAAACAATCGCACTGCCACTCACTGTTTCAACCTATAAACACTGCCGTCGACCACCTTCTCGATCACGAACCACCACAAATCCACTCCTCTCAACAAGGCGCATCCAATACTACCGTGGGTCACCTTCGATTATCTCTAGAATGGCTGATTTTCTGGAAGCCACCTTCGATTATCTCCAGAATTGACTGATTTTATGGAACTCGTCGGTGAGTTTTGAAGCCATAACTGGAGTCGTCTGGGGGTAGGCAATCGACCAGTGGTGGTGCATGACCCTGGGTGTTGCCGGATGTTGAGATTCCAGCCGAAGCATTTTGTGCTAAATCAGTTTTTGAGGATTTTTTTTTTTTAATCGATTTTGGTATATGATTGGATTGTCGTTTGTAAGGTAATTGAAGAAGGGTTTAAGGGCTTCACAATGGTATATTAATCCCACCGTTTTGGAGAAGGTTGGCCGGAGTTTAAAGGGTTAGAAAATGGCGATGGAGTGTGGCTTGGCAGTAGACATGGGGAAACGTTTTGGCTGTTTCCCTTGTTTTCCACTGGCGGAACATTTTGTGAAGAAAACGTCCAAAACGGCATTTTGGTCGTTTTACGTTTTCTTTACAATTTTTTTTTATGTTTTTGAAAATCTATTTTCAAAAATGAGAGAGAGAATGCGTTTTCACCATTTTGAAAAATCGAAAATAGAAAACGACTTGAAAACGACAAAGAGAACGACTCCTTAGCCTTTAAAATGATTTTTGACTTTTCAGAGACCTAGTCAAACGAACCATTAATCATTTTTGGTTAAATATACTTTAACATTGTATTTATTTTGATTTTCGACAGCGCTATCACATATTACTTGTCAACTAACATCTTGTTTTGCAATTCAAATACATGTGTAGTTTGTAAAAAATTCCACAGCACTCTTCATATCAAAGCCACTATTTTGAGAAATACATTAACACAAATAATTTGTTTAAAAAATATATCTTTCCCTTTTTCTTTAACTCAAGTAAACTTTCACATAATCAAATTCCAGGTGAATTTACACCTACGCACACATGTAATGTTCTAGTTACAATAATGTATACATTACTTACAGTTACGGGCTTTTCATTATACAATGAGAGACACATAATTCTAAGATATTCATGCTTGAGGGGTTTAGTTAAGGATTACTATCAGGGGAAAGTAAAAATAAGCTCCTGTTTGGTGGGGATTAAAAATTAGATTTTTAGTAAAAATTGATAAAATGTGTCTAGCGTTAAATCATAGATAATAGATTCAAGATTGTACATAACGTGTGTAAAGTTACTTGAAAATTTCAGCCCTAAATCAATGAATTAGTCTCATCTTAAAAGTAGCCTCCAAGAAAAATGGAAAGGGTAATTATATTACCACCACAAAATTAACTTACTACACCACATTATAATTGCACCACAATGAAAATATACTTTTCATAAATACACCACAATAAATTTACAGTTATATCCTTAATCCAATAAAAACTAAAAAAATGTGGTGTGGCCATCAAAATTGATTATTTTCAATTTCATCAACCCCAGTAAACGATCCCCTCTAAAACTATACTTCCCCGCCCCCATTTTCTCTCTGTAACACCACCCACTGCTCCCCTCTCTCACTCTAAAAGTTTTGAGAGAAGATAAAACAGAGATAATGGCTTTGAAATTACTCCTTTTGTTGCAACTTTTATTGCTATTTTCCACTGCCGCATATTCCCAGCGGCATCCCATCTTAAGCACTAGTTATTACCAGAAAAAAAGTCCAAGATTTGGGCAAATAATGCAAGATACCACCACAAACAAGCAGATCACCTCCCCCACCACCGCAGCGGCCACCCTCCGCCTCTTCTTTCACGACTGCTTCATGGGTGGCTGTGACGCCTCTGTCCTCATCTCTTCCACCCCCTTCAACAAGGCCTCATGGAGAAGGCATGGTGGCAGGCAGAAGCAGCCATTGCAGTTGTTGTTTACAGGTCCTGACAGAGTTGGGAAGAAGAAGATGGCATCAGTCTCAGCAGATGATTTTGAAATAGTGATTTTTAGGAATTTATATAAAATTCCTCTTTCTTCTTCTTTGTAAAAATGTCTAGATGGTGGAAGTGGCGGTACAGGCAGAGGAGTTAATTGAAGAAGAACAAACAACTTAAATTGTGGTGTACTCAGAAAAAACTGTTTTAAGAACTTATATAAATTGTGGGTAATTAAGTAATTCGACTTAAGGTGATTTAAGTAAATGAAAAAATTGGTTAAAATTGTGGTGTAACAAGTAAATTTTGTTGTGGTAATATAATTACCCAAATGGAAATGCGGCCTCCAAGTAAACTCCCTGTATAACCAACACAACCACTCCCTACTACAAAATAAAAACAGCCGATTCTGGATACCAAATAACCAAAGGA
The DNA here is from genome assembly GCA_035079005.1 of Fraxinus americana. Taxonomy (NCBI): domain Eukaryota; kingdom Viridiplantae; phylum Streptophyta; class Magnoliopsida; order Lamiales; family Oleaceae; genus Fraxinus; species Fraxinus americana. The sequence continues at coordinate 31,489,992 of CM068715.1, read as the reverse complement.
ACAATTCCACCATGGCAGCAACACCACCTACTCTTCTTGGACCACCAGAAATCTACCAAAAACCAGCATCCTCCACAGGGACCCAGCGTTGAAGCTCAGCCCGAGCGGACGTTGACCGGTCAACATCGATCAGTCAACGTCGACGATCAGCAATCGTAAGAGCGATGTCGTTTATTAATATTTAATTACATAATATTAAAAATTACTCAAAATATATATATATATATATATATATATATATATATATATATATATATATATATATATATATATATCGTAAATGATCTAATGAGCACCAGCTCATGTTATCCTAAGCACCGATGAGTTGACACATTAATTCATTGGTGGATTGGAACTCACAAAATTTTTATCCACCAATGAATTAATGTGCCAACTCATCGGTGCTTAGGATAAGATGAGCACCGGTGCTCATTAGATCATTTCTGATATATATATATATATATATATATATGTGTGTATATATATATATATATATATACACACACGATCAAGTAATAACATAACAAAATATGTCACACTTATCAAGTTCAGGTCACATTTCATTTTAAAAGCAATCAAAATTTATTAGAACAATGTCATAAAACCTAACTTACATAACAGAGAGCATATACCAACAAACAGAGAGCATACCAATTACCAACACTTGTAATAATATAGCAAAATCGCACATTTATAAGATGATGAAATAGGTCACAAATTATCCAAATCACGTGAAGAAGGTAAAATCAAGTCACGAAACCTAAAGTGGATCATGTATAAAACATTACTCAGGTCACAAAATGCTATTTCGATCACAAATTACCCGAAATAGGTCACAAATTGCCCAAATCAGGTCATAAAACCCGATTCATATAGGTTACAAAATGCTATTTCCATCACAAATTACCCAATGCCACAATCAGGTCATAAAACCCGATTCATATCATAATCAACATACCCATTAAAAATTATGTCCAGAGAGCGAATTTCACCTTTTTTTTCATCGATTTATCGCCTGATGTCGACTTCTTTTCTTTCTTGGGTGAAGATGATTCTTCAAGACCGTTCTTCCTTTTTCAAATCTCTTTCTATCTTCTCTTTTCATCAACACTAAGAGTTAACGCTGGGTCCTTCCCTGCTTGGTAGTGATTATTTTGGTGATGATTATGCAAAATGGAGTTGGAGTTTGAAGGAAGGCAGTGGAAGATTACGTGCAGGGGTTTAGACTTTAGAGAGTAGTCAAGTCTGAAGATAATTGTAGAGAGAGTCAGAGAGAACACATGGGTAGCAAAGGTTGGCCCCTTGGCCCAATTCCAAAACAAAGAATGATGGGCCGGCCAAATGACCCAACTTCAAAACTAAAAACAAAAAAAAAAAGGACTGCAGCAGGGTTGGAGGAAGAAGAAGAACCAGGCAACGTCGGCGGCAATCACAAACTGCTCCGGCTGTCCGGCGGAGCCCAGCACGCGCGGCCGCCCCCCTGGGCGGGTGCTGGGTCCGTCTCTGATCCTCCACCGTTGAAGAGCCGCCAGCCACCATCAAAACTGATCCCTTCATGGACTTAATGGTTTAGACTTCTTTGTCCGTGTAGTTCCTGACACCCCGCCAGAAACCTTAGTTCGGCGACTACAATCCCTTGATTACTTTAAAACTTGTTTGCATACGTGGTGTTCGTGGCACTGGAAAATCTGATAAAGAAGGTTATTACACTGCTGCTCTTTGGCTTCACAAACACCATCCTAAAAACCAGGCGTGCAATTTGGGGCCTATGGCAGATTTTGGGTACTTCAAGGATTTGCTAGAGATTCTTTTTCGGCTTCTAGAAGGAGCTGACGCTCGAAAAAGGGCTCGAAAAGCTGGAGGCAGGAGCAGAGAGATGGAACAGGGCATGCGAAGGGGCAAGGGCAGGGGACGTTATGGTGGGAGGTATTTTGGGGGTTTGGGACGTTCAAGAGAGGTTCAGATTGAGATAAAGACAAATAACATGAATCCAACAAAAGAAGAAAAGAGGATTGCTAACTGCTAAGGCAAAAAAGGTTGTCCAGAGGTTTAATCGTGACCCAGATTTTAAGTTCTTGCACAGTCGTGTATCAGATCTTTTTGCAGTGTGTTTGAGATCAGATATGAAGCTGCTGAACTCAGGGGATCTATATAAGATAAGCCATGCAGCGAAATGGTGTCCTTTGGATTTTTCCTTTGACAGATCGACACTTTTGTGTGAGAGCATTGCCAGAAGAGTGTTTCCAAGGAAGGAATACCCTGAGTACGAAGGAGTCGAAGACTCAAAGATGTCCATTATGCGTATCGCACAAGGGATCGATTAAGGAAGCAAGTACTGGTGCCATTGCGCAAGGCCCTAGAGTTGCCTGAGGTTTACATTGGAGCCAATGACTAGAGATCGATTCGTTATGACAGGGTGGCATTGGCATCGGTGGCCATGAAATTGTACAAGGAGAAGTTCTTAAAAGCACGACAGGGACAAATTCGAGGAATATCTAACGAAAGTGAGGGCAGGGAAGGCAGAAATTGCTGCAGGAGCATTGCTGCCTCATCAGATAATTCATCACTATTTCATGCTAATGGGGATGAAGTTGCAGAGCTTCAATGGAGGAGAATGGTGGAGGACATGGCCATAAAGGGGAAACTGAATAACTGTCTAGCAATTAGTGATGTTTCAGGGAGCATGATAGGGATTCCGATGGAGGTGTCTGTGGCTCTTGGTATATTAGTATCGGAACTGAGTGAAGAGCCATGGAAAAGAAAACTTATCAAATTCAGCGCTAACCCAGTGTTGCCGAGAGTCAAAGGAGACAGTTTGGCGGCAAAGACCAGGTTTGTAAGGAGAATGGAGTGGGCTATGAACACGAAATTTCAGAAAGTGTTTGATCTTATATTACAAGTGGCTGTGAACAGAAAACTGAAAGAAGACTAGATGATTAAAAGGTTGTTCGTGTTCAGTGACATGGAATTCAATCAAGCTTCTGAAAGGCATTGGGAAACAGATTACCAAGAAATTGTGAGAAAGTTCAGCAAGAAAGGGTACGGAAATTGTGTGCCCGAATTCATGTTTTGGAATTTAAGGGACTCGAAGAGTACGCCTGTCCCAAGGATCCAGCCCGGGGTGGCACTTGTGAGTGGGTTTTCAAAGAATTTGATGACATTGTTCTTGGAGAATGGTGGATCTCTCGACCTTGAGGTTGTTATGGAAGCTACGATTTCTGGTGAGGAGTATGAGAAGTTAGTTGTTCTTGATTGATCAAAACATCTTCGGATCGATGATTGTGTTAAAATGATATAAGGTTCAAGGTTTAGTTTCAATTGATTACATTGCAGGCAATGAGCCATTATTACCCTGTAAAGATTTTCAGCAATTATGCTTTCTTCCCCTCAGTATTTGTGCTTCCTGCAATTATAACAATTACTTCCCATTGATCATATGTGCTCTTTGGACCAACTACAATTCTGCAAGTCAAAAGAATTGACAAGTACATTTCGCACGTCTGATGTAACTTGAAAAGTTGAAAAAAACTAAGTCAAAATCAACAATAAATTTAAACAACACATTCCATGAAACTCGCAATTTTTATCAACTTTTAGACCACACATTTTATTAACTTTTATCAAAATCTATTTAGAATCTGACTTTTAGTTACAACAAGCAGGGGCTTCGCGATATTAGACCTTGAATTTGCTCCTTGGACCAACTACAATTCTACAAGTCAAATAATTGACAAGAATATTTCGTATAATTAGACATCATCCATCTGAAAATCTTGTGTTTCGAAATGAAAATATGTCATAATTACTGATCATAATTTGTATCTTTTATTTTTAACATTGAAAAAGACAACAACTAACTTATTAACGTGAGAAATGTTTTTATTTAAATTTCCCGTTCAGCAACAGCTCACAACTAAACTAGCGACCCGGTGGTTTGTCCAGGAAAACATCCAGATCGAGTTTGAGTCTCATTACTATGGTATCAAATGTTCCTTGTCCATCTCAACTGCTCAAGACATTGGACTAATTGCTCCTCGAACAGACTTGGATTCAAGGCAGAGCCTCTCTATAAACAAAGATGAGGATTTTGGATCCTAGCATTTTAAGACCTTAGGTTACAACTACTATAGCTAGAGAAGAACCTCAGACACCACTACCTGTAGCCAGTGTTAAAATGCGTAATGTGTTGCGATGCGTCGAAGTCGAGAATCAAGAATCACAAGTTTAAGCGTGTCAATGCGGAGAATAGGCGTCATAATGCGTTTCGTACTTTTAATATTATTTTAATATAATAAATAGATTTTTATATTAAAAAAACAATTTTTTATATCATATCAAAAAAAATAAAAAAAATTAGACGTCTCAATGCGCGCATAGGCGATGCTCGCCTATGCGCGCATTGGCACGCACTGAGACGCCTAGGCGGTCAACAAAAATCGGTGACCGCTTTTTTACCCGCATTGCCCATTTTGACGCGTTTTGTACGCGCGTCGCGCTAGGCAGCGCATTTGCGCGCCTTTTAGAACATGGCCTGTAGCTGAGGTGCATTTAGGCATGTTTCATCATGCACAAACTTGAGTTAGTTTTCATGGCAATATTTTACATGGCAATATTCATAAAGCAGGGCAGAACATTTTACAATCACAAAATGATAATTGTTTGCTAGTTTCAACACAGAAGGTAAAAAGAGAAAATGCAGAACGAAGGTTCCAGAATGTGGTTTAGAAGGGTACAATATTTCTACTTCACCCACAATTATTAATAAACTTCAGAATTCTTACAGGAACTTCCTGTGTGGCCTTCCTGCATCCTCATCTTGCATGTGCTGCAATCAAAATTACCACGGAGGTAAGTACTATAAGGAAGGTCAGGAAACTTCGACACACCAAGTCACATGGAATTTGGGGGAGGGGAAGAAACATCGAAGGCAAAGATGACATAATTTGTTCGAGATCTGTTTGTCCAAAATCAACTTAAACTTAAAGTTTACAAGCATAGAGCCTACTGAAATAGAAGATATCTGTATTCAAGAACCAGTTAAAAGGCTAAAAGCACAATAGACCCCCTTTACAGGTGCAAGTCAAATAATGATGACACTGATCTCCAATTGGAGCACTTACTGGCATTCAATAATTGATATTTTAAATTAATATTTACTTTTCATTTAAAACACCAAAAACAAAGGGAAAGGAATGTGTTGAACCCCAAAATGTATGAAAACTATTCAGCTTAACAATCAAATTCTCAAATCACAATACTCGTATGTAAACACTGTTGAGAAAGAAGAAAAATGAATGAAAGGGAAGTAAAGTAAAAAAATGGAGAATAAAGGAATAGCGTGACACTATCCCACATTGGTTGAGAAACCAAAAATTGATGGGTTTATCAACCCACTGGAAATGGGTTTAGATTCAAAGGAATACCCAAGTTCTGTAGACGGTGAGAGGAGAACCTATAAAATTTTGGGGTCGGGAAAATGCAATAGCTGCCACGGCCTCCACCCACTAGCTCAACATGTCTCTGGTTTGAGTTGAATAAAAAATTATTTCTTTGGTAATTTCTTTTGATTTTTAACCAATATCTGGAATTACAGACCGGTCGAGATATTTTAATTTGGAATCATGCTACTGTTACAGAAAAATTTCATCTATAGAAGCAACAGATAAGACACATTGGGGTGGGCCCCATTTTTTATAATAATATTTTATTCACATGGGGCCCACCCCCATGTGAGTATATGTAAAATTTACAGAACAAATAGTTCTGTACAAGGAGTAAAATCCTTTAAGTTGCAGGCCAGGCCAAATGATTGTTGAACAAACACAGTCAACATTCTAACCCATGACTGGACCTGACCTAAATGATGTGATCATTCGGGAAAAATTCAAATGTTAAGGTTTGTGGTCTAGTGGTGTGTCTTTTCAGCCCAAATGATGTGCCCTTTCAAGAAAAATTGCTTCATTTCAATTTCATTTTTTTCACATCTTTCTACTTATAAATATTTCACCTTTTTGTCCAAACAATTCAACTATCTGAAAACCATGGATTTAGTTTGAATGACCATTATTAATAAGATCTTAAAAGTTACATTTTCATCCCACCAAGAATTTTCATCTCGTCTCTCTTTCATGCAACTAATTTCTTCGCTTCCAACAGATATTTTTGCTTCAACTATATAATACTTATGCTTCGAAGATAGATGGAAAAATACAGTTTTGTTCATTGCTTCCTGTGGGATTGAGGTGTTGCTTCAAAAGAAACGAAAATCCACTCCATGGTATGAAAAGATTGCTCAAGACTTTAAACAAGAGGAGCAAATTTGTCTTTACTAGATAATGAGAATTCATTGAATTCAGATTTCTAAAAGTAAAGTTTATTTAGCATGATTAAAAATTACAGCATACCACCTAGCATATCATAGGAATGAAATAAGAAGAAAGGAACATGCATTTCATTCCTAAACTCAGAAATGTAGAATTACACGTGCACACAAACATATAAATATAATATATGCCAAATTGAAAAATATTTATTGCTGCACTTTTGATTTACTGCACCACAGACAAGGTACAAGCAGCAAGAAGTTGAACATCTTCAGAGACTTGATTAATGAGCTAGTACTCTCTGACTCAATATAAAACTATCCCCAACAAGTGACAAGAGGAAGAAAGCGTGTGACTCAAAAATTGTGTTATAAGCAGAACTAATGCGAAAATCAATAGAAACCTCAGTAGAGTTAGAAATTACAAAATAGAGAGAAATATTTTTCGAAAAGCAAATTTTGTCACTGCAATTAGTTTGCGATTTCATGTAATCTTGGCCATTAAAAACATGAAAGAAAGACAAAATTCAACATGGATCTATTCAATCTTGCTGAAAAACAAATCTTTATAGGTCCTTCTTCAATGCACATCACAGATGGAGAAATACATGAAAATGGCTCAAATGAAAAAGCCATTTTTCCAATTTAGCATTTGACCATTTTAAATACTAGAAACTAACTAAAATACCCTAAAATATAATATTTACAACCATGTCATCTTAATATTAAAAGATTTCAATTAAGCCCTCAAAATATTTCATTATTGCGCCCCTTCGATTACCTTTAATATGAATAATATCAAATTTAAATAGCGCAAACCACATTTGCAATCTAATAAGTGGTATTTCAGCTGCACTTGTTCCAAGTTTATTTGTCAACAATGGTTTTACCTGAGTATTATTTGTTCTAATAAGAAACTTCTTAGATAGCAAGTAAGATTCAAATTTTGGTACTCTTTTCTTGACATCTAAACATTCTTTACGATTAATATCATACTTGGTTTCTGCATTTTTTCAAGTGCCTGAAGTATAAGCAACTAGCTCTTCTAGGCATTTACACAATGGATTACAAATAAATTCTTTATGATTTTCTTTCCTTTTGAGGATTACTCCCCAGTGTAATAGAGATGTTCCAATTTCAAGAATATAAAAATCATCATCATTTGAAATATTTAATTTAGGTAGATTTTCATATATTTTCTTTATTTTGTTTATCATTTCTATATCTTCTTGTTTTCATTCTCATACAACTCATTTTTTAATTTTTTATGGTAAAGTGGACTTTGTATTTTGCACAGTTTTTGATAAATTTTTTAGAATAATTTAATAATCCGATAAAATTTTGTAGTTCTTTCCTATCTCTTATTACTTCTCGAAATTCGATAATCTTTTTTCCAATATGAGATTGTTGAAGTATTTTTTCTTCTGTAAAAATATATCCTAAGAATTCAATTTCAATTTTAGTTATTTCTGTTTTTCTTTTTGATAGGGCTAATTCATATTTTCTGGTAATATAATTGAACTTTTTAAGATGTTCGATATGTTCTTTTAAATTTCTGCTATGAATAACAATATCATCTACATAAACTATGCAGAAGTTTTTTATTGGTCTAATAATCTTATCCATTCTTTGTTGAAATATTGTTGGTGCATTCATTAATCCAAATAACATAATTTTCTTGTATATAAGAAAATTATATTTACCATAAGATCTGGATTTGCCATGTCCTTATTAGATGAAAACTTAAGTTTACGATTAAATTTATATCACAAAATTGATAGATTAATTATGCCACCAAGAAGTAAAGCCATAACTTTACATTGTAAAACTTTATATGCTTTCACTACTACGCACCAAAAAGAAATCAATAAGATCTCAGGAGACTTCATACAAATTCATGAAGATTTTAGAGACCTATCACAATTTACACCACCAAAAATGTTAAGTAATCATAACATTTCTTTACCACAAAATATATTGCTTGATTTTCATCAGCAATCTAGAAGAATAGACAATAATGTACGAAATCTAGGATTAGTCACCTTGAATACCTCCAGACAACTTGTAGTTAGAATGTCTAGTAGAAGAATAGAAAGAAATATCAGCACTAGAGAACTCTCAAGTTCTAGTAAAACATCTACAAGTAGAAACTACCCAACAATACCTAGAAATCGCATTAATATTGACCTTAGAAAATGTGAGGAAGAAAATTTCCTTATCTTAAAAGAATATATAAATAATCAAAATAACTACGAAGAAATTATAGCCCTTGTTAATACAGGAGCTACTACCATTCATATAAGAGCAGACTTAGTTGACAATTTATTAGAAGAAGATTTACCATAAGGAATAACTCTTACAGATTATCATGTAATTAAATATGAAATTAGAACATTTGTTAATCTTGAATTAAGTTTTATAGACGTAGAAGGAGAACAATTTAGATTACATCTTCAAATCCATAAAGATTATAGAAAATGAGAAGATAATAGTCTAATATTACTTGGAATAAACTTTCTTGAAAACAGTCTTGGTACTTTCTCTAAGGAAATTAGAACTCCATAGATATTACCTTATTACACGCTTCACTTCCAAGAAAGAAACTGAAAATGTTAGAAGATTTTGAAATCCTAGATAGCGAGTCTTCTCTCTCCCTTTCTTCTGTGAATCAGTCTTCAATTTATAGACCGAAAAAGTTTCCCAGTTGTCTTTCATTATTGTTGTTTTAAATGTATAAGATATTGGGTATCTTACTATGGCCTAAAGTTTTCTTGTCGTAATATGGAAAATTATTGAGGTAAATCCACAATTTTTCTTTATCAGAATGATTCTGATAAAGTAGTGATAAAGGGGTCCTATACTTTTCCATATGCGAGTCAAACCACTTTTCCGGAAATTTTTCTGGGTCTAGGGAGATTGGTGAGACGTCGTTTTCAGTGTTACAGTATGCACACTTGTGATTAGGATAACTCCAAAACTGCTTGCACAGCCCATCTTTTGCTTTCTGTGTTCTACTAGCGTGTCCTTCAAAGACGTGATCACATCATGTGTCAAGATAGTGCAAATCTTCTTGTTTAGTGGGTGCCACAACTTTACTGTAAACTATATGATCTTGTGACTCGTATATCCAAATATTTTGTTTTTCTTCAATAACCTTCTGGATATGCTCAAACTGCTCTTTGTATCCCTTGACTCTACGGAAGGCTATCATATTGGTGATATCTTCTAGTGTAGATTCTATGATTTCACTCTTCTCAGGCTGGAAGTGCTTAGAAGTAGTGGTCATTCTTAGACATGGCTTGCTCGAAGCAACCTTTCTTCTTAGCGTTATCCTAATCACAAGTGTGCACACTGTAACACTAAAGATGTCTCACCAATCTCCCTAGACCTAGAAGAATTTCCGGAAGAGTGGTTTGACTCACTTATGGAAAAGTAAAGGACCCATTTATCACTACTTTATCAGAATCATTCTGATAAAGAAAAATTGTGGGTTTACCTCAATAATTTTCCATATTACGACAAGAGAACTTTAGGCCACAGTAAGATACTCAATATCTTACACAGTTAAAGCAACAATAATGAAGGACAACTGTGAAACTTTTCCAATCTATAAATTGAAGACTAGTTCTCAGAAGAAATGGGAAGAGAAAAAAGAGAGAAGACTCGCTATCTAAGATTTCAAAATCTTGTAACATTTTCGATTACTTTCTTGGAAGTGAAGCGTGTAATAAAGTAATCTCTAGGGATTTCTAATTTCCTTAGAAAAAGTACCAAGAGTGTTTTCAAGAAAGTTCATTCCAAGTAATATTCGACTAGTAACTTTTCATTTTCTATAATCTTTATGGATTTTAGGATTTAATCTAAATTGTTCTCCTTCTATATTTGTAAAACTTAGTTCAAGATTTCACGGGTTACCTCTCTTCTTAGCACAGAAAGGGGCACCGTGCGGCAGTAGTCTGCTCCGCTAGACTACCTTCCGCCTTCTCTCAATCGTTTCGAGACGAAAGGAAATTTGATTACAATTTAAAAAAAGCTTGAAACATAAAATTAAAATGCCATAAATTTATCATTGACTGCTTGAAAGCTAGAAATTACAATAGATGAAAGCAGAAAATTACAATGGTTAGTACAGGGGGTATTAGTCTTTCAAATATCTTTCAATCTTAAACACAAGAACATTTATATTAGATTTTTCACTGCAAGTCCTGAATGGGATGATGATAAAGATAGGTTGCTTCCAGCAAGCCATGTCATAAGAATGACCACTACTTCTAAGCAGCTCCAGCCTGAGAAAAATGAAGTCATTGAATCTATACCAGAAGATATCATCAATATGATAGTCTTCCGTAGAGTCAAGGGATACAAAGAGCAGTTTGAATATATCCAGAAGGTTATTGAAGAAAAAAGAATATTTGGGTATACGAGTCAAAAGATCACATAATTTACAGTAAAGTTGTGGCGGCCACTAAACAAGAAGATTGTCACTATCTTGACACATGGTGTGATCATATCTTTGAAGGACGCGCTAGTGGAACACAGAAAGCAAAAGATGAGTTGTGCAAGCAGTTTTGACGTTATCCTAATTCCTAATCACAAGTGTACATACTATAACACTGAAGACGACGTCTCACCAATCTCCCTAGACCCAGAAGAATTTTCGGAAGAGTGGTTTGACTCGCATATAGAAAAGTAAAGGACCCATTTATCACTATTTTATCAGAATAATTCTGATAAAGAAAAACTGTGGGTTTACCTCAATAATTTTCCATATTACGACAAAAGAACTTTAAGCCATAGTAAGATACTCAATATCTTACACAGTTAAAGCAACAATAATAAAGGACAACTGTGAAACTTTTCCAATTTATAAATTAAAGACTAATTCTCAGAAGAAATTAGGAGCGAAAAAAGAGAGAAGACTCGCTATCTAGGATTTCAAAATATTGTAACATTTTCAGTTTCTTTTTTGGAAGCAAAGTGTGTAATAAGGTAATCTCTATGAAGTTCTAATTTCCTTAGAGAAAGTACCAAGAGTGTAGCCGAATATGTATGTACACTCTTATGTAAGAGATATTAGTGTGATGTGTTTATGAAATTAAAGTTGTTTGAAGATATTGTCTTCTTATCCTTATTATTTCTTCAAAAACTCTTATCTTACTTATACTCCAACGGTGAAAACCTTGAGGGTTAGTGCAAGTATCTTGTTGTCGTATTGCCATGTGTAGGTGTTTGAGGTATTGTTAGAGAAAGCCATGAGAACCTTGATACCATTCAAGGTGATGTTTTAACAAGGAGTTGAAAGGAAAACTGTGATTCTGTGTGATTCATAGTGAGATATGCAAAAGAGTCAGAGAGAAAACCAATAAGTGTGCGGAAGTCGTGTTGGACGATAACCCACTTTCTTAAATTCAAATAACACCAATCACTTATATATATGAGTATACTAACATATGGATGCAAACTCAAAGGAAATCTCATTGATATCACTCTACTTTTACCTTCTGCTTCAATACTGTAAGATCTTTCTTATTTATGTCAAATACTTGCATTAATATTTGCACTCCTGCTATTTATAAAATTTTAGTTATTTTTATTCAAAACTTGAATAGAGAATCACGGGGACTATGCATCATAATGTTATAGATTGATGTTAGGATATACGATTGAAGGATTAGATAATCTATTAGAAAAATTGTTAGAAAAGATAAAAAATATTACTTCCCAACTAGAAAATATAAATATATTATCTGAAAAATATAATAGATTTAAAGAAAAACATGAACAGCATATTACAGATTATTCTTATTTATTAGATCATATAATGGATTTATATATTGAAATTCAAAATATAAGAAATACAAGATAAAACTAGTTTTTAAATATATTTCGAGAGAAAGGATATTTTCTGCAATATATAAGAATTGATGCTTTGACCAGACCATTTTTAAAAGTACCCCCATCACAGATAACAGATTCAACTTCAATAGAAAGCCTGCTTAATCAAATAAATCCCAAGATTTCAAACAGGTTCCATTAAAAAAAATTAAACACCTGAATCACCCTGAAAACTTAATTCGATCTGAAATTGGAGAAACTAGAGATAAATCAAAACTAATCATAAGACTATCAATGTTACTCAAAAACAAATCTTTATAAATCTTTCTGTTATGCCCATTACAGATTCAACTGAAAGATTGCTAAATCAAACGAATCCCAAGATTTTGAACATGATAAATTGTGAAAAATAAAGCTTGGATGCATCAGGAAAACTCAAAATTGACTGGAATTGGGGCAACTAGAGAAAAACCAAAACTAATCATTAAACTACCAATGTTAATTAAAAACCAAACTTCATAGATTCTTCCTCATAACCATTGCAGATTCAATAGAAATGCTGCTAAATTAAACAAATCCCAACATCTCAAACATGTTCAATTCCAAAAACTAACCATCAGAATCATCAAGAACGCTCATAAACGCCCCGAAATTAGAGGGAAGAACACTTACGGAAAAATCGACCTTATAAATCAAACAAATCCCAGGATTTCAGACACGTTGAATTCCACAAACTAAACTTCAGAACACTCAAAATGGACCAAAATTAGGGCAAAGAGAACGATCCATTTATAGAAAAAAGGGACTTCGTGGCAGGGATGTACAATAAAAAGAAAACTTACGAATTCTTTGATAATTCCCTTGTAGACGAAGACAGGGAGGGCGATGCCGAAAAGGCCAACAAGAGCGAAGTTGCGGCGGGTCCACCTGAAATTGTGCTCCAGGTTCTCACGCGCAGACGACCAATCCTCTATCCACTTGTTCTTGTGAGCTTCCATTCCTCCGCCCATTTTTCCGTTTCTTCTCGCTGAATTCTCTCTGTTCCTCGAGGTAAAGAAACAGTTGGAAAAATGGTTTTTCTAGCACGGATTTTGAACAGAGTCGCGGTACATGTACAAAGTTGGGATAAAAATTTGTTCACAAAACAACATCTACATCAATAATTTTAAATACAAATTTTTAAATCATTTAAAATTAACGATCTGAATTTTACCAACACACTTTGTAACCCAACTTTTGTAACTCACATTTGTACAAATAGCTTTATTGTTTTGGATAGTTTAAAAATAGTACATAATCGATATTAATTTTAGTTGTTTTTTTTATACTCTTCTAATTTTACTTTTTATAAAATAATTATTTTCAAACGATATATTCTTTCAAATTATCTTGTAAATAAAAATATATTAACTAAAAAAATATTTAAAAACAAAAAAAATACATTATAATTAAAAAAAAAAAAACTTATAAGCAAAATATTACTTATAAGATAAAAAATTACATAACAAATTAAAAAATTACTTATAAATAAAAAATCGCTTTTATGTAAAAATAATAATTTATAAGATAAAAATACTACTCATAATATAAAAATTCACTTATAAATATAAAAAGTTACTTATAAGTAAAAACTCAATTAAAAGAATTTAAAAGTATAAATTAACTTATAATTATAAAAATTACTTATAAGTAAAAAATATTAACTTGAGTAAATATTTAACTTTATTTTTTTTTTAGTTAAAAATATTAACTTATATGTTAAAAAAATTACCTATAACTAAAATATCATTTATGAGAAAAAAATTTCATATAAGAACTAAAAATTTTATTAAGAGACATACATGTAATTTTAATTTTTAAAAAAACTTTCAGTGGATAATAAATTCTAGAACATAAGCTGGACAAATTTAAAAATCACTACTAAAATCACTCATAATCGATCCTCTCATAAACGCTCAGAATCGGTATTTTAAAAAATGTCCATAATGAGTACGCCGACGCCGAAATTCTCAAGCAAATCTTTAGGGGTAAATTTCTAGGATTTTGTTTCCTACATAACTATTAGAAAAGATTCATTTTAGCTTTTCATCTTTGAATTTTTCCCAATTTAATCACCCAAAAATTCCATTTATTAACCTGACCTTTTACCAATCTGGTTAATTTAACTAAAATTTTGATAAAGAAAAATTTAATCAAAAACAACAATTAATTTTAATTACATATGTGATATCTCCAATCGTGTAAATTCGCTATTTATAATATATAATATATTAAATATCACATCAAGTGAGAATCATTTTTTGGATGATTTTATCCTTACTGTAATTTAATTATTTCAATAATACTTTACTTTTTTTAATATGTATTTAATTTATTTAATTATTTAATTATCATCTATGTGCACATACATTTGACATATTCATTTCACTTGTGTGCTTTCATTAATATATGAATTATCTATTATTAATTCTCAATTAATTAATAATCTTCATTTATACATTCTAGTGTTATTAATTCTAATTATAAATTAATTATAATTTCACATTCAAAATGCATTATGGTAATTAACATATACTTTTACTTAATTGAAAATTAAATGAATGATTTAATACATTCATCGTTAAGTTTAGATTCCCTGATATTAATTCTAAATTAATTAACATTAAAGCATATTTAAATATCACTTTTGTAGCACTTATAAAACATTACGAGCTTGTTTGGGAGATATTTTTGGGGGAAGAATTGATTTTGAATAGTGATATGATGGGAAATGTGTGGTTGAAAAAGAAGAAAAAGTTATTGATGTGATGGAAAATATTATTTTATTGAAAAATGTGATTGAAAATGAAAATTGATTTACTGTAGAAAAATTTAATCTCTCACAAACAGGGCCCACATAGTAATGTGCAACACACGTTCAACGTTGACTAGTAGATATAAATATGTCCAAACTCATATCAATTTTCATTTTGACATATTGGAAATTTTCCTAGAGGTCCCTTAACTTATAGCTTTGTTTCCTATTGCCACAAAACTTTAATTTATTTTATTTGATCACCAAACTTACCCTTTTTTTTTTTTTAAGTTCAATTTGACTATTTTATCAGTAACCGTTACTAAAATTGACAAATATACATGACCAGACCTTACCAACAAAATCCATGGCATAACCTGTATTTTAATTTTGCCTTAGTCATTACATTTATAATTGTTAATAAAATTTGACGAACTTCGTGATGTAATCAATATATTTATCACCATTAAAGACTCTCCTTTAAAGTAAATAAAAATGCAAGGTTCGTACTTTATAGCACTTAAAAAAAATTATCGTAAAACAAATATGTCAAGTCTTGAATTTTATTGGCCAATTCAAATTTCAAGTTGATTATAAAGACAAAACAATGGAGCTTGTGCCATTTTTCAAAATTCTAGTATTTTAAGGATGTAAAAGATATATTGAATCTCTAATTTTATTGGCTAATCTGAATTTTAAGTTGACCGTATAAGACAAACACGAGAGTTCTAGTGCCATTTTTTCGAATTTTTTTATTAATTTAAGGTCATTCTACCTTAATAGTACACCTGGTATCTAAGATCAAGGACGAGGAAAGTGTTGGCATGAAGTGTTTCTTCGTCAACCAAATCTCTAGCAAGATGAATAGAGTATCAACCAACTTAATTTTTCACAAACATTGATAGGTTCTAACATGTGTGCCAACGATGCTAGCACGTATTCTTGAGTGATCGCACTACCTGCTTCCACACCTTATAACAGTATAGAGAAAATTGTGAAACAAAATTATTAGTTGAGTTAAATTCTATTTATAGATGAAACTATGAAATTAAAATAAAAACATTAGTTGAATGACCAGAAAAGAATTAATTAAAGTCGAGTAACTAATATGAAACGAACATGTATATCAGGTGTTTGTAGTGCAATTTTTGTAGAACTATATATTTCTAGGGCTATGAACTCTAGAGAAATAGAAGAACTCAGAACGGAGAACAAAAATATCACAAATCAAGTACAGAAATGGCTTCAAAGATTTCCCTAAAGGCGGCGAAAGGAAAGAGCGTAAAGAAGGCGTCGGCGGCGGCCGAGGAGGAGGGGTCTACTGCAGCGGCGGCAAAGTTCGTTAAGGAGTGGAGCACGTGGACCGTGAAGAAGGCTAAAGTTATCACTCACTATGGATTCATACCGTTGATCATCATCATTGGGATGAACTCCGAGCCCAAACCCTCCCTCTCTCAACTCCTCAGTCCCGTGTAGTGAAGTATTAAGATTGTAAAATCGCGTATTTCTGTTGAATCGCCTACCCTTTTGCTCTCCCCTTTTCTATTAGTCGACTTTACTTTTGGCGATTTTAAGTGAGGGTTTTGCTCTTAGTTTGTGTAACTGGATAATATGCGTGGTTTAAGAACTTGATTAGTACAATAAGTTTTGCTGGTTCAATTTTATTCTAATGGCTGCTTTTTTTTTTTCCTTTTTTTTTCGTGGATATCTAATGGCAAAATTCCTGATTATTAATTTTTACGCTTATTGGGTTGGTGAAGTTTAAGAATAACTATGTCTGAGCTGTGTATATTTTGGTTTTCATTGGTGTGGTGGCAGAGCATTGTCCGAGTGAGTGGCAGTGCGCCCTGACCTTTTCTTGAAGAGGCTGCAATGCTTCTTTCTCGATGCCGACCCTTTATTTTTGTAGATGTTGAGGCTAGGCAAGATCCAGGAAAGTATAGATTTGCTCCAAGCGCCATCTCCGCCGGTATCCTGCTCTCGAGGTGGTTGAGTACAGGAACGAACAGGAAAAATTACTTAGTCGGTTTATCCGTTGCTGTTTATTACTGAATTTGCTATGACTTATGATTGGTGCAATTGACCTATAATTACAAGTTTTCTGGCCGGTTTCTTTAACCTATATATTTGTTTTATTTTTCTTGGTGGTTATTTAATCAAGCATTACTTTAGGATAATTTTCTCAAAGGCCATTTTTGTTGATTTAACAATCAGCTCAAATACGTTTTTCCTTTACGAAAAACTAGATTTTGGTGCTGACCCGTCTCGAATGTATGCACTGTATTAGGTTTCATATGGTGTGCTATCGAAGTTTCTGATTTTATCGTATAGATTGTGTGGGGAAAATTATTTACCTGATCAACACTTGGGTGCAAATTACAACTTATGTGCATCGCTCACGTCTGTATATTTTGAAATTTGTAGGACTTCACGAATTGAGGCTTTCGTAATATTTATATGGAATGCAATCAGTTTCATACCTGGAATCGGCATATAGTTTGAAGCGTTAATAATACATCTGTGGAATGCAACCAGTCTCATACCTGGAATCGGCATATAGTTTGATTTGGGTGTTGCTCAAAGTTTGAACAAGCTTTAGGTTCATATCTTCAAGTTGGCAGTATTTAGTTCTGAAAGTATTGGTAATACCTTTATTAACTTGCCATGTCATTGCCACGAAGGCACTCCATTTTCAACATGGATTATTCCTGCCTAGTTAATCCATGTATAAGTGGGATACAAAATTATGAGTATAGAAAGCTGAGTTCATGCATGATTTTGGTACATAGGCGATGTTCATGTACTTTAATTATCTTGTATGATGTTTATGGATGCTCAAGTGCATGAACAGATACTGCCCTCATGCTCAGTGGCGGACCCAGCATTGAAGTTCAGCTCGAGCGAACTTTGACTATTGACCGTCGACTATCAGCAATCGTAAGTGCGAGGTCGTAAGAATATAATGAAGTTTTTCTAATGAAAGAGGAATAGAATCAGATTCTTATTTGGACGGTAAAGGGAGAGAGGTAGAAAGGTCTTTTACTGGGAAGTAGATATGCATTTTCTTCCCAACTTGCCAGAATTTCATCCCTACTAGCATGAACTCGAAGATGATTATCTGTAGAAATATGTCCTAATTTCATATCATATACCTCTCTTTCGACCTTTTCCCCATGTGCTTCAGTCATCTCAAGATGCTGCAATTGTGTCTAAATTGGATAAGAGTTCATAATACTCAAAAGGGAAGAATTCAAAACAAAAGAATACAATGTACCCAAACTCAAAAACTCCGCACAAACTACACACTAGAGGATAAAAGCAAAAGACTGCAAGTACTAAACTAAAATTACCCCAGCATATGAATATTAAGTGTGACTAATAAGGATCGTCAAGTCTCGTCAAAATAGTCCACGACTATTTTAGAATTGTTGTCAAATCCCCAAATCAACATAAGTTCACATGAAATCTAAGGCGTGCGAAAATCTCTTGGATTAAAATTTAGCAGAAAATGAGATAACTGAATAAAAATTTACGTTCATAAAATTATAGAACAGAAAGAAGGAAGAAAATATTACTTGCAGCATAAGTAGTGAGCAAAAAAGATGGCCAAGATAACCAAATCCAAAACCCATATTATTTGAATTGAGATCGTAATTCCCAAATGGCAAATGGCCAAAATCACAACTCACAACTCAATCACCCTAAATCCTAAATTAAATTCGTAATTCAAACAATTGTGCAACATAAATCAGAAAACTAATTTGTCATAATCTCATATAACTAATTTCTCATAATCTCATTTCAAATTTATTATATTGATACAACTAATTTCTCAGTTCTCATTTCAAATCAAAATCAGTGATCTGAAAGTGAAAAGTGCCAATTAATTCTTTATTTTATTTTTCTCCAATTCCAATTCCAAATCCAATTTCCCCAAATCCAATTCGTAAATCATCACATAAATCATGACTTCATAACTCATAAATAGAAAATAACACCCAAAAAAAAAGAAAAAAGAAAACTCACGGGTTTATGAAGTCGGTCGCTTGCAGGCTACAGCCGTTCACAGGAGCTTCCTTCGGCATTGGCACGACTAGCTCGCTGGACTGGTGGACAGTGGCGGTGGATGATTCACAGGTGGGGGGACCAGTGACCACGGACGGGAGAAGATGGTTGGAACCGCAGGATTCGCCAAGCTGCTGAAGCCAAGAAGTGGATATAATTGTGGTATGTGGATTCGTTTGAATTGGGGGGATTAAATGGGCTACCCATGTATATAATTAAGGATTGGGCCGCCAAACAAATGGCCCAATTACAAAACACAAAAAAAAAAGACAGGAGAAGAAGACGAACCAGAACAGAACCAGGCGAACCTAAGAACCAAAACCATCGCTGGCGCCGGTCTCCCTCTTCCCCAAAATGTTCTGGCGGAGCCCAGCACGGGCGGCCGACCCCCCTGGTCGGGTGCTGGGTCCGCCACTGCTCACGCTGCAATGGGTGCACATTAAGCTTGTTTTGGGTTCACTGTCCTATCCGTTTGTGTTAATTTAGCAGTAATTTCGTGTCACGTCCTGAAGTCTTATTGGCCATTGCAAAAACATTGTTAGGAAATATGAAAAAAAAAAAACACATATTAAACAAGAAAAATAGATATTGTGGATATGTTTGAACCACATTATTTTGGAAGAATTTATTTTCGAATAGTAGATTGATGGAGAATATATGGTTGAAAAAGAAGGAAAAATTACTGATGTGATTAAAAATATTATTTTATTGAAAAATTTGTGGTTGAAAATGAATAAAAGAATGAAAATAAAAATTTTAATGTGGTTCAAACATAAGCACAATTTTACTTCACTAATTTTATTGTCTATTTTACCTCTCGAAAGGTTAGAGTAGAAAGTACAAATCTTTTAAAAAATTGAAAAGGTATTAAGTCTCTGTTTGGTAGACATTTTTGTGGAGAGAATGTATTTTTGTAGAGATAATGTATTTTTTTGGTTGATGTGATGGGGAATATGTGGTTAAAGAAGAAGAAAAAGTTATTGATTTGATGGAAAATATTACTTTATTGAAGAATGTGGTTAAAAATAAGTAGAAAAATGAGAATGAAAAATATAATGTGGCTCAAACAGGGGCTAAAATAAGTTTAAATAGATAATATTTTTAAATCCAAGCAATAGCGTATTACCTATTCTACCCTCATGAAGTGAAAGTATAGGCGTTATTTTCGCTTACGCCCCTTGAGGTACTTATGATGTTTTATGTTGGTTATGTCTTTCTTTTTTTAAGAGAGAAATATGTATGCTATTTCTCTTAAAATGCTCAAGAAACTAAGTGCCTGTCTGGAGCAAATTCTTTGGCTAATTAGAATTGATATTTCAATCGTTGGGAGAGCCTGAAGCTGCAACTTTTGACTGTGTGTGAGAGGGGTGGGGGCTACCGTTTGAAAAAAAGGCTATATTGATGCTGGAAATCTGCTGGAAATCACTAGCAGACACGCCCTAAAACAAATGGCATGTAGCGAACCAATCTATACAAAAACCAATTGAGTCGAATGTCAGTTAATCCATTATCATTCCTACACAAGCGACGACAAATTTTAAAAGATGAAAGAAATTACCGTGGTGCTAGCTTAGCCTTTAAGTAAAGCTCCCTCGATCACTTAAACTTGCGTTTTTCACGTTCACCTCTCTGTTTGGAATTAATGACGATTAATCCATTAGATGTCGGATAGTTGTTTTAATGTTTATAATTAAGATAATTACACAAATTAAGAACACTTTTTAAATTCAATAGGGTATATTTCATGGTCCGTGTGATATGTCGGGCTCGTCATTAGTTTCAGTTACAATGATGATTAGAGTAGTTAATGTGAAATAAGATCCTCAATTAGGTGATCGTTGGGAAACAAGTTGAAATATGTTTACCAATATGAAATAAACATATAAGTTGGATGATGTCAAATAGAAATTACCCTATGTGTGCTCGCGGTAAAAAATCTGGATATGTGGCAAAGTTGTAAATTCATAATTTGCTAAATTCATTCGTAAATCCCAACGCACGTAAGTATACAAAATTAAAAACCATCATCGATTCATCTCTCTCTCTAAGAAGGACAAAACCCCCCCCAGCAACCTGCGGAAAACATGGATTTAAATTTACTATGACTTCAGATTCATCAGTTTCTTTATGCGTTTCTTGATTAGAATCTGCCTCGATCTGTGCCATTATCATTTCTGTAAATCTTCTGTTTTATGTGTACATAAATGTGTGTATATCTTTTATTGGGTTTCTTGATTTATGATCTGTGGTCTTTGCATCCTGGCTTTCTACGAATTTAAAGTGTTCATATGTCTTACATCTGTATTTATCTATTTCTATTTTTTATTCTTGTTAAGGTCGTAGAATGTTGCCTTGATTTTAAACTTTGGGTTTTCGTTTGCATGTTGTTCTGAAGGAATTTCCTTTTTTCAACTTTTTTGCAAAAATGGAAAAATCATCCATTACTTTTTATTATCTCATTTTTTTTCTGCTTCTGGAACTATGATTTCCATGCCGGATTAACATTTTTATGTGTAAACGTTCTTATTATTATTATTATTATTTGTATACTGGGTTTAGTTTCAGTTCTTTATCTTTGATATTTGACCTTTTTATAATCTGGGTATTTGGAGTGTAGCTCGTGTGTCTTTACTGTTCTTGTGTGTGATTCTGCATCTATATATCTTTATATATGATGGGGTTTCGTGTATTTTAGTTGAAGAAATTGAAAAAAGAAAAAAGGAAGAAATGCTGTTACCTTGTGTACGTTTTAGAGCTGAAAAGCCTGAAATCGAATTTTCTTTAATGTTAGGGCAAAGCATTTAAACGAATATAAAAGAGAGGTTGAAATTTATAGTGAATATATTTACAACGGACTTTAATGAAGATGACACCTCCTTGATTATCAAATTTGGAAATATTTTGAACTTGCATTGTAAAAGCGGCTTATTCCAGTTACCCCTTAGACGATATGCATGTACGAACTTTCTAAAAGTCTTTGATTTTTATACAAGGCTTTGTTTTCTTTTGTTACACGGAGAGTTCTTTGTCATATCTTGTTCATAAATGAAAATATTATGAGAATCTTTAGTATAAAAGACAAACAAGCCGTGTTGAAGCACAAATGAACCATTTGAACGACACATGGTTGGTGTTCCCATAGAGGAAGCAATATGACAGGAGCAGTTTCTATTCTTTCATATGATATTTTGAATACAATATACAATCTTATGAAGTATGTTTGCATGTGAAGTCACGCATATAACAACCTCAAGAAGCTAAGCTTTGTTCTTGATTGGAGTTGGCTACGTGACTTGTTTCTCACCTTTGATACATATAGTAGGAGGAAGGCAAAGACGTGTACCTTTGTTATCTTAAGATCACTTTTCCATGCTTTGCCATCTTACTCTTGGGTTGCATTGTCCATTTGGATAGTTTCCTCTTAGGATCCATATAAGACGTTACCATTGTCAAAGTTCAAGTAAGTCTTTCCTTAATTTAACCCTGACTTCTGTTGTCTTTGGTCATTGGTGTACATACTTATTTCTTAAGTTAGTCGTTCTACTATGACCACATATCTATCTTATTATTTTGTTTTTGTTACTTCTTGTTACTGACATTTTGTTCTCTAATTGCCTACAATCAGTACCATAAATAGCATATCTAATGTAATAATCATTTTGTAGAACTTATCTTAATTAGATATCAATTGATCATAGAGATTTTGCATTGCATTTTTCGTAGCTTCTGACTTCTAATTTTATGCACTGTATTCTAGCTACAAGAATGCCATAGCAATGTAAAACCAGCTCTATATTTGCACGTGTACTATATTTAGGGTGCTAAAATGTATGTGCAGTAGCCAAACTTTACAAGTGAAAATTGCTAAAACATACATTGTGTGTTACGACTTAGTTGACCTATCAAGGGAACCCAGAGTGACTGTCATTTTATGCAAGTTCTCTCGAGCCATATGCAAGTTTTAAAGTTCATTGTGCAATGGAATCAATTTCTGCAGCTCTACTTTTACCTGGATTGATAGCTTCCATTTACATTTTTACCATGTGTCCATGTCTGATTGAAGTTTGATGCTTGTCCAGTTTCGTATGTGGGATTGCACATTTCTTGCACTTTTAATTTTGGGGTGCAAGGGACATATTTTTGTTTATTTATATGCTCATCCTATTGTGCTAGTGTCCCTTGGTAAAATGCAAAAAATATCACCACAATTAAACTAAGAAAATGTTCCTCTATATTGGCAGCACTTGAAGCATTACCTGGATAAATGGTGTATGGTTTGCTGATTAGGTTCTAGTTGGTTGGACGATCAAGGGTATTACAATGCAACCACAATTGCTGAAGCTTACCATCCGGTTGAATAGGGAACAAAATAAGGTTAATGATTCATCTGCCCCTAATCACCCGATTAGAATGGAAGGAGAACCAAATATCCCAAATAGTTCTACTCTTGGGGGCAGCCTGGAGACCACTCTTCAGGATCCATTTTCTTCTACAGATGGAGAAGAAATTCATAACGTAGGAGATGAAGAAAATCAAGCTGGAAATGCTCAAAATCAGTTGGTGCTTTATGACCCTGCTGTTGCCACTAGTGCTCGTGGAGTTGAAGCTGTCCCAGATTCCATTGCTCATCAACCTCCATCCTTTTCTAGATTCCCCCTTTCAAATCAGCCATCGAGGGTATTGCCAGCTGTAGGGGCTTTCACTGTCCAGTGTGCCAACTGTTTCAAATGGAGGCTCATTCCATCAAAGGCAAAGTATGAGGAAATACGGGAACACATTACAGAACAACCCTTCTTATGTGAAACAGCTCGTGAGTGGAGGTCTGATGTATCATGTGATGATCCAACTGACCTTATGCAGGATGAAAGCAGGCTTTGGGCAATTGACAAACCCAACATTTCTCAACCCCCTCGTGGGTGGGAACGACTTCTGAGAATCAGAGGTGAAGGCAGTACCAAGTTTGCAGATGTGTGGGTATCTTATCCTTTAATTTCTTTCCTGTTGTTTGTTTCAAATGGCTTTTGAAGCCTTGACTTATGGAGCTGACATTAATTTCATGGACTTAGATCTAAGCTCACGCAAGGCTTGAGATCACTGTTTTTCAGATTTACTGTCAAGATTGAGTACCCATTGTTTAACATTACTTGCAAAAACTGATACAGAAACATCTTATTTCTTCTAGCAGATAGATTATTTCTGAAACTAAGTCTATCTTTGTTTTCTTCAAACAGATTATAATGATTTGAGTTATGGAACTGATGTTATATTCATGGACAATATATCTAAAGCTCATGCTAGGCAAGAGATCAAATTCCTATTTTTCTTTAGTAATGATTGAATATGAAATTTTTAACATGTTATGAAAAAACTGAGATAAATATTTTTTTTCTCTCATAATGAATGCAATTAGCTTCCTTTTTTTTCCCCCACAAATCTTCCATTGGCAGGTCTTTTACCTCAGTAAGTTTATTTGAAAAACTGGTTCTCTTCACCATGACTTAAGTCACAGTTACCTGCTTCTATTATTTAACCATGTTGGGTTTAATGCGACTGGTCTTCCCTATGACCACGCAATGCTATAATCTGAGAGATTTCTTGGACATCAATATTGTCATATTTGTACATGGCCAAGAATTTTACACATTTATTAAAGAAAAAAAAAAATATGTATGAGGAGGGGATATTGGGTGCTCATGTAGCTCACTCGTCAAGGTATATTGTCTCGAGAGGCAAGAATTTGATTCTTCTTGTATATATTCACCCAATACTAATTACTTAAATTAATTGTGAAAGTTCATTATTGATTTATACATGTATTTGTGTTCACTTCATTTATCAAAATAAAATTACAAATTTATTATCATGGTAAAGAACAGATCATATTCTGATTCAGATTGTGTTTTGGGACACAGGTATTACGTTGCACCGACAGGCAAGAGACTTCGATCAACGGTGGAAATTCAAAAGTGTGATCCTCCTCGGCTCCTCTTATTTATTAAAAATGTTTCTTCTTTAATTAATTCCTTAACGTACAAATAGTTGTTGTTGGGTGTGTGCATTTGAAGTCAGAATGTTTGCTTGCTTACATTGTTTTGGGGGTTTTACAATGCTTTTGCTTTCAAGGTACCTGGATAAACATCCAGAATATATTGGAGAAGGTGTTACAATGTCACAATTTTCTTTTCAAGTTCCAAAGCCTTTACAAGAAAACTATGTCAGGAAGCGTCCTCCTCATTCTGCACCTTCCTATGATGCTGTCGACCACGGGACGCCAGCTCTTGATCCCTATAAAGGTACTTTATGAAGTATACCTGATTAATACATTTATCTCAGCATCTTCAAGGAAACTGCATTATTTTCTCTTGGATGAGTTCATTAGTGCTGTGTGCTGTAATAATTAGACATCCATTATTGACTACAGTCTACAAACATATTTTCTCCCTCTTTTCCTCTTCTTCTGTAATCCTGGTTCTTGTTCGTTGTGTCCTACATCATATTGTTTTCTCTATCTGAAAGTTGTATAAATTGAATAAAAAATTTATGCACTGTCATTGCACTTGCTCAAAGCACAATTTTCGTGCAACTATTACATGCTTTTTAAACTGAATTTGATAATTAGCATTTCATGATCTGAGGTTCATATTCCATTTAGTAGAAAATCGTCCATCAGGTAAGCTGATGAACACATGAAGCTTCAAATGCCTTTTTCTGCTAAAAATGATATTATGTTTCTTGCAGCCATAACATGGGTTGGTCCCGATGAGGACACAAACTTGCAACTCGGTGGAGGGCCAGGGCTCTCGACTCCTTATTCCGAGGTTCCTAATCTCAAGCCTGAAAGTCAACCAACAAAGAAAAAGAGGACACCTTCCAAGCGAAGGTTCAATGGTAAATTAGTTTATAATCAAAACCAGGTGAGCGCGGAACAATCCCCTCAACTCTAAGGATGCAGCTATGATATCTATGCTAGTCAATCAAGCAGGCTATTTTGGTGCTTACCCTGTGAAATCCTTTTCAAACCTGATGTTCTGGATGCTTTGCAGCTATCTCGCCTTGTATAACTAGATATAGGTCTTTCGGTAAATGTTTAGTATTTGGGACAGGTTTGGGTCTGGAATGAAGGATATTACTGTTGTATACATGTGGTTTACGGTTGAAATGACTAAGTCACCATTGTATGGTGCTACGTTGATGGACACTTTCTTTTAATGTATTAGTCTTAATCCTATAGATTTCAGTGATATGAAAAGGAAAACACAGAAAAAACTAATCCTCTTAGCTATGACAAAATATATGTAATTGACAATATTTTCGACGTTCAGATGAACAAAGCAAAAAATGATTTGTAGTTGTCCTTCACAATTTTTAGCTTTTTTGTATTTTTGTCCTGCTGTTTATTTCTTGGCATTATTGGTCGGCCCAACATGGTTCTTGTGGGCCTCATTCTCAATAGGCAGGCTGGTTTGGCCCTGTCGGAAGTTGCAAAATGTACATGGCATCTAGATATGTCGATTCAACCCGTTTTACACCTCTGTGTTAAAGTCTCAAAACCCGAGAAAGAATTGATACGCTTATTAGAAAGGGACTCAGAAAACCTTTCCTTGGAAAAGGTAGAAAATGCATAAATAATCAATAGCTACTTTTGCATACAGCTATTGTGGACGGAATATGATCTGCATACCCCTAATATTATCACCCTGCTTTACAACTTGTACTAGATAATCCAATGTTCTCTCAGTGATGATCTCACGAGGTACCAACAACGGAATTCCAGGAGGGTGAGGGCAAATGGATTTCCCACAATTTTCCCCTGCTATCTCCCTGCTTTAGTTTTGTTTTTCTAGCGAAGAAAGCATCTCTCGTGGTTGATCCCATGTGAAAAACGTTGTCAGAAGGGGCAGTTTGAGCGAAAACCTCGAATCTATGGGGCTGTAATGGCAAAAGGAGAGCCGATAAATGTTCTAGTCCAGCAACAAGTATTTGAACATGGTTTCTTGTAGTCCTAGGCTGAATGCTAATGTAATGGATCTTGTGCTAAAGAGTTCTGGAGCAATTCCACGAGTATTATTTAAGATATCATTAGCTTTGAAACCCGACTACCCGAGAGGCCGAGTTTCCAGACACAGATGGTGTTACGCAAAGGATCAGAGGTGAGGAAATTGGGCAAGGCTTTGGAGGATTAAGAACTGAATTCCAGGGATTTTATTGATCAAAGTTCTGGCTTCAGCAGCCAATTCCATTGCTCTGTTGAAAATATCTCTTGGGTTCTTGCTTAATTGATGCCTAGCAGCATCCAGTGAAGACAAGAGGCGCCAATTTGGACTGGTGGTTAACAGTTCAGTAATTCAACTTTAAAAGTACAATAACGAAAGATTTCATTATGAAACTCACCATTTTCTCTGCTGCTGCTACTTTGCTCACTGTCTCAATTTGATCAACTCAACCATATCACATATAATGGCAGTGGGGGAAGACGGCACGTTGGCAAGAAAAAAAAATGTACGTGCATTGTCTGACAGCACTGATCAATAGAGTGAACATCAGGAATTCGACGTGATTATAACAAACTGTACGATAAATCGGACAATATCGTCCACAGTCATGCCACATTCTACGAGTCAAAAAAATGTTTGAGGGAAGGGAAGGTGCCGAGGATTCAGCGCGCAACTAGTGCCTAACTGGTACCTTTGAGGTCAACATCTGCAATTCTTGTTTGTTAGGAATGTTGTTAGAATGTTGACAATGCCAATATAGAAACTAAAGTAATTACATGGAATCATTAGTTGCCAACATGTTAATGTGATTCTCTTACTTTTACTTTCTGAAATGTTTTTCTTCCTTTTCTTCGCCCCGTCTGGTTTGGATAAAATTAAACATTTAGGCCATGTTTGATTGGCCTTTTTTCCTTCGAAGTTGGAAATAAAATTCAATTTCATTGCTTTTGACATGTTTGATAGGTAGTATTTTCTAGGCAAAACCAATTCCCACCCCATGTCCCACACGCCGCAATTCCATGTTTTTAGGGAATTCATGTTCTATTGTCTTTTTTTTTTTAATAATGGAAATAAATTTCATAATCAAGTGTAAAAAAAAAATTCACTTTCATGGACAATTTTGATACAAACGAACACTAAACTTTAATGAAAAAAATGATTTTTTAGATTAACTTTTTGGCAATAGAAACAAATTTTATGACCAAGCGTGAAAAAAATTATCACTTTAATGGACAATTTTGATGCAAACGAAGGCCAAACGAATACAAAATTTAAAAATTTTTCGGGTGAAAAATTATATCAATCAAACATACTTAATTAACAATTCCCTGTAAAACAATTTATAGGCAATTACTTTTCTTGGAATTCATTTTCTTTTCATCCATTTTTCACCCTTGGAATCAAACGGATCCTTAGTAGATTTTGATAAAAGTTGATGAAATGTGTGACCCCAAAAAATTTCTTAACAAGTTCAATAGTCAACCAACACAGAATTTAGTCATTGTTTGACTCCTTTTAAAACAAAATAATTTATTTCACATGTTCAATTTGAACCACACATTCACATGATAAAATATTTCGCACGTAAATTCAATTTTTTTTCTACTTTTTAATCACATTTTTTTTTAAAAAAATTACTATTAAAAAAATTATTTTTACACAATAACTAACATAAAATATGTGCTTAGTCACACCTATTTTCCCAACGTATTAAACACGTAAAAGACAACAAAAACATTCCCAAATAGAATAGCCGCGAAGAACAACCATAAAAAGGAAGCAATTTTCAGAATCTTCTACTGGCATTTAAACTTCAAACTCTAGTTTTTCAGATTTGGAAATTGGGATGATGATTTTGTTGTTAAACATTTTGGAAACAATTTTAAAATGATTTTCTATCAATTTGTATATGTGACTTTTTACTCCAATTTTGGGGTACCATTTATGATGTTGATGTTGATACGTAGTCAACTTTATTTTTCTATCATTCGTTATCCAATGTTTATTAGAATTAAATTTATTTTTCTATTGTTGATCTTTTCATTAAGCTATTACTTGTTAATTGGGAGAGGTGGATGAGATTATGTTAGTCGAGATATGATTATCAGTTCAAAAATGTTAAATGTTCATACACTATTCGATCTGCACTCTTAAAAAACTATCGACACGTATCTCACCAATATATTTATCAGTTGTATTATAATACTATGAGTTGTCCAGCATGTATATGATGATGGTTCACAGAATCTCAATCGACAACTCACATAAGGAGTATGTAGTTTTTTTATTGAGGTGGATCCCACGTGGGACCCACCTCTATGTGAGCTGTCAGTATGAATTTTGTACATGCAGTACTCTAATACTAGAGAGGTGCTACAAGTACAGGGGTCTTTTCACATATCTTGCCAGACACTTCACATTGAGCCTCAATTTTTTTTAATTCATTGGGATGTGGCTGACTACAGTGAGAGGCTAGTAAGGCCCTTGTGAAAACACACCATGTACTTGGGGAATAATCCCTAATACTATAGAACCACGTCCTTAAAATGTGAGTTTCCTTTTCAGAAACTATTGGACGTGACAATTAATTTTGTATTTTATTATGATTTTTTAACATTTTATATAATTTTATCTTGCGGATCACGACAACGTTAGACCCAATTTGTATTCGTTTAAGTTTAGCACATGTCTGGGAGCAAAATTTCAACCCAAAAAATTGATTTTTGAACCGTTAAAGAGGAAGAGTAGCAGCCATTGTTGACTGACTGTGTCACAGGTGGGGCCCAGACTTTAAAAAAAAAACGGCCATATTTCTGATGAAAATTCGATGGAAAGCCCCTCCAGACATAGCCTTAATAGTTTTTGAAATTACGCCGCTTTTTTATTTTGCTAAAAATTAATTTTTTTAGTAAATTTTAATAAAATTTATAAAATATGGTTAAAAATTAATAAAAATTATGAGACTTCGTAACTTTGATGTTGTGTAATGTATAAAATATTTTTTTAATTAATTAAATTGTAGATATGTAAATTATTTAGTTATTTTTCAAAGGTTCCATGTATTAATAATACTGCACATTAGATTTTTTTCAAAAAAGTTTTTGTAAAAAAGTTTACTTGAAATATTTTGCCCTTACTTGAATCTCATTTTTGTAAGATAATCTACTTTAGAATAATGATTTTTGGAGAGCGCGTGATTAAAAAAAGAAATTTTTTTTATTTACGTGTAAAATTATTTTATGAAAAAATGTGCGATGGAGAACGACTTTTGAAAAAGTGGGAGCCAAACATAGGCCATATAAATATTTTTATATTTTGATTATTTATCTATCTAATTAAGAGAACTTATTTTTTTATTCTTTTAAAAATATTTTTTAAAATTGATCATCCCACTGTAAATAAATTCTATTTTAAATAAAAGTTTTTTAAAATGAACATTTGTAGAAGAATTTCATTAATTTCGTACAAATCCATAAAAGAATTTTATTAATTTCGTGCAAATCCATAAAAATCCACCAAAGTCAAAAGTCGTATAACAGAATTGAATGTTCATTTTCTGCCACTGCGCAAGATAGATTTTCTCTCCTTTGCAAGCTTCTCTTTCTTTACCCAGTTTTTCCAGAAGGTTTAACTGTTCAAAGTTTAGCACCATTCGAGTTTTCAGGTACTCCATGCACACAGATTTGTAAATATATACACAACAAAGCACTTTTTACTTAATTCAGAAGGTTTACTGAAGCAGTGATTTTTTTTTACTCTTCTAGAGTTCTTGATTTGATTCGATACTCTTTTTTTACATTCTATATACGATATGTCCGTGTTACTCGATTTAAATCTTTAAATTCAAATTATACATTTGATGCAGGACAATCCTATTATAAATAGGGTAAATTTTAGTTATTTATAATAGGATTGTCCTGCATCAACATTATTGTAAAAATGGTGCATTGTTTACCACGTCTGAGTAAATTGACAAATTCTCTCTCCAGATATGAAGATATGTAATAATCATTAATTATTTCTATTTTCTATGAGTTTGTAGACTGAACTGTTTACGAGGATTTTACTGAATATAGAAATGTGGAAGCTGAAAATAGCGGAGGGAGGGAACCCATGGTTGCGCAGTGTGAACGGTCATGTTGGTAGGCAAATCTGGGAGTATGATTCGAGCGCTGGGTCTCCAGAAGAGCTGGAGGAGATCGAGAAGTTTCGTGAGCAATTTCGTAGCCAGAGATTTGAGAAAAAGCACTCCTCTGATCTTCTCATGAGATTTCAAGTTCAGTGAGGCCTTATTTAGCTATATTTTTTTTAATTTCAACCATCAAAAATCTTACTAAAGTTGGTGCAGTTTATCATGTATACAAGTGTGTTTAATCATTTTCAAAATCCATATTCTTTTCTTAACATAATTCAAGGTTAGTTAACAGGTATTAAATTTCATGCCCCAATACTCCCAAAGTAGGTTATTAGGATTAAGAAACAAACCAAATGAACCTGGTGATAGAGAATTGTTTTACTGCTCAAAATCACAATGCTAAAGCTTATATTATCATATTTAGTGCATGTTATTGTAATTAGTTCTATTAGTACCTGCTTGTGCATATTCATTTACTCAAATGAGTGGAAGTTTGATGAATCTTCGTATAAGGGGCTCGCAGCGTGCCAAATTGACACAAGATTATAAAAAGCAGGAATGAGGAAATGGTGGTGGTGTCAGTATAGAGGATCATATTATCTTATAGAGTGATTATTTTGAATATTTAAGTTTGATTATTCAGAAGGGAGTGGACATTAATGTGACGTGGTGCATATGGTTAGAGCAAGATGAATGAAGCGGAGAAGTGCTATGGGGATCCCATGTAATCAAAAGATATAAAGTTAGAATGCAAGTTCTATAGAATTCGTTGTTAGACCAGTTATGCTTTATGGTATATTCAGTCAATGCAGTATATTCAGGACTCACGTGGTGAGTGGCTGCAGAGTCAATATACAAGGCATTGTAGGTGTTTAGGAGGCTGGGGTGCTATCCTAGCAGCCATGGTGGTCAGAATTTGTAGTTGAGTAATGATTCTGTGTATAGTTCTGAAATTGGGTAACGTGTGTGGTGATGACTGGTAATTCATGTTGGCTATTTGGTGGCATATTAGTGAGTGTGGCCACAAGTCTGACACTTGAGGTTTTTCACTGTTGTTTAGGAAGTTTTGTTTTGGTGACCATTTTTTGTTTTGAGTATGAGCCCTGTGGTTTTCCCAAGATAATGGACTGGGAATTGGGAAAATTTCTACTGACAGGAAAGCATTGAAATCCACTTTGATAGTTTTGTTGTCCTTGCTTGAATTGAAAAGGAGATTTCGAAAACTTTTTGTTACCTTGTAGTTAGTGAGATTGGCTCGAGCAAATTGTATATTTCTGGGCCGAGTTCTTTCTTTCCAATCGGCATTCATAACTAAATAGTAAACTGTTTATATCCTCAATTGAAGGTCTCTCTGTTCTGTTACGTATCCAAGTGACAAATGGATTATATTCAGCTCCTATTCATCAAGCAAATAGGCTAGATGTACTTTATATGATATTGTCTCACACATGGTAGCAAATTTATCGATTACCTCCTTGATTTGAGCTATATGATTAGAAAAGGGACACATCCTTTTTGATTTCTGAGAGCTGTGACCTCAAGCCAAGATCACGTACAGTGGTGTTAGATACTTATACCTTCTTTAGGGCCTTTCAGATTTGTTGAGCTGTGGTATGTCCTACGATCTTGATCATCATGGCTTCTGTAAGTGAAGCATATTTCCAGGTCATGACAAGCCTGTGGAATCTCTGTCGTTGTGTGGAATGAGGATTTCCTATTTGCTGCTGCAAATCCAGAAATTTTGGATGACACCGCGGTGAACCATCAAGAAATTCTTCAAGGCCTTTAGCCATCACAACATTTAGTAGCCGAGTCTTCCACAATGGGTTCTTTGTTTGGTCTAATTTTATTGTATGTGGTTGAGAAGGTGAAGGGAAAGGCTGGGGAAGAAACTGAAGGAAAGGATCTGTGAGGTTATGCATGTACACAGGTGTTTGAGGAAACTGAAAAGCATTGTCAAGAAGGGGAGGAGCTCTATTATGAGTTATATGTGGATGAACCATGGTGGGTTGATTTTCAGGAGGTTAGTTGTTATTGATTGATGTAAAGCTGGTAGTATCGGGCTACTAGCTCCTGACTTTTGTGGATTTACATCCATGTAGCTCAGATACCAAAGCAGAATTGATTTATTGATTTTAATTTAGATAATTTGGAGAAGATGCTGAGCTAATTGCTAAGATGAGGCACCTTATAGTTATATTTATACTGCAAACTGTAGAAAATATATCCGGATGGACATGCTGTACACATGTATACAAAAAATAACAAACAAGTGATTAAGCTAACTATCTAGTAACAGAAAGATAATGAACAGAAAATGCATCTTCTAGCACAGGGGGGATATTATGGTATAGGCATCTTCTAGAATTAATAGCCATGTTGCAGTGATTGAGTTTTTTTGGTCTGTGTGTGGCTGCATTGCTGTTCTGGTTTAGACTTTAACATGCTCAAGTCTAAATTTACTGGAATAAGACGTAGTTTGTTATTATTGTTGGGGTTTCTTTTGATCTCTTGGCTTCCTTGAGTCAGCTTTTTTTTATTAATAATGGGGTTTGGCAGTAGAGATGGATGGATTCTGTGGAGACATGCTATGATGGCCATCGTTGAGCTATTTGAATATAGAGGAACTCTAGAAATTTCCAGCATGTTTTTCTCTCTCTGCACGGTTTGTGGTTAGGCTAGTCTTGCTTTCTTGTTTAATGGCAAAGGCAGCAGGTTCTTTCATGGTCAGACCTCAGTAAGTGCTTAATCAGCTGGAAGGAAATATTCTTGTTTGGTTTTGTACTTCAGATCTAGTTCTTTACATGTTTTTGAGGAGTCCATTCTGTACCTTTTAACATTTTCCCAGTCATTTTTCATCAAAAATACAAAATGATGTTTGTCTTGCAAAGTTCAACATATATTGTTTCTGGGGCATGTGGTTAAATGGAATATTATTACACCTTTATGCTGAAAATGGTGTATTGCACAGTCATTGCTTATGTTTTTCTTATGAAAAGAGTGCCTATTCAGTTGTTTGTTAAGGTAATTGCCATTTCCTCTTCAATTTTTTGGAATGTAGTTTTCAAAGGAGAACCAAAGCTTCTCACTGTTGCCCCAAGTTAAGGTAAGAGAGACAGAAGATATTACAGAAGATAAAGTAGTCGATACATTGAGGAGAGCAATCAATTTCCACTCAACAATACAGGCTCATGATGGTCACTGGCCAGGAGATTATGGTGGTCCCTTGTTTCTAATGCCTGGCTTGGTAAGTGTTGATCTTTCCCTCTCATCGTTTCTTAATCTTTAAGCGGATATCTCTACTAGTTGGATGCCCCCAAGGAAGGTTTTCCTAGTGATATTGCATTGTTTTATGTCATTTGTTTCTGTAATTGTCGTGAAACGATTCTTATACAACAGCATGTAGCTTGTATCATTCGTTTTTATGAATTTTCTTGTTCTTTCCAACTTGATGGAACAGGTCATTACCTTGTATGTTACTGGGGCATTAAATGCTACTTTGTCAACAGAACACAAACGTGAGATGTGCCGGTATCTTTATAATCATCAGGTAAGGATAGTGTATTTTTAGCAGGCGAATTTACAGTGCATTTTTCATGGTGTCTGTACATGTTATCTGAATTTTCAACGTTTATATCTGTTATGATTTAAATCTTCTTATTTTCTGTTGTTGGGTAGCAGCATGAGTAAATTTCTAATTAAACCCTGTAAACTGCAGAACAGAGATGGTGGGTGGGGTTTACACATAGAGGGCCCAAGCACCATGTTCGGTTCTGTGTTGAATTATGTTACTCTGAGGTTGCTTGGGGAAGAAGTGAATTATGGAGATGGTGCAATGGATAAAGGACAAAAGTGGATTCTGGATCATGGCGGTGCCACTGCAATTACTTCCTGGGGAAAAATGTGGCTCTCAGTTAATAACTGATCCTTCACCTTGCTTATTATACGATTTCCATTTTTCACCACATATATTTCCCATTTGTTAATACCCTGTCTCTGTTGAGATATTAGGTACTTGGAGTATTCGAATGGTCTGGAAACAACCCTCTGCCACCTGAGATATGGCTTCTCCCTTATATCATTCCAATCCATCCAGGTCACTGAACGTCTATGCTTGTCTTCTGCTCATCGTTTTCCTTAATAGTTCTGATGGGGGAGTGAAGATTAGAATAAATATAGGGTTTAGATAGGATTATAAACTAGAGATAATTTAAAGTTATCTTTGCTTAGATTGGACTAGATTAGTTTTAAATTTTCAATAATGTTTTAGTTTATTACAAGTTCATTTGCTTTTAACTTCATTATAAATAGGAGTAGGATTCCTATTGTATTGGACTCATTATTATTGAATATTTTCCCCCCTATATTCTTCTCTATTTCTTCCCCTTTCTTTTCCTTCTCTCTTTCTGTTTCTCTGCCTCTCTACTCTTTTATTCTATTTTCTTCCTCTTTTATGTTGTCACTGGTGCTCGGGACGGGCAATTAAGTATCAAATGAGTTCTAAATGTTGTTTCCTCTAATAAAAGATAAGTTTCTTTTGATATTGCAGGAAGGATGTGGTGTCACTGTCGAATGGTTTATCTGCCCATGTCATACCTATACGGGAAGAGGTTTGTTGGTCCAATTACACCAATAGTTCTGTCGTTGAGAAAGGAGCTATACACAATCCCATATCATGAAATAGACTGGAATTTAGCACGGAACCAATGTGCAAAGGTTGGGAAGATCTATTTATTAGTTCCTAACATAACTAAGGATTTCAAATGTGTTCATGTTGTCAATTTGCATTTAACTCCTCACCCCCAACACCACCCAAAAAGGAAAAAAGATTGTAAAAGTCTCGTACTGATATTGATCGATTTTATGATGTACACAGTTCATTCAAATTGCAAATGTGTTGTCTTTCATCCACTGTAAGTTGTAATTTCATTATTCGTTAGCATGCTCTTAGGACACTCTATTCGAACCTTAAAAAGAAAAATTCTGAAAGATTGTGCCCCATCACCTCAAGCAGTGGCATCCCACTTCAAGAATAGAATGTGCCTACACCTTCTGTTACTGAACAAATTAGACTACTATTAATAATATTCATCTTTCAGCTATTCTCTGCAAAGGCAATGATTTGTGAAGTAGAATATGCCAACTGTTTCCACTCTAATGGTATTGTTCCTTGTTTACTCTGATGTTCTTTCATTTTGTGATGTCACCGCAGGAAGATCTATACTATCCACACCCTTTTATACAGGATATTCTGTGGGCATCTCTTGATAAGCTTTTGGAACCTATTTTCATGCATTGGCCCGGGAAAAAGTTAAGAGAGAAAGCTCTTCGTACCGTAATAGAGCACATACATTATGAAGATGAAAATACCCGCTATCTATGCATAGGCCCCGTAAACAAGGTCTGCTTACAGAATTTTTTCCAACTTATTATTGTACGGATGTTGAAGTTTCTGTTTACTTGGTGAAAAAGTGGGAATATTGTTGATGCTAGACTGAATTTGATGAAAAAGGTTTTGAATAACATCCTTCCTTATTAGGCCCCTGTTTGGTCCACATTAAAATTTTCATTCTCATTATTCTACTCATTTTCAACCACACATTCTTCAATAAAATAATATTTTCCATCACATCAATAACTTTTCCTTCTTTTTCAACGACACATTTTCCATCAATCTACTATTCCAAAATAATGTGGCTCAAACACACCCTAGGATGTTTCAAAATAATGCAATTCAACAAAAAATAAATTGCTATTTACACTCGATGGACCTACACTTATTTCTTTCACGCTTTCACAAATTCTATCTCTATCTCTCTCTCTCTCTCCCTAATTCTAATTGGGACACCTAAGGACAAGAGGAAAAATATTAAGTACCATCTTTGAAATCTAATCCATTCAAAATATGACACTGCAATAGCATAAGATGGAGTATATTTTTTGTTTCAACGACTTGATTGATTTATGCTATGTTTTACATGATTATTTTTCATTTATAGTTTTCTGTTTCAACTTTTTTCAAATATATGTTTACAAGTATCTATACCATTTCTTTCATTGTCTTTTTCCCGTGGTTTCAATGTAAAATGAAAGCTGAAGGTTGCAATTGGTAATATATTTCTTCTTTTTATTTCCTGTCCCCAAAAAAATGAACTGATCAGGTGTTAAATATGATTTGCTGTTGGGTGGAAGATCCAAATTCTGAAGCTTTTAAATTGCATCTCCCAAGAGTCAATGATTACCTGTGGCTCGCTGAAGATGGCATGAAAATGCAGGTCAGAATTCTAAAACTTTAGGAATATTTATTGCCTGCTTGAGCCACATTTGTTGTGTAGAATGCATTTTGGAATAATAGATTGATGGAGAATGTGGGGTTAAAAATGAAGGAAAAGTTTTTGGGCTGCGTATAATATTATTTATTGAAGAATGTGTGGTTGAAAAAAAAGAAAGAGAGAAATGTATTTTGACAAAAATGGAAATCAAACAAGGGCTTAGTGTAGAATTGGTTGATTCTTCTGCTACTATTTCAGGTCAACATTTTCTAGTTATCATTGTCTTGGCTACTTGAACATCTTAATTTTCAAACCACAAATAATTTTTGTCCTCAGTTCATTAGATAAAATGTAGGTCTCACACACATTTGAGACATCTTTGGCTTTATTACTGAAGGAGCTCTCAAAAGGGTCAAGTACACAACAAAGCCTATTACATCTCCTTCCTCTGACTTCTGAACTGTGACATTTGTGTCATGCTGCAGCATCTGAGATTTCAAATTTAAACATATCAATATTGCTACTATCTCCTTTGTCCAGACATGGTGTTCTGTTCTATGCCTATAGCACCCAATTTTTGTTTGAATACGACTTCTCATTTTTCAAGACTGCCTAGACTTGATTCTGATTATGATTTGGCATCCTAAATTAATGACTAATTGACCTTGGCATGAGTAGTACTCAAATAGTTGGAATTGAGATACATAATTGTTAGTCTTTATCATTCTTTGTCATGATAAGTACACTCTCACAGTGGTTTGCCTTTCATGCGTATTGTGATTCTGTTTCTATTCATTGATCTATGGCAGATGTAAGACTACTTGAGAAAACCTTGGTATTGTAGGGCTATAATGGAAGTCAATTATGGGACACTGCCTTCGCTGTTCAAGCCATCATTTCAACAAAGCTTGGGGAAGACTTTGGTACAACTTTAAGAAAAGCACATACTTACATAAAAAATTCACAGGTAAAATACATCTTGTTTTGACCATCATTTGTGGTATTTATTATCTTCAGTTTTCTGATCTTCCATGTTAATTTGTTTTGCGATTGCCTTTTTCTTGTGCGAAAGGTTTTAGAGGATTGCCCAGGCGATCTTAGTTTTTGGTATCGTCACATTTCGAAAGGTGCTTGGCCCTTTTCAACAGCAGACCACGGATGGCCCATTTCAGATTGCACAGCAGAGGGTTTGAAAGTATTGATAAGTTTAACATGAAGAAACATGAGCACACACACACAAACACACACATATTTGATATTTCATAATCTTTTCTTTCTAATAACCTTGTCTTTTTTAGGCGGTTCTCCTATTATCGAAATTACCTACTGAAATTGTTGGTGAACCGCTCGATGCCAGACGGTTGTATGATGCTGTAAATGTCATCATTTCATTACAGGTATTGCAATCTTTTAATTTAATTATTTTGGTTGTTAATTACATTGTAATGTATTGCAGCTATGTTAAATAGTTCCCTTACTCATACGGTAAGGGAGTTCATATAGCTCTGTTGTCCAATGCCTAGAAATGAATATGTATAACTAGCAAAAATGTTATCATTTTTATAGTTTTTCATTGTTCCAGCACTCCTAGAAGTTTTGGGCCTGTTAGTGATGGACCCTGCCAGGACTATGACTTTTATAATTTTCTTGAATTTGAAATGAAGGGATTCTAAGTTTTTTTTAGGAAAAGAATAAGAACTTTTTAAATAAAGGCACGTGTGGCAGCAAGGCTCTATTAGTTGAGCCTCAAACAGCTTGTAACAGTCCTGGCCAAGCAGTGAAAAAACTAATAATGTTAATATTTTGATTTTTTTGTCTGTCCTTGAGTTCTTTCTGGAAAATATTTTAACATGCAGTAAAAACATATGCAAAGGTGGTTCACGTAATTATGAATGTTTTTCTTGCTATATGCATTAAAATGAAGTTGAAAATTACTGAAATATTCCTAACCTGAGAATTCAAAATATATTTAACTAACTCAATCAGAATATAAAAAATTGAAGATAATTCTAAAGTAAGAGTGGAAGATAAAATTTAAAATGGAGATGACTTCCTCAAGATCGTATGACATTTTTAAAAAATTTCTTTTTTCCTTATGGGTTGTATCAGTTGTATTTCCTGCATTTGTGGATATTTATGCATCAGAGAATACACAGACATTTTTGCAAATATCTGAGAAAACCTTTTCCTGACATACTTGTAGAACGATGGAGGTGGCTTTGCAACTTATGAACTTACAAGATCCTATAGTTGGTTGGAGGTACTATGTTTAAATGTACATCTTTCTATGAAGAAGATATGGAAGCAGTCAATCGTATCACTTCTATGTACACAGATTTTATTTGTTTCCAATGCATTTTCATACCTGTGGATTCTACAGTAAGCTTTTAATCTGATTCTGAAGATCATTTCCCTTTGCACAGCTAGTCAACCCTGCTGAAACTTT
This sequence comes from Fraxinus americana, assembly GCA_035079005.1. NCBI lineage: Eukaryota > Viridiplantae > Streptophyta > Magnoliopsida > Lamiales > Oleaceae > Fraxinus > Fraxinus americana. Next base: position 31,450,129 of record CM068715.1, on the reverse strand, counting down.
TGGCGACATTGTCATTGATTATCCGTAAGATATCTGCTCGACTGCTGCTATGTATTAATTGTTAACTTGTACGCTAGGATTTACATTTTTACTCAAGTCTTTTATCTCAACAAAAACATTTAGAAGAACTGTTGGTTGGCATTGTACAAGGGCTGGTCCTTGATAGGCTGTGTTAAGTGGACTTGGGTAATGGGCGTGTGTAGATCTGTCAACTTCTAAAACTAGGATACATGGACATCTTAATATTTCTTAATCTTTGTCTTTACTATTTCTGACAATGGTCTTCAAGTTGTATAAACTGGTTCAAATTGGCAAGCCATGCTTATTTGAAATACTTCTAGAACAAATCAAACATTTTATATGATTTCCTAGTTATGATGATGCAAAAATATCATACATGTTCCACACATTCGTCTGTTTGATGTTGATACTTCAATGCATTGAGAAGAAGTAACATAGTGGGAGGTCTCTGACTTGAACCATGTGAGCTCTGTAGACATCAAAAGCAGTGCCTGACATGGAAGGAATTATTGTCATAAATACCTCTAATTCCTTTGTAGAGTTTGAATTTGTCAAATATTTGGTTATAGATGCTACATTCATCCGATTTTTTTGATTATAATACGAAGTACAATGGCTATGTAGCTATGTTGAATGTACCTCGGCGGCTATTCAAGCTTTGGCAGCTTTTAAGAAATTATACCCTGGGCACCGAAGAGAAGAGGTGGAACGTTGTATTGAAAAAGCTGCTAAATTCATTGAAAAGATACAAGCGATGGATGGTTCTTGGTAAGTTTTATTACTCTGTTTTCTCATGCTTTCTCATTTTGGAGGGATGTGATGCTTTCTAATAGATAATTATTTGTATCAATATCATTTTTCATTCTTTCCAGCCTTGCTTGCTCAGTAGTTACAATTATTCATGTCGTTCATGATTAATATGCATTTAAATGTTAAAAATTTCTTGACAGGTATGGCTCTTGGGGTGTTTGCTATACTTATGGGACATGGTTTGGGATATTAGGTCTGTTCTCTGCTGGACGAAACTTCAGCAATTGCTCTAGCATCCGTAAAGCTTGTGATTTTCTGTTGTCTAAACAGCTTCCTTCTGGTGGTTGGGGAGAGAGCTATCTTTCATGTCAGAACAAGGTTTTTGTTATGTAGAATAATATCTTACTCATTTCGACGATTGCTTTTTTTTTCCTTTTCCTTTCTTTTGGTATTAATACATTTGTCCTATGTTTGCCTCGAGTTTATAAACTATTTATAAACACCCAAGCCACTTTTTATCCACACATTTTGAGTGACCCACAAGCACTACAAACTTATTCACCATTCATTTCTATTTATTTATAATTAAACTATTTATAAGCACTTCCCAAACATGCTCTTGGTCTTATTTTTTAGAAAAAAGTGGTCTTGGGCCACTTTAGAGGATACATGAAAGTTGTAACACTCTCATGATAATTACAAAAGTTAAGTTTATCATAGATAGACTGAAATATGAAGTGTGAGAAAAATCAAATAAATTTAAGTGTAGTTTTCCTTGTCATTTTGAATAGTTCCGAAAACTGGAAACTGTCAGCAAGGTATGCGTAAAAAATTCTCGTTGAAGAATGATTATCTTTTTCTCTACTTCAAAATGTGTGGAAATTTAAGATTGTTTCTTGGACACCCTTGGAGATAGATTTGATGGAAGACTCAAACTCTAAAGATTTAAGATCTTACTTTTGTAGACTAATTACAGCTACCCCATAGACAGACTGCTTAACCCCTGTTTGATGGCCTTTATTTGGCCAAAACAATATTTTGAATAGTGATTTTTAGAAGAATGTGTTTTTAAAATGTAGAAAAATGTTTCGGGTTTACATGCAGAATATTTTATTGTGTGAATGTATGGTTGAAAATGAGTGTAGAAAAACGAGTTTTTAAATAATGGATGTCAAACAGGGGCTTAATCGAATCATGATACTGTTTCGGTACCTTTCAGCACTTAACAACCTGCAACAGTCCATTGAAAATTTTTCATCAGTGTGTATATCCAATGACTAAACTGATTATGTCATTTGAACTTGTTTATTCTCTTTATTCCATGTTTTTTGGCACTCTTAGACAAAATAAAAGGAGAAATAAAGGATAAAATACATGATATTTTTTTCCCGCGAAATGCATAAAATAAGAAATTTTAACATAAAAATTTCTTGTTTAGAAAGTATTGCTGGAAACTGTGGTACAAGCATATTTCAATATTAACAGTCGTCAATGCCCGGTGCCTGAAATGTTCTCTGTGCCAAATGAATTATTGACTATGCTTTATCTTTATATAGGTCTATTCAAATATTGAAGGCAACAGGTCTCATGTGGTAAATACAGCATGGGCTATGTTGGCTCTCATTGCTGCTGGGCAGGTACTTATATACCACGATAATCAAATGGAATCCTTGCGGTCTCATTTTGTTTTTTTTGTTGTGTGTGTGTGTGTGTGTGGGTGTGGGTGGGGGGGGGGGGGGTGGTAATTGTGTTCAGGATGGACTGATTTGCTTAGTTTTTATGCTTACCAAAGTCGACGATCAACATAGGAAAAAAAAGAGTTTACAGTGAGTTTAAGGATATTGAACATAACTCATTTGATTAAGGAAGCCGAAGGACTTGTAAAAGTCTGTTTTTTCATATCCTTTTTTTGCCCTCACGTCTTCTCCGTGATGTCATTTTGTTTTTTGTACTTCGTCTTTTTGGTAAAAATTGTTTTATCGCTACAGTTTCTTGATGAACCAATATGCAGCTCATCTTGACTTTAATATATGAAATTAGTTCTTTCCTGGGTCAGCATGATTCTATGTCAAATTATTGATGTGATCGTCATTTCACTGCCTATGCATTGCCCATCTCCTAGGTCCAGGTTGTCTTGAATATCGCAAACAAATTAATTTCTTCATTTATCTTTACTCTGCAGGCAGAGAGAGATCCTGCACCGTTGCACCGTGCAGCAAAACTCCTAATAAATTCTCAGTGTGAAAATGGTGATTTTCCACAGGAGGTAATTCTGTTAACTTTCAGCCTAAGTTATTGCTGAGCTGAAAGCTTTTGATTTGTGCATAAATATAATCTTAATTAGTGAATAATGTACAATGTGTGTGTAATGCACATATATACTAATAATCAATAGAACTCTACTTGTTTACCGTATGCGGTATAGTAATATCTCACTATGAGTATAACTCAGAAAGCGTTTATCACATAAATACTGTCATGCAATCGAATTCAGTTTGAAAATGTTCATCTCATAATAGGCTATAAGAGGGTCGTGGTGTGCATGTCAGTTGATTGTGTCCACATTTTTGGAACAATCTTTTGTATGATAGATGTTATACTAAGATGAAATATCTAGTTTCCTCGATTAACAGTTCAATTAATGACTTCTCCTCATAACTTTTTTCCTTTTCTATCTTCGTCTTGCTTTCAGGAGATTATGGGAGTCTTCAATAAAAATTGCATGATCACTTATGCTGCATACAGGAATATATTCCCAATTTGGGCTTTGGGAGAATATCGTAATCGGGTTCTGAAAACACCATGAATAAGAATTGCAGATGAACCCTAAAGTCAGTTTTCGATGTCTTGATATTTCTATATTATAGCCAACTTGATGTGGATATATGTTCTTCGTATGGTTTTAGTACTTGAGATAATAAAAATTCTCTGCTTCAGAATCAACCATTTGTACTTTTCAGTTGTGAGATTAGCAGTATCAAGATTTCGATTTTATATTGGGGATGTAGAGTACTTTTTAGATGGTTCATTACTCTTGTTTCTTTTGTTCTTCGTTTTTATTTTTTATTTTTTTTATCCTTTTTGATTTTATAATGGGAATGTCAAATTCTAAGTGAGTTTTGCATCAACTTGCTTATCACAGCATTGTAATGAATCCTACTGCTAAAATTCACTCGGTCCATCTTTTTCTCTGACATTGAATATCGAGTGCGCAAATAGGCGTGAATTAATGAATATCGAACGTATGGTACATATTTAATACGCAATGTTAGATACGAACTATTAATATATTGAATTAGATTTTAAATTCCGTTTATATGAGGAAGTTAATTTTTTTTTCCCCCTAGCAAATCAAGCAGTTAACGAAACAAAGTAAAACTTATCATAGTTTCTATCACAAGTCTTCCCTAATTTTTGTTTGGAAAATAAATTGTTTGAAATTTCAAATTTCATCTATAGATGTAAAAGTGATACTCCTAATCTCCTCGCTTTACATGGTAGAAACCCTGTGCCATGTTATGGGTTGCAAAACGTGGCCGACATTATCAAGTGCTTATTTTGTAGTGTTTAAAGTCTTATAAACTCAAATTCTTGCATAATAAATGAATAATAAATTGTGGATTTTTACATACTTGTTAAATAATGATTTTAAATCTTATGGAATGTGTTAATAATAAGTGAATAATGAATAATAAATTACGGATCTTGCAATGTGTGTTGATTAAAAATATTTTGACCAACTAAGTTTTGCTTTTTGTTTATGTTTCGATGTGGGTTTAATCCTTTGATCAACTAATCTTCTTGAGGTGACTTGTTGCGTAAGGTTCACTATAGATTTTTAGTAGATTTTGATAAAAAATAATAAAATGTGTGGTTGAAAAAATGTGAATCACAAAAAATGTGCGATTAAAATAAATTTTTGATTTTGATTTAGATTAAAATTAAAATTTTTACCAAACAGGAGCCTAAATTTTGAAATCGGATCCAAAACCGTTAACACACACACTCGCCTTTTGACTTCTTTTTCTGCACATTGAGATTCGTCTTTTATTATTCTATTATTATCTTCAAATTTCAACATTCAAATTAGTGCAAAATGCCTTTTATTTATAATTTTTGAATAAAATGGAATTCTTTCGTCAGTTCCTAACAATATGTCTGTTTTAAGAATGGCATAAAAACTCGTTCAATTCGAAATTCGTGGGGCCCCACCCCAAATGGGGCCAGAATTACCCGCCTAATCGAGTAAATGGGATAGGGATGGGGATGGGGATGGGGACGGGGCGATGGTCATTGCCCCGAAGCAGGTACGGGAATCATAGTCCCCGTCCCGCTACCCGTCCCGTTTAAAGTTAATTTTAAATTTAATTTTTTTATCTAACAAAAATAATAGATTTATCATATTTTTAAAGAGAACATAAGTTGTTTCTAATAAATTGGTAAAAAAGTAATAATATTTACTAAGTAAAGACATAAAAAAAATAAAAGCAAAAAATAAATAAAATAAATAAATAGGGCGATAAATGAGGCAGAGGACCTGCCCCGCCCCCCTTCTATCTCACCCCGAACCTGTCTCGTCCCGCTTTAAACGGGTATGAGGATGGGGTAATGTAACAAAAATACCCGATAAGATAGGGGTGGGAATGGCCGACCCGTCCCGTTGCCATCCCTAATCTGTTTTTTCATTTCTATATTATAGTCCATAGAATTCTCCCAAGTAAATCTTCTATCTTTTGAGAGGCAACGAAGATGACCCTTCGGAAATAAGGGGCTATAAGCATTGAGAAAGTGAACCTTGTACATTCTTCTGCAATTGTACATCTCTTCTTGTCTGAGGTTAAGTGTTGGGATTTGGAACCAATGCCCCCGATTATTTCATTACTTGTCAAAAAATGTAAAAAAAAAATTTTTTTTTAAAAAAAAAAAAAATAATAATAATCTTACATCTCATTTCTTCTGCTCTGCGGGAAATGGGCGCACCTAGTTAGCTTACGGAATCTTACTGTTGATATGAAGTGAGGGATATGCTGATACTACAATGTCCCCATCACCCCATGCATGATGTCCAGTTAAGTTCATGCAGAAGCCAAAAATGAAATTCCATGTCTATTTTGTCTCTGAAGTTATCTTGAAATATGCTAAATTGGAATTTCAGTTGTCTAGCTGTAAGTAAGAAGTTTGAAGGTGTAATTTGGTAGATTGTTAGATATTTATACAATAAATATAATATATAAAAGAAATAATTAATTCAGATGAAGTGTCCAATTGGTGAAAGTGTGGAATTTGTGCGGGAGATCGAGGGTTCGAGTCACATCTCACGCATTATATTAAAATGTCTTTGATTGGGGCCTTGAGCTCTGCACTTTCTTGATTCTAATAATAATAATAATAATAATAATAATTATTATTATTATTTATTTTCGAAATTATTTAATGGGTCAACTAACCAGTAAATATGACAGTTTTTAACTGTCGAGTATTAACAACCCATTACTAGTAGCCATAAAAATTGCAAATAACGCTGGATCATGGTGGAGACAGTTACATCTTTTTTCTACTTATATAAACACACATCTAGGCATTAGAAAATCATTAAAAAAATACGAAAATGTATCTTCCTATTCAGTAAAATATTATACTCAATTTTACATATATTATGGAGTACACTTGAGAGTTCTGAAAATCATTTGTGATTGCTGCACAATTGGTTTATTTGATTATTGTATCCTAGCGGTTATTGTCCACAGAGGTCGCAGCAGTTATCGACGGACAATTTCACTTTAGGACATCATGCTGTCACGAGACTCGATCAATCGATAAGTTTTATTTATGCACTTTACTGTATTGCAACTAGTAATATTTCTAACAATCTAAAGCGAAATTCACGTTTTTAATTAGTTGCCATGTCTGCAGTAGATATATCTGTTCCTAAATATTCTGAAAAGCCTGAATTATTTGATGAAAGAATTTTAAGAGATGGCAAATGAAGTTGGGATTTTATTTGACAACTCTTAAAGTTGTTGATATTATTGAATCTGATAAACCAGCTTCTAAAATTGCTGATAAGCTACTTATAAAGAAATATCGGATTTAGCTAATTGGGAACATAAAGATTATATGTGCAAAAATTATATTCTGAATTGTTTGACATTGATTTATATGATGTTTACTTATCGTGTAAATTTGCTAAAGAATTATGGAACTCATTATAAAAGAAATATGTCACTGAATATGCTGGAACTAAGAAATATGTTGTGGGAAAATTTCTAGATTTTAAAATGAATAACATTAGAACAGTGGTCAGTCAAGTTGAAGAATTACAGATTATAATTCATGAAATTATTGCTGAGGGATATAAAATCTGTGAGGGTTTTCAAGTGTTCGCTATAATTGAAAAATTATCACATTCTTGGAAAGAGTATAAAAACAGTTTGAAGTATAAAAGAAAAGAAATGTCATTAGAGTAATTTGATTATCAGAATTAGGATTGAGGAGGACAATAGAATGACAGAACGTAGGGAGAGGCCAAATTTGGATACAAAGGCCAATCTTATTGAAGGAAGTTCTGATAGCAAGAAAGTTGTTGGAAATTTTACCAAAATTCAGAACTTTAAAGACAGAATCAAGGGGAAGCAATTCATAGGAAAGAACAATCGGTCTAAACCCCAATTTAAAAATAAAACTGTTGGTGACTGTTTTGTTTGTGGTAAACCAGGTCACTTAACAAAGGATTGCCGAATTAGGAAAGGAACAACTATGAAGCACCAGGCTCATGTAGTAGAAGATGAGAATTTCTCTGCTATGGTGGCAAAAGTTAATCTAGTAAGTAACATGACAGACTGGTGGGTAAATTCTGGAGCTACCAAACACATTTACTGCACGAGATGTGCATTTTCTTCATTCAATCCTGCTAGTGATGGAAAATGTCTGTTTATGGGAATGCTTCCTCTTCTAAAATCGAGGAGAAAAGAATTGTGACACTTAGATTTACTTCTGGTCCTTAGTTTGAATGATGTCCTTTATGTATCTGATATTAGCAAAAATCTAGTGTCTGGATCTATTTTAGTCAAAAAAGAATTTAAAATTGTATTTGAAAGTGGTCAAGTTGTACTGTCTAAAGGTGGTACTTTTGTTGGGAAAAGGTATGCAGATGAGAGTCTATTTAAACTAAATGTTTCTGCAATTAATAATAAAGTTTCTACATCTGTTTACTTGCTGTATTATTATGATTTAGGGCATGCTAAACTTGAACACGTTAACATAAATTCTATTAAAAAATTAATGAGATTGGGAAACATTCCCAAAATTGATAAGTTTCCAAATGCAAAATGCGATACGTGTGTTGAATCTAAGTATGTTAGAAAATCATTTCCACATGTTGATAGAACTACTTTAATTTTAAGTTTAATACATTTTGATTTATGTGATTTAAAAGGATATGTTACTCGTCGTCAAAATAAATATTTTTTTAACTTTCATTGACGATTACTTTCGATATTGTAACATTTATTTTTTTAAGAGTAAGGATGAAAGTTATTCAAATTTTATTTCATAGAAAACTGAAATAGAAAATCAGTTAGACAAAACTATTAAAATTTTAAGATTTGATAGGGAAGGAGAATATAAAGTTGATTTTGATCAATTTTGTGTTGATAATTGTATTATCATGAGACTACTCCACCATATTCTCCCCAATCTAATGGGATAGCTAAAAGGAAAAATAGAACTCTAAAAGATATGGTCATTTCAATGCGAAACTCTTTTGGATTACCTTTTAACATGTGGGGGAGGGCCTTATTACTGCATGTTATATTTTTAACAGAATTCCCAATAAGAAAAATAATAAATCCTCTTATGAATTGTGGAAATGTAGAATACCTTCATATAAATATCTTAAAGTGTGGGTGTGTCTAGGTAAAACCTCTATTCCAGTACCTAAGAGAACTAAACTTGGTTCAAAAACTGTTGATTGTGTTTTCATAGGCTATGCTCTTCACAATAATGCCTACAGATTTTTAGTCATTGACTCTAAAAATATTTTGATTAAAAAGAACGCAATTTTTGAAACTAGAGATACATAATTGTTTGAAAATAGATTCACTTTTCAAGAAAAGTCTGCAGGACCAAGTAACTCTTTTAGTGTTCCTCCTAGAGTTAGAGAGTAGCCTACCGTATTAGAAGAAGCTGAAATTAGGATAAGCAAAAGACCTAGGACTGTTACTTCTTTTGGTCCTGATTTTCTAACCTATTTAGTAGAGGATGATTCTAGTACCTTTGATGAAGCTATGTCTTCGTCAGATTCTATATTTTGGAAGGAAGTTATAAATAGTGAATATGATTCCATTATATCTAATAACACTTGGGAATTAGTAGACTTGTCTCGAGGATGTAAAACCATTGGGTGTAGATGGATATTTAAGAAAAAGCTTAAACCTGATGGTTCGATTAATAAGTTTAAAGCAAGACTTGTAGCTAAAGGCTATAAACGAAAAGAGTTGATTTTTTTGATACGTATTTACCTGTTACTAGGATTACCTCTATTAGGATGTTAATTACAATTGTTTCATTGCATAATCTTATTATATATCAAATGGATGTCAAAGCTAAGGATTTGTAGTAGAAGGCCTTGATGATAAAGTATGCAGACTTAAAAAAGGGAAAAATTCATAAATAAGGTGTTTACTTTACACCAAGTCAAAAATCAGGTTTATAGTTTGAAAATTCAAAAATCAGGTTTTTTTTTAAATATAATATAATATAATATAATTAACCCATCCCACTTGCACCACCCCTACTGATCCGGGACTATATAGACGACCATTCCGACCACCACTTTTTTCCGGCGATCGTTCTGATGACCATTCCGACCACCACTTTTCTCCGACAACTTTTCCGGCGACTGGTCACATATTCATAATTGTAAGTCACCGATTTATTTACTAGTCACATATCGTCAAATTAATTGGCCACAAATTATTTCATGGTCAGGTCACATATTATTTCGAGGTCACATATCATTCAAATTACAGGTCACAATTTTTTATAGGTCACATAAATTACAGTTTCTTGGTCACAAATTACTTTTCGTCACAGACACCTAATATATAGTCACAAATTAGCCAAATTGTTGGTCACAGACGATTAAATAGTTGGTCACAAACACCCCCACCCGTCGCAGCCATATCCACTACCATCACGACAACATCCAGATCCGAGACAACCACCATCTGCAAAAATATCCAACCCAAACACCATCACCACTACCCAACACAGCCGACCCACACCCCCCACATATAATCCACCAACACAGTCGATCCCCAACAGCCGACCAACACACCAACAGCTACATGACCCACACACCAACAGCTACATGACCCACACACCATAGCCAACCCACTCACCTCGACGCTAGCAGCAGCGACCCACACCACAGTTGCTAGCAGCGCCGTCGCTGCGATTCACAGCAGTAGCACCTCGAATCGCTGCTGTGACGAATCGCAGCAGCGATGTGACTGCTGCGACTCGTAGCTGTGAATCGCAGTAGCGATCGGCTGCGATTCATAGCAGCGTCGAGGAGCTACTCAGGGGGGATGGGAAGATACAGAGAGAAAGAGGGGAAAGGAGATGGGATGGGATGGGATGGGATGGGATGAGATGGGAGGAGGGAGGGAGGTGGGGAAATTGAGTGATAAATTAGGGTTAGGTTTTATTATATAGTACATGATTTTTGAATGATAAAACTTAGTCCCTGATTTTTGAATTCCAAACTTTAAGCACCTGAGTTTTTATAATTTCCCCTTAAAAAATCCTTTCATGGCCTTAAACAAGCCCCTAAGCAATGTCATGAAAAATTTGATACAGTATTGACATCTAATGGTTATGTAATAAATAAAGTTGATAAATGCATATATAGCAAATTTGATTATAATTGTGGTGTGATAATTTGCTTATATGTTGATGATATGCTGATATAATGGGAACTAGTTTAGATGTGATCAATAAGACTAAATAGTTTCTGAAAAAGCACTTCAAAATGAAAGATTTGGATGTTATTAATGTTATTCTAGGAATTAAATTAGTAACACATACTGAAAGAATTAATTTAACTCAATCACATTACGTAGAAAAAGTGCTTGAGAAGTTTAACCAATACAATTGTATTCCTGCTAAAACACCTTATGATGCAAGCCGTCATATGAGAAAACATTCAAGTCCTAGTGTTTCTGCTTTAGAATATACTTGAGTGATCTGTAGTCTTGTGTATCGCATGAATTGTACCAGGCCTGATATAGCATATGTCGTCGGTAGACTTAGCGGTACACTAGTAATCCTAACAGTGAACATTGGGATGCTCTCATTCAAGTCTTGAGGTATTTGAGATATACTTTAGATTGGGGAATACATTATACTAAATTTCCTGCTATACTTGATGGATATTGTGATGCTGATTGGATTTTCGATACCAATGAAAGTAAATCTACAAGTGGATTTACATTAGCAGGTGGTGCTGTATCTTGGAAATTCACTAAGCAAACCTGCATTGCGAGATCTACTATGGAATCAGAGTTCATAGCATTGGATAAGGCAGGTGAAGAGGCTGTGTCGTTAAGGATTTTTCTTATGGATGTTCCTTTGTAGTCCAAACTACTCCCAGCTATCTATGTCCATCGTGACAGTCAAACAACTATTTCAAAAGCTCAAAATTCATCCTACAATGGACAGTCTAGACATATTCGTAGGAGGCACAATACTGTTCGTCGGCTGCTTAAGGATGGGGTTATAGCTATGACTATGTGAAGTCAGGTGATAATATTGCTGACCCATTAACCAAATGATTAGCTAGAGAGCTAGTTCAGAAAATATCAAGGGAAATGGGGCTAAAACCTACTACAAACTAGATCACTTATAATGAAAATCCAACCTTGCGATTGGAGATCCCATGGACAAGGTTCAAAGGGAAAACAAAGTTATTGGAGTGGTCTGTAGGGGTACTACATTGAATTTATTCCAAACACCTCCCTATGATGAGTAATACCAATTGTATTGATTAGACGATGAGAAAATACTCTTAATGCTTACTATAGCTGATATTCAGTGGAATGTTTAAATATAGTGCACGTTTGATAGAAGCACCTATTTGAGTGTGGAAGTGGGACCGCTCCATATAAGAATTGAGGCTAATTCTCTAGAACACTCAAAAAAACTAACTGTGGAACTCAATGACTGTTTTAGAAGTCATGTGTTGTTCTATTGTCTCAATTTGTAACCATAATTGTGGAGTTCAAAACATAGTTCAGTCTACAGTTAGCAAACTCGATAGAATATACAAAGCAAAAGTTCAAGTCGATAGACACTTAAGCCTGCGTGATTTCTATTGTACTCCAGAATAATATTTATATTTATCTTATTTCTTTCATGTGGGGGATTGTTATGATATTTATACAATAAATATAATATGTGAAAGAAATAATCAATTCAGATGAAGTGCCCAATTGGTGAAAGTGTGGGATTTGAGTGGGAGGTCGGGGGTTCGAGTCACACCTCACGCATTATATTAAAATGTTTTTGATTAGGGCCTTGAGCTCTTGGGATTTCTTGATTCTAATAATAATAATTATTATTTTTTAATCATTTTCGAAATTATTCAATAGGTCAACTAGCCAGTAAAATATGACAGTTTTTAACTGTCCAGTATTAACAACTCATTACCACTAGTCATAAAAATTGTAAATAATACTGGATCATGGTGGAGGCAGTTACATCATTTTTCCGCCTATATAAACACACATCTGGACATTAGAAAATCATTAAAAAATACGAAATTGTATCTTCCCATTCTGTAAAATATTATACTCAATTTTACATATATTCTAAAATACACTTGAGAATTCTGAAAACTATTTGTGATTGCTGCACAATTGGTTTATTTGATCATTGTATCATGGAGATGATTGTCCACAGAGGTCGCAGCAGTTATCGACGAGTAATTTCGTTTTAGGATATCGTGCTATCACGAGATTTGATCAGTCGATAAGTTTTATTTTCGCACTTTACTGTATTGCAACTAGTAATATTTCTAATATTTCCGTTTGAGTTTTTTTGGTCATGCTCAAATCTGAGTTCCGTTGTAACGCCCCCATTTTCTTTAATGTACTTAAATATAAAGGATATCTTCAATAACATGTTAGTCGATAACAAAAAGAAATAAGAAAGTAGGTGTAGGGATATATACATGCCTACATACATTCCATATCTTGGTAGAGATTTTCATATACACATAAAGGAGAAAATTTTCAGGTGCCAAAAAATCTATACTGGTTAGGAGATGAATATATTTTGTTAAGCAAAGAGTTTATTTGGTCCTTAATTCCAAGATTGAGATAAGGGTCATTACTTTGGTAAAAAGGGGCATGAGAAATGCCTATAAATATAGGCTTGATGGCTGGAGAAATTTCCTAACCCAAATTCCCGTATGGAATTCTGGGTTGCAAGTGCAGCCATTAGGTAGAGAGTTCAGGCACTCTCTCTAGGTCTGTGATGGCACTCATCCTCGAGTGTTTGCATCTGCAACTTTAGAAGACTAATATGAATATTAGGCCCCGTTTGGCCCTCATTATTTGAAATCTTAATGGTTGGAATAACGTTTTTTTGAATAATTTGTAGTTAAAAAAGAAGCAAAAGTTTTAGGATTACATATAATATTATTTAATTGAATAATGTGATTGATAAGATGAGAACGAAAAATGAATTATAATTTTAACGAGGATCAAAGAGAAATTTCTTAACATTATCACCCAACTTTCAAAACATTAGTAATATTCAGTTATATAGATAAGCCAGCATTTTTTTGGGACGGAGAGCAATGACTTCCTCTTTCATTACGTCATTCTTTTCATATTCCTCTCCTTTAATCTCTGTTACTCATCAAATGGTACTCAGTTTATATCTTTAAATTTGATCATTGACATGGTTCAAAGAAAGGTTGGGCTGTTGATAAAGAATCGATTCCAAACCACAATGCTGACAGATGTAAAAAAAACTGCCTCTCTTTTTTATTAATGAAACCTGCCACTAATTTTCATATGAATTCCACTTGTTGATATTTTTCCTTTCAACCATACGATGTTGATAAACTCTATTCCACCATTATTGTAGTATTAATCTAGATCATCTACTCTGAGATAAATCGTATTGATAGCGCTCTCTTAACTAGTTTTTCCATTGATTCATTTCAGAATTATCAAGTCTGTTATCCCTTAATTTAGAATGAACTATTCCTTGTATTTCAAATGAATCCTTCATTTCAGGCTTAAGAAGAATGGAATTCCTTGATGTTGAAGGAGTGATTTTAATTTATACAAGTTAATAAATTGGGTTTGTGAGAATTTGTAAAATACATATGTTTGTGACAACTACGATAAGTCAACTCAAATAAAAAAGGTCAAAAAATTGGACTTTTTGTTCGAGAAAGTCGTGAAAGTGTCTTTGGTTAACTAGTTTACTGACTCTGTGACGTAGCGGAAGATTATAGGAAAGATGAAAAACCTCACAAATATGAGATAAACTCACGAAAGTTTTTATTCAATTCAATAATGCCTGCCTCGAAGGGCTTACAATGGTTTAAATAGCAAAACCCTAGCAAATTTCGGAAAATAAATAATAAAAATAAAAAAAAACGATATTTTTCCATAAATGGAAAAAGTCGAGATTCTAACTTAAATGGAAACTCCTAATATTCAGGATCGTCCTCCAATAAATGGAATCAAAATCCGAATTTTATTCAATGAGATATTACCAAAATAAAAATTACCATAAACGGCAAAAACACGTGATCGAGAGCCTAAACGATGGAATCTGTCCGAAATTCGACGTACGTCATGGCCAAAGGCGATGAGTTGTGATCCTTGGCCCGTTTCCACTCAAATTAGACTATTAATTCGTCAAAAACGGACAAACCCAAAAAAATTCGCTCTCGAATTTGACAGGGAAGAAGTCTCATCATCATCAGAATTATCACCACGAAATGGCACCAGATGCTTGACATTAAACACGTCGGATGTGCGAATATGACTTGGCAGCTTTAAACGATAAACATTTGGATTAATCTTCTCAATGACCTCCAATGGACCAATCTTCTTGGCAGTAAGCTTGTTGTATTCATGAGCAGGGATACGATCTTTTGTCAACACCGCCCAAACAAAGTCACCCACCTCAAATTCAACATGTCGACGCTTAAGATCTGCATCATGCTTATATTTATTAACAGCAGCCTGCAACTGATCATGAGCCTGCGAGTGAATCGTCAGAATCGTTGAACGAAGTCCTCAAATTTACCATGCATTTTAACGGTAAACCGGGCCAAGTCAAGGGGACCACGATGAACGAGACCATATACTACCTGAAATGGACTAAAACCTGTACTCCGGTTGACAGCATGATTATGACAAATTCTGCCTGACACAACTTCTGATCTCAAGACTTGATGTGATCACCAACCAAACAACGTAGTAAATCACCCAATGAGCGATTAACAACCTCTGTCTGTCCATCTGTCTGAGGGTGATATGCACTGCTGAAGTCCAACTTTGTATTGACCGAGCGCCACAAACTGCGCCAGAAGTGACTGAGGAAACGAGTATCCCGATCAAATACAATAGATGTAGGCAGTCCATGCAAGCGATATACCTCACAAAAGTATAGTAAAGCCACATTGACAGCATCCGTAGTTTTCTTGTAGGGGATGAAGTGAACCATCTTTGAGAACCGATCAACCACTACAAAGATAGAGTCAAAACCACGCTGAGTCCTGGGAAGCCCCACAACGAAATCCATGCTAACGTCTGTCCGAGGCTGGGTTGGGATAGGAAGGGCATATAAGCCAAAGATTCGCCGCCTTGCCTTTGGCCAAATGACAAGTCCGACAACGCTCCACAAACTTACCGACATCCTTGCGCAAAGATGGCCAAAAGTAAGAAGCAGCAACAAGCTGCAATGTTCTGTCACGACCCACGTGGCCCTCATTGTGCAATTCTTGAACAATCTTTAACCTCAAACTGCCTTCTGGAATACATAACTGGTTGCCATGAAAAAGGAAACCATCAACCCATGCAAACTCCGACTGTACACCTTCCTGCAACTTCCGAATAACATGGGAGAAATATGGATCAGTAGTATATAAGTCACAAAGACCATCAAAACCGGGAACCTCCACTCGCATTTCTATCAGGAGAGTTTGGCGCCTACTCAACGCATCTGCCACTTTGTTAAGGGCACCTGCTTTGTGCTTAATCACGAAAGTAAATTGCTGTAAGTAAGCAATCCAAGAGGCATGTCTAGCAGATACCTTATCTTGAGTACCAAGGTGCTTGAGGGCATCATGATCGGTATACAAAATAAACTCCTTCTGGAACAGATAGTGACGCCAATGTCGAACTGCCTGGACTATTGCATAGAACTCCACATCATAAGTACTGTACCGAGACTTCGGACCAGAAAGCTTCTCACTGAAGTATGCAACGGGGTAGTTGTTTTGACTCAGCACACCACTAATACCCACCTTCGAGGCATCACAACGTAGCTCAAACGGCTGGGTAAAGTCAGGCAACACCAAAACTGGAGCAGTAGTCAACTTCTGCTCAATCAACCGAAGAGATGCCTCTCGCTCTGTGGGTCCATTGAAACTTTCCATCCTTCATACAATCAGAATAGGTGCAATGATACTGCTAAAATGTGGTATAAACTGCGATAAAATGAAGCAAGGCCATGAAAGTCACAAGACTTTGCAATGAGCTTTTAGGTTGTGGCCACTGGCTTATTGCCTCCATTTTGGATGTGTCAACCGCTAACCCCTCCTTTGACACCACATAACCAAGGAATACAACACGATCAGTCAAGAACGAACACTTTTGCACTGCAGCATAAAAGTGATCCCTGCGAAGAACTGAAAGAACTTCTCGAAGGTGCTGGACATGATCATCATCGGTAGCACTATAAACCAGAATATCATCAAAGTAGACGACAACAAATTTACCGATGAATGGACGAAGAGCCTGATTCATGATCCGCATAAATGTACTAGGTGCATTTGAGAGGCCAAAAGGCATGACCAACCATTCGTACAACCCTTCTCTCGTCTTAAATGCTGTTTTCCACTCATCTCCAGGTCTGATCCGAATCTGATGGTATCCACTCTTCAAGTCAAGCTTGCTGAACACGCAAGCACCAGTAAGCTGGTCTAACAGATCATCCGGTGAGGAATAGGAAAACGGTAACGCACCGTAATCTTATTGATCGCCCTACTATCCACGCACATACGCCACGTCCCATCCTTCTTCGGCGTAAGGAGAGCAGGAACAACACAAGGACTAAGACTCTCCCTGATGTGCCCTTTTGCCAGAAGCTCCTCCACTTGTCTACGCAACTCTTCATGTTCAGTGGGGCTCATCCTGTAATGCGCCCGGTTAAGCAGAGAAGCATCAAGCACCAAGTCAATCTGATGTCGAATATCCTCAGTGGTGGCAACCCGTCTGAAGCTCTCATGGGAAGACCTCATGAAACTCCTTTAGCAATGGTCGAACCCTACAAGGAACCTCCCGCCGTCAATTGACTTTCCCACCAAAGCACATACACGACCCCGACTCCTCCATCTCTCGTTTCAAACTTTGCTCCGGTCAAGAATTGGCGCTGTCTCCAACTGTTTTCACTGGACCCTTATCCGGTAGTAACACAATCTTCTTACCCCTAAACAGAAAGCTGTACGTGTTGGTATACCCATCATGCAGCGAATGGCGATCAAACTGTCACGGTCTCCCTAACAGCAAGTGACAAGCATCCATCTCTACGACATCACATAATACATGATCTTTGTAGGTAGGCCCAACGGAAAAACTGATTCGAGCACGCTGAGACACCTCTACATCGTTACCCCTCTTCAGCCAAGCTAATTTATACGGTTTGGGATGCTTCTCAGTCTGCAAACCCATCTTTTTAACGACCTCTTCAGCCACCACATTTTCAAAAATACCAGAATCAATAACAAATCTACATATCTTACCTCCCTAACAAGACACGCTTCATCGAAAGATATTATTACGCAACAGTGTTATTCTCCCGGGAGTCAGAAAGCTCCGCCTCACCACCAACGCTTGACCCACATCACCAACTACAAACTCTTCCTCCTCCCGACCGCCTCGGTGTCATCATTGTCAAATACAGTGGACCTTCATAATCGTCATACCTCTCATCAACAAAGAGTCCTCTGCGTGGATTCTTGGGACATTCGGATTGTCTATGACCCGTACCACCACATGCAAAACAACGAATACCACCTCCGGACGCGCCGTCGTTGAACAGGTTAGGTTTAGGAGGGCCAGGTTGAGTAGGATTACCAGGACGTGTCATCTCGTCGTCGTAAATTATTGGAAGAACCGCCCGCGTAAAAGGAACCGTATTTCTCTCGGCCTCGTCGTTTCTCTATCCGTAATGCTCTCCCGATACGCTCGTAGACGTCGCAGATCAAACATATTCGAGTGTCTTGTATTTGGAGACGAAGACCACCTACATATCGCGACACCAATCGCTCCTCATCTCGTCTCCATCACCTCATTCCTACTAATCAACATAAAAAAATCCGAAGTATAGTCACTAACTGTTTGACGCCTTGACGTGCATTCCCAGCTTGTCGGTACATGGTCCGAACATAGTTGTAGGGCAGAAACTGCTTCTTCAATTTATCCCACGATATAAACTTGGACTTCCCTAACCTGGATCGCGTCACTTTAGTCTGTTGCCACCACGCTGCTGCTCGTCCACGAAACCTCGTCGCAACGAGAGGCACACACTTATCAGCAGGAACCTCCTTAAATTCCAAGATCTCCTCCACTGCAGTCCCCAATCCAAGAACTCTTCGGGACTTAATCCACCATGGAACCCAGGAATATCAACCTTGAATCCTAATTCCCAACGCCTATTCTCATCCTGACCACCTCCCTTCCGTCGAACTGGCAGATCTATTGGATGCTCAGGTTGTGCAAACGGATTCTCATCGTCAGAATCCTCAACCGGTGGGGCCACCGGAGCATGATGTTGCGGCATGAGTGCAGCAAATTGTTGTGTCAGCAACTCCACTTGTTGACGCAGCTGTGTGATTTCATCACGTCTATGTACCTCTTCTACTGGGACTTCCACGAGCTTCTGGACGTCTCCTTGGCGGCATGGTGAAGGAACGATTTCGGCTCTGATACCAACTGACGTAGCGGAAGATTATAGAAAAGATGAAAAACCTCACAAATATGAGATAAACTCACGAAAGTTTTTATTCAATTCAATAATGCCTGCCTCGAAGGGCTTACAATGGTTTAAATAGCAAAACCCTAGCAAATTTCGGAAAATAAATAATAAAAATAAAAAAACGATATTTTTCCATAAATGGAAAAAGTCGAGATTCTAACTTAAATGGAAACTCCTAATATTCAGGATCGTCCTTCAACAAACGAAATCAAAATCCGAATTTTATTCAATGAGATATTACCAAAATAAAAATTACCATAAACGGCAAAAACGCGTGATCGAGAGCCTAAACGATGGAATCTGTCCGAAATCCGACGTACGTCATGGCCGAAGGCGATGAGTTGTGATCCTTGGCCCGTTTCCACTCAAATTAGACTATTAATTCATCAAAAACGGACAAACCCAAAGTTATCATGAAATCATTATTTTGCCTTGCGATCCCACTTCATCATAAATTCTAACTCCTTATGCACTTCATCACTCTGGGTTCTATCTTGTTAGTGGTATACCTACACCCAACACGCACACTCACTATATCAATATACGTTAAAAACAGAGAGATTACATTTGAAGATAAAATGCAAGAAACTTGTGAACTATTTGCAAAGGAAATTGATTGAAAATAAGTACTTCGAACTCATTAAACATATTACAGCAACGTGAATTATTTAACATATAGCTTATTCATAAGCTAGTTCCTTATTTTTATATTCATAACACCCACAAAGCACAACGTGACATTTACAATTGCAAGTATCCACTGTGTGACGGCCGATATCATAGGATGCAGATATCAGCTTTAATGGCTATAGAGGCGAAGAGGCAATCCTTTTGCTGGCATAGGCATTGGATCCACAACAATCTTCTCATCTGGTATGATTTTTTCCCATTTGAACATTCTCACAACGTTGTACATAAAAGCAAGTATTTCGAGTCGAGCATATTCTTTTCCAGGACACATCCTTGGTCCTCCACCAAATGGGACGTATGTATAAGGAATCGGGCCATTGCCTTCGAACCTTGATGGATCAAACTTTTCTGGTTCGGGAAAGTACTCTGGGTTCTTGTGAGTCGAATTTCCTGTCCAATATAACTGCATGCACAATATTATATAAAGGTCATCATAGTGGCTGGGGGATTTGGAGTTGTGGAACATGAATCACAAAACTTATTGTAAGACGGCATGTTTTTGTTACGATACATATGAGACACCTATAATCAACTGACACTCGAGAATTCTTGACTAACACACCATATAACACGTCTTACTTTTATTCATTTTTTTACTTATGAGACATGCGAGGTAGATATTATTAACATGTTATGGATATAGAAATCATTGTTTTGTAAATAATACTATTTGTATGAAAAACTGTCATAATATAATTGTCACAACTTCGTGTTGAAATTGTCTTGTACTATTATATGCAACTTTTGATTCTTGAATATTTTCATTTTGTTTCTACAAGTGATCTTCATTCCTATTTTTTAGATAGTTACATGTCAATGCGACCATGCAGTGAGTGTTATGGTCACAACGGTGCTTAATAGTTTGCGGATATACCTTCCACCCTTTCGGGATTGAGAAGCCGGCGTACATAAAGTCAGTAATGGCCTCTCGAAAATTTCCTTGAAGTGGAGGCGCTAGTCTCATTACCTCACTAGCCACATTCCATGAAAACTTCATCTTTTGCATGTCATCCCAGTTTAGGAGCTCTCCCGGTCGTTTCCCCTCTGCAATCCCCCTTTGCTCTGTGCATACATAAATAAATGTATCCCGTCTCTAACAGCTCAAGTTTGTACGTATCATTGGAAAATGGAAATATGCACACGACATGTCTAATTTGATGAAATATGAATCAAGTTTGCAAGCGAGGAGCATGGTGAAGACTAAATGTAAATAAATAAAATTGTAAATATTTCAAATTCAAATAGCTTATAAAACAAGTGAATTACCTTTCAGAACACAATTGTAAATTTCTGGAAGCTCAGCAAGATATTTCATGATGAAAGTAATAGCAGCACTTGCAGTGTCATGGCCACCGATAAGCAAACCAATTATCTTATCAGCAATATCCAAATCAGTCATAAACTGACCATTTTCATCTGTGGTAGTTAGCATATGGGATAAAATGTCCTGAATAGACATCGATTTTTTCTCCATCAGCTCAATTTTACGTCGCCTGATTATTTCCAGGAGCTCCTTTCTGATCAAATTTGCAGCTTTAATTGCGCGATTAAAAGGAGTACCAGGTAAGTTTATGGGTATGGATAAAACTCCAGCAACCAAAACATGAAAAGGCTTCTCAAATTTTGCAATGTGTTTTGGATCATCAATGCTCAAGAACAATTTACATGCCACCGCAAAAGTATACTGTTTTGCAAGTGGTAAAACAGTGATTTCTCTGTTGCAATCCCAGTTGATTTTGAGATGTTCTCGAGCAATGGAGTCCATAATTCCCACGTATTTCTGCAATGCATCAGGTTTTAAAAAACCCGGCAGGAGTTTACGCATTTTAATTGATTCTTCTTTGGTTGAGGTTTGTAGAGAAGTAGGGAAAATTTTCTCAACATTTCTTGGCCACCAGGAAGTGACAAGCTTATTTTCATTGGAAAATAAGAACTTATTTCCAGCAGATCCACAAAGAACTGCTGTTTTTTCACCAAGTAATGAAGTTTTGAAAATATCAGGTGAAAATTTGCTCATTCTTTTTTCGAAAAATTTTTCCGGGGTTCCTTTCCGTCCCATCGACAGAAATTCCAGGGTTTCTCCTACGATAGGCCAGCCAGTTTTCCCTGGTGGAAGTTTGGTATTTCCATTGGTGATTTTTTTAGGTCTTGAGAAAAGTATTTTTAGAGAGAGAGAAAGAAAGAGAGTTAGGAGGAGGATAATAGAAAGAAACAAGAGTTCCATGTCACTATCCTGCATTGTTCGATTGATTCTGATACTAATTGTGGGATTAATATTGAAGAAATCCCACAAAGGATTCCTTATATAGATCAAGAAATGCTTACATCACTTGCGGCATATTTGACACGTAGTTGCACTCTATTCGACTCCACCGAACAATACCAAAAATAAGATTATTTATTTATTTATTTGTCTTCTTTAATATTGTGCGCTACTGTGCAATCACGGATATAGGACTTATTCGTGGTGGCCTAATTAACTATGGAGAAATTTTTCATACACAAAATATAAAAAAGTCGCCACTGTGTACAATCCGACCTACCGTTGCTGTCTTTACGTATGACTTTGTATTTGCAGACAGTCCAACCTTCCATCCAACAAGGAGTTCACGACTGTATTCTGCCCTACTTCGAAAGTCATTTACTTATAAAATTTCATTTCTACTTGACAAGGAATGGACAAATTTGAATCTTCTGTATCTTGAATGACAGATGGACGCGGCAGATTTATATGCTTGAAGCGTACGTAAACTATGTGGAATTTTTCAATCAGTTTCATAATTAATGCTTACTGCGTTGTCAAAGAATAAGAAAATTAATGACATATGATGATGGTAATATCGGTCAGCCATAAACTTTGTATTTGTGGATGGACACCTTCGGGAATGCGGACACTGGTGGTGCATGACCCGCAACAGATAAATGCGGATTTATTCGATCACATCTTTTATTTTTATTGATTTTTTATCTTTTTTAGTTATTTTATTTTCGTTGTAGCAAAATAGGATTCTTTATGTTCATATTCATAACAGTTGATACATCTATTTACATGCCAGTAAAAGGCATCACACACAAAAGTTTACAAGAAAATCATTTGGTAATTTTGAAGTAGTTGAAGTGTATCTCATGGAGTTTTTTGGAATATCTCGTCGCAGAATGCATCGACAAGATATCAATTTTGCATTTTTCACAAGTTCTTGAATGGATTTTCATGGTATAACTTGTAAAATACTCATTTAAAGATTTTAACAATCGAGTTAAAGTGGGTTGGGCAAATATACTTTTGATCGATACTTAAGGGACATAACACCAACGAATCGAGCCAAAAATCCTAAATTTTTCAAATGAACTCGACATATATACCCTTAGTGCTCATCTCTCATCGAGTCCGGTTTTTAGTAATTAGTGCAGAATCAGATGCAACTTCTTATTCCTCAAATATATATCAATCATCTTTTCTGCAGATAAAGAGAAAAAAAAAATTACTCAAATTGATTAATTCTAATGAAACGACTGAATTAGGGAATTTATAGTCTTCATGCATAAACCAAAGGATTGTGGCCATTATCAGAAAGATCTGAAGTGCTTTATTGATTGATTTTATTTTTAATACGACAAAATCTGTAATTTTCAATCATACCACGATTTAAAGGAAGACAGATCCATTCAAACTAAATCGGGATTTCTGAGATTTAACCTTAAACACAAGGCATCAATAGTACATAAATAATGTAAATCATCAACATCTTGCTTACATGCATACCTAACAATTTTTGTTTCTTTACGGATAATCAATAAAATTAATTTATCATCTTGGAAGCAAGGATATTTTATCATTCATGGATGCCAAGAATTCAATGATTCTTGAACTCAGATTTCCTATCTCTGTGTGGAAATCCTTGCAATAGTACATATAAATAATGTAAATCATCAACATCTTGCTTACATGCATACCTAACATTTTTTGTTTCTTTACGGATAATCAATAAAATTAATTTATCATCTTGGAAGCAAGGATATTTTATCATTCATGGATGCCAAGAATTCAATGATTCTTGAACTCAGATTTCCTATCTCTGTGTGGAAATCCTTGCAATATTCATATGACTAATGCAATTCTTATTCTGGGAAGTAAAGAATTGAAAGCTACAACAAGGAAGTATTCTACTGTATATTACTTAACTGAAGGCTAGGACCCTAGAAGGCTAGGGAGATGAATAATATTTATGGCATACACGTTACCCATGTTGAATTATAAAATTTGACATAAAGACTCAACTCTTTTCTATATTCAAATTAGTCGGTAAATCTTTTTTAATTCATGTTATCCAAGTCCAAACATATTTTAATTAGAGATAAGAAGTTATTTAAAAATAAACTCTACTTTTTAAAGTTTGGCCAAACACACTTCACCTAACCAGTATATTATGAAAAACACTTGGATGTATTAAAAAATTCAAGGAATCGAACTTATACTTTAATTTTAAATGGGTCATTGAGCTTCATTTCAAACCAAATTAATATTTACTAAAAAATGTAAATTATGCATAATAGAAAACATCTTTAAAAGAAAGTCAATTTTTTTTTTTATGCATTCTAACAACGCTCTCTATTTTTTATTCTTTATTTTTTTTTCCAATGAACATTTATTGATTTTTCATTATCTCTTATTTAACATAATTTTTTTATACGTTAATGACCAAGCAATTAATCAAAGATTTGAAATTGTAGAGTATCGAAATTTGTAATTTATTAAATGCAATCATTGTTAATTATAGAGAGTGTTTATCTCTCCAAAAACCCACTCTTTATTTTAAAAAATTAAAATAGAGAATTTCTTGAAACTCATATAGAGTATTTTACGTTTAGACAAGTTTAAAATAGAACTTCTAAGAGATTGTCTAACCGTAAAATACTCTATATAATATAGTGAGGAAAAAATCTCTAAAATATTGAATCTTAGACATATAATATTTCTGAACGGTTAAAAACCTTTGTTTTCAACTGATTAAAAAATATATATTTGTGTCTTTCTTGTGAAACACACGAATTGCGAATTGAATATTAGGAGGATGGTAATTAAGTGGTTGAGCATATTGAAAAGTTGACTGAATTTTCAAAGGACTAGGTTTTAGCTTTCAAAAAGTTGTTCTTTGAGGTCAAATGGAAAATTTCTACCTGTATTACATGTGTAGAGACTTTGAAAAACTTTCTTGAGTCATTGCATGCACACACCCTTTCGTTTACCCAAAAATTAATATATATATAAAAGCTAGAGTAATGTTATTCATCCCCAATGGGGATGAAATCACAATATATGTGGCTTTATATAATATGTTAAATTAAAGGTGAAATTAAATAACTTATTTAATTTCACCTATTATTTAATACCATATTAACGCCACGTAGACTGTGTTTTCATCCCCAGTGGGGATGAATAGCATTACTCTAAAAGCTAATATGCAGTTTTTCCAAAGTCGGACGAAGATAAAGGATGGATTATGATAACTAGTTTAAGCAAAAAAGTAAGAACTCGCACACAGAACACTCTTTCCTTAAATTGTGGAGAGGGTAGAGAGTTCAGCATCAACTCATATATACCACTAGAAGGAGCTTAGAGTAATACCACTACTGTTGGTAAGACCAAAGCCTTATCAGATCAGTGATCTGGGTTCGAGCATCATTTGAGAGGAATGGTAAAATTTTAAAATAAATAAATAAAGGAACTTAGAGCATCTCCAAGAGTTTCTTTTTATTTAAAGAACATCATGTACATATTTTCTATATATTAAAAGTGGCTATGTAACGGAATTTCTTGTTTTTAACGGAAAAAACTAACGGAATTTGTTATTTTAACGGACTATGTAACAGAATTTCTTGTTTTAAACAGGCAGCTGCACCTTCTTTCAGTATTTTTATCATAACTTTGTATTCCGATATCCGATTAAGGCGATTCAAAATGGGTTGGAAAGCTAACTCATCTGGCTACAACTTTGATTCAGACATCATTCTCCAATTCTATCATTTTCTATGCCAAAAATAGGTCTCAATACAAGACTAAAACATCGGAGCATAATTTTTCGGTTGGAAATTGATTTGTGACCATCTTTTGACTAAATTTGATTCCATTGATGTCTTCCTTTATCCAATTGACTCAAAGCACTCTCAAATTTTCATCGTGAGGTTCGGCACAACTTTTAAGTATTTACATTTTAATTCCCGAACTTGGATCCCTTACAATTTAGCCATTTCTCCAAATTTGTCAACTTTTATTTATTTTCTTCAATCTCACCAACTTACATCACAACATCAAAATCACACATATAATTATTTGTCAATTACATAAACATTACACCATTAATTATTTAATTAACCAAAAAAATTACATCTTTATTAATAACAAATAAATTCGTAAACAAAACTATTAAATATAAACTAGACAAACGTGCATTCCACGTTGCTTGCACCTAGTATAATAAAAAGAATTTTAAATAAAAGAGTAAAATCTTTACACATTCCAACAACACTCTTTGTTTTCAGCTCTTCATTTACATTTTCTAAATTCATTTCACATATTTTTAGGATTTACATCTTCTGAATTCATTTCATATATTTTTAGGAACCATTTACGTATCAATGGCTAAAATATTCAAATGTAAATACAAGTATAGTATTGAAACTTGCAACTCTTTAAATGCAATTAATATAAAATACCAATTAGAATGTGATCAGTTTGACTCTCCAAATATGCGGTGCCAAACCCATTCTTGATTTTAGAAATTTAAATTTTGAAGTATTGAATCTTTACAATAAATAGCATTATGTTTAGAAAGAATTTCTTGAAGATGTTCTTTAGAGAACATATCTCTTGACGTGAATTATACTAGAACATAGAATATACACTTAGAAAGAGGTCACAAGACTTTTTCTGTGGAGGGCAAATCATCAACTATTATCGATAGTAGCTAATTAGGGGGACATAATGGTTGATGTATATGTTGTGTAATCTGAAAGATACTGTATTAATTCAATAACAAATTGTTGGAGAAAATAAGATATTATAGTCACAATATAAAGTAATTGATCACAAGAACAAAATAATTTGCAGAGAATTGAGATTTTATTACAATATAGAAAAAGAATACGAAGATTTTGTATTTACAATGTTTCTAACTTCTATTAAATCATAATGAAGAACCAGCTATATATAGGGAATAAATAAAGGATGTTTAAACCCTAATTGTAGAGCTGTAGTTGAAGTTAAATGCAAAAAACATAAAAAAATCACACAGGACAAACAGTAAGGTGTACCTCGACATCCCAGGTCGCAAAAATTTTTGGCACCATGGCACCGGCCCACTCTCGATCCTTTACTTAAAAACTTGATTTTCTTCATCACAATATCCTCTTCAATTCCAACACAAATTCCTACTTCCAATTGGGCTTCCAAGTCAGTTTCAACTAGAATTCGCCAAGTAAACTTGAATAGAATTCAACAATAACATTTCAAATAAAATTCTTCTTAATGTAAACTTTAATTAGAACTCTCAATTATCTTCAATAAAAAATTCGGGTCACATTCAAATTCTAACAATCTTCAATTTGACACGAATTTCACTGTAATGAACAAAACATAAAAAAAAAAAAAAAAAAAAAATATATATATATATATATATATATATATATATATATATATATATATATATTCCACCAAGAGACAAATTCCATTGTAAGATTTCAATAAAAAAAATACAAAGGAACTTCTCCATAAAAAAATTCCAAGTGGAAATATTCTCCACCTTTTCTACCTCACCTGGGGAAAATGATCTAGTGACCATCAAACAAGACTAAAAAAAAATCCTATAACAGAATCACAATTGAATGTATCAAAAGAAGGATCTTGGCTAGAATCAACACCCTTAATCGCATTCAAACTATAAACTAAATCAACAGAATATGACCAAAAATGGGTATATAACTAGCAACTGAATACAAAGACATCGCCGATAATGGTGGTAAGACATTTACCTTTAACTTCTAAATTTAACTGAGATGCATTCGTTAATGAAGATTCCAAATTAGACTTCAACGGTAAAGAATCCAACTCAAAATCCACCAGAGTTCTTAAAATATGTTGATTTCTCCAAAATTTTGTATAACACTGCAAGATATATAAATGAGATTTTCTATGTCCCTTTAACAAAACATGGGTTCCTCTACTAACTTTCAGGACTTTACTTTCAACGGTGTACTTGTACTCTTTTGAATAAAGAGTACTTAAAGAGATAAAATTTCTCTTCTGATCTGGAACGTGTCTTACTACCTCAAGTGTTCTAATCGTCCCTTCAAACATCTTTATTATAACCCAACCAATACCGCTATCCAACAATGTGTATTATTATCGGTCATCACAACACCTTTTGAAACTTTTTCATACGTTGAAAATAAATCTCGATTGGGAGACATGGAAAGTGTAATTTGTATAAAAAATTCAAGGCTTGTCAGATTTGGAGTTGTAATCAGACATAAATAAAAGATCTTCATCATTGTTAGGATTTTCTGCAATACTTGCTTCCCCTGAAGTTTATGATTGTTGATTTATAGTCAATTTTGATTTATTGTGCAACTTATAACAATCGTTTATTAAGTGTCATTTTTCTTGCAATGATTACAAAATTTGACGTTAGATTTTGACTTTCCCTTTAAACGACCACAATCAATAATGAAGTAATCTTCATGACTCTCAGATGCAACAAGATACTTCATCTTCTCATTTGAATATAGAACACCATAGACTTCTTCGATGATGAGAGTATCACGATTATATAAAATCGTGTCTCTAAAAGACATGTATGAAACTGGTAATGAAAACAATAAAATCAATCCCAAATCTTTTCATCATATTTGACCTCCAAGGTCTCAAAATCAACGACAATTTTCTTAAAAACAACTAGGTGATCTTCAAGAGATGTACCTTCTATCGTACGATAAGAATATAGACGTTGTTTCAGATGCAATTTGCTAGTGAGACTTTTCGTCATGCATAATTGCTCCAATTTTAACCATAATGCAATGGCTGATTTCTCTCAAAACACATGAAGAATATTATTTGAAAAATAAAGATGTATTTGAGATCAGGCCTTTTGATCTCTCTGTTGTTTCTCCTCCAGTGTCCAAGTTGTGGGCATCTTGTTAAATCTTAACAATGCGTCATCCAAATCCATTTGAGTGAGTACCGCTCGCATCTTTACCTATCACAAAGAAAATATTGTCTTGCGATCTAATAACTTTATTGTCACTATCACGAATGATCAAGTTGAGCTATTAACTTGAACAAAATCTCGATCTTTCCAATAATTTCAAAATCAAAAGCTCTGATACCAGTTTGTTATAAAACGCGAAAGATACTGGATTAATCCAATATCAAATTGTTGGAGAAAATAAGATTTTATAGCCACAATATAAAGTAAGTGATCACAAGAATACAAAACAAAATAATTTATAGAGAATTAAGATTTTATTATAATATGGAAAAAGAATACCAAGATTTTGTGTTTACAATATTTCTAACTTCTACTAAATCATAATGAAAAACCAACTTTGTATAGGGAATAAATAGGAGAAGTCAAAACACTAATAGTAGAGTTGTAGTTGAAGTAGAATGCAAGAAATAGAGTAGATGACAAAAAAGTTGCTCAAGGCAAAACGCCAGGTGGCCCCTTGGCGCCCCAGGCCTGGCATCATGGTGCCACCTACTAGGGTCCTTTATTTCAAAACTAAATTTTCTTTATCACAATATTTTCTTCAAGTCCAATACAAATTCTTATTTCCAGAACTTTAACTAAAATTCGTCAAGTAAACCTGAATAGGATTCCACAATAGCATTTCAAATATAATTCTTCTTAATATGCACTTTAATTAGAACTCCCAATTATTTTCAACAAAGAATTCTGATCACACTCAAATTCAAACAGTATATCATAAAAGAACGCATAAAATACAAAATAATAAAAAGGACAAAAGATCACTTTCTCTTCAAACTATCAAGATGGTAGAAGGTTTAGCATCAACACATATTTGAAGGAGCTAGGTTACGGTAACATAGTGATTATATAAAAACACGGTACATTTAAAAAGAGGTGATAAAGACACGTTTTGTTTTAAGACTATGGGTGGACAAAATGACTAAATCAAATCAAATCAAACTAGAACTGAACCCTACCAAGCGATTCGATTCTATAAAAAAATAATGATTTTGGTTCTGGTTTGAGTTATAGAACAAGAACCAAGAATCAAACTCAATTTTTATTATATATAACAAAAAATATAACTCGGTTACTCATTCGTTTACATTAGTGAATCACTGTTATTAGACAATATTTGTATGGAGATGGAACATGATGTTTTTGTATTCAAATTATAACTTTGTCAAACAATGGAGAAATAAAAGTAAACAGTTAAAAATTAAGTACGCATGTAAACGAGATCAATTGACATTTCATTTTTTTTAAATACAAATGCTTGTTGAACATCATAATTTATAAATTACTATATAGATCAATGAGGTAGCGATAAATTAATTTAATAATGTCAAAATCTTTTCACCATTTAAATTGTTGTGCTTATGTAATCTTGGTTAGAGACAAAAAGAAATTAGGAGAATTTTTTTTTAATTTGATTGATAAGATTTTGATTCAGTTAAATTTTGTCACATCATTTGTTGATAAATAAATTTGTAATTTGTGATGTATATGTAGCACAACTAGTGGTGGCAAATGAGCCGAGCGGCTCGTCGGCTCGCCCGCTCGGCTCGTACTGTTCACGCCCACGAGCCGCTCGGGCTCGTAAAAAAACGAGCCCGAGCACGAGCCGAGCGGGCTCATGGACTAGACGAGCCGAGCCCGCTCGGCTCGTCACTGTTCACGAGCGGCTCGGCGAGCTGCTCGCCGAGCCGCTCGTGAGACGAGCCCACGAGCCAGGCTCGTGGGCTCGTCTTAGACGAGTTAGACGAGCCCACCCAAGTATTTAAAAAAAAAAAAATAAATAAAATAAAATGAAAAAGTGACGTAACGGCCATCAAACCGTGACTGCTTCGGTCACAAAGAAAGACCAAACAGACCGGTTCAGCTGACCGTTTGGTCACTTTTTCTTAAAAAAATAATTTTTTTTTTTTTTCTACTTTTCTCCAATTCTTCTCCTATAAATACCCAACCCATTACAACATTTTTTTCCCACCAAACTTTCATTCTATACTCTCTACTCTACAATTTACAATTTACAAATCATTATCAAAATACGGTTGGAATACGGTTTTTAAAATTAAGAAATTTTTGGAAAGTTTTTATACGTCTACGAATATATTGTCTGGTGTTTATTATCCAACTAGTTGCATGGTTCTTGAACGTCTTTATATAACTGCTAGGGCTTTTAATAGATATCAAAATGACCCTGATTTGCATGCGGTTATATATGCTATGGAATTAAAATTTAGAAAATATTGGGAAGAATTACCTATGTTATTTCCTTTAGCATGCGTCATGGACCCCCGATATAATTTATCGGGTACTAAATTTATAATTGACCAAATTTCAAATGCTTTAACTTTTAATATGCCTATTACTTATAGGAATTTGGAACAAACATTAACTGAGATGTATGAATTATATGCTTCAAGAATAGGTACACAAGTTACTCGTGTACCTACTCCTACTCCCACTAATATAAACGATGACGACGCTGAAGTAATTAATTTATTAGAAAACATAGACTCAATTAGATATGATTCAACTGCATATGCATATGGTTCCTCTAGTAGTAGTAGTATGTCTTCCATTGCATGTACTCAAACTTCGAGTAGTAGTCAAAATGCGTTGCCATCTGAATTAATTGATTACTTTCGTTATACTATGCCTAGTAACAAATCAGTTAAGAAAAGTTCAGAAGATGTAATCGAATTCTGGCGAAATAATGAACGTCGATGGCCAATTGTTTCTGCAATTGCAAAAGATCTACTAACACCTCCGGTTAGCACTGTAGATTCGGAGTCTGCTTTTAGTGCAGGGAAGAGGGTTCTCTCTGAAATTCGAAGTCGACTAAAAGAAGATATTTTGGAAGCGTTAATGTGCGTGAAGGATTGGGAAGACGCTAATTATCGAATTCAACATAAATATGCCGAAATTGCATGTAATCAAGTAAGTGATATTTAATTTCAATACATTCATTACAAAATTTTATTTTCATACATTTATAATTTTTTTAAAAAAATTGTACACGTAAAAAGTTTTTCGTGTACAATTTTAACTCCGCCTACACGAAATTGAAGTAGCCGGTCCCAAGCCCGGATAAAGGAGGAGGGTTTATCTTTTTTTTTTTTTTAAATAAATGTATATTTACTATTTTAAAAATTATAAATGTTTTGACGAGCCCCGATAAATGTTTTGGAAAATATATATTTAAAAAAAATAGAAAAAATAGACTTGTAGTAGTAGCGTTATTTATTTATTAAAAAAAAAAAAAAAATCGCCGAGCCGCCCGCCTTGGGCGAGCTCGGGCGCGAGCCGAGCTCGCCCAAACGGCAACGAGCCGAGCTCGCGCTCGGCTCGTTGCCGACGAGCCACGAGCTCGGCTCGTGCGAACACGAGCCGAGCTCGTTCGTCAATGGGCCGAGCCGGCTCGGCTCGGCCCATTGCCACCACTAAGCACAACCAATAATTTATGTTTGCAAACTGCTTGCCAATGTTCGGTCATCCTATGTTTCAAAAATTTCTATATGTCAACTAATTATTAATACAAATTACTAGGGTCAAGCATTTAATTATTAAAATATATAGCCCCTGTTTGGTATTGATTAAAATGTGATCCACAATTTTTCAACCACATATTTCATCAATTTTTTTTTATCAAATTCTACAAAAAAATCTTATTTTAGTCCCTACCAAATAAGAGCATATATTGAACCAATATGTAAGATTCTATTGAAGATATAAATAAAAACATATGGTTCATTTGATACAGTATTGTACCAATACTTAAACAAGATTTAGGGCATGTTCGGTATAGCTTAAAATCCAATTAAAATTGAAAATATGGTCGTTATTGGGTCCCACTCGTCTAATAAAAGTCAACAATAAAGGCCAGTTTTTCAATTTTAATCCAATTTTAATCTCTACCAAACACGCCCTTAAAAAGAGAAATTTTTTAAAAAATTTATCTATCGTATTTTTGTGTCATGGTCAAAACTATATACAAAATATTGTTCGGGGGTTTATATATAGCTTCCTTGCATTGGCCTCTCTTGTCCTTTGTATTAGAAGTAATTAACTTTCAGATATGTTGAAATCGAATACAATAAATGCATGAATTGATTTACTAGTTGTTATTCCACGCTCTAGGTTTGCAAAATCAAGTCAAACTATCAAACAAGCCTCCACCGCTTGAAGGACAATGATCAGCAACCAAGAAAAACCATGTCTGCCTTTCACGCAAGCCATGCACCAACACCGTGCGACCACCATACACTACACTGTGCTACCACCATCACCACTGAAGATTCAATCTCCTTCGCAACATAGAACATCTAACCCTTGGAACCACGAAAAAATCAGGAGTTTCATTCACAATAAATAAATAAAAATCAAGAACTTACACTAAGAATTGAAGACAAGCAGTTGAGAGGAAGGAGAGAAAATCGAAAGAAACGTTTAGAGAACAAGAGATAATAAAATTGGAATGATGAAAAATGTCTTGATTTTCTCCTTTTATATGATAGCCCACTACCATTAGTCAAGTTATGATGCAAGGGTCAAGAATAATCCCAACTATAAAGTCATTGAGCAACAACTTTATAAGTTGTTATACCCAAAAATGACACTTTCACTTAGGTCGGGTCGACGTGCTAATTTTGATGTGAGAATATTAGGTCCTATTATATATTAATTTTGGGCAAAATACCCTGAAGTAAAATGAACACATGCTATCCTAAGGTTGTTTGGCAACAAAAAATCCAATAGAAATGACTAATAACTAATACTCCCATTTATAGTTAATATTCGACATATTCATTTATTTAAACTTAGCCCCGTTAAACCATTAAAATAAAATTCGATTTTTTGAAATGCATTCTCAATCATACTTCCTTATAATAAAATATTTTGCACGTAAACTCAAAATTTTTTCTACTTTTTAACCATACATTACTCCAAAAAATCCTTATTCCAAAACTCATTTCCCAAAAAAAAAAAAAATCTCATTTTAATGGTTCTCCAACATGGGCTTAATATTCAACACATCTTCATTAAAACTGGGTGAAGGAAAAACTTGAATCCACGAGTTGTGTATTACAATGTCATGTTGAACAAAATTATCTTAAAAAGTTTAAGCTATTAAAGCATGAAGACTTTCATTTATTTAAATTTAATCCCAGGAGTTAATTTTATTCTTTTTATTATTACACAATTTTTGAACTTAATATTCATGAAAGTAAAATATTTTGTGTAGATGGAGAGAGTTTTATATAAATAGAGGTGTCTAATCAATGATAATTAATTAGTCCTGTACTGTGCCAAGAATCATCATAAATGTAAGTTATTGCGATCTTGACTTGCGAAAACGAAGTCTAAAACAATATTATACTAGAGTATTAAACAAAGTGCCTGAACTGAGAGGCAACCTGCGTGGGCCCAGGTAATTCTATTATTGTTTGTCATACTTGTAACAGTATATCCCCGGGTACACCAGTTAGCATCACATACGTGTGCATCCCAACCTCCACTCACCACCCCACGGGTGGGCGTGAGTGGGGAGTTTATGCCTGCATGCTCTATATAAGGGTTGTCCTCTGTTCGAAATATGCACCATCGAGTTTCTTTGTGTGTCAAGAAACCATTCCACCCTACTATCATTACAGATATACAGCATTGTATAATTCTCTGAAAATAAAAGGTATATCTATAGGTGTGTATTTTTACAGTTCTTCTAAACATCCTCAATTATTTTTTTGTTTTCATAAGGATTTATTACAGTTACCGTCTAATTTCCTTTGGTTTTTTCCCTAGAAATGAACATGGGTTCTGTCTGAATGTTTCTTTGCTAATTTAATCGGTGGAAGAATTCAGCAGCAACGCATTAAATCCATTCATCAGATGAAACCTGTTTATTACTTCCTCTCTCTTCATTTTTCCTTTTCAAGCAAGCATTCATGAGTTTCACCTCGTCTAAAAATTTAAATTATTGTTATATTGATTAATTTATGAATTTATATTTTGAGGAATGATCTCCTAAACGCCTTTGCTTAGTTTATGCTAAGCAACAATAGCATGACACACCAATTAATCGACGTGTATAAGCTAAGCAACAATCCTTAGTAGATTTTTTCTCTTTATATTTGTATCACGTCATTTCACGTCGTGCAGAGTTGATGTTATTGAAATTTTCATAAATGTATACCTCATGTGCAAGCTTTTGAACCACCTCATCTAATATGTTAGGTGAAAAGGGAATGTATTTGTTCACGTAATTTTAGTTTTCAATATATGGGCGGCAGCAACAACAAAACACAATAATATTTCATTCACCGAATATAACATATGAGAGAATTCTATGGTTATTTTTGATGCAGAAAATGTGGAAGTTGAAGATTGCTGATGGAACCGGGCCGTGGCTTACAACAACCAATAATCATATTGGAAGACAGCATTGGGAATTCGATCCCGAGGCTGGAACTCCAGATGAACGAGTCGAGGTTGAAAGGCTGCGTGATGAGTTCAAGAAGAACAGATTTCGAACCAAACAGAGTGCTGATTTGCTGATGCGTATGCAGGTAATTAAACATACTATGCCCCAGTTTGTTGGAGTTTAAAATTAGATATTTAGTAGATTTTGATAAAAGTTGATAAGATATGCGGTTGAAAAGTTGCAGGTATCATAAAATGTGTAGTTAAAATTAGTTATTAACTTTGACTTAATTTAAAATCTGGAATTTAGCCCTCGTTTGATGAACATTCTTTTGGAAAGAATGTATTTTAAATAGTGATGTGATGGAAAATATATGGTTAAAAAAATAGGAAAATTTTTGAATTTGCTTGTAATATTATTTTATTGAAAATTGTGTGATTGAAAATGAGTATTGATAGAATGCATTTTTTAAGAATGTGAATCAAACATGGTGTTAATTTGCACCAAACACGGCCTATCTCATCGCTCATTTAAGAAATGTAAAGTCGGACTAGCTTATTTGTAAGATAGCGTGCATCATTTATGATATTGTGCTGGGGTAATTTCTCTTTTATTGTAATTTATTTTATATTTATCAATAACACTCTGTTTGATTCACTTCTTTTAATTTTTTTATTTCAAAAGTCATTTTCAATCATATTCTTCAATAAAATAATATTTACACGCAAATCTAAATTTTTTAGTATTTTTTAACCACATATTTTTTTATCAAATCACTATTTAAAATGCATTATTCACTCAATAATGTGCATCAAATAGGGTCTAAAACGTGTCACCTAGAATGGTTTTAAAAAAAAAATTTATAGATGGAGTACAAACTCATTTTTAAGATAACTTATATAGGTAGGTATATGATATAATATTCGTGACAGTATTGTGTAGATTATATAAACGTGTAAGTTTTATTGAACCAAACAAATGAAAAAAGTTGATAATAATTTTATGTCATTTCCTTTCTTTTCGTTGTCACTAAAGACAGAAAGTCAATGTTTGTTTAGCTACCAAAGTGAATTAAAATCTAAGTTAAAATCCATAAATTTTATGACACGCCAACTTTTCAACTACACGTTTTATTAATTTTTATCAAAATTTACTAAAAATTTGATTTTTATTAGCGGCAAAATGCGGTTTTGCTCTGGCTTCCTCTCCACCACAATCTCCCACATCACACTTCTTAAATTCAACATTTAACCCTCTAATTCTGTTCTAAAAACAAGTGATAATTAGGTACACTACCAACTTATTTTGAAAAAAAATTAAATATACTGTTCTTTGAATAGTACTTCCGTTTACAAATTATTGATTTTTACATGTTAGTATTTTACGGCTTTCATGTCAATTCTGCAAATTAAGGGATAAAAACTGAACTTTCTTCAAATTAAGGGACCAAAACAGTAGACTTATTCCATTATTTACATAAATTTATGAATGACGCTATTTATCTTCGTTAGAAATGATAATCGCTAATGGAGATCTAAATATATTCAGATTTATTAGACCAAAAGCGTAGACATCCTCTCTCTTAAGAAATATTTTAACAATTATCAAAATAGCATCTTCATTGCATATACTCACCTGAGAATCTTTAGTCCGTAGAAATCTCGAACGTATGGATGACAAAAAAATCCGACAAATCCGATACCCGCTGCCCTGCCCCGAACGGGGAGGGGATTACCCGCTTAATCGGGTATTCAGGACGGGGCGGGTACGGGTAAGGGTGTCTCGCACCGTTTAATTTTTTAATTTTTTTTTAATTCAATAATTTAAATGGAAAATTTCATTAATTTTAATAGAAAATAACAACTAAGATTATCTAAAAAATATGACAAACAATAAAATCATTAGTTTATCAAATATATTTGAATAATTTAACTTTTTAAAAATAAGAAAAAAATTTAAAAAAAAAAAAAAAAAAAAAAATATATATAATTATATATTAATATATATATATATATATATATATATATATATATATATATATATATAGTTTAGTCTTACTCCAATGAACATGGGCAATAAAATAAATTATCAAAAATTTAAAAAAAACAAAATTAAAGGGTGCAAGGGCCCCGCCCTGCCCCCGCCTTAAAGGGGTAACGAGGCGGGGACGTGGCAGGAAGTTGTCTAGCGGGGGCGGGGGAATTCTAATAGAAAATGACAACTAAAATTATCTAAAAATATGACAAATAATAAAAGTTTAAGTTTATCAAATATATTTGAATAATTTAACTTTTAAAAATAAATAAATTAATTAAAAAAAAAAATATATATATATATATATATATATATATATATATATATATATATATATATATATATATATTATTGTCCTACTCCAATGAATTGGGACAATAAAATAAATTATCAAAAACTTAAAAAAAAAAAGTTGAAGGGGGAAAGAGCCCCGCCCTGCCCTCGCCTTAAATGGGTAACGAGGCGGGGACGTGGCGGGAAATTGTCTAGCGGAGGCGGGGGAGGTTGCACCTCCCCGTTGCCATCGCTACTCGAACTTTATATTCATAATTTTAGCTCAAACCTCTAGTGTCAATATTAAAATAATTTGTAGACAAAATTGAGATCATCGTATAATTTTGATTTCAAATTATTTATTTTCCTTTCAATTGTTTTTTATGGTGAAATCTTTTTGGTTTTGATGTGAATACAGCTTGTGAAGGAGAACCAATGTGGTCAGATTCCACCGGCGATCAAAATCAAAGAAACAGAAGGTATAATAGAGGAAGCAGTGACAACTACTCTAAGAAGGGCCATCAGTTTCTATTCTACAATTCAGGCTCATGATGGCCACTGGCCAGCTGAATCCGCTGGCCCTTTGTTTTTCCTCCCTCCTTTGGTAAATTTACAACCTATTTAATTCCACTTGAACATTTTCCCAAATCATAAATTGTGTGTCGAAGACTACATTTGAATAAATAAGCTCAAGCATCTATACAAGGTGATTCGATGTGCTACGGGAGCAGACAAGTTCTAAGTTCAAGTTTTTTTGAATGAGATGGTTTAACAATGTGTGTTCATTGGTATTCTATACGTACATATGTTACAACTATGGAAACTCAATTTTGAATTGTACAGGTCTTAGCGTTGTATATAACCGGAGCAGTCAATGCTGTTCTATCACGAGAACATCAGAAAGAGATTATACGATACATATATAATCATCAGGTTAGGGTTAAACTGAATTTTTGATTAATTTTTGGCTTTTCTGGGATAAATGTTTTCGTTTTTATAATGCCTCTTTATTAGATTATTTTATTTTTCCGACTGGCTCTGAGGTTCACTAAATCAGTGTCGTGATCCCTGACAGAACGAAGATGGAGGTTGGGGGATACATATAGAGGGTCATAGCACCATATTCGGTTCTGTACTTAGCTACATTGCGCTTAGGTTGCTTGGAGAAGGACAAGAAGGTGGTGAAGACAGGGCCGTAGCTAGAGGTCGAAAATGGATACTCGACCATGGTGGCGCTGTGGGGATACCATCGTGGGGAAAGTTTTGGCTCACGGTGAGATCATGACTCCAAACTACTGCAGAAGTTATTAAAGTTGTTTGACACAATCTATTTCAATCAGGACTCAAAAACTGCACTTTTATAAAAATAGATATAAATTTTACAATTCCACTTTGGTAGCCTTGTACCTGTAGATGTCTTATATGCTTTACATATTTTCTTTATATGTAGTTGTGTTGTCGTCAGATTAATAATTCGACGGAAAATAAGGCCTCGGTTTTCTCTTCCGCTATAGGTGCTTGGAGTATACGAGTGGGATGGCTGCAACCCAATGCCCCCAGAATTCTGGCTGCTTCCCAAATTGTCACCCATTCATCCAGGTTTAATAACTACTGTATAAGTAAAAAAGAATTGATTACATTCAAAAAAGGGTCGTTAACAAGTTTTAAGACCATCTTCAATTCCTATACAGGAAAAATGTTGTGTTATTGTCGGTTGGTATACATGCCCATGTCATATTTATATGGGAAGAGGTTTGTTGGACCAATTTCTGGATTGGTGCTATCACTAAGACAAGAGATTTATACTGAACCTTATCATGAAATAAATTGGAATAGAGCAAGGAACACCTGTGCAAAGGTTGGTAGACTTTGTACAATTTTTCATTGGTTTTCTTGGGTATAGATTTCAATGCATCCTATAATCCTTCAGGAGGATCTTTACTATCCACACCCTCTCGCGCAAGATATGCTTTGGGGATTCCTCCATCATTTTGCCGAGCCAGTTCTAACTCGATGGCCATTTTCTAAACTGAGAGAGAAGGCTTTAAAAGTTGCAATGGAGCATGTTCATTACGAGGACATGAACAGCAGATACCTTTGCATTGGATGTGTAGAGAAGGTAATGATTAATCCATTAGGAAACTATGTTAAGAATAAGGAAAATGTTTGTTGTACATCATCATTTATATAATCTTTTACAGATTGATGAGGTGTCAAGAATAAAATGAAGGATTTTATTATTATTATTATTTGGTTGATGAGATTTTAACCCAATCAAATATCACTGCATCATCTGTTGATAAACTAATTTGTAAGTTGTCATCTAGATGCAAAGCAACCGTAAGAATAATTCAAAGCCCATATTACATAATGGAATAATAAGAACCTCATATTTTTGAAGGTGTTATGTCTTATTGCTTGTTGGGTGGAAGATCCTAATTCCGAAGCATACAAAAGGCATCTAGCTCGTATACCTGATTACTTCTGGGTTGCCGAAGATGGCTTGAAAATGCAGGTTATTTTCTTTCATCAAATATTTTTCTACAGTCCTGATAAATTATCTAAGAAACAGACTTGCCATATTGCTTCAAATATGTAGGCAGTGAACCGAAACACATGGTATGCTACTAGCCATAATCTTGCAACAAGATTTAAACAGAAATTATGGAGAATTGGTTAATTATAATTACATTCATTTGAGTTGCAGAAGGAATTGTTCTATTTCCCAACTTCACCTTCAACAAGCGTAGATTTATTTCAAAAATTTTCCTGATGTGTAAATCTAAAGTTAATTCTTTTATGCAGAGTTTTGGTTGTCAAATGTGGGATGCGG
The DNA here is from genome assembly GCA_035079005.1 of Fraxinus americana. Classification (NCBI taxonomy): domain Eukaryota; kingdom Viridiplantae; phylum Streptophyta; class Magnoliopsida; order Lamiales; family Oleaceae; genus Fraxinus; species Fraxinus americana. The sequence goes on along the minus strand of CM068715.1, from coordinate 31,409,568 downwards.
CTTTTGCTATTCAAGCCATATCATCATCCAATCTAGCTGAAGAGTACGGGCCGACCCTCATGAAAGCACACAATTTTGTGAAAGCCTCACAGGTTGATTTCAATTACTAAAGCAAGACAAGAATACTTATTTATCACATTTTTAGTGCTACCTTTCTTATACAAAGTCAGATTTCCATTTTCCCGTTTATTTATCTATATCTTTGATATTATAAGCTTTCAAATGATGGTACTTTTGTAGAAAGTTTATACTCTTACGTATCGAATTAAGTAAATTGCACGAAATAAGAATTTGAAACAGAAGTTAATTTGAGTAATGGACAGTTTTGAGTACAAGTATTTTGTTGGAGGGGTAGTAAATAATCTGGTGTTTTCTTGTGCCTCAAGGTCCAAGAAAATCCATCTGGAGATTTTAGTAAAATGTATCGGCACACTTCTAAGGGCTCCTGGACATTTTCTATGCAAGATCATGGTTGGCAAGTCTCAGATTGCACGGCCGAAGGACTTAAGGTAATTAAATATATATGTCCTCTCGATCAGATTTACACATAACAAAAACTGCTGGAAATCATTCTGTCTCAAATATGTATTTTCTTTTTTATGACAGGCCGCACTCTTATTCGCGCAAATGCCTACAGAACTAGTTGGAGCAGAAATTGAAACGGAGCGTTTATATGACGCTGTAAATGTCATTTTGTCCCTTCAGGTATAGATTTGCTTAAATCTAGTCTTGAAGTATTAATGTTATGAATTTGGATCGCATCATGACGATAATGAAATAAATAAGAAAAAAATAATCACCAAGATTTACGTGGAAACCCAATAAGGGAAAAAACCACGGGGCAAAGGAAGAGAAATCAACTATAATCAATAGCAATTGTGTTTACAAGATCTCAATGCACTCAATTGAAATCCAAAACTTTCAAGATGTTGTATGAATCTTGTTAGTCTTACCAATAAATATATATATATATATAAACCCTATAGAACAAGTTGTAGAAGAATAGGAGTTTAAGACCGGGTAAAAAAAGAGCGACAGGTGGGCGGTAGGCGCTGACCAAGTCTCGAGTTGTTTTCTACAGGGCTCGCTCAAGCATCCAGCTAACCCTAGGCTAGCGACAACTTTTTCCTCCTGTCCATAATTTTGATCTCTTCAAGATTACTCCAATTTAGACTTCAATACCCACTAGAATTTGGGTTAATCCACAACAATTAACACAAAGTGTATTCTTCTTATTACAATCAACCTCTTGAACTAAGAAAATTTTCGCTAGTAAAAATGTCTAATGTGGCTAATATAATATTTTTGAAACTTTAATGTAGAGTGCTAGTGGCGGTTTTCCGGCATGGGAGCCTCAGAGAGCATATCGATGGTTGGAGGTAACTCGTTTAATTCTTTTTTGTTTTTCAGCCATAGACTGCCATTCTTCAAATCTTATAGTTTGTATACCATATTTCTAGATATAATAAAGAAGCTATTAATTTGTGTGTTTCAGAAGCTCAACCCTACAGAGTTTTTCGAAGATGTCCTTATAGAGCGAGAGTAAGAGTATTATATTATTTGCAAAATATGTATTATAGTTGTATTTATCATTTCTTATGCTCTACTAGACGATTGAAACAATATTTAAACCAGTTATGTAGAGTGCACATCATCAGCAGTCCAAGGTTTAAAGCTCTTTAAGAAGTTACATCCAGGACACAGAAGAAAGGAAATAGAAAGTTGCATCTCAAGAGCAATACAATATATCGAAGCTACTCAAAATCCTGATGGTTCATGGTATGCTATTTGGCAAATGAAAAGTTATATTTCAGCAATAAAATAAACAACGGAAATTTAATTTGAAAATTCCTTTTTCTTTGTAGGGATGGTAGTTGGGGAATATGCTTTACATATGGCACATGGTTTGCAGTAGAAGGCTTGGTAGCTTGTGGGAAAAATTATCGTAATTCTCCCACACTACAGAAAGCATGTGAATTTTTGCTTTCGAAGCAATTACCGGATGGTGGATGGGGTGAAAGTTACCTTTCAAGCTCGAACAAGGTTTTGACAATTTTTTTTCCTCTTAAATGATATGTAGGATATCTCTAAAAGAGCATTAAAAATGTTCTTGCATGTCACTTAATCTTCTCTTCTTGCCGTAGGTATATACTAATATTCAAGGTAATCGGTCAAATTTGGTGCAAACCTCATGGGCTCTGTTGTCTCTCATCAAAGCTGGGCAGGTTGGTAATTGAATTTATTTTGTTGGAAATTAACTTTTGATACAAAGTTGACATCATAGGTTAACATACTAGTCTGATACATTTAAAGTATTTTTCCCTCTTTCTGTCTGAAAGATTGAAGTTCATCGTTGGGTATCTCGACACCCATTTGTAAATATTTCCGTATCTCATTAGAGTTGTTGGGAATTTACATCTGTTTGACCCGCTTCTGTGCCCGTGTTTTATGTGAGGGTGTATGCAGAGAGACCGTGTCCCAAATCGATTCGAAAAGAGACCGTGTCCCAAATCGATTCGAAAAAATTCCCAAGAGGGAAACGGAAAAAAACATCGAAGAGAATATTTGCATATTTATTTTTACCAACAGCAGTTTAGCTGCATACTTTTCTGTGTTCGTGTAAGGATATAGATTACATATTTGTACTGAATATTATCCTCCTTGAGATCAGGTCGAGATTGATCCCGAGCCAATACATCGTGGAATAAAACTGCTAGTAAATTCACAAATGGAAGATGGTGACTTTCCTCAACAGGTAAAATATTGTTATACCTTAAAAAAAATGTCCGGAATAAATAATCATAACAAATTTACAAAAACAGAAGGCACATTGTGTAGTCTTTTTCTTGTCTAATCTAACTAATGGACTGTGGACTGCAGGAAATTACAGGAGCATTCATGAAGAATTGTACACTGAACTATTCATCGTACCGGAATATCTTCCCAATATGGGCTCTTGGTGAATATCGTCATCGGATTCTTCACGCACAAGCATAGTTGAATCGATGTAAAAGCGGAAGATTATAAATGCAAAGTGCAAAGTTATACACAAATATTAATGTTAAAATTTGTATTCTCTATCTCTACATTGTGAAGTTCGTACAACTACTTTCTTCTAGTAAAGTGCAATGCTATAAGATATTATATTTGAAATAAACATGCAATCTTAATGTGTAAAAAGTACTTTCTTAATGTTATCAAACATATCAAATGTAATATAAAGTTTAATAATTTTCATTAGTGTTGTTTGTTGTGATTGTTTGTTAGTGTGTCAATTTGCAAGGGTAAAGATACCAATTTTATTGATTTTGCCACAACACATTTGATGTTAAGGAAAAGATCTCTTGCTTGATGTGATGAAAATCACATGTTTTATTCATTTAGCAACACTTGCTTGATGTGATGAAAAGACTACAGTAAGGTTGGTATTGATTTCTTGGAAAACATAAAGTTAGCATTGGACTTTTCTTCTTCTTCTTCTTCTTTTTCTTTTTTTCTTTTTTTTAGCAATCGGTTCGGCAAAAAAAATAAAAGCAGCTCTAAACTTTTTTCAACCCAAAAAAATGTGTGTGCCTAACTACCCTGTAAAAATGAAAAGAAAACACTTTTCCCCGAGCGCAACCCCTAGGTATGGTCCAAGCGCGACAGACGCCACTTATACACATGTTTGTAACATGAAACGACAATAATCCATGCTTATATTTGATTAGTTGGGTGAGAGAGGAAGCTCAGCTGGACGAGGGTTCAAGAATTGTGTGGGGAGTGTTAGACCATCTCATATAAGCTTAAAATCTTAAAGACAATTTATTTATTTAAATTTAGTTATTTACATGCTTTCTCTCAAGTACATGTAGTATCAGATTGCTTTTTTTGCTTTTATTATTATTATTCACACAAGGACACTTGGGCCGTTAAATTAAGGGCACATTCATTATTTAAATTTAGTCATCAGCACGCTATCTCAAGGACATGTTGTGTCTGATTATTTTTTCTTTCTTTTACGGGCGCATATCAGTTTGGTTTAGGGTTCTGATTTTCGAATCAACCCAACCTACACCCATCCCTAGGAATAATACTGTTGCAAGTTTAGAAAACTGAAGAAAAAAATGAATTTAATGCCTAAAACCAGTGAGTTATTGTCTTTCCAGAAAATGGACAATTAATATGCAACAAAAAGATAGAACAAGGAAAATCTAAGTCATAAAGGATTCAATAGAGGAAGAAGAAACACTCATATTCGAAAAAATATAAAAATAAGAATTGAAGCTCAAAAAATATCAATTATTCCACTGAAGTCGTAAGATTAACAAGGAGATGTTTTGTACCCATCGAATCCCAATAACTGATATGAACACAACATGATATTGTTTTGCCCATTCGCTTGCATTTTTTCCATAGGTTCACATTTTAACAATTTTTCATTATGTAGCGCATGATTGGCAAAGCTTAAATAATAATTAAAGGTGATCAAACATATTTTTTATCCATGCACTTCGCACAACTCACAATTTACTATCCACTTTTATTTACACACTCTGTCGGAGTAATTAGGGCTCGTGTACAACTTATGAACACTTAAAATCATTACCAAACATAAATAAAATGGGTTAACTAGAAATTTACAAATTTTTATCACTGGCAATGTTAATAGTGACATTTATTCGATGATGATGTAACAAAAATTGAGAAAATTTAATTTGAAAAATGATGCATACTATATGGGAATCATTATTTTTGCAGTTTTAGAATTTTAGTATTATATAAAATTTTAGATTTCTTTTCCTTTGATGAAATTTTTTGCTTATTACTTATAACAGTTTTTCAATTAATATCTTATATTAGGACTTTTATTATGGTATTTTTGAAATTTCTTTATAGAATAGAATTCTATTGCATTGCATGAATAAGACCACTCGAGTATAGATCTATCAAAATGGAATTTAATAAAAATGAAAAATTGAGTAATCTTAATTATATGTTAAAATTATCAATTTTCTTTACGAATCAACGAGTGTTTATTTATGAGCGAATCAACAGAAACTAGAAGCTTGTTCGTAATTTTTGGATTCTCAAGCTTCTTTACTTAAAAATTGGAGTTCTTCTTCTCTTGTTAGGTGAAATTTTGGTGTTTGGCATGAGTATAATTACAGTATCAAAATAAACTTTTAACTTGACTAATATATATAGAGTTTAGTTTAATCTAAATAGTGCTTGTTGGATGTTTTGATACCCAATAAATGTTGGACGATGATACTAAATCGATGTTGAATAATTTACATTGACACTTTAGTGATGGCTCGACAAAATAATTTCGGGCCACTAGAAGCAACTTAATTGAGTTAATGTAGCTCGTGGTCCAACACTCGTGGATGACCCAATTTGTGGTTATTAGTTGAATGATGATATATGTTGGCCCATTTATAAGGGGAAATTACATAATTCAGGTGTTTGAAGATTGGAATTCAAAAATCAGGGATCATTATTCAAAAATCAGGTAATATATTAAAATCATAACCCTAATTTATCACTCTAAACTCCCTCTCTCTCTCTCTCTCTCTCGCCTCCCCTCGCCTCGCCTCCCCTTCCCTCTCTGTAAATCTCCCCTCTACCCACGGTCAACCAATGCCTACCGTCGACCACCGCCCACCGTCGAAAACCACCACCCACATCAACAATCCACCGTCGAACTCACGGCGACGATCAAGGCAAAAGGGCAGCAGGTCGATCTGAAATTTTCTCCTTCAAGACCATCGCTTGGAGCACCTGTTGGGGTGCTGGATCTTTGCTGCTGTGACGCTGTTGTGCGACGCTTTCAAAGCAGTGTCACGACGGGTGCTATGGATGTGTGCTGTAGGTGTGTGTACAGTAGCAGAGTGGAGTTGTAGTGGTGGTGGCGTCGCAACGGGTGGGGGCGTGGTGGCAGTGACGGTGACGGGTTTAGGGTTTTTTGTTGGGTGGTGGTTGCGATGTGACGTGGTTTTTTTGTTGGGCGGTGCTGTGGGTGCAGTGGTGGTGACGATGTGGTGCAGATGTGGTGTGTGGTGGGTTCGAATCTAGTTGGTGGTGGTGATAGTGTGTGGTTGAATGCGGTGGTGGTGGGTTTGTTGGTGGCCGTGGTGGTATGGCGGGGCGGGGTGAGGGTGGTCAAAAGTGGTTGAAGTGGTAGTGATAGTCGTACGTGACCAAGTATTTGGTTATCTGTGACCAAGTATTTAACTGTGATCTAAAATTTTGACAATATATGACTGAAAAATAATCTATGACCAACAAATTTGAAAATATGTGACTAATGAAATTAATTATAACCTATAATTTTTTGAATTTGTGACCTCAAAATCATCAGTGACTAATTAATTTGATAATATGTTACCAATTAATAAATTGTGACCTATAATTATGTATATGTGACCATTAATTGCATAATTGTGACCTAATTAATAAATTTTTTTTAATTAATTACCTAATACCTGAGTTTTGAATTGTTAAACTATTTACCTGATTTTTGAATTAGTGTAAACCATACACTTGAAATATGATTTTTTTTTCTCCATTTATAATCGGTCAATTGTCGTCTTTAAATGGCAGCCCATTTAGTGAACTATGGCCCGAGTAGAGTGACCTAACTAGTGTTATATATATACATCTCTTTCAGAGGGTGTGATGGCTGCCACTTGTATTTGTCCCTTTTGTGTCTATTCTTTCACTTTTTTTCTCTCGCCTTTGTGGCTTGCAAATCACTTGTGGGTGAGTAAACTTGTTGTAATCAAGTGGGTAAAGTTATGGATCAAGCTTCCTCAGTTGGTGTTTGCTTGGCTAATTAAATTGAGTCCAGATCAAGATTTCTAAAAGATTTCCACAATAGTGGTTCCTGAAGATTTTTTTAAACCGTATTTGGTTTTGCTAAAAATCAATTTTTTAGTAAATTTTGATAAATGTAGATTAAATATATGATTGAAAAGTTGATAAAAGTTGTAAGTTTCATTAAATTTTTTGACTTAAATTCTAATCAATTTTTTAGTTGAACCAAACGAAAGTAAATAAAATACCCCTTCAGCGTTTCCCATCCCACATATTCCTTTGAAAACAAATAAAAATCGCGTTTCTAATGTCGTACATGGTCACATTTTCCGTTGTTGTCTTCTTCAATGAAAAAGCAAGAAGAATAATAATGTCCCCCCCATTAAGAAGTATTCAAGGAGTTTTGAACTTTTATTCCCCATACATATGCATATACATGACTTTTCATCTCTAGTATTTGGAGACAAAAGCATATGTAAATGACAAGGATTTTAGTAGTAGATTAATTCAATGTTTCAAAAATCAACTCGGACATTGATCCATAAAAGATAAAGAGTATGAGTCGAACTAATGATCTAAAAAGTTCACTATATATTTATTTTTTTTCAAAAAATGGACTGATTAATTCCAAGTTCACATGCAATTTTTAGTAGAATTTGATAAATGTTGATGAAATATATGGTTGAAAAATTGATAAAAATTGTATATCTCATTAAATGTGATTAAAATTTTTAGTTGACTTTGACTTAAATTCTTATCAATTTTGTAATTGAACCAGACGGAAGTAAATAAAATACCCCTTCATTGTTTCACATCTTCGTGTTTCTTAAAAAAATATCGCATTTCTAGTGTCGTACATTGTCATATTATTTTCCATTACCGTCTTTTACATTGAAAAAGCAAGAAGAATAATAGTATGTCCCCCCCATTATGATGTATACAAGTAGTTTTGAACTTTTCTTCCCCATATCTATACATACATACTTATATATTCCTTGTACTCTAACAATCGAGGATATTTATTGTACATGACTTTTCATCTCTAGAATTTGGAGACAAGCATATGTAAATGACAAGGATTTTAGTAGTAGATTAAGGGTACGTTTGATAGAGATTAAAATTGGATTAAAATTGAAAAATTAGTCGTTATTGTTGAATTTTATTAGACGGGTGAGATCCAATAACGGTTATATTTTCAATTTTAATTGGATTTTTAATGTTACCAAACAAACCCTAATGCAATGTTTCAGAAATCAACTCGAACATTGATCCGAAAAACGTAAAGAATATGAGTCGAACTAATGATCCAAAAAAATCACTATATATTTATTTTTTCAAATGATGGACTGATTAATTCCAAGTTCACATGCAATTGGACATAATTTCAAATTGTTTCACAGTGAACCTGACCGTACAGTCCGAAGATTGGTTCGTATATTTTGTCCTTCTTGAATTAACCCACCTTTTTAATGTTGAGAATTAGAAATTATAATTACATATAATCGGGAGCAATAAAATGATAGAAAGAAAATAGACACGTAAGATTTATAGCGGTTCGCTTCAATATGAGAATACCTCTTCTACCACTACAATAATTAATGAGTAATAAAAAAAATGAATACCATATTTTTTTTCTAACCCGTCTTTTGATGATGATATTTTAAACCCTAATGACATCTCCTTATTTATATGAAAAATTAAGACAAAATCAAAATTGCAGGTATGAAATTATCAAATTATCCTTCATAAAATTTGATATGCATATTGCCTTCATATAAATGCAATAATTAGACTCCGCAACTTAACATTTAATAATGACGACCATCCTATCAAAAAATGTAGCATCATCTATGAATGCGCCAATGTTTCAATCGATCGAAAGTATCATTGAAGAAAATTCAAAAGGTTTTTTTGAAATTAACGAAAGTCAACAATAAAATTTTGTCAGAAGTAGAAGTTTCTGTTATAATTCCTCTATTGATGGATTTTTCAACGTTATCGACATATTCTTTTGTAATGTTATAAACAATATTATAAAAAGAAAAATTGTTATTTATTATATATGTATTTGTCATGAGCGTTATGTTAATTAATATTCTTTTGTAATGTTGTAAACAATATTATAAAAAAATTTGTTATTTATTATATATGTATTTGTCATGAGCGTTATGTTAATTAATATGTATAGCCACCATAATGGAACAAGGGATTGGATTGACCTAAGCCACCTATAAAGTCAATATATAAGACTAATTATATTCAGCCACTCGTCATTTCCTTGAAAGTTGAGGCTGTAAATGAGTCTCCTTTGAATAAAATCTATAAAATTGGTCACTATTCTGTTACTATTGGAATGACTTGAGAACTGAGAAAATAAACGAGTTTGGTGAGAGGACATTGCTCTTGCCCTAGTACCTTTTATATGGGTTGTGCTACAGATACAAAATTGTGTACAAAACGGTGTCCAAAATGACCACTTGGCCGCCCCCCTATTGAAGGGGCGGCTGTGGGGCCAATCTGGCCCCACGGCCGCCCCTCCAATAGGGGGCGGCCAAGTGGCCATTTTGGATACCATTTTGTACAAGAAGCATTATCCCTTTTATATTGAGCTGACTTAATTTATGTGAGGGCTACTCAATTTCTCCATAGTATACAAATTTCACTTTGGGACCTCCAACCCTTGAACCCTCGAACTAGCCCAATTTCCGGACGAGTTCATCATATGTCGATTCGAAGTCGAGAGGAAAAAATGCACACTATAATAGGCTCCACATTTTCAACACTTTGAGAATATTCAAAGTATTGTTGATACAATAGTTTTCTTCTCAATTTATTTTGCTAAAAAAATCAAAATGTTAGTAATTTTTTATAAAAATTGATTAAATGTGTGATTAAAAAGTTGATAAAAATTGTAGGTCATATGAAATGTGTGGTTAAAATTATTGTCTGAGTTTGACTTAAATTTTTTTTATCTAAACCAAACATGTGCTTATTATGTCTCAAATCATTACTCAATTAAAGCTCATTCAGAAAAAATACAGCATGTTTTAAATTTGTAATAAGAAACAATCATGCTACATATATATATATATATCTTTTTTATTATCATTTTTTATATTGTGTCATGTGGCGACGCATGATTGAATAGTTTTGAAAAAAAAAATCTTTCTTTCCCGATATTTTTTTTAATTTCAATAAAGTGTACACAAAGTTGTAAAGCAAAATATGTACATTTAGCTTTAGTCAATATGAAAATATAAAAGTAGAATATATTAGTACTAGAGTACGATATTTATATGTGTTTGAGGTCTCAAAAAAATTTATTAAGTCCCAATTTGGTTTAATTAAAAAATTTATAAAAATATAAGTCAAATCAATAATTAATTCTAATCACACATTTTATAGGATTCACAACTCTTATCAACTTTTCAACCATACATTTCACCGACTTTTATAAAAATTTATTAAAAATCTGATTTTTAGTTAAACCAATCGGACCTTAAGAAATATAGCCCCGGTTTGTCGTTTGATAAACATTCTTTAAAAACTCATTTTTCCTCAAACTTATTGTTAACCATGCATTCTCTCAATAATTTGCCCATGTTTAGGCTTCATCAAAAATGAAATCTGGAAAAAAATATATTTTGGAATATTGATTTTTTTGGAGAACGCATGATTAAGAAATAAAGAAAACTTTGAGTTTACGTGTAATATTTTGTTATTAAAGAATTTGTGGTTGAGAATAAGGAAAAAAATGCATTTTTTTTAAAATGGAACCCAAACAGGAGCAAAATAATTTTACACGTAAACCCAAAAATTTTTCTAACTTTTTAATTATACATTTTCCAAAAAATTACTATTACAAAACTGTTTTTTCAAAGAAAAAGAAAAAGAAAAAAGGGGGAGCGCTCAAACAATGACATAACATCCTTTGATTTCTTTGTGTCTCCACAATAAATCTACGATCTTATGGATCTCTGTAATGTGAACATCTTCTAAATCAAATGGAAAAGTCATTATGTGAACACATCTTTAAGCATTCAAAATGTGCTTCAAGGTATCATGCTGTGGAAAAAAACAAAAATTCGTTACTGTAAGTCTTATTGTAGTTGTTTATTGACCCGTACATATTTCTTAAGGTCCCAACTGGCTAGGAACGTTGACATAATTCTATAATTTGTACTGGAAAAATTCCACATTCTATATCTTCTTAATTTGCGGTTTTTATTGGTCAAATTGTACCGCGTTTCGTTGTTGCGAATTTGACAAGATTACACGATTTAGAGCTACATTAAGGATTCGTTTGATATGATTTTTGTTTCGACTTTTACTTCATGTAGAAGAAATTTTAGAGGAATCTACTCTAATTTTTGTTTAAAATTAATTTTAAAAAACATTTCCTATTCTAAAAGTGCTTTTAGAGAAAATCATATTGTGCCAACTTCCACTAAAAGAACAATCAAAAATACTTTCATAAAATTCGTCAAACAGGTTCATAGGCAAACAGACCATAATTAATTAGAGAGTACTGAATAAATATTTTATGTAAAAGCTATGTTTAAAAAATCTAATTTTAATTTTTTTTTTAAATTACACAAATATTTAGTTTAAGAATATATATGTTTAATTCAATTGAAGTACGAATATTTTAAATTACCCACCAACCCCAATTGTAGTTTCATTCCTCGGTAGCGTCTAGCCCTGTATGAGTTGAGAGTTGGTCGAACTAACCAAGTTTAAAAATAAGTTAACCATAGAAGTGACAAAAACAATATCGAAACATCTTATGATAAATTTGGTAGTATGATTTAATTAGATAATACAAAACAATATTGTAGAAAAAAAAATAAGAATTGTCTATTATATTATGTGGCTGCAGTGTTCGTATAGCTAAGTTTGACTAAGTTATTAAAGTTTTGATTTTTTTTTTTTTTTAACCCTCACTTAGGGCGGAGGAAAACCGTAGTATCAGATCATCAACCAATGAAAATTATCAAATAAGCTAAACGCCTATCAATATAAACAAACAACGCAAAATAGCTGACGAAGGTACAACACCCCGATTCTGTCTAAACGAATCAACCCCCGACAAAGAAATGGCAATTCCATACAAGAGAAGAACCGTTTTGTATTTCCCAATGCACCTACCTTCGCCAACTCGTCCGCAACCTGGTTAGCTTCTCTATACTGATGAATAAATAAGCCAAGCTTCAGAACTATAATATCTAGGAAATTCCAGTGCCCTTCACATTGTGATGAAAAGGGAATTGCAATTCTTAATGGCCCACCAGGCCTAACATTAAACTCTAGTTTTATTGGCAATGCAATTTCCTTAAAGAGCTAGCCTATATTGACCTTGAAATTGCCACCCTTACTCCCCGCACTTACCCTAAGCCGCCCCCATAGTATTTATAAGGAAATTTTGCACTTTTCGTTTCCAACCTTTTCAATCGTTCCCAACCGAGTCTCACCGAGCCTTGGTCGGTAAGAATACAAATATAGAATTTAAATCTACGATCAATTTTAAAGTTCTTCAAATACACGATTTGTGGGTGATATGCACACATAAAGTTGGGGTTTCAAATTTGAAATGAAGCTTTTTGTATGTGGATCAGTTGGTCCCTTTCAATCTCGAACACGTTGGGAGAAATGAAATAACGTGTGGATGTAAGTGGGTGAGATATCGGGAGTTTCTCACGGATTCTATCAATGAGGATGTGATTTGCAATTAAGTGAAAGGTGTGGATATGTCTGATACTAAAAAAGAGTTGAGGATATATTAGTAACTAATTGAAAAAGGTTGAGGACAAAAAGAAAAATTTCCCATATTTATCTCTATATATGGACAAGTTCTATACCAAAATATGACTATCAAAACCTCACACAAAAAGTGTAACTAAAATTTTCCAAGCCATTAGACATGGAGTTCTATGTCTCTCTTCTATCCCTCTTCGTCCTAATCGTGTCCTTCTCACTTCACTTCCTCTTCTACAAGAATAAACACAGTGCCAGCAGCCTCTCCGGTCCTCTACCGCCTGGCAAAACCGGGTGGCCCGTGGTGGGTGAAAGTCTTGAATTCCTCTCAACCGGATGGAAAGGTCACCCTGAAAAATTCATTTTCGATCGCATAGCCAAATACTCATCCTCTGTCTTTAGGACACATTTACTAGGTGAAAAGGCCGCGGTTTTCTGTGGTGCAAATGGGAACAAGTTCTTGTTTTCAAATGAAAACAAGCTTGTCCAATCATGGTGGCCTAATTCTGTCAACAAAGTTTTCCCGTCTTCTACACAAACTTCATCCAAAGAAGAGGCTATTAAGATGAGAAAAATGCTCCCAAATTTCCTAAAACCAGAGGCCTTACAGCGATACATTGGTATAATGGATCATATAGCCCAAAGACATTTTTCTGATGGATGGGAAAACAAGAATGAAGTAAAAGTTTTCCCTCTTGCAAATAGATACACTTTTTGGCTTGCTTGTCGTCTGTTTGTAAGCGTCGAAGATCCTAACCACGTAGCAAAATTTGCTGATCCTTTTAATGCATTGGCTTCTGGCCTTATTTCAATCCCCATAGACTTGCCTGGAACTCCATTCAATCGTGCGATCAAGGCCTCAAATTTCATTAGAAAAGAACTTGTGGCCATAATCAAACAACGGAAAATCGATCTGGCAGAAGGGAAGGCATCATCAACACAAGATATATTGTCACACATGCTTTTGACTAGTGATGAAAATGGAAAATTCATGCATGAATTGGATATAGCAGATAAGATTTTGGGATTGCTTATTGGAGGACATGATACAGCAAGTTCCGCATGCACTTTTATAGTCAAGTTTCTCGCTGAGCTGCCTGAAGTTTATGAAGGAGTCTACAACGGTAAGCTTCTTAACACACACACACACTGTTTTATGAAATTTGCTTAAGATAATTTTTCGAAATCAATCACCCGAGTGGAGGGACGGAGCCACGATTGTAGAGTTGTGGGGGTAAATTTAGATCGTGGGGCAGAAACTGGGTCTGGTGCAGTACTTGTTGGGGGGCAACTGTTGCTTGGATAGGAAGTTTTGAAATTGAGTGTGGGACAGCAGACCCCATTGTCCCTACATTAAATCCGCCGGAGTGCTTGCAAAATAATCGGAAGTGTCAGAAAAAGTGTCAGAAAAATTAATCTACTCGATATTTACAACATTAATGGAAAAATTATAGCAGTAATAAAATATGTAACTCAGAATCAAAACACATTATTTTTTCATAAAATAATTTTATGCATAAACACAATTTTTTTCTTATTTTTTAACAAAACATATTTCGAAAAATCATTATTCTAAAACACATTTTTCTCCCATAAATGGGGTCAAACGGAGGTGCGCCTGTCTGAACATAGGAATTTGCTAAAGACAGTTTTTCACAGCAGCCGAAGAGTCAAAAAGGGGCTGCTAAGGAAATTTTCTACCAAACACATTGAATTTTGACTGCTACCACGTCTCAACTATCTACTTTTTTTATTATTCACATATATTTATTATTAAGATATTTTGCTACACAATTTAATAATGTCAAGTGAAAATACCTGATAACTACCCCTTGCCTATTTGTTATAAATGCAGTTGCTTTTCTGGAAAGGCAAAATCTTATTTTATTTATTTATTTATTTTTATTGATTTGGTGAAAAAATAATTAGTGAATGAGTATCTGATTACTGTTTCTTGGTGTACAGAACAAATGGAAATTGTAAATTCAAAAGCCCCAGGTGAATTATTGAACTGGGATGACATTCAGAGAATGAAATATTCATGGAATGTGGCATGTGAAGTGTTAAGACTTGCACCACCCCTCCAGGGTGCTTTCAGAGAAGCCCTTACTGATTTCATGTACAATGGTTTCTCAATTCCCAAGGGATGGAAGGTAGTCACTCCGTCCATTTCTGTCTGTTAGCGTTTTTAATTCGGACGCAACGCAATCACCACATCACTCACAAACTCGTGTTTGTTATATTGTCCAGTGCAATTGACTTACAAAACCCTACTTCTTTTATTCTTGCAGATATATTGGAGCGCAAACTCGACGCATAGAAACCCAGAATTTTTCGCCGATCCCCTAAAGTTTGATCCTTCAAGATTTGAGGGAAGTGGACCGGCTCCTTACACATTTGTTCCTTTTGGAGGGGGCCCTAGAATGTGCCCTGGAAAAGAGTATGCTCGTTTGGAAATTCTTGTTTTCATGCATCATCTAGTTAAAAGATTCAGGTTTGAGAAAATAATCCCAGATGAGAAAATTGTTGTGAATCCAATGCCAATCCCAGCAAAGGGACTGCCTGTTAGACTTTATCCCCACAAAGCATAAGATTTTTTTATTCCTTTTGAAAAGTTGAGCTGCTGGCTACATACAGAGATGCATCACATTAATGTTTGCACTGTATTTTTATATTTTGTCTTTAGTTTTTCTTATTTTTTCTTTTGCTTTGAAAGAAAATGTACTTCTTTTAATCAAATGAGAGAGCCGTGAAATTTACAATAAGCTAAGATAAGAAATAATTCCTGAATTTGTGATTTTATAGTGCCTTTGTACAATGACGCCTATTATCTGGCATGGATCAATTCTTTGGTCGGGTTTAAAACATTCATAATGCTCTTCGCTATGCGTGGTATACATATGGCAGTTTGTTATTTGATACATTAATGTAGTAGTATTTTATTCCTGAAGCATCAAATAACAAACGGTTACATGTATGTCACATTGGACGACTACTGGTAGTCTTCATTATGAATAGAATTACTCTTAAAACATTGGGAAAAACAATAACTGTGAGGATCACTTGTTCAATGAATGTAGTGGAAAATATGGTTTATATCCGCATTGACATTGTATGAAGAAAAAAAATGTCAATGTTGTGCTCTCAACAATATGTATTTTACTAATTGTCAACATAAGCAACATATATGTTTCAGATTAAATGCACTCTCAAAGGCTTTGGGTCCCAACAAATTTATAAAAAAAATTCAAACTTTCATCAATGAAAAACTATGACATAAAATGGTTGGGGGATCTCCATCTTCACCATTTCTCATTACCTTACAACTGCCTATTGGCAGCACCATTAATGGCAAAATTGTAGCTGCCATATTATGGTGTGCGGATAATACACACTGATGTATAGAGAGTATAATAAACAGAGATAACCATTGAAAATTAGAAACCATAACTCTATATCATCGAAAGTAATAAAATCGTAGAAAGAAAATAAATTCACAAGAATACGCAAGATTTGTAGAAATTCGCGTTATTATTAGAATATATCATCTTTCGTCGTTGCAATAATTCACTATGATGAAAAGAAATTTACAAGAGAAAAAAAACGTACATCCTGTTTTTTGTGACGTCTCTCTCTTTTTATGATAATTGCATAAATCCTAATGATGGCTTTCTATTTATAAGAAAAATGAGAACAAAATCAAAATTATAAGTGTGAAATTTCTAAACTATCCTTAATGCGGTCTAGTCGGACGACTACTGATAGTCTTCATTATGAATAAAATTAATCTTAAAACATTGGGAAAAATGTCAATGTTGTGCTCTCAACAATATGTGTTTTACTAATTGTCAACATAAGCAACATATATATTTCAGATTAAATGCACTTTCAAAGGCTTTGGGTCCCAACAAATTTATGACAAAAAAAATCCATACTTTCACCTTATCATGAAAGTCAATCCGTGTACGGACTCTACGTAGCAGTAATAATTAAAGTCCACAAATTAACACTGACATCACAAACACCTCCTCGAGTTCATTACAAATACTCGACATTTAAAAAATTACATTAGTCTCCCATGTCATAAACAATTATTCATCAAATTATTGGAATGCCTATTTACCCAATCACCTAACTAAATATTAAACTGATTTTAATATGTCTCGCAATTTTGTCACTAATATCAAAAAATATCATCAGTAATTTTTAAAAATTTAGCACTATTTGCCTTTTTTGTTCATAATTGTTAGAAAACTTCGGGTTTGTTCTCTTTACCATTTTCAAGCCGTTTTCTGTTTTTGATTTTCCAAAACAGTGAAAAGATGTTCTCTTTCCTATTTTTTGAAAATACTTTTTTTAAAACAAGTTAAAAATTTACAAAGAAAACCCAAAATGACAAATTTGTCGTTTTGGGTGTTTCTAGTTATAACCAAGTTAAAATTTTCAAAACGCGTTTTGTGTGTTTTCAAAACAATTTTTCAAAATGACAAAAAGAACGTGTTTTCAGCAATCTCAAAATGGACACTCAAAACACAAAACTCAAAATGAATTCAAAACTCAAAATACAAAACTGAAACACAAAGAGAATAGCCCATTCATGTTTCAAGTAGAAGTTTTATTTCCATGAATAAATATTACAGCAATCGGTTTAGGTTATCAAGTTTTACGTTTTGAGAAATACTTTCTTGAGATTGCTCTCAAATCACAAGTTCAAATCAACATATTTGACATCTTTTACGTGGATTATAATAGTAGCAAACTCAACAAGTCGATATGTTTTAATCTCTAATTTTCATTTTTAAACAGTTGAACACAAGATTTAAATGATTACAATGTAGCGCTCTTCTACAAATGAAACTTTTACATCAAATGATTAACATGATATTAGAACAAGATAAAATATCTGAGTTTAAATCTCGTAGTCGTTCATTTATAAAAAATAAATAAATATACACTCATAGGAAGAATGATGAAGAGAAAAGTCTCTCTTTTGAGAGTTTGAACGTTTATTGAGGTTGCTCGAACTTCAAACTGTTCAATTTAGTGCACAAATTTGTTATTTACATATTCAATTCCGACCAATATAAACCAGCAAAGATTAATCTGTTGATTATTGGCAGGTAGCATGAACCTTTAGAGCACCGGCTTTATTGGTAATTTATGGAGGTGTCCATTTTCATATGAAAGTTACCTAATTTCTGTGCTTCTATCAATTCCACAATCAAGAGAGTGCAAATAAAAAAAACCAATGAACACTTTAGGCTCGATTTCTGCCCATTGAATCACTACACGCCCACCAATCAAGAGAGTGCAAATAAGAAAAACCAAATTCTTAATCAAAAACCTCGAAGAAATTCGGAAAATGAAAATTTATCAAGAACGCAAGAAGTAACTTTTCGCTTAAGTTCTATCAAAACACACGCCACGCTAAAAACACATCTTCACAACCTTGAAGATTAACGTGTGATTTTTGTCAACCAAAAAAAAAAATGAATTGAAAGAGAAGATTTTTCAAAAGTTACGAAGAGAAGAGAAAGTCGTGTAGAATTAATCGTTTGAGAGACCTCAATGTACACTTATCTTACCTGGCTTCATCTCAGCCATTGATTGTAATCAACGACTAAGTTTACATACAAACTAGCACCATCCAGGACTAATTATGTCATGCCCAATTATCCACCACTTGGCCAAATGTAAAAGCGTGACAAACGTTTCCACATTAACATTATGCACAATGGGATTTCATAAGTTGAAAGAAGTTGGCCATTATCAATAGTTAAATAATTTTCTTTCTTGTTTGCTTAATCATAGTATTTTTTTTTTATATATATATATATGTTTTATGATTATTAATTGATATACATTTACTCAGGGCTTCAAATAGCGATATTTAATTATTATTTTTTGAAGAAATATGTCCTAAATTGTTGTATTTTGTATTAAATAGGTAAAACTCAATGGTTGAATAAGAAATTTGAAGAAACAAAAGGAAATTCCATAAAAAAAAATGAAATTCAAAAGGTGGAGACCAAGTTGCAACAATCCAATAGTTGAATCGAACCATGAATCGGAGATTGAAGATGCTAGGGGTTCAATTGGATGTACTTGGAAGCTAAGAGGGCTAAAACATAGGCTAAAAGGAAGGAAAAGGCGTTGCGTAAAAGTTCAAGGACCAAAGTTCACAAAATGGAAAGATGGTTGAATTATGCAGTCGCATCTCACCATACAGGGAAAATTTTGAAGTTCAAAGGTTGAACTATGATGTCGTATCACTTTAAACTATGTTGTAGCATAGTTAAAAAATTTGGCCAAATCTCAGGTTTCTTTATGCGATTAAAACTCAATTGAGCAAGAATTTAGGCGATATCTATGACCTACACTCGAGAGTAATTGAACAGCCCCCAAAATATATAAAGTGTACGTGCATGAACTTAAAGAATTAATTGATTGAATTATAGTAGGATATATATAAATTAATGTTAATTATTATCATACACGTAAATAATTAATTGAATTGTATAAAAATTTCATTTCACATAAACAATTTTTTTTAACTATTTTTTATATTCACTAATTTTCAAATATCATTTTTACAGTGTTCATAAAGAATTTCAAAATAACGTGCAACATACGTTTAGCAGTGATTAGCAAAAACAAAAGTCACCATCTTACAGAGTTACGATAAAACAAAGTGATAAGCAATTTGGGAACAATTTAAGATCTTTCTATTCGGTAACTGTCCGATAAATTCATTTCGCATAATAAGGATGGTATAGAGATGCAATGACTAATGCCACGTTACTTTTCGTACACAAATATCAATAACGAAAAATAAATTATCATATTTTAAAGAACGTAAGATATAATGAAATATATACTTCGAACTTCGAAGTCATTAGAATTCAACTATCGATAACTTAGTCTCCGTGAGAAGAATTTATGAACAGTTTAATTTATAAATAAATAGAAATTAGTGACGAATAGTAGATAGTACTCGTGGGTGGTGTAATTGAAAACAAAGTTTGACTCAACTAATTATCTAATTCCATTGACAACTATAGTTCATGTTATAGAAAAAGATGAATCATGTATGCTAAACAGCCAAAAGGGCATTATAAATACACATCAAATCTCCAGTGGTACTACTAGTTCATCAAATCTTCAATCCATAAATTAGGAATAGAAACAGAAAACAAGCAGTTATTATCATAAATTTCATCCCTTTTTTCTATCTGATGAAAGAAATTAAAGCTTGATACATACACAGCTGCAATAAAATCAGATTTGTTTCCTTTCCAATTCTTAAACTCTTTTCTTAGTTTCCTCTCTTTGCATCAATCTTTAGTCATTGGTTGACTCATGCAGCACCTGAAACGAGCTTTTCTGACTGTTGTCATGATCTCGGTTTCAGCAGCCTCGAGCATTTTGACCACCTCGCCGAAGGACGGCCGAACATTGGGATTAGCATCCCAGCAACGGGTCATGATCTCACTTAGAACAGGCAGGCAGTCATTGGGGATGTTCGGGCGGACACCTTTGTTGACGACAGCAAATGCTGCTTGAACAGCAGTCATGTTCTGAAAGGGAAGCATCCCTGTTATGAGCTCTGACAGGACAATCCCAAAGCTATACACATCAACTTTTTGTGTATAATGCCTATGCTGGATCATTTCCCTGTAAATTCATAATAAAATGCACTCAAATAACCATAATAAATATTGCATACTTACAAAGAAGTTAGAAAACTACTTGCAGGAAAACAACCGAAAGGCATTGACAAGGTGACATTGAATATCACGTTCCAATCTTTTAATGGGGGACACACTGCAGACTCCAACTAAGCAACCCACTGAAATTTCTTAAAGAAAATGATTCTAAGCACCATTGTGAACTCCAATGGTGACTCTATAGATGCAACAGCAATATCAAATACACATTGGTTATATTAACCATTCAACACTTAAGGTTCAGATTCAGAGCAGAATTCAAAAAGATATTGCGCAAGTAGTTTCCTCTCAGGAATTGTAGAACCATAACCATAATCAGCAAAAAAGATGAAATACGACAATTAAAAACTGCACATTTTACTCCAAAAACACTACTCAGGTAAAAATCAACAGTCAAAATATCAACATGAACATTACAATCATAACAACCGTAAGCCAATCCGATGACAGCAAGACCTATTTGAACTACTTGTGCATCCATCACTGGCACATTTACCCATTTACCCTCATCAATCCACCAAGAACTATATAGACCCAGATTTGAAATCTGCAACTTACAAGCATATCTGCCATTAAATTCAGCACACTAACATGTAACTGCACCAAATGCACTAGAGGCATGTGCTTCACTAGCTAGAGATTGTTCAAGCACAATTTTGCAATTAAGGAGAAATAATGTGAAAGAATATAAGACAAATATCAAGAAGACTAGATAATACCGAAATCTCACTATAGAGTTATTTAACCAGTAGAGATGATCACTAACAGAGAGTATACAAATTAGGAGCATGCTACATGTACAAAACCAATTACAGAATGGATTACAAAATGCCAAGTGGCGCCCCACTATTGGAGGGGCGCCTGACGCAACAGGCGCCCTTCCAATAGTGGGGCGCCACTTGGCGATTTTGTAATACATTATGTACAAGATTTTGTACATGTAGATAAATCCTACAAATTACTACCCATGTCTGAACAGATAGTGCTGTTTTGAAAGTAACAAAATGCATTCAATGTGAAGTAATTCATATCAAAACAAACGCAAATAAATGTGAGTACACGATAGAGCTGAGCATTTACACTACTAATGGATTTTTTTTCAAAAAAATTGAGAGTCTAAAATGGTCTCCCCTGAGAAGGTTGACACTTAATACCCCATTTGATGATTATTGACAGCCCCATTTGATGATTATTGACAGTTATTCTGCTATTTCCACCGTGTCTTTCTTAATGCAAACTAAGCCTATGTTTGGGAAACAGTACAAGTTACTTACAATTCCCATCAAACTTTAATTTTAACCACACGTTCACAACTATTATCCACTTATCATCCACACATTTTGTGAGATTAAAATGAGACCCAGACACAAGCAAACTCTGCCTAGGACAGGGGTACCTACTTATTTGACGATGAAATACTATCAGCAAAGTAAGACATCACGGTCAAATGGATGAAACTCCAGCAACTCCAATTTGAAGTGTTTGCTGCCTCCATGGACTACTTTTAAACTTAAAAAAAATATATATGATCAAGATTTCCACAATCTTTTACTCCAATGATCTCAAAGCCCCAAAGAGTATGAGAGAACATTAACTGTTGCATACGAGGTTACTTTGATGAAATTTATTTAAGTAGAACAGCCACAGATGTAAATTGAAAATCTTCTCATGTGTAAC
This sequence comes from Fraxinus americana, assembly GCA_035079005.1. Taxonomy (NCBI): domain Eukaryota; kingdom Viridiplantae; phylum Streptophyta; class Magnoliopsida; order Lamiales; family Oleaceae; genus Fraxinus; species Fraxinus americana. Next base: position 31,387,612 of record CM068715.1, on the reverse strand, counting down.
GGAGAAGCAATCATAAACTGCAACTACACAATTCTATTACTGGCAAGGGTTTCAGGGGATAGACTTAAAACATAACAAGGAAGGTCCACGTGGAAAGCGTGATTAACGAGGCTTCAGTACATAGAATGCACATTATGAATGACGAATCTCTATCAGCAAAGAACGTTCAGGTTGAAAAAGACACAGATGTCAATGAGTTATCAGAAGTCCCCTTTCCCTACATATCTCCTTAGACCAAAGAAAACACAATGAAACCTAGTGTTCCCATTTGAGCATTCATTAGGATGGCAAGTAAGTAAATCCTTAGCATCTGAAGAAAAGATATTGATACTTCAATTGGGGATGGTAAATCTGAACCCCACCAAGAAACATAACTATCAAATAAGCAACAAAATAGAGAAGGATTCCCCCAATTAAAAGATGAGGTTCCAAAATAATTGGTGGAGCAGAATACTCCAATCTCACCACTTAACCATTACCTGTGACTCTTTCAAAATGAAAAGGTCAGCAATACCCACATGTTGTTAACGCCAATTGATCAAACATCCCAAAGAGCATTTAGCCTGTGTTTGGTTTTAAGTTTCCTTCAGATTTTTATCAAAATCTGATACTTTATATACTAAAATAATCTGCAGAACCCTTTAATGCGCCTGGCAAGATGCCCTCCGCGATTCCTTCATTTCCTGTTTAGCCCTACCCTTAGCGGTTCATATTTACCATTTTAGTGAAGATTTGTTTCCACTTCATCGCTAATCAAGGGCAAAACGGTCTTTTGACCAAATAATAGTTGAAGAAATTGGAGGCCTGATGTCCTTGCTGTCATAATGTCTATTCAACTGAGAAAAACTCCTACTTTTTGAAGACAAAAAATCATTTTTCGAGCCAAAAGCGAGATTAGACGGGCTTACAGATTGGCAGGATTACTTATAAACCAGAGGATTGGCTGATGGTAACCATGTAAAGGATACTAGTCGAATTGATACGACATATCAATAAACCAAAACCGCGACTAACATAGCCATTGCTTCACATATTGAACTGCTTAATACTGAGCTTACTTTGTTTCAATACATCTAAGTACCAATACCAAAGGTCGAAAAGGTAACAACAATGTGATCATCTGTTTTGGAAAGTAAATTAATAAATCTTTTGCCCGTCTTTTCTGGAGGGGAATGCAGTATTGCGAAGTCACTGCATCATAAAATTTTATGGGTTGGCGAATAAAGCTGACGCCTGGCAGCCTGAGTGTAGACGCATAAGGAACAACTGCCATGAAATAGAATAGTGCATAATATTACGGAGATGTGACCCAATTAATCAGCTAACAAAAAAAGGAAACACAGATTCCCACTCCAATTTCTTTTCCCTTTTCTAGAGGTAACTAAGGAGGAGGAAGAAACCTTAACAAGATAGCAAAGTCCAAGAGAACAACTAAAAATCAAACAAGAGCATGTTTTTATTCAGCACACTTCAATAAGAGACACATTTGGCAGAACTAGAAAATAACTATTCACAAGGACCATTATAATGTATCGATGCCTAAAAAATAAAAATAAAATAAAATAATTGAAACAACCTGAAAGTAATCCATGCTTAGACTCATGTAAGTAAAGAAAATTTGAGGCAGAAGAAAGAAAGAAGAATGAAGAAACTTACGGGGCCATCCAGCGGTAAGTCCCAGTTTCCGGTGTCATCCCTTCAGTTTGCACCTCAATACGGGCAACCCCAAAATCCGCAATCTTGATCGACTTGTCAGCAGCGATCAAAAGATTGTCAGACTTCAAGTCACGGTGAATCAAATTTAGCCCATGCACATATTCCATCCCCCTAGCCACATCCAAGGCCTGCTTTACTGCCAATTTCAAAGGCACGGATCGGTTCCGCCGATTTGTCAAGAACTGACGCACTGAACCCCCCTTTGCATATTCAGTCACAATACACCAGACCATGGGTTTGCGGCACGCACCAATAAAGCGAACGATGTTTGGATGCTTCAAATTCGCCAACATCATAACCTCCTGCTGAAACTGCTGCTCCATTATGTGTGCTCTCTCTGCATCATTCTCTGGTCTCTCCAGAAGCTTAATTGCAACATCCTCGCCATTATAAATACCCTTGTAGAGCTTCCCAAAAGCCCCCTGAGCGAAGGCGGGACCCATGTTAAGCCTCCTCAAGTCAATCGTCCACTCTTCATAATTTCCAAGCCCCTCTGTAGAATATCGAGGGTCCATCAAAGCTTGAGCTAGAGCATCATCGCTCAACCCATGAGAGACTCTCCCACGATTGACACTTGCAGCAACAGAATAGTTCTTGACATGTTTGAGGCCCTGATGGCCCAAGATGCGCGTGCGGGAACCATTTGATCCAACACTGCTGTTGTCCACTGACATGTCCACAGAAACTCCACCATTGCTTCGTAAGCTCCCATAACTATCAATTGACATGATTGACCCCTCATTGAGCTTTTGATAAAAATTTTGAGAGAGATTGTAATTGTCAGGAGCAGAGTTTAGGTCTATAATCCCCGTAAATTTTGGACCCTCCAACATTTTCCTTTCCCAACAAAACAGCTTGCAGTATAAATCCTTGAAACTTCTCTTAGATCTTCCGCATGAGGGACTAAAAACCTCAATCACGAGAACTCTACCAAAAAAAAAAAGGTAAAATGCATCACAAAAGGCCAAATCAAAACAAAATCATTTAAATGTTCTACTAAACCAAATTTATTCACAAACATAAAAGAAGTCATCCAACTGGAGATTCAAAACAAATAAAGCGTAGTATTTGAAATTGTTATGATCCCCTATAGTTATAGGAGCCATTATCAATTTAATAAATTTTCCTTAAGTCGATGTTTTCCTTTTTTTCCTTTTCGAGTGTACTTTTTTCCATTTTCCGCCACGCTGTGTTCTTCTATCTTGGTGATGTCACCGTCATCCCCCAATATGCCAACTATGCTTTCAAGAAATTGATATGTGCCTTATTTCCACACTGAGGTCCACCTCCTTTTCCCTCTTAAATCAAATTCCCAAATAATATTATAGTTTAAGAGGCCCTTATAATACATAGCGAAAACCATGAGATGCTTGTGGTGGATCTAGTTACAGGGTAAGGGGGATCAGGGTTGCATGAAGAAGTAAATACAACCGCGCCATATTCCCGTTCCCTCCCTCCTTCCCCACTCAACTTGTAACAAATGAAGAGGAATAAAAAAAGAAGAGGTAGAGGACATTTTAGACAAAAAATTATTGAGTAGATGAAAGACGACTTTTTTCTCCACCATAAAGCGAAGGTCTTTTCACGCTTCTTCTCTCATCGTTGAGTCATTTCAGATTACTCCTCTAAAATTAAGTTTAATAAATGAATTATCCATGAATCAATTAAAACTTCAAACAAAGTAAAACAATCAAAACCCAACTTTCTTCCTTCTGATATCTCTGGGTGACTTTAAATTGCAGCTAACAAAAGTCTATTTCAGCTTCGATTGACATCCCCAAATGGCAAGCCTTGATTCAAAAAAAACATAAATTAAACATTTTTTGACGCGGCTAACTTTCTCCCAAGTAAAATCGTATTAAAAAACAGCAACAACCTTCACAAGAACCTCATAATTGTACAAATTCAGTGCTCCGGTGATTAAACTTGGGGAAATACAAAAACATACCTCGATCGAAAGCGCTTGACATATTGCTTTAATTTATGGCCTGAGAAAAATCCAATATAATTCCACGGCTGCTCAGTGTTTCAAGTTTCCCCCTTATGTCTTCACTTGAACTTTGCAACACGCAAAGTTAAAACAAAAACCACGACGCCCCCAAAAATAAAATGCAATATACATAGAGTTCTAGAGCGAGAGAGGGAGAGAGCAATGAAATCAATGAATGTGAAGTGTGACTACAGGAAAAATGGATGAGCTCTAGTCTTCGTCTTTTGTTTTTTCCTTAACCTTTATTTATTAATAAGAGAAATTGCACTATAGTCCCAAACCTTGTTCTTAACATTTTACCATGTTTGGTATAGATTAAAATCTATTAAAAATTTCAAATTAAAATCAACAATTCATTTTAATTATATATTTTATGGTATTCATAATTTTCTAACCATAATTTTTATCAATTTTTAAAAAAAATGAATTAAAAATCTGATTTTAATCTACACTAGACATAAGCTAAATTAGTCTTTTTTCGCTTCATTTTTATATAGAGCCCAGCATCCATCCTTTTATTGAAAAGACTTCACTAATCCATCATCTAGTTAATTAAACCAGATAACTTTTCGACTTAACATTCGATTCAACGAAATCAAGACATTTGAAAGTGACCTCTCTCTACTATACTTGGCTTTGGATGACAAACGAATTAATCCCCCCAACGCCCTCCATCGAAACTTAACACCACCTCTAACTTGAAATGATCACAACTACACCTCTCCGCTAAATTACACTATCATCAAAGAACGCTTGAAAAAGACAACGAGAGCTTCATTCTATTATGTCTAAAGAAAATTGCTTCAATGGATCCGATTGACTCATTTATAATAGATAGGAATCCACTAGCACAAGGAAAGATTACCTTCTGACAGTGGATTGACTAAGATTTGAAATTTGCTTTTATCTCCCCCATTTTTGTGACCAAAATAGTTTTTATTGTACGAAGGAAGGTGCTGCTCCTTCATAGGACCTTTTGGAGGCACGAAACTAAATCGAGACACAGTTAGCTCATGTTTGATCCACATTATTTTTCTCATTCTCATTCTTCTACTGATTTTCAACCACACATTATTCAATAAAATAATATTTTTCATCACATCAATAACTTTTTCTTCTTTTTCAACCACATATTCCCCATAACACCAACAGTAAAAATGCATTCTTACTCCAAAAAATGTGCATCAAACAGAGGCTTAGATTCAAAATGTTGAATTGGTGGGGTTGTTGAGACAATTATACAATTAAATTACATGGAAAGGTTAGAATTTAATTTGCTTTACTTTTTAAAAGATTAGGGATCCACTTGGTACTCAGATAATAAACTGGGGACCATTGAGTTAAATTTTCCGACTGCACGCGAAAGACCTGATGTGGAGTCACTTATACATACTATTCGTGTATAAGCGCCTTGAGTGGGCCCAAAATTTCATCCAATGACATACGCCCGTCCATTGTAATTAGCGAGACACCGACCCACAGTCTACGCCACAGTCAATTCCTCGCGCGTGGTCCCACTTGAAGATAAATTGACCGTCGATTTCCAGCGAAAGTGCTTGGAAGTACAGCCTATGGTAACCAAAGTCCAACATTCCGAAGCGTAATCCGTCAAATTCTTCAGAAAAATAAAATAAAATACATGGATGGATGGATGTCTTCAAATGGGACCCACGTACAGTAACATTTTCACAGTCAATGTTTTAAAAAAATTATTTATAAGCTAACCTCATTGAACTATGTATTTCTTTTTCTTTTTTTTTACCAATAATACTTATTTTAAAAAAATAATTTAGCTTATTTTCAAAAATTTACTTTTAATCATATCCAAACATGGAAAAAAGTTAACAATTAGCATAATCTCCAACATGTAGAACCAAAATCCAAAGTCACTACAGAACTTTGAAGACAAAAAGTTATTTATCAAGTTTCACTTATGAGTAAACTTTTTACGCTTCACCAAACATGCTTCCAACCCTCTGCGTGCCGCCATTGAAGTCCACTTCTGCCTTCGGAACATGGTGATAATGTAACTTCACGGTTAGAACATGGTGAAGCTGCAAGAAGATATAAAAAGTAAAAAATGTAGCTGCTACATGAACACAGATATGCGGAATGGATCGGGTTAGTTAAATGCTAGACAACGAGTCGCACAAAATTTAGGAACTCTGGTTTCACGCGTACTGGGAATGAACCTATAATTTGCCGCCAAGGACTAGCAAGAAAAGCACCACAATACACACCATATATCTAAAAGTCTGTAAAGATCAGTGAACTGTGGAAGTGTAACTGGTTTCATATTTGCAAGTTTGGATGTAATACACGCATGCGCGCGCATGTAGACATACCCAACTATGCCGCACCCCAAACTTTTCAACCACCTTTCGTTTTATGCTTTCTCAAGGTTAACCTGTGATGAAGAGTATGATTATGAGATGAGTAAAGAATACACGGAAGCTCTCACAAAACATGCAAATATGAAACCAGATTCCACTTCAACCCACAAAAAGTAGGATGCATATGCCTATATTCCATTTGCTTCATTCCTTCAATTAATTGGCACCCATTTTAGTGCTTTTACAGGCTGCTGCAAAGCAGTTCAAAATAATCGTCTTGAACTAAAACTAAAAAGAAAAACACCAAGAGTACAATCAGCAAAGCATCAAGCTAGCAGGATCCACAACCCTCCTTGAATTGAATTATATGCCTAATCGCCACCTACATGTAGAAGAAACAACTGACAATTGAGGGGGGAAGATGTATTAGGACTGTCACAGATGTTCACTAATAATCCCAGGTACAATCAACTACTCAAGAGAGAGAGGGGGTCTGAGGTGAAAGAAAATACCACCTCAAAGATCCCTGTTAGCAACTTCAAATTTTACCCAACTTCTCGAAATCGTAACAATTATCTACCAGCTCAAGTCCAGTGGGCGCTCAATTTAGGTTTACGGCAGAGTTTTACCACTGTCCAAATGAAGAGTGTCAGCCAGGTTATTGGACAGTTCATTTATTGAATCAGAAGAAGTGACAGCAGCTGCTGCATTTCCAGTTGACATGTATTGCTGTTTGACCTTCCTTTCCGGCAAGGATTTCTCTCGCTCATTATAGTAGGTAAAATCGTCAAGGAGGGATGTCTCAGCATTATGGTTCTTGAAAATTTTTAACATTTCAATTCCTTGTTCCAGTTTCACCTGAAATAGATGAATATCAACAGAATATAAGTTGGGCAGGTGCGACCATCAAATAAACCTTTCAAACATGTCAAGATGGGACCAATTAGGAGTTTGGCTAAGCATATTATTTTGTCAAATTGAAGATGGACGCAGACGACACAATTACCAAGTACTAAAATATTGTAGTACAAGGCAGGGAAGAGAACAAAAAAGGAGGCAGAGAGAAGGAGGTGCAGGGGGCGGGGAGGAGAGAGAATTCTTAGATAGTACTCAATGTCAAAGCGTTAACCCTCCATTCATAGGGTATAAAAAACCTAATTTAAGTAGGAAACTAAAGAAATAAAACCTAATTTAAGTTAAACTAGAAAATTACAATTAACTAAACAAAAGTAACACCTGAAGATTTTTATGCCAAGTCTTCAAAATATATCCATATTGATCTCCATCACAAATTGTCCAACTTATAAGTGGCTAAAGATCATAATCAAAGGTGAACTAAGTTGCAACAAGGTGCAGAATTTTTATTTTTTCCTTTTTTCCAGATAAAGGTTTAGGATACTAATATTGACAAGGTATAAGGTATGTCTAAGAGGGGAGATAAGGTGAAGCACTCAGAAAAGGGTAAAAAATTACTACCAAAGGGCCTGTTTTTGTAACTAAGAAACGCCACAAGGGCGAAGCAGAACAATAATGGGTTGACTGAGATAGGGAGAAACATAATTGTTTGGGAAGAAAAGTGAAAGATGATCATTCAAACTACAATGGTAAAACACAGCAATTCAATAAACAAATAGTGTTCGCAGTGCGGTAAATGAAGGTCTCATATCAATTCCTACGAGTCCTAGGAAAACTAGTATAGTCTATTTAGTTGCGTTCGAGTCGCGGAAGAATTTGCATCATCTTCTTTTGGTAACTTATCCCTGTCTTGATCATCAGTTCTGACTATCGTCTACAAGAAGTGCCAACTTTTACACAGAATAGATGTGATTCAATTTCTAATCCTTTAAAAATGAAATTAAAATTATAAATGAAAACAGAATGAGTGACTTGAACCACAATGAAGTGTGACATGTAATGCCCACAAAGATGTATTCATGCAGGCACTGAGATACAATCAGCAATCATAAGATAATGCTAACGATATTAAGGAATTTGAACAGAAACCAATGTTTAAATTGAATTCACATCACTTTCAAAGAAGAAGATTTGTAGAAATAAAATATTCTGAAAGCACTGATACCTCTTGAGAATCTCGGCTGTGAGTAACAGGCTTGTTCTCATTATTTTCAAGAAGTATGTGGCAGAAGCTACGGTTCGGTACATCCTTAATGATATGCCATTTAACAGGAAATTGCCCATTCCATCTATCTTGCTGCCAGTACTTGGCATCATTGTCAAAATCAACAGGTCCAACCATCTCGGCTACCCCACAAAACTGTCCACTAGCATTAACCTGCAGAGTGTTACATCCACCAGATTTAACAAGAGTGAAATGAGCAAAAAAACAATAGCAAGAAGTAACTGTATGCAAGCTCCAATAGACAAATGCTTTAGTGCATACAAGATCAATGACTGAATTATATGTTTTACTAGTAAAAACAAATAAGTCTAATAGCTTGATAGTAGATAAAATGTGAGACCCACCACGAATTTCAAAAAAACTATACACTTCGAGAAATGGAGAGGTAGATCAAGCAAACAAAAGTATGGCATTTTACCCAAAACAAGATACAGGGGCGCAAATAATGGATCAAATGTGACAGAACTGGCCCGAAAGCAGTCAAGACCTAGATTTAGTACATGTAGAAGTACCAAAATGAAATAGAGAATTTTCCCAAAAAAAATAAAAAATGAAACAAAGATGAAGGGCAAATGCCAGCTGAGATCACTAGCTCAAAAGGTAGTATTTCTATAAATTATAAAATATACCCAGTAGAGATATAAGAAAGTCACAACTCACATTCATCAATGAGCTATAAATGTGGCAATCATGCAGACCAACTAGAAGTTAAAATCCCTGCTGGATTTATGCTTACTCAGCAGACATCTACAACTACAATTATTAGTGCGCAGCGTGCCATCACTAATTTCCCTTCAAGGTAATTTAATTGCAAGCAAGTGGAACTTCAACCACACACTTTGTCAGTAAGGAAATTCTGGAAACTTACTGAGAAAAAGAGGAACACTGGACAAATTCCATTGATTTCCTCTGCTCCACGATAGGCAGCATCAAGTTTTCTGTTTCCAAGTGATGTGCTGGCCCAAACACTGTATTTAATACTTCTGTGAATATTGTCTTCACTGAAAGACTTGATGACAAAAAATTTTGCATTTTTATAGTCTGTGGTAAAATCAGGGGCATTGAAATGACTAAAATCAAAACCAGAAGTAGATTCAACATCTTTATGAACGGACGTGCCCTCTCCAGGTAAAATTTTGTTCATTGCCTTTGAAAACCTTGGCCCTCGATTTCGATCACTTGAGATACCAAGTGTGTCGTGAGTAACACTGACAGCGTCTCTATCCTTTTCACGTCTTCCACCTTTACCAGTAGAGAACTGGTTCCGAGTAGGAGTCAACCCGCGCTGGTAAGAGCCAGCATGCGGATAATGTCTAGCCGAGGAGTTCGACGGCAATCCATAACCTTGAAATGATGTCTGCAATTGATACATTAGAAAGTAATTAAATATCAAGACCTGCATGTTTCAATGAATCTAATTGGATTAACTGGTTTCACACTCATTAGATAACCACTAGTCAACATATCCAAACAGCTATCATGACATTTTCACTGAAAATCAAAGAAACTTATTGAAGGAGGAGGACAAAGAGATATGTTCTTTTAATTTTACAAAATATTGTTTTACAAATCATGAAATAACTAAGCGTTTCCCATCTATATTAATCAATAAGCAAGAAATATCAATATTGACTAAGATTTCTGAAACTTTAGCGATAAAATTGCCAGAAAACAAACTGAAGAATCACATGCCAATCAGAAGGAAGCATGTGAAGTTATAGAAAGATAAAAGCAGAAAGCGTGCCAATTGACATTTATTAAATCATCCCTTGTGCCTTGATACAAAAAGGATCTTCTTTGGGCATCTAATCTACTCAAATTAACCTGAAAATTCTTTATTCCGGTATTCATGATAGCTGTAAGATACTATGATTCATCAAAATTTGATCAAAATTCATTTGGAGTAACTCAATGCAAGCAATACAACAGTTACTATGACAATTAAAATCCAATATAATTTCTTCCTCTGCGCATGTTGATGTGTCTATTTGTTGAATGTGCATATATATAACCCACCTGTGCAACATTTTGCTCGTATGAACCAAGTATGCCAGTTGATTGGGGATATACAGTCCCAGCTGCCAATGGAGACATGAACTTGCCTGAATCTAAGGGAACTGAATGGTTTGTCAGTGACTCACTAGATCCAAAGTCACCCGGAAACTTGTAGAGACCAACACCACTACTTCCAGAAATATCCCCTCCACCAAAAGCTCCAAAAGGCACGTAGAAACCAGATCCTGGCCCAAAAAGTGCATTGTCCATAGGGTTTTCATGACCACTAATTTCTGATGGCATCAGTTCAGACTGAGAAACGGGAAATGCTGAAGTAACATGTGGCAGACCAGGAGAAACTGAGGGTGGATAGTAAGGTGACGACACAGGCATATGATGTGGAGAGTACAACTGACCATCGAACATTATTGGAGATAGAGGGCTAGGAAGAGGAGAAAACTGCCCATATGCCATCTGGGAATCAAAGCCATAGCCAGTAGGAAAGAAGAGTGGTGGATTATCATTGTACATTGCCTAAATAAGGTTCAATACAATAGTCAGTGTATGTTGAGATCTATCTAGCAAATTCAAAATACATAAAAGAAAAACAATTTATACCCACCGGAGGTATGACATGTAAGTTATTGACATAGTTAGAATGCTCATCCCAGTTACCAGTGCCATTGTCATAACCTGGACCAATGCAAAGGTAATATAAATTACACAACATAGGAAGCAGAAACAGAAATCATAGAGCAAAGCAACATGATTGTAATTGAAAAAAAAAAAAAAAAAGCATGACCCAATATCTAGTTTCATTCAAAATCTTTCTTTCTATGAGTTGATATAAAAGTAGAACTAGAGTATTGGAGCTCATTTGCCTTCATAGATACTTCAAAAATTCCAAAGATCACTCCCTAAGCATACATTAGCTACAACTCTCCCAGAATCATCTCTTAAAAAATCACAGAGGATACTTATTAGAAAGTTGAAACTGGCCACAATTAAATGGATGAAAGGTACGTAACATAAAAGGTCTATCATTTTAAAACTACAAGTTCACAATACATTTGCAAACTGTAATAACACACTACAATGTTCAGGCACATAATCATCTTTTACAATAATTCACAGATTAATCTTGAAGCTTTAAACTACCAGTGATAAGAAAATATAATTCACGTGGAAATCATATTTTATAACTTGCCTACTAGTCCTATAAATTAGTCCAGGTAAAAATCACAGCAGGAGAATAAAATGGTAATCACATAAGCAAAATGAGAATGATTCTCTGGTCACTGTTTGATGATGGGTGTGTTTTTGCATAAAGAATCCATATTGCCATTATAAATTAATGAGATTAGCAGAAAATTAGGAACAAACCTCCGTAATAAATGCCCTGGTCCTGCAGAGTATAAGCATTGAGAGGATACATAGTGCTAAGTGCCCCACTTATTCCTGAGGTTGAAGGCTGATCTTTAGTGCTTTCTGGAGCCCTAGCCATGGCTGTGTCCGCAGAAGGATTCACAGAAACAATCCTTTCATCTTTTGGCGAAAGTGGCTGACAGTATATTCAAAAAAATGTACCAATAAAACAGATTACTAATCTAACTGTGACGTATAGATTGAGGGAGAAAAACTCAAAAATGTAAGGATGAGTTTATTGCATACCTTATCTGTCAAGGTATGCAGATCAGCATCCCTGTCACCTGCGTCCACCAAAGCAATAAATAGCTTGTCAAAATGCAGAACAAGAAAAATCAAAAGAATGTTGAATATTATAAAAATAAATTGAGCAACCCGTAACCATGGTGTAGAACTTGGGAATACCCAAACTTTTCACTTTGTTTAGCTGGATGGGTTGGAGGGACGAGAAAGAGAAACTTAAGACGATTAAAAAATTCAACCTATATAATAACAGTTCCCCGATAAAATTAACACAGCATAAACAAATGCATGTAAATTAGGGCGTGGCAACAGGTTTTCTCGCCAAATCTGATGGTCAAAACCATGTTGAAGGAAGAATCATCAATGGAATAGTATAAAGGGGGAAACGAACCGAGGGTTTTCAAGTTGAAACTTAGCTCATTAAGCAATTCATAAGAAAAAATTATAATTTAAAAAATAAAATCTTAAAAGATTTCTTAGATTTAGGATATTGCATGAAATTGATCTAGAAAGAACTGTAGTTATCTGATGTTTTCTTCTTTTTTCCAACAGTAATCCCAGATAAATTAAAAGTCTACAACAATATCACAATAATTTCCAGCTATTGTCATAATCAAGTCCAAAAGTGCAAAATTTCTCCCACGAAAGAAAAATTGGAATATTTGACAAAATTACGCAAATTCAATTCAGAAACTGTGTCGCATGAAATCCCACAGAGAAGGCTCCTTTTGCATCTAATCTCAAAACCCAGATAGAAAACACGTAACTAAAAAATCCCAAATCCTAACTATACAATAAAGACATAATCTTCCAATCAGAATGCAACATTACTCGGTACAAAAATGAGGAAGTCCCAATCAATATAATTACGAGTATAAATACAGACGCATATCAAGATGTGAACGAACCAGGAGATGGGACGGAGGCGAATCCATCGAGGCTCTGTTGACTTGCGTCTTCCATTAACACCAATTGAATTGAGTTCAAATCCAATCACAAATCGAAAAGTAAAGCGAATAAAGATTCAGATCTACTCTATTTCAAATTGAATACGAAAAACTATATTCGAAATAAATCTAACGAATGCGAATGCAGTTTTTTGCAATATAAATATGAAAAAAAAAAAACTAGTTTCTTTTCTAATCAGAAGTGAAATTGCAAGTAACCAAAAAGGCAAAAAAAAATTCCTTCGCGGGAGGGTTTGAAAATGAACAGACAAGAGAGGGTTTTAGAAAATGCTATATATGTGTATATATGATACCCCTACGTCTACCAACCTGCACCTACCCCGTCTTTATGAGATGGAAAAGGAAAATGTCATATTAATGGAAAAATTCTGATGGATTATTTGACAGAACAGTGCGTGACCCCGTTTGGCACCCATTAATTTCTCATTCTCATTCTCATTCTCATTCTCATTCTCATTCTTCATTTCAACCACACATTCTCCAAATAAAATACTATTACACACAAATCAAAAACTTTTCATTACTTTTCCACCACACATTCTCACATCAATCACTATTCCAAAATTTCTATTCTCCTCAAAATTAGATTCAAACACACCCAAATGGAAAATGTGATTGTGTTTTAAAGAGTCAAATCATTGTCTCATTGTAGCATGATTTGATAGAAAAAGTCGTACGTATGAAATCTTGACAAGTGTAATTCTATAAAAATTTCTGTCAAAACTATTATGTAAGTGTAGCATGATTCTTTTGAGATTTACAAGTTAGATATCACAATACAATTATAAATAACACAGATAGACTCGGGAAAAAGAAAGTTACATAAAGTGATGCAAGTAATTTTAAAGATTTTACTACTTGTACATAATGGATTACATAATACGATGTGGGAGAAAATATTAGATGAAAAAGTTGATTGCGTTTTAAACTGACAAATGGTAGAGTATCATGTAATATTATGTAATCCATTATATAAATTTTGATATACATGTGGTAAGAGAGAAATGCTATTCATCCCCACTGAGGATACATCCCCAGTTTATGTGGCATTAAATGATAGGTGAAATTAAATAAACCTATCATTTAACCAATCATTTATATCCACATAAACTGGGAATGTATCGCCACTGGGGATGAATAGCATTTTTTTGTGGTAAGATCCGAACTTTAAAAGGAAAAAAGAAGTGAAGCATATTGCATTTTTGACATCAACATTCTGAAATTGGGATTTTTAGTGCAATCGAGTACTTGGGACTAGGCGAGATGGGATGGGTATCCACTCAGTTTAAAGTTCATTTCAAGATATAAGGTTGTAACTGCACAGAAAGAAGGGGATTACAAGCATTTCTAAAAGGAAAGTGGACTATTCTACAAATTGAAAAGATGATTATTTGCATCAACTAAATAAAATTAAAATTAAAAAAACAAAATATGTACAAAATGGGGTGATAACAGGGGCCTGTCCCACCCTACCTTAAGCAGGGATAGTGGCGGCCAAGAGAGAGAAACCCAAACGAGGAAGGGGGCATGTGAATGATAACTCCGATCTCGACTCATTTCGTTGCCATTCTTAATCCTCGACATACCATCTTGAACATGCCTTAGTTTTCAAATGGATAATAGAGAAATTAGAGTCTCAATTTCTACGTTATTGTTGCTGGCCTCAAGACGATAAGTAAAATTACCACTCGTAGTTCTTGCATTATTGTGCTAGTGGACGAGACTTATGAATCCTTTATACCGTGACGAGTTGACTGGAAGAGGAGGTGGTGGTTGGTGGGAGTAAGGACATGAAGTTGAAGATAAATTAGTGTCTTTCTTTTCTTTTTATCTGCTTTTCGCTTTCTTTAACTTCTATAAGAAGTCCATGTGCTCCTCTCATGTGCATTGAAGGGTATTTTGGGCAATCTTAATCTAACGCAACCGTGATTACATATAAAGTAAAGGTCAAAGATATAAGCGCTCCTTTTCCAAACTAAAACTTATGAACTTGTTTGGTATACAAAATTTTTTCAGACGCTTATTGTGAAAAGTGATTTTTTTTTAGTATTATTGTTAAAAAGTAGTGAAAAATTGTAGATCCACGTATAAAATTATTTTATTGAAAATTTGTGCAGTTGAAAATGAATTTTAAATCATTTCTACCAAACAGGGGATGGAAGTTGAGATGAGACTAAAGTGCAATATGAACATTAGGTCGGGGCCTTCACTGCTATTTACCTTTCTTAAATGAGTGAGTTTCAAAAATTTATGAAGTATGTTAAGATAGATTTTGATTTTGATTTAATAACAATATAATGAGACCTATGTTTTGTATAAATTCTTCGAAAGTTATTTTTCTCTATTTTAATAATTCATTTTTCTAATAAAATAATTTTATGCATATATCCATAAACAATATATTTTCAAAATAATTCACTTTTTTTTTTTTTTTTTGCAAAAATTATTGTCAAAAATCAACATCTTACATTTTCACATTGTTCAAAATGTCACAAAAATAGGAAAAACAAAATTTATTGCCCCGGCCACAATGGTAAACGAGGCGAAGATGAGGAACATGCATGGTCCTCACTTTGAATTTCTCGAACCCATCCTGAATCTTTTTTATTTTGTTTTATTTCTATGATTCTCAATTTAAACCTTAATTAAAATGAAAAAAATAACATTAAAAGATAAATAAATAATTAAAAAGGACGGAAAATGAGGATAACTTTATCCATGCTCTACCTCTCAAAAATCCGTGACAGGGCAGGACGAGGATGGTCACCCTTGACCTGCCGGCTGCCCCCATCCTTGCACACAAAGGAGTCTTTATGTTGCAGCATACAAGGACTATTTGCTCACTTGGAAAACGTGCACGTGGATGGCATCGAAATATGTCTAATTAGATATTGTGTGGTTTCTAAATTCAAAAACAATTGGAACAATCTAAGAAAATCAGATATTGATCGACAGTTCAACAATATTAAGGCTGCGTTTGGCATTGATTTTATCCAAATTAGTATCACATTTTTTACCCTTTTTTTTCCAATTGTTGGCCCCACACCTCTCACACGTGGTCAAATGTTGCAGCTGTATGTGTGTGCAACGGTTGAGATTTCAATTAAAATCTGTCAATTAATTGCCTCTAGACATAGCTTAAGTGATTAGGTGGCAGATATGCGACAAATATGAATATGAATATGAATATAGTTGTAGAAGTTGCAAAGTGATAGTACTATCGAATAAAAATCTAGTAAAAGAACTTGGTCGCAAAATTTGTAATTTTTTGGAATAATAACAATTTCAGTTGCATTGCAATGAATCATTATATTGTCAAATTTTTGAACACATAATCTTTAAGGAGTAGCACTTTTTTCAATAGCTTTCTTTTATTGCACTTTGAAATTTGATAAAGCTGATAAAGTTATGTCCCAACATGTAGAAATAGTACATATCTCACTGCTTGTGTTAGATCCCATTTGGGATTGGCTAACATAAAAATTAACCAAGCTAAAGATGTTGTCTGTACTAGATTATATGGCCACAACATCAATTTCTCAATCCAAAATTATCTACTTCCAAAAGGTCCCAAAATTGTCAACTTCCAAAGGGTGTAAAAAATAATATGTTTGAGCTTGTTATGAATAACTTGATTACGTATGATATTGTTTGAAGCATAATATGACGGAGTAATGTATTTTATTTAGGTTGGGATTGAGACATTTCGTCTCCCTTTGTTATAGATCATTTCTTAAATATAAAAGTTTAATAATACACTGGACTCGATTGACATGTCGATCTCATCTCGCCATCAAGAGGAATTTTCTTTTTAAATCTAAGATACTTGCTTAAGTCTGCAGTAAGATGAGTTTAACATCATCGAGCAAAATACATTTCACGATATGCCTAAGAAGGAAATTTGAATCGAACTCATCCTTGATTGCTACCTTAGTCTGATAATCAAGCTTAAATGTACAAAGAATGTGATAGACCCAACCCTAAGCATCATAGAGCCCGAAGCAACTTCAATTTAAAGGTGTTAAAATGAATAATAAGTCTAGCCTGACAAAAATAATGCGTCAAGATCGCTCATTAAGCCACCGTTATTTAATATTATAAATTTTGAAATATAATTTTTTTGAAGAATGAGTGATTAAAAAAGAAGGGAAAGTTTTTTATTTATGTGTAATATTATTTTATTAAAAAATGTATGGTTAAAAAAAGAAAAGAAAAATATAATTTTAATAGACGTCAAACGGAGCTAAGTCCGACGAATTGAGCTAATGGACACGTTTCACATGCTGGACCATAGTCTGAATTTTCACAATGGGCCGACGACAAGAGGAAATTACACCAAACCATGTGTTTTCTTTTACATTTTAAAAATTCAGGTTTTTAAGTTTTTTACTCAATTATCAGGTTTTTATAATTTTAATTAATAATGATTTTATAAAATTAAAATAACATATATACCCACCCCACTATCTACCCCTACCCACTTTATTTTAAATATAACATCTATCCAAACCCTAATCCATTTCACACCTCCTCCCTCTCTCACCCGCCGCCACCACCACCGCCCGACGCTGCCGCCGCCTCCACCTTCCTCTCCTCCTTTCTTCCCCCCCTTCCCCTTCCCTCCCCTCCCCTCCCCCCTGCATCGCTGCTGCAAATCGCAGCAGCAGCGGGCGACGCCTCTGCTGCGATTTGCAGCAACGATCTCTTCTTTGTTAGTCGCGACAGATCATCGCATCTTTGCGATTTGCAATCGCAGCGACGATCTCTTCTTGATCGCGACGACGCGCGTGCCAGCCCTGGTCATCTTTGTGACGCGCCGGCGTCGCGACGACGCAGACGATCTGCATTATTATTTTTTTTCTTTCCTTCTTCCTACTACCAGATCTTGGGTTTTTGAGTTATGGTGATATTGGGTTTTTTTGAAAATGAAAATGGTGAGGTGGTGATTATTTTTACGTTTTGGTGGTGTTGGAACTGTTGTGGCGATGGTTCTGTGTTGTTGTGACGGGTCGAAGGCGTTGGAGGTGGCGATCGCGAGTCTCTGTAACCTAGGTAGGTGCCTGTGATCTAGGAATTGTGTCTGTGACTCGTTGAAATAAAGTTTAGGTGACTGTGACCTAACTATTATGGTTCTTTTTGGTGTCTGTGACCTTACTATTGACCTGTGACTTTGAAATTGTTAATTTGTAACTTAAAAAGGGAATCTGTGACCTTAATTTTTTTCACCTGTGATCTCGAAATAATCTGTGACCTATAAAATTTTAAATCTGTGACCTCGAAATAATTTGCGATCTACAAATTTTTTTATCCGTGACCTCGAAATTACCCGTGACCTACAAATTTCTTGATCTGTGACCTCGAAAAAGTCGTCGGATCGGAGCAGTCGCTGGTCGCCGGAGTAGTAGCCGGAGCAATGGTGGCGGTGTAGGTGGGGTGAGGTGAGGTGAGGTGAGGTGGGGTGGGGTGGGGTGATTTTATTATATTACAGTTAAATATTTAATTTAATATAATAATTATGAAATTTAATTAATTAATTTAAGAAAAACCTGATTTTTGTAATTTTAAACTGTTGGGCCTGATTTTTAATTTTGGAATACTAAACACCTCACCCATGAACTTTTCCCCGACGACAATTTACAAACCTGCCCACTTTTACACGATCGGTTCAGCGGTGCAAAATTAGAGTTTAGGCAGCTCCGACCCAAATGAGGAAAAGCCGATAGAAAGTTCGAGAAGAGGCTTTGTATTCTTTGCGTCAAGTAATTTTTATAAACCAGTCAAAATTGAACCACTCCCGTGGAAGCCCTGCCATTGCAATTTTATTGATTTTTCCTTTTTCTCCTCAACACAGAAACTTCCCGAATTCAAAGAGATCCCTCCCAATAATAGCACATTTTTCTTTTCAATTCCAGTCAATACATTCTGCAAAACAACATATTTTTGGCATTTGATCGAATCCAAGCTGTTGGGTTTATAGTTGGTTGGGATTTCGTCAGTTTAATTCGATAGTTCTTTAGAGAAAGAAATGGAGGGTGGTGCAGCTGCTGTTTCTACAGAGAAGGCATCAGAGTCATCCGCGTCAGCCTCATACACCTATTGGGTCAGGGAATTGACCCATGATGCAGCTCCGCGACCGGTCCCCAAGAAGCTCAATGTGGAGGATTTGCCCAATCAATCTAATCCGACCCACCTCGGCTCCGTATGGAATCGGGTATCCATTTGGAAAAATTAAAGACCTTTTGTTTCTTTTTTTGATATATTTTTTCCCGGCCATATATTATCATGATTGTACTTTATGTTTACCCGTATGTTTTTTGTTGTTGTCGTTGTCGTCGTCGTTATTACATTTTGTTTTTATATAGTTTGGGGAAATAATATTATGGAAGCTTTGAATCCAAGAAGAAAAAGAATAAAAAATTAGTAAGAAATGAAAGAGTTTTAGCTAATTTGTGAAAATATTAACTGTACTGTTGTAGAAGAAAAATGTATCTACTTTATACTGCGTGAATAAACTGCATGAAGTTGTTAATTTAATGACAAAAATTTGTATTTTTTTTTCCTTCTTAGAAAAGTGCGAGTGGAGTTGAGGTAGATTTGTTTTAGACTTGATGTGTTTGAAATTGGAAATGTGCGAGTGATGGTGCTGAATTGAAAGATAACGTTTCTTAGTTTTATAGAGCAACAAAACTTGAGTTTTGTAGGGTGGTGCAGTTACCTATGTCATAACTAGGACTCCCTTTAGGGGTGCGGTTTAAAAGTATTAATATTTGGACTGCTATTGTGGAGAAGGTGGAAATGAGGTTAGCAAGGTGGAAGCGTATGTATCTCTTGAAGGAAGGCCGCCTTACTCTCATTAAATCTACTCTCTCAAATATCCCTACTTATTTTTTGTCACTGTTTCCGTTCCCTGTTACAGTGACAAATAGATTAGAGAGGATTCAAACGGAATTTCTGTGGGTTGGTTTGGGAGAGGAAAAGAAACTTCATTTGATCAATTGGAAAATTGTGTGCTTTCCTATGAGGATGGGGGGCCTCGGATTGATGAGGCTCATTTTGTTTAACAAGGCATTATTGTGTAAATGGTTGTGGCGGTTTGGAGTGGAAAGGGAGAGCTTCTGGAGAGAAATCATTGGGGGCGAAGTATGGAGTGATGGAGGGGGGTTGGTGTTCGGGTAAGGGTCGTGGGTCTTATGGGTGAGTTTGTGGAGGTATATTCGACGAGGTTGGAGCGACCTTCGTGACAAATTGATTTTTGTGGTGGGGAATGGTAATCATATCAGTTTTTGGGATGACTGTTGGTGTGGAGATATATCGCTAAAGGTGGAGTTTCCTTGTATCACATTACTATGGCGTCATCTGCTATGGTGGAGGACGTTTTAGCCGTTCACAATGGGAGTTACAGTTGGAATATTCTCTTTCAGGGGGGTTTGCAGGATTGGGAACTGGATGATTATGCACTGTTTTTATCTCATTTGTATGATGTGAAAATTCGAGCTAGAGAGGACGATCGTAGCCGATGGAGGTTGGCACAGAATGATATTTTTTCAGTTCGCTCTTATTTTAGATCTCTCTTGGGACCTGTGGAGAGTTTATTCCCCTGGAAGATGGTGTGGCAATGTAAACTGCCTCCACGGGTGGCATTTTTACCGTGGACGATTGTCAGGGCACATGCATTGACGATGGATAACCTTCGAAGAAAAGGCTTCTATGTAACCGAGTGGTGTTATATGTGTAAGTATGATTAGGAGACGCATGACCACTTGTTCATTTATTGTGATGGTGTTCGTTGGCTGTTGAATGATATTCTGGCTTCTCAATATATAGTTTGGGTTCTGCCAAGATGCATAGAGGATGTGGTGCGGGCATGGAGAAAGTTTCGTGATAAGAATAGCAAGTTTGTATGGAATCTTATCCCGGATGCATGGTGTGTGTGTGTGTGTGTGGAGAGAAAGGAACAACCGATGTTCTGAAAACCAAACACGGACCACAGAGCAATTTAGAGAATTCTTTTATCTGACTTTGTATAGTTGGTTTAATGCCGCAACTAGTAATCCTATAGAGGGGTTACCTAACTTTATGTCTTTTCTTTCTTGTATAAGTTTATAATATACTTCCTGAGTATTCTTCTTTGATGAATAAAATTCGGGATTATCTGACTATCACAAAAAAAAAAAACTTGAGTTTTGAAATATGGATAGACAATGGCTTGTTGGCTGTACTTGAATTTAGACTTTGAGAAGCAATTCAGGATGAACAAGATTCCATGACAGTGGCACAGTTGGCATCAAAGGTGGGGTTGTTCTTTTGAAAGTTTCCAGGTTGTCTTCAATTCTTTTTTATTCAGATTGAGGAAGAAAAATATAAGCAGGGAGAGAGGAACTTCATACATCCACAAGTTTCGAAAATCCATTCAAAATTTTGTAAGATTGCTAAATTAAGAACAAACTAATTCAACCCCATATCCGTTTGTAAGACATGAAGATGATACAGTCAAAACTTTATTCATTTAGGGGAAAAATTTGGCAACAAGTCTAGAGCGTATATTTATAGAAGCATGGGAGTAGGATTAAGGCTCTCCTGACCTTGAAACATTCTCCAAATGGTGATAAGACTTCAAAAACTCACATGCCATAACTTAGAAATTGTTAAAGAAGTGCAAACACTCCATTGATTTGTATATATTCCCCCTTAGAAAACCTAATGCTACTGAGAGTATGTTCTGGATTGGAGTCATATCTGTACCTACTATGGTGATTTTGATGGAAACAAATTCATAAAGGAATTCCTCTAAAACCCGATGTAATAGTGGCCTTGCAATTAACAAGCAATTGTTCTTACTGTCATTACTACACAATCGTAGAAACTTATCACAAGGCACGAAGGGCGATGAAGAGATATGTAGCAGATAGCTGATGGGCGTAATACTCCATGAAGAAATAAAATAATCTTCCAATTCTCATTGCTGTAACAAACTCAAGAATAGAGTTCCCGACAAGTACCATTCGAAAACTATCCTCTAAAGGCCCTGTGACATTGTATCCGCGTCAAGTCATTAAAACATCCATGGGATGCTAGTATTACTGTTTGTCTATAGAACTTCTTAGGGACTTGAATTATCAATATTAAGACGTGATAAATTACATGTTGAAAAGTTCTAGAAGTTTCTTTTCTTTTCTTTTTTCCTTTGGGTTACTCTTTTTGATTGTTTTAACTTTTAAATCTGCATCTGGCATGTGGATTGTCTGTGCTGAAGTTTCTCCAGATTTTATTAATCAAACTAGAGGTTGAAGGGATAGTAGTACGAGATTCAGAAAGTTTTTAATTAGCTAAATCAAAATTTGTTTCCATAAAGTTTGTTTATATTGTATTATACATTTAAGGAAGTTTTATCATTTAGTACGTATGAAGTCATTGTTATACTTTTTTTTGGTCAGCAAATATATGTTTCAAGTTCACTTATTTAAGAAGGTAATAATGTCAACCACTACATTTATTTTACATGTAGGTCTTACTTCAGTTCTATTGCATATGACGTGCATAATGTGTAGACCTCAAGTTTATGTTGTTATGGTTTAAGTTCGCCCTTTATTTACATCATGTCAATTGTTTATTTCATTTTCCAGGCTGGAACATGGGAAGAGAAGAATTTGAACAAGTGGGCAAGCGATAGAATTAAGGTCTGAATGCTTATAATCAATTATGTTTTTAGGTGTGCGTATCTGGCCTGTGCTTCAACAACTTTTTCTGTTGATAATCCTTGGCATTTCTTGGTTGTGGACTCATTGAGGTTATTTGTTGTGATTTTTATGTTCTGGTCTCTGTCAATTCCTTTGGCATGTTCTTCAAATATGTTTGTTACTGTAGACATCATCAATCAGAAATTCAGAATTAATATCATAACATACAATTCTATCTCAACAAACTATAGGAACCGTGAAACATATTGGAACTTAGTTGGATAAGCTTAAAAGTGAGCTAGGCAGAGAAACAACCTTTCGGTGGAATGACCAAATGCTTTTGAAAAAATATACCTAGTTAGACTTATTCAATCTTAAGACCTAATATTTTATTATAATTCCAAGTTTCAACGAAACATGTTCGCAGACTCCGTGGTGACTGTATCAAAGCTTATGCATGATATGTCCTTGATTACATACATTTATGCCTATAGATATTTACATATCACTCATGTTCGCTGATTGCAGGAATTGCTTGTGTCTGTGATGACCCTGGAGTTCTCTGGAGGCAGAGCAGAAATAGAAGAAGTAACCAGATGCTCCGGGGATGTGAGTACTCGTAAAATTTTTACACCTCCAAGATGATTACTGTTCAGTCCCATACTCTCTATAGTTTCTATTAGCTTCCAAGTAAATTTGTTTATTCTTTGTGGAGATTTGACATACATGATGTCATCAATGTATCCACTCAGATATCTATATTCTTGCACACAAGATAGAAGCATAATATGTTTTTTGCTTTACATAGGTTTCATCTTTTTCGCTGTTTGCTATGTCTTGTGTGAGAATTGTTATTTGAGTTACAAGTTACACACGGAGTCGATGCTAAGAGAGGAAGCAGGATGCATGCATTCAAAATTGAACTAATAAAACTGGCAATAAGAAGTTCAGTAATTGGGAATTAAGCGTCTTGAATGGTAACTACTAGGTGTGAATATTTACTGATCAATTGAGGTGACAGCTATAAAGTACGACAAATTTCATAACATAATGCATGAAAGATCATGACTGTTTTAGAGCTTGTCTGGTGGTGATTTTTTGGAGGATTTTCATCAATTTTTCAACCGTTGGCTGGGCACTCAGCAGCCATTTTGGACCAACTGTGAAACGTGGGGGGTCCAGCTGTTGACTTCAACGGTCTAAAAATCACAGAAAATTCATCTTCTTCTTAGCTCTCATTCAATGAAAGGTTTCTTTTGCCTTGACGTCCCCAAATAAGTTTTTGTGGATTTATGCATTAAAGTTACGTTTGGCGCACTGGATTAAAACATTTAAGGAATCTGATATAAAATTATAATGGATATTGTTAGATAGAGAGGATTAAGATGGATTAAGGTAGATAATATTCTTTGATTTTTATTTGAAGAATGTCATCTACTCTATTTTTTTTTCTTATTTGGCCTAACCCCACCTCCAGCCCCCCACATTATGTAATAATGTTGATGGTACAAACTATCTTTTGAATGAAAAATTAAAGAATATTGTACGCCTTAATTCACCATAGTATCATCTATCTAGTATTATCCATTATAATTTTATACTAAATTCTTTATACAGTCTAATCCATGTGCTACACGTAGCCTAAGCATGCAAGCTGACAAATGAAGCACTGAGCAGCTGAAAGGGGTAAAATCAGGGATTTCAATAGGGAAATCAATAGGCAAGTTGCTCGTAAATGTATCTTTGTATTTCTAAGATACGAAAGAGGTCAGAAAAACTTAAATAAAGGAGCTTAATCCGTGTAAAATTTAGAATTCTAATTTTTTTCAAGTAGCGAGAAATAAGGAAAACCTGAATGGAAATGATTATGAAGGGCGAATAAAACCCTGTTAATTGTGTAATATAGTTGCTATAAATAAGCTACATTGGACGAATTACAGTTGTGATGTCAATTGCTATTTCCTAGTAATAATAATTGAACCTGACTTGCAGGCATTCATGGTGACTGTACGAAACAAAAAACGTGTTGGTTACAATTATGAATTGACATTGAGAGTAAAGGGTAACTCTTTGTTATTCTATCTATTTTAAAAAATAGTTGGCCTTTACTTCATCCTTTTTTCGTTTTTATTTCCATGCTATTGTTTTTTCGTCAACTTTTTTCACATGTGAAATGTGAAAATCAGGAGAATTGACTGTCGGATCAGAGAAGAGGAAGTTCAGAGGCCATATAGATATTCCCGAGTTCTCACTTGGTGAACTGGATGACTTGCAGGTATATTATTCCCTTGTTTGATGCCAATTAT
The DNA here is from genome assembly GCA_035079005.1 of Fraxinus americana. Classification (NCBI taxonomy): domain Eukaryota; kingdom Viridiplantae; phylum Streptophyta; class Magnoliopsida; order Lamiales; family Oleaceae; genus Fraxinus; species Fraxinus americana. The sequence continues at coordinate 31,362,819 of CM068715.1, read as the reverse complement.
TTCCAAAATACATTTTCTCCCTCTTATTTTCAATCACACATTTTTTAATAAACTAATATCACACGCAAACTCAAAATTTTTCATTATTTTTTAATCATACATTCTCCATCGAATCACTATTCCAAAATGCATTCTAGCAAAATAATGGGGCTCAAACAAGCTCTATATTTTAGCATTCAGATTCCCTTTCAGAATGAGCTAGAATAAAAACATTTATTGATGTAATATTCCACTAGTCAAAAACCATACTCTTCTTGATGCTGTCAGTAAAATAAGATTTTATAAACTGGGCTATGTACATATCCTGTAGAAACTCGGCGTCAGTGTAATTTATTCATGTTTACATTTGCTTTGCAGATTCAAGTAAAACTCAGTGAAGACAAGGATCTTTCGCAGAAAGATAAGCAAAGGATCATCAATGATTTGAAATTATTTTTGAAACCTCTGCAGGAGAAATTGCGTCATTTTGAGCAGTTACTCAAAGACCTATAGTAGTAAACACGTGGTTGTCTATTGAAGCTTTGGCTTCCATAAGAAATAATTTGGATTTATACCTTCGCATTTGGACTAATGACTTTAATTAGACTATATTTAGTTGAACACAAAACTCATGTCAAGGTTGTTCAAGTGTTTGTAATGGAAAATGGAGCTCGATAATTACGTTCTTTGTGATGTAATACGTATAATTATTTGCAATCTACAAACTTTGGTGAACTGCTGTGTTTCTTGGTTAGTTTATGGATTGTGATATTTAGCTTGTGTTTGAATCTATTTTTGAAGAGAATAGAAATTTTGGAATAGTGATTGATGTGTGGTGGAAAAGTGATGAAAAGTTTTTGATTTGTGTGTAATATTATTTTATTTGGAGAATGTGTGGTTGAAATGAAAAATGAGAATGAGAAATTAATGGGTGTCAAACGGGATGACGCTTTAAATTTCATTTTTACAAAGTTTATGGTTGCACACCTTTTTAAGAGAGCCCAAGAAATAGGCTGCGATGGTGCATTCTTGTTCTTCTTTTTTTTTTTTTGAATCCATTCTTGTTCTTCTGTCCCAGGATCTGACGACATTCGTGGCAAAAAACTGGTGTTTGTGAAAAAATCATATTTGGGGTTCGAATGGAATTATATTCATACCCATGTTGAGGCCCCAATTCTATGTTAGGAAAGCAGTGCATGGTTGGATTTCTTGGACGAATGGTCTGTAAAGCGTACATTATACACAACATAAGAATGTTATCATTTTGACATGTTTGTATGCTGGGACGAAGACGTCGAACAAGATTAAAGAAAAAAAGTTCCATTTGGTTTGCTGTTGTATACAATACTGTATTGTGTTCCAAATGTGCCATGAGATGAGATTTTGCCAGGGCTATTTAGAATGATAATATAAATTCGAGGCATGGCCCCTCAATGCTTCATCTTTCACAGTACATTGGTTGCCGAGATGGAAATTAGACATGGACAACGATATGCTGGTTAATTGCCCTTCACGAGCCCCCTTCTTCTAGTTCTGCAAGTCTGTATATCTATTTTCTTGGTACTCTGCCACCATATTAAATCAGTCATTTCATTGACTATAATGCTTTAGTAGAGGAAACCAACAATCTTTGAACTCTCAATGCCAATAAATTGAAGAAACACAAATTGGAGTATCTAGATTTTCAGCTCATATTCCATATGATTCTTCTCAATCAGATTCAACAATATGCGAGCCTTTAGACAAGCCATGGATTTTTTTCCTCCCTGACTTTTCGAGCCTTTCTGGATTTTATCTTAATCATTAATTGCTTATTTCTCCTAACCTTTTTTCTTGAGCGATCCACTTAAAGCTGCTTTAGTCTTTGTCCACTCTTTCATTGAAGCAGCACTCCATGAAAGGGAAAGCTTTGCTTGTAACAATGTCTCCTGGTGATGGTTGATTGAGTGCTGAAGGCACATTCTGCCCAAGTATTGAAGTGGAAGCTGTTACGCCTTGCAAAACTAGGACCCACATGTGGCCCCAATTAGTCTACGTGGCAAGCTGTTCGGGGGCCCCACGTTTCGTACATTGACGGGACGACCCAACTCCACACGGATGACCCTCTTTAAAAAATTTGAGCGACCCCGTGTAGAAGAGGTTTGCCGACCTCATTACACACGAACCCCATGACAATAACCAGTCCAAGACAAGGCAGTTACAAAAATCTTGAACAAATCTTGTGCCACGCAAATGACAAGACAACTTACTGTCACCGTCGAAAACCTATTTGGTCAAGTCCAAGCCTCAGGCTAGGCCGTGTGAGTACCAAAGTAATACTAGCATTTAAGTCTATAATTGATTGATGCCTATGATTCGAAATGTCAATCATGTGGATGAGGCCACGTGCATTATCATTCAATGGCCTCCATTTACCTTATCCAAGTATAAAACCTCACACTTAGTGTCATTCAAAGGTAATGCAAGTTTAGACTCTTAAAGTTATATTCTTGCCGTACATTTAACTCATTCACCCCAAAGCTGACCTCCTTTTACATTGTAGGCTCACGTTTAAAGCTCTCCCACACTCGTAATTATTTCTCCAACTGATTTGACCGTCGGAGTGAGCGCGGCCAACTCCACCCCTTCCGGAGAAGGCCACGTGTCCCTAACGGTTTGTTCAAGTGTGTAGGAATCCAACTTGCGTGGACATGAGAGGCCTTAGGATCTGTTGGCCATTGGCCACCTCATTGGTACATTTTTTTAGGGTCAACAGAAGCCTCATTATCCTTCACAATTTTCTTCTTTATTTCATGACTAGATTGCTCACCATTTAAATTGTCATGCTTCCGTTTTTTCCTTGTCAAAGCATCCACGTCAAACTTATTAGAAGTAATGACAAAATCTTTTTCAACAAAATTTCTTATTTCTTTTTCAACAGATTTATGCGACTTATTGTTTCTCGAAAATATTAAGTTGTTGAACTGTGGTAGCTCCTATTTTACAAAAGTTACACCAGGCAAAACTTGTGAGATACTGAATGAACTATTATGTGTATCACCCACTAGCTGGGTCCAGGAGGACTTCTGTAGCCACGACAGGGACGGATGGAGGGGGGCTGGGCTGGGCTACATCCCCCCTCCCCCCCCCCCCCACCAACTGATTTTTTTTAGTTAGAATTTTTTTTATGTAAAAAAAAAAAAAAATCCGGCCTGTAATCTGGTCTTGGATCCGTCCCTGAGCCACAAGGCACCTCCGGCTGATTTATCAACAGTTGGTCTTGCTTTATCTGGCAGCAATCATGCTATATAGACATAATCGTTGACATAATGCGACATGGAAACCTATCATTGGACTGTTTAAAACACTGTTTTTTTAACCAATCACATCTTGTCAACACCTATTATGTCAACCATTATGTCACCTACTTTCTAACAAAGTAGCGTTATTCATCGGGAAGAGCATCAGTAATTTTTTCCAGCTCTTTCACTTGGCTTGATTGGTTTTCCTTGTTAGTAAAGCTGGGAACAACGATACTTTGTTGCTCTTCTACTTCAGGACCATGGCTTGTTGGTTTCTCCAAGTGCAATGCAGTGCCACCCATCTCACTGCCCAGATATTCTGACTTCTGTGGCAGTGAAGCATCCTGATTTAACTGTGCAAAACCTGATTCCATCTCTTCTGGTTGAATGTTTACATCTGAGTTGGAATCATTCACGACCTTAGGTGGGCTATATTTCGTTCTCTTCCTTTCAGACACATTGTTTCTATCATCTTCATCAAATGGTGTTCTCCTCTCCTTCTTTAGAAGCCACTGTGTCTCCTTTGACTTCCATGCATTTCCCGAGGGCATCTATCATTAGAAGTCTTTAGTTCTTTTAATGTTAAATCCTGGGTAACCACATATAAGAATAAGAAGACAAATTCAATTAAGCACTGGAAGCACATGAGGAATCTCACAAGCAATAAAATGAACCATCCAATCAAGCGTTAAGCTCTACCCAATCAGCAGTAGCTGCTTCCTGTCTCCGATCCTTGAAGAAAACACTTCTATCATTGGGCCGAGCCACCATGTTAATTATCAGGTTATCTTCATCGCTCACTTGATCATCCCCATCGTCATCAACATGCACATTGTTGACCAATGCGCCTGCATTGTTCAGTTCCATTGTAAATCCAGCCTTGGTACGAGTAGCATTTGAGCAGTTCTCTCTTTCCAAAATCTTGTTCATAACTTACTTCATAATGTCAAGCTCTTCCTCATTTACTCCAAAGTTCTCACTTTCATGATTAGAAGCTTTTTCTTTTAACTGTCTCAGCAGGGACAGAATGGTCCTCAGTGTCACAGAAGTGGACAGGTAGAGGAGGAAATTCAACTAGTTGGAAACTATATTTGTGCTTGACAGTTCCTTCGAAAGGCACCGATTTTATCTTCACAAAGATATGCAATAAGAATTGAAACAATATGTCAGTACTTCCACAGATGTGACTCATGCAATAAAACTTCCAAACTTCTGGCAGTGGACTTAAACAGTTTAACTAGCAACCCTATCACATTTTTACAACAGAAATAACACGGTTGCAGTTAATTTTGCCTTTAACCTACAACTAGGACGACGAGAAAAGGTAAGATGTGTAAGAATGGTACATATCTTTTGATGGAATGCAAGCAAAGCTTTGAAAATAAAAGGAGTTACCTTTCTTAGTTTGGGAAAGAAAACTCGGAGCTTCGCTTTTTCCATGCTGGGGTCTTTCTTTGTTTTTTCTGAAGAATGCACGTTTGTATCAACATTCAGGCTGGTCAAATGGACCTGTCAAGCGAACAAGATGGTGTTGCTTAGCCTTCTCAAGTCTCAACTTGCCACCTTTCCACATGCACCCACTATACTGTCCAATGAGCAAAAGCAAGAATACACCGAAGTCGAAAAATGCAAAAACAAGATACTCGTCCTGTAGCAAGCAAACAAACCACGAAATTACGCGGAGAAAAACAAAAAAATTCAAGAATGCTAGGCCCAAAATTTCAGAAGAGAATTTGGGAAACAACAAAAAATCACTGATTTGATATGTTGAGAGAACACTGCACCTTTTTTGATGATTTTTAAACCCTCTAAAGTCGGTGCTCAAAAAATCTAACAAGCACGGGTTGTTCCAATCTCTTGTAAACGATACCATTCAAAACGGGTCAAAATTGGTGAAAATAAAACTCCCCAGTAGGCCCGGGAGATTTGTCTCTAATTTTGTATTAAGGGCGATTTCTTATCCTTACCTATATAATGATTACAGATTAGCTTAGATTAGATCTACCCCAATGTCTGGCACCACAGATATTGGACATTAAAATCAGAATTTGACAACAATGAATCTAAACTTCAGAAGAATTATTTCTCTTAATGACCAATCATATACCTACCTGCATAAACGCACACAGTGCTGAAGAGCTTGGCAAGACCCTTGTCGGAAGCCGGCCTTTGGTGTGCATTATTTCTACTGAATCCACAGTGCCCAATTGTGGTGAAGCGAAAGTCTTTTTTCAAATCAGCTACTTTCCAATTCAGCCCCAATCCCCCAACATAAATCCTTATTTTGTTCTCTTCCAAATCATTCTTGAATTTCTCCTCCTCCTCCTTCTTGTTCCCGAGAGATTTGATTTAAAACCCTAATCCAGGTCTCAAAATCTCGAACTCATTTAAACGGGAAAAAACTATCGAACAATTAAATTCACTCACAAATTCATATCTTGTTTTCATTTTCGTTGAACCCTAAATCCGAATCATTAATTATGCCTCCAAGAAAAGACATCTGCAGGAATTTTCAACGTGGCAGGTACATTTTTATGCATTTTGTTATGATATTAATTAAATTCCCAGCTTTTCGTCGTAATAGTTATTTTGGGGTGTAATTCGAAACTAAAGTGCATTTTTATTTCTGAACTCTTGATAGTTCATAAGAAGTTAAGTTTTTGATATATTTTTCACCTTTTTGTGTTTTTTGTTAGTAAATTGTCATTGTAATTAAAGGGGCTTCATTTTTTATTATGTTTGGGTTTTAAACAATCCTTTTTTAAGAAAAGACTAAACCCTCGGGATTTCTGCACTAAATTCATATCTTTAAGAGTACATAACTAATTTTAGATTATTTGAAAATATGGAGCTTAGTTTTTGTTTATGGACATGCTTATAAGTTGGAATACTATCTATAAACTATAGTTGACATTATTTCTTTGACTCGGGATCAAAATCAGTTCGGAGATCAAGAAACACGAAACTCAATGAAATCTCTGGTGTTGATGTATGAGTAATTTGCGAACCAATTTGAGTTGTGGAATGGGATGATCTTTTAATCATCAGTAATTTTGTACTACCTTCATGTTTAAAACGAGGGAAAAATAGAATGATTTGTAATGTTGAGAACTCTGCACTCTTGAAGCTATCTCTCTGTTTAGTATAATGCAATACTGTTGTCATTTTGGCCATAGGAACTAGGGTATGCAATTGGCATAATTTGAAGTAATACATTTAGCTTGACGCTTAAAAATTGCAAAGATGCAATGATTATAATGCAATACTGTTGTCATTTAATTTTGGCCATAGGAACTACGGTATGCAATTGGCATCATTTGAAGTAATACGTTTAGCTCGAAGGGACAAAACTAGAATACTTTACGCTTTAGTACGGAGATGTAGTATCCATTGCAAATTGATGCACAAGGGGTTGCAGTTTTGTCAAGAGAGCTACAATCTCCACTTTTATCTAGAATTTATAAAGCATGTTGGTAATGTTTTTCTTGTGCTTTATCAGAGTTGCAGATAATTTTTACGTGATACATATAGAATTGTAGACAATTCTAACTTGTCTCTATGGGTCTATTTGTTCAGTAATTTTCTGCATCATGTAATACTTTGCTAAACTCATGCAGTTGTCAATATGGTGATCGCTGTAAATTTCTACATGTCACGCCACAACAATCACAGCCCAGTCCCTTTGGATTTGGCACGCAAACTGGCACTCAGTTTCAGCACACAAATCCACAACAGCAGAAGCCCAATCCTTTTGGTTTTGGAGTCCAGAATAATGCTCAGCTGAGAGAGGCGAATGATTTTGGATCCAGACCAAATCAATTCAAGGTTCTTTCCTAATTGATTCTAACTTCTTACTGCATCATTCTGGTGTCTAAATATCACTCAATCATGACTTATGTGTTGTTTTAACTCCTAAGGGATTTAGTTACATTCATTATACTTTTGATGTATCCATAATCCATGTATTCACGATCTTGTATTTTACCCTTTATTGTCTTTTGGGATCAGCCTTTTGAAAATAAGTGGACTCGTTTCTCCCCTTCGAATACAAATAGTGCCTCTACTCCGCGGCAATCCGACAGTCAGACTTCCGCACCTCACAAGTAAGTGCACGATCATCAATGAAAGATATTATTTTCTCTGCATCTGTAATATTTCACTTTCATTTTGTGCTCAAATCACATGTAATAGGCTGATTATGGTTTTGATGCGTGTGAAGGTGCACAGATCCCGAGTCTTGCAAACGTCAAATGATTGAAGATTTTGAAAATGAGAGGCCAGTGTGGAAGCTTACTTGTTATGGTCACAACAAAAAGTGTGCACCACCTTCTAATTTTTCCTGATCTTTAACAAATTAACATGTTAAAGTTTCCAGTTTCATAATTCTGTTGGTCGTTTTGTGGCTGAAATGGAGTGTGAATATGTTCATAAATGGCCAATTATTTTGTCTGTAGCGGTCCATGTGACATTGTTGGTGATATCAGCTACGAAGAATTGCGTGCATCGGCATATGATGAAGCTAAGCGTGGGTTGAGCTTACAGTCCATTGTAAGATTATCTAACTCACTTGCTATTTTGTCTTCCCAAGGCAAACTGTCTAGTGCAGTTAAAAGTTGTATCACTTAAAGGCTTATACATGTACACATACGGATATTTACTCTCAAAATTGAAGCAGTAAACTGATTACACAGTATTAGCAGTAAACTGATTTCCCAGAGTGAAATAACTCTTCTTTTCTTTAGAGAAAAAGTTGGGATTTTATCAATCTGCGTTTCAGCTGTTTTACATATCTGTACTTGGGAATGAAATTGTTACGAACTTTAAGATTTCAATTAGTGCTAGCTTTCACTAATATGTTTAATTTGTTTAGAAAATTTCGTGAATTTGGCATTTCATCAGTTTTGCATATCTTTATATTACTAAATTCTATAATATGAATCAGGTTACTTGTTTGATCAGTTTCTTTACTGGCTATTGGTTGTTATCTTGCTGCAGATCGATAGAGAGAGGAGCCTAGTAAATTCCAAGTTGGTTGAATTTCAAAGCCTGGTACAGAAACCTTATGCGGTTTCATCAAATGCCACAATCGGCACTCAAAATTCTTTTGCCAGTGTCAGCCCAAATGCTCCAATGAAAATTCAGAGTGGTGGTCCTCCTCCAGTGTCAAGTTTTGGTCAATTGGGAGCATCAGTAAACACATCTGGGATGTGAGGGATTATCCCTAATGCTGGTTTCTGTTGTCCATTCACTTGTGTACGTTTTGCTTACCATGGATCCATTGTGTCTTATTACTTCCCAGGTTCGGTGCTGCACCAAGTTATACCTTTGGGCAATCCCATCCTTTCCAGAGTAACAGTCAGGCATCTAGCATGTTTCAGAGAAGTAACTTACCCGCAATAAGTTCTCACCAGAACGCATTTTCAACTTCAACAATCTCATCACATATTCCTAGTGTGGCTTATAACCCGGCAGAGGTTCTCACCAGTGGGGCTAATTCTGCCTTGGATGTGACTAAAAACATCCAATTGACGTAAGTTGTTGACCAATTACTGTTTATATACGGTGTCCTAAAAGGTTATGAAGAACTAGAACAATGTCGACTTTAATCACAATAAATATTTGTTTTATTAACAAAAATACTTTTTTATGCATTTAGACACCAAGATCACTCAATACAATTCTTCAATTTAATAATTTATCTCACACTTGGCACCTCACGGTTTCCTACAACACATATCTATCTCATGGGCTCACTATCTCTCTTATCATTCATCCAGTTCACATAATACAATTACTCTACTTATTAGGAGTTATATATCTATCGATTTGGACTCCCCATTCTAGACTAATCTTTTAAAGCTTTGTAGGTGCTTCTTATTGAAAGAACTATTCTTACAAAAATTAATAATTGCCTTTTCAGCCAAGGCCATTTGCCTATTCTGAATTTTTAAAATTTATTGTTAAATCTAAACAGCGCACTTTAATGCCAATTCATGTTAATGATTTTAGCTATTTCCTAGAAAATCCATAATAAGTTAAGCCATTTTTTCCAACCCTATCGGCATGTACACATCATGGTTAAAATGATGCATTAATTATTGCTGGGATCAGATAGCTGGTTTATGCGCATAGTTTAGTAGTTTAAACTTTAAAATCATGATCATCAAAGACTACCTTTATAGATTTCATTTAAGTGGTTTGAGAAAATATAGGTCTTTTCATGGGAGGATATTTAAGTTGGATGTCAAAAGAGATACCAATGATAGTGTTTTCCAGTAGGCAGTTCCCTCTATAGCTTATTAGTGTATAGAAATACTTCTATACTAAACAATTGCTAGTAAAATGCCAATAGGAAACTTATAATGGGAGAAATAGAAACTTGAATTGTGTTTTTCATGAGCCTTAAAAAGCTGTAAGGTTATCAGTCTTTTCATAAAGATCTTTCATATTTCTAAAATGTTGAATGCTATCTTTATTGCTATGTATTAGGGTATCTTTCTAAATGTATATGACTAAGCATTTTTTTTTTCATTGATCAACTATTCAGTTTCACAGTTGTTTCTTTACAAACCTCACTTCGAAAAACTCCATCTTGATGATATACTTGCAACTGCTAGAAACAGAGCCAGTTCCAAAAGCATTTACACTAATGGATACACAATTTTCGTGTTTGTTTCTATCAGTTTCCTTGCCATGTCACTATTCCTAATCAATTTACAAAATGCCTTTTGGACTGCATATCATAATGGAGTTGTCAAGTTGTTTTTCGAGAGCTAAGAGAGACATAGGGTGAACCTACATTATGTCCACTGGTTTCAGGTTGAGACCATCATACTTCGAAAAGAGTGCCTATTACATGAATAATACCTTTGCCAATTTTTCCTCGTTACTGGCACCACTTCAAGCACAAGAATTACAAGAAATGTGGTCAAAATTGTAGTTTGATGCATGAAAGAATCAGATTTGATTGACATCTTATAGAGGGACCACAGCCAAGTGTGTAAAGCTAGCCTCGACGCTTATTACTTGGGAATATGTGGCTGGAAAGTGTGGAAAAATATTCGTAACTAGGGATTAATTCAAGTGATAAATTGGAAAATAATTGGAATGCTTAAGAGACCAACATGATGGACAATGATGGGTTATTATGTTACTTGGTAACGGGAACAATGTTTATGGTGTTTTGGAGGTTATGCTGTGCCTGAGATATCTGCTTGTGGGGGAATGTGTTTGGAATACATTTGGCCATGTGGATATAGTAGTTTCAAATAATATTGCAAAGAATATATGGGTTCAAAAAGGCTAAGACATGTTTGATTTTAGCCCTCATGAAACTTTTGAGGTCATCGTTTGATTATTTATATTTGAACCATGTTTTATTTTCATTGATATGGTGAAAAGCTAATCAAGAGTCATAAGTCGGCCACCCCTCTTAAGGAATTTTTAAGATGTCCTGCATTATTGTTAGACACAAATGCGATGCAATTCAGAAATAATTTTATTTCACTCTGTTTTTTTCTTTAATTCATTTTTTGGGCATTTTTGTATTGAATATATATACCATGCGATAATATATTGTTTAACCTTTGATAATTTCATGTATGCTTGTAATTGATCCCAACATGTGTGCAGAAACAACATGCTCAGTGGGAACAGTAAAATGGACAATAGCATTTGGATGAAAGCGGAATGGAAAGTTGGAGAGGTAAGCACTAATATTATGCTGTGTCTGTGGGTTAGCATTCATATTTAAACATCCTTGAATTAGGTGGATCCTTTATAAACTAAGAGCAGAAAATGCTAGATAAATGAACAAGGGATTAACATTGGACACAAAGGGTATGTTTGTTATGCAGTATTGGACATGATAAGACACTACAATGGACAAGCTTTTTTTAATTTTTTTCCCTTTAATATTGTCTAGTAGCGTCTGATCCACTTTAACAGACATGCCCGCAATATTCTTCCTTCCCCTGACCTAGCACCCCAACATGGGCAATCATGCCCGCTGCTAAACAGTATGTGGACACATACAGAAATGGCTGGGATTTAATTGGCAAACAGTTGCACCAACCAAGATTGATCTCAAAACTTGGGTATCATAACACTTTAGATTGTGGAGTGAGAATTGCATTGAGTTCCTAATTTTCCCACAGAAGATTTATGAACTGGATTCACTAAGTAGAACTAAACTACTGTGGGCTTGAAATTGCATGAGTGTGACGTCCATATAATTTTTTTTGCTTACTTGACTTGTCATAAAATTTTGCATTTCGAGCATAGAATTAATTTTTTTTTCCGCATCTCAGATTCCAGAAGAAGCACCTCCAGATAATTTTATCTACTAGAATCGGTTCTAGCACGATGCATTGTAACCATTTACCAGAACTTCCTGTAAGTTTTGTGACAATGTCATTCATCAGCAGATTTCAGGTGTTCTTCCAGATCATTATACTAAAATTGATTCTAGGACGAAGGAATCATAAATCTCGTAATACAAGAAAAGAAGAGAGAGATTTGTTGTTCAGCTTGATTTTTATAAATTTTATGCATGTTCATCAAGAACAGAAAAGCAAGCATGTGATTTCATAGTTCTTTCTTGTCAATGCACTCACCTCACATTAAAGACTTCCCTTTCTTGGCATTGGAGGAATTATTATACTATTTACCAGTAATACTCTATAGATAATGGAAACTTAGATGTTTATTCTTGTTTGTCACCCAACTTTGATTTGTTTCAACTCAATTGCCTGACTTGCATTTTTGTTTTAGTTTAACCATTTCGTCTTTGATGACCAAAATTAATAGTCAGGCCCCACGTGTTTCACGTGTCATGTTACACGTATCATAGTGAAATCGGCGTAAAAATACAACTTTAGTGATCAAAACGGAACAAATTGAAGTTGAGTGATTAGACTGATATAAAGGTATATTCTTCTTGTTAGCACAACCTGTCTCGTAAGGAAAGAGAGGGAACAAACAGCAAAAGGTACACAAATTCTTGAAAACGCGTTTGAAACTTTGCTTTAAAATGATAGAGAATGAAGCTGGAAAAGTCTTAAAAGATCGTCCAATCATTGTATTGTGGGTGCACGTTTAGTCTGGCAATTTACAATATAACAACAAAAGTCTTCCGTTTTAAAATTAGAGTGTGTTTGGGAGCAATTTTTGTGGGACTTTAATAAAAATTATAGCCGTTATAGTCAACATGTGGGCTCCACTCGTGAGACGGAAAGTCAAAAATGATGGCTGATTTGATAGTTAACGGCTAGAATTTTGATTAAAATCTTGATTAAAATTTCTCCCAAAAAGGGCCTTAATCTCTTACAAGCTGTCGTCAACAAATTCATAGCTTAGATGCTCCGCACTTCATATCAACTTATTTTTTTGCTTTTTCTTTGAACCCATCAAGATCTTCTCACCTAGCAAAGTTCATATTTAGTGCTCATTTGGTCAAATTTCAATTTTAACTATACATTTTGTTGAACCTACAATTTTATCGATTTTTCAACCGTACATTAAATCAACTTTTATCAAAAGTTATGTCAAGTAGTCCCCTATCAAGGAAGGAAGCATGTATGCCATACTTGATACAATTCAGTACAATTAAAACGTTACTTGTAAGTCATGTTTAATACATTAGATTGAGTCAACATGTAACTCGTCGTTTAAAAATTTAGTTTTGTAATCGAGCATTCTAGTGATGGAAAACATATATTTTTTGGTCTAAAAATAGAAGTGAAATGTGTAGAAGGGAGTTGAAGTCTTGAAGATGAAGGATGAAGACAAATGAATTTGCTTATTGTCCTAAGATATTCACCGACGCGTATTTTATATCCTTCCCTTCTGCGACGTGCCCCCTATCACAGTGTCAATGAAAGCAGCACGTAGAGAGATTAATTTATTGATTGACAATTCAGTTCGACTTCAGTTACTATTTAACTAGTTTTGGTTCTTAAAATCAATTACCGAATTGTTATGGATGAAATTACTCGATAATATACTATTAAGACGTGAGCTTTCATTTTAAAATGTTTACTTTATAAGAGAAGTAACTCGAATTCTTGTAAATTAGCCGATTTAGGATTAAACTTGATGTCCTATCTTAAAGCGCGATCTTATTAAGATGAGTAATATACACTCTTATATGTTGGCCTTTTGATAATTGGTCGATGTGGCTTTACTATACCATATCAGATCCATCTAAAATCAGTCGATGTTTGGTGTTAGGGGTAGAATTCTCAGTGGTATCGATTCGGTCTAGTTTTATCTTAACCGAAAAAACTTAATTACCCCCACCCCCAGTCCCTTATAGCTTAGTTGTTTATTTCCAATAAAAAATAAAAATTCCAAACCCCTCTGGCAGAGAATAATACTCTGTTTGCAATTTTCTAATGAAAATTATAGGATGAATCGCATCCTTAGCGGCCCCCACCTGCCCTGGGCCTTGGTGAATGAGGTAAATCGCAGGTTATGCCTCTAATGAAAATTAATACAATCTAGTGTGGCGTTTTCTATTTTTATTTTTTATTGAAAATCATAACACAAATCATCTTAATGGCACCCATAAAGTAGAGGGGCTGTTGGATTGAGGCGAGAAGCCAGCCTGTGGCTATTCATTCATATACAACAAGAACACAGACCATTATTGGCATCTCAAAATATTCTTTTTTCTATCGTTCCATTTCTCCTTCTTCTGAATGTATTAAAATTATTTGCTTCAATGAAATCCATAGTTAAAAATCAGAGGGCAATGCTGCATTTTCAGCATAACCCAATTTTCTTGATTCTTGCAGTAATTTTCTTGTTATTCTCTCAAATCTGTGCTGTTTCAGCAGCAGAAAATGTCATTGATTTGGATGATATTGATAGAGATGTGAAGAAGTTAACGTTCGAAAATCCAAGTATTCGACAAGCCTACATTGCTTTACAAGCACGGAAACAGGCTATTTTTCTGATCCTTTCAACTTCGCAGCAAACTGGACAGGTTCTGATGATTGCTCCTATGGTGGAATCTTCTGTTCCCCGTCTCCAATGAATACGTCCATGCGAGTCGTGGCTGGGATTGACCTAGACAACGCAGACATAAGACATTGCAGGGTACCTCCTGGATGAGCTCGGGTTATCAACTGATCTGGCCCTTTTCCACATCAACTCTAACAGATTCTGCAGTGTGATTCCGAAGAGTTTCAAGAGAATGAAGCTTCTTTTTGAGTTGGACGTCAGTAACAATCGCTTCTAGGGGAATTTCCTCAAGTGGTTCTGTCATTGCCTCAACTGAAATTCTTGGACCTCAGGTTCACCGAATTCGAGGGACCTGTCCCCACTAGGCTTTTCGACAAACCCCTAGACGCCATTTTCACGAACGACAACAGATTTCAGTTTGGAATACCAGAAAATCTTGGAAATTCTCCGGTTTCTGTTTTGGTATTGGCTAACAATAATCTTGGGGGTTGCATTCCAGGCAGCATTGGAAAAATGGATAAAACTTTGAATGAAGTGATTTTGATGAATGATAATCTAACTGGTTGTTTGCCTCCAGAGATTGGGATGCTGAAGAAATTGACAGTATTTGATGTTAGTTCCAATAATCTCCAAGGGCCATTGCCTTCGGTTATTAGCCGTATGACTGTATGAGGAGCTTGGAACAGCTAGATGTGGTGCACAACCGCTTCAATGGAGAGGTGCCCGCCACCGTGTGCCGCCTTCCCCAGCTGCTCAACTTTACTTACTCATTCAATTACTTCACTAAGGAGGCTCCGGAATGCATTAAATTTGGTGGAGGGACAGTGTCCGATGGGCGTATCGGGGAAGAGTGATTATAGGTCTGTTAAAGAGTGCTCACCTGATGCTGCTAAGCCTTTTGATTGTCGCAAGTCCGCCGCCGCAGGATGAAACCTAAACCAAGGAAGAGGCCACCAGTTCAGATAAAGCCGCCATCTCCAAAGCCATCTACTGGGCCAAGACCTTTCCCCGAAGCTTGTTTCGCCACCTCCGCCGCCTACTTCAAGATCTTCACCATCTACAAGATCACACCCTTCACCACGTCCAACTCCAACTCCAAAGCCAAAGCCAATGCCAACACCAACACCAACACCAACACCAACACCATCTTATCATGCACCACCGCCTAAACACAAAGTCTCTCCAGGAACTCAACTTCCACCACCTCCGCCACCACCTTACCCGACGCGAACCCGGGTACGGGATTATCATGGAAATCGCGGAATTAATTGAAAACGCCGGGAAAGCCCAAATTCAGGTCGTAGACGGTAGAATTTCAACCCGCAAATTATTGAACCAAGGAACCAAACAAAAACAAAGTTTGAATGACCTCTTGATTACAAAACCAACGAACTTCGATTTGCGAATGTCACAAAGGGTGTCTAATCCTTTGATAAGTTCTAAGGGTTGAATGCCACAAATATAACAATATTTGATAAATTCGGTACATGTTCAATCAAGAACAAAAAGAGAGAAATCTCATTTAATTCATAATGTCAAAAATATTCTTTTTACAATAAAAATAAAGTTTCATATTTATACTAAATTTAGGAAATAATGGAAAAACGAAAATATCACTTAAAGATTATGTTACGGGTTAAAGAACAGAACGGACACGTGGCGTCACGTCACGACGGTGGGACCAGCTTAATTCGATCAGGATATAGTTCTCTAGCTTCAGTTGTGAGTTCCGAGGCCCTGGCTACCAATCCGAGGCCCTCGTTCTTACTCCGAGGCCCCTCCTTCTAACGTCCGAGGCCCATCAAAGATCCACTTATGAGGATTCGGCCATGATGAAAATCTCTTACAAATGATTGATGTGACTTTTGTGTAAAGCTTACTTATGTCTTGTCTCGTCAATGTCAGAGCAGTTAATGTTAGTACAGCTAGGAGAGTCAACTTGATTGCTAGGATTTGAGGTCTTGGTCGAGGAGATAAGGCCACGTGTAAAGTTGATCCAAAGGTCACAATTTGAGTTGTAACACTATAAATACCCCAACCATGTAACAAGGAAGGGACTAATGAAAGATTGAAGCATAAACTGGATCTTTGGGAGCCATATTTCTCTCGTTTCAATATCATTTTTTTTTACAACATTTTGTTACAATACAACCCTGTTATTTATCGATTGGATTCTTATACAATCGTATTTCTTTTGTGCCGGTGACCTGAACGGAAACGTCTCGTGCCTTTTTGCTACTCCCACGCCCATTCTCTGGAGTTCTCATGACCGTTAATCGGCATTAGTGTGTTGGATTAAGCTTACGTGTGCACGAGTGGGCCCGGCATCTGTTGGCAACATTTTTTGGGGTCAACAGATTGGCGCCGTCTGTGGGAAACCACACTATAACCACGAGCAACCCCGTGGAAAAGGCTTGCTGAAACATTTTTGGGCATCCCCCTTGAAAAAGGATTTATTCTTCAAAGAAGAATAAGAGGAAGCCCCCGAAGTTCAAGTTTATTCAAGTTTCAAGAGACATGAGTTCAGGAGAAGAGGCTCCCCCCAGACGAACTAGAGAAGCTGACAATGAGGCCCCTGCGGTCCGACGCCGACCCCACCACCATCACAGGCGAGGTGGTAGGAGGTTGGCGGCCCAGCTTACTAGGGAAATGGCAACCATGGCAGCCAATATGAGGAGCATTACTAATCAAAACTTGGCGATGCAAGAGCTATTGAGGCAAATGCAAGGCCAGGGAGGTCCCCCACCTCCCTCCTTTGTTCCACAAGAGCCATATCAACCTGACGAAGTTCAGAGTCAAAGAACTTATTCCTCCGAGCGAGATAGGGGAGGAAGCCCAGTAGAAAGGGAAGTTGGAGTCGATATTTCCTCCAATTATGCTTCCGGCCGACCCTCCGAGGCCCCGTTCAACATGGAGGATAATTTCCCTCCCGAATATGAGCCAGCACCGAGGCCCCAGAGGTCTGCCAGTGTATTTGATAGGCTTAGCCCGATAGGTCAGAGGCGAAGACAAAGGAATGCAGCCCACGCTTCTAGGAATAGGCCACAGCCCCCACCTCCTGAGGTTCGGCAGCCGGAGGAAAGGCAAGAACGTGCCCCCCGTGCTATGCCACCTCGTCATGAACGCCTTAGGAGGGATGAGGAGGCTCGCAACCAGGCAGGACCCTCCACGCAACAGCCCAGGTATGAAGCTGAGGCTAATTATGATTCGGATGGTCCCCAGAGATCCTGTGACTTAGATGATGACGATGACAATCTGCCATTCTCAAGGGAGCTAAGAAATGCCCAGGTCCCAGATCATTATACTATGCCCAAGATACCCAAATATGGTGGGAGAGGCGACCCAGAGAAGCACTTGAATAGCTACAAAACACACATGAGCCTGAGGGGCGCCACTCCAGCTGTTAAATGCAGGGCTTTCCATTTGACTCTAAATGGAGCTGCTGAAATTTGGTATAGTAGGTTGCCTCCTGGGAGCATTCGAAGTTGGCCAGAATTCAAAACCACTTTTTTGAAAAGATTCGCAGTAAGTAAAGAAGGCGAGACCCCAATCCAACGCCTCCAAGATATGAGACAACAGCCAGAAGAAACTTTGAAAAGCTTTCTGTCCCGCTTCACGGACGAAATGACTTGCTGTGTTCAAGTCACTGATCGCGAAGCTCTATCCGCCCTTAGAGGAGGCCTCAACATGAATACCCTGTTTTGGAGAGATGTGCAGAATCAAGATCCCCCAACTTATGATGCTTTGTTGGAGATGATGCGACGTGAAATCATCAATGAGGAACTGATAGAACATCGAAACAGGGTAGGTAGGGGTCTACAACCCCAACAAAGGCAACGTGGTAGAGGTCCAACCTCCCACCTGATGGATCAGCAGTGGGGTCAACCCAATGTGGAAGCTGCCCAAGGCTCAGGGCAGGCACTTGCCGCTGCCACATTGAATGCTGTACCAACTTTGGCCTACGAGGACGTACCGACTACGGGTACCCCTGAAAACCCACGAACACAACAGGCCCCCCATAGAGGACGAGGCCGGGGAAGGAACTCGAATCAAGGCAGAGGCAACTCCCAAGGATATTGCACTTATCACCATTCCTACAGCCATGCCACCGCTGACTGTAGAGACATAGCCTTGCATCCCAGAAATTCGGATTCCAGAAGTAACAATCGGAACAACTCAAGACCGAGGAGCAGGCCCCCGCCGAGGCAAGATTCACGATCTAGGCGAGGCGAGGCCCCTTCCCATCACAGGGAAGCATCTCCCCGTGGAAGAGAAAGAGAAAGGAATAGAAACCCAAATGAACAGCAGCGAAGAGACCATCGAGGTAGACCTGATGATGTCCCTGTTCATGAGATTGACACAATATTCGGAGGTCCTTATGTTGGTGGAAGCACCAGAAACTCTCAAAGGAACTACGTGCGAGAGGCAAGGGCTCCTCCATTGACCAGCTACATTGTGGGCAGCAGTTCGCGAAGGAGCCAATCGCCTCCGATTGTGTTTACACATGAAGATTCCGAAGGTATTCATTACCCACACTGTGATGCTCTGGTAGTAAGAGCTGTGATAGCCAGGAACGGACTGAGGCGAATGCTGGTAGACAATGGCAGTTCTGTGAACATCCTATTTGGATCTACCTTTGACAAAATGATCCTGGATCATGAGTTAACCCCCACCAACACCCCCTTATATGGTTTCACGGGGGACAGTATTATCCCAAGGGGCAAAATTACCCTAGCTGTAGAAATGGGAGCTCCACCCCTAGCAACCACATGTTTTATGGAATTTTTGGTAGTGGACAGCAGGCCAGCCTATCATGGGGTATTGGGGAGGCCCGCATTGAAGGACTTGGGAGCAATTACCTCCATTCATCACCTATGCATGAAGTTCCAAACTGATAGTGGGGTGGCAACGGTCAAAGGAGACCAAAGAGGGGCAAGGGAATGCTACCTAAATTCTGTGAGGAAGGCTGAGCCTAGGGATATGCACATGGTGGCGGGCACCGGTAGCCTCGGATTACCAGCACTTGATGAACTCGATCCACGAATAACCGAGGCTGATTCCCAGGCAGCCCCCATGGAAGAGTTAGAAAGCTTTCCTATCGACTCAAAGGAACCAACCAAGTTGCTGCAGGTTGGAAGAAGTTTAGCCCCGAGATTCAAAGGGGAGCTTAAAGAGTTTTTGTGCAAGAATCACGACGTCTTTGCTTGGAGGCATGAGGATATGGTAGGCATTGACCCTGGTGTCAGTTGCCATCACCTACAAATTGATCCCAAAGTTGCTACAGAATGATGCCTTTTGGATTAAAGAATGCTGGAGCAACTTACCAGAGGTTAGTAAACAAGATGTTTGCTAATTTGCTTGGGAAAACTATGGAGGTCTATGTAGATGACATGCTTGTTAAGAGTCTGAAAGTGGATAATCACATATCCCACCTCCATGAAGCCTTTGAAGTTCTGCGAAAGTACCGAATGAAATTGAATCCCCTAAAATGTGCATTTGGGGTAGCGTCAGGCAAGTTCTTGGGGTACATGGTCAATCAACGTGGCATCGAAGCAAATCCAGAAAAGATCCAAGCGCTGATTGAGATGAAATCCCCCCAGAAACCAAAAGAAGTGCAAAGTTTGACGGGTCGTGTGGCTGCTTTGAGCCGCTTTATATCGAAATCCACTGATAAGTGCCTCCCATTCTTTAGGATACTCAAGGGAGGACAGAGGTTCCAGTGGACTGAGGAGTGTGAAGAGGCTTTCCAGGGGCTCAAAAGGCACTTAGGGCAGGCCCCCCTCCTATCAAAACCCAAACTTGGCGAGGTGCTACAACTTTACTTAGCAGTTTCCCTCGAGGCTATAAGTGCAGTACTTGTGAGGGAGGAGAATTCAACTCAGCTGCCTGTTTATTATATCAGCAAGGCTTTAATACCTCCTGAGACGCGATACCCAGACATGGAAAAGTTAGCCCTGGCATTGATCATCGCTTCTCGTAAATTGAGGCCTTATTTTCAGGCTCACACCATTCATGTACTGACAAACTTTCCACTCAGGCAAGTTCTACAAAAGCCAGACGCCTCGGGTAGACTACTGAAGTGGGCAGTGGAGTTGAGCGAATTCGAAATTCTCTTCAAAGCCAGAACTGCTGTCAAAGGGCAAGCTTTAGCAGATTTTGTGGCAGAATTTACCAACGTGCCAGAAATTGGCCAGGAGGCGGAGCCTTCCGAGCCCCCAACATGGAATTTGTTCATAGACGGTTCGGCAGGGGAGACAGGCTCAGGTGCTGGCGTAGTCCTTGTGAGCCCTGAAGGTCATATGTTGAATAGTGCAGTACGGTTCGGCTTCAAAGCCACCAACAATGCTGCAGAATATGAGGCCCTCCTCGCTGGCCTCAGGCTAGCCAAGGAAATGCAAGTGAAGAGGCTTCACATCAGCAGCGACTCCCAGCTTATAGTGGGACAGGTAAACGGCAACTTCGTGGCAAGGGACAAAGCCATGGCCTCATATCTCAAATTGGTAATGAGCCTACTCCCTTCCTTTGAGAAATTTGAATTAAGTCAGATACCACGCCTTGAAAACTCGCACGCTGATGCCTTATCTAAGCTTGCTAGCAGCAAAGATTCTGAATTGTTGGCAGTGGTCCCAATTGAACACCTCCCCAGGCCGTCCACCTCCGCAGAGGTGGTGATGTGGGTAGAAGGTACCCCAACTTGGATGCAACCTCTCATATCTTACCTCAAAGATCATTCCTTACCCGATAATAAGGAAAATGCGTATAAAATACGTAGAAGGTCTGCCCATTTCTTGTTAGTGGACGATGTTTTATATAAACATGGATTCTCTGCACCTCTCCTTCGGTGCGTAGGAGAAGAAGAAGCTGATTATGTACTTAGAGAAATTCATGAGGGCATTTGTGGCAATCACTCTGGAGGATTAGCCTTGGCCAATAAAGCATTGAGGCAGGGATATTACTGGCCTACAATGAAAAAAGATGCTCTCCAATTCGTTCGCAAATGTGACAAGTGCCAACGTTTCTCCAACGTGCAGAGGCAACCCTCTCAGGAGCTTACTACAGTGACCAGCCCATGGCCCTTTAGCAAGTGGGGGGTGGACCTCATTGGCCCATTACCTAAGGGCAGAGGAGGCGCCAGTTTCGCCATAGTAGCTATCGATTATTTCACGAAATGGGTAGAAGCTGAGCCTCTGGCAAAGATCACTGAGGCCAACACTTCCAAATTTCTATGGAAGAATATCATTTGCCGCTTCGGCATCCCTCACTC
This sequence comes from Fraxinus americana, assembly GCA_035079005.1. Taxonomy (NCBI): domain Eukaryota; kingdom Viridiplantae; phylum Streptophyta; class Magnoliopsida; order Lamiales; family Oleaceae; genus Fraxinus; species Fraxinus americana. The sequence goes on along the minus strand of CM068715.1, from coordinate 31,341,330 downwards.
GATCGTCTCTGATAACGGCAAACAATTTGACAACCGGAAGGTCCGGGACCTCTGTGAAGAACTAGGAATCAGAAAGCACTTTTCTACGCCTCATCACCCCCAGGCCAATGGCCAAGTGGAGGCCGTCAACAGGACCATCAAACACACCTTGAAAAAGAAGCTTGATACAGCTAAGGGAGCTTGGGTAGATGAATTACCCCAGGTGCTATGGGCGATACGAACGACGAGCAGAACACCTACAGGGAAAACCCCTTTCTCCATGACTTATGGCGCTGAAGCGATGAGCCCAATGGAGGTAGGATTACCCTCACCCAGAAGATTAAGTTTCAATGAGATATCTAATGAGGAACTTCGAAGGTGTGAGCTTGATTTCCTTGGAGAAAAGAGGGATGATTCCCAGCTGAAGCTTGCAACCTACCAGAGGAAGATGAGTCGATACTACAACTCAAAGATGAAAAGGAGGTCCTTCCGCATAAACGACTTAGTCCTTCGCAGGGTTTTCCTATCCTCAAAGGAGCCGGGGGTGGGCACCCTAGGACCCAACTGGGAAGGATCCTACCAAATTGAAAAGGAAATTCGGCCCGGCACCTACTGGATAAAAGACATGGATGGCAGAATTCAACCTCACCCGTGGAATGTTGAGCATCTGAGAATGTATTATCAGTGAATGTAATCAGTACTTGGATGTTGTTCCCCAATAAATAAGTTTTCTCCAGTCTTCGTCAATTACCATAAGCGTGGGCGCTTCGGAGGAGAGGATGGAACCTTAAAAGAAGGTCACCTCGTTCGAACTCCGAAGCGTACATCACAAGCCTCCCTTTGGTGAAGCTGAACGCTAAAGGGAGAAGCCTCTGCTTGGATGAACCATCCACCAAGCTGGGAAGCGTGGGCGCTTCGGAGGAGAGGATGGAACCTTAAAAGAAGGTCACCTCGTTCGAACTCCGAAGCGTACATCACAAGCCTCCCTTTGGTGAAGCTGAACGCTAAAGGGAGAAGCCTCAGCTTGGATGAACCATCCACCAAGCTGGGAAGCGTGGGCGCTTCGGAGGAGAGGATGGAACCTTAAAAGAAGGTCACCTCGTTCGAACTCCGAAGCGTACATCACAAGCCTCCCTTTGGTGAAGCTGAACGCTAAAGGGAGAAGCCTCTGCTTGGATGAACCATCCACCAAGCTGGGAAGCGTGGGCGCTTCGGAGGAGAGGATGGAACCTTAAAAGAAGGTCACCTCGTTCGAACTCCAAAGCGTACATCACAAGCCTCCCTTTGGTGAAGCTGAACGCTAAAGGGAGAAGCCTCTGCTTGGATGAACCATTCACCAAGCAAGAGGTTAAAAACAGTTTCATCAAGGATTAAGTTAAGGTAGTCTCAGAATGATACCCTGGAAAGCAGTTGTCGAAAGTTTTGTAAAGGAGCTTCAGTTAAGTTACCTCAGATTTGCTAAGTTTGCTTGGTTGCTTTGCTGAATAGTTTGCTCAGTTATCCCATTCTAGTTATTAATTATTTAAGTATGGCAAGGCCTTGCATTAAGTTAAGTTCATTGTAGAAAAGATAAATGGCAGCGCAAAGATGAAGCAAAATCATATTTATAAAGAAATGCCGAATGAATTACAAAGTAATGAGTTAAAATTACAAAAATGTATCAAGGAGCAGGGGGTGGGGGAGCTGGAGCATCTGTTGCTTGAGGTGCTTCAACAGGTTGAGGCCCTTCAGTAGGCTCTTCTTCAGGATCAAGTTCCACCACCTCACCTTCTTCAGCAGGTGTCTGTGGAACCTCCTCCTCCAAGAACTCAGCTCTCAGTTCAGAAACATCGAGCTCTGGATGTGCCTCTCCCAACCTCTCAAAGACCTCCTGATAGGCCACTCTGCTCCAATACAGGCCGAAGCGTCGATACTCTTCAGTGTGATGGAAGTTGGCTATATAATTCCTCACTGCAATATCGCCCGCCTCGACCACGTCAGCTTCATATCTTTTCACTTCGGCCTCCAGCCACCTCAGCTCCTTCTCCATGAACTGCCCGGCGTCCCTAGCCCCAGTTAACTCAAGGTTTGCCTTCTCCAGTGCTTCGGCAGTGACCTTCTGGTGGTTGTCAGAAATCTCCACCTTTTTGGTGAGGGCAGCCACCTCACATTGGCTCTCGTGAACCTCCTTCTTCAGGGCCTCAATCTCTGCCAGGAGAGCATCGCGTTTTGAATCATCAACATCTCTCTGAATTCTCAGTTCAATGTTGGCCTCCTTCTTCTCCGCCAGCTCTGCCTTCACTTTTTCCAGTTCGTCGCGAGAGGCTCTATTCCTTGATTGAATATCTGCCAAAACAGTTTGGCATTCCAATGCAACCCCCAAGGCCCTGGCAGTTTGGCTCACCAAAGTAGTGGTGAGGTCCACAGCATCACAGGTGGCCACATAATTCTGCCACCTCTCCGTCCAGAACTTGTTGAAGCCCTCAGTGGCCGCCCTCACCTCCGGAGGCAGCATTTCTATTACAGCAGGGGCTATTTTGTCCTCCCTGCCCCCCAGGAAATTCCCAGACTTTCCTGGAGTCCTCTCCACAACCTTTTTCTTGGTGGCCCCCTCTGCTCTCACCACGTCATCCATGACGATCTTCCTAGACTGGGCCACCATGGCAGCATCAATCGAAGACTGGAGGAGCTTCGGCTGCTTCGAACCCCCCTTCTCAAAGGACACAGTGGTCCCAAAACTTGACGACCCCCCACCGTGGCCCGCTTTTCTCTTCTTTTGTGGCTCATCAGCCACCCCCTTGCCCTTCGCCACTGCTGGCTTGCCACCTTTTGGGGCCTCCTCTTGCACCTCCTCCTCAGCCTCTTTCTCATTTTTGTTCTTGCTGAGGCGGTCCAGCTTGGACTTTACCTGTTTTGCCCCAGTGGACCCAGGTTTTAGTGCTTTCGCCCCGGCAGTGGAGGTGGCCTTCATTATACTGGCCATATCAGGCAGGGCATAATCCTTCTTGGTGAATTTATCTGCGATTACGAAGAGAAGTCAGTTCAAAATCATTAAAGGAGGCAGTTAGTTAAAAGTAAAGGCGCCTCTTACCCTTGGGGGCCATCAGTCCGAAATCAATGAAGTATCTGCTCCTTTCGATTAAGTGAGAAAAGCTTCGGAGCCTCGGAGATCGTTGGTAAATGTCTTCTACAATGGCCCACTCAGCCTCGGAAAGCTCGTACCTTGTGCTACAATCTGCAAAAAAGGGGCAGTTATCAGTATCAGAAACAGGCATGTTGAAGCTATAAGAACTCAAGACGACACTCACAAGCCTCGTAGTACTGGGTCGGCACGGTAGAATACCGGGACAAAGATCTCCCTCCACCATCTGCCACCTACCCGTCACCCAGAACCACGACTCCTTCCACCCCTTTATGGATGAAGGGAGCCCAACCACAAAGGGGGCGTGGGAGCCCCAGGGAGTGATGTAATACCACCCCTTTGAGTTATCTTTTCCCACGACTCTGGCGTGGAAGAGGGACTCGAAAACATGAAGTGGGAGGTCCTCGCCCAGAGACACTTCCTTCCACAGGAAGTAGGTCCCCACGACTTGGCTCCACCCATTGGGAAGAATTTGGGTGGGGGACAACATGAAGGTCCTCAGCACAGCCCTAAAGAAGGGGTGCAGAGGCAGACGCACACCTGCCTTAAGCAGGTGTTCACTGAAGGCCACACAATTGGGCCTCGGAAAACAAGCCCTTTCGTGAGCATCAGGGACTAAGAGTTTGACGTAATGGGGGATGTTATAGGTCTACCTAAGTTCGTCTAGTTTGGCAGAAGTGATAGTGGATTGGATTTTGGCTGCCCCCCATCCCGCCTCATAATCTATAGGCTCTTCGGTCATACTATACCACTCACCAGAGGCCCCAGACACTGATTCCTCCCCACTCCTAACTACTGTCATGGCTAGAGACGCCTCGGAAGACATTGTTGTTGGAAGAATATGAATAGTGCAAGAAAAGGGTGTCTAAGGAAAATAGGAAGACAACTACGTAGGGAGAAAATACCTAAAGCGAAGGAAAGACTCAGAAAGTTCGCCGGAAGTTCGTCGGAAGTTCGTCGGAAAATGATTGACAGCAGGACAGTTTCAGAGATTTAAGAGTGTTTCGTGAAAGTAAAGTATGAAAATGGCAAAGTTTTGGCTTTTATACTAGTGAAGGATTCAGCCCCAGCCGTTAGATCAGATCTCAGTTAATCTGAGGCGTACAAAATTGCACAAATCTTGACCCTTGAAATCAAACGTTTTCTCTACATCAACGCCTCAGATTTGCGCGTGCACGAACCAACACTGGCTCACGCGTGAACTTATCCTCGAAACTACACACCCCAATAATTAGCCATCATTGCGCATTAAATAAAAACAGCTGTACGGCTATTGAAACTCGTCTCGATGCAGTTCATTGGCCTTGGAAACATAAGAAACCGTCACATCACAGGCATCAATTTCTATGAACGTCGCCTCGCCTCATCAAAAGGAAATCAGCCTCGGCCAGTTCGAATATGAACTCGCCTCATCAAAAGGAAATCAGCCTCGGCCAGTTCGAATATGAACTCGCCTCATCAAAGGAAATCAGCCTCGGCCAGTTCGAATATGAACTCGCCTCATCAAAAGGAAATCAGCCTCGGCCAGTTCGAATACGAACTCACCTCATCTCGACGTAGCTCCAAAAGAACTTCAATTTCACAGGCGACTTTCTTAGAAATGGCGTAAAGCACAGAAAATTCAGACTTTGAAAGTCCACGCCTGGCATAAATGACCACACATGGACTTGGGGGACTATTGTTACGGGTTAAAGAACAGAACGGACACGTGGCGTCACGTCACGACGGTGGGACCAGCTTAATTCGATCAGGATATAGTTCTCTAGCTTCAGTTGTGAGTTCCGAGGCCCTGGCTACCAATCCGAGGCCCTCGTTCTTACTCCGAGGCCCCTCCTTCTAACGTCCGAGGCCCATCAAAGATCCACTTATGAGGATTCGACCATGATGAAAATCTCTTACAAATGATTGATGTGACTTTTGTGTAAAGCTTACTTATGTCTTGTCTCGTCAATGTCAGAGCATTTAATGTTAGTACAGCTAGGAGAGTCAACTTGATTGCTAGGATTTGAGGTCTTGGTCGAGGAGATAAGGCCACGTGTAAAGTTGATCCAAAGGTTACAATTTGAGTTGTAACACTATAAATACCCCAACCATGTAACAAGGAAGGGACTAATGAAAGATTGAAGAATAAACTGGATCTTTGGGAGCCATATTTCTCTCGTTTCAATATCATTTTTTTTTTTTACAACATTTTGTTACAATACAACCCTGTTATTTATCGATTGGATTCTTATACAATCGTATTTCTTTTGTGCCGGTGACCTGAACGGAAACGTCTCGTGCCTTTTTGCTACTCCCACGCCCATTCTCTGGAGTTCTCATGACCGTTAATCGGCATTAGTGTGTTGGATTAAGCTTACGTGTGCACGAGTGGGCCCGGCATCTGTTGGCAACATTTTTTGGGGTCAACAGATTATAAGAATCTTACCTAAACTAAAATTCTAATAAAATAAGGAAATTCGGGTAAGATTCTCGGAAAAATTGTTCTCGGCATGTTTCTGTGCGATCTCAAGTCCAAAAGTATTATGAGCTCCCGTAGCTTTGTGCAGAATTTCGTGTCATTTCCAGAATGTACTCATTGGTGAAAATCCGATAACCGAGCTGAAAGTTATGCCCGTTTTCATCCAGGCTGCTCGTTTTCTTTCCAAATATCTTCCAAAACTTGAATTCAACTCGTTTCGGCTCCAGAGCCCTTCATGAAACTTGAACCTTGACTTGTCAACTTCTTCAATTTGGACTCCAAAACTCGACCAAGTGATTGCCTATTCCGGATTATATCATTACCACCCTAAGCCCACAAAGCTCACTTCCACCCCCACCACCTTAGCATAAGAGCTCACCAAAGATGCATTATGCACCGCCACCGTCACCTACGCCGCCATCGCCTTAGCATAAGAGCTCACCCAAGACACACTATGCATCACCTTCACCACCATCTCCACCAGTTTATGAACACGTGACACCATCACCGCCTCCACCACCCTCTTCCTCACCTCCACCTCCCTACACATATTCACCACCACCACCTTCTCCCTCACCTCTACCACCCTACATATATTCATCGCCACCTCAACCTTCATCATCACAACCGCCGCCATCTCCTGGATGCTATGAATCAACATTACCTCCGCCACCTCCTCGTGTATATTCATCCCCGCCACCACCCTCGCCATCACCTCCACCTCCCTACACATATTCATCCCCACCACCACCTTCTCCATCACCTCCCACACCCTACATATATTCATCACCCCTTCCACCTTCTCCATCACCACTGCCGCCCTACATATATTCATCGTCGCCGACACCCTCATCATCACCGCCTCCACCATCCCCTGGATGCAGTGAATCAACATCACCTCCACCACCTCCTTATGTATATTCCCCCTCATCATCGCCACCTTCACCACCAGTGTATGAAAACATTCCACTTCCTCCAATTGAAGGAGTCTCCTATGCATCTCCTCCACCCCGTCATTCCATACTACTGAAATGGTGCCCAGTTATAGTCCATCCTATACTGCCATCTTTCTCCTCTCTTAAATTCCAAAAGGGTGTTCCATAAAAACATAAGAGACAATTCTTTCTGCAGTTAAAGGAAGTGTTTGTGCTTCTGATGATATGTTGGAGGCCTCCTGCTTCAACAATAACTAGCATAGTTCTATTTGTTAATTATCTACACAATTTTTTGCTGTTTAATAATTACACAAGTTTTTATTGTTCATAATTGCAACTTACATTCTTCAAAAGTCATCTTTTATTGATGTACAACAGTTACCAAAGTTTTTCTGGTGGTGAAGACAAATATGCAAATCAACAAACACTCCCCAAGAGTCTCTCTCTCTACCTTGCAGTTCTTGATGATTATTTATTAAAATCCATAATATCTCCTAACATATAAATAAATAAAAAAAGAATAGAATTTTTAGGATGGGGGACATAAGACCTGAAATCACACATACAAAACATAAAAGGATATAATAAAGGATTTGTAAACTGAGAATGTTGCACGTGAATATTCTGCTAGAGTAATGCAAAGTAGCCCCAATGGGATTGTACCCCAGTCTAGGTGGTGGTGATGTAACATTGAATGATAAGGGAAATTAAATAACTCATATAATTTCACTTTTCATTTGGCCTATCATTTAACGCCACCTAGGTTGAGGTTGCAATCCCAGTTGGGTTAAATAACATTACTCGTTCTACTACAACGAACATTCAAGAACTGATGAAAGAAGTTTTAATGAATTTGAAAGAAGTTGTATTAAGAAGTAATCTACATGGAATTTGTGGTTCGGTATTTATGGCTAGTTTGACAAGACTTCCGCTTTCTGTAGAAAAGTTTCATGAGAGAACACTACTTCTACTTAGTCTCTTAGTCTCAAAAGTAGCTTTTGATTTTTCAAAAGCCATGGCAAACAAGCCCTTAGATGCATTACAATTGTTTAAACTGGCACCTTAGCAAAGCTTTGATACATAATCTCATCACTGTTGCATTATTGACATCATAAAACACTGCATCATAGTTGCATCTTAAGTCAAATGATGAATACTTTCAAGTTAGAGATACAACGTGTTGCTACCTTCCAACATCTGTAAATATTGAGTTGAGTTATTATTTGTGTCCACATATTCACTCAACAGCAAATGCATTGCCATATGAAAACAAATATGCCATTACCAGCATTGCACCCCAGAAACACCTATACAGCCTACGCACGCTGAAGTCAACTGGCACTGGATAGTACATCACCGAGAATCTTTTTCTTCCCAACAAATGAAAAACTAACCATCTTACAGTTCCAAGAAAACTGCACAGAAGCCTCTGTCTTTCCAACGAAAACACGAGTAATTCATGGGAGTAGTAATGTACAAGCAAACATGCCACATAAACTTGAGCTAATCTGTCGCTCGTTTTTCTTCTTCATTATAATTTATCTCAGTTATAAGAGCTTTATCCAAAGCGGATCACAATGCATGATATATCATCTTTGCTTTTTCTCTTCAAAGCCTCCGTGGTTAAACGCTTTGCTGCTGCTTGAGGATTTTTAATGGATCTTACCATATTGACAGCCTCTTGGTTACCCATCACCTGCCAATAGAGATCACCGAATAAATTTCGTTTAACCCATGAGTTTGGCAAGTGCTTTGTTTCCATTGACGGCTGATACCAATTTCTTAACACAAGTGAATATATGAGCACAGATGGAGAACATTATAGTTGACTTACGCAAGGATAACATGATTTTGCATGTACTAAGAATGGTATGAAATCTTTTTTGTTCATTGTGTGGCTCATGGTCCACGGTGAGTTGTCTGGCGGTTCCAATCTGGCACAAGACAGCTCTGGAATCACCAATGTTTGCCACCCATAGATCTTTCCCATCAATAACAATAGCAGTTACTGCTGTGGACCCACCAGGTCCAAATTGCATGGAATTCTCTAAGATAACTTTATCAGTTGAGTGGTAAGCATTTTCTATAGCACTCTTGGGGTCTATCCAAAAGCGAGGCTGTCCATTGGAGTAAAAACAGAAATATAAGGAGATATTTTAAAATCCTCCAAGTGCAGGAATAATTGGTCATGTTATCACTTAAACAAATTCGGTGAAAAGGATAAGCATCAAGGATTAGTTAGAATTAGTTAGATTTTCATAGCGGTAAGCAAAGTGTCGTCTATCTCTTAAGTGCAATTACATATTGTTTCAAAAGAAAGAGAATAATTACATATTCATCTTGGAAGATTACATTTTAGCATCTTGTGAAACCACCTAAAAGATTAAGTTGTTAGAGAAAGTACATATTTAGTTATTTAAATTTAGTCTTCTAACATACCCATCGAGTACATGCCGAATTCAGTTTTTTTTATAATGAAAATCCAGACAAGAGCACAATTTCCATACATGGGTCACCGTGAGACTTGAACTCAAATCTTTTGCCTAATTTGATACTATGTGAATCTACCTCGTCTAAAAAGAGGGGTCACGCTTATTTAATTATCTTCAACACATCTCACTATGAATGTTATATGAACGAAGAGATGCAGGATTGCTTTTTGTCAGTAGGTCCTCTAGCTGCACAGGTGAATAACTTTTAAGTCGGGGTATTCATGATAGAAATTTCATTTATATGGATTTTAGTTCAGTTAGCTGATTAGAATACGCAACTAAACGAAATAAGTTGTCAGATCAAGTGTATATTATCTCATTCAACGTTCTGAATCTGTGGTCGTTTCTATTCTATGAAGGCTTTCTCTTCTGAATTCTAACAAGCAAAGATACACAGTTTGATAGTTACTCCTAAATGTGGGGTTTGCATGCAAAAGACCTAAATGAAAAGTGCCTCTCTAAGTTAGATGAATAAACTAAAATAGTGTTGAAGTGGAATCCAGGACTGCGGAATATTAAGAGGGTCATTATTCACCAATTTTAGTACAGCTGTGAGGAGTTAGCTGAAGCTAAAGTGCTGCAGATGAGGACTAAATTAGCATTGAAATAGAGTGCCATGTCAAGGCTCCTGGTCTTTGGTTTGTTATTTCTATTATGATGAATATTTAACAAACTGTCCTCAGTTTAACCCTCGATACCTCCACAATTTTTGAGAAGAAAAAGAAACATCTCATTAACTTGTTCACATGTTTCTCTCATCATCTATCGTACCAAGAGAAGCCAACAGAACACTGCATGTCTAAAAAAAATGTTCCGATCTTGAATATACTTAAATAATTTTAAATATGCTTTTTGGGATGAGTCATTATGATTTCATTACATAAATAATGCAGGTCCTAAATGATGCGGACATCATCGAGATTTATTTTATTGTTATTGGACTTTATTATTGGGAAAAAATCATATTTAAGGTGTTTTCTTTACCACAATTCAAAAATAAGGTAAATAGTTTAAAAATTCAAAAATCAGGTATTTATTTAATTAATTAAAAAATTTATTAAATAAAGATAATAAAGTCATATTTTGTGATTAATGGTCACATATTCATAATTTTAAGTTACAAATTTATTTACTGGTTACATATCGTCAAATTTTTTGATCCCAAATTATTTCGAGGTCACATATCAAAAAATTTGTACGTCACAAATTATTTCGAGGTCACATATTATTAAATTTTTAGGTTACAGACTATCGCCGCTTGGTCACAGGTCACAGATCGACCAAATGCTTGGTCACAGATTACCAAACATTTGGTCACAGACTACCGCCGCTTGGTCACAGGTTGCAGCAGCCACAGCCACAAACCACCACACCCACAGACCACCACACCCACAGCCACCGCCTCAGCCACCGCCAACCACCAAATCGCAACAGATCGCACGCACCTACTACCGCCACAGCCACTACCACATCGCAGTTGATCACACACATAGCCACCACATCCGCCACCACCGAAATCGTGACCCAAAATCGCCACGAAAATCGTGACCCAAAAAAGATGGAAGGACAGCAGCATCGCGACCATAAAAAACACCACCGCCACAACTACTAACAACTCACCGCCGCCAGAACCAACGTCACCGAAACCACCCCAAACCACCACTACCACCCCACAACCAACATCAACACCACCACACACCTCTTTTGTGAGTTGTCGGTAGGGGTTCTACCGTGTACACCACACCTACAGCTGTGGGGTAGCAGCAGCGTCTCACGCAAGACGCTGCTGCGATTCGCGAAAAGCGACGCATCAGCGTCTGTTGCGTGAGACGCTGCTGCGATTAGCAATTTCGCTAATCGCAGCAGCGAAATCACGAATCACAGCAGAGGGATGGAGAGGGGAGGGGAGGGGAGGAGAGGGCGGGTGGAGGGCAGAGAGGGGACAGAAGAGATAGGGGAGGGGAGGCGACTCAGGCGAGAGGGGAGGGGGTATTGTGTGAAAAATTAGGGTTGGAGGATTTATATAGCACCTGATTTTTTAAGATTGAATTTTGGTCCCTGATTTTTGAATTCCAAACTTTAAGCACATGAGTTTTTATAATTTCCCTTTATTATTTGTGTTTCGTATTGTTGGGCTTGTTTTAGCGGGTTGGCCCAAACCCTTAAAATTAGGTTATTTTCTGCTATTTATTAGGTTTTCATTGTAGTTGATTTCAGTTGATGATTGATTAATAAAGTTGAGTTTGGCTTGGCCACGTTTTCTTCCTTCCCCTCTCTTCTTCACGGCTTCTCCCTTTCTTCTTCTCCTTCCTCCTCTTTTTCTTGTTTCTTATTTTACATCAAATTAGTATCAGAGCTAAATCCTGATTTCTTGGTTGAAATTTGCATACAGTTTCCTTGTTCTTTCTTCCCGTGAAATGTAACAACAGTTTGCTACTCCAATTCAACAACCAACAAATTAATCACCCACTGCTCACTGCAACACCTTCCGCCCAGCATCACCTACCTTCGCCAAACCGCTTGCCACAACACAAGCGCACAGCCAACACACAAAAAAAAAAAAAAAGAGACCCAAACCTACGGGCGCATAACACTTAGCCGAAATCACAATCGGCCTCAACCCATTACCATCCCACCACCGCCTCACGCCACACCACCGCCACACCCACGCCCAAACAACAACAAAAAAAAAAGATACAGCTTGCATCTAATCGGCCGAACTGCGTCTAATCGACCGCATCCACAACCACATCCCAAAACCCGATTCAAACCTAGCCGCCGTCATCACCACCCTCTTCAAACCGCCGGTGATCCCAATCAACAAGCTCCACCAATTGTAGCCTCTCTCGATAATTTCCAGCATTCACGCAGCCAGAAGAGTAAGGAGGAGTCGGTACCAGCCTTCTCAATTGGGCCTCCATCTTTTATGAGTGATTGGTATTGGCCCCCCCCCCCAATTTTTGTTAGTCACTTTGATTTGGGCCTCAATTTTAGTGTAAATTTTTAGTTTCGAAAAAAAAAAGAGTATTTTTGTCAATTGGGCCTCGGTTTGTGTCTTGCTAGTCTTGCCTCTGGGCCTTGATTTGGGCTCCTATTTTATTATACTGTGTAATTTATTTTAGTTGAAAAAAAAAAGTCTTTTCCTAATATTTTGCATGTACTTCTCTTTAATTTACGGATCAGTTCAATTCATTCAGCAAACAAAACGGGAGCTACTATTTCATTATCTTAGAAGATCAATTATTTCGCGCTCAGTTACTTCGCCGAACGACAGGGAAGCTACTATTTCTTTGTCTTTAGTTTATATTACTGTTTCGTCCTAAAATTACTTCAATTAAATTTTTGTGCTGCTGTTATTTTATTCTTTCCCTACAATTCCCGTCCATACATCCTAAATTTTGTTACCGACACCTTTCTCCCTTTATATTTTACGAGATTACGTTGCTGACCGGTATTTGACTTTTGCTTTGCTATTTTACATCGATTAGCGATATTAGCTTGCCCTATTTGGATTTACATATTCCCAAAAAAAAAAAAAAAAAAAATTGATCAGGTCATTTTTTTTAAACGAGTTGCTCATTGATCTCTCTATACACTTCATTTAGCTGGTAGTGCATTGCATGCAGTTGTGTAGGGGTCACCTTGTCACATCTAGTTCTCGTAACCTGACCATGGACCCAACTCAATTTGACACCATCACTCGTCAATCAGCACAACTTGTCACTAGCCAACAACAATTACAAACTGAGGTAGCAGCTACTCGTGAGGAAACTAGAGACTTAGCTGCTAGGTTGTCCACCCTTGAACATACCCCGCATTCGACTAAAGTTGAGAACTTGGACGCATCTAGTAATAGGCGTTATCGTCGTCCCCAAGGTGTTCGACAACATGTTAGGCACAACCGTAGGGACGAACATCACGTTCGGGAACGGGAGCGAGAACATCACCGTCATGATATTCAATCTCCTCCTCGTCACGATGAACGTTTCTTTAGAAACATTAAACTGGATGCCCTAAGCTTTGATGGCTGTTTAGACCCTCGGGTATTTACTCAATGGGTTAGAGATATGGACCGTTTCTTCGCTTGGTGTGGAGTCTCAGAAGACTGGAGAGTTCAGTTTGCTAGTCTGAAGCTAATCGGCACCGCTCAACTCTTTTGGGAAAGTGTTGAGGAACTCCTGGAGCGTCGTCATGCTCCTCCTGTTGGGAGTTGGGATGAAATGAAGCGTCACCTTCAAGAGAAGTATCTACCTCACTCATATAAGGGTCATTTGTTGGATCAATGGAATGCCCTCACGCAAGGCACTCGACTAGTGACTGAGTACGTTACTTAGTTTGATGAATTTAGAATGAGATGTTAGGTTGTTGAGGATGAAGCCATGACCTTAAGCAGGTTTCGGCAAGGCCTCAGAGATGATCTTAAACGTGAGCTTGTCCTTCGAGGCGTTGCTACTCTTGACCATGCCTATGCCTTCGTCCGAGATTACGAGTTAGTTACTAGGACTCCGTTTAGAAGTCGTGGTGACAACCGTACCCCTATTTCTTCAGCATCCAGTTCTGGAGCGCCCACTGAGCACCAAAAGTCTATCCTAGGACCTTCCCCATCAAAGGGTCCTCTTGTAGGAGAAAATAAAGGTAGGGTCCAGAAATTCCAAGGACATCATCCCGTTTGCAATGTTTTAATTGTAAGGGTTTCGGTCACATTTCTTCTAACTGTCCGAGTCGAGCCCTAGTTCTGGAAGAACATGAGAGTGGAGAGGATGGTGTATTGGAGGATCAAGTTTACGAACCTAAGTTTGAAGAGTTTGAGGACTTGGATGATAATGAAGACACCTTCTTCGGTTGTATTCGAACCCTTACGGTGGAGTTAGAATCAATGCCACTTATCCCAGACACGTCAAGATTAGGTGTCGTACGTTGTACCCTGACTCAACCCAAAAATGCTGACGATTGGTGACGTCATGCCATTTTCCACACTTACATCAAGATCAATAATAAAGGATGTAAGGTCATAGTAGATAGTGGTAGTTGCATTAATGCTGTGTCGATGACTACTGTAACACGTCTGGGGTTGCAATCTGTACCTCACCCTCAGCCATATAGTGTCTCTTGGGTTAATACTTCCTCAATAGCTGTAAAGGAACGTTGTCTGGTACCTATTCGGTTTCTCGAGTATAAAGATCATATATGGTGTGACGTCATTCCCATGGATGTCAGTCACGTCATTCTTGGTCGGCCTTGGTTGTTTGATTTAGATGTAACCATTTATGGGCGATCCAATTCATGCTCGTTCGTATTTAATGGTAAGAAGATCCACCTTAACCCTCTGCCACCAAGACCTGTTGGCTCACATGAAACAAAGAAAAGTGGGGAACGAAAGGGATTACACATCATTAATCCTACAGAGTTCGAACGCACACTTATGGGCGATTCGGTTGTGTTTGCCTTGGTTGTCCTGGAAATCCCATCTAGTTTCCCGTCCGTAGCCCCTCCTAAAGCCCAAGCGATCATTCAAGAGTTCTAGTATGTGTTCCCCGAGGACTTACCTGACGAACTACCTCCTTTACGAGACATCCAACATGCCATAGACTTGGTCCCGGGAGCTTCGCTCCCAAATCTGCCTCATTATAGGATGAATCCTACTGAACACGCTGAACTAAAGAGGTAAGTGGATGAACTCCTTCACAAAGGATTCATCCGTGAGAGTTTAAGTCCTTATGCCGTGCCGGCGCTGTTGACCCCTAAGAAAGATGGCTCTTGGAGGATGTGCGTAGATAGTCGTGCCATCAATAGGATCACGGTAAAATATCGCTTTCCTATTCCTAGGCTTGACGACATGTTGGATATGATGGTTGGTGCTACGATATTTTTCAAAATTGATTTGAAGAGTAGGTATCACCAGATTAGGATTCGCCCAGGTGATGAGTGGAAGACCGCTTTTAAAACAAAAGATGGTCTTTATGAATGGTTAGTTATCCCTTTCGGCCTAACTAACGCTCCGAACACTTTTATGCGAGCAATGACACAAACTCTTCGTCCTTCATGGGTAAGTTCCTTGTTGTCTACTTTGATGACATTCTCGTCTATAATACAACGAAGGAACAACATCGAGATCATCTCCAGCAAGTTTGTTTTGCCCTTCGGGCAACAAAATTGTATGCTAATGTCAAGAAATGTTCGCTCTTCACCGATAGCGTCGTTTCTTAGGCTTCATTGTATCACCTATGGGGGTATCTGCCGATCCAGCCAAAATTCAAGCGATTGTTGATTGGCCTGAGCCTAAAACTTTGCATGATGTCAGGAGTTTTCATGGCCTAGCAACCTTTTACCGTCGTTTCATCAAGAGGTTTAGCACAATTATGGCTCCCATTATGGAGTGTATGAAGAAGGGAGAGTTTCATTGGACCCATGAAGCAACTAAGGCTTTTAAACTAGTTAAGAAAAGGATGACGGAAGCTCCTATCATGTGCCTTCCTGACTTCACCAAGGTTTTTGAAGTTGAGTGTGATGCCTCCGGGGTCGGCATCTGGGGAGTCCTTAGTCAGGAACTCCACCATGTCGCTTATTTCAGTGAGAAGTTGAACGACGCCAAACAACGATACTCGACTTATAATAAGGAATTGTATGCAATTGTGCAGACTTTGCGATATTGGCGTCATTATTTGCTACCCTAAGAATTTATTCTTTATTCGGACCATGAGGCGCTTCGTTATCTCACCTCCCAGAAGAGATTGAATTCTAGGCACGGTTGCTGGGTTGAGTATTTACAGGCCTATTCTTTTGTTTTAAAACATAAGAAAGGTGTTGAAAACCAGGCGGCTGATGCATTAAGTCGTCGTATCTCCCTTCTGTCAATCATGAACGTTAAAGTCATAGGTTTTGAACGGCTTAAGGAAGAGTACGAAACTTGTCCTGACTTTAAGGTTATCTTTTTTGATTTGCAAAATGGACAATCTGATACTGTGGACGGTTTTCGCCTTGAGGAAGGTTATCTTTTTCGAGCTAATAAATTGTGCATCCCTCGCACTTCGGTGCGAGATTTCATAGTTTGGGAAATTCATACGGGAGGTTTAGCCGGTCACTTTGGGCGAGATAAGACCATAGAGGAGATTGAACGTCAATTCTATTGGCCTAGTTTGAAGAAAGATGTGGCCAAGATAGTTAACACTTGTAACACCTGTCAGTTGGCTAAACAAAAGAGGCAAAACACTGGCCTCTACACACCTCTTCCCGTTCCTAATTGCCCTTGGCAAGATGTGAGCATGGACTTTGTGTTAGGGCTTTCACGTACCCCGAAGAAACATGACTCCATTTTTGTGGTAGTGGATCGCTTTTCCAAGATGGCTCATTTTATCCCTTGTAGCAAAGCTTCAGATGCGTCAGAGTTGCCACATTGTACTTTAATGAGATTGTTAAATTGTATGGCCTCCCTAAAACCATCGTGTCGATAGGGATGTTAGGTTCACTAGTCACTTTTGGAGAACGTTGTGGCACAAAATGGGTACAAAGTTAAAATTCTCTACTGCCTATCATCTGCAGATTGACGGTCAAACGGAAGTGGTTAATCGTAGTCTTGGTAATTTACTAAGGTGTCTGGTCCAAGAAAATCTTAGAAATTGGGATTTAATTTTTCCTACAGCTCAAATTGCATATAATAGTTCCATGAATCGGTCGTTAGGTACGAGTCCATTTGAAGTTGTTCATGGTTTTAAGCCTAGGAAGGCTTTAGATCTCATCCCGATGTCCCCCCCATGATAGAGTGTCTATGTCAGCTGAAGCATTTGCACAACATCTTCATGACTTGCATATTGAGATCAATAAACAACTTGAAGCTAGTAACGCATCTTATAAATTTCGAGCTGATTTACATAAGAGACATGTTGATTTTAATATTGGGGATTATGTCATGATCCGAATTTGACCATAGCGGTGCCTACATGGACCCGCCTCTAAATTGCAAGCTCGTAGCGCTGGTCCTTTTAAAATTTTAAAGCAAGTTGGCCCAAATGCTTATGTTGTTGACCTTCCGCCACATCTTGGCTACCACCATACTTTCAATGTTGAGGATTTAGTTGCTTATAAAGGTCATTTCAATCCCTCTGATGATCCTTTCTTGCCTCCATCTGTAGACCTTGACCCGAAATCTCTTGCTACTTCTAACCCATTGCCATTCATCCTAGCACACAAAGATAAAATTGATGCTATTTTAGATGAACAGATTGTGTTGACTAAAGGTGGGGATGTCCAGCGCTTCCTTGTTCGTTGGGTTGATCGGCCTGAGTCTGACTGCACATGGATTACTAGAGAGACACTACAGCAACTTGATCCAGACTTATTGGAAGTCAGCAGGATCTTCATTTGCCCAGTTCTCCTTCCACGCATCCAGGGGACGTTGGTGGGGACACCAGATTCCGACCACCGCTGACACGCTTTTATCGACGTCGGAGGAAGATCGTCCAACCCCTGAGCTTATGGTTGGATGATTGATTGCAGCCTTTTTCTACCTATCCACTCAACGGGGTCGAGTATTCTTCTACCCCGGGAGAGTTGATGCGGACATCATCGAGATTTATTTTATTGTTATTGGACTTTATTATTTGTATTTCGTATTGTTGGGTTTGTTTTAGCGGGTTGGCCCAAGCCCTTAAAATTAGGTTATTTTCTGCTATTTATTAGGTTTTCATTGTAGTTGATTTCAGTTGATGATTGATTAATAAAGTTGAATTTGGCTTGACCACGTTTTCCTCCTTTCCCTCTCTTCTTCACAGCTTCTCCCTCTCTTCTTCTCCTTCCTCCTCTTTTTCTTGTTTCTTATTCTACATCACTAAAATTACACTTTCCCCTCATCAAGTTTCAGGTTAAAAAATTTATCTTCAATGCAATTCTCTCACTACCTAGAATCTTAAGTTGCCGTATTATTCCTAAATATGTATAATTATACATGATAAAATTTCTATTAGCACAAATATCTTCTAAAATATGAAATTTTATCTAGAACTATACTCCACTTTTCCTAAATACTTTTACTACAACCAACCCCACATTGTTTCAAATTTTGAAAACATCATTCTCTAAACATCCCAATTTCAACAACAATCCATACCATAGTCCTATGTTAATTCTCTCGAACTGTATTCAAATAAGATAGTAATTAAGACTTGCTTAGAATAATTAAAGTATCAAAGAAATGGAAAAAAATAAAAAAAAATCCAGAGACTGAAACATACCTCTTCAAGTATGTTGTTAAAGAGGTTGTCCTTTAAATAACTCGGTACACGATCACCAAGGTGACCATCAAAAATAGCGAACAAACCGAGCATATGCCCCTTCTTTTGCCTGTACTCAGCAACATGATAGTCCTCCATGACATGACCTGATTGACCTTCCACCAAATGGAACCCATGTGACACTTTATTACTACATGACGATGACTTAAACTTGATCTCCCCTTTTCCTGTATCTGGTGAAGATCCATGCATACAAACAGCTCTCTACAAAACCCGCCCAAACAGAATTAACAAGCATAAATAAAGGACTACTCTAGTCTCTATACCACTACTCATCATATATCAAACATCCGGACGCCACTGCGGAGTAAAAACTTGCATTACATGGGATAATAAACGAACAGTTAACGTGCAGAAGATATAATTCATAATTATAACTGAAGTTTCGTCATAAAGTTCAGTCGAGTCAAAGCGGCTTATATGGAACAAACCTTAGAACAAAACTACAAATCATAGCAACTCAATTCAATAACAAGTTACAAATTTAAACCAGAATTCTTGTCTCCAGAAACGTGCAATGTTTAAAGGGTACATAAAAGAATACCATAATTCACTTGTAGTCAGGTCATAACTTAGTCTTTTACTTATATACCTTGATGATATGAAAACAACCCCTGGAAGACGAAGACCGCCTTTTCTCCATTTGGGACTGTGAAATAACTAATTCTCATGTAAAATCATAAACAGAAATTCTATTTATTGATTTTATGCAAATTTGGTCAACTTCTTGATCAAAAATCATAGAACAGAAGAAAAGGATTTGCTGTTCTTCGTGTGCTATTGTGTTTTTGGCAGATAATCAAAATTCTTTAGGTGAAGTCTTTGCAGTGTGAAATGGTGGTTTGTTTAGTCTCATCCTGTTATTCAAGAAAATTCAATGGAATTTCTTGTCTGTATTTTTTTTTTTTTTATAAAAAATATTTCAAGATTGTAGTGATGTTGGGTGCAGAAATCGACTAATTAGTTGAAAATTTCCAGAAAGTCAAACGGTGAATTGGGTTTATTCCGTTTTGACCCCTCAAGATTCGATAAATTTCAATAAAATCCCCTATAATTTAACAAATCAATTGATAACTACAAAAGAAATAAAAATAAAAACCATTGCTTATGCTAGATTTAAATCGAATAATTCTTTAATATATAGATAAATAATTTAATATATTTAAAATATTACTCGAATAAAATATTTTTATTAAAATGAAAATCGAGCTAAGTGCAGACTTCAATATAATCTAAAATGGTTGTTTCATTCGACACTGAGAGACTAAAGCTAAGGGAGCGAATGAGATTAGATACCCCAGTAGTCCTACCCGTAAACGATGGATACTAGGCGTTGTGCATATCAACAGTCGAACAAGTGGGGAATGTTGGGGCGAATCAGAAAAGTTTGGACAGAGTCGGATCTAAGCGTTGGCTACGTGTGTGTGGTTAGTAATTAGTCTAACCATCTTCTTGTTTGACTTTGCCATTAATTTTAATAGGAATTGAGAGTGTGTTAACATAAAATAAATTACAAGTTTAGGGATCAATTTGAGACAACCAACCAATTTCAGTGGCTCTGATGAAATTTCACTAAAGTTGAGAGACCGCATTGAATTATACTGAAAATTATGCCCCTGTTTGTCCCCCATTAATTTAAATTTTTGGGGGTAGATAATTTTTAGAATAGTGATTGATGGGAGATGTGTGGTTGAAAAATTTTTGATTCGTGTGTATTATTATTTTATTTGATGAATGGATGGTTGAGATGAAGAGAGAGAGAAAATTAATATAATGGAACCTGACATGACGGGGGTGGCGTGGGGTGGGGGGGTGTAAACAAGGGCTATATAAAAACAGAGGAAATAGTAGGAAATAACCTTTTCATTCTTGTATAATTCCACAATGACCTTTGACTAATAAATAAAATTAAAAAAAAATAAAAAATACTAAAAATATAACTTTTGTTGGAAAAAGTCCAAAATACCCTAACTTTATCAAAGGATCTCACTCAAAGATATGGGCCCCATTTGTCACTTGGGCCACATACGGCCCGTATCACCAAATTCCCGGGCCGACTTAACGTGGCCCATATATATATATTTTTTTATTTTTTAATAATTTAATATAATAAATGGTATAATAAATTAATATTTATATAATTAAATATTTTACTTAATTTAATAAAAGTAATATAATTAAATATTTTACCCATTTCATTAAAATTAATATAATTACATAAATAATTTACGTAATTCAATAATTAAATATTTTACTTAATTTAATAAATCGAATATGAAATAAATATTTATAGAATCAAATATTTGGCATAATTGGAAAAAATTATATAATTAAATAATTAATTTTAATATGATAACTACTAATATCATTAAATAAATCATTTTAATTATTAAATATTATAGTTTAACATATTAGCAACTTCTTCTTTTTTTCCTTTAAATTTTATTAATAATTGAATAAATCGAATATGAAATAAATATTTATAGAATTTAATATTTTACGTAATGCTTGAAATTTTCCTATATAATCCAATAATTAATTTTAATTTGATAATTACTAATATCATTAAATAAATCATTTTAATTATTAATTATTATCTTTTAACGTATTAACAACATCTTTTTTTTTTTTTTGCTTTAAAATTTATTAATAATTGAATAAATCGAATATGAAATAAATATTTATAGAATTAAATATTTGACGTAATCTAAAAAAATTTATATAATTAAATAATTAATTTTAATTTGATAATTACTAATATTGTTAAATAAATCATTTTAATTATTAAATATTATATGTTAACATTTTAGCAACTTTTTTTTCCTTTAAATTTTATTAATAATTGAATAAATTGAATATGAAATAAATATTTATAGAATTTAATATTTTACGTAATCGAAATTTTTCTATATAATCCAATAATTAATTTTAATTTGATAATTACTAATATCATTAAATAAAAAATTTTAATTATTAATTATTATCTTTTAACGTATTAGCAACTTCTATTTTTTTTTTTTTTTGCTTTAAAATTTATTAACAATTGAATAAATCGAATATGAAATAAATATTTATAGAATTAAATATTTGACGTAATCTAAAAAAATTTATATAATTAAATAATTAATTTTAATTTTAATTTGATAATTACTAATATTATTAAATAAATCATTTTAATTATTAAATATTATATGTTAACATTTTAGCAACTTTTTTTTCTTTAAATTTTATTAATAATTGAATAAATCGAATATGAAATAAATATTTATAGAATTAAATATTTTACGTAATCAGAAAAATTTATATAATTAAATAATTAATTTTAATAATTAAATATTATCATTTAACCTATTAGCAACTTCTTATTTTTTCTTTAAATGTTATTAATAATTGAATAAATCGAATATGAAATAAATATTTATACAATTAAATATTTTACGTAATCTAATCTAATCTTTCATTTTTCAAATGTAAACTAATCTTTTATTTTTCAAAATGTAATTGTTTACTCAATTTAAAAATTTTGTTTGTTTTAATTTTGATATAAAAAACGAAAGATTAGTTTACAAATTATATTTAATTAAAGAATTTTAAATTAATTAAAATATTAAAGGGAAAAAAATAAGAATTTGTTAACACATTAAAAAATAATATTTCATTTTCGTAATTATCAATTTAAAATTATTTATTTCACTTTTTATATCAAAATTGAAACAAAAGGAATTTTTTTTAAATTACGTAAACAATCTATATTTATTTAATTACATTTGAAAAATAAAAGATTAGTTTACAAATTATATTTAATTAAAGAATTTTAAAATAATTAAAATATTGAAAGGGAAAAAAAATTGCTAACACATTAAAAAAGAATATTTCATTTTCGTAATTATCAATTTAAAATTATTTATTTCATTTTTTATACAAAAATTAAAACAAAATGAAAATTTTAAATTAAGTAAACAATATATATTTATTTAATTATATTTGAAAAATGAAAGATTAGTTTACAAATTATATTTAATTAAAGAATTTTATATTAATGAAAATATTAAAAGGAAAAAAAAATAAGAATTTGTTAACACATTAAAAAATAATATTTTATTTTCATAATTATCAATTTAAAATTATTTATTTCATTTTTTATACAAAAATTAAAACAAAATGAAAATTTTAAATTAATTAAACAATATATATTATTTTTAAACATGTTAGCAAATTCTTATTCTTATTCTTATTTTTTTTTTTAATATTTTTATTAGCAAATTTCTATCTTACGCATTGTCCATATTCACTAAAGTGACGCAAATCGCTATGTCATTTACGTTTTGTTCAACTTAAACAAATAATTCACTTTAATATCGACATTTAACGCTCATACGTTGAATTGAAAATGGCAAATGATCTTTGAATTGAATTTTTAGTACCATATCTTATCGAGATGAATCAACGTTTAGCTTGTTCTATATATCAAGGTACTCAAAAGTTGTGTCGAAACTCACAATGAAGATTCGAGCATGTTAAGGGTCAAATAGATATAACTAAAGATAAAAAGGAGTGAAAACAAATCAATTTTCCAACGAAAAAGGATGTCAAAATTTTTAGTTGGAGATTGAAATCCATTTTTGGCATAGTAAACGTTCGAATTGAAAAAAAACTATTTCTAGCAAAGTTGTAGCATTTTGAATTATCTTTCCAACGCCTTTTAAATCGGCTTAATTGGATATCGGAAACAAAAGTTATGATACAAATACTCAAACTAACAAATGACTTTTATTTAATTTGATGCAGTAAAGATTTCATTTGTTAGCAGATTTATCGTCAAATATCGCTGTTAACAGCCGAAATTCGATTGTTAATACTTAAATCTCGATCGATCATTTAGATTTCGGCTGTTAATAGCTAATTTTTTTTCGGCCATTAACATCCGAATTTTCAGCTGTTTGTGCTTATTATTTTTTCGTAATAGTAATTTTATTTGTTAACTAAAAGGGTAGTATTGTCTTTTTAACACAAACATGTTTTGTAATTGTTTTAGTCACTTAAGGGTGTTTTTGTCTTTTTATAGCAAATGGGTCATTTTGGGATTATTGTCAATTGAAAAAGTCAAAATGGAATTAGGGACCTTTGACTAGGTCATTTTGACAAGTACCCCTATAAAAACATGAATAAAAACAAAACAAAACAAAACCGAGTTATCAGAGTGCAAATTCTCTTTGATCAAATCACAATCGGAAATCGGAATTGAAAAAGAATCAATGTCAATGGAGCCCCCTCCATTCGAAGAAGCCTCGCGCTGTAACGTCTGCAAATGCAGCTTCACCACCTTCCGCCGTCGGGTACTCTATTGTTCATTGCTTTGATTATTTTCGTTTGTTTCGGTTTTTTGTGTAATTAATTGCATAGCGTGATTTTGATAATTCATTGTATATCGGAATTCGGATCGTTTGCATCTGGATTCTTTTTTTCCTTTTTCATTCTTTTTAATTAATTTAGAATGAGGTGATTGCACTGGATTACTGAGTATGTTACTGGGATTTATGGATAATGATCTAGTGGACTGAAAAGTTATTTTATAGTTTGGTGGAGTTCTAAGTTTGTATATGGTGATGCTTCCCGCAATTTGTGTAAAGGTTTAGTTTTTGTGAGTAGTTTAGGACATGGCAGATGTTGTGTGATGAGTGTGGAGTAAGATGAAGGGGCTCAACGGTTGTTGAGAATTTAACTGGCGAAGTACACTGAGGAGAGATGAAGCTTGTAATGGTTATTGAAAAATGGGGCGTGTATTTGAATTGTTGAAAATGGGAGATACAAATTACATGCTTGAATTTGAAAAGAGAGATAACCCTCACCAGCAATGAATTATGATTATTGATACAAATTATGATTATTTTATTTTTATGTTTTTGAACTTAAATCGTATTTAAAAACATAAAAGTATTAGAAAGTAAATAATTAATTAAATGGGCTGGTAAATGGGGATTTTTAATCCCTGCCTCCCAAAAATCCCCGATGGGGCGGGAAGGTAATAGTCGCCCCAATCCTCCCCGTTGACATTATTCATATTCATGAAAAAGTTTGGAGTTGCACTATAGGTTTACTAAGTACACGTTACAAAATATAATCCAGTTTGATGGCATGTGCTAATCGAGGCTGGAATGAAAAGTCTCATGAGCGTTGAGCACCCAAATTTAGGAATCAAATCCAAGAAGATGTATTACACCTTGAGGTGTAATATCTCATTGTTTCTCTTTAACAAAAGGAACAGTTACTATATCTTGGTTTTGAAAGGAATCAGTCTTGGCATCTCGCAACCAAGCAAACTTAAAGGCTGACTGAACCCAATGATAAAGGAGATATGTCCAATCAGGTTGGAAGGATTTGACCATGTTTTTTTCCTGAGTCAATTATCCTTTAGCAAGTTTTGAGTTCTATTATCAAGGGGGAATTGACTGTTTCGCAGAGAAGAAAAGCAGCTGAGAGGGAAACTTGAAACACCAGATAGGTTCCATGTTTGCCCTGAAGTGTATTTTTTGGTTCAATGTCTATTGATGTAACTCTTAATGCAAGGCTGATGAAGGTGCCAGATAATAGATCATCGTTTTTATATTTTATAGTGAACATGCACGGACCTGTTTACATGAAACTGGAGAACTTTTTCATGTGCTCGTATTATCTCCTAGTGATGAGACGGACATAATCTCTTTTAAATATCTATTTGGCTGTTTTTTTAAATCTATATTTGTACCAATTATTACCTTCCTTATGTCTTGTCATCTTTCCCTCCATTTTTGCAGCATCACTGCCGATGTTGTGGCCGAACTTTATGTGCTGAACATTCATCGATCCAAATGGTATGCACTCTATATACTCATAAATATGTGTGCCTACGTATGGAGGTATGGTGTACACATAAGCGTCCATTTGGAAAAATTTAAAAGTTATTTATAAATAGTCAAATTTCATTTTCAACAACGTATACCAATGGACCTACAAGTATAATCCACTACTCATTTCTATCTATTTAGAAATTAAACCGTTCTTCAATTCTCCCCGAACGGAGGCTTAGATATTACGTAATTGATTTCTCTAATTTTCTCTCCTTTTGTTCAGTCCTTGCCACAATTTGGTATTCACTCTGATGTGAGAGTATGTGCTCAATGTTTCAATAATGCCTCCAGGTAATTTCCTTTATGTGAGAGAGTGGATTGATTAAGCCAGAATATATGTTTGACTTTCTAATTTATCGAATGTATTCCACTTATAGATAGGAATAGGCCAATGCAAAATAAATATTGCTGGAAACAGGGGGCAGTTAGCTTGGTCGATAGATGCAGTGCTGATGTCGCACTTCTCTTAATGAGTCTGTCCATTTGAGCAGTCTGTCGGAAAAGGGTTTAATCCCTCCCTTGATAATAGTAACTTTTCATCTATGGTAAGAGCTGAGCTCTTCCGCTAGCTTACTAGCTCTGGTAGTAAGGCTCTTCGGTGAATAGTTCCACTGGAAACTGCGTCCTGAATCACTTTACATTTGTATAGTTGCTCTGCTTTAAACCCGCCTTTGAATTGTATTGTTAATCTCGCCGTACATATTTTGGTCGAAGTTATTTTGTCTTTTTGATTTTTTTTTCAAGTATGATTCTTGCTTATTTCTCTAGCTTTCTCGTGGCACAACCACAGTTTCTGAGGAACTTTAAATTCCTTTTTTACCATCACTTGTAGGTGAAAAGGTTTTGTTTTTGACATTTTCGTTTATCTAACTTCCTTAATTGAACAATGTACTAATAGATCGAATAAAGATGACACACCAGCTTCTTCAAATGGAGTTAATGCTGTAACAGATTCAGTTTCGAGGTTTGATATCAATGTAGTTACAGATACCAAATCTGAACCAACAGCTGAGAAACTACCAGTTCCTGGCATTTTAGAGTGTAAGTGTGGAATGCCTTTGTGTATTTGTGAAGCGCCAGCTCCTCCAACTGATTCTGTTTCCCTACAGGTAAGTGCTCTCACGTGTCTAGTAATTCATGTTGAGTGAGCACTGTAGACGTCAGGAAATTCATTTTATTGCAGCAGGTAAAAACTACTCCCATTCCCATAGTTCAATCGAATCCAAAACCAAAGAAGGCAGACCCAACTCCAAAGAGCAGAGGCTCAACATCAAACAGCAAATCCAGGTATACAAATGTTCATTTAGGTTGTCGATCTTCTCCCTAGGTCCGTCTTGACATACACATTTCATGGAAAATTAGTTTTTGTGGTAAATTATTTAACCTATCTTTCTGTTGGGCATTGTGATGCGTAAGATTGACCAATAACAACAGCTGAATCTATTCCCATTAAATTTTGATCGGCTACATGAATCTACTCTAACTACTAAATTTAGAAAAGATTTCATAAAAAAATTTATTGTTTATTTACATTTCATTACTCGATTTATGGTTTACTATGTGGTTTGGTTTTCAAGTAATGTAGGATCTAATAGTTGTTTATGTCCAAGTCATTGTGATCCTTGATATTATGTTTCCATCTAAGACAAAATATTTAGTTGACAACTTAGAGTTTTAGCTCTTCATTTTCCTAAAAATCCATTTTTGTAAGTAGTACTTTTTTATCAGTTATGAATTTGGTTATATTAAAGAACATTTTGGGCTTGCTACCTTGGCTTCCTTTTCAAGAGTTTAGTCCTTCATTACCCTCTGAGAAATTACGCATCAACATGGATCGAAATAAGTTTTACTTGTTAGTGCACTTCCCCCTGCATCACATTAATTTCTAGCACGAATTGAAATTGGAACTAGAGTTGAACCTCCAACGTTGTGGAAGTATGAGGAGTGTGATCGAACAAAGATTGGAAAAGATTTTCTATTCTCTTCGTTAATTGAAATAAGGCTGATACATATATATATATACATTACCTAAAACTAATTTAGGTAAGTACGTAAATAAGGAAACTAGAATCTCGTTAGCTATAGACATCTAATTACAATCTATAACACTCCCCCTCAAGTTGGAGCATATATATTTATCATGCCCAACTTGTTACAAAGATAATCAACCCGAACCCCATTTAAAGCCTTCGTGAAGATATCTCCTAATTGTTCTCCAGTCTTCACATACCCTGTAGAAATCAAACCTTGTTGAATTTTCTCGCGAACAAAATGACAATCAATTTCAATATGCTTAGTTCGTTCATGAAACACAGGATTAGATGCAATATGAAGGGCAGCTTGATTATCACACCACAATTTTGCTGGTACTGAAAGTTTAAGACCTATTTCAGTCAATAGCTGACATACCCACATTATCTCGCACGCAGACTGTGCCATAGCCCTATATTCGGCTTCTGCACTCGATCTTGACACAACGTTCTGCTTCTTACTCCTCCATGAGACCAAATTTCCACCAACGAAAACACAATAACCCGATGTGGATCTTCTATCCACTTTGGAACCTGCCCAATCTGCATCTGAGAAACATTCAATACGACTGTGCCCATGATTTGCATACAAGATACCTCGTCCGGGTGCTCCTTTCAAGTAGCACAAAATTTGTTCTAGCGCTGCCCAATGATGAACTGTTGGGGATGACATAAACTGACTAACAACACTGACAGAATATGCAATATCTGGACGAGTCACCGTAAGATAATTTAACTTTCCAACCAACCTTCTATATCTCTCAGGATCTTCAAATTGTTCTCCATCTCCTGTAAGGTGCACGTTTGGAGTCATTGGAGCACTACAAGGTTTCGCCCCCAATTTTCCCGTTTCAGTTAATAAGTCAAGGACATATTTTCTCTGAGATAAGAGGATCCCTTTTTTACTCCTTGTGACTTCAACACCCAAGAAATACTTTAGCATCCCTAAGTCCTTCGTGTGAAACTGAGTATGAAGAAAAGACTTAAGGGACAAGATTCCTGTAGTATCACTTCCAGTAATAACAATGTCATCCACATACACAACTAAAAGAATGATACCAGCTACCGACTGTTTGTAGAACACAGAGTGGTCAGACTTGCTTTTCATCATACCAAACTTTTCAACAGCTTGACTAAATTTTCCAAACCAAGCACGAGGACTCTGTTTCAAACCATACAGAGATTTTCGAAGACGACAAACTCGCCCAGACTCCCCCTGAGCAACAAAACCAGGAGGTTGCTCCATATACACTTCTTCCTGAAGATCACCATGAAGAAAAGCATTCTTGATATCTAGTTGATGCAAAGGCCAATGATGAGTAGCTGCCATAGAAATAAACAATCGAACAGATGTCAATTTAGCAACGGGCGAAAAAGTGTCAGAATAGTCCACTCCATAGGTTTGAGCATATCCCTTAGCGACAAGACGCGCTTTCAACCGAGCAACTGACCCATCCGAATTAACCTTAACTGTGAACACCCATTTGCACCCTATAGCCCGTTTCCCTGAAGGTAAATCGACCAAAGTCCAAGTATCATTGTCATCTAAAGCATTCATTTCCTCAATCATTGCATGATGCCAACCAGGATGAGATATGGCTTCTTGGACAGTTTTAGGAATAGAAATAGAATCAAGAGATGCAATAAAAGAAGAAGAAGAGGACGACAAACGAGTTATAGGAAACAAAAGAAGAAATAGGGTAAGCACATTGTCGTTTACCTTTGCGTAACGCAATGATAGGAAGATCATCGGTTGAGACTGGATCTGATGACGAAGGAGCAGGTGCAGGACATAAATCAGGGAGGTTGCGCCTGGAGTAGACTTGATGAATAGGAGGCCTGACAGGAGAGTGTTCCGAGACAGGTCCAGAAGGTGTGATAGAATCAGAAGATGTGATAGAATAGACTAACGAATCATCATCCTCCCCCTGAAGTGCGGGAGGAGGAGAAGAAGAAAAATACGGTGTCTTCCATGAAGGTAACATCAACTGAAACAAGATATTTGTTAAGATTAGGACAATAACATCTATAACCTTTCTGAAGACGTGAATAACCAAGGAAAATGCACTTCAAAGACTTGGGATCTAATTTGGTGACATGCGGACGAACATCTCGAACAAAACAAGTGCTACCAAATATCCGAGGTTCAATAGGAAACAATGGCTTATTGGGAAAAAGGATTTTGTAAGGGATCTCACCAAGAAGAACAGACGATGGCATACGATTAATTAGAAAACATGCTGTAGAGACTGCCCAAAAGGTTTAGGAACATTCATTTGAAATAATAGGGCCCGTGCGGTTTCAAGGAGATGTTCTGTTCTTTCGTTCGCCACTCCATTTTGAGATGGCGTATCAACACAAGAAGTTTCATGAAGCATGCCATTTTGAACCATATAAGTTTGAAATAAAGCGGACGTATATTCTTTGGCATTATCACTTCGCAAAGTACGAATCGAAACATTAAAGTGAGTTTTAATCTCAAAGACACGCACAAAAGAGAGAAAACAAATTTCGAACGACTTTTCATTAAGTATAACCAAGTGACACGAGAATAATCATCCACAAAAGTAACGAAATACTTAAATCCAGGTTTAGACAAAATAGGGCAAGGACCCCAAACATCAGAATGAACTAATTCGAAAGGAACACGAGCACGTTTATTGACTCTAGGACTCGAACTTAGACGATGGTGTTTCGCAAACTGACACGACTCACAATCTAAAGAAGACACCTGACTAAACTGTGGACAAAGCTTCTTGAGCAAAGGAAGAGATGGATGACCCAATCTACAATGGG
This sequence comes from Fraxinus americana, assembly GCA_035079005.1. Lineage (NCBI taxonomy): Eukaryota > Viridiplantae > Streptophyta > Magnoliopsida > Lamiales > Oleaceae > Fraxinus > Fraxinus americana. The sequence goes on along the minus strand of CM068715.1, from coordinate 31,311,342 downwards.
CCTCAAAGGGAGATGTGACACCAGAGCAAGCAATAGATTTAGGCATTGGTGTGTCCAGAATGTAGAGGCCCCCTGACTGATGTCCTTTACCAATAATCTTTTTTCGTCATAAGATCCTGAAATAAGCAACGATCAGGAAAAAATGAAATGCAACAGTTAAGATTACAGTAAGTTGGCTTTACAGAGATCAAATTAAAGGATAAGTTAGGTAAATGTAAGACAGATGACAAAGGGAGTCGAGGGGTAGGAGTAATTGTGCCAGACCCACGAACACAAGAAGGTGACCCATCAGCTAGGGTAACGGTAGAAGTGGAAGTGTGTGACTGAAAAGTAGAAAAGAGACCGAATTACATCGTATGATCCGTGGCACCGAATCAATGACCCATTTGGAGGATGAGGAAATAAGACATGTATTTGGTTTACTGAATCAAGCAATAGCGATGTAAGGAGAAGAAGACTTTAGTGATTCTTGATCTTGTGAGAACTTGGCGAATTCATCTCAGAGATAAGAATTGATGTTTCGAAGTCTCATTAGTGGATGCAACATGGGCCGAGTGAGCTTTCGATTCATGTATTGAAGCTTTCTACAATCACGCTTCATATGTCCCGGTTTGTGAGAATGACACACAATTCCTCTAGAATCTTGTGTTCGAGCTTTAAACCCGTGCGAGCCTCCTCCCGTGTTTCCATTTACGATGGGTTGATCTCCCAGGCTCATAATGATTATGTCGACTGACCAAAGCCCCACTGATTTGGGCAGGTGGAGTACTTTCAGTGCGGAGTACTCGACTAAATACGTCTTGTAAAGAGGAGATCTCGTAACCGAAAGAACTGTGATTTAGCGTCTCAAATTCGGAGGGAAGGCCAAGAAGAAAACTCATGACGGCCATTTGTTCTCTTTGGCTTTGCTGAACTTTCACATCAGGGCTGAAAGGCAGTAACATATTGAGCTCCTCATAAGTTTTCTTAAACTCCATAAAATAATTCATAAGGGATTTATCTTGTTTCTCTGCACGGTAAAACGCTTTGCACACCTCAAACATGCGTGACAGGTTCCCTTTACCCGAATACAGAAAATCCAAATAATCCATCAACTCTTTAACGTATTCACAGTGATTGATCAAGCTAATTACCTCGCTATCAATGGAATTTCGGATCTGCAGGAATAAGCGAGCATCCTCTCTAAGCCACGTCTGCTTTGAATCATCGTTGGGAGGATCCTCAGTCAAATGTGTATCTTTGTTAATACTCCGTAGATAAAGTCGAACGGTCTTGCTCCAATCCAAATAATTCAAGCCATTTAGCTTATGGTCCGTGATTTTAGACATTACTGGAATGACATCAGTCATAATTAAATTCTTTTGCTCGTCGGCCATATAAATAAATCCCAAGATAATAATAGCCCACCCTTAGGTCCAACAAGTAAATTAGGCCCAATTAACTAAGAAAGTGGCCCAACACGGAAATTAGGCCCAAGTATCCAATAAATAGCTTGAGCCCAAAGTCCAAGTCCACAAAGAAACCGACTGCAGCCCAATAAATAGCTTAAGCCCAAAGTCCAAGTCCACAGAAACCTACAAGTCCACAGAAACCTACTGCAGCCCAATCCAAACTCACTGCTCCAATTTGAAGAATTCGAAACCTGCAATTGCTCCTACCAATCTCACCGGATGCGGCGAACTGACCAGAATCGAGCTCGCCAGACGAACTGATCAGAAGACAATTGCTCAAAATCCGACACCAGAATCGAGCTCGCCCACCAGAATCGAGCTCACCAGACATGGCGATCTCTTCGGACCACTGCGAACCCTACGAACGGCGACGGGAACCCACTATGCCACTGCGAACCCTACGAACGGCGACGGGAACCCACGATGCCACTGCCCAAATTCCAAACGGCGACGAGAACCCTACGAACGGCGATTTGGAATCCCCGGTGCCACTACCCGAATCCGAAACTGTGATGGTAACCCAAGGTATGGCCACAGGTTCGAACGATAGAACCCTAATGCTCTGATACCATGTGATCGAACAAAGATTGGAAAAGATTTTCTATTCTCTTCGTTGATTGAAATAAGGCTGATACATATATATATATACATTACCTAAAACTAATTTAGGTAAGTACGTAAATAAGGAAACTAGAATCTCGTTAGCTATAGACATCTAATTACAATCTATAACAAGGAGTATATGGAATAGTGCCCAAGATGATGGCTTTGAAGCTACATGAATTCAGAATCTGACATCCGTGTTGGTGAGGCAAACAGAATAATGCATTATTGTCATCCCCTATGGAACTTGGAAGCACATAAGCTTCTAACAACATGCTCATGGTGACATAAAAGGTGATAAAAATTTGGTAGTTGGCCTATGATTTGGCCCAAATATATGGGAATTTGTGACGCACTAACGCTTGCAAAAAGGACAATCAGGATGTCTATCTTCAACAATGACATTTCTGTTAACCCAGGAGATAAACATGACAAGAAGTTCATCCCTCTAGTTTTGGGTTCTGGGAGCACAATATGAAATGAATACCAAATGATTCTCCCTGAACTGGAATACAAAACCTTGCAGTTACTAAGAACATCACTATAATATACATCTGTCATAAAGAATTTCATGGTTGAATGTAAATTATGTAATCAATTGCTTTATATGCTTCAGATTCTCTGAACGACTCTGATTAATGTGGAATATCTTGCAGTACTATATTTAACCTTGGTCAAGCTACTAACAACAGCCTAGATAGATCATCCACAGATTATGACGTTAGTGGAGAGGTATGAGATTTACACTGTGATGGGTTGGTGAATACACTAAGTTTTCTATATATTATTTGCACTGGATGTGGTAAACAAGAACTTTGAATAGGGAACGATCAACTTCTCTAATTTTGAAATATTTTGCAAACTATTGCTTAGGGCTTGAGAGAAGCAATAAAAAATGGTGATACAGCTTCTGCTAAGAAGCTTTTGCACCAGGTACCTTTTTTCTCCTTTTCACTTTTTTATTCTCAATGGTATGGGACTTCTAGGCTTTCTACGTGCTGATATAAAACTGAATATTTTCAAACATGTAGGGAGTGAATGCAAATTACTGTGACAAACAAGGGTCATCTTTATTACATCTGGTACTCCCTCTCTCATTCTCACTTGCATCAAAAGAAGTAAGTCATTTGAATACTCATCTGTTGGCTTCATTTAATACCATAGGCAGCAGTTTTCAATCAAACTGAGATAGCTTTTGCTCTCATGGATCATGGAGCAAGCATGATCTGCAAGAATTTACAAGGCAAGTGATTTTCATATCTTATACTTCTTCAGTTTGATTGGTTTGTGGGACAGTCTTATGGTTTTAGGACACAAATAAATGTGCTGTTACCTTAATTGTTCCCTTGGCAGTTAGAAAGAAAGGATCGTGTAAATTCATAGCCTAACCTCTGTATTGTGCAAGCAAGCAAACAGCCCCCATGCTTGTCATTTGTGCAATTCTGCAAGCAAATATGGCCTATTTTTCCTTTTTGCTAGTCTTCTATTAGATAGTGTCTTCTCTAAGTTTCAGTTGGCATGTTTCACTCATCTTGACATTCTGCATTAAATATTAGGTTTGGATTCTTTAAGAGTAGGCTGCAATAAGTTCAATAAAGTAACTACTTTTCTTTTTACCGTCTCATTGTTTGTGAATTCAGGTGAAACACCACTAGATTGTGCTCCTGCCACATTGCAATACAGAATGAAGAAGAAGATGGAAGAAAGTGTAAAAGCGGATCCATGACACGGCAGTTATGAGAAACGCTCTGTTTCTACATATAGATGTGGAAAGTTGGCTTGCTGTCTGGAACAACTGGTGATTGTAATCTAATGTTTCTGAGATTTATCCATGTATTTGGTGTTCCTGATGCTGATCAATGATCAAACTCTTAATCATAAAATCTTTGATACCCTTTTCATTCATCACCCATGTTATGAATAACAAAAGCAATGATGCGACAATTAGGTCCATTTTTAATGATGATATATTTTTGCTTCATCCTCTATTTCCTGTTGCTTCTGTTTTCTTTTATTTGGGTGGTGGTCTGGGGGTGTTTGCACATAAACACTAACATCTGCAATTTGCTTGTGTATGGAGTATGGCTTTCATAATGCAAGATCCATAAACTCTTTTTAGGTTCACTGTAGATTTTTTAGTGATGGATCCAAGTCCTCATACTTAACTGCATGTGCATGTCTGGCTGGCTGCAGACTTTAGTACTTTCATTGCAGGAGCAAGTATCCCGACTTCACTTATTTAGGTTGAACATGTGTTCTTATTCCCCGTCCATCTTGATTGCATAATCTGAAACTCGAAAAAGTAACCTTGTTCTTTCATGAATAAGATGAAAATTAGTAGCCATCTTTTATCTGGTAGATTGTAGTTGAAGCTTCCTTGAAGTTGAGGAGCACTATAAAGGTGCATTTCAGAAGCCTAAAGCAAGTTGGAGTGGATACAGATGCTGATAAAGTATTCCCTAACCGAAATGCAGGTACCTTCTTTAGCTCAAAATCATCTTCTAAAGCTACTTTATTGTTGGATAAATACGTCTACTTTTCCTCTTTTCGTACATATTATAAAACATGATTTGAGCATGCATTAGAGAAATATGAAATGGGCAATTTATGATATACAGATCTGTGTAAAAATGTCATCTTTTTCTTCTTTGGTACATAAAAATGTCTTCTTTTGAGGATATGCTCATGTGAATGTCACTGGTATACTTTTTCCATGGCCTACATTTTTGCTTTAAAAAGTCTCTTTTTATTCTTACTGGATATGAGAAAGTAAAGCAGAAAAAGGAAAATGTCACCCCACCCACCCACCCCCACTTTTTCCCACACATCACCCACTGTGTGAATTTCAGGTTGTTGTATTTACCTGTCTATATCTATAAATACCTGCTTAGGCAATTAAGAATTCCCCCCCTTCCCGGCTTCCCTTTACTTGTAATTGCTATGGTTGTGAGTGATAATGTTCTGCTGTGCAAAGCAGCACTTTTATTTGCTGTCACAAGATGTCTCTTGTCCTTTGCTCACTCTCTCTTGAGTTCAATAAGCCCGTTCTCTTTTTCCTCGGAGTTGTTAATACAAAGTTTATTTAGATCCTCCTCCTCCTCTTCTTCTTGCTCATCGGCCAACCTTAAGATGGTTCGGGACTGTCTCTCCCTGACCACCTTTGGTGACATGACCCGTAGGTTGCCCGAAAGTCATGACAAGTCGTGTGCTGTGTGCTTGAACCGGTTGAGGAAGAAAAATGAGATGTGGGAGCTTAGCAACTGTTGCCATGTCTTCCACAAGCAATGTCTTGAGAGATGGCTTGATTATGATAGTCGGTTGACATGTCCTATCTGTAGGGCGTCGTTGCTAGCTGTTAGCCCACTTCCGCCTTCTTCCCGGCAACCGCCACCACCGAGCTGGGCCGTCAAGCGAATGCTTTATTTGTTTGGCGATGATCTGCTTCCTTGTGATTGAGCCTACAATTTTGTTAAAGGCCTTCCAATTCGAGTCTTGAGAGTAGCTTGTACATAACTGGTCTGAGTTGGATCTGTAATTTGTTTAGTGTAGAAAAAGTTTAGGATTCTTAGTTACCAAAAATAAAAGGTCTCCCCAATCTTCTCTCATCAATCATGATTGTATAATTTTGACATGACTTGACTAGCGAACTAAAATTGTATGAAGTCAACTAATTTTTTTTCCAATTAAGCTAGATATACATCCTTAGTTGACACCGGGATGAGATCCTCCTAGGTGGAAAGAATCTGGGCAATGATGGAATGGATGTGTTTAAAATCAATGGTGTAGATTGTTGCCACATAAAAGAGTGTCGAACTTGTTGTCAATCATAATGTACATGTAGCACGATTGATTATTTTTTATATAAAGTCACGCTTCTCTATTGTAGTACCTCCATACCTTAGAAACATTTTAATATATTGAATAATTTGCAACTTGCAAACTTGACAAGGATTCAATTTGCTAAATTCCAAAATATTGTATTGACTTAAAAGGAAGATATTCATATTCACACGTCTTTACGTGATTAGTAGATTCAAATGTATATGGACCATACCTAATTTAGATAGACATTGTGTTTGTTTAATTTTTATGAAGCATATTAATTGAGTAAATTGATAAAGAGAACTTCTATCTTTTCAAAAGTCATGTCATTCGATTTTTTACTATTAAATTGCGTAGCATGTTACCGACACCATTAAAAGAAAATTGTAACGCAGACGACAAAAAAGGGTGACCTACATTAATTTTTGGTCTGCCTTTGGATTAATACAAAATGTTGGTCGGTTTATGTTTTAAAAAATCTTTTATGTAACCTTTTCCTATCATGAAACACACTACCACATGGGAAACCAAATAATTTGAAAAACATAGAACTGTGCAATAGGAACTCGCTTATTTTTTAGGTAGACTGTGCTAGTTGTACGGGGGAGAGGGGTGGGTTTGTTGACAATCTCTCACACAAGGGGAGGGTGGGTAATTATTTTTTTTTTAATTCACTGTGGGGCCACCATTGTGAGTGATTGTCAACCATTTCGGTCAACTATGGCCGTACAAATGGTATTGCCCTTTTTAGGTGGCCAAGTTTTTCTTGTCATTGACACTAGGAAGTTTCCTATTCACTTGGCATGCTAGGAAGTAGGAACATTCAAATTCTTATTGAATTTATGATCAAATTATCAAAAATTGTACTGACGATTTAAAAAAGCATGCTAGGAAGTAGGAACGGTCAACACAAGCTACGGAATTGAAGAGCAAGACACAACATGATTGTTATGCATATGGATCGAACTGCAACACAGCCAACAAAGCCTGAATTCGCCTTTCGGGTTCCTCTAATAGAGAGCATTCTTTGGATCAACCTTAGTTTGCAAAGGGAATTGGTTCTTTCCTTTCTCAGCAGATGTGAAAACCCCTATCGATTTTTTCGATTTTGATATTCATAATCAGATGAAAAGATTAAGTTCATGTTTGGTACACATTAAAATTTTCATTTTCATTCTTCTACTCATTTTCAACAACATTCTTCAATAAAATAATAGTTTCTATTACATCAATAACTTTTCCTTCTTTTTCAACCATAAATTTTTCATTAATCTACTATTTCTTCCAAAATAATGTGGCTCAAACACACCCTAAAGATTCAAATCGCTTTCCTTAGCAAACTAACATGTGCTAGCAAGAAGAAAAAAGAAGGAATGACGGGATGCTAAAGAGATGGATACAAGACGGTAGAATTATCGTGCGAAAAATATCTATGTGACGATATATACATGTATTATATAACGCCACGTAGACTGTATTTTCATCCCTACTGGAGATGAATAATATTACTCGGTTATTAAAGTATTTACTAACATAGTCTGGGCCACCGCCAAGTTCATCCCCCCATTTCCAATCATCCAAACTGTATAGCAGATGAGAACAGTATCTCTCTCTCTCTCGTGAATTGATAAAATTAATTATTTTATATTTTGTCACTATCGAAATTCACGTAAATCTTAAATTCCTCTCTCCCTCTCGTGAATTGATAAAATTAATTATTTTAGATTTTGTCACTATCGAAATTCACGTAAATCTTAAATCCTTTCGAAAAATGATGCCACTTTCCATTTTAGCATTTATTTATTTTAATGCTGAGAATAAAATATTAAAACCTTCCACTCTATACCATACATAATTGCCAGTAACAGTCGGTTTGTCTCATATACTCGACCGATTTGAGCTTCGGCAATAACTATGATTTTGTAAATCTTTTGCCGCTGTAGTCACAAATATTTACGAATTTATTTATTTAATCATGTTCAATCTCGAAGCATTAAGTGTTGTTGTTCATCAGTAAGATAGAGTAGCTCGGATATCCTAAAGCAAATCCTCGAAAAATGTATAATTTTAAGAATGCCGGAATCTAGCAATTTATTTCACTGCCTCAGACTACAGTATAGAACAGACTGAAAATATGAAGTGAGGGCTCCACCATGCTCGAACCTCGAAAATAAGTTGCTTATTTTGTGTCAAATCAAAATCTACTGTAAAAAAAAGGGATAATTGCAGCAACGTTATCGAACCTTTCATTTAGTAATAAACTTTGCCTAAATCTTTCATTTGTGTCATACACAGTACCAAACCTTTCAAAAATTCTTACCTGGAATTCAAATAGATGGTTTCCGTTAATTTGACCGTTAGATGACCAAAATAATAAAATTTGACTCATTTTAACCAATTTTTAAAATGGTAACATCGTAAATTTACATTTTTCACAAAAAAATACTTAAATTAGAAAAAAAAAACATACACACACACAATGTCGCCTCAAAACTAGAACATGGCATGTTAACCGTTATGCTTCGGTGATCATACACATTCCAGAAAGCCCCAATTTTAAAACCCTGAGAAGTCATATCTCTTCTCACAATCCCCTCGTGAAAAAGGTACGAGAATTGGAGTGCATGGTACATTGACAGTAGCGGAATTGAAGTGTTTTGGGTTTTATTTCATTACTTACTAATGTTCTGAGACTGATTGATGTATAATGAAGAGAGTGCAGGACATTTCCACTACCCAGATGCTTGGAGAGGGCATGGCGCTGCGAGTCTTCCTCCTCGTACTGAAGAAGGGTTTCCTCGAGGAACACGTCTTCATCGAACTCCTCTTCTTCCATGGATGTGCGTTGATTCTGTTGGGGTGACGATGTCACCGGCACCGGAATAGGCTGCACTGAGTGTTTTCGGGTGTTACCATTGGTGTCCATGGGTTGTGGTGGTTGTATGGAGATAGGGAGAAGAAGATGGTTTGGATGGGTGGGTTTTTTTTTATTATTTAATTATTTTAATTTAAATAAAAAATGTAAATTTACCCTCTAAACATTAGTCAAAATGTGGTTAGACCATGGACTTTTGGTTAACTAACGGTCAAATTAACGGAATCCATCCATTTGGATTCCGGGTGAGAATTTTTGAAATGTTTGATATCGTGGGTAGCACAAATAAAATGTTTGGACAAAATCTGCTATTAAATGAAATGTTTGATACAATGACTGTAATTTTCCCCCCAAAAAAAGGAACATTTTTTACCTATAAGTACTTGGTCTTTATTCTTTTAACTCAAGATTACTAGTATAAAACAGACCGAAAATCTAGCTCCGGAATTCCTCTATCAACTTCAATGCCATGGCCTTCACCATTTTCAAATCTTGCCTTCTGCTATTTTCTATTTTCTTCTCAACTTCTGCACTCAATGCTACCATAGAAGAATCCCATCTCACTTTCATAAGATCATTATGCAAATCCACACCACACCCTGATGCCTGTTTAGATTCACTGAAACTCTCCATTTCTATAGGTATATCTCCAAATATTCTTAATTTTCTCCTCCAATCACTCAAAACTGCCTTGTTTGAAGGTGCAAAAGTTTCAAGTCTGTTATCAGGTGCTGGACAAACAAATCTCCTTGAAAAACAGAAAGGTAATGTGTTGGATTTTATTGTAACTCAGGTTTGGTTTTTGAGAGGAGCATTTTCTTTCACCTTGTTCCTTTGGGCCATGGTTATCTGGTCAGTGATCACCGCCGAGTGCCTGAGGGCAGTCGGGGAGAGAGAGACTCATTCTCTGAATGAGTGGGAAGATTACTGGTTTGTGGTCGTTTATATTCTTGTCTTTGTATCCATTTTCATTATTATTGAACAATACGATTCCATCTTGTTTAACAGGTACAATCCAAGATTGCAAGGAGCTGCACCAAATAACACTGTCTTCCCTAAGAAAATCCATGTCTTGGATCAGTTCATCTGATTCAAGAAAATTATCTGATTCCAGGGCATTTCTTAGTGCAGCTCTAACTAACAAAATCACTTGTTTAGAAGGCCTAAACCTTGCTTCTGGCCCTCTAAAATCATCTTTACTTTATTCATTGATAACAACTTATAAGTATGTAAGCAATTCCCTGTCATTTCTCTCCAGGCCAGGTCCACCCACAGGCCATAAAAACCGGCGGCTTCTGGGTGTTCCAGGGTGGATGTCAAGAAAATGTCGCCGGATTTTGCAGAGTTCTGGCGATGAATATGATCCCAACGATGTGCTCACGGTAGCTGCAGATGGAACAGGGAACTTTACTACGATTAATGAAGCAATAAATTTCGCTCCGAGTAACAGTGTTGATAGAATAATCATTTACATTAAAGAAGGGGTGTATCAAGAAAATGTGGAAATTCCAAGTTGGAAGCCTAACATTGTTCTTCTTGGTGACGGGATTGATGTCACTGTAATTAGTGGTAATAGAAGTGTAGCCGATGGTTGGACTACTTTCAGATCTGCAACTGTAGGTAAACTCAAATTTCCACTTGAAATTCCTTCACATTTTCTTATGAATTAAGTCCCTGTTTGGCATCCATTCTATTCTCATTCTCATTCTCATTCTCATTTTTTTCTCTTTTTTCATTTCAACCACACATTCTTCCAATAAAATAATATTACAGACAAATCTAAAACTTTTCATTACTTTTTCACCACACATTCTCCCATCAATCACTATTCCAAAAATTCTCATTCCCATAAAATGGGTGTCAAACATAGTGTAAGCTAAATGAACATAATGCTTGACATAGGAGTTGACCAACCTCTCACATTGCATGTAGGTCCCGACCCGAATTAAATAATGCCAACCTCCCCATGTGTGTTGTGTCATCTCCTATGTCAATCATTATATTTATGTAGCAAAACTCTTTTCTCATACTACCAACTACATTGTTGCATGTAATGTTTAAGCTTATTTATATCGAAGCTACAAATTTACATACATAAATTTCTTTCGTCCCGAACAGTTTAGGTAGTTCAATATAATATCAGATTGGTCAAAGATCGCAAGCCACCTACTTATGCATGTTAGAGGCACCACAAAACTACAAATACCCAATAATTTTTTCTCTATCCCTGACGGCTCGAACTTTTAGATGAGGTTATTTAGCAGTTTACATGTTTAAATCTCTATCCTCCGAATGGCGTAATTAAGTGTTAATTCATCATTCTTAAGTGCATTACATAGTGAAATTATCTGCATCATTATTACTTGGACTAACCAAGAACATGCTAGTAATGTGTTAAGCAATGTCATCTGCAGCAGTATTTCTGATCTAGTTCTCTATTTCAACCAATTTCAGCTGTTTCCGGGGAGGGGTTCTTGGCACGAGACATAACCTTCGAGAACACAGCAGGACCAGGGAAACACCAGGCAGTAGCCCTTCGTGTTAACGCAGACTTATCTGCCATCTACAGGTGCTCCATTAATGGCTACCAAGATACATTATATGTCCACTCCTTCAGACAATTCTACAGAGAATGTGACATTTCTGGGACAATCGACTACATTTTCGGAAATGCAGCAGTTGTTTTCCAGGGCTGTAACATAATCTCGAGAATGCCAATGGCAGGACAAGGTACAGTGATCACGGCACAATCCAGGGACACCCCAGATGAGGATACTGGGATTTCAATACAGAACTGTTCTATTCTGGCTACTGATGAATTGAACTCTAATTCGAGCCGTTTCAAGAGTTTTCTGGGAAGGCCCTGGAGAAATTATTCTAGAACAGTTTATTTGGAGTCCTATATTGATGATTTTATTGCACCAGAAGGGTGGACAAATTGGGTGGGGGATGAAGGTTTGGACACTTTGTATTATGGAGAGTATGAAAATTATGGCCCTGGATCAAGAACTGATGACAGAGTTACTTGGCAGGGTTTTCATTTAATGGATTACTATGATGCATCAAACTTTACAGTTTCTATGTTTGTTGCTGGAGAGGAATGGTTGGGTTCTACTTCCTTTCCTTATGATGATGGGGTTTGATTTATGTTCCGAAAATGGCTCATCAAACTCAGAAAACTTTAGCACCTGCTCAATCACCATCGCCATCTTCAAACCGTACATGAGAAGTCTTCTATCAAGCTTCGGACTAGTTCTAACCTCGGTCCTTCTCTAGCGGATCTGTCAAATCCTCGATTCCTCGCCTATATCCTCGTGTTGAATTGTCAAGAGTCGTGAAATCACATTACTGTTATGAACGAAAAGGTAACTCAATTTAGAAATGTGTACTCTGATTTCTGATAAACAATGTGGAAATTTACCTGATTTCCCTTGTGCAGTGTTTCTGGTTATCAGTACAAGAAGCAATATTTTGAGTGAATCTTAGCACAAATGACTAAAAAGGGAACAATGTTATGTAGCACTTTAACACCAGTCTATTTATTTTCATTGGGATTTATTATCTACTCGTTTTGAATAATACTATTGAGATATAGGGACTTTTGCATGTACAACCTCCAACTTTTAGGCAAAACGCCGTTTTGCGCCTTTTACTCTAATTCTTTTTTCTTGGTATTACACTCAACCTTCTATTTTGAGGGGGACAAAAAGTTACGCGTTCAAGACATTATGCTCATTTCATGCCGTGAAAACGTCGTATATAGAAAAATGGCACGATTCGAGATAGATAATATCAAGTTTAGGTGATTTTAGGCATCTTTACGCTACTCCCATCCAAGGGAGTCACAGTGCCAAAACGCACAGAGTGTGGAATTTTCTGAAATATAGTTACTTCATTTATCTCTCACACCTACAAAATTTACGAGTAACGCTGAAAAAAATAAAATAATAAAAAGAAACAGTGGCAATTGATATGAACACCCATATGTTGTGCCAAAAACCGAATAAGTTGAATGCAGAATTGGGTTTTAAGAAATCAACATCAACCAAGCATTTCTTCAAGTCGACCAAAATTCTTTTCCATCGCTTCATTAATTGCTAAATTTATTGCCCAAAAATAAATTTTAACCAATCCCACCCTGCAATATTAAAGCCAACTTTTGATCAAATGTAAAAAGTTGCTAACTGACTCAGTATAGCATTCAACTGCAAAATCTGCTTCTCGAAGAAATCATAAAGCTCATAGAATAAAAATACAGTAAAAAGGTAAAGCAATTTCCCATAGATTGAATTCCATCAATGCCTAATGTCAAATATCAACTAATACTCCCTCCGTCCCAATTATATAGGCTTGTTTAGTTTTTCACACGGATTAAGAAAGCTTATTTAATGTCATTGGAAAATTAATTTTTGTCAAGATCTTTCCTAGTTTACCCCTATTTAATTTTCAGTGTGAAACTAAATTATTGTTGGAATTAATAAAAAATTTGAATTTTTAAGAAGTTTGCATATTAAGTGGGGAAAATTTAATAAGGGTATATTAGTAAAAGAACACAACAAAATATTCTACATTAGGAAACAAGCATATATATTTGGGACAAGAGAAAAAGGAAACCCAGCCTATATAATTGGGACGGGGGGAGTAGTATTTATGGTCTATGTACAAGTTTTGACACCCTTCATCGAGATCCTTTTCTGAGCATAAAAAATAATAATACACATCGATAGAATGGGATGGCAAATATACCACTGAGTCCCCGACAAATTTGTTTTACCACATCGAACCATGAGAACAAGATCGTACCATGTGGAACCATGTATCTACCAAATATTTCATCGAGTTTTGCTACACAAACATAATGATTGACATAAGGGATGACACCACACACACACACATGAGGGAGGTCGACATTTTTTAATTCAGGTCGAGACCCACATGCAATGTGAGGAACCCTATGTCAAGCATTATGTTCATTCAGCTTAATTCTATTTCATCAGCAAACAAGAAACAGTGCCAACATATATACAATCAAAGACCCAAAAGGATTTCCATCTAGGCCACTTCAAGCATAATTATATGCGAGCAAATCAAGAACTAGCACTGTAGTTTGCAGTGAAGGTCTCGAAGGGCAGCATACAATGGTTCAGCAGCCTTCGGTCTATCCACCGTCCCAAGAAGGATATCAGCTGTAGTTAGGTATGGATCACCATAAAACTGAAGATTCGTATCCATCCTTGTTGCAACAATGTTTCCTTCTAGTGAGACTCCCACAAACGCACCTGAGGCATCCATAACAGTTACATGAGGAACTACTAATGATCAGTTTCTGAACAAGCATAAGAATGATAAATGAACTATTCAGTAGCAGAAACGGAGGGTGAGTCCACGCAAACCAACTGCTATTTCATAGAACACAAACTGGCAATACAAACCACAAACTGGCAATACAACAGATTTAAAGTACCTTGATTTCCAAGACAGATAAGAAATTGAAATGTATTACCTTTACTGCAGCTGTAAGTGTAACACATGCCAGAACCTTTCTCTCCAGCTCGCAAATCGGCCTCCACAACTCTCCCAATTGGTCCTGCTGCAGCACTGCAACCCGCACCAAGAGAAAAATGCAAGCGACTACAAAATGTTTTCACGGCCTTAGAGTCATGTAACACGATAATGAAATCCATGAGTTCACCCCCAACCTGTGATTAGGAAAAAAAAAACGATAATCATCAGTAACAAATTATCAAAACTCACATATCATGTGATGAAACCACTCAACTAAAAGACGAATATCTCATTCTGAATAATAGTAGCTGGTGATCAAGTTTTAGTAGATAAGAACTGCAGATTGCAAGGGATTACTAATTAAGTAGAGCACCGAGATAAAACAGATAGACAAGTATAACTTCTTTACAATTCAAATGATAAACAAGTAAACAACATAAGCTTAAAGTAAAATTAACGAAATTTTGAATCAAATCAATGACACACTAGCCTAACTCATTTATGCCAGATGATCGCTTTTCTTTTGCACTATTTTTTTGTCCTGGTAAAAACATTTACACTCAATCTGGAGATGCCTGGGTATCTTTCATTTTATTTAAAATACAAAAACCAAAGCATCCCCAATTTATGTAACTCCCAGTTTGAGAACTAACGAAAAGATTGACTTCAATTTCTTAAAAATTCACGAGTACCCTATTAAACCAAAAATTCCAGAACATAAACCCCGATGATATACCTGGGCACCCCATCCCAAACCAACAGAAAGTATGGCAGATGGTGCAGACCATGACCCGTCTGACCTTCGAGCAATAACCAAGCCAGTTCCAAGTTTGTAAGCAAGTATTGCACCAGCTTTGGCAACTGTTAAAATTGCCAAACCCCTGGCTCCTTTCAAAACTGCAGCAGGTATAGATTTCTCAGGGTTCAATCGAGCAGCCTGTGCATTTCAGATTTACTCTAGTAAATTTCAGTTTCAATTAGATTAAATAATGTCCATCAGATAATTATTAAAAGCTGACAATTGATTAAAGGACCTGTAATAGAAAACCTTTTACTAGTCATTCCTCTCACCAGTGTGAAATTAATTTATTAGAAAAACTAAATAACACGGTTGTGTCTAGAATCAACAGAAACAATAACTTGCAGAAAGCATGCAAAAGAATAGGAGTAGAACCTGACAATAACTCCTCAATGTATTAGCAGACTTGTATATCTCGTGTTCCATGGACAAACCCACTGGAAGATTCAGCCACCCTCTTGAGCAAGTCCAGTCCATGACATCATGCTTTGCAACCTGCACAGCGTTGCTGATTGTTTTGATTAATACTCCTTGCAATGGATCAAGCCTATCATAGCAGGTATCGCAAACCCTCTGCGGATTCCTCTCTCTAAACTTAAAAGGTAATAAGCATCTCCCTTTCGAGCAGACCCTGCAAAAAATCCCTCCACAAAACCGACAATGATGTCTTCCACGAGTCAAAGCTGTGAAATGAGCGTTGCACTGCATACAAACTGAGGCGGAACTGTCCGGAAGCCACTCAGGAGGTTCAGCTTCCAACACCTCCTTGTAAGCAGTGTAATTGAAAGAATTTGGCTGAAGAAGAGGAGGTGCGCTCGGTATGTATACAGAAGCATTCAAGAATGTTTCACCATTCTTTGAAGATCTAAGAAACGAAGTGTTGGAAGAGGGTAACTGGGGGAGGCTGCTTACAACAGAATGATTTTTGTTTCGCCCGCTCAAAATAGCAAATACCCCACTCAATACATTTCTCAAGTTGACCTCGGGAGGGCCATCTTGTTGCTCAGAGTTGTACTGATCCTCGCCTGAATCATACCCTCCATCCACAAAATCTTCAGAATCAACTGGAAATGGATAGGAAACTTTTTGATTCGAGGACTTCGGACTCTGACCTTCTAGCGGATCCCAGGCACTATCGTCAAAGTCATCTATATAGCTAAGCTTGCTATTCTCTTTTTCCTTATTGGAAAGAGACGAGAATGAAAATTTCCCTTCTAAGATTGCCATAAATCATGCCCCACACTGTGAATGGTGCCAATTAACACGAAAACATCAAAACCAAAATCGTACAGAAGAAATAAAATAAAGCATGCGCAGTTTTAACGTTTTTCTGTCGTTATCTGCATCATAAAATATCTAACGACATAGAAATAAAACAATATGAAGCAGAATTCTAACTATAGCAGAAAATGGGTAAAAATCATTAATCATAAGCAAAAAAACAAAAATACATTAAATTATGCAATTTTCAAGCTAAAAATTTTTAAAATCGGAGATGAAACCAAATGGAAATAAATATGTGAAAGAATTAGCAATTTCATAAGGGTAAAATCAACCGGAATCAAGCACACGTAAAAGAAAATGTCAAAAAGTTTCAACAAAACGCTAGGACGCTTACCATATACTAATCTATATCAATCTATCGAATACAGTAATTATCAAATTAACGTAATTGAATTATTAATATATTTCAGGTTTGGGAATATTGAGCTACCCAGTTCAGGAAATCCTAATTTGTGGGTTTTGCAAGGGTTAGCTTCTCTAGGTTATATGAAAAAAAAATAATAAAAAAATCCAGAATTAAATGGTAATAAGTGATGAATTAATCATTCATATATATATATATATATATATAGATTAAAGTTACCTGATTATTTTTGAATTTAGAGAGGATTGAAGGTGAAAGAAAGATTCTGTTTCGCTGAAGCAACACGGATTTTAATTGGTTTTCGTGAGCTTGAAGACGAATATCGTTCTGAAAAAACCAATTTTGGGGGTGTTAGATTTCATAGTGTATATAATAATAATAATTTTGCGGCTTGGCTTGGCTTGGCTTGGCTTGGCTTGGCTTGGGGTGGCGTGGTGGCGCATGGGGCTTTTCATTACAAGTCAGCTGAGCCTAGTTTGATTACAGATATGTGGGCTGAATCAGAAGTCCATCTCCAAGCCCATTAAGTAGCCCAAAGGACAAAACGAATTATTCTTTGAGGAAATTACACCCTCCCCTGTTATTAGAAATCAATTTTCATTATTCCTGATTAATATTTATTTTTTCACTAATCAGGTTTTAAGCAATTAAAAAAAAGATTTTTTTATTTATAATAACCTACCCGTTTTTTACGTGAAGAGTGGAGAGAGAATGTTAAATAAGTAATTTCAATCTTCAGTAACCGTCCAGAACTGCTAAACACCTTAAAACTCGCGCTCATTGAAAATCTTAAATATACTTACCCAAACCGTATGAGTCTATGCATTTTGAATTCTCACGAAATCCCCAAATCCCCAAATTCCATTCCTTTGATATTACTTAGGAAGGCTGTGATTTTTGTGAAGGCAGTGTCGAAGAGGGAAGGGAAGTGGGTGATTTTTGACTTGGGAACGGTGTGTAGGAGTGATGACGTTAACGCGAAGTCGCGACCGGAAGGGTTGTGCCGACGCCGGTGAACCTTCTGAATCTGCACGACGGAGCAGGGGAAAGGCGATTGTTGCGAAGGAGCGGCGTGGAGAGAAATCCAACATCCCTTGCAAACCGGGACTGAAAGTGGAGAAGAGGGCTCGCAAGCGTAACCCTTCAACCCCTGTAAACCCTCGACGGTCGAAAACGGAAAATGTAAGTCGACTTTTGTGTACGGTTTGATGTGCTTTCCATATTGTGACCGAGATTTTTTCGTTTTGTGACCCAATGATCATTCGCCCAAAATAATCGTACCTAGGTCACAATACATAAATTACAGCGATGTTTACGGTGTGTGATGATCATTGGGTCACAATCCTTTGATGTGCATGGTTATTGTTGTCTGATATCATTCTTATTGATGTGTTGTGACTCAGGAATGGCAATACATTATACCAGAACATTCATGGTTTCCAGGGAAGATAACAACAAATGTGGCCAAACACGTACTCACAAATTTCCTTTCGAAGTTCAATGAGGTCCAAAGGTCAATTCTGGCTGAAACTTGCTTTTCTCATTTTATGGAATGTCATGAAATCATTATGCAGCCACAACTCATTCACTATTTTTTGATGAGGGAAGTGTTGCAACCTAATCCGAATGAGATGTGGTTCAAGGTTGCTAATAGATTCTTGAGGTTCTCGATGTCTGAATTTTGTTTAGTCACAGGACTTAGATGTTGTGGGGATGATTTTAGGAAAGACGTTGAGAAGGTTCCGTCTAGGATAAAGGATACATATTCTTTCTTGGAGAACTGTCAAATATTGATTATTTTTTTTTCCTTCAAATACTTGGGATATAATTTATTGCCTCCATTAGCTTTCCCGTTACTCACATTAATAGCTCGCTACATCAATTCTTGTTAGCAAATGATAAGATGACGTATCAAATGTGACGTTAGCATATCGTATTACACAGATGAGAGTACCTTTTATCTTATTCCATGTAGGACGTAAACGGTACACCAACTCAATTCAATAAATTTAATCCTTATAAAAGGGGTTAAGATAATAAAAAAACCACCCTAAGAAAAATCACTTTTAAGGAAAAATAATTAAATATTTTTTAGTTTTTCAATATTGTACATTTCTTAATACAATGTAGTACCAAATATCGTATTAAAACAATACATTATAATCCAGCTTAATCCTATCCTGCCTAATCCAATATAGCAAACCAAGCATGCCCCCAAAAAGCGCCCATAATTTTATGTACGACTAAAGGCTAACAAAAGTTATGAAATGAGGCATCAAAATCTCAGTACGGACAGAAGATGTCATTATGTTCAAAAGGGGTCTTTATTATAGGAAACTTTCACAAGTGAGAGAGATCCATGATTTCACTAACATAAGAAATCATGTCCAGGTCAAATTCTGGAGCAATAAAAAGACTCCATATAAAAGCAAGAGGAAAAATGAAAACAGTAAACTCCATCAGACTCGTAGTTTCTTTCCAGGATGTGACTCTTCATCATACATTCTGCTATCATCAAATTTGTCACCCTTCTCCTTCTTTTTGGCCAGTATTTGGTTAATCTTGTGAAGATCATTAGAAAGTTTCTGTTCTCTGTTCTGTTTTCGAGTCTTGCGGCCATCTTGCATCTTTACGCCAAACTGGAATGCAGCTTTTGGCATCGCTTCCTTTTGCTCGTTGTATTTTGCCCACTCCTCTTCCGTCTCAAAGTCCCACCGATGGAGGCGTCCCTTGGCCTATAAGAAAATTCAACGAGAATTTCGTCGTGTAATCACCCTTAAATAAAACATAATCTCTAATATGACATCTCAAGGACGACTGGCCTGCAGAGAATATAATATTCAGCAAGACCAGAAAATCACTTACTCGTCCGCCCATATCCATTTTTGTCAAATCAGCTTCATCGTCACTGTCAACAATCTCCCGATTATATTCTTGGTAACCAGGATAGCATTCAGAGTAACTCTCGGATACGAAATTGGGATCCTTTTCCCTAGAGTCTTTCTCCCTTAATTGCTGAAGCCTGTGATCATCCCTCTTGAACACTGACCCTAAGCCCCTGTCCTTCTCTTCCTGAGTCATGAAGTGTGGGTCCTGCAGAACGTTTAAACCGGTTTGCATATCATAGGCCTGAATGTCTTGCTGTAGATATTGCTCCGGGTAAGAAAGTTGTTCAGCATATTGGTAGTCCTGCCACTCTCCCTGATAACCACCAGCCAGTGCTTGTGCTTGCAAAGCATCATATCCGTTCTTAACATGGAAAAATAAACATTGAGAAAAAAGTTGAAGAGGGAGAAATTGAAAAGATGACATGAAAGGAAAAGAAATTAAAAGTTAAGCGTCAGTTGCTATTGGAAGAAGAGTAAAAAATATGTCTCATGTATAAGAAATTTCCAAGTCATGCAAAGTCTCGCGTTCAGTGCAACTGTCGAGCTAAAACCCAAATAACGCTCACCATTTGTTGCCAATCATGAGATGGCTCTGTGGGAGGAACTGGGCCGTAGGTAAGTTCACTGATATAGGAAGTCCTCTCTTTATTGTGGGGAGATTCTTCCATATCCTCTGAAATTGGGCTTTGGCTCATATCCTTACTGGGAATAGAATAGTCAATACCATCCCCCACAAATATATCTTCCTCTTCTTTCCTTACAGCAGTTGGTCTGGGTTTCTCTTTTGAATCAGGATAATTCTTTTTGAGAGGTGGTGGAGGTGGTGGTAGGGTTTCTCCCACATTCTGATTCTTCAGCATATCAGACCTCAACACCCTCTTATCTTCATCGAACCCATTAGAGGCAATTGATAGCTTTCCTGTAATAAAAATGCCTACATTATATAGCAGCATAAAAGTTGACAACCAAAGGAAATGAACCTGAATTTGGCAAAATGTACAACCATGTACAATAACAAAATTGAGATGATGACCAAGTGCAGAACATAAGCATCCAGAGTAAAAATATATATTGCAGTTATAACAAAATGAGGTGCCCCTCAGTTCAATATCATCTAAATATTCAATTCAACAGAAATTCGTCATCACTGCATGAGGATCAGCAAACGCGGGAAAATTTGAAGTGAACAAGCATGTGCTGATTATGAGAATTCTATCTGTTCTTTCTGCAAGCGGGAACTAATCCACTCGGCTAGATTAGATAAAAAGTCATTAGGCACAGTGCAAGGGTATTTCGATTATTGAGCTTTAAATAATGAAAAGTGATTGGCAGTAAAATAGAATGAACTGTAACCAGACTGATATTAAATATTTATTCCCAAAAATAAAAAGATTGACACCTTGTTCGAAAAAAATATACATATCATCAGAGCACCTTTTCCATCCTTTTCTTTCTTCTTCTTCTTCAGAACTTTCCCTGATGATCCAAGACGAAGATATGACATAATCTTAGCAATTCGATCTAAAACAGAACCATCGACGCTAACCGTAACCATTTCCTGAAATAGGAAAGAAAGAAAGAAATATCATAAATAAAAAACAAAATCCATTAAGTGAAGGATAGACAAAAAAAGAAAAATTAAGTACCTCGGGAACAGGACAATCAGCTTTACTTCGGTGCACCGTGGTTGGAATATCATGAGAAAACCCACTTTCCTGGCACATATGAACCATATTTTTTTTATTGGAAGATAATGCCAATCAGAATCTTTTGTAAAAGTAGGAAAAACAAGAATTTTCAAGACTCTGATACTCGTGTAAACATTGTTTCTACAAGCGCGCACTAAACAAGAAAAGTTACTTAAGCAGCCCCAATTCTCTGTTCAAAACATATTACTAATGGAAATATCATATCAGGACAAAGCCAAACTAAGTAGGACAAGATGTGCTATAAATTGCATTCATTTAAATGCATTTCACAAAATGAAAAAAGTAAACACACTCCTGACTCCTGCATGACAAGAATTAGGATGATGTAACAGCACCAATGAAATAATGGTTAGTGGGAAGAATAGTTGACTACAAACCCTGGTGCCTCAGTCCACAGACAAGGTGCAAAGGCAATGCACCAAAGCACAAAAACATATATCATACTGACACCACTTCAACAGAACCTCAAGAACATGTATTTCTGTTCTTCCTGTTTATATGTCAGCATATATCGCAAGTTTTTAGTACATCAGCTTCAGATCATAAATGGAGAAGCTGACCACTTAATATATGCCAGCAACCTAAACCAGACTAGGTTAGGTCTGTCGGACCCATATACAGGACTTCATAGAAACCCTTAAAACAAGAAAACAACCGCCGCTACTGAAAAAGATAGCATCCATCAAAAACATATAACTCATGAATTCCTTAGATAAAGGAATGTGAAACAAAAAGAAAGCTACAGATGACTGGAATGAAGGGAAGCAAAAACTTACCATGTTGTAAATGAAAGCCATTCGTCCAGGAAGGAACATTTCATTGGTCTTGATAACAGTTTGGGGCTTAACAATCCACTGATAAACTGACTGAAACAAGTATAGTAGTATACCATGATTACTTTGTAGGAAAAAATTCAAAAACATTAAGCAGCTTCAAACTTCTTAATGAATTCCAGTAAATATGCACCTTTGCTGTTGCGGTGCGGAATGACAACGGTTGATCTTCTTTGGATTTTCTGTTCACAGAAGAGACACACTTAATGCACATAATTAACAAACCCCAATAATTGCTTAGGCAAGCATTTCTAATTACCATCCGTCAATCAGAAGTATTTGGTATAGAAACAAAACACATTTGTTGCATCATTTCGTGGATTTCCAGTAACAAAAATGCAGGTGTTCCATGCTAGCCTAAAACTACTTTCTAAAGAACGCTTGAAAGTTACATCATGTATTCTAACGAAGCCCTTGTCATAACGTTCATGGAGTAGTATTAGGAATTTTTGAGAAAAAGCTCATTCCCTATCTTTTCCCATTTTCATTTTCCATGGAAAAATATTTCTCAGACATAGATAGTCATAGAGCATAAGACTCAAGAGCACTGGCTTATGGTTGTCTTGACTCGTACATCCATCCAGGACTAGCTTCCTCTCTTTGACAACCTAGGTGACTGCATAGATGCATTCTCTGAAATTGGTCAAATTCGCCACCATGAGAACCTTTTTCCTCCCGCGTGATCCTTTTATATTCTCCCTCCATCTTGCTGCTGAAGGAACCCCTTACCATTGTTGAAAGCGTACGCTTTTTAACATTTTTCCTTACTAAGGTACATGAATAACTCTCTCTTCGGCTTTTCACTGAAACCAACACGCCTAAACATAAGGTAGGTGCTTTCAGTCTGCTTTTGAGTTTGACATTCATTCCGAAAAGGTATAATCTCTTTTCTTTTTATAACATTGAAAATGGGTTCCAATTCCATGAACAGCTTTAACTAGCATTCTAAAAGCTTTTCCTTTGCATAAAATATCCAAGAAGTATATTCTTCTTTCTAAGCAACATAGTCTCGTTAACAATAATCAAACATAAATAGAAAGACATAAGATGGGTTCAAACATTATGCACATAAAAGATAATTTTCAAAATTTAAAACACCAAATCAAGCCACTTACGTAGCTTCCCAATTAGATTCTTCTCCAATATCAGGCTTTTTATCAATTTCACTTCGCACTTTGTTAAGTAAAGCGTAATCCAGCCCTTTCACCAGATGTGTGTGTTCCACATCACCTGCATGACATAACAACCTATGTAAAAGAAGGTAATATATACAGAAGAACAACTAAATTAAGTGCAGTATTCAATCAAACATTACTGTAGATAAAAAATGAAACAGATTTCACTAGCAATAGACTAGCCCACACTGCGCTCATCTCAATACAAATTCAATAAGTTCCAGAACTTCTTCTATCCAAGTCATCTCCTACGTCATCGCCGCGTCA
This sequence comes from Fraxinus americana, assembly GCA_035079005.1. Taxonomy (NCBI): domain Eukaryota; kingdom Viridiplantae; phylum Streptophyta; class Magnoliopsida; order Lamiales; family Oleaceae; genus Fraxinus; species Fraxinus americana. The sequence continues at coordinate 31,287,767 of CM068715.1, read as the reverse complement.
AGGGACGAACTGAATACGACCGCCACGTGGCGGATGAACTGATTTCGCCCTCCGCCACATAACAAACGAACTGATTTTCACCTCCGCCACGTGGGACGAACTGATTTCGTCCCGCCACTCGGTGGACGAATTGATTTCATCTGCCACCGCGACGGATGCAAAGGTCCGCACTCCGCATCACTTCATCGCAACCGAAACTAAGTTCGAAGTGATGACATCCAAAACGCGATTATCAATCCTGCCACAACAGCTCCACTTCAACCCTTTGTATTAGAAGATCTTTTATGTAACGATCTCAAGAACCAAATCCTTAGAACTGATTGATGAGACGTATAGCAAACTCCAAAATGTCAAGTCACGCATTATTGTGTCAGGGGCATTAAATGAACCGCTCACCTATAAACTGATGGATTGATACCTATGAGAGGACCGCCCTAGATTTAGAGCCACGTGTTTCGCATCCAACGGTTCTTCTCTTATTCCCTTCTCATTATAAATACCCACACGTGTACTATAGAAGGGGTTGGTCCCTGAAAAGAGAGGAGAAACACAAGTCTTATATTATCACCATCCCCTCCTTACATCACCACAAACATTATATTCCGACGAATATCATCGTCGAACGTCTCAGATTCCATCTACCCACTAACTTGACCGTCGGAGTGCTCGCGGCCACTTCCACCCCCACTGGAAAGGGCCACGAGCGACTAACGGTGTGTTCATACGCGCAGGAAGGAGCTCATGTGGAAAAACTCTGTTGGCCACATGTTTAGGTCATTTTTGGGGTCAACATCTTCCTTTAGTAAGAGGTTGCAGAAAGTCTCGATAAAACCCTTATGAACACTAAATTTAGTTTGGATCTCAGAATAGAATTGTCAAAACATTCCTCTTTCTTTACGGGTCTGATAAGGAATGCTTGAAGAACAAAACAACAGCTTAAAAAAATTGGATGCAATTCGGCTAACAGACGCCAACTAATAGATAATATTGAGGACAGATATTACTCTATTTTATAGTTGCCTAAAATTATTATGCATTATTATCCATTGTCCCTATTGAAAGTTTAAAACTGCAAAAAAAACACTGATTCAATTTTGAAAGACCCAGTACATGTACACCCATTCTATATTAGAAGTATAATAAATAATTAATCCCAAACCACTTACCTCCAAGATATTTACTCTTCTCTATAGATAGCTTGTGAGCATCAGCGGACCTATAAGTATCGTCCAAATGAGCAATTAAATACAGTGATTATTTAAAATTAGAATGCACAGAGAATTTAAAAAAAAAAAAATGGCATCTCACCCAAGATCCACAGTTCCCGGTGGAGCAACGGCATGGAAAGATGTCAATTCAGAAATTTCATAATCCGGATTCTGATCCTCTCTCCTCTCTTTTGCTCGGTCTCTGTATTTCGGCAGATCAGGCTCTTCCACCTTCTCCTCTTTACTGTAACAACCAATGTATCACCATCATTACTTCTATACTATTCTTCTCGGGTAAAAAATAACTCCAAATAATACCATGAAGCTAATTACCAAAAAAAATAATTATAATGACGAAAAAACAGAAAAAGGGCGAAGAATAGAAAAGGACAAGAATTTCATTCACAAAAATAATCCCATATACGTTAATTAACTGTAATGAAAGACCCAAAAACACAGAAAGGGAGAAAAGTAGAAAAAAGACGAGAATTTCATTTACAAAACAGCCCCAAATACGCTAATTAACTAAAAGCCCATTATAATAAAACACTAAAAAAAATCCCAACAGGGAGAAAAAATACCGACAATTGAACAGCAAAATCAAACAAGTAAAACATCATTAGTTAAAACGGAAAATATTGTAGAAGAACGCGTACTTTATCCGACGAGCTATCTTCTCTTTGTGATGACGCTTGTTCGACGACATTGGTAGACGAGGATTTGATGATAATATTGATGTTCACTTTATTTGATTCCGGAGCTTGATTTAGGGTTTGAATTTCGCGGTTAGGGCTATTTCAACGAAAAACTTCTATCAGTTCGTTTTAGGAGTAGTGCTATGGGTACATAGCACTACACATAATTCACATAGGGGGCAAGTGGCGCCTCATGGGGAGGGGCACCTCGGCCCACAGGTGGGGCCGAGGCGCTCCTCCAATGGGGAGGCGCCACTTGACCCTTATGTGAAGCATTATGGGAAATGCTATGTACAAATAGCATTTCCCTCGTTTTAGAAGCCGGTGGGACTAGGGTCTGGACCAGGGGTCCAGGTCACCAGGATATGATCTCTATGGTGCTTGTTTGGCTAAGCTAGACTTAGCCCCTATTCATCTTTTTTTTTTTTAATATAATATTTTTTTTTTGGATAAAGTTTAATTAAAATATATGAATAATAATGATAATAATAATTTGAGGATATAAATAATTTTTTTATAACTGAAAATTATTTTTTCCAACTATTAATTTTAATCATATATTTCATGGAATATATAACTTCTCAATCACACGTTCAATTAATTTTTATCAAAATTTTCTAAATATCTGCTTTTTTTCTAAACCAAACAGCGTTTACTTTCAAAAAACAATTAATTTAAGTGACTGGTTGAAATTAAACCATATAATAAATAATTATTATTTATACAAATAATCCCTATCGTTTTACACGACATGGACCCAAGCACAGCATAAAAAGCATCATGGGTAATTAGCACATAACGTCCTCACCTTTCATTGTTATTGTGAAAAACATCGCTAACTTTTATTTTTTGGCATTTTCACTTTATTTTCACATTTCATTGCTTAAAAGGTCATTTTCATCAATTTTCTCAACTAAAAATTGTGAAATTACAAAAATACTCTTTCATAAAACAAAAGAAAAAAATAATTGTAATCATAATCCCAATTTTTTTGAAAAACGCAAATGAGTCACAAATAAATTATTACATAATGTATCTATATTTCACATTTATTGCGAAAAACGTTCACACCTTTCCTTTTTTTGGCATTTCACCCTTAATTACACATTTGATTGTGCAAATCATCATCTCCATCGATTTTCATTCAATTTCTCAATAAAGAAATGTGAAATAATGAATATACCATAATACTTAAATAAGAAATATTTTTTTTAATTTCTAATTCTTTAATAATTTATTTAGAACTCTTTTGCACTTTTTAATTTTTAAATAAATTTAATTGGGACTCGTTTGCACTTTTCATAAAAAAATTAAGGCACCGTTTGGTAACCATTATTCTAGAAAAAAATGTATTCTTTGTGCCAAATCACACCTTTTTTGTGGTTGAAAATGAAGGAAAAGGTATTGATGTGATGGAAAATATTATTTTATTGATGAATGTGTGGTTGAAAATTAGTAGAAGAATGAGAATGAAAAAAAGAATGGTTACCAAACGGTGCCTAAATTTTTTAAAATAATTTATTGGGGACTTATTTGTATTTTTTTTAAAAAGGGACTATGGTTGTAATTAATTCTTTAACTATTTTATTTAAATAAAATGGTATGTTCATCATCTCACTGTTTTTTATTGAGAAATTGGATGAAAATAAATAGAAATAATGATTTGAGCTATCAAATTATAATTAAGGGAGAAAATGCCCAAAAAAATAAAAGGTATGGATGTTTTTCGAAATAATAGTGAAATGTAGGAATATTATATGCTAATTACCCTTTTAGTAATTTATTTGAGACTCATTTGCACTATTCAAAAAAGTTAGGACTATGTTTACAATTATTTTTTTCTTTTGTTTTATTTAAAGGGAATGGTATTTTCATTATTTCACAATTTTTAATTGAAAAAATGGATAAAAAAAGACCTTTTGAGCAATGAATGGTGAAAGTAACGGTAAAAATGTCAAAAAATGAAAGGTATAATCATGTTCCATAATAACAATGAAATGTCTGGACGTTATGTGCAATTTACCCAAAGCATCAATATAGGTTCAACTTGTTAACAGCGGAATTGGACAAAAATGACCATTTGTACCAATAAAGGTTGAAATAGGTATCTCACTGCCAAAAGTAGAAGGATAAGTCCTCGATCCGCAATATATGCAAACAATAGGGACCATTTGTACAAAAAAAACATGTAAATAAATTTGTTCGATTTGCCTGCTTGACTCTTCTACTGAGAACCGAGTCGAGCAGAGGGTCAACCTCCGTTGTTGAAATTGGAGCAACAAATGTAGCATTCGCTAAGATACTAGGTATTTCTTGACTAAGCAAAAGGAATACAAGCACCAAATAAACTCTCCATAGAGATAAAAGGAAGTCGGAGAAACAATTCAGAAGTGGTCTTATAATTGTTACACCACATCAACAAAACATAGCAAATCAAGCAAAATTTTGATTAGCCTCTGACCAGAACCCATACTCTCCCTAGGGTGTGGCTTAAATGTTATCCCATGCCGAGCTTTGATCAATAATAGCAATATACTGGATCTTGTCAGCCAAGTATGGGGAATATGCGAGCGATATGCTCCAATGGAATACTCTCAACGGTACTTTTCTTGATATCTGGATGGTTGAATTCATTGCTAGGGAGAATAATGAGTTGGCCCTTATCCGGACTCTTCTCTATAGCCCAGCCCGAGTTGGCGACATGATGCTCAATGAACTTGTCCAGAGACAGACCTTCAATGTTGATGGCCTGTGAAATATCCATCACCAATTACAATAAGCACAAGCTAAATTCACAACTAAAACTAACTTGCAAAGTAGCTAACTGAGGGTACACAGAGAAGCCTTAATCACTATTCCTACTTGAGAAAGCTAGTCGAGAGCTTTCTCCAGGCACTAAAAATTATTACTAAGAACTTGGCAGGAAAATAACTATCAGGACAGAAAACCATACCTCGGCAAGAACAGATCTCGGAACCCTCTGGTAAGTCAGTGACAGTACGTGAACTGAATAAGCCTGAACTGCTTGTTCAAACCCTGAATTTTACATGCAACTTTATTAGATGTACGTACTGTGCATATCCGACAACAGAATGCAGCAAACAACGTAAAGATTTCCAGGAAGTAATCTGTGCTGTTTGTCCCAGGGAACAGAGGAGAGGAAGACAATAACAAACCAAGATTTATCTTATCTTTCCCAAAATGAAAATATCAACCAGCAATTTCCTAATACCGCAAGCTAACTCCACATATCATAATGAAAATGGATTCACCGTTGCATTTAGACTCACGATTAGTAGAAAAGCAAACGGAAATGAAATGCCTCCATCAATCACGCATTAATCATCTCTCTTCTTTTAATAAAATAGCCTTCACAAAAATATGCACTCCTTGCCATATGACAAAAACTTGGAAGTTATAGTGTGTCAAGGGTTCATAGTTGCTGCCTCCCTCTGCCCCAAATACATACAGCCAATCAATCAGGTGTGAATACAAACCTCTATGAAAGATTATCCATTACGAAAATCAGAATGCATCTCTATAGTCTCCACTTACATCGGTTCATCTTATATTAACCCAATTCTTAACTTCCACAAGTCCTTTATGTTACAGACTTACAGTAGAACTTTGAGAAAACAGATTACTTCTAATGAACTTAACATAGACACCAACAACATGCAGTACATAGTCAATGAATTTAGATGCGGGACAAAACAAGCAACACTAGATATTTTGGAAATACCTGGTACAGCATCTACTATGTGGCGGCTCTTAGCTGCTTCGTCCCAAAACTGGCGAAACCTGGCTGTCTGAAGATGAAAACGTAGGAACATAATGAGATCTATGTCTTACCATCATATGCCAATTCAGATATTCAACCAAAGTACTTTGTTTCAAGAACTAAAGAATATGCAGTCCAAAAAATACCTCCAAGTAGTGTGAGAGAACGATGAGAGTCTTAAACTGTTCTTCCATTTGCTGGTAATTGCAATAAGCAAAGAGAGTCAATCAGAGGAAAGTGAAAAGAGTGTCTCAAATGTAAGAAATATTTAACTAAAACTAGACTGAAGCCAATGCGATATAAAACTTGCACGAGTCTGATAAGCAAATCAAAATTGCATTAATAGTGGAATATGAGCATGTACACGCAAGGCATGAAAAACTATCAGAGCGCGCATTTCTTCTATAAAGCCAAGAAAAATGTTTGTTTATTATATAATGGTGCCCAATAGTTTTTGACTTGGTAGGTTTATTATAAAATAAAAGCTATAATATGTTGTGTCTGCTCTAATTCCTCATTCTCATCCAGAAACCAGTGGACTTGAAATGCTCATTCACATGGTAAAATGAATAGCATAGAAATTATTAAGACTGACACTCTCAATGAAGAAATTTTCTTACATTTCACAACTAAACACAATTTTTGCGGATTCACAAACAAAAAATTTTACAATGCTAAGTCTGACACTCTTAATCAGCCAGTACTTCAAGCATATCTTTAGAAAGGCAACATGCCTAGATTATGAACATAGTCAACTGTACCATTTGGCTGGAGGACAAGGCCTATAGCTGCTGCTGTGCAGTTACAAACTCATCTAAGACACCATTAATCCACAGCTACAAAATTCCTAAAAGTTAACCTAGTACTTGTGAAAACCACTTTTACTTGGAGGGATGCACTTGAAAATCATCAATAATCAGATACAATTTGAATTGAGTCATTTCTAATCCTATTTCTGACTTCCCAATTATTACCAAACAACAGTCCCTCTATTTCATTAGTTCACATTAGCATTGTGAATGGTATTGGAAAATTATGTTCAATGTCATTCCTAAACTTTAACTTGACATTGGGTAGTGCAATAACCAGCGATAATAAAATAGGCACTAATCTTCAAACGCATTAATTACAAAAAAAGGAAAGGACGGGGGGGGGGGGGGGGGGGCCAATGTAGAAGTACTACAAAAATTCTTGAAAATACCCAAAAATACTATCAATTCCAGGATTACAAGTTTACAATCATGAGAAATGTGACGAGAATCAGTGAAGTACCACTCTTTCAGGGATTAAAAAGAGACAAAGGCTGAAATCGGGTGCTGGCATTGCCATTAAAGCCTGCTCCAAATAAAATTAAAAATCAAACAAACCACACTGAAATATAAAATTGAAGCACGAACCAAAAAAGCCAAATATATTAATACTTGTTTCCTACATAAATGTACCTTGATCAAAATGCGAGCAACAATTTGAGTACTCATTCTCTCCGGCTCAAACTGCATTAACGGATACATAAAATTAGTAATAAAACTTATCGTTGTTTTGTGTAGATTAAAAACGTTAAAATTAAATGAAGAAAATTAAAGAACTAACCTGGTAGAGACGAAGAAGGCAGAGATTTGCACTCAAACTGTACGTTTGTGAAGAGACCTAATTTTTCCAGTTCAAAAATTCATACGTTTAGTAAATTAAAATCCCAATAAACATACACATAAATACAGACAGACAAAGAAACAAACAAGCAAACACACATGTATAAAATACCTGTTCATTCACATAGTTTTCGAGATCGGGAAGGATGTCCGGGTTGTAAGGATTGACGGCGACTAGTTGCTCCACCGTGTACGACATCGCCGACGGCTGCTGCTTCTGATTTGGTGTTGAACTAGCTATCTCTCTCCCCATTCTCTCTCTATATCTAAATGTATGTATCTACGATTTTGTAAATTCAATGAATGCAGAGAGAGAGAGAGAGAGAGAGAGGGTATTTGGCTGTTGTACAGAGGCCGCTTTAGGGCTCAGGGGTTGGAATGGGTACACCGTGAAATGACTAATCTACCCTCCCCTTCAGTTCTTCCGAAAAATCATTTGTTTTAGAAAAATTATAGCTGAGGCACCAACCTACGAAAGTGTAGCATGTGGTCCTCATCCTAATATTTTGATAACCTCATTTAGGGATGACAATTCAAACTGTTAAAATCGAAAATCGCGGTTAATCGAACCGAATGGGGCGAAAAAAATCGAACCGATGGTGCAATGGGGTGGTTATTGTTTTGATTTTAATGAACCGCTTCATTTAGGAGTGGGTATGGTATTTAGCAATGGTGCACCGTCCCGAACTGATTACCCGTTAAAAAAAATTTAATTGGACTTTACATCATTCTTTTCCAAAATTAATTAGACAGTTTTGACAATTGGACTTCTCAAAATTCTAGCCCAATTAACATTAAGGCCTTGTATGGGAGGGATTAAAATCGGATTAAAATTGAAAATATAGCCGTTATTGTTGACTTTTATTAGACGGGTGGGACCCAATAACGACCATATTTTCAATTTTAATTGGATTTTAATCACTCCCAAACGGGGCCAAATAAACCAATAATGAATAACATAACACTATTTATAGTTTTTAACCCAGTCCACTACCGAGATAGTCCAATTTAAATATACAACCTACACGTTAAAAGCTAAAACCATGTCCTGTGACTCCGTCATAACCCTACAGTCTCCACTTCTTTTCCACTCAAATCCGTCGCGATGATTCTGATATTTAATTTTTGGAATTGTACATGTTTAAGATCTTGGGATTTGTTTAATTTAACAGTATTTCTATTGAATCTGTAATGGTTAATGAAGAAAAATCTATGAAGTTTGGTTTTCAATTAACATTGGTAGTTTAATGATTAGTTTTGGTTTTTTCTCCATTTACCCCAATTCCGGTCAATTTTGAGTTTTCATGATGTATTCGAGCTTTATTTTTCACAATTTATCATGTTTAAAATCTTGGGATACGTTTGATTTAGTAATCTTTCAGTTGAATCTGTAATGGGCATCACATAAAGATTGATAAAAATTTGTTTATGAATAACATTGATAGCCTTATGATTAGTTTTGATTTCTCTCCAATTTCTCCAATTTCAGATCGATTTAAGTTTTCAAAGTGATTTAGGTGTCTAGTTTTCTTTTTTTAATGGAATATGTTTGAGATCTTGAGATTTATTCGATTAAGCATACTTTCTGTTGAAGTTGAACTCAAACTACTGGATCTAAATATGTTCGATTGATGTGTTTTATTTTTCAGATGTCTTGACATGTTTTTTTATTTTTATTGACTTTTCTTCATTTTTTATTTTAATTTGACAGTTGGAGTTTGGATTTATAAAATATAATTTATTTTCGTGGTTATTAACCGAACCGAACCGAGATATTAACCGAACCGAATCGACTTTCGTGGTTATGGTGCAGTTATGGTATGACCAAAAATTTGGTGGTGCGGTTATGGTTTTGGCCGAACCGACCCCGAACCGAACCGTTGCCATCCCTAACCTCGTTTCCAAATATTAAGGTGCCGTTCTCTTTGTGTTTCAATTTTGTGTTTTGAGTTTTGAATTCGTTTTGTGTTTTGTGTTTTGAGTGTCTGTTTTGAAATTTCTGAAAATGCGTTCTCTTTCCCATTCTGAAAAACTGTTTCCGAAAACATAAAAATGGAAAACGCGTTTACTTTGAAATTTTGAGAATTTTTTTTAAGAATATTTTATTCAAAAAAACTGATTATTCAATAAATTTTAATTGTTTAATGTTAATATAATATTAAATAACATATAAATTTTGAAGTTGGTGAATTTTGAAATATTTTTTTCCAAATATAAAAAACGCAACCTAAATTCAAATTGGCAAGTCCTTATTTTTGTCCTTATACATAATTTGTGACAAAAATTAATTAGCATCAAGTCACAATCAAACCTAATCAAGTTGCAAAATCTTATCGAGTTCATGTTAGTTTTCACAATTATTGTCAAATATAATTTTGATCGTTTAAACACGATGACTATCATCAGTGTTAATAGATAACATTACTTCTTGATTTATAGTCTCGAGTTCGACTTTTGTAAAAGTGTTTCATAGCACTTTGAACATAGCATTGGAGGTCTTGTTTAATTTGATTAGATCGTCTTTGCACCACACTTCACACGTCTTCTAAGATATTGTTTTGCCCTCTTCAATATGGTACAACTTGCCCAAATTACCCAATTCAAATTCAACTAAAAAATACTTCTGTTTTGTCATCAGCTTTAATCTCAAAGTCAATGAAGGTAAAGTTTTGCATTTTCTTTGAATGCCACTAATTCGTTTGGCTCTTTCATGAGTAATTCCTTGATTTCTACCTGTTCTTCTTCTTTAATTGTTGGTTCATCAAATTTAACGATGAAACGATACTCCACAAGAACATTACTTGGCTCCTCCAAAATTCAATCATTTTATATTTTTGCATAGGGATGATATCTCCCACAATAAAGTTACTATCATCATCATCTTCTTCATATGGATCATCAAAAATAGCTTTCCTCCCTTCTTCTTTTTCTTCTTTTTAGTACCGCAAATTTCAGACTCTACAGGCCCTTCCTCATCGGCTTCCTTTTCACCAGACGACACCACAGGCGGATTGGGAGAAGGGTTAGACACGGGGGGTATTTCACCAAGCTCTGCCAGAATCTTGTCAAGGTCTTCCTCTTCTTGAGCAGTTCTTCCACCCTTCTTTCTATGATTTCTGAAAACTCATCTCCTACCCCAGTTTCCAACGCTGTATATGTACTGTTATTCTTCTTCTTAGATGACTTCTTCTTACCAGAAAATTTAATCACAGAGACATCTTCCTCCTCATCAACAGTATCACCTTCTACCAAATTATCATCCGACTTTGAAACAGAAGTATCCTTTTCAATTTGATCACCAAGCAAAGCTGCCCCAAATGAATTTCCCACACTCTTTTTCAAACCCTTGGACGACTTCTTCTTACCAGCAAAAGTAATTGTCATAGCATCCTTATCCTCCTCTGCAAACAGAGGCAACCAGAATTCCATTTACCCTTCTTACCAGTTTCTACCTCATTATTCTATATCCTGGAGTATCTAACTAATCTATAGGGGTGCATCAGTTCACTTGGTTTAGTCTCTACCTACACCGCCAGACACCGTTCAACGAATTCCAGCAACAAACCACAAGGAACCGAGAGCATTTTGAGAATTCCAGCAACTGTTCAATAATTCGACCTCCACACCCACCTCCACCTCCAGTACCAGCACCACCTCCACCTCCAGCACCACCTCCACCTCCATTTCTGCACACAGGACATAAAAAAACAGAGGGCAAATCGTTCCCCGTCCAACAACTCACAAATTCCAGTACCACCTCCACCTCCACCTCCACCTCGAGCACCTCCTCCACCTCCAGCACCACCTCCACCTCCACCTCCACCTCGAGCACCTCCTCCACCTCCAGCACCACCTCCACCTCCACCTCCACCTCCATTTCCGCACCAAGCACATAAAAAAACAGAGGGCAAATTGGACCCCCAACAACTCACAAATGTAATAGCAAGCAAATAACTAAATTAGCACAACCAAAGAATGAAAACCTTGATTTGAGGATTGATTCAAACTGCCCGTCTTCCTCAAGCTTCGATTCGAAGATCCCGTTTCCCAACCGGAACAAGCAGCCCTAAAATTCGAAGATCCCGTTGCCCAATCGTTCGTCCCCGGCCAACGCGATCCTGATTTGCAGAGAGAGGGAGAGTGACGGTGAGAGGGAGAGGGAGATGGAGAGAGTTGAGAGCGAGGGAGAGCGACGGTGAGAGGGAAAGTGAGAGAGTTGAGTGAGAGGAAGTGTTTCGCGTGTTTTGTAATTACAGTGGAGTTGGGAAGAAATTTTACAAAACGACCTTTTCCTCGTTTTCCATTTTGTGTTATGTTTTTTTTTTCATTTTTCAAAACATGTTTTCCAAAATAAGATAGAGAACGCGTTTTCGCTGTTTTGAGAAATTGAAAATAGAAAATGGTTGGAAAACAGCAAAGAGAACAGGGCCTAACTTTTTGTAATATTTTGATCCTCAATGATTTTACCCTTTCTTTAATTACTGCTAGTTGTTTGCATTACAATCAAACATGTTCAACGTCCCGATTGGGGTTGAGCTAAAAAAATGTGGTCTAGTTGACGATATTAGGGTAAATCAAGTCAACTCGACGAGTTGAGTTGAGATGAGTTGAAAGAATTAGATCAACTTGAATCACATTGGACTGCATCGTCCCAACTCGGCTCCTGTGGATCTCAAATAGTCAAAATAATTGAAATGTATGCTTTTTAAGACTAGTAGAGTTGTAAATTAACACTAAAACGTGTTCAAGAGACTAAAATACTAAGTCATGCTTGGTTTGTGTTTCAATTTTTCGTTTTTCATTTATTTTTAGTTTTCTGTTTTGAGGTTTTGTTTTATGATTGCTAAAACGTTTATGACATTTTATTTCATGAAATTTGATTATTCGGTAAAAATAGAACGTTTTTATTTTAATAAATAATATAGTAATATATAAAAAGTTGTTGAATCTTACAAAACTAAAATTAAAAAAAAAAATAATAAGCCCCCACTTGACAACTATTAAAACAAATTTTTTTTTTAAAGCTCATTTTAAATTACGGATTCTCACAATAAGCCCTTGTTTAGTGGCCTTTTAGAAAAATATTGTTTTGAATAGTAAATTTTGGAGAATATTTAGTCAAAAAGTAGAGAAAAGTTTTTGATTTATGTGTAGAATATTTTATGGTATGAATGTATGTTTGAAAATGAATATGTAGACAAAATAATTTTGAAATAATTGGAGACAAACAGAGGCTAAAATATTTTACACATAAATTCAAATTTTTTTTCTACTTTTAACTATATATTCTCCAAAAAAAAAAAAACTCGTTTTAATGGTTGTCATATTGGGGTTAAATAGAGTTCAACATATAAAAAATAAAAATAATTGTGTTCATTTAAATACTTTTAAGAATTTTTATATAAATAATCATTAAGAGCTTCGACTTTTTTTATGATTTTTATTTTTTAGAGTTTATAAAAAAAATTATTTTTTTAATTTTATTTGTTAGAAATTTAAATAAAATACAATTTTTAAAATTTTAGTTAAATAGATTTTTATGTAAATGCTTGTTTTCTATATTTTGAGTTTTTTCGGTTTTTTCATCGAAAACATTCAAAACGTCAAAATTTTCATAATTAGCAGATAGGAGCTTGCATCAATCTAAACATTATTGCAAGCAGAAAGAGACTCGCCATTTTCCATTTCATATGCTTGACTTTGCCAATGTGACCCTCGTGTGCTTGGTTTCCTTTCACAGTTTTAATATCGATATTTTCCCTAATGCTTGCAGCATTATCCTTGCTAGAGGTGTCAATTCGGGTGGTCCGGGTCGGGTTGGCCCGCCAACATATGAGTCAAGTAACGACCCGCCAACATATGAGCTCGCTTGCTACGGGTTCCGGGCTGATTTCGGGTTGGCCCACAAATTTTGGACTGCAACCTACGCCCGCCCGCTGACCCATCCGGGTCTAGCCCATGCTAGTCACGGATCGCGCAGGTCACGATTTGTTTCGATTTAGTCCATATTATTATATAAATAAAATTATAAAAAAATAGAATTTTTCATATTTATAGCAAAAAAATATTTTTTTTTGTTAAATGTAAACTAAGAATTGAACAAAATGATAAATTTATATTTATACCAAGAAATGTTTACATAGAATTCAAATTTAATGTTACATGAATTATTTATAAATTTGTAAAGTTAAATTTAACTTAAACAAATAACAATTAAATGCATTTCTAATTATTATTATCAAATATTTGTTGTATAAGTACATCTCAACTAGGTTGACACCTATTTTTATTATAATTTATAATTTATGTACATCCAACTAGGTTGGCTCTCTCCCCCCAGTTTTTTCAAATTAAAAATAAAATTCACGGACTAACGGGTTAATCGCGGGTCAAACCTCCTTGACCAGTGAACGGCCTGCACGGATCACGGGTCGGCCCACGGTCCCGGGTCAATTTGGACCGATTTTCACGGGTCTGGTCGAGCCATCCGTCTTGACACCTCTAATCCTTGCTGACATGAGAGTTTTTCTACTTTTCAACCTTCACAGCTTCAAATATATGGTTTCTTAAATGAGGATTTCTAATATTGCTTTCCCAATTTTTTATCACCATTGTGGCATTGATTATTGGGGTTCTTGGGGATGCTTTTCTCAGTATGTTGAGGTAACACTTACACATAGCTGCTTGATTCGCTTTGATACTGGCCACTCCTTTTGGAGTTTGAAACTTTATGCAAAGATGATGAATGAATGCTATTGCTTTTAATTTCTTCCGAGCAGGTCCCCCTAGGATTTTGTTGTAGGCAAACCTACTGTCTACTACAAGAAAGTCCATATATCAAGGGACGAACCCAGCACTCGGCCAGGGGGAGGCCGCGTGTGCTGGGCTCCGCCGGAGCAATTTTGGAGTTCACTTCGTCGGCAGCCTGGGTCCTCTTCTTCATCCCATCTCCCATCCTTCTTTTTTCTTTTTTAAATTGGGCCAATTTCTACTTTTACCTGTAATAATGGCAGTAATGGAGTGAAGTTCCGGGCAGTGACTGGTGACTTGGTCGGCGGGACTTGGAGTCGAAATCCCTTAGGAAGACGGCACCGATCAAGTATTTCACAGTTTCAAGCATCTCTTCAAGAATTTACGTGTAGTCAGTTATACTCGAGTGAGATAGAAAGAGAAAGAAGTACAAGTAAATTTTGATTTTGTACAGTTTTTGCAGGAAGAGATAGAGACATAGGGGATGTGTGTATCAACTGGTTGGCGGTCTAGTTAAGAGGTAACGGTGGAGGAAGAAAGTAGGATTTTTAATGATGAATGGTGGGGATTAGGGAATCAATTAAGATATTATTACATCTTTGTCATTGATAGATAAATAATTATTGTTTTTGTATGATTGCATTTTTAATTATTTTACTATTCATTGATGGTTATATCTCAACTAATTAATTCACTTTATTTGGCTTGGGTTGCAATAACACATGTAAAATTCATTTGAAGCATGATCTATTAGTGCGTTTACATATATATTGAATAATTTTTAATATTATTTAATTAAATATCAATAGACAACATCGCTCTTACGATCACTGATTGTCGACGCTGACCGGTCAACGTCCACCAGGACTGAACTTCAATACTAGGTTTGTCCCTACGTATAGCCACGAAATATTATAGGTTTCTTCCCCAATTCAATTGTCAAAGTAATTTGCCCCCATGGGACCAGACTATCACCATTGAATCCATACAAAGGCTCAACCATAAGTACCCAAAGACGTCGACTTGCATCTAGTCTAACGCACTTGTAACCAAAATATTTACAGAACTTTCATTGTCTACCAACATACGATTGAGAACATTGTAAGCTATGATTGCTCACACTACCAATTCATCACAAAGAGATATATAATTCTCTATTCATTATGGTTAAATATAATTGGAAAGTATACGATTTTAGGATTACCTTGAATCCATAAATTTTCCAGTGGATGTTTTTTAGCTGCTCGAGCGTAATTTCTCTATGCGTTCATTGTTCCCCCGCTAACGTAAGGACATCCAATTATAGTGTTTATCTCTCTCACTGAAGGTCGGGGATTTGGAACATTGACTGACTCATGTGATGCTCTTGCATACCTTGACATCATTCATTGATATCATCATCTTAAGCCTGGATGAAGGTGTTTTCGAGTCTCGTAAATTTCATGAACCCCTCATTGTCAGCTTTGAAACTTCGTTATTTTGTGTACTTCAAAACATTCATCGGTATTGTAATCCCAAGTGTGGTGAATTTTGCAAAACTTTAACTTCGGACCTTAGGAGATGGTTGACGAGCTTCGTCAATAGTTTGAGAAGGAGCTGGTGAGATCGTATGCACCCTTCCTTTGTGCTTGTTGAATTGAAGATACTGTTGCTTGGCAACCTAGCTATACATCGAGGTCTCCCCTTTATCTTTAAGCTTTCTATGCGACCTTACCTTATCTTTTTTGAGTTTTGTGATTGTATCTTTTGTATGTATTTTAGTTTATATCATGTTTACCAGTTGATGGTAAGTTGTTAGATTTTTGTTGCGAACATCTTTTCAAAAAAAAGGAGTCTCATCAATAATCCGTTCCATAATGCATCCCTAGCCTTCTTGTCCGATATAGTTTCACAGGTCATGAGTTCAGTGCTGAAATGTGCAAAGTAGCTCTTAAGAGACTCTCATTGCTCTAGTCTCATGTCTTTTAGCCTTGTGGTTTGTGCCTACCATAGCCCACTTCCAGGGAAGGCTCCTAGAAATGTCTACTTTAGCTGCGGCCAACTCTTGATTGAACCCATTGGTAACTCGTTATACCATCTTTTCGCAAATCCATCTAATGTTAAGTATAAACTTAGGCATTTGAGTACAGGGCTTGCCTTCTACGCCCTCATTTAAGTCATGTACTCGCATAAGTAGTATATCCAATTGCCTTTTTTCACTATACTTCTTTATTACACTATACTTCTCTACTACGGGCCAGATGAAGTTATCCAAAATTAGAATGTCTTTAATTTCCTTTGAGAACGGTTGGCTTTCCTCAGAATCGTCTATTTAGTATGATCTTGTAAGTTGATCATCGTAACGCTCATACATAGGAGCAGAGTATGAGGAATTGATTAAGCTTTCTACCATTCTACCCTCTTGATGATAACATTGGGTATACCTTCTGTCATCAGAGTTTACAATAAAACGCACCCTCAAAGAAAATTACAACGGACCAACTTCTTTTAAAAATTCTGCTGAGTATCCGAAGCAATTTTATAAAATTAATTAAATAGGCCCGAAAGCAACATTTTGGTCTCAAAATCACCTTTCGATTGTTTAGAAAACACGCCGACAGGTGCCCAATAATTCAATTATTTTATTTCTATTATTGTTGGTCTAATCACAGTTTCTTTCTAGAGGTTATGAATTTTTTAACAAAAATTCATACTTAAATACCGAAAGGACAAAAATAGAAATGAAAAGTCTAAATCTTGTGGGAGGACGGGACCTAATAATCACAGAAAAATTACAAAAACAACACTTGACGAATTTTCATTGAACGAAGAAAAATAAAAAAGAAAAACGGGCAAGCTGTCTGTATGAAATCTGTTGATTATTTCCTATATTTGAGGCTTAAATCTATTTCCGAGCCGCTTATTGAGTTAGGCCTAACTTTTGCCCTGTATTTATAGGTCCAAGTGCCAAACATGCCATCTTAGCGAGTTAGTCGAAATTGAAATGTAGGCTTGCCAACCCTACGGACAGACTTGGAAACTAGCACTATTAAAATTCAATAAAGTAAAACGAAAATTTCAACCCCGTTGGACCATATATTTGAAACGATTACGATCCTTACCAATCTTATTAATTGAGTTATTAGGGGCTGAACATTGATTGATCGAGACACCTACGGACCTTGGTACGGACCACCTCCTCCGGACCTCCACCCTATTTTCACGTTTAAAGAAACAGAGGATCGCTCGACTCTGCCGGGTCGCCCCATTGTTTTACTAACCAATTATGAATTGCCACGTGTGCTTATTAAATGTTCCCACCTTCTAGACAAATCTCAGTGCCGGGTCTATTTTCGTTTTATTAATTCTTGGAAATTCAAGTGGTATCCGAAATCTGAATTCCACGAGACAATCAATAACTACTATTTTATAATTTAATTCTTATTTTCATTTAATTATAATAAAAGACAATAATATCATTTTCAAACAATAAGCACGAGCTCCATTATTTGAAAAAATAATAATTTTGCAATAGTATTTTTTGGAAAGAACGTGCGGTCAAAACGTAAGGAGAATTTTCGAATTTATGTGTAATATTATTTTATCGAGAGAATGTGTGATCGATAAGAGGATAGAGAAAAATAAATTAAAATTTAATGAGAACCAAATATTATTGTAGAATGAGAATGAATAATATAGTCGTTATTGTAGAATGAGAATGAATAATATAGTCGTTATTGGATCCCACATAAGAGATAAAAATTCAAAATTGATGTTTTGATGTGATGGATAACGATCATATTGTTCATTTTTATGGATAAAGATGAAAAACAACTAGCCTGTCGCCACGTATTTCCTCCATTTTATTTTGGCCCAAAACAAGCAAAGCTGAAAGAAAATGACTGGTATAAAGTCAAAAACCAACAGGAACCTATGAATATTCACATGTTGGATGCATTAAATTCCATTAAACTAAATCCTTCCACGTGTACACTTGATGACGTCCCCAAAAACAAGGTCCTTGATTTACTGTGTGCGCGGCGAGATCGAGGAAGTGTATTTACAAGGGGTGTGGAGAGATTGAGGATGTGCATTTACCAGGGGCGCAAAGAGATCGACGTTAAACATATACCAAAGAAAATATTGGATTTTTAAGCTGAACAAAATGCTTTATTTTGCACCGTTCAGTCATGAACGCCTTAAAAAAGCTTGAAATTCAACAAAAGGGTCCACACCATGGAAAATGGTCTTCATTGAAATAACTGCTAGAAGGTGTTGGAGAATTTTCTTTTTCAAGGACCCCATTTACCAACCTTGTCAAATCTATCTCCTTGTACAGTATCAAAACCAGCTGTTTTTGTGTATATATATATGGCTTGCTAAGCTTGATCTCTCCATTATCACAGGCAAAACTCTTTCATTTTCTCCCTGGTAAGTCTCCTTCATTACTTTCGTTGCGTTTCTTTTTTCCCTATTTTCCAAATGAAATTCTCTTTGTGTTTTCTCTTTTTTTCTCTTGCTTAGCTTTCTGAGTTACTGTTTCTAAGAGGTAAAAAGGGTGTCCATATTTTTCATGTGCTCGTTCTTTTTCCATGTGTTGATGGCTAAATTTCCTCTTGAAAGATGTGGGTTTTGACTAAAAATTTCTGTTTGATCTTCAATGGAAATGAAAGGATCTGGGGTTTTCAGTTGAATTTCATTTTTAGCAGATTTTTAGTAGAATTTCATTTCAATTACACTTTCAAACTATTATAGAAATAATCTCTAACAATTCGAATTTCCACATTACTTACAACTTTTTCTGTATTTTTTGTTGAAGGATGATTTGTTATGGATAATGGATGAGTAATTTACTTGTTTGTTACGCCTCTGTTACATGTTTCCATTTATTATGATTCATTAAATGTCATTATGTTGGTAGGTGCCTAATCTGATGAGGTGTTAGATTTTGAAATTTTAGAATTCTTGATTAAAGTATTAGGTGGCTTATAGACTAATGTTTCTGGTCAAATTTCTCTTTCAGAAATTCTATTTTTGATATATATATTATTTTTCCCCCCCTCTGACCTGTAATTTTCCTGTAGTTGAAACTTGTCCCGGATTTTTCAACTGATCGACCACCATCAATGGCGGATCCGCGTGTTCTGACTCGTGTTCACAGCCTCCGTGAACGCTTGGATGCTACTCTTGCAGATCATCGGAATGAGATATTGTTGTTTCTGTCAAGGTATTATATTCTGTATAAAATCTTATTGCTTTCTTTAGTCTATATTGATTGTAATAGAAGACAATATTGAGTTGATCATATGCTTTTGGGTTCGTAATTAATATTGGTTGCAGGATTGAAGAGCATGGAAAACGAATCCTTAAGCCGCATCAGCTTCTTGCTGAGTTTGAAGCAATTTGTGAAAGTGACAAAGAAAAACTGCAAAATCATGCATTTCAAGAAGTTTTGAAGTTCACTCAGGTATAACCAGAAGCACAGAATTTTAAGTGTATAGACTCGTGCTTCTCTTTCCCAAGAAACAGCCTCCCTCTAAATAAAAAACTGCAAAATCATGCATTTCAAGAAGTTTTGAAGTTCACTCAGGTATAACCAAAAGCACAGAATTTTAAGTGTATAGACTCGTGCCTCTCTTTCCCAAGAAACAGCCTCCCTCTAAATACTTTTAACATATGGTAAAAATATTAGGTCGATCCAAAGTCAGAGACGCTACTAAGTGAACATTATTATTAAACTTGCACAGTCCTATGTAATACTGTCTTATGGTCCTTAAATCTTGATTCACGCTAGCATATTCCCTGATTCTGTTACAATTGCCTTCTAATAGGAAGCCATTGTTCTGCCTCCATGGGTTGCACTTGCTATTCGCCTAAGGCCCGGGGTTTGGGAATATGTACGAGTCAATGTTAATGCACTAGTTGTTGAGGAACTGACTGTGCCCGAGTATCTGCACTTCAAAGAAGAGCTTGTCAATGGAACGTAAGTTTCAGATCCTGAATTATTTCTTTGTGCATCTCTAATCCATTTTTCTGAGCAATACTGTGTGTGCTCATGCAGCTCCAACGGTAACTTTGTTCTTGAGTTGGACTTTGAACCATTTACTGCATCGTTCCCTCGTCCAACCCTTACCAAGTCCATTGGAAATGGAGTCGAGTTCCTCAACAGGCACCTCTCTGCTAAGATGTTCCACGACAGAGATAGCTTGACCCCTCTTCTTGATTTCCTACGAATGCACCACTATAAGGGCAAGGTGAACTTGATACCAAATCCACATCTTCACTTTAATATGTGACTATAAATCCTAGTAAAGTCTGATTACTAATTTTTTTTCCGCAGACAATGATGCTCAATGACAGAATACAAAACCTAAGTTCTCTCCAAGCGGTTCTAAGGAAGGCAGAGGAATACCTGTCAACGCTTCCTTCACCAACACCATACTTGGAATTTGAACACAAGTTCCAAGAGATTGGATTGGAGAGAGGATGGGGTGATAACGCTGAACGAGTTTCTGAGATGATATCTGTGCTTCTCGATCTTCTAGAGGCTCCTGACTCCTGCACTCTTGAGAAATTCCTAGGGAGAATCCCTATGGTTTTCAATGTTGTTATTCTTTCTCCCCATGGTTACTTTGCTCAAGAAAATGTGTTAGGCTATCCCGACACTGGTGGCCAGGTGCATTCTGAATCAATGGTCTCAAATTTCCGTCCCAATTTCTCATACATACATTCTAAGTGTTCCAAAAATTTTCAGGTTGTCTACATTTTGGATCAAGTTCCTGCCTTGGAGCGTGAGATGCTTAAACGAATAAAAGAGCAAGGACTCGATATCAAACCACGCATTCTCATTGTAAGTACCCGTAGAATTGTTTTCATTAACTGTTTGGTAAGATGGACAAACAGTACTGGATAGTACTAATCAAGACAAAGAAGCTAAATTCTTGTCGATTGTACCTAACACGTTTAAGTGATGAAATTCATCTTTGTTTCTTACTCTAATGATGTATCCTGCTGTTCATAGGTGACTCGATTGCTTCCAGATGCAGTTGGAACCACTTGTGGTCAACGCCTCGAGAAGGTTTTTGGAACAGAGCATTCTCATATACTTCGAGTCCCCTTTAGAACTGACAAGGGAATTGTTCGTAAATGGATCTCTCGTTTTGAGGTCTGGCCATATATGGAGACGTTCACTGAGGTGAGAGGACTTTCTCTTGAGAATTCTTAATTTTGTGTTCTTTTCCAAATCCTAAGATTTCAGTGGATGGTTTCATTAGGATGTTGCCAAAGAAATTATTGCAGAGTTGCAGGCGAAGCCCGATTTGATCATTGGTAATTACAGTGAGGGCAACCTAGCAGCCTCACTGCTCGCTCACAAGTTAGGAGTAACACAGGTATCTGCCGCAGCCCACAATTCTTCATCTACTTATTTTAAAATTTGCTTCAACTCACAAGCTGGAGACTAATTTTGGACTCATTTCCTTTGCCATCTTCCACAGTGTACCATTGCTCATGCACTGGAGAAAACGAAATATCCCGATTCCGACATTTATTGGAAAAAATTTGATGAGAAGTATCACTTCTCATGTCAGTTCACTGCCGATCTTATTGCAATGAATCATACTGATTTCATTATCACTAGCACATTCCAAGAGATAGCTGGAAAGTACGTATTTTTTCCTGTGACAATGATGTAGCATTAAGAAGGAAAACAATTTAAAAGTCTGGTCTGTTATCTTGTACATTAAACCAAACGTCCTAAATATCTGCTGCTGATTTTGTGTTTTCAGTAAGGACACTGTTGGGCAGTATGAGAGCCACATGGCCTTCACAATGCCTGGATTGTACCGCGTTGTCCATGGAATTGATGTTTTCGACCCAAAATTTAACATCGTCTCTCCAGGGGCTGATACGAATCTCTACTATCCATATACAGAGAAAGAACAGAGACTCACATCACTTCATCCTGAAATTGAGGAGCTTCTTTACAGTGAGGTCGAGAATGAGGAACACCTGTAAGTTCTGATCTTTGCAAATTTTTCCTAAAAGTATGTTGCATACATGTGAGTAAACTCTCGTTGATATATTGTACCTGATAGATGTGTGCTGAAGGACAAGAACAAGCCTATCTTATTTACCATGGCAAGATTGGATCGTGTGAAGAACTTAACTGGACTTGTGGAATGGTATGCCAAGACGCCAAAACTTAGGGAATTGGTAAATCTTGTGGTGGTTGGAGGTGATCGAAGGAAAGAATCCAAGGACTTGGAAGAGCAGGCAGAGATGAAGAAAATGTATAGTCTCATTGAAGAGTACAAGTTGAACGGCCAATTCAGATGGATTTCTTCTCAGATGAACCGCGTGAGAAATGGCGAACTCTATCGTTATATTGCAGACACAAGAGGAGCTTTTGTGCAACCTGCGTTTTATGAAGCCTTCGGTTTGACTGTAGTCGAGGCCATGACCTGTGGTTTGCCAACCTTTGCAACGGTCCATGGTGGTCCAGCCGAGATCATTGTCCATGGAAAGTCCGGTTTCCATATTGATCCTTATCAGGGAGATCATGTGGCCGAGCTCCTTATCAATTTCTTTGAAAGGTCGAAACAAGATCCTTCCTATTGGGAAACCATCTCGATGGGTGGTCTAAAACGCATCCAGGAGAAGTAAGCAACGTACTTTGATCTTGTAATTCAAGATCGCATAAACAATTCTCTGTTCACCAATTGATCATTCCAACATTCTCGTTTCTGTAGGTACACATGGCAAATTTACTCGGACAGGCTATTGACATTGGCTGGAGTTTACGGATTCTGGAAGTACGTTTCCAAGCTTGATCGTCTCGAGATCAGACGATATCTGGAAATGTTTTACGCCCTCAAATATCGCAAACTGGTGAGTTCCTTTAGTCCCTTTTCCCTATCTCATAAAGTGTACAATTTCTTAGATCCTCTGCTTATAAAGTATATTCTACATCTTGTTTGTAATTTTATTTCAGGCTGAAGGTGTTCCCGAGGCAGTTGATGAGTAAACAGATCAAAAGATGGCGAGAATGGGGAGTGTCTGATCGAAGTTTTCTATGATGTTTTAATGAAACGACAGTTGAGACTGTGAAAAGACAAGGCTGTTTTCAGTTTTAAGTTTTAATTGTGAGACTTTCTTTTGTTATGCAGTCATATGATTGGAAAAACAATTCGTGTCTTCAGTTAAATCCTTGCTCTGATGCCATTTTAGCATAGAAGAATTCGAGTTCTTGACAGACGAGAGAGAGAATTCAATTAATCGACTGAAAAATTGAACGAGTTCCCAAGTAGCCTATTTTCCGAAAAAATAAATTTCTTTTTCAGTCTCTTTTTCCGGAATTTTACCTTCATTGTCTGTTTCTCTCCGGCCGTCGTTGCAACAAAATATTCTGCTCATTTCTTCTTACAGAAATGGAGCCCGGAAATGCCATCAAGAGTTCTCAATTCATCAAGAAACTAGCAAAAACTCTTTTCATTGCTCTACTTTTCAAGAATCCACGTTCCACTTCATCGAGAATTGATCATGGACCGTTGATTCTATCCCCATCATTACTCTTGCTGCATCCCTTCATCAAGAAAGCCTGTGCCACCACACTACACCCTTCTTTATGCCCGTCCAGCCTAGCCTCCCTTCATGGCTCCAAGAATGCCACAATTTTCCATCGAATTTTTGAGGTGGCAATTAATCGAACGGTTAGACACGTGCGGGCCACGCAATACGATATCTTGGCTCATTTTCGACACCAAGATTTCAACACACATTTTCTTATAAACGTACCAAATTTTAATTGCATACGAGGTGCATAATCTTTACTTGTTATACATTATGTCCTCCCAACTTTTTTCCAATCGCAATCTCATTCTCAACGTTTCATTGATTAGCAATCTTCTCCCACATAGCGATTTTCGATAAAAAATTTCATTATGAAGTAGTAAAAAGATTTATTCGCCCATCATATTTTTGAATAAGTAAAACCAACAAATTTGGAATTAAATATTTGTCTCTCCTTTTAAAAGACACTAACAAAATTTTTTAATGAAAAATCGTCATTAGGTACAAGATTTACCAATTAACGAAAGGTTAAAGATAAGTAAACGATGAGAAAAAGTTACTGACATAATTGTGATATTGAATAAAGATTAGAATTTTTATACAATTAAAATTACCCTTTAATTTTCCTCTCATTTATTCTGTGTTTTTTGTTTTATTCTTTATTTTCTCAATCCAGCCAACAAATCAAGATCCACCTCAATTGAGAAAATTTGAAAAACAAGTATAAAAAAGAAATCGTCGCCTGAGAGATTCGAACTCTCGCGGGGAAACCCCATGTACTTAGCAGGCACACGCCTTAACCACTCGGCCAAAGCGACTTCTTGTCTACTGATTTCACCTAACGTTATAACAACATTACTCACATTTATTTGTAACGCCAAGAGGAGTGTTATTTTGAAAAAATTGCAAATTTCTTTTTTGGAGCAACGTTTTACGTAAATTGATTCCAATGACTTCAAAGATAAAATCAATTCATAATTTAAAATATGAAATACGAAAATTTGATCCGGCGAATGTCTAGATTAGTTCATAGCGTTCCAAATACGTCGACTTTTGAGAACGGAGCAAAATCAAATATCAATAAGCCAAGCACTTCAATTTACGTTATTTTGCAAACCCAAGAACTCAATCGTATAAATATGTAAAATACAGGATTTTGAAATCCTAGCATGAAATGAAGCCAAACGGATACTCAACAAGTAGAAAGACTAAAATATGTATTTATAATATATCAAGCTTACATTTAAAATTATTGCAGAACATATTACTAGCAACACAAGTAGCAAGTGCAGCAGCAGCAGCTCTTGTCACAAGGGGAACAAATATTTACCTTTGGACATTTAGGATAACATGTCCACCTTCTTGTAAAACAAAAACATATCGAGCAGGTGGGACATTTGGGAATGCGGCAACACCATCTACAACTACAATCAGGCATTTTACAGCATCGAGTATTTAAACAGGACGACGAACAGTGGCACTTGGGCATCGGACAGCTGATGCACGAGTCCAGATTACACAAATTGCACTCACAACAGTGTGGCGTATGAAGACGAGGGCATTTAGGGCAACAGGACGACGAACAGTGGCACTTGGGCATCGGACAGCTGATGCACGAGTCGAGATTACACAAATTGCACTCACAACAGTGTGGCGTATGAAGACGAGGGCATTTAGGACAGCAGGACGATGAACAGTGGCTCTTGGGCATCGGACAGCTGATGCACGAGTCGAGATTACACAAATTGCACTCACAACAGTGTGGTGTACGAAGACGAGGGCATTTAGGACAACAGCAAATCAATGAAATGTTGAAACAGGATGTTCCACTGAAAGATAAAATAACTTGTGTTACATAGTACTGTAACTAAAATCCCCTCCAAAGTATGTATCGCTAAGTAAAACTTGAATAAGAATACTCCATAAATGGAATGTGACCGGCAGGACATACCAGAGCCATTTCCAGAATCGACAAGATCTGCGAACTTTCTTCGTTCTGCTTCTAAGAATCAAACAAAAATCAATGAGTCAGAGCAAGAAAATAGGAGATTATCAATCAGAGTCCGTCAGAAAGATGGTTGATGTTTTTCTTACATAGGTATAAGAGGATCTGAGTTCCCAGTTACAAAATCTGCAATCCTGAAAAATCAACGAGTTCGTTCAGTTGCAAGAAAACTTCAGTTAATGCATTCTGGTAAAAACAAAATTTGACATACTCTTTACAGGATCGTGAAGCAGGTAGAAGGCCTTCTACTGATTTTAATTCCTCCTGATTGCAATAAATTTTCAGACGAGATTCCATTTATAAAAAAGTAAGATTTTCACTAAATAGGCGTAACTGCATCCTTCAGCCATTGACAAACAATGAAACAATAAAACAGATAGAAATAGGTCTACTTAATTTAATTTTATTAACTGTCATGAGTTAATAGATTTGTAAAGCTATGTTTATATGACTTTAGTTTTATCCAAAACTAGAATCTTTACATACCCAATTCCCAATCAAAAGAGGCATATTGGCAGCATAAATTCACATTTCTCTTCATGCGAGAAGAATGACAAAGAGTTGTCAATATTTGAAACGTAAAATGCATCTTGCAGTTACAAAGTCTCCAATATTTTCATATTATATTGTTTATGATGAATTGAAGCAAAGGTAATGTGTGGATCTGGTTGAACCTATAAATTCACTTTGTTAAATCAGTCGATGTGGAATAAGTTACACAACTAGCAAGAGGAATACTAACGATGTCCAAGCAAGAAAGCTGGATGGAATTCAGCAAACACAAATACTAAAAATTCAAGGGGACCTAAAAAAGGGCTGATTATTCAGAACCAGCAACAAGGTGTCGGATCTCATCTCAGAACTAAAAGAAGATGACTTTAGTGGTCATTGCAGTGTCGCTGAACGTGGTCTGCCCTTACAGTCTTAAATCAGTATATTATTTAGAACATCGGAAGCAAGGATCTTGAGAGAAAGAAGGATAGCTATCAAGTCAGTCCACACCCCTATATTACATGATTACTTGGCTTGGCCCAGAATCCTTGTTTTCTAGTCAGGCATCATTACAGCACAGGAAGAGGGTTGGCCATCTCACTGAGGCTAGAATAGATTAGGGTGAGGTCCTAAGAAATCCCTTAGTATTTTGTGTTGTGCTTCACGGCAGCAAAAACACGCACTTTACAGAGTAGGTCCTTATGCTTTGTAATTTATAATTTGTGGCATAATACCAACCAAATACTGCCTAAAAAGCAAGTCAAAACACTGCGTGACAAAAGTTGATTTCAAGCATAATTGACGTAATCTCGAGCAATCCTTGACAATACACAAAACACCACTTGATACAATGTCTGAGCATTGTTGACACTTGTGTAAAAGTTAAACCAAATGGACATAGGCATCAGACAATCAAAGATAAATCAGAATTGGATGCGATATATATAGTATTTGAAATCGCTGGCTAGAAAATTACTAACTGGAAAATATTGTTTCGCCGTACACATTGTCCCAGTCTGGCTAGTTCGCAGAGTTATGAATAAAAACATATAATCTATGCAATACTATAATCTTACTCTTAATCCATCCATTTATGTATGAAGTTTGATCATGGTTGAACAGGGCTCATTCAGATCACTATTGAGTAACTGTTCAAATCTAAGTACTTGATTGAGAGCTATCCTTATCCTTTTATATTTATCCACCCTCTAACGACTTAAATTTTTGAACGAATTGCTCAACATGGAATCATCAGAGCAAGCCATCAGATTTTCTAAATGTAACTCTCGCCACTGCCCATTTATGAAAATTGCACGCGTGTCAAGCCTATGACGAAATGACAATCTAGCCCGCACGGGACAATTGTATATATGTTCCTCTCTGAGAAGAGCTAACCTTTTAGACGACGAGGTGTTCAATGTATAAACACAGCATATTTGAATTCAAGTTGCATGCATCTAGTACTCTATATTTGAAGCTTGAAACTATAAATGGTCTAATTCGTCACTTTCCTTTCCAATTAAAGCCCGTTGAATTATAAAGCCTATTTTTGTAGCTTATATAGGTGAGTGAGAAGTTGAAATGAGAAGAAAATACATGGCACTGACAAAGTTGAGATGAACTTCAAACTCACCTCAAGAAAACTAATCTCTCTTTCCAGAAGCTGAACCTTGGCTAACTCTCGACGTTTCCCACTCAAATCTGGGTACTGCGGCGGCGACTTGGGCAGCGGTGGCACTGAACCAGTGCCGACTGAATCACCCATTTCTACAATATTTGTTCCACCAATTTTATTTTTTTTTTTCCCCTTTATAAATACTGAACACTACTCAAAATATATATTGGGAAAAACGACAGGCAAAGAGGTAAAAATCAAATATGGGTAAGCAATGAAAATGGAAAACTGAAACTTGCAAGGAAACAAGATAGGAAATTATTACTGGGATTTATGACTTTTGGGATAATTCCGAGGTGCAGACACAGAAAAAGCTCAGGCCTTGAAAGTTCTGCCACAGAGCCACTATAACAGCAAACCATGACAGAGCTACCAGTACAACTACTATAAATACATAATTAAATACTATATACAAAAGTTTATGTGGAAATGCCTATATGAGTAAATGAATTGTTAACTTATTTCACCGATGACCAACCTATAATTTACTGTTTTATGGGGTTTATGAGAATGAAAAATTAATATGAGAACCCAGAAGTTTTTGCTGCTCAATGCCAGGAGCAATAAAAATCGAGCTTTGAATGATTTGATATGGATTCAATTTCAATAGCTCATGTCATGCGAAAAGGACTGGTCTTGTATGAGTTTGACACAAAAAATAAAATGTGAATGAATTTAATAATTAAATAATATAAAGTATGTCTAAAATATAATAGTTAACCTACAAATAGAATAGGTTGTTTCAGACTAAGTCTTGTCGCCTTTGTCAAAAGCCTTTTCACATAGGAATCCGGATCATTATAGTCGACTTTCATCTATGTTCGATTAATTTGTCTCACAATCATAGAGATTTATATCATCACGCTTACGAGCAGAATCTTTCCTTTAGCCTATCTTCACACACCTCTTATGCTCTTTAGGAGGCATTTGCCCTAGATGAACTACGTTGTCGAAGAGGTCTACTTTTCCAAATGATCGGTGTGGCCATTAGACATCCTTAGACGAAAGAATGACAAGTTTCACTTTAAAATGGAGTTATCCACATTGAATGTGTTGGGTCGATTTTATGGAAGGTAGACAACAATCGAACCTCTTCCCAAGTGCTATTTCCTTGATCGAACTTGATTTAGCCTCCATTTGATAAGTGTGGTTTATAAATTCAATCAAAAAAAGTAAACATTAATTTCAATTAAAGATTTATGACTATTATTTATTATTATTCATACATTTTGCGAAATTTACTAATTTTTTATTTATAATCATTGATAAAGTTGTCAGACGAAGGCTTAGTGCTTGTTTGAGTCTTTTTTTGTTCAAAATGTATTTTAATGAAAAATTTCTGTTTAAAAAATGAAAAAAAATTCGATTTGTTTGTAATATTATTTTTATTAAACAATGTGTAATCAAAAGTAAAAAATAAAAATATATTTTGAAAATAACGATGGCTTAAAAGAAAAAAATACTTGAAGGACGTCGTTTGAAAAGAGTTTACTGAGAAAGAAATTAGGGTATGTTCGGTACAATTTAAAATCCAATTAAAATTGAAAATATGACCGTTATTTGGTCTCACTCATCTAATAAAAGTCAACAATAACGGCTAATTTTTCAATTTTAATCCAATTTTAATCTCCACCGAACACGTCCTAAGAGAGTGCGTAGAATGGCAGAGAGTCGATTTAAGGGTTGGGGAACATTGTACATCAGATTACACGTGACTGCGGGGTTGCGCTATTAATTGTACCATCATTCTCGTTTTTACTTTTTACAGTTTTTTTCAGAAAAAATAATCGGGCTCCTGATTTTTTCCCAATAATCGGGCCTGGCTCCGTCCTGTACAAGACAGGCCGAATTAAGTCAGTAATTGAACGGGTCAAGTTGGGTTAAGGGATACTGGACCTTCTGGTTAATTAAAGAGAAAATACATAACTATCTATCTTTAAAAATATACTTTCAAACTTAACAAATTTTCAAAAATCAGGTGATATTAATTAAAAGTGTCTTACTAGGTAAATATGCTAAGTTACATTAACATACAATTTATGGTTACAGTTATGCAATTATCGCAATCACATAATATCACAATGACAAATCATAAATTTTATATGTCACAACTTATTTATCAGTCACAAATTATCAAATTAATTGATCACGACTTATTTTTCGATCACAAATTATCAAATTAGTTGATAAAATGGTCCCTTATTCTCCCTCACCTCACCACCCGCTCTACCACCGTTGACACCATCTAAAACGTCATTGTTGTCTCAGATCCACCACCACTTGTATCAACAATCATCGCCACTTCACCACTACCTTATTTTTGGAACCTTATTTTTTATGTTGAAGGTCAAAAAATACATGTGAGTTTAATTTCCTCTTAATTAAGCATTATGTTAAATAATTAAATATACATTTCATTTTAAAAAATATTATATACACATTTCTCTTTTAATTTTTTTTTTTATATCAAGTCCATATTTGATACAATTAAAAAGGTCTAACAATTAATTTTAACCACACAATTTATGAAATTCACAGCGGTTAAGAATTAAGGAACGACAAAAATTCTCATTTTTATTCTTCTACTCATTTTCAATCACACATTTTTCAATAAAATAATATTTTACATCACATCAATAACTTTTTCAGCCACACATTCTCCATCAATATATTATTCCAAAATATATTCTTTCAAAATAATGTGGTTCAAACACACCCTATATGACATAACATGAAGTAACAATTCCAACACTAGAAGAACATAAGAACAGTTGGTAGAGGAATGCAGAATTTATTAATATGGAAAAAATACAATAATATTATATCTACAATATTGTCTAACTCTCTAAAAATCATTCGAAGACATATGAAAGTCAAGAATTTCATGGAGTATATATAAGACCCAAAAAGATATCTTTTAGATAGAAAGAGGATAAAAAACGAGCCAGAAAAATGGAAACAAAACTTTCCCAAATAAGGCCGTAGTTCGAGCAGCAGCCTCACGCAGACGAGTGGTGCGCGGAGCTCGAGTGGTAACCTGGGGCCAAGCGAGCGACAACCCAACGCTGCCAATGGCTCTCAAGCGCTATGTTTCAGTTCCAAAATTTATTTTTTGGCGCCTAGGTGCCCAGTTGTTACTCTAAACTTTCCATTGTCAACTTTTATTCCTTTTTTTAACTCATTTTTCAACAAAGACACGAACCAATGCCAAAATTTGGGTCACATATTCAACAACTTTTTAGCCGAATATTTAATTAACTTTTATCAAAATCTATAAAAAATCTGAATTTTATCTAAATCAAATGGGGATTAAATTTAAATTGATAAATTGTACTTGAGATCCTGAACCTTTTAAAATTATGACGATGGTGTCTTAAACATTTAATTTCTAGCACCAAGAGTGTCGAACTTTTCAAATGCCTGCACCAATAATTCTTTTTGGATGATTGCTAAAAGGTCGATTCTACATAAAATGACTATTTTACTCTTAATGCGATTTTAAAACAATTAAATAAAGAAAATAACTAAACAAAAATAAAAAAAGAAAAAGAAAAAAGAGTAGACTAGTAAGTAGTAACACTCATTCTCCTCTATCCGATATTTTTGTTTTTGTAGAAAATAACCCCCAATGTTTGTTTAAACGTTTATTATTGCAAATTATAGCTTTCCCAATACGTGAAGCAAGAAAATATTCTTACAAGAAAAATTGTTCAATAAACCTCTTCTCTTTATGATTATAATATATGTTCCAACTCCTCACTAGTCATTTTCCACCCAAACTCTTTTCAAACACGTCTTTCTAATTTCCCTAAATTCTCTACAAACCGCATCGTCTCAAAATCTATTAAAAATCTGATTTTTAAACGACGTGTCCATTTGTCGTGCTTCGTTGCTCATGTGGACACGAGAATATCGATAATATCATGTGAAAATTTCAATAAGCTACCTCTACCCCTACCTTTTAGATTTTAATCCGAACCAAACGGGCTATAAGAACGACGTGTCCATTTGTCGTGCTTTGTTGCTAATGTGGACACGGGAATATCAATAATATCATGTGAAAATTACTATAGAATGATTGAGACGTTAACTGAAATCAATTTCAACAAGCTACCTCTACCCCTACCTCCTAAAGATCAACTCAATATAGTCAAAATCAGTTGAGGAAATTGCATACATTCTATCACTAGAAGATTTTTTTGGTCCAAATATTCCCTAAAGTTATTAGGCAGCCAATTTTTCAAAAAGCGTGTGTTACCCTTTATTGAATTTCTTAACAAGGTATTTCTCTTGAACCAATACGATAAGGACTAGAATCAAATTAGCTTTTGTTGGTTCACCGCATATCGTATCAGTTTTGCTCTATCCCACGTTCTTTAGGTCCATCACCCCATCATCGATTAGCGTATTTTTCACTCTGGACGTGTTTGACAATTTAGACAAGTTTGGCTGTGCGTATTATACTAGAGAAGTTTCTCGTATAGTGCCAAACATTTGAATTTAGATACTATTACTTGCACTTTTACATTGTATAAATAGATAACTCTTATGGGACGCTATGAAACAAAAGATTTTTGTAAGACATACAAAGAAAAGAAATGGCTTCAAAACAAAGCATGATTCCTATAGTGAGCAAGGCCTTTTGTTCATTATCTGAGGTAGTTCTTGTTGTTCGAAGAAGGCCACATGTGGTAAATGGAGGAGGATTTGTGGTTACAGATTGTAAACAAAGAGCCATTTTTAGTGTTGATGGCTGTGGAATTCTTGGCAAAAAAGAAGAGCTTATTCTCAGGGATGCTAATGGAAATCCTTTGCTGCTTATACGACGAAAGGTACGTTATTTCTTGAACTGGGATCGTCGTTTATATGCCGGATAATGGACATCAGAAGAGTTTTTTTCTGTTTTTTCTTTTTTTTTGCAGGGAGGTATAGTTGAAGCAGTTAGCATCACAAGGAAATGGAAAGGGTACAAAAATGACTTTTTAGGGTCTCAAAAGCTGGTATTCACCTTGAAAGAGCCTAATACTTTGTGTCTATCAAACAAAAATTCCATTAGAATCTCTATTGAGTCAAAAGAGTTGAGCAATTATGGCAACTTTGAGATCAGAGGTGACTTCTCTGATAAAGATTGCAGCATTGTCAATTCCAGGGGCGACGCAATTGCACAGGTAACAGTCGAGTTATATTCTGTTCAACGTAAGAAATAAGTTCGTTTTAGCAAGTGATTAATGGATAATTCGTTAATGGTGGCAATGCAGATTGGTGTTCAGGAGGAGCTGGAGCAAGTGATGACAAGCAAGGATCTATACCATGTTTCGATAAAGCCAGGAATCGATCAGGCATTTGTTTTTGGAGTGATTGCTATTCTCGACTATATATATGATGGATCTACCAGATGCTAGTGGAATTATACTAACATTGAAGAATGTTTGATCGAGTTTAAAAGTCGACTTTTAAGCACAATAAATTGATAGTGTCACGGTATTAACAACATGGTTGTAAATTTTAATTTTTTGGGAAATTATTAATGTGATTGTGATTGGAAATTGGATTGAATTCTGTGAAAATGTGTGGATAAGATATATGTTTGTGTCCATTGAAAAACTCTTCATTATTTGTTGTTGTTAGACAAATTGCTGTCAAACGACCTCCCTGGACGATGATGAAAATATTGTTTAGTTCAGTCGGCATCGACCAAATGACTGAAAGTATATCGACACCACAATTTGGTAAACCAACCATATAACCTAGTTGGGCAATTGGAAGCAGCCTAATCTTAATTAGTGGAAATTACAGGAAACCGGACATTTTCTTTCACATTTTAAAAAGTCAGGTTTTCACTTTTTTTTTTCATTTATCAGGTTTTTATCATTTTAATTAAACAATTAATCTTTTAATTAAATGACGCGCATAACACGTTAATTGTGGGCTTCAAAATGGTTAATATCTCAACTTCCATATCTAATCAAGCCCTATTTTCTCTCGATCACCATTTCATCTCCACATTCCTCGCGCCCTCTCTCCACCACTTTCAGAAAACTTACGTGATAAGTCTCCACCCAATCTCCGGTGCATTCAATATTGTTTGTGAGAACTCATTCGGCAGTGATGCAAATGGAAAAAACAAACAAAGAAAAGAAGGTCACCAGAAAAAACAATCATCTGAGACTTGAAATTTCTTCTTTTAGAAATTGATCTTTTGAATAGAAGCTGCAATTTTTTTCTTCGATTTGGGCACCAGAAAACTTTACATCATTGCTTTCATTTTGTAAAACAATTTCTTCACTTCAGTAGCAATGTTTTGTAGCTGAAAATAACAATCTGTGACCAAATGAAAATAACAAATTAATTTGTTCTAGCTATCAAGTCATAGATTGGTATATCAGGTCACAGATATCCCATACTTCACTGGAAACATTTGCCATGTATATCTAGAAGTTACAGACAACAAATACAAGTTCTTTAACAGTTCTTTAGGTCATAGATTGATATATCAGGTCACATATTAGTATATCAGGTCACAGATACCCCATGCTTCATTGGAAACATTTGCCATGTATATCCAGAAGTCACAGACAATAAATAAAAGTTCTTTAGCAGTTCTTTAGGTCACAGGAGAAATTCTAGTGGTACACAACCCCTATGTTAAAGCTCAGGTCACAAATTGGTATATCAGGTAACGTATTGGTATATCAGGTCACAGATACCCCATGTTTCACTGGAAACATTTGCCCTTTATATCCAGAAGTTACAGACAATAAATAAAAGTTCTTTAGCAGTTCTTTAGGTCACAGGAGAAATTCTAGTGGTACACAACCCCTATGTTAAAGCTCAGGTCACAAATTGGTATATCAGGTCATGTATTGGTATATCAGGTCACAGATACCCCATGCTTCATTGGAAACATTTGCCCTGTATAAACAGGAGTCACAGACAACAAATACAAGTTTTTTAACAATTCTTTAAGTCACATTTTCCACTTAACCCATTTTCCTTGCATTATAGCAAAAATTTCATTTGATCACAATCATTGTTTACATATCAATGGATAGCTGGAACAAATTAACGGAATGTAAAAGATTATCTAAAATTGTTATGTCTACGGTCTAAGTTTGACTTAATGGAATCAAGCTACTACATCTTCTACGATTGTGACTATGTCCTCCACAATTGCAATGTGTATGTTCGGCACCAGCAATGGAAATTGTGACCTGAACTCCAATTCGCTCCAACACTACGAACAGAATTGTACTGTGTCCGGAGATTACCACCTCCGAACTGTGACCGGTAGTCCACCATATGAAACTATGTGATCGGCGACGACGGAATCTGACTTGTGACCGGATATCTCGTCTAATATGCCGTCAATTTTGTGCAGAATTAGAATCAGTCTAGGGATGAAGCAGAATTTGTAATTAGGGAGGTGTTTTGTTATATTAGGAAATTTTAACTGTACGTTTAATTTAAAGAAAGAATATTATTAGCTTAATTGTTAAATATAATTAATTAAATCGTGGAAAAACCTGAGTTTTGAAAATCTAAACCATCGGGTCTGATTTGTGATTTTGTGAAAGATAATACCTGACCCATGAATTTTTCCCTTTTAATTAGTGCTGCTCATGGCCCAACCCACACTTAGAGGGCTCTTATATGTTGATAGCCCACTTATTGCTCCTATTTGGGCCTTACCATTTCTTATTGGGCTTAATCTAAAATCATATCCAATCCTTATACATATCCCATGCTCGTTACTTTTGTTGGTGAGAGAATTATTCATAGCCTTTCTTTGAGAAAAAAACTGGCGGTCTTGGCTTTGTGCTACTATTTTTTCCTCCTCTCTTTTGCCTTTGTGGCTAACCTGTGGCTATAATAATCTTCATCCTAAGTTTCCTTTGGGGGCAAAACATAGAGCAACCGTTTGGCTTGAGGTTCTTGGCTTGGGTTTTCTTATTGTGGTGTTGATTGACCATTCTGAGCCCTGTATCAAGGTGCAAAGCAGGCAGTTATACTCCACAGTTGTATTAGAGTTCAATAAAATTGAAATAAGGATGTATGAGCAATGAATTAGTGGATCAAAACATGAAATAATCACACGAAATCAAGAAGAAGAACAAGTATTAACATCGTCTGCTGCCGAGTCACTGCCGCAGTTATACGACATGATGCTCAGCATGATCAAGTGTCCAATTGCCGAGTTAACTCTGAAACACAGATTCTGGCAGAGTTTGCTTGTGATCGGCGGTGTGTTAATTGACTACAGAGATGGGTTTTCTGAGGACGATTTGGAAGTAAAAGATTCGAGTCTGAATTGCTGGGCTTCGAGATATTGATAGAATTTAGAGAAGAAGCAGAAGAGTAAACGAATGCAGAAGTAGGAGACCTTCATCCTTGGCTGAGATCGCATTCTTGAAATTACGTTACGTGCTTCAGCTTCGCAAGATCATTTCCATCACCGGGAAAACAAAATCTTATAACCCTGTTTTTGTTCGATAAACCTGGTATTGTCCGAGACTTCTACACTGCACACGCAACGTGCACTCAAGTTCTTCTCCCAGAAAAAAATGATCAACAAGCAAGCAAGTGAACGCAAAAGTTGGTTTCATATTCATTTGTTGAAGACAATTTGAAATGTTGCACTCAACTATTGTATAGATAAACAACTGTACAAGGTTTTTCGTGGTCATCAAACTAAAAAGACTGACATAATCACTATGTTCCATCGGCCAAGTTCGTCGCTTATCTAGCTCTACACATCTTCCTAGACTGACCATTACAGAAGTCAACTTGAAACATGAAGCGATCCGTCCCCCATGGCAAGGCTTGCCCTGCAAGCGAGAAAGCTCAAGTAGATGATCATTAGGCCGACTCCCAACAATTTATTAGGGTACATGTTGCTTCCTGGTAACACGATTAGTGACCAAACAAGCCCTAAAACAAGAAAACCTAAAGTACAATACAAGCTAATATCTCTTGGAACTATGTAAGACAGTGGTTTGCTGGACCAAGCTCCAAGCACCAAAGAGAGACCTAAACCAACCAGTGTGTTGAACATAGGCCCAGCAAAGCATCCTGAAATTGCAATCTGCACGCCATCCCCACCATTCATCGCAATTGCAACATTTGACATCAAATCACCCATCGAGTTGCCCCATGCCAAGACAGTCAATGCCAGCAGTGACGGCTTGATTCCAAATATAACACCAAATGCCATTAGAAGTGCCACAAGCTCATTTGCGATAATGTAGAACCAGATAATGCTCATAAGGAATCCTCCGATAACCCATGGAATTAAGAATCTCCGAGGTGGATGATCAGCTCTGGTATATATAAAAGCAAGAACACCGAAAATGGTACCTGATAGAACACCAATAAGATACGCAATACCATTAGCTAGATTGCCCAGATTATCTTGAGTGTTCCAAAGGAAAGCCAAAAGCACGGGTGCAAAGGAGGCACTGGCCACGGCATAAGTCTTTGACCACCGTTCATCCTCAACTATGGGAATAGTCAGTCTTCTCGGGAGTGTCAATGGCAATTCGAGCAACGAACACAATTTAGAACACGAGAAAGACGAATTGTCATTGACCGTATTCTCTTCATTCCAACCCCATGAAGATACAGGATTCCTAGCCTTTACCCCTTCATCTGAATAGATTGCCACATTTGAAGCCCACACCCAGTGGGGCAGCTTAGATTCCTGAGAATCAGACTGAAGCAAACTGGTATGAATAGATTGATCCTCAACATTTCCACTAGAAATCACACGACCACTAACTGGTAACAAAAGTTGGGTGGACTCTAACTTCGACCTCGTGGCATGCTTCCTCAACAACTCATTTGCAGCGATACAAAAGACATAAACCACATATATCGAAAAAAATGCAATTGCAGCACCAATATTTACCTTGCCAACAACCAAAATGACAAGAAGAGAGACAAGTGCAAAGAGAAAGAAACACATGTCCCTCACGAAACATTTCTTATCAATTTGTATACTTTGCTCTCCAATGCATAAACACACCGTTCCCACAACAACACAAGTAACGAAAACAGCTCCACCCAACACACTATTCAACCCCACATCACCAGAATTGTTGCCCACAAAAGCTGCAATACTAGCAAACACGTCAGGGGCCCCATTCCCCAAAGGAAGCAGAGTTACCCCTGCAACCGTGGGGGACAATTTCAATAAATTTGAGAGCTTCTCCAGACAACAGCAGAAGTAATCGGCCGCTGTATTCCCCAATAAATAAAACAGAGTTACCAACCAAATGACTAGAACCAAATACCTCAAAGCTCTATACTTTTCCCAATCACAGTAAAAGAACTTAATGTAATTGAAAACCCCCCCTGAATTGCATTGTGGGTTGGCTTTCAAGTACTCACATTCAGTACTGTAACCTCTGTGCTCGTGTATTCCATAGCAGAGCGATGGACTCCTATTTGCCCTCAAAGCATTAGTCTCAAAACCCGAAGTTTTCTCAACGCTGTAATTCGACGAGTTAACACTATTTTCAACCATTTTCCTCCGAAAAACCTCAACCTGAATAGCATATTCACCGACTCCGTCGTCAAAGATTGTCTTGAGGGGAAGAGTTAAAAAGGGTTTCTTTGAAAATAGGCCTTGAAGAATTTCTTCTTGGTGGGAAAATAAGAAAAACAAAGCCAAAACACAAAACCCATTGAAAATTGCACGCAATATCAAACGCTTACGACAATATATTCGATTAAAATTCACCATTTTCAACACTAAACAGAAACCTATTCCACCAGATAGTGATTGATCACACAAGAAAAAAATTCAAAAAATTCAGGAAATAAGTATTCTTGTCGGCAAATAACAAGTCTAGGGCTTTAAATTAAGTCCCTAAAGACTACAAAAAGAATTCAGTTCCAATTTCATGAAATCTTGCAAAATATTAAACCCATTTTGAAAGAAATATGAAATTCTCTAAAGAAAGAGGAAAAACAAGAAAAGCCGACAAGGGGTTTTAAGTATTTACCTGAGAGTGAAGAAATTTCATTTGAGTAGTAGTAAGCGAAAGGAATCAATTTTTCTGGTGGAGTTATTGTAATAAATCAAGAATCATTGCAAAGGGCATCCGTGTGTACGCGGGAGAATTGGAAGGACGCTGACTCGTGACGCGTAGGAAAATCTGATGTACTTCGAACACGTGGTTACTTCTTGGAGAAGTCATACGATTTGCGACATTGGATCAATAATGAAATAAATGATTCGGTTGGTTGTTGAATTGAAAAAATATTAGAAAGTACTAAAAATAGAAAAATGAGTTAATTCATACGAATCATATTCATGCTTTGAAAATGGAAATTTACTGTCACGTGTGATTATGAATTTTCAATTCTTTAAAGTGAGGATTCTGGTTCCAACTTCCCTATTTATGTGAATCTTGAATTCCACTTGAAAGAAACCATCCATGTAGATTTTATAATTTTATGGGACGTTTGTCTGAATTGGTGAGAGATGTTAAGTTATTGATTATTCTATCTTAAGCTTTGAGTTACATGAAGTTCGAGGATGATTTTAACGTCGATATTAACATTTGCAATCACATAGAAACTCAAATTTACAAATTTAAGACCCATAATACACCACGTAAAAATATTGTTGAGTCGAGTCTAATTTTCCTTTTTAAAAGCTATATATTCTATACATTAACGTGGAGTGGATAAAAGGTCAACAATTGAACCGAGGTTGAATTAGTTGAAGTGATCAATATTCATTTCCGAGGGTTTCTTATGTGATTTTAAAGTGGTTAAAGTTTTCCTAACAACAATCTTGTTACACAT
Source organism: Fraxinus americana (assembly GCA_035079005.1). Lineage (NCBI taxonomy): Eukaryota > Viridiplantae > Streptophyta > Magnoliopsida > Lamiales > Oleaceae > Fraxinus > Fraxinus americana. The sequence goes on along the minus strand of CM068715.1, from coordinate 31,248,152 downwards.
ACATTTTAGTTGACATTTTGTTTTACATTGTATTATATAACACACAATTTTATCATTGATTTCTTCAATACCAAAAACAATCGATGACATTGATTTTGCCACATATTCAAATGTCATCCAAGTTGTACATACATAATGTACAAGTAGTATAAGGCCTTGTTTGATGTTAACTATTTTCCATGTTCCAAGTTCCAACTTTTTGGTTGTTTGATAGCCAAAATTTTCTGTGCAATTGGTCCACCCCCTCCCGTGACCCTCTGTTCCATGTTTTCATTGAATCCACTTTGGTGGGAAAATGGTTATCTAGTTATATAGTTTTTTTTTTTTTTTTAGCAATGGAAACAAATTCAATTCCCGATTGTAAATTTTTTTTTTCCTTTAATGGACATTTTCATGGAAAATAAAGTCAAACGAATACCAAGAGATCCAAAATTTCAACATTTTTCAAATGAAAAATTATACTAATCAAACACAATTAATTGACAATTTCCGAGAAAATAAGTTTTAAGCAATTATTTTCTCTGGAATTCGTTTTCTTTCCACTCATTTTCCATTCCTGCAATCAAACGGAAGGGTCCGTTTGATTCAAATATGGAATTTACGTCAAAAGAAAACGAATTGCAGGGAATTGAATTGCATAGAACTTATTTTACTAAGAATTGTCAATTAATTGTATTTGATTGGTATAATTTTTCACCTGTAAAAATGTTGAAATTTTCCATCTTTTGGTGTTTGTTTGGCTTTGTTTTTCACGAAAATTGTCAATTAAAGGAATATTTTTTTTACAATTGGGAATATAATTTGTTTCTATTGCAAAAATAAATGGAAAACCAAAAACCACCTAAAAGATGGGAATTGAAATTCAACTAAAACCAAGAAAAGGGATCGTGTGATGGCAAATGTAGAAAACTAATTCTTGGAAGAAAAAAAAGTGTCATCAAACACGACAAAAGTGAGAAATGGAATTTCAATTCCAATTCCATTTCCATTTCCATTTCCATTTCCCATGAAAAAAATGGCCTTTCGCCCTAATTGTTTTCCTAATGGACAGGTAGGGTTACTTCTTGTCGGAGTCATTGATTTGGACAAATTACCATAATTATATGGTCAGTTGGTGATGACTTGAAAAATATAACGTTACTAAAATAAAGTTTATTCATATTACATGTCAAATGACTTTAATTTGAATCTTATTAATTAATACAAATTAAAATTTCTCGGTATTCATATTTCATAATCCTATTTTTCTTCGACAAGTTATCTATTTGAAATCGACATGAATAGCTTGTTGCACGACTTTTTATTTTTCATTTTGCTCTTAACCCACTCAAGATTGGCACGTGTGCTAGAATTTCATAGTCGTGGGTGAATATGGAGTCATATTCAAGTTAAAATTCTTTGGCATTTCTTTTTTGGTACAACCAAAAGTCATTTTTTAGTATTTCTTTTCATTTTATATTTGAAAACAAATTTCAACATCTACGTTTCCTTTTTGGTACAACTAAAGAAGCTTTGAATTTTAAGATTTGAAGATGAAAGGCAACTTGAACTAATAAAGTTGGATGCACCATTTGAACTAAATTAGTTGAGCTCTTAATTTTTAAAGGGACGGATCATCCGTCGATGTAGAAAAAACGATCAAAGAAAATTCAACCCCGAAGAATAAGACAACATGAATAAAGAGCTAGCTATTTTTCCAATTTTAAAACTATTAATTTCGTTCTAACCTTTACAATTTTTTTGCGACATAACAAGGCTTCACACCATTGTTACTACGTTTTATTATCAACAAATGAAGTTAGACGTGAAAATCTTTTGACTTATTTCTATTTGAGCTTAAAATAAGCCTACTCACCATTTAAGCGTCGTATTTGAATGAGCTTTCGGCGTATAAGATAGTTTGAATATCTTCCAACATGATCCATGTCCAGAAGTTAGGAATGTCTCCCAATTTTCCAATTGTGTTTTGCTTGCCTTTCCAAGCAGGCAAGGAACATAATTTGGGGACACAAGTGTAGCTTTTGAGGGCAAGGACTACGAAACTATGGGAAGCATCAAGGCATTCTGGTATTTTATTTGAGGAGCATCGAGATTCTTAATCCCTATGTTTTACCACTACAAGAAAATTCAGCTTTTGCAACGTTTAAAAAACGTTGCTAAAACCTTTTTGCAACGTTTTTGCATGTGTTGCAGGCTTCAGTGTTGCCGTAGACCATAAGGATACGGCAACGTTTATACACCGCTACAAAAGCTAAATACAAACGTTACCGTTTCGTTTTTGCAACGTTTAAAAAACGTTGTTGAAGGTCATTTGCAACGTTTTTTAAACGTTGCCGTAGGTCTTTGGAAACGTTTAAAAAACGTTGCCAAAAAGGTTGCAATAAGTTATTTTTCGCAACATTTTTTAAACGTTGCTAAAAGTGAGATTTTTCGCAACATTAAAAAAACGTTGCTAAAGGCGAGATTTTTGGCAACGTTTCAAAAAAGTTGCGAAAGGTCACTTTTTGCAATATTCATTTAAAAAACGTTGTCATAGACCTCTTTAACAACATTTACTCATCTAAACGTTGCAATAGACCCCATTTAGCAACATTTAATGAATGAATGTTGCCTTTTAAGTGTTGCAAAATCCCATTTTTCTTGCAGTGTACGTACTTGCTTGTGTTAGGACAAAAAAATGCTAACAAATGCATAGTAGGGGTTATTATGCAAACGTCAATTCTAGGTGATGTCGTCTGAACTAGTTTTGTAATTTGGTCTAACTAACAACTAACCGGGAAGATTGATATAGTCACCCTATCCTTCTGGGTCGGGATTATTGGTTTTTCGTTGGTTGTTTTTTCATCTCTATTATGTGGTTATGACCTTTTGTTAATGAATAATATCATCTAATACCAGTTGTGTTGAACATCGATATATATGTCAACATGTCATATGATCTACTGAATAGGTTATAAATCCTTGTATTTGATTGAACTTATACACTATGTTTGACACCCATTTTATGGGAATGAGAATTTTTGGAATAGTGATTGATGGGAGAATGTATGGTGAAAAAGTAATGAAAAATTTTAGATTTGTGTGTAATATTATTTTATTGGAAGAATGTGTGGTTGAAATGAAAAAAAAAAATGAAAATGAGAATGAGAATAGAATGGGTGCCAAACAGGGGCATAATTTAATATCACTTCCTGTCATCTAAATTGATGTTAAACATCAGTGGTACTAAATAGTATTACCATTTATTCATTAGTTTCTTCATTCTTTGTCGGACTAAAGTATTAAGAGGAGTGAAAGGTTGATTGGTGCAAAATCCCATACATATTAGACATGTTGCGCAAACCTCCCTATTGGAATTAGCACAAAAGGTCTCTATTTAAAATTTTTAATGTGGTATACTCTTACCCCATTTTCTTAATAAAAAGTTGTGAAATAACTAATGTAACATCATATTTAAATAAAATAAAAATTAAAAAGGGCAAAAAAATTAAAAGCTAATTGCAATTATAGTCCATTTTTTAAAAAAAAGTACAAAAGAGCCACAAATAAATTATTAAAAATTAAGAATAAAAATAAAAGTTTCATTCCTCTTCCACTACTCTCTTCCCACCACCACCTCTTTCCACAACAGTCGTCGCGGTTTGAACAGTGGTGGATTTAATATTTTGAGTGAGCACGAACGGCCGTTAACAACCGCAATAATAACAAATGCTGTGAACTAAAATTACTTATATCGTAGTTCGAATTATAAGTGTGGGTATACTTTATCTACTAGTATAATAATGTTTATTGAGTAACAATTTGAAATTTGAAAATAGGTCCAATTATTTACTTTCTTGGCTCTATTTGCTAATAATTTCAATCCAACAAAACAATGACTATTTTAAAAGGTCAATTTTAGTTAAAAAGTTTTAAAAACAATGGGGTATTTCATAATTATTACTTATATGACCAAATGAACCACTGGAGTATCATCTAATACTATATTAAAGAAGGATATCTACAGCAACAGTATTCCTGCCACTTTAAGTGCAACAGTGTTGCCGCTGCTATCACTTGACTTTTGATTGGAATGAAAAAAGCACAATAATATATATTTTGAATTCAATTTTTTCCTTTGCACATTTTCAACTCTCACTCTTTTCCATCTTTAACTCTCACTCTTTTCCATTCACTCTTCAAGTTCAAGTTCAAGTTCAAGTTCGGGTACAGCCCTCTCACTCTTTTCCATTCATTCTCAACCTCATGTAAGAGATAGGCGTTTTATTAACTTTTTTTTATTCATTTTTTTGTTTTGGCAATCCATATACAAGAAAATTTTTAATTTCTATTTACTAAGATTATTTCATAAAGGAAGGGAAAAAAATTCTCCAGCTGATTTCGCGCATGGAGCTGGCCGTGCAGAATGGAGCTGGACAGCCTAACTCCGTCCATAACGGAGCTGGGCAGCTCCTTTCTGCATGGAGACAATACCGTGCTGTCTCCGTGCAGAACGGAGCTGGCCGTAACTTTTAATTTTTTTTTACACTAGACTTTGTAATCTTCAAATGTAAAAAAAAAATGCGACGGTTTGAATACAGATAATACCATATATATAATGTATAGTTTAAATTTAAATTTGTAAGTTAAAGCTTTCTGTTTTTAGATTTGAAAATTTAGCTTTGTTTCTTATTTCTATTTGCAGTAAGATGGCTGCCATCATAGATATGCTCACAGACATCGTTCCTACCAAAATCGAGTGGGCATTCTGTATTCGCGTTGTTAAACTTTGGAAAATCCTACATTTGGAAAGCTCGATGACATTTACAGTTTGGAGATGGTATTGATCGACAGAGATGTAAGTATATGAACTGTAATTTATTCTTCATTCTGAAAGTAATTTGTATTTGCATTTGATTCTGAAGGTCATTTGTATTTGCATTTGAAAAGAAAGAGAAAAAAATAAAAACAATTCATCAGTATTGTAATATAAAAAACCGTGCTTCCTTTTTGCCATTAACAGAGCTTTCAAGACTCCATCAAAGGCTCTCCACCCACTTTTTACATGAGATAATGATGGGGATTAGTAATGAAATATTAGTCTATTTTATAAGATTATTAGTCTATTTATTTAATATTAATTGTTTAATCCTAATTTATGTAGATTATTAATGAATTTGATGTGGAATATGTGATGCCAGGGCACTAGAATTCATGCATCTATTAAACGCAACTTGATCAAGACATTTAAGCCCAAAATCCGTGAACGACTTTTATATCTTATGCGTGACTTCGTCATTGGTTACAACAATTCAAAGTACAAAGCTTCCAGTCACAAATACAAGCTGAATTTCATGATGAAAATATATGTCAATGAAGTTGAAGATAGTATCTTTCCATACCATATTTATGATTTTATTTCGTTTGGTAATCTGTTGTCAGCTTCTGAAATAGATGAAAACAAGTTGATTGGTAATGTTTAATTTTAACATGTCATGTCATATTTTTTGGAGTTCCAGTTTAAAGAGAAATTGATTCACAATTTTTAATGTTAATCGCTAACGGAGAATACATCAATATTTCTGTTTTTAGATGTAATTGAAGAAGTTGTTGGCAATGATAGAGTCCATTCAAAGGAAATCTCTGGGAGAAGTACAAGAATGATTGATATTTTACTACAGGATACTGAGTATGTCGTTCAATATCCATGTAGTCCAATGGTAGCTCATAATTGTTATCTAATTACGACGATTAACACTTACCGCTTCTTATGCAATTAGATGCAAAATACTTCATAATTTTAAATCAAAATATACACCACATAACTAATTATATGCAAATAGATAAATGAAAGAAAATACATTTGGAGGTGGTGGGTTTGGGGCGATTTAAAAAAAAAAAAATTCGTGTCTCCATGGAGACACATGGAGACAGACACCGTCCGTGTCTGCGTTCTAGATGGAGACACAGGCGGTATCTCCTTCAAGCATGGAGACATGAATTTTTTTTTTTATTATTAAAAAAAACCATCCCAAACTCACCGTTTACTTTTGCACCACCCCCAAATGTATTTTCTTTCATTTGCATATAATTAGTTACGTGTTGTATATATTTTTATTTAAAATTATGAAGTATTTTGGCTTGAAAATCAATTAGCATATGAATTGTTTGTCACTTGATATAAATATAAATTTGTCCACGCCCGTGTCTCCGTGCACCACCCCACATGTATTTTCTTTCATTTATCTGATTTGCATATAATTAGTTATGTGGTGTATATATTTTTATTTAAATTTAAACTATGAAGTGTTTTCCATCTAATTGATTGTATGTTTATCATTAGAATTGTTTGTAGTTAATATAAATTTTTACATCGTGCGAATATATCATTAGAATTGTCTAATATAAATTTTTACATCTCAGTGCATACATATCATTATAATTCTTTGTACTTAATTAAATTTTTACATCTCACCGTGCATACATATCATTAGAATTGTTTGTACTTAATATAAATTTTTACATCTCACCGTGCATATTGTTTGTACTTAATATAAATTTTTGCATCTCACCACGGTAAAATATTAGTTTTCGAAAAAATTGAATACAATAAGAGTGTGTTTGGTAGGGATTTTTGGGGAAAGAATTGATTTTTGAATATTGATATGATGGGAAATGTGTGGTTGAAAAAGAAGAAAAAAGTATTGATGTGATGAAAAATATTATTTTATTGAAAAATGTGTGGTTGAAAATGAGAATTGATTTACTGTAGAAAATGAAAATCTGTACCAAACAGGCCCTAAATACATTGACCCAAAAAACAAAAAAGAAAATAAAAATCGAATATAGGCGAAAAAATACATTGACCAGCGAATCCTGCACATGGCCGCTGGAGCTCGCCGGACACTGGATCCACCGCTGCGTCTGAACTCACCACGACAAGAAAAAAAAATTACAAAACCTAATTTTGAATTCTATCTTAAACAACCATATTTTGTGAGTATATATATATATAGAGAGAAAGGGGTTAATTGTTGATCCTTGTATGACAGCAATGGCCATATCTCCATCTCTTGCCAGTGGAGAAAAGAGGCACTGGTGGCTTACCAATAAAAGGTACTTCAAATCCCGCAATCATGAAATTCGGTTGCCATGTTTAACATTGAATTCATTCTTTTTAATTTGTATTCTCACTTGTACTGACCCATTAATTGATTCCTGAAACGCAGATGGTGGAGAGATAGGTAAGGGAGGCGAAAATGTTAATTGCAATGCCATTTCTTTTCTGCCTTCTTCCTTAGTCTCCTCTAACGTCTGGATGCGGCGTTGGCTCTTTCGCCACGTATGGAGGTTACATTAGAGCTCAAGACGCGGTGTTCTATTTATCTCCGCCGGTTTAAGGAAGTTACTGATATGTTACAGGATTAAATTCCGAGCCTAAATTAGGCATAGTTTTTTTTTTTTTTGTGAAATTGGCACATGACGCTGAGGCTGCAGCGGTACAGATGTAAAATTATTTGGCTGGAAATGTGGTGGGGGAATTGGCTGTGGTTGTGGTAGGACATGCCCTGCCAACCCAGTTCTTTCAGGTGGTGGCGACATCAGTTGAGGGAACTAGATATGCGATGGGTTCGACAACATGGCGACAGATTCCTGCATCAGTTTGACCCAATTGTAGTAAGATCGATGGATTAGGTTGATAAATTGTTGAAATTTGGTATTATTGCTAAGTTAGCTAAAGTAACAGTGGTGTGGGCTTTCAATGTATTTTAACCACCGAAATGATGGGAAGTGAATGGTGGTGGTCGTGGGAGAGAAAGGAGGAAGATGAAGTGATTTTTTTTCTTTTATTTGGGGCTAGTTTGTACTTTTTTAAAAAATTTGGATTATAGTTGCAGTTAATTTTTTATTTTTATTTTATTTTATTTTTGTTTTATTTAAATAGAGGATATATCACTGAAAGTTTCAAACGGAACCTTTTGTATTAATTCCAATTGGTATGGGGTTTTACGTAGGATGTCTAATAGGTAAGGTGTTTTGCACCAATCAGCCGGAGTTAAATGCTTTAGATGCCATTTGTTTGTTTGGCCCTGTTCCACACTACTTGCGCTGCGCACACTATGGAGATAGCCCATTATGCGCTACACATTCATGTTACTAGGGTGGCATCCTCAAGAATTGAACCATGACCTCATTTGCAGTAGTTTTAAGGAAAATCCTGGTATCGGTTGTGAACAGTGTACGAACTAGGGCCAAACACACAAATGACGTTCAGATAAGAGGATCGAACTGACTTTTCTTTTTCAAATTCGATAAATGTTGGTTGATCGTATATTTCATTATAGTTCTATGAACAAAATGTTCATTAATCCTAAAAAGTACTAAAAGTGGATTCTTGTCTATCAAACCAGGTTTCCAATGATATTGCATTTGTCTTTGTAATATAAACTAGATTGACATTCTGTATGAGTGCAAAATAAATGGCATTTTTATTAGTGTCCTTCGCACGACTGTTTCTAAGTAGTCTATGTTTGATGCAGCTTATCCACGAGTCTTTCTCACTACTTCTCTTCACAAGATAAAGCTTGTGAAGGTCACAAATTTTCATGGAAGCTACACATTTTGTGGAGGAACAAAAGGATCAGACTGAAGAAGGTGATGAAGCAGAAGAGGATCAAGTGGCTGATGATGGTGAGTTCTGCATTTATTTTCTCCCCCCTTTTCCCGATTACTCTGATTATGTACTTTATTATTTTTGTCAAAGTTAGCGTAGAAGACGATGTTAACAGCAAGGAAGATTATGCTTATAAATATATCCAGGTGCAGGAACTAGAAAACGAAACAAAAGAAGGAAGTAGAGTGGAAGGCATTCTCATTTAGTGTTCTTTATTCAAATTTGCCTTCAAATTAGGCATAAAAAGTCCAAAAAACTAAAATTTACAGACCCTCTTTCGGGCTAAGTGGAAGCCTCCATTTTTCATGCCAAAAGATATACACTCTTGTCTTTGATGGAAACCCATTATACCACTCCTCTGTTGCTCTAACAGTTAAAGGCAGCCATACATACCTTGAGTTACTCAAATCAGATGGATTCCACCTATCTGCCATGAAAATAAATGAACCCGGAATCTCCCCAGGCATCGGAAGCACGAATGTACTTTGAGCAAAAAACGTAGCAATCCGAAAAACTGCACTGGCTCCAATGCACGGGTTCCGTATGGTCTCCCACGGCCCCAAAATAGATTTTGCCCTGTGCACTAGTGCCTCATTTGGTGTCCAACCACTGCATCCCGATGTGACCATGTAGTAAACCCCCTTATGCTTGAACAAAGCCGGGGCTTCCCGGTGCTGTCCAACAAGTGTCTTAGCCATGACATTTGTCACATCAAGATAATCTTCACTAAGCGGACCAATATGAAGTTCCTTATTCCGAACAGAAGAATATATCAGATATGCTACCCCGTCGTCGTCTTTGAAAATTGTCATGTCCCGGCTATCGAATCCGTGAGGCCTTAAGCTATAACGATATTCAAAGGGGCCAGTAGGGGAGTTGCTAATGGCTATCCCGACGGAGGCTTTGGTGTATGTGGCATCATCAATATGCATCCACATTACATAAATACCTGTCTTCTCATTGTAAATCACTTTAGGCCTCTCCAGCACATTCAACTTGTAGAGATCATGTGTCGAATTCTTTTCCTCCCCGGCTAACACAATCCCTTCGTTTTTCCACGTCCACAGGTCCTTCGAAGAGTAACAACCTACACCGATAATGTCAACACGTGCTGTACCTATTCCTCCAGCTCGATAAGTAGGACCGTTCTTATACTCACCATACCAATAATAAGTCCTTGATATCTCATCATACAAAATACCACCCCCATGAGCATGAATAGGATTTCCATCAGTATCCAACCATTCACGCCCTGGATAATAGTACAAGCTACCGTTGTCCAGATCCTTTCTTGGATCTATAGGATCTACAAGAAATGCTCGACTAGGGAAGAATATGTTCCTGAGTAACGATGATTGATTGAGGAATTCATCAAACAGGTTGACCTTTTGCCAATCTTTTAGTCCATACGGTGGGAGAAGGATCAACTGCTCCGGCTTCACCAGTTCATGGAGGAGAGGATGGAAGTCCGGGAGCATAGTCCGCTTTATGTTCCCTACATTGACATAAACTTGAAATACAAACGAATATATCTGGAAGATAAGAAAACAGCACACCAGGCCGCAAGCCATCCTGCGGCAGCTGCATCGGGGTCCAAATACCGATCGAGCCATGAAGAGAGCACAAGTTATTAGGCACAAGTAGTGCTATTGCTATATCCTTTCACCATATCAATAAGAAACCACCTGTCATGTGATACTGGTAGAGGGAAACACAATATTTACAAAAACCTTTGATCTGAAATCCAAATCCGTTGACCAAAATCTGCATTATTGATCATGAATTGTTTGTAATATGTTTTGAGCCTTAAAATAATCCATATATGTCAGCTTGTTCTTGGATCTCGAGGCATTAATTATAGAATAACGCTAAGCATGACTTTGAACATAAAAAGTCTTCTCATTTCTGTCTTTATACTACATCTGTTGGGGGTCTAAGTGCATTGCTAAGTGCATTGTTAGGTGACTCTCCAATATGACTGTTGGTGGCTGCAATTGTCAAGTAATGACAACTATCCATTTTAACCTTTCGGCTAAATTTTAGGTAAGACGTTTGTCAATATTTTCAAACATTTCCCAAAAGTTAGTTTATGTGCTTCTTTGCCGTTCACAGCAACGCAAAAGCACGGTTCCATCATGCACTGCAGTTATTGGTGTTGAAGTAGTCAGGTGCAGCCCACGGTTGGCCAGTCTTCGTAGAGTGCCTGGCCTTGGTATAGTCTATAGAGTAATAGTGTAAGAGCATCTCCAATAGTGATGTAAATTGGTATCTCCATAGTCACTTTTGTATTCTCATTTACGTCACAAATTTAGATTTTGCTCAAAGGGAAATATCTAAATCCACTTTTTTCTTGTGCACGTAAAAAATGATGTAAATTATCTTCTTCTTCTTCTTCCTTTTTTTTTTTTAACATTTTATGCCGGAAAGTGCAATTTGCATTTCCTTTACATCTCTCCGTTGGAAAGATTTTTGGCCACTTTGAAGATCTAAATCACAATTTAAATGTATTTTACACCACGATGATGCTCAAAAACTAAAATTTGAATGGGAAAAAAAATTGAAACAATAATACAAATTGGGCCTGGGCAGTGGATAGGGTTGGACCTGACTATAGCCCGATCCAACCCATGCCAGATTAATAATAAAGAAGATTTTTGGGAAAAAATTACAGCTCAGGTATAATCTATTCCAAATTTAAAATTCAGGTCCCAAAGTTTAAAATTGTAAAAATCAGATTTTTTTGAATTAATTAATTATATTTTAGAATTATTATATTAAATTAAACATTTAACTGTAGTATAATAAAATTAACCCACACCACCCCACCCCGCCTCCACCACCCCCATTGCTCCGGCTACTACTCCGGTGACCGGCGACCACTCCGGCCTCCGGTGATCGGTGACCACTCCGACGACTTTTTCGAGGTCACAGATCAAAAAAATTGCAGGTCACGGATTATTTAGAGGTCACAGATAAAAAAATTTGTAGATCGCAGATTATTTCGAGGTCACAGATTTAAAATTTTATAGGTCACAGATTAATTCGAGGTCACAGATCGAAAAAATTAAGGTCACATATCAATACTGATAAAAAAATTACAGGTCACAGTTACTTCGTAGGTCACAAATCAAGAATTTTAAGGTCACAGATAATTTTTCATAGGTCACAGATTAAAAAATTCAAAACTTGTACGGGTCACAACTCTATTTCAGCGAGTCACAATCCCAATTTCTAGGTCACGGACACCCACCTATGTCACAGATTGAAGAAATTCAGTGAGTCGCAGTCACCATTCCTAGCTCACAAACACCCGCGACCGATTCAGCGAGTCACAGTTACCAATCCTAGGTCACAAACACCCGCGACCGCTGCCAACCACCATCAAAATATTACATCCACGTAACAACCACCGCCAACACGACCACCGCCAACAAAATCACTGCACGACCACCGCAAAACAAACATCCAAAATCTGCACAATCTTCACAACCACCAAAATCTGCACAATCACCACCACCACGTTTACAAAACACCAACCTCCAAAACTCACCTCCACCACCACGTTTACAACAACCCCAACCACCGCACGCACAGCAGGTCAACACCATTAATTATACTACTGCAACAAATTGATTCAATAGTAGATGTAGAAAATGCCAACTTACCTACTGATCGTTCCTCAATATCGGCCATTTTCATACAAATTTGGGAAGGGCAACGCAGCGACTGAGAGCTTCTGCAGGTAGAGAGAACCCGCGGCAGTCGTCGCACGTCGCAGTCACAGAATGTGCAAGCGGCGTCTCGCTGCGACGTGCAGCAGCGTGAGACGCTGCTGCGAATCGCAGCTCATGACGTGCGGCGTCATTTCTTGTGACCCCATCAACTGCGCCGCTGCCAGGGGAGGGTAAGGTGGGGGAAGGGAAGGGGAGAGGGAGAGGGAGATGGCAGGGAAGGGGGAGAGGGAAATGACGCGGGGGAGGGGAGGAGAGGGGAATAGGGTTTGGGAATTGGGGGTGGGAATATTTATTTTAATTTAAAATATTATTATTAATAATAATCGCGAAATTAAAACCTGATTATTGATTAAATAACCTATAAACCTGATTTTCAAAAACATCAAATTAAACACCTGGTTTAGTCTAATTTTATGTATAGGCCCAATAAAGAATAAATGTAGACCGAAAATTCTATTCCAATTTGAAAATAGCCTAAAATTTATATTGACCAAACTAATTTCTACTAATTGTCCTGAAAAGCCCAAAAACTAATGATTTATCAATGAAATAATAATAATTTTTCAAAGGAGGAAACAAAAAAATTCTGCATTATTGTTAGGAAGAATAATATAAATTAAATCGTTTGGGACAATAGCTTGGGACCAATAATACAATTTCGCTTTACGTATAAACTTTTTATTCAAACATGGTTGAGTACATAACTTTTTTTATGCGAAAGAACTTACTTATTTTAAAAATATGTAAAAATAAATTTCTGAATCCGCCACTGATTGCATATGTGTATGATTAACCACATTTTTCAAGATATGTAAAGAATTGGATGTATTTTCCCCTTAAATTGATGACCACCGTATTTTCTCAGTTTTCTCCCGTTTTTAGCGTATTTGTCAAAACATTTCAAAAATAAAAGTAATAAATTTGGCCCAGCTCACTTTGGGATCTGCCCAAGAGTTGAAAAGGGCCACAGAGATACTTGGTAGGCATTGCTAATCCCCCGTTCGACCGTCATTTTTTTTCTTGGAAGAATGAATTTTTGAATAGTTAATTTTTGGAGTATGTATGGTTAAAAAGTAGAAAAAAAATTGAATTTATTTGAAGAATTTTTTATTGTGAAAATATGTGATTAAAAATGAAGTTTTGACATGTGTACACCTACAGCCCCTCTCACAATAGGAGAGTCCCACGATTTTTTTTTTTTTTGTTGAATTAAGGAAAAATTGCAGTAGCGGTATTAAACATTTCATTAAGTAGCAGACTTTGCCCAAATATTTCATTTGTGCCATCGACGGTACCAAACCTTTCAAAATACTGCAGCTGAAGTCTAAGTAGATGAAAACTATTAGTTTGATCGTTAGTTAACCAAAAATCAAAAGTTTCATCAAATGTTGATTGATTTTTGGTCAATCTAACAGTTTTCATCCACTTGGACTCTGGCTGCGACATTTTGAAAGGTTTGGCACCGGGGTGACACAAATGAAAGATTTGGACAAAGTCTGCTAATCAATGAAAGGTTTGGTACCACTGCTGCAATTTTTCCTTAAATTAATCTACTTTGCCAGAAGAAATTGTCTAGAAGCAATGTCAAAAGATGAGTTGGAAGGAAATGATTGGATGAAAAAGCTGACTGTATTTTAAACTATCCAATAATAGAATGACATGTGGCAATTATGTAAGTCATAATGTAAATCTTGATGTACGTATAGCAAGATTATTTTTTAATTGCTGTGGGCCCCCTATTGTGAGGGGATGTACACCCCGGTGTTCAAATAACAAAATCAAATGAGTACGAGAAAAAAAAAATTAAAAGGATAGTTACCAAGTATGGGCTAAATTTTGGACCTACCACCTGTATGTGGGCACTTTGCAGCCGGTCCTACCTGACCCGATTGACACCACTACGATGCCCGCCCTGGTCAAAGAAGGGTGCAGTCCAATGGAGTCTGGTTTTGCTCTTTGTCCAGGGCCACGTCACTGGACGAACACGTGTGCCCTGTGAAGTGACGGGGCCTGTCACTAGCAAAGCCCAATGGAGTCATTTGGTAGAAAATTTAGACTTCCTTACCATCTTATCCTTATAAATTCGGACCATGCTAGTCGTACACGGGGTTTACACCCCCGTTTACTTGGCCCCACCTGCGCCCCTCACAATAGGGGGGGCCACGATTATTTTATTCATCTTGGGCCCTCCCCTCGTGTGAGGGGATTTCAAATAGGGGTGTACAACCCTGTGAACGAATGGTTTTACCCTATAAATTCAAAGCCTTCTTGCATCACAGCCTCCATTGAAGTTAGTGTCATGGACAAGAGAACATGTTCAGTCATTCTTATAGTTTGTGCGTTGGCAATTGCCCTCCAAGTTTTTGTCTTAATCCCATTATCACCTGATATTCTCCATCTTCCTCCAACCTCTTCGACTTTGCTTGCCCCATCAAACAGCAAGTTACAGGTAAATACCTTAATTACACTTAGTTTTGTGAGTGTATTACCAATGGTGATGCCGGTAAACTGTAGGAAGTGGATAAACTTGGAGAAGGGCTTTTGAAGAAACCAGAAGCCATTGCTGTGGACAAAATGGGAGTTCTTTATACAGCTACAAGAGATGGTTGGATCAGAAAATTGTACAGAAATGGATCATGGGACAATTGGAGGCATATTGACAGTGATACTTTACTTGGAATAACTACAACAGCAGCTGGTGATCTCGTTGTATGCGACGCAGAGAATGTACGAGAAATATGATCATCTGTACATCTCCAAGTTCATTTTTAAAGTTGTTGGAGAAACGACATATTTATTTATTTTAACTCTCTCACTACGAATGATGATGCATAGGGTTTGCTCAAGGTTGGAGAAGATGGGGTAACAATTCTTGCATCCCGTGTTAATGGTGTCAAAATAAGGTAAGATCCCATCTAATTCATCTTCATCATGTGTATGAAATACTTGTCCTAACATGAAATCTTTCATTTTCTTTTCTTCGAAATATGCTGTCGTCCAACTACCTCATCTTAAACCACTGGACTTTTCTTCAGTTCTAGTTTAGTCCGTTTCATATTACCTATGAAACTTCTTTAAATAGTTTCTAGTTTCTGGTTGTTTTCTGTTCTTGATAACCCTGAGAGTTAGAACTCCAGTATTAGAGTGAGTCCCCTTGGTCTTAGTGGGAATGTGGGATTAAGGATTCCTCACATAGAAGTAGTTTGTTCAATTCCAGTCGCCAATCCCGTATCAAATTAGGTCTCAAATCGAGGCTGCTGCTTCAGATGATGTGACTTTTCAGTTCGTACTTGATTTCTAATGATAAACTGGAACCAGTGAAGAAATGAGCCGTGCTTTTGGGCCAGGCTCATAGCCAGGCCCAAAAACAGGGCGCCTATGTGGCGCCCCCCTATAGGAGGGGGGGCTGAGCCTGGCCCAGGAGATTTTTTCGTGAAGAAATAGGAGAGCTCATCTCAGCTAAGGAGATTTTTTCGTGAAGAAATAGGAGAGCTCATCTCAGCTAATGATTGGGACTGCCAACAAGGAAAGAGTTACGTGACCGCAACGAAGGCCTAGACAAGTGATTGATTGGACGTCAGGCTTTTTAAATCTTGACCACTAGGCTTGCTTTCCTTTGTTTGTTCTTTCTAAACTTTTATTTCCTAAAAGGCTAACCAAACTTTATTTTCAACCACACATTTCATCGGATACATAACTTTTATCCACTTCTTCATTACACATTTCATAGTATCCACCAACTTTTATCAGCTTTTAACAATATTGTACAACCCTTTAAAATGTTTTTTCAATACATCATCTCGCATACATGTCGAACTCACATAGTATTAAAGAATTGATATGTGCGTAATTTTAATAACGTGTTACGTTGAACTTGACCTTACGTGTTTGTTTTAATATTTTGTAAAACTAGCTTGTGTAAAATTTTAAAATTAGGTTTCAACATCCATTTAGGGTAAAGGGAATCTTTTTATCTCTTTGGGACCACTGGCCATGCATGATGAGAAGTACTTTGGCAGTTTATAATAAAGAGATGATGACTACTGCATCGAGTCTCTAGATAATTGATGTTTATTTCAACAGTCAAGTTTTACCATTCGTCCAAGGCTACGTGGGCCCCGGACGAACAGGGCCTACGCTAGCAAAAATCGAGAACAATAAATGAATCATTCACTTCTCTCTATCGTCGCACTATTACACGTGCCCTGCTTTGCATTATGTTATAAATAAAATATTTGAATGATGCTAAACAATCTGCACCGGTGACCGCAGAGATGACCACACACAGCGTAGGCGCGGGTTCCACCCCCGAATAAAATAATCTGACCCCCTCCTGTGTGTGTGCGGTCATCCTTGTGGTCAACCACGCGAGTACTGTAGCATGGTTCAAAATATTTTATTTAATTCATGTTGTAATCACTCATATTTTTTCAAATATTCGGTGACCGCGGAGAGGACCACACACAGCCTCGGCGCGGGTTCCACCCCCGAATAAAATAATCCGACCCCCTCCTGTGTGTGTGCAGTCATCCTCGCGGTCAACCACGCGGGTACTGTAGCATGGTTCAAAATATTTTATTTAATTCATGTTGTAATCACTCATATTTTTTCAAATATTTAAAAGGTTTGCAGACGATGTTGTAGAGTCAGCAGATGGTAATTTGTACTTCAGCATTGCAAGTACAAAATTTGGCCTCCATGATTGGCACCTTGACGTGCTCGAGGCAAAGCCTCATGGGCAGCTTTTAATGTACAATTCTTCATCAAATGAGACGTCTATTTTGCTTGATAATCTTGCCTTCGCAAATGGTGTTGCTATCTCTGCAGATCAAGATTTCTTGATCGTTTGTGAAACTTGGAAGTAAGTCATTTTAAGTCGATCATTCTCTCATAACTCATTTTATCGTGATGGACTATCAAGATTGTGACACTTCAAGACTGACACCCCTAAACAAAAGGGCTTCTTTAGATTTAAGCCAAACAAGTCTTTAATCTATTTCTATTTGTGATTTTGTGGGTCAGATTTAGGTGCTTAAAATATTGGCTAAGAGAGGAAAAGATTGGACAAACTGAGTTATTTATTGACAATCTTCCTGGTGGACCTGATAACATAAATCTTGCTCCAGATGGCTCTTTTTGGATTGCTTTGTTACAGGTACAAAATTTCTATATAGCTAGCCACAGATGAATCATCTCATTTATCGGCACAAGTCGATCCTCAAAGACAAGAAACCATCCATATATCGTCTATCTTTATAAATGCTTAAGAATTCCAGGCGAGGGATATTTGCACTAAAGTCATGTGACACTTTTAACGGAAATTTGAACAATTTTTTTTGGTAAGAACTAAAAGGTTAAGGACCCACTTGTTACTCGAGTTAAATAGGTTGAAATCCAATACTGCAAAGAATTCATAACTTGCTGATGATTTTCTCTGCACTGCAGCTGGTTCCTAATGGGCTGGAATTTGTGCACAGATCAAGAACACTGAAACACATTTTAATGTGCTTCCCTAAATTAAGCAAATGGGCAATTGGTGTCAACAACAAAGCAACTGTCATCAATGTAGCAAGTGATGGCAAGATAATAAGGAGCTTTGATGATCCAACAGGAAAGGTTATGTCCTTCGTAACATCTGCACTGGAGTTTGAAAATCATTTGTATTTGGGAACTCTTAATTGTGATTTCATAGGAAAACTGCAGTTGACAACACCATGAAGATCACTGCTGAAGTTGGGACTGCACACATCAATAATATTGTAACAAGTTTCCTTATCTAGTTCTGTTCCCTTGGCGCCGGTAATCATATTTTGTGTATTGAATTGAAGAAATTCAGGTTTTGGGTTGGAAGAAGAGAGTACTAAACAGAATTTTCGTAAATAGTATTAAACAAGACTAAAAATACGAACTTACTTCCACTTAGTTATCTAGCTTTCAATTCTTTTCCAATTTAGCATTTTATGGTTGGCATGTGAACACAACAGCCCAGAAAGCCCTTAATGTCTGAGCTAACAGACATAACAACAATGTTAAAATAAAATGAGAAAGGCAAAGTTACATGTTGAATGAGATTATGGCCATTAAATAACACGAGGCTCAAGTGAAATCTGTATTCAAGTGGCAATAATCATGTAGCATGATATAAAGAGAAACACTGCAACAGAATTTGATGTAGTAATCCAAACATAAGCAAAACAAGCTAATTTGTCTATCTTGCCCACGATGAAATAAAGGAGAAGCTGAAGTTTTTTATAGCAGAATATTATCAGTCACGCTCACTAATAGCAGTCAGGTGCTCGTCAATTTCCTCAGTCGACAGAACTTTGAAGACTGGATCTTCTTTCCTCACGACACCCACCTGGCAAAGACAAGATTTAATGAAACAACAGTTGTACATACTGCACCACTCAAAAAAGAAATCCATTCATGCTAATATGAAAGTTGAGATTATCCCCAGAATGGTTACTGGCACACAAAATGGCAAAAAGTTGTGTCATTAAAAAGAAATGAAGAATAGATATCAGATGCCCACCATTACTACATTGTACTTCATGTAAAGTAGTTATTAGGTCATCTTAATATTTTCTCATTTGGTAGATTCAAATGTACAAGCCAAAAGAGTTTACTAGACTCCACAAAAAACCTTTGAAAATGGACTAAATTTTGAGGGGGAAAAAATTGGTGAACAATATCTTGAAGGTAATATGTGAGGTAGAGATAAGAGCAGAACAACTATCCATTGTAAAATAATTAACAGAAACAAGGAAGTGATATTGTCAGGTAAGTTGGCTACCTCAATCTCGCTGGCCTTGAAATCCTCCTGGAGAACGGATTGCAGAGCAGATATTGCAGTCTATAAAAAGGAGCAATATTACAAAATTAGAACTAAAACATTAAATGTCATGTAAGAGTAAAAACATCTGTACAGATGTACTCGTATGAAACAAACTCAAGCTTAATACTCTAAATTAGAAGAATTTCTATGACTGAAGAAAAGATTGTCTCTCTCGCTAGGTAGGATATAAAAATACTGTTGGGCATTCCAAGCAACATCCTTTTTTAAATCAAGAGCAGTTACATCCTTTCTTTATTTGCTCTCCCACTGGCTTTTATTCAAACACTACAGTATTGCACTCCTCGCTTTTTTGGTGCCACATGCTATGATTATTAACTCTACACTTCGCAAATTGAAGTCTAGAACGATGACAAATTTCATGATGGAGAGCATACTCCTCACTATTTTTAATAAAAACCGTGTTTAAAATTGGATGTGTTTGATTGAGAGCAAACTCCTACACCAAAGGGGAGTCAAATCTTCAGGCATTTACTAACGAAAATATATATTAGGGAAAATTGCAACCATGGTACCAAATCTTTCACTTTTTTGCAGACTTTGCCCAAACCTTTCATTTGTGCCACCCACGATACCAAACCTTTAAACAATTAGCACCCGGAGTCCAAATTGACAGAAACCGTTAGTTGACCAATAATTAAATGTTTGACCAATTGTTAACCAATTTTTAAAGGGTAAATGTGTAATTTTACATTTTTCATATGAAAAAAATTAAAATAAAAGAATTAAATTAAAAAAAAAAAAAAAAACCCTGCCACTGTTCATCTTCTTCCCCCCGACCCCGACCCCCACCCCAAAATTTCAGTCTTTCCTTTAGAGATAGCGACTGAGGTGTCGATCATGCTCTGCTTGGGGGCAAGGCAGCGGCAGAGTAGCAGAAGTGGATGCACATGACGAGGAAGAAGAAATCGGAGATGGCGAAATTGTCTTCTGGGTTGGGTTTATCAAATTTTGGATCGTACCAAACCACTCACTATTCGTCACCACAGACACCGCCTTACATTCATCTTCGTCGCCCAATAGCTATTTCTCCAGCTCCTGTAACCAATGATTCATCAGCTTCTTCTCCGACTCTTGCGTCGATAAGCACTCCTGACCTGAAACTGTACCCAACTTTACACCCGAGTCCGCTCCGTTCTGAACTAGAATCTGGTAGGAAGAACCTATTGGAACATTATTCATATTTTGTGGTCTGAGTTGATTAAGAATTGGAACTCCATACTGCGGGTTTCCATTGACCGCCGAGGAATTCAAAATGCAGCTACTTCTGTTGAAATGGGGGTGGGGGAAGAAGAACAGTGGCATGGTTTTTTTTTTTTTCATATGAAAAATGTAAAATTACACATTTACCCTTTAAAAATTGGTCAACAATTGGTCAAACATTTAATTATTGGTCAATTAACGGTCAAACTAACGGTTTCTGTCAATTTGGACTCCGGATGCGAGTTGTTTAAAGGTTTGGTACCGTGGGTGGCACAAATGAAAGATTTGGACAAAGTCTGCAAAAAAGTGAAAGATTTGGTACCGTGGCTGCAATTTTCCCTATATATTAGGCGTCAATTCTGTTTGATTGTTAATTGGTTTAGTTCAAATCATCCATCATCAATAAATGGTGATAATAACAGTCGGACAACATTAGAAAAGAATTGTAACTACTGATAGAAAGCATTTTCTTGTTCTTTTCTTTCTTTTAGGGTTGGGGTCACGATTATTCTATTGGTGCTACAAATCTTTGATTCGCCGTGGAATCTCACTTATTCCAAACATGTCTAATCCTAATCATCTGCTGCTATTGATATGGGACCCATGTGGAACAATTATCTTCATTGAACACGTCAATCAAAAAATAATGATTAGAGTTAGAAGGAAGCTGGTGCTAAATCCTATTGCATTTCAATGAACAAAAGTAGACAATACATATCCAATACTACAGATGTGATGATGATTTATTTTATACAAAATGCTAACAACGGAAGTAGAGGCATTTGCTAAAAGCCTTCAATATTGCACCACATATATTCACTTATTGCAGGACCCATGGGTAGAGCAATTAACATCTAGCAATTTTACTTATAGAAAAGTAGAATTGCACGGTGTAGTCGATCAATTTCAATGTGGTAACTAAAACATGGAGTTGGGAAGAACTTAATATATGCTTAAAGCAATATTGAAGTCTATTCACAATTGCACACAACATGATCATGAGCATATTTATTAATTGATAATTACTATAATTAGATTCAAAAAAATTTCATTCAAACTAAAGTTTACTTTCTGGGAATTGTCAGTGTTCACATGTTCAAAATGTAAATAAGGAGAATTCAAGGAAAACCTTTTTATGCTTTCTAAGCCTGGTCAATTCTACAAAGATAAAGCACTAGACTTCTGCCAATTTTATTAAGCCCCGTTTGTCTCTCATTCTTTCAAAATTCTTTTTTCTACATGCTCATTTTCAACCACACGTTCACACAATAAAATATTCTACATGTAAACCAAAAAAATTTCCATACTTTTTAACCACACATTCTCCAAAAAAAATTACTATTTAAAACAATATTTTTCCAAAAAAATGGTCACCAAACAGGGGCTAAACACAGTTGAGTCAGATTAGGTTTCAAAACATCGCTCTTTTATTCACCAGGTTAAAAATCAAGGACTATATATCCAATATGCGAAACATCAATACATAACATATTCATGATGTGCTTTTATTTACCTGTACAGTTTCCTCATAGGAAAATGTAACATCATTTTTCATCTTCTTTTCCAAAAAGTTAATTGCCTCTTGCTCTTTTGATCCTGCACTTGTTGCCTAAAAAATAAAGATGAATGTAAATGGTTACCCCACCACGAAAAGATGCCACAACAAAGCAAGATTCTTCAATAAGAGGGTACTGACAGAAGACATTGCTAATTTAAACAACTCTAGATGGACTGTGATAAAACATTTAATCAAAAATACAAAATAAAAAAAAATTCAATCAGGAAAGACATCAGCATAATGAAAAAACAAAACAGTTTATCTCCGTTTTGTACTTTGACCACTACACTCAGCATCATGGAATCAAAAAGGAGGATACACTGTACTCGTGTTAATGATATTTTTATTTTTATTTTGAGATCTTTTAATCATTAGAGCATTATTACTCAGTCACATCGCATCTTGTTTGCTTGATACAAGATAGTAGATACACAACTAGCAAAACAATTTTGAGTAGCTCTTGGCCAAAACTCGACTTCGATGAAGATACAATCAATTAGACCATATGATTTTGGAGATCAATAATTCAAAGAAACTAGGGATATTTTAGTTGCTCAGAAATGTTGGCAGAAATGAAGACACAACTTAAGATAAGCCCAATTCATCAGATTCTATCTACCACAGCAGGGCCTAAGCCAAGCCCTTCTAAGAAAGCACACACTGCAACCTGGTTCTGCATTAAATGGAAAATACTAATTGCATCAAGTCTCGAATGTAAAAAGATAGAAATGAGATAGATGTACCTAGATATTAGCGATGTGGATGTACCATGTATGGATCACTAGCTAAGGATTAGCTATTATTACTTGAATCATCTTCCCAATTTCACCCGATCTCAAATTATAGTAACAAAGCCTCCTTGACACTACAACAGAAAAAGCTTATGAAAAGGAACCTAGTACTTGCAGGTTCTAGGTCACAAGAAGTCCCCAGACACATTAAAGCTAGCAGGTCTGCTGGGAAAACCAATTTTAATGGCATTGAAGGAGAGAATTCATTAATATAGTTTTTTTTTAATATATTCTTTCCATGTAATCAAGGCTTGAAGCAAGCTATCAACCCCTATCAGAAAGAACTAGGCTTGGTTAGTGGTTATCACTATTCAAATTATCATTTTGGATGTATCACAACCGCCTAGAGGAATAGCTTCTACAGACAAGGGGAATGAAATTTCAGGAAAGTTATATGAAAAACTCATGCATCGGAAGCAACTACTATGACATTCATTTTAAAGAAATATTGCAATTACCTTATGACCATAAAAATGGCCAGCAGGATCACACTTAAATAGCAGAGGTCCCTTCTCCTCGTCAATACCCAATATCATTGCAACTTTACATTGAAAACAAAAAATATGAAGCACAAATATATGATATGAAGAAACAGAATATTGTGAAGATTCTTTCAATAAGTTTGAAAATAATGAGCCACGAACCTATCCCAAGGGGTCTCATATAGGCATGCTGTGTATAAACCTGAGACTTGTCTGCAATCCTGTAATTAAATAGACAAGCTTATTGTCAATAACAAACAAAATACAACCAGCACTCAAGAGCAAGTATACATGTCAAGTTAAATAACACAATGAGATTTTCCAATCGTTTACTTCACTAACCCAAGAAACAGTATCATATAAGCAAAAGGTGTTATACACCAGAATCATAGGACTACTGTTTGAGGCTCTAGACTATTTGCCATTATGACAGTTGGCCAGGGGCGGATCCAGCACCTGGCCAGCCCCCGCGGCCGCCCGTGCTGGATCCGCCAGGAGCTTCACTGCTTCTGTCAGTTCTGTGCTTCAGCTTTCAGTTCAGGCAGCCATCGCCCTTCAGTTCAGCGCCGTCCACCGGGAAGGGAGAAGAAGGCCAGAATTTTTTTTGGTTCATTCCCTTTGTTTTGGATGTTTGGGCCTTTCAAAAAAAAAAAATTAAGGCCCAAACCAAACCTAAATGAATGGGCCCAATGCCCCCCAATCAATTAGCCAAGTCCCAGTTGGCCAGTTCGCAATTGAAAACACCTAATTGCAAAATTGAAATCGGTAGAGATGAGCTGAGGAGGGAATGACCGAACGAGTATGACGGTCGAGACGGTGTGATCTGGTGGAAGCTGCTGTATTGTGTGGCTGTGTCGGTGGACGGTGGTGAGTCGGTGATCGTAACTCGGTGAACGGTAAGCGATGGTTTCCATTTCCGTTCGGTTTTTTTCTTTGTTTATCTGTTTTTTTTTCTTTTTTGTGAATTTTTGATTTATTATTGAGAGACTGAGAGTCTGAGACTATGAGTTGATGTCTTGATGAATTATAATTTTGATTCGTGAATTGTGACATGCGAAATGTGAATTGTGAGATTTGGGAATTTAGGGTTTTAAAAAATTAGGGATAAGTGAAAAACATTAATGGTGAAGAATGAAGATGTTTGGCTCAATTAAACCATGACAATTTGACGGTTTACGTGGAAAAAAAATATTTTTGTAAAACTTGAAAATGGGGCAATATTGCAACGTTTTCAAGATATTTGACCCGAAGAATGCAGTTGTCTAAGTTTACTGTTACAGCGTAGGGTTGTATTTTTTTTTTTAGTATTTTGTGTTGTATTGAAATATATTTTCATATGTACATACTTTTTACGTTTTAGTGCATTTATATATGTATCGAATTATATTTTCGGCTATTACGATCGTTGATTGTCAATGGTCAACGCTCATCGGTCAACGGCCCCGCCCTAGCTGAACCGAAAAGCTGGATTCGCCCCTGCAGTTGGCTCATGAAAAACAGAAGCAACTGGCATAAAATATGGGAAAGACGAAGCATTGCCAAAATGTCAGGCATTTTCCTTGCACCAAGTTTCCAGCAGCAACATGAAATAAAGGTATCGTACCATTTGGCCAATATGTCAACTGGCATTTCATATCCATATTTAAAGCGAAACTCAGCAGCTTCATTCCTGGCCTGTTGGACCAAGGTCCTTGCATCAGCTGGAAAAGTGACAAAGGAAAAAGATAAATAAATAAAATAATCAGAACTTAACCATTAACTCAAGCAAGTCATGAAGGAGCATCTCAACCAAGACACAAGTCTAAAATGGATTTCTTGTACCAAAATTGCATTCAGCTAAAGAGAACTTTCCACGAAAGCTATATGTGTTTCTAGGATTCATTCCAATGAAACTATACTTTCACGTCTACATTTTTCTTAATACATTCATGTATAGACATATTGGTAAAAAAATTGAGTAGCATACAATCTATATGGTTCTTTCTTTAGTAATTAGTAATAATAATATAGCATATAGTAGCACCCACTAGTTAATAATCAATGCCCTATTCGATTTTTATTGTATTCAAAGTCTTCCTGCAATCGCTAAAACTAACTCCTCGTGCCAAAACAAAAGGCAAACAGTTAATTCATCAAGATCCCATTACCTTGACAAAAAGAAATATTACAAATAATTCTCACTTATTTGAGATTAAAAATCATAACCCGGGGCATACAAACAACTCTATGCGAAAAAAGAAAATTAGGGTAAAAGTACCTGTCATTCCGGTGGCCAATAGCCCAAGATACTTAGTAATGGGAAACAAATGTGTCACACTTGTCTGATCCAAAAGCTTGTCCTGCTCCAACATTTACACAAATCATAAATATAATTTCAGACCAGCTATTTAATCTAATCCTCTCACCCCCTCCATTTAATTTAAGCCCATCATTTTTATGCAGCGAAGTGGTCGATTCCAACAGGTTTTTTGAACTAAAAATGGTATTTATCTTGCTAACCCCAGATAAATCTAAAAAAATCAACACTTTAAAAAATTAAATATATATAATATTGGTTAACTGTACCGACCGGGACTTTCTTCTGAGTAACAACACAAACGGAGTCCTTTCCGCGCACACCAATGGAGGTGATTCCGGCAGCCTTAACGGCCTTGAAAGCGTACTCTGCAAATTTTAATTAAACATAAAACTAAAACCCCACCAAATTATTGCGTAAAACAAAATTAAAATAAAGCTGAATCAAAAGCTATGGGCTAGAAATTGGAGGGAAATTGCGTAACCAAAAACGCTTACCCACTTGAAAGAGACGACCTTCGGGAGAGAAGATCGTTATGTGACGATCGTAGCCGCCTCCGCTTCCCCG
This sequence comes from Fraxinus americana, assembly GCA_035079005.1. Lineage (NCBI taxonomy): Eukaryota > Viridiplantae > Streptophyta > Magnoliopsida > Lamiales > Oleaceae > Fraxinus > Fraxinus americana. The sequence continues at coordinate 31,222,015 of CM068715.1, read as the reverse complement.
ACTCATATTTCAGATCCGGTTCAGTTTCGATAATAGGATTTTGTTTGTGTGTAGTTTTTGGTGGTTAAACTTATTTGTGATTTTGAAGTGTGAGAAGCAAATGGTGCAGATTGGGGGTTTAAACTGAGGAGAAACCACGAAGCTTTTTGTCCAAGATAGTATGGGAGGTGAAGAAGAGTGGCAAATGCTTAATTTCACAAATGATCACTGAAGTTGATGTCAAATTCAAATTATTTTTGCAGTATTTTTCTAACTCATTTTAGTCACTAAAATTAATTAATGTTACACCATTGATCCCTCTGCTAGTGAAGATAATGTCTATTTTGACATGATGTTTGATGTCCATTACATTTTAACACGAATAAACAACCAAGGCACTAATGACCAAACAAAACAAAGCATGAGCTATAATCAAAATATTCATTAAGGATAATTTAGGAGATGAAAATATATGGTGATTGATGGTGTAATGTTAATTACCTTGGGAAGATTATTCAGCTCGTTTTTGGTTTTTTTTTGGACACGTATTTTGCCACATCAAAATCTCTATACTTGTCGCCCCCACTTCCATAGTGTTCCTTCCAACCCCTCCACTCCTATAGGAAACTTCAAGGTCCAATACATTTTGACCAATGTTTGGTGTACATTAAAAGTTGATAAAAATTTCAAGTCAAAGTCAACAATATATTTTAATCACATGTTTCATGGATTCGTAAATTTTTCAACCATATATTTCATCATTTTTTTATCGAAATCTACTAAAAAATTTAGGACTTGTCTAGTATAAATTTTCAGCAGCTTTTAAGCTAAAAATGACCTTTTTTTTCAACTGGTGGGTCCCACCTGTGAGACCAAAAGTCAACAATGACTGTCTTATTTCCTTCTAACGGTTCAAAAACCATTTTTTTGGTTTAAAAAACGCTCCCAAACAAGCTCATAATTTAACTTCGCAACTAGTGCTATTAGAATAATAAGTCGAGTATCAATTTGCTATCAAATGAATATTTAGAGGATGAATTGTGCAATTTTTAAAAAATTATCCAATCATGTGCAAACACTTGATACAATGTAAAAAATGATGTAAAATAAAAGAGGAATGTTATTCATCCCCACTGGGGATGAAAACACAGTCTACGTAGCGTCATTTAATTTCACATTTCATTTAACATATCATTTAAAAATACATAAACTGTGTTTTCATCCCCACTGAGGATGAATAACATTACTCAAAATAAAATGTGCATGTAGCATGATTGTTAATGCAATGCCACGTCGCGAGGTAAAAATAAAAATAATTGGCCATATAAGAAATTTCAAGTTGGTCATTGAGTGCCTGTTTGGCCCCGCATTATTTTATATTATAATGAGATGAATATTAATTTTTTGAAGAATGTGTAGTGTAAAAAAGAATGAAAATTTTTTTAATTTATGTGTAATATTATTTTTTTGAAGAATATGTGGTCGATAAGAAAAGAAAAAAATAATTTATAATTTAATGAGAAATAATGAGGGCCAAGAAAAAATATTGCATTTTAATTCCAAATTAACGTCATTTCATCAACCATTAGTAAGTCAATCTACCACTCCAACATGAACAAACTAAACCCATGTTTAGTGTTGATTAAATTATTAAATTTTGATAAAATCTGATAGAGATATATTGTTGAAAAGTTATGAATCTCGTAAAATATGTACAGTAAAACCTTTATAAATGAATGTTTGATAAATTAATAATCTCGCTTAAGTAATAAAATTCTTTAGTTTCAACTTGGATCAGTGTACTAAACTAATAAAGTAAAAATACACAACTACAAGACTATACAATCACATTTCACAACTAACGACGTTATAAAATACTTTCACAAATCATGTTTTAATTCCAATATATTAATATTCAATAATATATATAATTATAAGATAATATCTTCATCGTTGCATTATTTGCTTTCCTATCCCCGTCCCACCACGCCTAGTCCAACCTAACACAATCACGCTCCCAATTTTAAAGATATTTTGTAACACAACACACACACTCTCTCCATTTATAAACTTTCACTCTATAAACACAAATTCCCTCCCTTTATATGTACAAACACAAAACGAAAACAATCATATAGAGATCCCTTATGAAAAAGTGGCGGTGAGTTGGTGATAACGGCGCATTATAGGTGATGTTGAAGCATTTGACTTGACTTGTACGGTGGTGTTGATAAGGTGGCAACTGTATTTAGGAAACAGATCTCTATGGCGGTGATAGTGCATTGGAGTTGATTTGTGGTGATGGTGGTGAGGTGGTAGCAACGTTTTGAGTAATGCGTGGTGATTGTGATCAAGTTTAACTTCGTTGTGATTGTCGGTACATGACGAAGTTACTGTTAATTTGGTCACAATCAATCACAGTTTAACATAGATTTGGTCACATATGATCACCACAAATAAATCATCACATACCACAAATTAGCACTACAATCCATCACCGCCACAACCTAAAGTAGCAATCCGATCTAAACAAAAAACTCCAACCACCTCTTCCAATGTGCCAACATCACTACCACTTGCACTTCACCACCACCTCCACTTCTTCCAATAATCACTGACGACACCGATGGCCATACCAATAATCTATTAAAAAATTGAATAATTATAGAGGGAGAATATGCAAACAGAGAAACGATAAAGAGAGAGTTTTCATCTGTAGTTATTGAGAAAGAGAATTTCATTTGTAAATATTGAAGAATGTGTATTATGTATGTTGTAGTGAGAAAAAATATGCGATGGTGATGGTGATGGTGATGGTGATGGTGATGGTGATTGAGAGGAGAGAATGAGTGGGAGTGATTATAATGGAAATAATTTTAAACATAAACGATTTTCATATTAATCATATATTAATTAATTTAATAAATCTTCAATATCACTTGATTTGTGAAATTAAAATTAACCCTCCTTATTTTTTAATAGTATTGATATGTAGGATTTTTTCCCAATTAATAACCTCGTTAAATACATAAGATAATAAGTTTTTTTAGATCATTTAATGTTCAACAAATGTATAAAATAATTACGGCTTAAATTCATTAAAAAAATCGTATTAATACAAGTTAAATTTTTTTTAATTTGACAACATTTTTTTTCAATTCGCCTCTTTTTGAAACTAATACATGTACATTAATATATCTTCTTTAATGTATGTATGTGCATACCTTTTGTGTGTTTACAAATTAAATTTTGAAATTTACCACATTAATAGAATTTTTTAAAAATTTCTTACATATATTAAGGTAAAGTATAATATAAATTATAAAGATATAAAATAATCTATAAATTAATAAATATTCGTTTATTGATAAATTAATAAATTATTTAGATAATTATCACATAGCATCCATGTCTTTTACTATTATTGTTAAAAACGTCAATATCTTTCATTTTCTGATATTTTCACTCTTAATTATACATCTTATTGTGTAAAATACCCATTTCATCCAATTCTCAATAAAAAGTTGTAAAATGACGAATCTATTTAAATAGCACAAAAAGAATTAATTAATTGCAATCATACTCTCAATTTTTTTAAAAGAAGTACAAATGGATTTCAAATAAATTATTAAAAATTCTTTTTTTTTCTTTTTCCTTTTAAAAAATAAATTATTCAATAAATTTATTTTATTGAATAATGTGTGATTTAAAATGAGCTGAAAAATGCGAATGAAAATTTAAACTCGATCCAACTGGGGCTAATTTGAATAATACTTTAAATACTTTTCCGTCAAAATAATATGATTAATTAGTCGACTCCTATCACTTTCTCCGCCACGATCTCCACCTCAGCTGTACCGCCACAAGCCGCTGTGGCATCAGACTACATTTTTTTCATCTATCTGTTTAACTTATTCCTTGCTTTGTAATTATTAGCAATTACTGTATAATACGAAGCAAAGGAAGGAGGAGGAAGAGGAGGAGGAGGAGGAGGAGGAGAATAATAATTTAAATTTGCAGTACTTTGTTGGAGATCCAGGCATTTTGGAGGTTTCAAAATTGAGAACTTTTTGTAAAAGGTATAAATTTTATGTGACGTTGTTTGCTTCCGATACTCTACGATTCAGTTGTGATTTGTGTCATTGTGAGTGAATATGGTAAATTCTTTTTCTTTTCGATCGATTTAATTTTAGTTTTCATTGATAATTACATACAATTGACGATTCTAGCTTTTATAGCTTTCATACTAACTTTTAATTTTTGTCTTGTATTCAGTTCTTCACGATTCGATTCATTTGCTTCTTCTTTTTTCTTCTTCTTACATTCTGAATAATTTCACACTTTCTGTGTGAAAATTTGTAATGATCTGTTTATTTATTGTCATTCCATTAAAATGTGACGAGAGCTGCCAATGCCATCTATTCGGGAAATGCGATCTGTTTGTTGTTTTGAATTTGACCTTTTTGTATGAACTACGTGGATATCAAGTTCAATAGAGTAGGAGTACATGGTATGGTGGAGGAATATTTTCTTGTGTTGTGTATAACAAACATGAAATTTTTGTGCAAGTGGGACGAGAAGTTAGGTTTAAGTAATGAAGTAATATTTCGTTTAGTTAAAACATTGAGTAAAAAGAATTGAGCCTAAAGAAAGACAGAGTTTCCCATCTCAATTGGTATTCTTTTTCTTTGGTCGTAAGTTTTAGAATAGTAATAATATTATTTTTATCTCTTCTATCATCCACATCGAAGACTTGATTTTGATTACTTTCAAAAAATAATGTTATACCTATTAAAATTTGTTTAACCTGCTGTAAATTTGTTTCACCTAGAATATCTAAATATGTGCTTATATTTCTGAACTTGTATGTAATTTTGATCTTTTGTATGTTTCTCCTTGGTTACTGAACTTTTAAATTGAAAATGGTGATTACTGTTGTGTTATGTTCTGTATGTTTGACCTGCTTCTTTCTTGTATGATGGTTTAGAATGCTGATCTGATGGAAATGCCACGAGTATGACATTTAAATGATTTTGAGTCAGTGGAACTTGGGGTATCAAGGATGAAGGGAGCCTTCTCTGGTCTGAAGGTTACACAGGTCTCTATCATCCTCATCAGTTTTGTTTGTGCAACGGTGGTTATACTGGCATGGACCAAAACCACATTCCTCACTTCTTTAATACCCTCTCAGAGTAGTATTTTGCGGTTGAATCCAGGTTTGCCTTTACATATGATCTTTATCTATCAGGTTCTGTCATTCATTTTTCATTTTTCATTTTTTTTGGATCTGATTGGCAACGTATAGACCTCAAGATTAGTTTCTTAAAAGTGATTAAGGTGGTATATTTTTGACTTGCAAATGTGTACTGATGTTTTTAGTGTGCTTAAGCTTTATCGTTCGCTTGATTAGTCTGATAGCATTATGTTGCAGAGTAAATGATAAATTATTGTGGGATCCTTACCTGCTCTTACTTGTGTACTTTGTCCTATGACAGTCAAGTTAAAACTTGAGACGTAAAAGACCTATGTGAAAGAGAGGTGCAGATTTGGTAGAACAAATCACTTAGGGTCCGTTTGATTGCAATGGTGGAAAATGAGTGGAAAGAAAATTTATTCCAGATAAAGTAATTGTCTAGAAATTGTTTTGCGGGGAATTTGTAATTAAGTGTGTTTGATTGATATAATTTTCCACCTGAAAAATTTTAAAATTTTGTGTTCGTTTGGCTTTATTTTACATGAAAATTGTCCATTAAAATGATAATTTTTTCCACAATTGGTTATAAAATTTGTTTCCATTGCCAAAAAGTAAAAAAAAAAAAAAAAAACTCCTAAAAAATCATTTTTTATCAAAGTTTTAGTGTTCATTTGACTTTTTTTACATAAAAGTTGCCCATTAAAGTGAAATTTTTTTTACAATTAGTTATGAAATTTGTTTCTATTACCAAAAAAAAAAAAAAAAACAGCAGCACCTGGAGAACCATTTCCCACCTACACCAATTTAAGGGAAAATGTGCACATGTGGGTGGGGGGGGGGGGGGAGGGTGGAGAACATTTGGCATGGAAAAAAATGCTATCAAACACCAAAAAACATGGAAAATGGAAAACCAATTCCATTTTCCATGGAAAAACAACCCTATCAAACACACCCTTACATGCACTCAAGCTCATTTGAAAGGAAATAAATTTTCTTCAGGGCAAAATACAAGATTGGATTTTTCTTTGCATACCACCAGAATTTCCAACCCTGCGCTGGCATCTTGGGAGTATCATGAATTTCTTTATCTGCTTCAAACATTAATCAGATATCTTCCCCACTCTGATTTTTTCCCTCCTGAGTATCAGCAATGCTTCAGTGAGATTATAAGAACTTTTTTAAGTTCCTTATATCTTGCATTTCTATCAGCATTAGAGCCTAGAGGTAGTGAGTTTAGGAAAAATTTAGTTGGATTATTGTCTTTCATGATCACTTTTCTAAGTTCTCGTGCTTGAGTGTACTTATTCCAGTATATTTTTCTATTATCAAGCTTCCTGAATCAAATAGTTATTTTTGTAAGAATGTGTTGTGCCTTCTGAAGCAAAAATTATTGCAACTTGCCTCTACATAACATCTGATTGTAAAATTTCGGATTGTGATATATTTCGTGATAGTGCAGAAATCCCTCCTGCTGTTACGTATGGAGCAAGTTCAGAAAAAGTTTTAGAAGGAAAGAGCAGTTCAAAAGAAGCTCAAAGGGACAAAGTTGCAGCAGAAGGTTTGTCAAGCAAGGAGTCCACTAATAAGGGAGAACATAGTAAAGTTTTGTTGATAGGTGATAGCATAGAAATCCCTCTGGGTGTTACGAATGCAACAGGTTCAGAAAAAGTTTTGGAAGCAAAGGAAAGTTCAAAAAAATCAGAAAGGGACAAAGAAGCACCAGCAAGATTGTCAAACAACAAGTCTACAATTAAAGAAGAACCCAGTAAAAATTTGTTGACAGCTGACAAACTGAAAGGTGGAATGTTCATTTTTGAGATTTATGTTCTAAATAATCTCATCATTCAATTGGAATGCTCAATGAGTTTGGTTCCCTTAGGCCTTTAAAAGGCTGTGGTGTTTCAAAATTTTCAGTTGCACAACATTTACCAGTGCTGCTTTGTTAGAAAATGTATCGATTTTATAGATCATGACCTGTTTTTCAATTGGTTATATTTTCTTTTAGAAATCTTAAGTTAAGGTCTCTTTAATTGTGCGTGCGTCTATATTGAGTTAACGAGTTGTTAAATTCATAAGACTAGTGTCAATTTTGCTTGCTGACGCAATATTTTCTCTTTGGAGTCATTGTATTGATGCTTTGCTATGGACTGACTTTTTGCAGTTCGAATCTACTCTCATTGGATACACTGCTTAAAAGATTGTCTCATTTATAGGCCACTAGATTTTAATATTGTACTTCTTGTGCAGAAATTCCTCCGAGTATTCCAGGATCAGAATCGGACAAGCTGTCAGAAGCAAAAAATAGTTCAAAACAGGCAGAAAGGGTCGGAGTTGCACCGACAAGTTCAAAGCAAAATAAAAGTTCATCAACTCTCACTGAAAAGAAAGGTTGGATAAGAACTTTCAGTTTGATTTTTTTTGTTAAAAAATGATTATTATGACTAAACTTGAAAAGATCAATGAAGAGGATTCAGTTGCCTCAGGGTTGTCTATACTTCCTTTCTTATGAAACAACCATTAGTAAACTAGATTTGTAATAGATTGTCTATTCTTCCTTTCTTGTGAAACAAGGTATAGAAACAGGATATGTAATAGAACCAACTTTATTTCATGGACTTGTACCCTTCACTATTTTAGCATCACATGAAAAATCAAAGAAGTCGAAATAATCTTAGGACAAGTTTCCTTCATCACAAAAGTGACTAGTATCGTGGCACAAGAGAATAACACCATCTAGAAAATTGGCTTTGGTTGGTATTATCCTTGGATAACCTATCATCTGGGTTTTCCTATCTGCTATTATTCTTCCTTACGGATCTATGATTCGAAATGGATATATTATTTAATTTGATGGTGTACGCATATATCAAGATAGAACAGTGATTATCATATATTCTGATCATCAATACATTTTCAGGGTGTAACTATGCCAAAGGTAAATGGGTCATAGATGATGGTCGACCCCTATATTCTGGCTTTGGTTGTAAGCAATGGTTATCATCGATGTGGGCTTGTCGCCTGACACAACGCACAGATTTTGAATATGAGAAACTACGTTGGCAACCCAAAAATTGTAGAATGGAAGAATTCACGGGATCTAAGTTCCTAGAGAGGTATATTTGATTTTCTTACAAAGTTTCGTTTAGGGGAAAGTTGAAATATCTCGTGAGTTGCAATGTAGTGGCACCAACCATTCTTATTCCCTATAAATAAACATTTATCTTATACGCATTCCCTGGAATATTGATTTTTTTTTGAATGACGAGTGCAGGATGCAGGACAAAACTCTGGCCTTTATTGGGGATTCATTGGGTAGACAGCAGTTCCAGTCTCTGATGTGTATGGTAACAGGTGGTGAAGAGAGACCTGACGTCCTTGACGTGGGAAAGGAGTATGGCCTTGTCAAAGCTCGAGGTTCTGTGAGGCCTGATGGATGGGCTTATCGATTCCCAAGTACCAACACTACTATCCTTTACTACTGGTCTGCAAGTCTCTGCGACTTGGAGCCCATCGACCCATCTAATCCTGCCACTGATTACGCCATGCACTTGGATCGTCCCCCAGCATTTTTGCACCGTTTCCTTCACAAATTTGATGTTCTTGTTCTGAACACAGGACACCACTGGAATAGAGGGAAACTTAATGCCAACCGTTGGATCATGTATGTTGGGGGTTTGCCTAACACCGATAGGAAGATTGCGGATATTGTGGGTGCAAAAAATTTTACTGTTTACAGTATTGTAAGATGGGTGAACTCACAGCTTCCAAAATATCCTGGTCTGAAAGCGTTTCTCAGGTCAATATCACCAAGGCATTTCTTCCAAGGAGATTGGAACACAGGAGGTACTTGTGACAATACTACCCCTCTATCTGGTGGGAAGGAAGTTTTACAAGACGAGTCGAGTGATCATCTTGCTGCAGGGGCAGTGAACGGAACAGGTGTTAAGCTGTTGGACATTACGGCTTTGTCTGAGCTTAGGGACGAGGGTCACATATCCCGTTACAGCATTAAAGCTACACCTGGAGTGCAGGATTGCTTGCATTGGTGTTTACCAGGTTTACCCGATGCCTGGAATGAAATTTTGTTCGCGCAACTATAGTTCAGCAACGCTAACAATTGATGAGAAGCATTTCCCACCTTCCTTTTCGGGAAAAAGGCCACCAAATGCCCAGTCCGATGTATCCATACTTGAAGGATTCGGAGTTTGTCAACTGATTACCTAATAGAAATTGCATTCCAAACTCGATAATACTTTGGAGAGTAAAACTTTAGATACTAAAATTAGGCTATTTTTCTCTTCAGTTAGGTGATTATCATTTTTTCCGTCAATTTTTTCTTTCATTGGATTTCGTCTGTTAAGTTACCTGTTGATTAGGAATGGAAAATTGGGGGAACTAGAGAAAGGGCCCTAAATTACAGGCTGTATCTGATTCATGTTCTACTTGTATGATTTTCTGTACTTGTTAATGGACATGCAAATTATTAGATAAATAGCAAGCGAATAAGGTTTTGACATTTTTGTGTTAGCAAATTTTGCTAAGATGTTTGAGTTATCTGACGACATGATTCATCTTGATTTTCTAGTGTCGTTTTACTTCGCCAAATTGTTGAATTTCTCGAATAGACAATTTGAAATGGAGCCAAAGATTGACATGAATATGCTTGTATTGTACACAAGCGAATTTGAAAATCCTTCTACTTTTAAGATTATGTTTGATACGTCTGTATATTGTACCAACAAGAATTAGAATCCTCTCAAATCCAAATGAAGGACGATGACATGCATGAATGAGCATCTTCAATGAGACTAAAGACAGTGAGAATGATTGGAATCAAGGTTCGGTGCCGCTCGAGTTCTTTCTTCTCGAATTACTTCAGTATGCTTAATGAAGTCATCTAAGTAGAAAATGTGTATATGGCTTGTAACAATATATTATAATTATGGTGCAAATATCAAGAAGCAATATAATCTGATACATACTTCATTGCATATAGTCACTTTTAGAGCAACATTTGTGGCTGAAAAACTAGCACTTAATTTTGTCTTGAGGGCCCTATTCATATAGAATAATGTTATTTGCAGTTGCTCATTGCGGCAGTCGCCCTACGTGACATACACATGTCAAGTGTATGTTTGATGCATTAATGTGATAAAAAAAATCACTACATTAATGTATCAAATAACTACTTGTCATGTATGTGTCATGTAGAGCGACTGTCGTAATGAGCGACTACGAATAACATTACTCATTAATATAGTTCAAAGTTGTTGGACTTACAGAGAAGATTCACAATTATATATTACAACGATATGTTTGATTTTGTGTAAATTAAGATTTACGATTAAGTGCACATACGGAGAGTTGAGTGGTAAGTAATATGAGAGTTGCATATGGAGTGTTTATAATAAAATTACTTCATAATATTGAAGTCGTCGAGTGCAAGTGAGGTAAGAGCAGAGGCTCTACCTTTCTTTTCGTGTAAAAGAAAACTGTGGACACAATTGAATATGGACTTGTCATATAGGCTATCAATATGCACTATGGTATGATAGAATTTACTCCATTGCCTGCCACAAGCTTTCCTTCACGAATTGTGCGGCACGTACGGGGACAGATGTCCCCCTGTGATTGGGGGATATATTTTTTTCTCTCCTCCCTCTATCACATGGACGACAGCACATACACGGCCAGCATCGTCCTTCCTTTACATGCTGTCATTATTCTTTTATCCTTATTGTCAATTACGCAATCTTTTATAATATAAACATTGAACGTAAATCGAAAAACTATTCTTCTTTGTCAACCTTAAAAAAAAATACTATTTCGAAAATTGTAATTTCCACATAATGGAGGTCAAACGGGGGCTAAAAGTGCGTTGCATTAAATTTAGCTCATATTTGGTGGAAATTAAAATTTAATTAAGTCAAAATAAAAAATTAATTTTAATCACATTTGTGGTGGGACACACAATTTTTTAATCATACATTTTATCAACTTTTATCAGAAAAATTTAAAAACTTGATTTTAATATCCACAAAAACTTGATTTTAATATCCACAAAACTGTTCATTTTGTGTAATATAAAGATTTTATTATTATTTCTTATTTTGTTTTCATTTTTTACTACGATAATTCCTTTTTTTAAAAAAATCATTTTATTGCTTAATTTTTAATTATTTTCAGTTTTGGTGTGAAAGTTGAATCATTTTAGTTAAATGGGTTGGAGATGGTCCTATTGAACTCTATTTAAACCATGTTTGAGCCACATTAAAATTTTCATTATCATTCTTTTATTTATTTTCAATCACACATTTTTCAATAAAATAATATTTTTCATCATATCAATAACTTTTCCTTCTTTTTCAACTACACATTTTTCATCAATCTACTATTCCAAAATATTCTTCCAAGATAACGTGGCTCAAACACAAGTTTAAATGGATTGGACTTTTAATTACGTGTAAAAGCATTTTCAAGAGACTTTATTTATAAAGAATGTCGTTAAATTTATAGATTAAATCTTTTAAAAATCTACACGAGGTTTATTTTCTTTTATTTGGAGTATTGTATAGAAACTTGTTGGTTTTGAATGTCAAGAGATAAAATCTCACATCAAATAAAGATGAAAATATAGACCAATTTATAAGAATTTGGGTTGCTCTTCTTAATAAAGTTGATTTTTTTAAAATGGAATCTCGAATTTTAACATGGTATCAGAGTCATTGAGTTCTAACGAGTAATTCGATCCGATTTAAACTCAAGAAACTTGAGCACACGGATTTCAAGGTTGGTTTGCTCAAACGAGTCAACATCTTGCGGGAGCAAGTTAAGGTATAAAATCTCACATCGAATAAAGATAAAAACATAGATCAATTATAAGAGTTTGTGCTACTTCTTTTAATAAGATTGACCTTTTAAGATGAAATTTCAATTTTTAACATCGAAGTCCTTAAAATGTGGTATCCTCGTAGCTCTTACGCTTGAGAAACGATCTCAACCTCAACCCCAAATTCATACTCAAAATTAAGTTCATGTTTGGCCTCAAATTTTTTAGACTTATTTTTCAAAAACTAATTTTCAATTATCAAATTTTCAACCACATATTTCATCAACTTTTATTAAAATCTTGGTTTTTAGTCAAATCAAAAAGGGACTAAGTCATCTGTCATGAATGGAAGGAGAGGTTTCCACCATTGTTTTGAAAACTGATCCGGGAATCGACCCGGAAATTAAAAAGGGTCAAAGGGAACCCGGAATTTTGTAAAAAAAAAAATGAATAATTAATCCAAAAATTGAATAATGTCAACAGGAAAACTTGAATAGTTAAAATTTCAAACTTGATAGTTTTGCATCATCTATCACCAATAAAAAATGCCTATGTAATAATTGAATCCAAAAAGACCACTAAATATAAAAGATTAAATAGTTAAATGTCTTCTTCATTGTTTTCATCTATAAGCTTTAATCATTGATCACTTCCACGGTCATTTGAACCACAAAAACGAAGAATACCTTTGATTGATAAATGCGATACACTGAAGAGGAGAGAAAGACGAAGAGTTTGAAACTGAAAATAAGGGTTTTCACCTTCACAGGTTTTATAAAACCTGTACCGGGACACGGTTTTCATATAAATCGGCCGGTCGGCGGGTTCCTAGATGGGTTTTTAACTACAGGTTTTTTAAATTCAATTGGACCAAATTTTGGATCGGTTCCTGGTTGAATCGGCTGGTCCGATCCGGTCCGGTTTTCAAAACATTGGTTTCCACTATTAATACGCAGAAGTCTCACTATCGCCATGGTCCATGAAGATTAATAACATCAAAAAATGGAATAAGGCCAATACCATTAAAATCACCTGACTTTGTTACTTTATAAATAGGTCTCGTTTCTCTTTATACTCTCATTACATTTCTTCCTCTTCACTAATGGAGACCATTTTGTTATGTACACTCTTAGTCATGACATTTTACATTCTTTCTAAACTATATGCCCTATTCGACTGTTGTCGGACTAAAAATGTCCCACAGGGTCCGAAATCTTGTCCAATCATCGGAAACCTAAACCTCATTGGTGCTCTACCCCAACAATCCCCCCACAAGTTGTCCCAAAAATATGGCTCGATTATGCAACTCAAGTTTGGTTCGAAACCAGTTGTCATCTTCTCATCGGCCGATATGGCAAAGATATTCTTAAGAACGCATGATCGTATGATATCTTTGCTTCTCGCCCTAAAACTGCTGCTGGAAAATATACAACTATTGTAACATAACATGGGCACTTATGGTCCATATTAGAGACAAGGGGGTAAAATTTACCTCAATGAACTTTTTAGTTCAAAATGTCTTGAGTCTTACGAATACATCAGAATCGAAGAAAGACGTGCTCTCATCTCGAGGTTATACTCAGTTTCAAGGCAACCAATTCGTATAAAGGAACATCTCTCACATCTCACTCTCAACATTATAAGCAGAATTGTATTGGGAAAGAAGTAGTTCAGGGAGTCAGAAAATGGGGATGAAATTTATACCCTGGAAGAATTTCAAGAAATGTTACATGAACTGTTCTTGCTCAATGAGGTATTGAATATTGGAGACTGGATCCAATGGCTTGATTTCTTGGACTTGCAGGGGTATGTGAGAAGGATGAAGATTTTGAACAAGAAATTTGATATATTTCATGATCATGTATGAACATAGGGCCAGGAGTGTAGCGCCCCGAGTTCTGTTAACCCGGATTGCCACGTCATCGTCTTTTGCCCTAATTTTGTCAATCAATTTTGCGGAAATAACCAAATTTTAAAATCACATTTGCAATTGAAAACTACGTCGGTAATTAAAATACATTGGATAATTGTTCAAAATTTAAATATCATGTTTTGGAATAGCGGAAACAAAAAAATACGTTAACAATGTTTCAATACATAAATTCGAAAATTTAATAAATTTGATAATCAAATTTTATGCCACCACTGTCGGATCAATCTCGATCGCCTCCGAAGTCTGCAAATATTGTTAAAATAGCAGAATGAGTATTTCGAAAAAATACTCAGTAGACTTATCGCCGATAATTAATTTACAGAATAATTGAATACACACTTATGCAATATACAATGTGATCATCTTGGGCTCATTTTCTTGAAAATCATAGGCTCTTTAAAAAAACATGGGTTGTGGGTAGTCTTTCTTTCTTGTGCGGATGAAGCACATAAGTTATGCATAACATTCTCTTCTTATCTCATAAGAGATTCTTTCTTTCTTTCTTTCTCATGCAATTAAGCATATAAGTTATGGCGAGCATAACAATATCATATATCTCATATGATACATTATCATCCTATGCATAAAGCATATAAATCACGTAATTCACATAAAGCATGCAATTATAATTTAAACTAATTAATGGTGGCGAGTCTACTTCAAAATCTCGAGTTTCGTGAAAAATGGTGCGAGAAGTAACTTCAATCTCCTAATTGTCCGTTCGTTTCGTCTAGCCAATAGAAAATAAGTTTGAATCAGTATTTCGAAAGTTTAAAGTTTTAAAGCGTTAAAATAAAGTTTGAGACTTAATTGAAAATTATAGAAACTGAAATAAATAGCTTAAAACGATAAAATAAAGTTTAGGGGCTAAATTGGAAATTTGTTAGATCTGAAAATAAAACTTAAGGGTTAAAATAATAACTTTCATAAGTTTAGGGACTAAATTGGAATTAAAAGTTAAAAACTGAAATAATAACTTTTATAAGTTTAAGGACTGAGCTGTAAATATATTAAAGCTGAAAATAAAAGCTGAAAACTAAAATAATAAATTTTAATAGTTTAAGGACTAAGCTGTAAATATACTAAAGCTGAAAATAAAATTTAAAGACTGAAATAATAATTTCTATACATTAGAGACTCAATTGTAAATACAATAAAGCTGAAATAAAACTTAAAAGCTGAATTAAATAACTTATATAAGTTTAAGGACTAAAATGTAAATAAAATAAAGCTGAATATAAAACTTAAATGACTGAAATAATAACTTATATAAACTAGGGGCTAACTTGAATAACTTTTAAACTGAAATTAAGAAAGTTAAAAGTTAAAATCAAAGTATTTAAAACCTAGGGACTAAAATAATATAACTTAAAACTTGGGGCTTAAATTATCAATTGAAATAAATATATATATATAAAACCAAAACAAAACAATTAAAACAAAATAAAAAATAAACACCTCTCTCTCTCTCTCGTCCAGAGAGAGAGAAGTCGACGGGGGAAGGGGGCTTCGCCCCCTTCCTCGAGATCTCGCCACCACCGCCGGACGGTGGTGGCGCCGAACATAGAGGCAGGTGGGGGGGGGGTTTATTTGGGTGTTTTAGGCGCGAAAAATGGAGGTTTTTGGACTTGAGGCTAGCGGGTTCGATTGAGGTAAGTATTGGGTTTTCTTCTTTTATTTTTCTTGGCTTGAGGGATGGTGGAGTTGGCTATGGTATTGGGTTTGGTGGTGATGTTGGTCTCGGGTTTGGGCGTGTTCTCAGTTGAGGACTTGAGGTGGCTGGAATCGGTGGTTTCAGGCGACGGGTTGGGCAGCGAAGTGTTGGGTTTGGTTTCGGCTTTTGGGTGTGCTGTTGGTTTGTGCGACTGCTTGTAAAGTTAGGTGGTTTTGGTCTTGGTGTGGGCAGTCGGTGATGGTGGGTTTGTATGGTTTCGGCTGCTGGGTGAGGAGATGGTTTTGCAGTGACTGGTTTGGAGATTGGAGATGGTGGTGTTGAGCAGCTGGTGATTCGATGTTTGCAGCTTAGTTTGGTTGGCTGCAACTTGGTGTGTTGGTGTTTTGATTCTCGGTTTCAAGAATGGGGTTGGAGTGACTGCATTGTTGGTATGGTGAGTTGGAGGTGGTGAGGTGTTGGTGATGGGGCATGGACGGCTGCAGCTCGTATGTGTGCAGCAGCTTGGGTGGTTATGGTAGATTAGGTTGAGGCTGGGATTTGCAGTGTGAAGTTTGGTGCTGAAGTGATTTGCAATTTGTGAGTCTCCTGTTGATGCTAGAAATGGGCGTTCTAGCATCAGTGAGAGTTCACACTGTAAAAAAAATAAATTCTGGGGAAGATGATTTCCTTACCAAAATTTGTTTGGCTGCGTGAATGTGAAAATGGAGAGGTGAGGAGTTGATGTATGAATAGTGATGATTAGGGCACAAATTTCAAGGTGGGTAATTGGGCCTGATTGTTGGGCCTTAGGGTTTTCTAATTGGGCTAGAATAAATAAATTCCGGTTTTGGGCTCACTTAATTGGACTTAAATGAAATGGGCTAAATGAATTAAAATTCAAGGTGTTGGACTTATATAATTGGGCTTATGTAATTGGACTTGAAATTAATAATAATTGGATTTAAACAACATAAATCGAAATTGAAACTAAAATAATTATTCGAGATTGGATTTAATCGAATAGATTTGAATTCAATTTTATAACGGCTAGATGAACGTGCTTCTCAAAAAAATTAGGGTTAAAGTTTAGCGACACGTTTTTCGAGAAAATTAATTTATATAATTTAAAAGTTCGCGGTCGCTACAAGGAGGGTGAAGAAAGATTACATGGCTAAAGATGTGGTAGATTTGTTGTTGGAATTAGCAAATGATCCAAATCTTGAAGTAAAGCTTACCAGTGATGGTGTCAAGGAATTCACACGGGTAAAACCTGTCTACTTTTTCCTTAAATTATCATATGAATCTCGAATATAGATTTGTTATAACATGCATGATAAGCATTACTTGACGGTACTATATATGAACAACATAAATCTAGTATTGTATACTATACACACACTTCATATTTTACATCCAGGATCTAATAGCTGGAGGTACTGATACCTCAGCGACTACAATAGAATGGGTTATGTCAGAACTCATCAAACACCCGAAAATAATGGCGAAGGCCACTCAAGAACTCGACAAGAGAGAAAAATATTGGAAAATTATTTAATTTGCCATGTAGGCCGACATATGTAATTAATTGTGTATAAATGCTATCTTAAAGTTAAGCTCAAAATTAAAGTGATCTAACAAAGAATTAAGTAATTGAGATTTGGGCATCTAAATAAAGTGTGGGCCAGACTATATGTGTAGAGATCAGATCCATTAAGCTTTGTATTTGACGATGAGCTGAATACATATGGAAATATATAAAGGGTTATGGTCCCCAATTCATATGTAATTTTCTCATTCTTTGTGTCATCCCATTAACACAAGAATACAAGAAAAAGTATATGAAGAGGAAGATGTAAAAAACCCACAATCAGGAATCAAGAAGGATGTTTGAAGCAACCAAATTGAAAATTTACAGATCAAGATTCATTATTTATTATTCAAGTCAGAAATCAATGGATTAAGGTATGTTCTGCGTTAATTCAGTTTCTTGATGATTTGACATGAAAATTTTGGCAAGTTCATAAAGTTCAAATTTCATTAAAAGTTCCAACAAAAAATGGGTAGAAGAAAGTGACATCCCAAATCTCCCATACTTGGACGCCATTGTTAAAGAAACCATGAGATTACACCCAGTAGCTGTATTACATGCACCACACCTTTCGCTTCAAGACTGCAATATATCAGGATTTCACATTAGTAAAGGAACTACAGTTTTCATAAACACTTGGAGCATTGGGAGGGATGGGGCAGTGTGGGATGAACAAGAAAAGTTTCATCCAGAGAGGTTTTCGGGGTTGGAAATGGATGTTAAAGGGCAGAATTTTGAGTTGTTACCATTCGGGTCTGGTCGGAGAATGTGCCCGGGTTATAGTTTAGAGTTGAAGATGATTAGGTCAAGCTTGGCTAATATGTTGCATGGATTTAAATGGAAGTTGACTGAAGAAACGAAAGTGGAAGAGTTGAGCATGGACGACGGGCTGGCTACGCCTAGAAAATAATCACTTGTTGCCATTGTTGAACCTCGACTTTGGGAACATCTTCATCAAACCTCGATTTGATCATTAATCCTTTAGTTTGCCATTATGGAATGATAATCTGTATTCAGTTCTTAGACGCAGAGGAGAAAGTAGAAAATCCAAAAGCTGAAATTATATTACAATTGGATCATTCGAGTTAAAATTTTGTTTCGATCAAGTCATTTTGTCTAGATCCGATGAAACGGAGACATTGATTAGGCAATTAATGGTGTTTTAAGTTGGGTCTTTTTATTTCTTACAAGCTAACCAACAAGAGCAGCAATAAGTAGCTCAATCCGACTACTTGGACGAGCTGGGTTGGCCCACTGGTCAACGAGGACAGCCTGCGACACTTGGGCCTAGCTGCGGGCTTGTATGAGTAGGCCCACATACGAGGTGGCCCATTGGCTGGATAGTAGAGTGAGCCCAAAGGCCCATCCTGTGAAGCCCACGAGTCATCGACCTTGGACTCGGTTCAACTGGCGAAATTCGCACTTGACTCAACCCTCGGTTCGTTCAAATGCAAGATTGGATTTTCAACGAATCGAGTTCTCACAAACAGGCAAGCAATTTGAACTCATTGTCACCCTACTAACGAAGTTGTACATTTTTTTTAACCTATTAAAATTATGCTAAAGGAAAATCTAGCCGCTCTGGACTTGAGGAGTTTTACTGAGATCAATACGTGACTGATTTAGGCAGTCTTGCGAGTAGTGGGTGATTAATTAGGTATAAAAATTAAGTTACATTACAAAATAAAAGGATAGACATTAAAAATTAATTAAAATAGTAAAATGGATTGGACGGATTCCAAATAATTAGCCCTCAAAAGAGCAAGGGCAAGGTCACGATCTCTAATTTCAAGAAGTCGGGCTCCTATTCCATAAAAAAGTCCAAAAACTTGATGAGAAATCCTCATTCTGATTCAATCTCTAGTGGTAGATAAGATTAGCGGTTGAATCCTCTCGTGTCACTTTATCTTGAAAGTGGGGAGACTTTATTTCCTCCAAGTAATCCTTCGAGCCGATGTGGGTCATGAAATGACGTCAAGCTTTGATGATCGAATAAAACAATTACTTTGGCCATTGACAGGGTGAAAAAGTCCTAGAAGACAAATCCTTTAGTCACTTTAATTATTTAAATTCGCCATCTTATCAAAAAATAAAGACATCGATAGGACAATTTATAATTTGTGTTCAACTCAATTTTATTTATGTTGTATCAATAATATTTATTTTTTTTACCACCTAACAAAGTTATTCGGAGTGACTTAGTGCTTGTCTGGGAGAAATTTTTCACAAATTTTGAGTAAAAATCTTATCGTTATAAAGGAAGGATTTTGACCAAACCAAGCGAAATTTTAAAAATGGAGTCAATTATTGCGGCTCCAACAGTCCTAAAATTTTGATTAAAATTTCTCCCAGACAGGTACTTAATTTCAACAAAAGCATAGACATGTTGCATTTTGTGTCTTAATGAATTTTTGACTATATTTATGACTTTGCCCATTAAAAAATAATTAAAATAAAATAAAATCTAGAACTTGTTACTGTTCACTTGGAAAGTTAATTGTCACAAATTTAGGAAGAAGAATGGCTTGGGTTGGGTAGTTGTCATATAGTGGGTTGTGCATACTAATGCCATAATCAAAGACGACATTGTCTAAAAAAGTCGGATCCTACGTTGGGCTCTGGTTTATGGACTGTTTGTAATATTTAACTCCTTTTTTTTAGTGAAAATTACACACATCCCTATCTTTCAAATTCAAATTTCAAAAATCAGATGCAATGTTAATTTTTTCAAAATTCAGATTATAATTAAAAAATTTAATAGTAATAATAATATTATAAAACTAATTTAATTTACATACCCACCCTCACAAACCCTAATCAATTTCATCACAAAAATCATTTCCATTTTCCTTCCTCTTCTACTATCTCTCTACCCACCCTCGCCGACGACTCTCTCTACCACCCTCACCTGCGACGCCCTCCCTCTCTGTCGGCAGCCCAACCTCGAACCACCGCCGCGATTTCGCTCCTCCACAGATGACGCACAACATCCATACATTCTCTCTGTTTATCACAAGGAAGATTACCGCTGAAAATCACCGGAGTGCCACAGCGTGCGACGCCTGTGAGCATCGCGCTGTGCGGTGGTTTACTTCATCTAATTTGAATCGATTTGCAATTGCTTGAACGAAACAACCCATTTGCTCACTCGGTGGTGTGGGAAGAATATACCAGACTGCCATGGGCTACGGAACTTATAGGCTGTGATGCTATATCATAGCCGTCGTGATATTTTTGTGATGGTTTCTTTCTCCGATCTACTGCTTTACTGGAGTTTTTGGGTGTTTTTATTGGTGATTGTTAGCGTTATGAAAATAATGGTGGTGATGGTGCAGATTTTGGATTTTTTTTTTTTTTTTTTTTTGCGGTGGTTGTGCATTGATTTTGTTGGTGGTGGTCGTGTTGCTGGTTTTGTAGTTGTAGTTTGTTGGTCGGTGTTGGTGATGGTTTGTTGGTGAGGTGGTTTTGCGGTGGATTTGGCGCTGTTGGCGAATCTGGTGGCGATCTGCAGTATCTACGATCTGGTCGTGAATGATTTGTGTGATTGTTGGCTATGGTGGTAGGTCTAATGGCGATGGTGGATCTAGCGATGGAGGTGAGTTTTGTGGTGGCGATTGCTAGTGATGGCGGCGGAGGTGATTTTGTTGAAAATCTAGAAAGTGGTGGTACAGGTGGCGGTCGACGGTGGTGGTGTAGGTGTCGGCGTTAGTGGTGGTTGTGGTTGTGGTTGTGGTTGTGGTGGTGGCAGCGGCGGCGATACGGCGGTGGCAGTGGTGAGTTGGTGGTCACAGAAGTCGGTGTTGGTCACAAAAAAATCGGATAAGGGACTAACTGTGACCTTAAAATTCGACAATTTGTGATTAAAAATTAATCTGTAATCGATAAATTTGAAAATATGTGACTGATAGATAACTGTGACCTGTAATTTTTTGATTCATGACCCATAAAATAATCTGTGACCTATAAAATTATTGATAATCCGTGATCTACAAAATTAATCTGTGACCGTAATTTTTTAATCCGTGACCTTTAAAATTATTGATTTGTGACCATGAAATAATCTGTGACCTCCAAAAATTTTGATCTGTGACCAATATACAAATTGTGACCTATAAAAGTTTTGGACTGACCTGAGTTGTGACTTGTGACCTGAGTTGTGACATGGGCTGTGACTTGTGAATTGGACCGTGACTCGTGGCCTGAGGCTTCGGAATCGGAGTAGTCGTCGGAAACGGTCGCCAGAATCAGAGTAGTTGCCGGAACGGTCATCGGAAGTTCGCCGGAGTAGGGCAGTGATCGGAACAATCATCGGAGCGGTAGGGTGGTGAAGGTGGGATGGGTTAATTATATTATATTAGAATTAAATATTTAATAATAAATTAATTTATTTCATAAATGAAAATTAAAATTTTTTTAATAAAAATTTTGATTTTGAGAATTTCAAATTTGTTTTCTTATTTTTGAAATAGGCTAAACTTATTCTCTTGAAAATGAAATTTTTCCCTTTTTTTTTATCACTCATATGATCCACAATTATTACTTACTTAATTATTAATTATTTTCATTTTTACAATTTAAACAATTTATGAACACTTCTCAAATATGTCCGTATGTGGTACATAATGTTTGACTAGAATAATTCTTGAATGCATAAATACAACTCTTTTATTTGGTAATAATTAAAATTTAGATTTTAATTTAAGTTAAAATAAAAAAAATTAATCACATATATTATACGATACATAATTTTTAAACTACACATTTTTTGAACTTTTACTAAAATCTACTGACGATCTTATTTTAATTCTTACAAAAGAAGAACTGTATAAAATATCACGATTGTTGATTAGGTTGTGTTTCACGTAAAAATAAAATGAAATAAAAATTAAGTTGATGAAAAACAAGCTGTATATAGAACGAATTCACACTCGGAAGGTTTTATATCTTTTAAGTAGAAAATTTTATTTTTTATATAAAGGTCATGATTGATGGACATTGTTCGATAAAATAAGTTTTTATACAGTGAATTGTTGGAAAATGTGTGAATAAAAAGCAGGAAAGAAATTTAAATTTACGTGCAAAATATTATATTTGAAGAATATGTGATTGAAAATAAATTTGAGAAAAAATAAATTTTGAAATAACGGGAACTAAAAAGGGGGCTAACTAATAACGACAATTTCTTAGCTTTAAAAAAACACTAAGGATGTATTTAATTGCAAGTATAAAATTTAAATGGAAAAAAAAAAATTCTGGACAGTTTAATTGCCTATAACTTGTTTTGCATGTAAATTATTAATTAAATGTGTTTGATTGATTTAATTTTCAACATATAAAATATTATACATGTTCATCTTTTATTGATAAGTAGATGAAAGAGAAGTGGGGTTGATGAGAGGGAAAGAGAGAGTGAATTGTCTGAAAAATAAAATCCTACCCATAGTAAAGAAAATATTTTTCTTGTTTTCGAATAAAATATAATTATGTCACGAAAAATAGAAAAATATTTTCCATAAAAAAATATCAATCATACAGAAAAAAATAAAAATTTGAATTAAAAAATGAATATTTTTCATGAAAAATATTTACAATCAAACACGCTGGGACATCCCGATTACTTCGCCCCGAAAGTTAATTGACCTCTCATGAACTTTCGCAACCTACCCTAATGCTAGGGATCAAGATTCAAGAAACGTGCATCATGCTCAAGAAAGTAACTACAAAAGCTTGTCTAATTCAACCTATGAAATTTCTAGCATATAACTATTAAATTATTAAATACCATTAAATATATAATAACTTAAAATTATTGTCTGCCAATAAAAAATAAAAACATATAATATTTGCACGTGATCATTTTCTGGATCTATTCTTTGGTCAGTGTGCCATTGCCGACCCTTTTCTTTTTTAATGTCCTTAACATTAAGGCCCTGTTCGGGAGGGATTAAAATCCAATTAAAATTGAAAATATGGCCGTTATTGGGTCCCACCCGTCTAATAAAAGTCAACAATAATGGCTATATTTTCAATTTTAATCCGATTTTAATCCCTCCCATACAAGGCCTAAGCCTCGTTTGACGGTCATTATTTAATTTTTTTATATAATTATTTTTAACTATACTAAGTGTAAGTAACGTGCAATATACGTTTGACTAGTTTATATTTAATAGTTTTGTTTAAGAATTAATTTGTTATTAATAAAGATGTAATTTTTTTGGTTAATTAAATAATTAATGACGTAATGTTTATGTAATTGATAAATAATTAGATGTGTGATTTTGATGTTGTGATGTAAGTTGGTGATATCGAAGAAAATAAGCAAAAGTTGACAAATTTGGAAAAATGACTAAATTGTAAAGGATTCAAAGTTCGGGGACTAAAATGTAAATACTCAAAAATTGTGCCGAACCTCACGATGAAGATTTGAGAGTGCTCGGAGTCAATTGAATAAAGAAAGACATCAATGGAATCAAATTTAGTCAAAAAATGATCACAAATCAATTTCCAACCGAAAAGTTATGCTCCGATGTTTTAGTCTCATATTGAGACCTATTTTTGGCATAGAAAGTGATCGAATTGGAGAATGATGTTTGAATCAAAGTTGTAGTCAGGTGAGTTAGCTTTTCAACGCATTTTGAATCGCCTCAATCGGATATCGTAATACAAAGTTATGATAAAAACACTGAAAGAAGGTGCAACTGCCTGTTTAAAATAAGAAATTCCGTTACATAATCCGTTAAAACAACAAATTCCGTTAGTTTTTCCGTTAAAAACAAGAAATTCCGTTACATAGCCACTTTTAATATATAGAAGATATTCATACAATAAAATTTGTAGATAACTTCAATTTTTTCCTATTTTTTAACTGTATATATATATATATATATATATATATATATATATATATATATATATATATATATATATATATATATATTAATTATTATTATTTATTTTTATTGAAAAAAAGTCACTTATTCTTAAAGTAATAATGCAGGAACTACTTTCATGAAGTAAAGGCTAAAACACGTTACTAGTCCACTCACGAGAAAGCCGTCGTACCATCATAATGTATAATTTATACAGAAATAAATTGCTATTACAAACATATAAAAAGTACAGGAAAAAAGGGCAAAAAAACAAATAAATTTAAAAGCGTGTTTGGTGGAGGAAACAGTGAATATTGGTCAAGCTAGAAATATTTTGTGGAGGGGTGGAAAAAGTAGCAAGAAATTGAATTGAGGTTAGGTAAATTTTAATTATCTCTGGATGGGAAAATGTCTCGTCCTCATCCTTGTCCTCGCCCTGATTCTTATTTTTTTAAATTTTTTTTTTTTTTTTTTTGCATTTAAATTCAGATCCTACCCAAAAAGCAAAAATAAATTAACAAAAAGTAAATGAGACGGTAAACAAAGATATTTTAATCCTCGTCCTCTGAAGTCCCCGGAAACCACCCAAGGGCCAAGATGAAGAGGTTGGTCCCAACTCCCAACCATGTTCTAGTCCCATCTTCGTCCATGTTCATTAGTTTGGCTTGTGGGAACGAAGAAATAAACTATAATTTGCATATAGATAACGACAATTACATGGCCATGTCATATATTTTCACCGAAAATTGACATGTATCGGTAAATTGATCAATTTGAAACAAAATTTAAGTTAGATAAAACGACTAAAACAAAAAAATAAAATAAATGTAATGACAAGCATTAAATGCCATTAAAGTTCAATTTTTACTAATGTATTCAAGCTATTATAAATGTTCGTCAAATCTCATAAAAAAAAAGGTTGAACCACAATCTTGAGGGTCCCTCACCGCCCCGCCCTGTCCCGCCCTGCCCTGTCCCGCCCTAGAGCATTGTGGAGAAGATAAATTGTGGGATGTTTCTCAACAGGTCAAAGTATGAGAGCTGTCATACTGATATCCACAAAGAGTCCAATCTTATAATTGTATATATGTTGTGGGTTTCAGTGAACGAGTGGTTAAAAATAGATTTTAAAAAAAAAAATTGTATCTTACGAAATGTGTAATCAAAATCGAGTTTGATCGTCTTATAAATAATCATAAGCTTTTAATAGAATTCCAACTTAATCGTAAAATGTCAACTTCATTTTTCCTCCTACTTTTCCATACCAAACTTTTCTTACTTCTACCAAACACACTCGTCTCTTGCTCACATTAATCATGGATGCAACAACTATATTTTCTTAATCAATAAACAACACAAAAATTAGCCCTAATAAATAACTAAATCACATCACGAGGAAAATGCCATGGAGTCACCAGCCAATAATATTCAGCCACGTTCAGGAGTGAGTTATTTGCTGTACCAAGACCATGTGCATCCCACCAACAGGTCCAACTGCTCTTTACGCGTAAACGTTATCACGTGTTGATTTCTTGTTGACTACGGGAACGTGCAATAGCCTTCTGCCTCATAAAATACTTTATAATAAACGGTGTATGTGTGTGGCCCACCTTTCGGCCGTGCCGTTGAAATGCATTGCAATACTTTACCGCGTTGTTCGTGACGCCGTTATCTCATCTCCTATTTGGCAATCATTAAAAAGAATTTTTACAAAAAATGAATTTTGAAATATTTATTTTTTAAGAACGTGTGGTAAAAAGTAAAAAAAAATATAATTAAATTAAATTTATATGTTAAATATTTTATTGTAAAAATGTATAGTTAAAAATGAGTTTGAGAAAACATAAGTTTTGAATTAATAAGAATTAGAATATTTAGATATTCAAAATAATGGAAATTACATTAAAATGTGAATTCAATAGTTTCAGCTAATGCCCGTGATGTACTGATATCTTTTATTGCAACCCAAAGGTCAAAATATGATCTACTAATATCTTTTATTGCAACCCAAATGTCAAAGGTTTTGCTACTTGTACACCGCCCCGGTGTACAAACCCCATAGAGAGGGCGTCCATGAATTTTTTTTTGATGTGAGTCATTCTAGTTGTTACGGGACCGTACACTGGGATGTCAACCCTAATGTACAAAACCCAATGTCAAATAAGCTTTAGGTACGGGAAATAAGATATTGAATAAACGATTAATGGGGCTACTATTAAACACTTGAGAAAAATCAAAATAACATCCGTCTCCGACCATATTTGTAATGCCAAATGTCCAAAAAGGAGATGTAACATGACAACTTGTCAATCGTCCTTCGGAAACATTGGATACTTTTGTTTAGACTATAGAAATCCTAGAATTCGATGACTTTATGAGTAAGGACGATGTTACAAGTATATATCAAGTCTTACATAATGTCATAGGACACTCTATCATTTGCAATTTTAAAACACGATCAGTTTTTTCATCCAATTTTTTTCCCTCCACATCATTTCGGTCACTTCTTCTAGCCTGCTTATATATATATGTATATACACACACAGACACAAACATCAAAAAACTCTAAATAGGGCAATGTTACTTGTACATTAAAGTTTATGTAATGTATCAAGGTTGAGAAAAAGGCAAATTGATTGCAAGAGTGGTAATAAGGCCCTGTTTGGGAAGAATTAAATTTTTCTATAATAAATCAATTCTCATTTTCAACCACACATTTTTCAATAAAATAAAATATCACATCAATAAATTTTTCTTCTTTTTCAACCACACATTTTCCATCATATCACTATTCAAAATCAATTCTTCCCTCAAAAATCTCTCACAAACAACCTCTAAGTAATTGACAATGATCAGGGTGGTTGAAATAAAAGCTGCAACTTTGAGTAGTGCGATCAGCCTGGAATTTGTAGTGTTCCATGTGAAAAATCGAAATGGAATAGATGGTTTTATTTTAGACATTTATATCGTGTACTGATTCATCCAATTAGAGGTTGGCATAGTTTAATTCGACGTTGTTTCAAGATATGATTAAACCATGTGTACAGAAAAAATTTTAACAGAAGTTTTACACCCACTAACATGTGTGGGGCCCACCGAAATAAAAAATGAAAAAAATATCCACCCGCCCCCCGTATTGTGCGTATCTGATTTTCTTAAGTGAAACCATGCTCGTGTATATAAAACATGGTTCTTCAAGACATGACACTGAATTGAATATAACATGGAATGAAATGATTTTGTGAGTGGACATTATTGACAAGACATTCACATTAATGATTTATGGGAGGAATCACTTAATAAGTCTAAATTTTATTAATTGATAACACTGCCTCTGTGGGAGGAATAAACCCTGAATTCTGAAATAAATGGAGTGGGTCATATATACACACACACACATCTATAATTAATTAATTATAATGGAATTAATATTTGAATCAAGTAGGTGTTCAGTGAAGGAATCACATGCTCAATAGGTCTTTCTAGTTATTATTAAATCATTCTCAACTTTGACTTTGGAAACAATTAGGGGCTATTTGATAAAAAAAAAAAAAAAAATTAAGAGTCAAAAACTATTTATGCGATTAATATTTTACTATTGAATTTGTTTGGATAAGTTTCTAGAAGATTCTCTTTTAATCTTCTATTCTTACAGAAAATGTTAAAATTTTAGTTTTGATTCCTGATGGACCTTATCGTCAGGGCGGATGAAGGGACTAGGGTCGAGTTGTAACTCGATCCAGTCCTTAGTCCATTTAGTTTTTCATGAGTAAAAAAAGTTTTTATGCAATTTTCCTTTTTTGGCCATGATCTTTTTAGTCCAATCTTGAATTCTCCCTTATTTCTTGTGTTGCATTCATTTTGAGAAACCAATTTTTTCTTGGTGCATTTATTGATTGATTTATTCGTTTATTCTCTACTTTTAACTTTTAAGTAGTGCTCTTAGGATACAAGATGTCATTTCTTTGTACAGGGTTTATGCCATTCTGCCTTTGATTACATGTGTGAGGGAAAGAGCGGAAAATAGTTCTCACGTCGAATAAAAGAACGATATTTTCATCTATGAAGGACATACATGCATAAAAGATGAAATGTGAGGTACTTAAATGTCATAAAAGTTTCGTTAGAGATTACATTAATTAAAGGTTGATAACCCCAATTTAAAACAGCAAACAAGTTGTTAACGGCACGTAACGGGGGCAAACGGCGTAAATTTGCAGAGAAAGCGGGGGCACGAACAAGAACGGTGGGACCTGTAAATTCTTTTAAGAGCCCCATATGTTCCTCGTGCTCTTTTCTATTTTTATCTAAACCTCTTTAAATCCTCCATTTGCATTTCATTTAATTTCAACTACTTGTTCACACATACAGAGAGAAATATCCGTTGAATTTATTGATTATTTTTGAAGTGCAAGTTGCAATCTTAAAAAACATATAGGTTTTTTCAGATGGGTTTATCGGAAATTGTGGATTCCGGCAGGTTTTCCAGCCAGAGGTCCAACTTTTCCCAGAAATGTAGTTTGTTGAGCCAGTACTTGAAAGAGAAGGGTAGCTTTGGAGATCTTACTCTTGGACTCGCTCACAATTTCGAACCAAAAGGTTAGAATTAAGCCCACATCTCTGTCTACATAAACCCCACCCAATTCCATGAATAACAAGCAATCAAATCTATAATCTATGAGCTCCTAGATCTGTTTTTAATTTTTTCTATTTCTGGGTTTTTAGATTGAGTGAATTTCCTAAAATTTTCTCCTTGTTTTTTTTTGTCAAAAAAGGAGCTCCAGCAGCAACTGGAACCATGAATTTCTTCCCAATAATGGAGAAATCCGGGGCCTCGATCCATAATTTATCTACTACAGAACTCAACACGCCCGCTATCCCCCAGAAGAAGACCAATCTCAGGTATAATTTGTTGCATATTGAATTTATGGCTTTATTATGCTAAATTTTCAACTTATAATTGTTTGATTTGATTTTACATGACAGTGGGACAAAATCTGAGCCAGAAGCTGCACAAATGACCATATTCTACGGCGGCCAGGTCATAGTTTTCAATGATTTTCCGGCTGAAAAGGCAAAGGAAATCATGCTTTTGGCCAGCAAGTCAAGTGCAGAAAACCACCCTGCCGCCGCCGCCGCCGCCTTTGCTCCGCCGAGCATGGTCCAAAGTCCTGCTGAATCCGCCACCAATATCCCAGCTGCCGTCCCTGTTTCAAAGGCTGTTCCCAGTTTGGTCCACAACCCTCCTCAGCCATCCCTTGCCTCTGGTAATTAAGCTGCTTAAAATTTTGTTCTAATTTCTCAATATTTTAAATTCTTGATTTATTTTGAAGGGGGGATTTTTCTAATTTATATGTAATTTCCTTCCATTTGCAGATTTACCAATTGCAAGGAAAAATTCTCTAGCCCGGTTCCTGGAGAAGAGAAAAGATCGGTAGGTAGTCGATATTAAACACGTTTGTTTAGAAACAAATTGACAATCTAAACAAATTCATATAGTCGACTCTAAAATTTCTTATCATTATTTGATTTCAGGATCACATCAAAAGCACCATACCCAGCAATGGCACCTCCAAAGGCAGTTAAAACTGAAGAATGGCTTGGATTGGCTCCTCAATACCCAACTTCAAATTGAGTTTTAATGAATTATAATTTGTATTTTAGGTCCATTAATCATTCTATATTAGTTAACTTGTCTTGATTGAAAGCCAACTTGGTTTCATTATTGCTTTGTTAAGTAAATTTCTAACTAATTAATCTGTGCAAGTATTTATTTTAGGATAATAGAGAATATTTCCCTTTTCAATTCAAGCCTATAGTTTTAGAATATTATTCTTTTTATCTCTATTGCTATCCTATTCTCTTTGAATGGATGTTTGCGGTGTCTATTTTTTATGACATCATTATTCTTGATTTTGCTATTTGATTTAGATGGGAGGCACGCGTGTGAAAAGTAAAATAAATGGATAGCACGTGTGAGAAAAGTAAAACACGTTTACTTACCTATTTTTACTTACACGAGTTTAAAATTTGCAAAGAAAACGGAAAACATCAAATGATAAAAAGAACGTATTTTCAGCAATCTCAAAATGGAAACTTAAAACACAAAACTAAAAATTGAAATACGAAGAGAACAGTCCCTTACGTCTTTGGGCGAATTACTATGCATTGAGGTGCGTTAGGGATAAAAATTATTATTGTTTAAAACATGAAATAATACTAACAAATAAAGGTTTACATCATTCTCTTTCATTGATAAAAAGTAAGAAAAAAGAAGAAAGCGAAAAGAGAGGAGGAATTTTTTATTTTTTTTTATGTGCTTTCTTTCTTTTTTTATTTATTAAAAGACGATAAAAATTGTCATTTTTACGTAGCGAAAATAGGAAAACATAATTTGTAATTAAATTAAAGGTTGAAAATGTCTGACGCTAGAAGAAATTGATTATAAATTAATAACAAATTACGAAAAGTGGAACCCAATCAATATTTTTTTCCTTATTAATAATTAACGTGTTTTTAACTTTTTGAGTATTTTAAAAATTTACAAAAGTTATATTTTAAAATAAAATAATAATGATGGCAAGTGGGTAGGGAAAGGGTATTTGTTTGGTGGCCACTCACATCCTCATCCATTATAATATTGTATTAAAGAATATTTTATATTGTCACATTGTTCACGTCTTGTCTTTCGGTCATTGTCAATGATGGAACAATATTATGGGGATGGGTGGGTTGGGGTGGGGTCGAGGGGTGAATATATTTATTTATTTATTTTGGTAATCACATGGTGTGTTTGAATTTTGGAGTGGCTTACTGTGGATATTTTCAAAAGTACTTTCTAGTCGGTAAGGGTCACCTTCATTTGACCCATTCTCCTCTACACTCAGAGCCTCAGGCCATGTTTGATACCTTACCTTTTTCATAGAAAATGGAAAAACAATTCCTTTTCCACCCATTTGTGATGTTTGATAGCCAAAATTTGGCTTGGAAAAAGTTTTGCCAGCCCCTTGTCCACGCGCCTAAACTCCTTGAAATGAGGGAAAGGTGGGAAAATGGATTCCAACTTGCTGGCTCTTTTTTTTTTTTGGCAATGAAAATAAATATCATACCCAATTGTTGAAAAAAAAATCACTTTAATGGACAATTTTCATATAAAACGAAATCAAACGAACACTAAACTTTGATGAAAAATAGTTTTCAAGCAAAAAAAATTTTTTTTTTTTTTTACTTTTTGACAATGGTAACAAATTTCATAACCAATTGTAAAAGAAAAATACTTGAATGGACAATTTTTATGTAAAATAAAGCCAAACGTGAACAAAAAAATCCAAAATTTCAAAAAAATTTCGAGTGGAAAATTATACCAATCAAAGTTATCAAATACACTTAATTAACAATTCCTTGAAAAACAATTTCTAGACAATTACTTTCCCTGAAATTCATTTTCTTTCCACCCTTGTAATCAAACGGACCCTGACAAATTTGGGTGGAAAAATGACAATCAAAAATAAATAAAATTGAACAACACATATGCTGCCACGTGTAAAATTTATGTGAAGAAAATCCCTGTACACTTGGAATTTTTCTTCTCCTCCTTGTTAATTGTATACATGCAACTAACACGCTCTTTCTACGCATACAAAGTGTGAGGGGTTGGCGTTGATCGTCAAATTTTAGTGCAAACATACTACTCTCAATCAAAATCTTTTTCCCACATTTCCTTCTTTATTGACGGTATTGGCTCGAATGGTTGGGTAGATTGGTTTGGTTGCCGCATCACGAGTTCTCTTCACTTCCACAAATTGAATTTTCTCGTGTCGTGATTCCCTTGTCAATTTTATTATCATCCTTCATTTCAAGAGCCTTGATGGAGCTCCAAACTCCAGCATTTAGCTCTCTTCTTGATAAGTGAACTATGGGAAAGATTCACTCTTATATCGAGTTAGAGTAGAAAGAGTGAAACATGTTATGTGATATCCATTTGTACAATCAACCCTTATTGACGAAAATGTCCAAATCTCTACTAAATCGTCATGTTACCCTTACATGTCTAACTTTATAAAAATTAAGATTTGGTTCTCGACTTGGCCCGTGTCAAAAAGATTGAAATTAGACACTTGTTTACTTTTTTATGAGAGTTAATTGATCGGTTGACGAAGTTTTAGATGATTTATGTGATTAATCAACTGCAATGAAACGTCAAGGACCTAGTTGGTCATTTTTAAAAGATAGAGACTAGACTTGTATAGATAGCCCATGGTTTATAGAGGAAAATTATGAGGTTGGATTTAAGTGGGATCCACACTACCACAAATATGGTAAGGCCACAAATATTTGTGAACTTATTTGTCATTGACTCAACTTAACCACGAAGCCCATTAAAATTTTCGTTATCATTTTTTTACTCATTTTCAGCCACATATTTTTCAATAAAATAATATTTTTTATTTTATCAATAACTTTTCCTTCTTTTTCAATCATACATTCTCTATCAATCTACTATTCCAAAATAGATTCTTCCAAAATAATATGGTTCAAACACACCCTTAATTTGAGTGGGTCAAGTTGACCGTTTAAACTTTTTAAAGTAAATTATTCAACATAATTCCTAAATAAAGAATTATATTAAACCCTTATTACATCAATTCGACTAAACTCGAAATGCTTCTTCAGTGTATTTTTTATACGAAACAAGCTTAACTAACATGTAGCACTAATATCAACTCAAAGTCGACTTGAGATTTTTCAAGTGAACAAATTCATTCCGAAAATTTTGTTGTTTCAATTACTAGGCTCGTTTTTCTTATATCCTTTCACGCATTTCATTACTAGAAAACAAATGTGATTTTTAAGCAAACTAATGTAAGTTTATAGTTAAATAAATCGACTAAGCCGAGTAAAATCATTCGACGTAGAGTAAATTATCAAATGACAACTGAGTTGAGGTTGAGGTTGAGGAAAACTAACATAAGATCTTGGATGAACAATCCAAATAATACTATTTTTCTTGAATTTTAATGGAACACTCATCTTAAATTTAACCAACTTAATTCATAATGTTTCCTTTGGTTGTTGCGTGTACTCTTCGTTAGTTAGAAATCGTTATCAAGCCAGAGACATCTGTCCGCAAAAGAGTGTGTGACAATTCAGTTCATATTTAGAAATTGCAATAGAATTACGTGTTTAACAATTTTAACATATTTTTTTTCTTTTTTTGGACTTTCTGGCCGACACTTTTATGTACAAAATTTCATTACATACAACAAACTTTCACTAAAACATTAAATTATCACAGCTACCTAAACCTGTGTAGATTGAGACTTTGGGGCTGCCCTTTATGTTTACGATTCAGGCAATAATTTGAAATTAGACACATGTTCTCTACTCAGGTTGATTTTTTTTTTTTTTAATTTATAATTTTTAATCGATTTCAAATCCGGGTTGAGATTTCTAACACCAACTCTATAATTTATTTTGTTATATTTAATTTCTTTATCCTAATCATGGTTCTTGCTCCTCAGAAATGTTCTCCTTACACCGCGGAAAATATTATCTTGCTCACTTCAAAATAATCTTACTTATGGTTCTCACATTTGGAGAGAAGGTAAGTAAGATTCATATCAGTAAGTAGGTGGTCTTATCCTGTCCATTGTGGACATGAGAATAATTTCGTTTGTCTTGAAAATTTGGTTTGATGTTTTGCTTTTTCATGTTTTACATCATATAGAGTTGGAATTAAACTAGTTGTACATTTCTAGTGTACATTATGGATGACATTGTGTAATGTGTGAAAATCTGTGGCATTGATTTGAAGAAAAATGATGAATGTATATCATTTTTACACAGTAAATTTGACAGACCTCTCAGATGGGTGTGGGGCCCGCGATTGTGGTGCCCACCGCCATGTGAGAGGGGTTGTCAAAATGTATGTGTAAAAAAACTGTAAATATAATATTTCTCTAATTTGAATAAGTATTAAAATCAATGATTCAAAGTGCACAACATCAAAGAATGTTATCCATGATGTCAAATTTAGCGTACACGTAGCAAAATTGATATAGATTCGTAACGCCAGTTGAGATTTTTTCTTTCTTTCATTTTTTTTTTAAAACCTTATCATGCAGTAGATAGGATGGCCACAAATAATAAAGAATTGTACAAGTATTCATTCAATGAAACGTCTGCCCGGCGAAAGCGTGTTGACAATTCAGTTCAAAATTAGGTATTCAGCAATTTTAGCCTTTTTTTTTTCAAAGACTTTCTAGCGGACACGTTTCTTTACAAAATTCATTAAAAGATAAAACAAAGTTTGAATAGGGAAAACGTTATATTGTTACGCAACTACCTAAGGCTTAATGTGTGTAGAATGAGATTTTGATTTTAGAATATAAGGATATGTTCTCTCTACTATTTTCAAGTCGTTTTCAGTTTTCGATTTTTCAAAATTGTGAAAATGCGTTCTCTTTCTTATTTTCGAAAACGTGTTTTTGAAAATAAGTTAAAAACTTAAAAAAAAAACCCAAAACGAAAAATTTCAGTTATAATCAAACCAAAATTTTCAAAACGCTTTCTGGGTATTTCCAAAACAATTTTTCAAAATACCAAAAAGAATATATTTTCAATAATCTTATAATGGACACTCAAAATACAAAATCCAAAATGAATTCAAAATTCAAAACATAAAACTGAAAAATAAAGAGAACAACCCCTAATATGTTTCATCTTCATTTCTATATATTACTCCATTAGGGTTGAGACCTTTTAAAAATTTCGAATTGTTAATTTATCCTCGTATCCTAGTCGAGGTTCTTATCCCAAACTCGAGAAGTTAATATTTTTTATTTTTTATTTTTTATTTCATTGATCTTAGTCAAGGTACATGCTCTAGTTTGAGAATTTTGTTATACTTTTTTAAACCATAATTTAGACGGTTGAAGCCAAGGACACTGATTCTTTTCTTAGTTATATTTTTTATTTGTTCGATAATTTATTCAAAAGAAGCGCAAAACAAGATTTTGAGTTGAGCTCTACCAAGTCGTTGCATCAACACTCTATCCGCATATCCAAATGTATTTTTGTTAGAACAAAATAGGGTGTTGGTAAAATTATCTTCTCGAGTGAGATGAGAAAGTCGACCAAGAATTAATTTTCATTAACTCAATACTATTTATAATTGCTCGTAAATTAAAAACTAACGTTGGAATATATAACAAATAAAGAAGAAAAAAAACAAAAAAATAAAAAAAGTTCGATCCAATTAATAATCACAAGTTATTTAAAAATTCATGTTGAAATATACAGAGTAACTGGTCCTACTTAGGAAGATCATTTAATTTTTTAATATATTTGGTTAATTTCTTAGAGTCACATGCATTACCATTCGATCTTCATCAATGTTTGATAAATTTACTATTTAGCCACAGAATATTTCTGAAGTAGATCACCTCTTCGCTGGCCTTTTTGAAATTATTCTGACATAGCTATTCAACTATTTTAGCGAACGAGGTGGTGCCGGTAGTTTTGCAATCTGGTTATTTTCAAAAGGAGAGGTTGGGATCATTTCCCCCTGTTTGATTTCAGACGTGGGAATAAGCAGAGGAAAAGAAAAGATAATATAAGTGTAAAAGAACAGTTCGAAATTAATAATTTCGAGAAAAAATCATTAGCTATGCTTGACACCGTTTGGGGTGTATCTATAGGCAGTCAATTTTTGTCCCCCTCCCATCTAAGCGCAAGTTTTCCTTACAAAGATTTTTGGGAAGAGTTCACAAATCAGGCGCTAACTTTTACAATTGTAAAAATCGGGTATTAAGTTTTAAAAATACAAAAATCAGGTATTTAGTTAATTAATTAAATATATTAAAATCAAAATTATACAATTCATTGTCACAGATGCATGCTTACGAGTCACAATTTATTTACTGGTCACATATTATCAAATTAATTGGCCACAGATTATTTCGAGGTCACAAATCAAAAACTTTATGCATCACAGTTAACAGTTTATTTCATTGGTCACCAATCAAAAAAATTATGGGTCACAATTTATCTATCGATCACATATTTTGCAAATTTGTTGGTCACAAAATATTTTTTAGTTACAAATTATCGAATTTTAATGTCACGTTTTAATAGTCAATCACAATAAACGAAATAGTTGGTCACATGCACCAAACACCCCACCCTCGATCTCGATCTACCACGAATACTTAGTCACAGGTCAACCAAACCCCCCACAACAACACCACAACACCACTGTCAGCAAAAATATCACAACCACCACTTTTATCACCACCACCAGTACCAACGCTACCGCCGTCACCATTTTTGCAACACCACCATTGCTGCACCGCACCGCACCGCACCGTACCGTACCACACCACTCCAGCAACACCACTACACATACCACCAATCACCACCATCGCCAAAACAACACCACACACCACCTACTACACATCACCACAGCCACCACCACAAAAAATACCATCACCACCACGCAAAAACACCACCCAAATCTCTAGTGCACAGTCGGCATAGTCAGAACCACCACCATTGCGCCAACACCAACGTCGCTAGAAACCCCACCACCTCACGACAACGAGTGATCGAATAGCCTAGATTATACCTAGTGAACAAACTAGAGAACAGAGTGATGGGATCTAGGATTTTTTTACAGAAGTGGCCTTTTTCCATTTGGGGCCCAAGAGTAGGATTAGGGTAATGGAGTGGAAGAGGCAGTAGAGTTACGTGATCTCGTTCCGGGCCAAGTCCATTTGGGTCGCTTTGAGGGAGATTCTGTTGAGGATTAGCTCTTATTCTTTCAGCCATTGCTTGAGGAAGAGCTTGTGAGATGGGGTCTCTGCTATTTGGTGGAGAGGGTGCAGATGCTTCGACTCCATTATTAACGACGTCAATTTCTTGTTGTCATCTTCACCGGTCATGAATATGGAGATTTATTGAGAGAGTGAGATGAATAAGAGAGAGAAGGGAGAGAAAAGAAGAGTGATGAGAAGGAAGAGTGAAAAATAATTAGGGTTTGGGTGGATGAAGTTATTTAATTTTAAGATATTAAAAAGTTTAAAAATTGATACCTGATTTTTGAATTTTTTTTTGCCAAATCTGATTTTTGAAATGTGGTCTTGAAATACCTGGATTTGTGTAATTTCCTCATTTTTTGGCATTAGAATGAAGGTTTATTGGACTTTCGTTGCCAAATAACCTTAGGTAAATGATGTATGTTTTTTTTTAGACTCGAGGACAATTGACCCAAAATTGAAGAGTTTATAAGGCCCAATTGGTTCAAGTGAAAATTGTAATTTAGAAGTGTAATAACTTTTAAAGTTGGTCCTAATGACCCATTTTATTTTTGAGGATTAATTGTGTCCCTTGGTTCAAAACTCTGTCAATGGTCGTGAGTCAACATATAAAAGGAGGGAACCGAAGATATTTCTCTCACCCCAGTCTCATTTTCTCTAGGGAAAAATTCATAAATAAGGTATATTCTTTACACCAATTCAAAAATAAGGTTTATAGTTTGAAACTTCAAAAATCAGGTTTTTTTTTTTTTTTTAATTCTAATATAATATAATATAATAAACCCACCCCACATGCACCACCCCCCTACTCCGGTGACTATTCCGACGACAATTCCGACCACCACTTTTCTCCGGCTCCGATTCCGGCGATCGCTTCCGATTCCGGCGACCATTCCGGCGAGGTCACATTTTTAAAGAGTCACTTATTTTTATTGTAACCGGTCACTTTTTGTTCAACGATTTACAATTTAGTTAGTCCAATATTATCTTTCAGTCACGGATAATAATTCTTATAGGTCACATATTATTTTACGGTCACAGTTCAAAAATTTTGTAGGTCACAATTATTTCTTTGGTCACATATTTCAAATTTAGTTGGTCACATATCAAAATTTATAGGTCACACGGTCACATATTTCAAAAACTGTTTGGTCACAGATTATTTTTGAGTCACATATTACTAAATTTTTAGGTCACAATTAAGTAATCAGTCACAGATTACCAAATATTTGGTCACATACCCTCAAATACTTGGTTACATAACCAAGTAATTGGTCACATACACCAAATAGAGGTCACACATCACATCACACCACACCATACCAACACCGCTTGTCACAGATTAAATATTTGGTCACACACCACCAACAATAACCACCAACGTGGCCGCCCCCGCCACAAAATCGCCACCACCACCATAGATCCACCAACAATAACAATCATAGATCCACCAACAATAACATCACTCAATAGCCAAAAAAAATAAAAATAAAAATAAAATAAAATAAAATGCGACGATTTCGGCTCACGGCAATTTCGTTTGCCCCTTTCCAACAATGAAATCGGCTGCCAGCCGATTTCGGCTGGGAAAGCAACGAAATCGTCTGTCTTGAGGAGGGGGGAGGGAGGGAGGGAGGAGAGAGGGAGGCGGAGGGGAGGGGAGGGAGAAAGAGAGGGGAAGTCGGGAAGACGGGGAGGGAGAAAGAGAGAGGGGAAGTGGGAAGGGGAAGGGAAATAATTAGGGTTAAACAGCTTTTATACCACCTGATTTTTGAATAATAAAATTTGGTCCCTGAATTTTGAATTCCAATCTTTAAACACCTGAATTATTATAATTTCTCTTTTCTCTATCGATTTCTTTCTCTCGGCCTCCTTTTTTGTCTCTCGGTTGCTTATTGTCATTGGCGGATCTAGGGGAACTGGGCTGTGCTACAGCCCGTCTCCCTAGCCCAATCCACCTAAAAAAAAAGTAAAAACAATTTTTTTTTTGGCATATGAGCACGTCTTAAGATTTTTCCTGGATTCGCCCCTGCTGCTTACTGTGATTCTTTGTTCTTCAACCATTTTTTGTGGATGATACTCTTACTCTCTTCACGGTTTCAAGGGTCGTTCTTCGTGTTGGGAGGGAAACTTGGCCAATATGGTTGAGACTTGAGATCGATTGTTGGGTAAAATGTGAGCAAAACTCATCCCTGAACCTGGTGGATCCGTGCTTCTTGTTAAAAATAATCCTTATGTACAGATTATAGTCATTTTGGCTTCGTAATTTGTGGTTGAGAACTTTGTTTTTGTAGTTAAATTATTACATAGGGACAGCAACATTTTTTGTAAAAATGCAAATATTGTGACATTTATTTATTTATTTATTTATTTTTAATGTTGGAGGAAAGTGTTCAATCATCAAAGAACCGAGCTCAGTATCGTTGAATCAACACCACAATCATCAACCAAAAACCACAAACCAAACACTCTCAACCCGCTCTCGAGTTGCCTACAAAGGCAAAGTGTGAAGGTTTATTGTAGCCTCAAGATCAGCCACAAAGGCCAAAGAAAGAAGAAGAAAACAGAGCACTGAACCAGAAGCACGAAGCCAGAAATCCAAGGAAGGAAGCAGCTGTTTTTTCTCTTCAACCAAAAAAGGGCTAATGAAACCAATTTCTCACACGGTTGCAATAGTATTGGACATAATATATAAGGGAGAAGTATGGGCTTTATGTTAGAAAATAATAAGAGAAAATTACCATAAACAAGGTGTTTAGTTTTGACTTTTAAAAAATCAGGTTTTTAGTTTATTTAAGCAAAAATCAGGTTTTAATTTTACAATTAATATTAATAATAATATTTTAAATTAAATTAAATATATACCCACCCTACTACCTACCCCCACCAACTTCATTTAAATATAAAACCCTAACCAAACCTAAGTCATTC
The DNA here is from genome assembly GCA_035079005.1 of Fraxinus americana. Lineage (NCBI taxonomy): Eukaryota > Viridiplantae > Streptophyta > Magnoliopsida > Lamiales > Oleaceae > Fraxinus > Fraxinus americana. The sequence continues at coordinate 31,182,223 of CM068715.1, read as the reverse complement.
TATTTCATCTTCTTCCATTTCTACCGCCGCCTCCACCGCCGCCGTTTGCCCTGGCCACCGCCCGCCGCCGCCTCTCCCCCTCCCCTTCTTCACCCCTCCTCTGCTGCTGAACGGCAGCAACGTCGCAGCGACGTTGCTGCCGTTCAGCAGCGTAGCAGCGACCTGCGACGCCTTGAGCTGCAACGCTGCTGACGACGTCGCAGGCAGGCAGCAGCGTCGCTGCGATGCCACAGCGACGCTGCTGACCGGCAGTGGCTGCTGCCGGATCGAGATCCAGATCCGGATCTTGTTTTTTTTTTTTCTTTTCTACTACCAGATCTTGAGTTTTTGATTTATACACCATATTGTGTTTTTATTGATTCTCAAATATTGTTGGTGATTTGCACATTGTGATTTTTTTTTAAAATGAAAATGCTTAGGTGGTGGTCGGGTTGGTGGTGGTGATTTTGTAGTGGTTTCTCAGTTGTGGTGTGACGGATCTGTCTGTGTGGTTGGTTGTCGACGAATCTCTGTGTTGTTGTTTGTCGACGGTGTTATCGGTGGTCGTGCTGGTGGTGGTTTTTTTTTTGGGTCCGTGACCTAGCTTTTTTTGGTGTCTGTGACTTAGATATTGAACTGTGGTTGTCTTTTTTTGTGTCTGTGACCTAGGTGGTCGTCCGTGACTTACTCTGAAACAGAGTCGTGACATTTAAAAGTTACCATTTTTTTCAACCTGTAACCTAGGTGGGTGTCTGTGACCTCGAAATAGTGACTGTGACTCACTGAAATTGATAATTTGTAACTTAAAACAGGAATCTGTGACCTTAATTTTTTTCATCTGTGACCTCAAAATAATCTGTGACCTATAAAATTTTAAATCTGTGACCTCGAAATAATCTGCGATCTACAATTTTTTTTATCTGTGACCTCGAAATAACCCGTGATCTACAAATTTCTTGATCTGTGAACTCGAAAAAGTCGTCGGATCGGAGCAGTCGCCGGATCGGAGCAGTCACCGGTCGCCGGAGTAGTAACCGGAGTAATGGTGGTGGTGTAGGTGGGGTGAGGTGGAGTGGGGTGGGGTGATTTTATTATATTACAGTTAAATATTTAATTTAATATAATAATTATGAAATGTAATTAATTAATTTAAGAAAAACCCGATTTTTGTAATTTTAAACTGTTGGGCCTGATTTTTAATTTTGGAATAGTAAATACCTGATCCATAAACTTTTCCCAAATAATAAGGCCCAATATGTAGCATATAAGTGGGCTGTCAACCAAAAAGCCATCCAGAGGTTATGTGTCGGACGACTCGGACCATATGTAACACTAATTAAATTAGGGAAACAATACATAAATCAGGTTTTTAAGTACCATCATTTCAAAATTAAGAATAGAAGTTTTAAATTTCAAAAATCGGGTTTTCATTAAAATTTATTTATGAATGCATTAATTAATTATAAATTTTATTAATAAATATATAAAGTTCACATATCTATGTAGTTTGGTTACAAATCAAAAATTTTAAGGTCATAATTAATTTTTTTATAGATTATAGTTCGTTCATCGGTCTCAAATTAAAAATTTAAAAGTTACAATTTATTCATCGGTCACAAATCACGAAATTTATAAGTCACATGACTTATTTTATAGTCACTAAACATTAAATTATAGGTCAGAAATTACTTTTATTGGTCACAAATTAATAAATTTGTAGATCACGCAATATTTATTGGTCACAATTTATTCTTTACATGTTACATACCAACCAATTTATCGGTCACAATCAACAAATCATTTGTGACCATCACCAACTCAACACCATTATCGTCTCCATCGCCAACACCAACACCAACACCAACACTACCATCACCATCACTTCCCATCAACAAAATTAATGTTTCAAACAGCGCAGCCACCGTTATCACCACCACCACTACACCAACATCGCCACCACCGCCACCGCCTCTGTCACGCCCCACCCTAACCCCAATCCATTACAACCACCAGCGCAACCGCCAGTACAACACCCCTCAAATCACCGCCACACCATCACCCCTTTTGCCACCGTCACTGCCTATAGATTCACCACCTACCATCACCATCCTCACCGTCGCCGCCACAGCCAAACCCACTCCGTTGCAGCCAGACCACCAAAACCCCCCAACATTACCAAAACCACCACTAGCACCAACATAAGCACCACACCGCACCACCCCTGCCAACACGATCTCCACAAATCACACAAATCCACCATATCCCCCACATTGAAAACCATCCAAAACCAAAACACAGATCTCATCTCAGATCTACACAACTATTTGTCCAAAACCATCCAAACTCGAAAAATAAAAAAACAAATGGAAATAACAGATCTGCGATAGAAAGTGGAAGATAGGAGAATGGCGAAGGAGATGACGGTCTCTGACGACGCAGACATAGTGAGATGCGATAATAGATGGAGGCGGTAGTGATGTCGATGAGGTGGAGGTGGTGGTGGCGCCGGCGGAGTGGCGGCGGCGGGGATAGAGAGATAGGGGAGAGAAAATGGGTCGGTTTTGGAGAGAGAGGGAGAGGGAGAGGGAGATGGAGAGGGGAGTGAATGAAAAATTAGGGTTTGAAATTTGATTTAAATAAAATTTGATTTAAAAATCATTCATTAAAACCTAATTTATGTATTATTAAAGTTGATTTTGGATTTGTGAAAATGGTATTTTAAAAATCTGTGTGATTGTAATTTCCTCTTAAATTAGACTACCTTAAATGGCCCGAATATGTTATATGATTGGTTTAAACAATTGTGATGTCGATATACAACTTCAGTCATTTGGTCGATACCGACTGAATAAACAATAACTTACATCATCGCTCGGGAGATCGTTTGACAACAATTTATCGCACAATTTTTGTATACCAGGCACTCACCTTAGCAATTACAAGGTGGATATTACACTTGTGAAGTCTAATTATTGTCAATCTCACTTTTTATAACTTTACGGAGTTGGTCGGGGAATCGACCTCATAGAGAGTTCCAATCCAACTTCCCTCGTTATCATCTCTGGTTATAAAAAATGATAGTTATTACTTATTACATACATTAAGAGATAAAAAAGTTATCTTGTTTTTAATTCTAAATCTGATAAAATATATATTAAAATAATTGCGTCGTGATAATTTTATTATAGTATTACTTTTAATAGATTATACAGTACATTAAAATAAATGTTAATTATTAAAGAAACAATTATGAGATCTATGAAAAATAATTAATATTTAGTCGAATAGACGTGTAGTTTACATAAAGGTTTTTTTATACTCATGTTGTTAAACGGACATTTAGCCCTTGTTTGGTGGCCTATTGTTTCAAAAAAATTGATATATGATGATTTTCAACCATACATTCAAACAATAAAATATTCTGCACGTAAACCCAAAATATTTTCATACTTTTTAACCACACATTCTCCTAAAAATACTATTCAAAACTTTTTTTTTTAAATAAAGCACCGAACAAGGGCTTGATGTTAACAATATTTTTCGAACGAACAACTAAATAGTTAACAACTTTTTATTAACAACTAGTCTATTGCCCGTGCAATGCACATTTTATGTTATTTTGAAGGTAATGTTAGCGGTAAGTTTGTATCTATACTTTGTTGTTTAGCAATAGAGATGTGTATAGAATGGTCTCAGTTTTCAATAACATCAAAATAATGTTACATAGTTGAACAGAAAATTTGTTAGATATTTTTTCATAATTTATTTATTTGTTTATTGTTATTATGCAAATTGTTTGCCCCCAAAAGGGAATTTTAATTTTCGGGTATGTGGTGAAAAGTTGTGTTTGTTGGAAGTGAACAGTTTTTCTTCAATGGACACACCCATTCATTCTAACTTACACTTTTCACATTATATATTGATTATGTTGCCCATTTGCAGATACAAAGGATCTGATCTCCGCACTGCACGGAGACTCCCCGTCTGCGCAGCGCGAACAATGAGCTGAGACAGTTCTCTTTGCGCTGCGCGGAAACATGCTTCGCACAACGTAGAGACACCAGCCTCCGCGCAGCACACAGACCCTTCCGCCTTACGCCGTGGTCATGATCTCACTGCCCTCAAAACCATACTTGTAGTAATATTATCCCAATGAGTTTAAAGATGGATTAGAATGTGCACAGTCTTTTTGAGGTCTCACACGTGGAAAAAATAAGGTTTTTACCAAAATGCAAGCATGGGTTTCATATGGATTGCTTTGATACGTGGTTTCAATCACATTCCATTCGTCCTCTTTATCGAGACCTTATTAGGAATGAAAATGAATCCTCATCGAATTCTAGTAGTCCTAAAGAGATTGTAATATAAACCTCAATTGAAGAAAATTCTGGCCAACCACCAAATTTTCCCACCAATGTGTTGTTATGGGGTAACAAGACTCAAGTTAATACATTTGGACCTTGTTTAGAGGATAGTCATGAAGGCATTACAACTGCTGCTCTGTTTCAACCCACTAGCTCGTCATCATTGGCATCGACAAGTAATAGGCCAAACAGAATGCTTGTGATTGACCTTCCAAAACAGGTTAACGAAGATGAAGATGAAAAATCGCCCGTCCTTTCACTTTTGAGGTCGTTGAAAAGGCTTCTGAGTGGTAATATAAAGTTTAACCATTGGAGTCCTAGAAATGCGGATATGGTACAAGGAAGTAGTAATCAGAGTTGATATCTCCATCCAATGTCTTGTATGTAATTATGCACAAATTTTTCAATAAGAAAGTGTGATACTGTCGAAGGTTATCAAGTTCAATGGCCGTAATAACTAAAGATGTCAATATCCCCCACTTCACATATTTATTTGTTCTATATTTTTTGTTCTTGATGAAGATGAAGCGCTTAGAAAACATATGGTTTTGTATAAACCTAGTTGGTTTCTCTGTTCAAGGGCTCCCTTTTTTTGTATAGTTTGTGTTCGAAGATGTAGGAATACAATTAAGCTTAGAAATTAGAATTGACTACCAATAGTAAATGGTTGATTCCGTTTTTTCTTTCTCCTTTATTCTCAGAGACATATGAAGAGTCAACAATTGTGAGTACGAGAAAGTCCATATTACCCTTTTGTTTTAAAAGTTTGTGAATGGTTAGTGAATGATGGATATAGGCCCATGTTTGACACTCATTCTCATTTTTTTCTCTTACTTCATTTCAACCACACATTGTTACAATAAAATAATATTACACACAAATCTAAAACTTTTCATAACTTTTCCACCACACATTCTCCAATCAATCACTATTCTAAAAATTTTTATTTTCAAAAAATGGGTGTCAAACACACATCTAAGATGGAGATAAAATAAGCTTCATAAACGTCCATTGGGGCATAGTTTAGTGGTGCAAAGGACACGAGCAATGTAATCTCAATTGAGTTGACAGCCGCAATGTGAGGGTTCGATTCATGTCTTTTACAAGGTATGAAATTGGACTCTTTGTGGGCACCAGTGTGACAGCTCTTATACCATGACCTGCTGATACACATCCTGCGATTTACTTAATCCACAATACTCTAGGGGCGGGGCGGTGGGGGACCCTCGATGTTTGGGTTCAACCTTTAAAATAAGCTTCATAAATAAATAGTAAATGGTGGATTGCCTCTTTTAAGATAGTAGGGATTAACGGTTCCTTTTGTGAAAATTCTACTGCCCAAAAGAGAACTTTGCAATCAGTGTTATTTGTAAAATTTTCCTTCGACGAAACAAAAAGCCCAAAAGAGAAAGCCCTGACTACCAAAATAGCACTATCCAAAATGATCTAGAACCATCTTATCCTTTGCATAAATCCCCTCTATAAGCAGTTCAGAAGTTTCTAGGGTTTTGTTATCTCTTGTATTACACTCACCAAACAAATTTTCTCACACTACACTCATTTGAACTATAAGGTACTTTCTACGTTCTCCCATTTCAGGTACCCTATTTTGCATTGTATTTTTCGGATTAATTGGTTAATTTGATTGGATTTTTTTCTTGATTTTTGAAAGAAATGGCAGCAACACAGTTGACAGCATCCACAGTTTCGGTGAAAGGGTTTGCATCATTTGAAGGGCTGAGGCAAAATTCTGTAAAAATCTCATCCTTTTCACCTCTTAAGCAAAATGGTCTCTCTCTCAGGTCATTCCGCGGACTTGTTGTTAAGGCCGCCACCGTTGTTGCCCCTAAGGTTTGTATTCAATTCATAGTTGAGTTTCCCTTTCTCTAATTCATGAAAATTGTTTTTTTCCTTAATTTTCAGTTCATGTTTGCAGCTAGTCAATTTCTTACTGATTCTAGGAAATAGTTATTTTCGTTTGTTAATTTTGTAGTAGATATACACCAATGCTGTTAGATGATTGCTTTTAATCACAGAAGTTGTAATTATTAAAAAGGAAACTGCATTATTGTGTTGATAATGAATCGATATGAAGTTAAAGTGTATGATTTTACCAGCTTACTATAATTATATTACTTCCCTACTTGGTCTTCCATTGCTTCTTACTTTTCTGTTCTTTCCTTTCTACAGCTTCATTAACCTTACGACTGTATTGCATTTCCCTAAATGAGATAAGAGTTGTTGGTGTGTTCAAGCGATTTATAGCGCTGAAATTACTAGGCCGTGACTACGCTAATTATTATAGCTGACCCTTATGGATGTTCACTTAGTTTAATGTTGGTTGAGATGAACCATCATCTGGAACTGGAACTGGAACTGGAACTGGAACATGTGAATTAATACCAATACTCTTTTCTTTGAGCAAAGTTCAATTCAGATTTGTTGTATATGTGATTCTCTTCTTTCTTGTAAACTATATTTTATTTCTGATCCCTCAGTACACTGCACTCAAACCCTTGGGTGATAGAGTTTTAGTGAAGATTAAGACTGCAGAGGAGAAGACAACAGGTGGAATCTTGCTACCAACAGCAGCGCAAACCAAACCACAGGGAGGTGAAGTAGTTGCCATTGGAGAGGGTCGTACAATTGGAAAGAACAAGGTGAACATTAGTGTGAAGGTAATAGCAGTCTTAATGCTTTCCAGGTTGTGTTATCTCCTTAAAAATGATTGCATTTACTAACTATTGATAACCTCTCTAGACTGGCGCCCAAGTGGTGTACTCAAAGTATGCGGGGACAGAAGTCGAGTTCAATGGATCAAATCATCTCATTTTGAAGGAGGACGATATTGTTGGAATCCTTGATACTGATGACGTCAAGGATATGAAGCCCCTGAATGATAGAGTTCTGATTAAGGTTTGTTGATGGTTTAGTTACTTATGATTCAGCTCTGTGCATTGTATTGGGGACTCTGAACTTCAGACTTGGCCTCATATACAGTGCAATTTTTTTTTTAAGCTTTGATGAGTAAGAATTTGCTATAACTGAACTTGGAGAGGCCATAATTTTCCTGGAAAGGTGATATAAATATATACTTGATGTGTAATTGGTGGCAATATCAGTGAAGTTGTGCAGAACCCTTCTGGTTATGAACTTGTCCGTGAACACAACTTCAGCAAACATTCTTTTCAAAATAGCTGATAGCTTTTGTGCTTTCCCATTTTCTCCTTTCATTTATGCCATTTTTTTTCTCCCATTATTTTTGAGGTCTAAAAGGGCCTAAATATATAGAAGCTGTCTTATAAAACTATTCTTATTCAGGTAGCTGAGGCTGAAGAGGTAACTGCTGGTGGGTTGTTGCTAACAGAGGCAAGCAAGGAGAAACCCTCAATTGGCACGGTAAGTAATATCTCTAGTTAACAAGTGTTTCTGATCGGAGAATGTCAGCATGCGAACTTTTGCAGTGTCTCACCCTCTCTTCAATTATCCCTCCGGAATGCTCAGTATTTTCCATCTTCAATTACAGGTGATTGCGGTCGGGCCTGGTCCCCTTGATGAGGAAGGAAACAGGAGGCCATTGTCAGTTATCCCTGGCAACTCAGTTTTATACTCCAAATACGCAGGAAACGATTTCAAGGGCAGTGACGGTTCTAACTACATAGCACTCAGGGCTTCAGATGTCATGGCTATCCTTTCTTAGTTGTTTCAGCAAAAGTGAAACTTGAGAAATTTGTTGTAATCCGGATCAATATTACAACTTTTCGCGGCATAATGAACGAATTGTGATTTTTGAATTTGACGACCATCTGTTCTTTGTAGTTTGTTCAAAGAGCTGCTTATCTGTGTCCCTATTTTCCAGTTTCTGATATCTTATTGAATAATTCTGTTGAATGTTTTCTTGCACTGTCAGTTTAGAAGCAAGCATCTTCAATTCAGTTGAGTTCGTAATGATAATGAATCAAAATTTAGATGGGGTGTGTTGTTGAACTGTGACCGAAAGGGAGGGAATAGAAGCAAGCATTTTCAATTCAGTCGAGTCCATAATGATGCTGAATCAAAATTTGTTTATAAAGAGAAACCTGCAAGCGAGCCGGATGTTGACAACAACACTACTCAATTTTCTAGTCGATGAACAAGTTTTGTCAAGTATAAATAGTTTTCTTGATTTTTCTACAAGAATGCATAAACACTTTAAAAAATTTCAGATGATCTTTTTGACCTTCGATGATACGAGAAATTTACACCTACCTTCTTGCATTTCATGCTAATAAAAGGTTAATCTTTATCATGCGCCTATTACAGTGTCTTCGTGAAAGTAGCTCCAAGCATCCAATGTATCTGACTTACGCCAGAGCTATCTCAAATTGCTCAATCCAACTCGAACATTTCAGCTCAAATTTACACTCTCAGTGCCTGTGCCCAACAAGGCCTTGTCAAAGGATCTTTGTAACCTATCTTTGCTTCTTCAGAGGTGCTCAGCATTTGTAAGTAGTCTATCAGAGCATTTTATGCTGAACGAGTTTGTTTCTGAATGCTTGCTTTCACCGATTAAAAGAGTTGGCAGAATTATCATCATACTGTCCTTTCCAAGCATTACCACTGTCTGTTCCACTGAATGCTTGGTTTGGGGCAGGAAGCTGAGGTAAATCTCCATCTAAACTCATTTGCTGTACCTCAGCAGAGGACAGTATCTTTATACTCTGAACGCAGCTCACAAACTCCCTGAGAAAAATTTTCAAAGTTATTTTTGTGTTCTTTCAACGACAAACTAAGATAACAAGGACAGTTGCTAAACACTTACTCCCAAGGGTCATCGCCAACAAGTAACATGTCATTTTCATGGTCTACGTAGACAAGTTTCCATTCAGATCTTTGTGGATCTTCAAGTAATCCCTTGATACCAAACATACGGGCCAAATCATGCCTAAGTTCATTGTAACCCTTGTAACGAGTGACATCAATAGTTCTACCCACAGAGCCACGTTTTTGAACCTGCATAATTTCTAGTAATCAGGCAATTTGTGTTGACTGTTCTTCTTCTTAAAGAGATTATATATGGACGCTATTATGCTGTAGTTTTTTTTTTTTTTGGCGGGGGATTAGGCAGGGGACTGGTTTGAAGGGTGCCTGTGTTTCAGAGAGAGAGAGAGATACCTTTGTGTATGTTCGCATGCGCTGAGTCTGGTTTGGCCACAACCCACTATTTAAAACACCAGCCTCATTGATCGCAACATCATTTGAACAACCGGCATTAAATGACATGTTTGGCAACCCAAATGTTTGAGAATTGATTCCAGCAGAGGAAAAATCTGTTTCATTATCCCTTGGATTACCACTGTAATTAGAGAGCAACTTTTGGATATCCTTTCCGGAATCACAACCCCTTGACATCAAAGCATCAGGTGTCAATCCATCAACATTGCTTGTGAAAGGAAGACTGCTCCGGGGATGTGATTGAATGTCACCATCCAAGCCAGTAAGTGAAAAGTTCTGCTGCCCACTAGCATCCAAGCAATATGATGTTGCAGATGAAGCTGCATCCAAGTGATCATTAGCCGTATTTCTGTATTTAGGCTGCTCAGGTCCTTTATAACTTGGGAAATCACTTTTTACTAGGATATCAACCTTGCTACGGGTCTCTGGAGCTAAATTAGGAACAGGATGAATAACCGAATTGTCCAGTAATGTGGTTGATCCCGATTGATTTCTGTTAGGGAAGTTCAACGGTGAAACTTGCATATTATTTGTACAAGGTGAGGTTGAACATGATAGGCCAGCGCCATCAGCAGGTTCGGAATGTGATTTGACTGTGAACATGGACTTTTGCTGGCCGGAGAGTTGGTTGACGGGAAATTGTGGTGATTGCACAAGTGTTGATGCTGAAAAGCCAGTGCTGCTGAAATGCTGAGCTTGCTGGTTTTGTTGAAGAGCCTGCTGTTGTTGGGAAAACGGAGGCTCCAAAAAAGAACTTATAGGGGATGACAGCTGTTGCTGTTGCTGTTGCTGCTGAAGTTTCTGCAAAATCTGCATTTGCAGCTGATGTTCGGAAATACCCTGTTGTGATGTCTGTTGCCCTTGTGGCTTCTGTATTGAGATCGGCTGCAGAAATTGCTGCTGAGTTTGTTGCATTTGTGTCTGCTGTTGCTGAGGCCTCTGCATAAGGCTAGATGGTTGTTCAGTATGTTGCTGAAACTGTGTGTCCTGAGGTAAAGATGTCATGGGAACTGTATTTTTGTTAGCTGATGGAACATTGTGCTGCATTTGTGTATTGCCTGCTAGTAACTGTTGTTGCTGAAGTTGTTGGGAGTACATTGCTGTTTGCTGTGAATTTTGGGCTACACCATTATTTACAGGGTTTATAGAAGATGGTAACATTTGCTGCAGCGGCTGCTGTTGGGGCCACACAGAAGACGGCTGCTGCTGGAGTTGTCCAACTTGTTGATTGATTTTGCTGAGTCGGAGATTTTGTGAAGTAAAGGCCGGGGATTGGAAGTTCAACAGCTTAGAGCGGTCATCGGTTCCGAGGTTACCGTGTAGGTTAGTTGAAGAGAGCATGTTCGAGAAATGTCCCGACTGATTAACATTGAACTGCTGATTCTGCTGCTGCATGTTCATCCACTGGACTAAACTCAGCCCAGGGAATATGGAGCTCGTGGTATCTTTTAAACCAAAGTCGTCTCCAATCCAGGGCATGCCTCTCTCGAAAATATTCTCTATATCTGAATCATCATCTGTAAAAACACGAGTTTGAGGAAAATGTGTAAATATTTGCAACAAATTATTGCACTTTCAACAAATAGTTATAGACGCACTCAGTCTCCCACAAACACACCAAATAAAGCTCGTGGTACAAATTTTGTACCTTATAGCTGTTTAACATCCCAGAATAATAAAAGATAGCAAAGTGGTCAACTTGGATTACCTTGGAAACCTGGTTGTTTCGAAAACTTGGGTCTGAAAAATGGTGGCGGACAAATATAGAAGGGAGTCAAAACAGGTTCGATTTCCCAAATTGATACTCGACTAGGACGTTCCCCAGCAGTAGATTCATCCCATCCAACCTAACAAAAGTAATGATAATTGATTATGAGATCAAGAAACGGAATAAATTTTGAGGAAAAGACACTAGTAATAGAATATAACAAGGATGAATCTTTTGGATCCATCTAAACCATGATTAGAAATTAATGGAGGTCAATTACAGGAGAAGAACATAAAAATTGGAAAGATACGATGCCCGTATTTGGAGAAGAGGCAAAACCAAAAACGAGATGCAGCTTTTAGCATGGTAAACTAAGAGGAGCTAGCCTAAAACTGAATTATAGACTACATATTTACCAGACGAGTTATATCCTAGGTGGGGAATGGAAGAATTTAGTTTCCAAGATAGTAGAACAGCGATCAGATTCTTCCGAGTTCTAAATGCTCATGAACATACATACCATAAGATAAATGTTGAAGAGTTTCAGGAAAATGAAAAGAGAAAACCAGTACCTGAAGGTTACGCCACTGTGAATTTTTCCATCGCATTGGATCCAAATCGCTAATGCCAGTAATGGTACCCATGTACCTGCGGACTCCGGATTCCTCAGTCTCAAACATCATTCTGAAACGCATACCTAATGAAACTTGGGTATACATTGCTTTGTTATACTTCGCGAGAGGAATAACAAATTCAGAAGGGCTAGCCCTGTAAAAATTGAAGTTTCATTAGGGGATCAAAATTTTTCAGAAAGTTTATCCGGCATACTTTAACAGTTGAAAAATGTATTAGTTTGACTACCTTGGGTTGTAGAATATTGTGAATGGGCTGTTGTTTGCAGCCGCGTGAGCTGCAGCTGCAAGAATTCCTATGTGCATGCTATCACTAGAGATAACAGACGAGGAGATAGCAGGCTGCTGTCTGGTAGCATGTCTTATACCCAAGAGAAGTTGTGACTTTTCGTCTCTACATCACACTTTTGCAGTTCAGTGACAAGGATAACACTAAGCACAAACAGAAAGAATGTTTGGCTAAGCTTAAAAACAAGTAAAAATCACTTTTTGTTTCCAAACAAATATTTCATACCTTATGAAAAGGACAGAATCACCTGCTGCAAGTCTTTTAGAGCTAACAAATACACTCCATCCAGATGTCAACAGGTGCCTTTTGGGTTGACCTGGAATCAAGCACAAGCAGTCTTTAACTTTCTGTACCAAACTACTATTGATGATCAAGAACGGGTCAGAATTACAACAACAACAACAACAAACCAAGCTTTATTCCCATTAATTAAGATAAAATATTTCTGAGTAGCTTTATTATCCAAAACAGGGTGTCTCCAAAGAGAGTGTATCCCGATAGGCTATGCCCGGCATCCTAGTCTTGTGTAAAGTGGGCAAAACAGAAAAAGGAACCAAATCTAGATATTGACATGCAGAAAGGGTACAAATCTAACTGTAACCATCAAATTTTCGAAATATTTATGAAGCAATGTATATTTGCATATTGAAAACTCGAAAGTAAAATCAAATTGTGGCCCCAGGTAGTATCCAAGACATTACCTTATGGTGTCTTTAATAGATAAGAATAATAATTTACATAAAAGGGAATAGCAAACCATTTCTCAGACTCATAATTTCATGTAAATTAACATTCAACAAATATATAATCAGAGGAGCATGTTTGATCCTAATTTTTTACAAGATGTATTTACAATTTGCTGCGTAGTCTATCTAGAAGTAATATTCAGGAAGACAGGATTCTAATATAGTAGAATTAATATCTTTTTCTTGATACATCATTGAGAACTTTAAAACAAATACAGTACCAAAGGAGATACATTCTAGAAGAAAATACCCCTATATATATGTCTGAATGTCCATGATTGGTCATGCAAATCTTTAGCCACTAGCTCCTGAGCAGGAGGTTGCATCGAAAAATCCTGCAAGTAATCTTCCAGGTCAGTAGCAGAATGAGCTGAATTCGAGCATGTTTGGCTGTACTTAAATCAGCTTTTAAGCTCCTTTTTATGAAAGTATGTTTCTACTACATACTTCCAAGAAAGTAAAAGCACAGACAGACATGCTATCAATTTTACCATCTCAATTTATGGCGGAAATGTAAAATGCTTAACACAAACCAGAGGCGGAAAGATCTTCTCGGCTGCTCGACGAGGTACAGAGAAACCGCCGTGTGTACTCGTATCACTTGCTGTAAGAGTTTTGCAGAAGAACTCAGAAGGTTGCCTGCTTTGCTTAAGTCCCATCTCAGATAAAAGTAATGCTTCCTGGTCGTACTGTAGGATAATAAATTCAATGCTTCTTCAGAAAAATTACTATGCTGAACCACATTACTTTCTATAAAGTAGTGTTATGTTAATAAATTCTCAAATGAAATACCTGACTTACATTGCTTACAGGTTGAAGAGCCATCTGAGCATAGACTTCATCGGTTTCAGCATCAGCCTGAACAAAATAAATAGATAAATAGAAGAACTTTAAGAAAATTAATTATAACATGTTGAGGTTCGGCTAGCATTCAAGCACATAGTTACTTTTTCTCATATTTGGCTTAGCTAAAAAAATTTAAAAGTTACTTATTTGTATAAGTAATTTTATTCCAAATATGCGCGTTGGCTTAAAAGTAAACTTAAACTTACTTTTCAATTACATATTTTACTAAATATGAATTTTCAAAGTCAATATTTTTTTACTAACAAAACTTGCTTAACCTACTTTATAGATGATTACAAGTACATTTTAAGCACAACCAAACATGCTCTGTAAATATTACTTTTAAGTAAAAAGGTTACTTATTTTGGTAGAAACTCTTGCTTACTTTCAACTATGACCAAACAAAAAAATCATTTATTTTGAACTTAGTTATTTATGTACAAGTAAACCTTTAAAACTTGGCCAAACACGCTTTAGTTATACTTGCGCCAATATTGCACACAACTTCATCAACGTCACTCACTCACTGATACTAATTTACAGTGTGAATAGAACAGATTGACTATCATCAAGTACTTATCTGGTATAAAAGGCCAAGAAAACGTACACGACGATGAGTGGTAACAACAAGAAACAGGAAAATAAATTCAATATATATTTATTTTGTTTTATCAGAAAAAATAATGTTTAAAAGTTTTCTGTACAACTACGAAGGCGGTCGTACGTGTAAGGTGACATTATACAGCATGCAAATCAACTTCGAAGGAAGGTTTGGATAACTTGGGATGCTCTCAGCCTCCTTTTGCATTGATGCTGCAACCTATCAATAGTAGATATATATTTATCAGATATCGAATGTTAAAATTTGCGTTAAGACTCGAAATTGAGAGAAAGGACATACTTGTTCACTATGACCTTGAGGAAAATAGACCACGAGACTTCCAACAGGAGGCAAAGAAACCAATGGTCCGGCACAAGCATGCCATAACTCTGAATTAATCACATTTTTCCCTCCTGTTCCAATTAAAACAGAAACTGCATTATACGAATGTTGAAACTTTAAAAATGACATAAGATTATGAAACCTGCAATTTCAAATGTCTAAAAAAGGAACTTCTATTATGTAATTCAAGATTTGCTATAAAAGGATTTTCATTGATTTTGAAAATACATTCTCTGATCTTTTGAGCGTTTACATCCTGAGCCAACTGTTAAATGTATATTTTTAATATCGAGGCTGGTCCACTAATTTATTTTCTCTGTCAATCAATTTAGAAATAATCATAAACTGCAAAATAGGACTGGAATAGAAGATTTTATGGTGAAGTTGAAAGTTACGCAGAGAATTAGCAGCATAGCAACAGAAAAAACAGTCACATAATCAGAATTCCCCGGCAGTAAAGACTGATGCCAGACAAGAGGATAATGAAATTCGGACAGTAGATATCAGCTGGTGGGTGCTTATGATGAAGTTCATTAAAAGGTATGAAATGCCAGCAAGCCCACAGTTTAGTGCTGCAATTGATATAGTCAAAACATATGGATCCTAGTTCCCACTAGATCCCTGGATATTAAATTCTAGAATCCAATTTATCATTTTTCGAAGATGTCATTTAATCATCAGCAAATGGTATTACAAAGTGCTTCCAAAACACTCCACCCCACAACACAAAAAGAAAAAAGAAAGAAAGCCTAAAACTAAAAAAGCAACATCAAAAGAAAAGGGAAGGTTTAGATAACCAATTCAGGGGGAAAAAATTTGACACTGATTAGGGAACTGAATATCTTCAATCCACATTGAAAGCTGATAAATTTGTACGATTAGAATACCATATGGATCTAAAGTTGGGGCAAAAAGGAGCATGAAAAAAAAATCAAGAATGCCGAAGAGTAGGGTACACATCACTGACCACAATGGTAAAGGACCATTCATTAAGAAAGCATTGAGTAGCAGGAGAAAATCACATGCAGAATTGAATATAAAGCAAGTACAATTTTCTGCCTTTAAGATCTCAAAGAAAGTCTGTTAATCTACAAACAATACCATCTATTACTAACTATGGTAACAGCTTCTTATAAATACAAAAAATAACACAGAATAAAAGTTAGAACTCTACATACAGACCAAGAAAATGGATTAAACAAATGAAGCATCTAACAACTATATATTCACATTCCTTTCCTGAATATGTAAAATGAATGGATGAATATGCAAGTTCATTCTCATACTGTATATCAAAACGTCAAGCTCTTGAATTTGCCCCAATTTATGAATTGGCAAAGAATAAAAGCTTTTCACTATGATATAAACAGTTGAGAAATGGCATCTGAAATCAAATAAAAGCAAAGAACAAGAAATATAATTGGTCTATTGAAAGTTAACAAACCTTCTCCCGTATTGGCCATATATCCATTGGAAGGAACCTTCATTTTAGCAAAACTCATAGACTAATATCTTCACCAGAATTGAACTTCTTTTTTTTGAATTTTCTCCCCCTTGGAACCACGTAAACTAATTTTTCACCAATCAAATATTTCCAGTTGCAAACTGTTCATCGTTGATGCCACCACAAATTCCAGAAAAATTCCTTATTTTTCTCACAGAACCCAATTCATAAATATCATCTAAAGTCAATCCCCATAATTTATTCCTCAATGAAACTAAATAAGCAGTTTGTTTCATTACTATCCCACAAATTTTCCAACTTAGAAAACTCAAATAAATTAAACAAAATCTTTATTCTGTAGACTTCACCTTAAAATCCTGTGAAAAATCTTTGCTCCATTTCTCTATCAAATCCTAATATTGAATCTTTTTCACATTATTTCGAAAAAAGAAACCAAATCCTCCATACCCAAAAGTTTCACAACTGAAACTACATAAATCACAAGACTCTAAAAAAAACACGGACCTATAATGCAAGCAGACCCCTCAAATCTCAGCTTCTTCAGGTAATGATCATACAATTGACCGCCTAAAAAATCTAAAACTGAATACTAAAAAAGAAAACCAGATGACTAAAAATGGAAGCTCATAGCGGCCAATAATAGAGAAAAGGGGTGGCAAGAAAATTCTCAAGCGCGGCGTAGAAGCCAAGATCAAGTTGGCTGGATGGAGTGGGGGAGGAATCTTAGAACTCGCCGGAAAATCTGATGCAAATGAAAGCGGAGCTTCTTTATAGTATATGTACGTACATTTTCAATTGCACCAATAACAAATCATTATTATAAGATTTTGTAACAATAACAAAGCATTATTTAAAGAATTAACTCTCTATGGTAAGTTTTGAACAGTTGAAATGCTGTGGGTTCTTGTGTATAATGCAAGAGAAGAAGCCGACATAAGATGAACTGGAGGAGGTGGTTAGATAAATGAAGAAGAAATGTTCAGGCGTGTTTGGCTCTTTGATTATTCTCTTGTTTAATAATCCTTAATTACACCCCTGTTTAATTCTTGATTAACTCGAATGAGGAGTTGACCTCACTCATTAGACTTTTAGTTGATATTTTACAAGTACTTGTCAATAAGGTAAAGGTCGATTCAATTATTTTTTAAAAAAAATAACAAAGTTTTGAAGTGGATCGATTTATTTTCCACCGTGTCATTTTTTCGATTATTTAGTATAACTAGGTCAATTTCTGAACCAGTTCTCGAGTTTCGTCTGATGTGATTTCTAAAACATGGTTATCATTTTTTTTATTTCATCCCCTTCTCCTAATCCAACTCCCACCATGCGCTCAAGTTCTACTTTTCTTGATTTCGAATTTTCTTTTGTTGTGCATCCTCGTCCCACTATTGATAGAGACTCTCCTAGCTACGAGTAGGTACTCAAGTTAATGAGCACCGTAACAATGTTAGACGGAATGCTATAAAAATTTTATTATTCTTTAAGTATTTCTGACACTATAATAATTTTATCAAGGTTTCATGCAATATATCCAAGATTTTCTTGCATGAAAAACATATATTTAGGATTTTTTTATTTAGTAGGATATATGATGTTCCTTCAAGTTTTAAAAATATTAAAACGTTATTTTCATTATCATATATTTTTGGTCCTATCATAAGATTAAGGAAAGATGAGGTTAAAGTGCTATAAGTCCTTTTCACATCAATATTTTGGTAACATTCATAAATTAGAGTTCAAAATTTATTGATAGATCCTTATCAATAAATTAATTCTAGTTCATATGGATTTTTTATTAGCATTTGAAGACATAAAAAATTTGTTCAACAACCCTATCAAGATATTGTTCTTTCATTGATGTAAAAAGAAAATATTTCGTTGCGAATGAACAAAATATAAAAGAATTGTCTTTATGTAAAATCATAATTATAGATACAGGCTTTTCCACGAAAAAAGGTTGTCTAATATTGATTGTTATGGTGCTCAATCTCGCCTTAATTGTCAATTTACAACGGTAATAAAAAAGTTGTATGTTACAATAATTATGAGAAAATTGTGTCGAATCTATATATCCTGAATTTCTCATTAAAACTATGCACCACACCTGTGAAGTATGACATATTTCTCAACTATCCCTATCGAGATACTTTGTACTATCTCGACAGTTTACCACATTCGATCCATTCAGTTACTCCCTTTTAAAATCAATCAATGTCTTGATGGGAGTTGTTAGGTTCTCCTCTACACCTAGATGTTGGGGTTTGATTTTGCCTATTGCTTTGTGATGTAGCATAAGTGTAAGAAGTGAGAAGGATTGACAAATCGTTGATTCCCTTGCATCTTCGTTGTATGTTGTATCTATATTATCTTCTTCACTTTAATTTTAATTCACATATAACTTAAAAATCCTTGAAGTAATGCCTCTTTAAAAGTGTTTGTGAACTTTCCAAATGTCTATTTACCTTAGTCTAGTTTAGTTTGCTTTTTCCTTGAACATACGGTACTAAGAGAATAAGCAAGCTAACGTACTAAGATTCTTGAAAAGGTACTTCTTTCGAACCTAAAGATCCCGCACAGATGTATCTGCTGCGAGTTACATTGATGGACATGCCTGGATCAAATAATTTCAACCAATTTGTTTAAAACGTACCATTTTAAGTTTGAAATTTTCACTGAGTACTTACAAATGTTTTGGAAAAGAAATGTAAAAATTATAAGAAATCTAAAAATATAGTCGATCCTTCACTTCAAATTTAACTAATAAAGAATTTAGATTAAAGAAATTCAAAAGCCGAGTCTATTATTAAAATCTCGTAAAAATTCAAAACTTATTGTTTCGTATATTTTCATAATTCTTTTTTTAAAATAATTCTTTTTCTATATTCCACTAGAATTTTATCGAGATGGCGATTATACCTTAATGACTTATTTTGTAACATAATCGTTAAAATTAAAACGAATTAAATATTTGTAAGATGTTGACGTGACATAATTTTGTAAGATGGACTACGTTACTAGTTCTAATTTTCACTAAAAAAAAAAAAACTAAAATAATAATAAATATTAAAATCTAAAAAAATTATATTTTTATAAATATTACTTCAGTCCAATGCATTATTTCAAAACTCATTTTCAACCACAAATTTTTCAATAAAATAATATTTTACATCACATCAATAACCTTTCTTTACTTTTTAACTACATATTTCACATTATATCATTATTTTCTCAATAATATTCATCAAACACGCCCTTTAATCGCAGATTCCCTTAAAACTAAGAGTTATTACAATTCTCTCATAGGGGACAAAAAGAATGATTATGGTTAAACAAATGTTGCTTTGTGTTAGAGAGACGTGCACATGCTCATCAATATTATTGTATTCTTTAATTAATATGAATTTGATGTGAGAGCTCCTTCATGATTAACAAGCTAAACATAAAATTATTCCTTTTAACAACCTTAAATCATGATTATGATAGTAATGAAAGTTGGTTGATGCCATTAGCTTGAATCCATTACCTTTTTTTTTTTCTTGTACACTTTCACAATATGAAAATTGGAAATATAGAGTTTTTCTAAAGAAAATATGATTAAGTAAATTTATTTTCTTTTAGAAATATATAAAGTTTCACACAGTGTGACTTTATCAGAATAAACAGATATAAGGTATTTAAATTTCTCTATTCGCATTTATGAAAATTTTACGTGTCGAATTTGTAATTACTTAACATGTATGTGATTGACATGTTGAAAACATACTTGTATGCAAAAAATTCATTATTATTTTCAACACGTCCCTCCACATATGGGTTGAATCCATCTCAATGATAGAAATAGACTATTTTCTACCTCGTTTTACTTGATTTTTGTAAAACTGTAGACATTTTTAAAAATATGGTAGTAAGAACTAAATTCAAATATTTTATTAGTTCTGATATCACATTAAAATTTTTGTCAAAAACTTATACAGCGAGAGAATGATCGTGTCGCACGCGCGTTTGGACACACTCTAAAAGAAAAGCAAAGTGATTTTGACAAGGGAACCACCAAGGTCAAGAACATCTCTTAGCATGGGATGTAGAAAGTCATTGTGTGGTATCCACCAAGGAAAGATAACAAAGAAAAAAGCCCCATTGTGTTTGATATGTGGGTCTTCCATTTTATTGCACCAATATAAGGTGGGGTTGAGTTCAATCAATCATCTTTCACCCAGTCCTTCAACTTGAGGATTGAAAGATTGGCCCAGCTTCACTCACTCTTATTTGATTCCCTTTGGGATTTGATTTGATTTTATGCAAAATATCACTTGAAACTTGATTTAATTCATGTCTTATCATCAAAAATATAAACAAACTTATGAATTTGAGTAAGGAATTGTTCGATGTAGATTATTTGAGAATATGTTTTGCGATTTTTTTTTTCTTTTTTGAGAATGTGTGATTAAATAGCACAGAGTTATGAATTCACGTTCAAAATTATCCTATTGAATACTATGTGGTTTAAAAAATAAATTTTAAAGCATCTTCAGCAAACACGGACAAAATAATCGCGATAACCAAAAAAAAAAGGACAATTATAATCGACAATATTGATAGTTTTTCAATAAATATTTTATTCAAATTAAGCAAACAAAGAGTCTTAAAAAAAAAAAAAAAACAACTTCAACCTAAATTCTGCTTCTATTAGAATCACAAAATAGACCTAAACTACTGAAAATAAGAAAGACCTCAATTTTACCAAAACAAAATAAAAAGCAAATAAAAGTTGTTCAAATCATTTTATCGAGATGAATATTCTATATCGATAAAATATTCAACAACATTTCATCACCCTTAATAGCTTCGTCTAGTGAAAGTACGTTAGATATATATTAAGCCCATGTTTGACACTCATTCTATTTCTCATATTTCATTTCAACCACATATTATGAACCTGTTTGGTGCACATTAAAATGAGAGAATACAATTTTTTGAAGTGATGTGATGAGAATATGTTGTTGAAAAAGAAGGAAAAATTACTGATGTGATGGAAAATATTATTTTATTGAAGAATGTGTGGTTGAAAATGAGTAGAAGAATAAGAATGAAAAAAATAATGTGGCTCAAATAGGAGCTATATTAATAAAATAATATTACACGTAAACCCAAAAATTCTCCTTACTTTTTAACAGCACAATTTTCTATTAATTACTATTCCAAAAATTATTTTTCAAATAAAATGGGTGTCGAACAAGGTGTAAATATCTTTGCCCCTTTATTTTCAGGAAACGAGTGGAGATGATATCAAGAAAACTCTAGAAGAAGCGTGTCTGCTAAATTTCCCACACTTCAATTCAAGTTTTCCATCTCATCTTAAAGTAAATGCTTTTCAAACTCACTATGCATTATTTCTACAATAATGTGTGGTTGCGTTATCCATAATTGATTTGCTTAAAAAATTGATTATTTTTCAAATGTGTGGAAAAGCATGAAAAAAAGAGAGGCTGGAATGGAACTCAATACACCGATAAGGGATGTATGGATTCTCAAGAGAAGAGGAGCCGTGGTGGTCCCTAGATCCCACGAGCGAATCGAAAGTTGGATTTATATTAGATCCCGTCCCGCTAGGCCATTTCCCTGTGAATTTTTTTTTTTTTAATGATAATTTATTTTATTGTTTACATTCATTAGAATGAGACAATAATATATTTTTTAATCTTTATTTATTTTTAAAAGTTAAATTTTTTTCAAATATATTTGGTACATTAAGACTTTTATTGTTTTCATATTTTTAAAGATAATTTTAGTTGTCATTTTCTATTAAAATTAATGAAATTTCGTGAAATTTTCCATTTAAAGTATTGAATTCTGAAAAAAAAAAAAAATAAACGGGGCGGGGCATCCGTTACCCGTACCGTCTCGAACCCGACCCAAATACCTGATTAAGTGAGTAATCTCCGTCCCGTTCGAGGCGGGCTTCGAGGATCTCGGATTTGTCGAATTTTTTTTTTTTGTTATCCCTAATCCATATTGGATCTCACTCTAATCGCTCAATTTATCCTCCTAATGAGAGATTTAGTTTCAAACCCCGATTTGAACAGGATGAGTACGCCATGCTAATGTGCGTCGAGAATGATTCTGATCTAGTTTGAGGCTTATTAGAATTCGAAGGCGTTTTTGTGGGATCTTTACGGACAAAAAAAATATTGCAGTCAGTTCGATAATGATTCAGTGACATTGTTTCTTCGTCCGAACCGAGGAATCTCTTAGATATGATGCAAAATGAATTTTGTTATATCTTTGATTAGAAATTTCTCTATAAAAAATACGAATCGAAGTTTGGAGGAGGAGAGGGAGAAGAAGCCCATGACACGCAACAGGTAGAAGATGATTCATATTCTTACTAATAAAACTCACTTTTTTAAGTACAACCAAATATACAAAAAATAAATAAATAAATTGACCACAAGCTATATCGACATGTTTGATAAAGTAAATTGATTGTGAAAATAATATTAAAGAAAAAAAAGTATACTTACCGTATTAAATTATCTATTTCGTCCAATACTATGCTACGGACAATGTTATAGACAACGTACGAGTTTTCAGCACAAAAGAAGAGCCAAAGGAAACCGTACATTATTATGGAGTCCCGACGGGGCTCTAAGGGAATCTAAATTATTAATTTAGCAATTAATTATTTAGTACCAACACAAAGGTGACAAAAGTTATTTTCTATCCTTAAACCTGTTTTTATGTCCATAACCTAAGTTGGTTTTTCAAACAAATATGTATTTTCGTGTGAGAAAGACAATTAAATATATGGCTTTGTGTTGGTGCTTGGTCCGTTACATTAAAGGCCGTACGGATGCGAAAATAGAAAATGTGTGGTAATACGTGTACGCGTCGTATTTCTCTTAAAGAAAAAGATCGTGAAATGATCTAAAGAAATTTATTTTCTCATACTGTATATCGAACTTATAGTCCATCCGTTAATCAAGAAAATCTTTTCCTAGACGTGTGAAATGAGTCAAAATTCCTTGGCTTATTGAAAATTAATTGGAATTGATTTTTATATACATTTGGACAGGTAAAGGGATAACATTGAAAAACATAGAATTAGAATTTGAAAACGAGGTATAATGAAAAGGCAGGCATAGAGGACACGAAGTGGGCCAAAACAGGAGCCCATGGCCTGCATATTATTAGACATGAGGCCCACAATTGGAATTACATTTTTCTTTATTGTGGGCCCATTCATGAACCCAAATTAGGATATTGCTGATTTCAGCCGACGTGTGTGAATAGACAACTCAGCAATTTTCCATGGATGCCCAATATTCAACGCGGAGGAGGACGCGAAGCCTGACCTCTCATATGAAAATGAAAACAAAATTATGAAAGGACGAAGCGGTCTAAATTGACTTCTAGCGATGGTTTTATGATGTGATTTCTTTGTTAGTACGGTTGGTGAGATGTTTTGAGTATTGAAATGGTCGTACGTTAAAATCCCCATTAAGATTGTAAAATTTATGGAAGAATAGGGAATCGTCGTACAAATACTAGTGGACTAAAATTTTCGAAGTTGGGCAATAATTAGATTTTGATGTTGACTGGTCCTCGATGACATTTTTGGGTTGTTACGATTGATTACCTAAGTTTATTTGAATACGAAAAATAAATGAACATGTAAAAATTAAAGATTTTATTAAAGTTGTGCATGTAGCATACATTTTAACTTGTTGAGTAGCTTAGACCTATGATTCCTATTATTTGTTTCTTTGTTTGCTTTGATCCTCGTATAGTTATATCATTTATGTAGCGTTAGTTGTGACCTTTTGTTACTGCGATCATGAATATTTTTAAGCATTTGATGACGTTTTCCATTTCCATTTGCAGTATTTGGACACGTGCGTGTGACCTCCCATTATATTTTGAATGTGAGATTTGATAAATACTTTTTGCATTGTTAATTAATTGTGACCCTAAATCGGCTTTTGTGATGTCAAATTGACTATGTAATGTCACAATCATCTTGCTTTAGATAGATTGTAGGTGAGCTTTATGAGACTATATTTTGCCTTTATTTCATTCATTATTTTTGTAGTTAGTACTTTTCAATTAGTTGATAATATTTATGCATTTCATTTTTCTAGGTGGCATCACAATATAATACGTGTGAATTTTTGTTACTTGCTGTGACCTTCAGTTTCTCGTACGTTATCCTTAATTGTCATTATAATGTCTTGCAAATGAAGTTAAGGAAAAAGGTTGACAAACATGATTTTAATTCCTCGCATGTGACCTTAGTTGTGGGCATTAATTACACTTATGTGACCTTAGCAGTGGCCTTCAACGTTTCGCTTTTATTGCGAAATTCGATATGTACATCTAGAATTTTTTTGAATAAATTGTGACCTGAATCTTAACCTTAATTGTGACTTTTAATGCATTGTTTAGAATGTGAGATTTTGCAACTACGTTATGTGTTGTTGAGTACTCGTTATCTTTAATTCTCCGTGTGTAACTTTAATCCTTGATTGTGCAGCCAGCCGTGTGCATGGAATTAGGGAAGTTAATGGCAATTGGCGATTTGTTTATTATTATTATTATTATTATTATTTGATATCCAGGTATCCTAACTTACACTAGACTATATCCTGGACCACCCATCCCCAGCCCCTCAGTGATGGGTGGAGGTTAATCGCAGGATATGCCCAAATTGACCAGGGTCTGTGCACCATTTATACTCCTGGCCTCAAGGGAGCCTTCCTCCATGGATATTACATCACCAAGCTGCTCCACCCAAATTGAGTATTACAACACTCCCCACCCCGAGGTTGCAAGCCCAGCAGTGCACATCCTTTGCCAACTTGGATGTGCCCCGGGGGGCGCGATTTGTTTATTATTAATTGATAAGATTGTGTATGTTAATTTGGGAAAGAGTAGAGAAATGATAATTGCAATTAGCCCCGTTTGGCGCACATTTTTGAAAAAAGAACGCATTTTTACTGTTGATGTGATGAAAAATGTGTGGTTGAAAAAGAAGGAAAATTTATTTATATTTGTGGTTGAAAATGAGTAGAAGAGTGAGAATGAAAAAAATAATGTGGCTCAAACAGGCCATAAGATCTTCTAGTATTATTTTTCAAATATAAAAACTAATTAACAGCTTACTTTTCTGTACAGAATTGAGGCCCAACGCGAGGCCCAAATTTAATGGATCAATCACGACTATACTCACAAAATTGTGTGAAATAGCACTGATAGAGAGACTTTTGCTGCTTTTACAAATACTTTCTTCATAAAAGCTCTTTTATAGGTCAGACTATTTTTTTCTAGATTCTACTAGTGAAAAGACTGAGCATGCTTTTCTAGAATTAATTTCTACAAGTTGACAACAATGTAACACGACCAAATAAGGATATTAAGGATCAAGTAACTATTCAATAAAAGACAGTTAGGTTGTGTTTGATATGATGGAAATTCCACGGAACCATTTTCTAACTTATTAGATGTTTGATATGGTTAATTTTCTTGGCAAAACTTTTTCCCACCTCCCTCACACGTGCACATTTTCAAGGCTTTTGTGGAAAACATTTTCCCTCCTAAATTGTGGGAAAAGGTTTTCCAGGTATTTATTTATTTTTTATTTTTTTTGCAATGGAAACAAATTTTATCACCAATTGTTTTTAAAAAAAAATTCCTTTAATGGACAATTTTTATAAAAAATAAAGTCAAATGAATACCCAAAATTTAAATATTTTCCACGTGAAAAATTATACAAATCAAACACAATTAATTACAATTCTCAATAAAACAATTTCTAGACAATTCAATTATCTGGAATTCATTTTCTTTCCACCCATTTTTCACCTTTTCAATCAAAAGGATCCTTGGATCATTTAGGAAGTGAATATTTTGCGTATAAAATGAGCTTTTTTATTTGAAGAGTATTTTTGTATATTCTTCAAAGTCAAATGATGATATGAACTGGGTAATGCTGAATGATGATAGAAGTAGTGGTCACTATCATTTTCGGTTAATTTAAAAGATTAGACGAGTTACATGAAAGTTGATAGATGCTATATTCTTCCAAGTGTTCGCACAGCTTATCAACATGTTATGATGATGGAAGTAGTGATTGCCACGACGTCTAAGTGGTCGAGTGTGTTCTATGTTGGTCGGTAGCCACCATGCCTCACCTCAACGAACAAATGCCGACCTGAAAGAAGCCCCTTGAGGTTGGTCGGACCACCTTGCCTACGTTCAAGAGTAGTTAGTAATTACCCCTTCGGGGGTGGTCGAGTTGGTGGAACAGGTGAACGCGGAGACCAAAGGTCACGAGTTCGAATCCCTTACCAACACTTCCTCGATTGATCCTGTCTCACTGGGCTTGTCTAGTGCTGTTTATCTTTTTTGTGTGGTTTGCGAACTATTGCACATGGAATAAGTTTATCTAGTGTGCACTCACAATGGTCAGGCCTCTGCCCCTTCAGAGTGGTTGGGGTTTCGCGACAAGTAGCGATTACAGGTTCCTACGTCAACAAAAAAAAGAGTAGATAGTAATTATTAGTTCTGTAGTACCTCAATAATCAGACTCACGGTTTAGTCTTAGCACACGTAGCTTCATGGTACGGTTATTTCCAACATTTGAGGCAGTTACCACTATTAAAATTAGAACCTCGAGGACCGGGATTTACCCCACAAGAACCAACTTGAACCTCAAGGAGTCTCTTCCAAGTGTCTGGCCACTAACTAATCCATGCAATAAAGCCATTTCCCCCACCCCCCAACTACCACCATTATGATCAGCTCGATAAAATTAGATGCCAATAGGATCAAAATTGACTAGTATGGCAGCAAGGCACTACTATTAAATGAAGAGAATGACAAATCTTTGATTTTTCTAGCAATAATATCAATCATAAAGCCTCACCCAACGTATGTACTTGAAGAAAAGAAGGGTCACTAGAGAGTTTTTTATCATTTAGAGAGACAGACACACTTTTTTTTTTATATATATTTATCCGGAATTTAGGGGTTAATTTACGTTCAATATTGAATTTTTTTCATTAGTAGTTATCTTTGTTAGTTTTCGTCATTCCAATATTCTATTTTCAGTATTACCTCGATAGACTATACTTTCAAAATGCTTAACTAAGATCAACTAGAGTTCACATAATGATTCCTCTTGAGGTTTTATAGGAAGCCACAATGAAGCCAACTTCCTCCCAGAAAACTCTTCATTTTGGGTCCTAGAAATTTCTTTTGACTTTTCAAAAGTCATGCCTAATCGATCCTTAGTAATTTTTTGACTCAAGGAATCTTGTTGTCTACTTTCTTAGTATTATCAAGAATCAATGTAACGTTAGAGGATTGTTCAAGTTTGTTACTACATTGCACCCGCCACGATAAATTATATGTGCGTGTATTGTGAATGTCCCCACACCTTTTATTATTTTTCCAATTGAAAGCTCTTATAGTTGAAAGAATGGGTGCTTGTGTAAAGGAGGGTCTTTGTCAGGTCTTCGTTGTATGATAGAAATTGGCTTACCAATTTTGACTTGTATGCGCTCAAGATAAGTACTTTTGTCTCCAAAATTTTCTATTGTGTGTCGGTAGATAAACAAATCCATGGATTTTAAGCAACAACTTTATATATATAGGGATATAGCCTTTTGTAAAATCTGTGACAAATCCCCAACTGTGGTTTGTGTGTAGCTAGGTCTACCAATATTAGAAAATATGAATAATATGACAATGTTGTCCCAATAAGAAAAGGGAGACGAACACGACAAGTGAAGACATTAAATTTTTGACAGGAACATAGCTGAAATAACGAAGTGAAGATAGATGTATGGTCAGTTTAAAATGAAGATAAGAAGTATAAATAGACGTTAACAAGTGAATGTCACACGGGATAATGACGTATAAGAGAATGAAGATTAGAGAAGTTGACATATGTCTTGGATAAATATAAAAAAAATTCGGTCACAAGGATGATGTGATGGAGAAATTGAGTCATAATGAATCGAATGACAACTCCACTCCCGTTTACAAAATCATAGGAAGCTGCGAGTAGTTAATCCGACAAATTGAGTTGTCATGACGATACTTTTCTTTGTGCAAGATAAACTAATATAGATATGCTGTATGTGATTGCATATATAGTAGTTGCGAGCACGGTATAAATCAATCCAATTTTTGCTTCTAGGATATAACAATGCGAAAAACTTAGGGGGATGATACCGATCCTGCTCCAACTCGTATTCTATGTTTCTTTTGTGTTTAAATATAAATCGCATTTTTTAGGGAAAAAGTAAGTACATGGTTGAAAATGAAGATAGATCTCCATCTTGCCCCTCAAAACTTCCCAAGTAGGAGTGCTGGTGTTACCATTCCTATTTTAAAGAACTATGTCCACAGTGAGATGGGGAATTTTTATTTCCTTTTTTTAGGCTTTCAGGTTCTTCATCTTCTTGAATCAAGATTTGATGCGTCCTTAATCACGTCATGAGAGCTTTATGACAATTTAGAAGAATTTCAATTCATTAAATCAAACTTCAACCCTGTGACGGATTTAGTGTGGGACAATGTGGTCAACTACCCCCACACTAAATTTTAAATTTTGCCTGAAGTTTTCAAGAAAAACAAAAATCTTTATAATTTTCAATTTTTGTCCCCACAATTCTTTCATCCTAGTTTCGCTCCTAATTCAACCTACAAGGATATTGAGTAGACAATCTAGGCTCTAGACGATTTTTTGTAGTATGGATACTCATCCTCATTGCAACTAATTTAGTAAGCTACGTGTCTAGTAAACATGGAATTTCACTCCTCCAAATTGACTTACGATAGAGTATGTTAAAATTAACGTAACATCGAGGAAGCAATCAAAGGGTGATTTCCACGCTTTTTATAATTCGTCTATGCTGCCTTGTATGTGTTGGGACTTGGGAGTATAATGAATTAATGATACAGTTTTTAGGCTGGAAAAAATGGATGAAACATTATTATCGAGCTACTGAGGAACCGTACGGAAATAGTTGTCCCACTCAACAGAATTATAACACCATCGGGCCCCAGATTTCGTAATTTTAGAGCATTTAGAAATATTATTTTAATAGAGAACATGTGATTAAAAAAAATTGGGTTAAATTTGGATTTTGTTACTTGTACTTCAAAATTGTACATAAATGGTTACATAACATGACGTGGAGGGAAAAAACGAATGACAAAGTCGACTGTATTTTAATCCAACAAATGATAGAGTATCGTGTAGTATTATGTAACCCCTAATGTACATGTGTCAAGATCTGTCAAATTTTATATTTTATTAAAGACCTGACTACGAGTCAAAGACATTTTCAACTTGATTGAACTTATGATCTAATTAGAGTTGAATTGAATTGTCATTTCTATTTTTTTAGTTAAATACTTATACTATATATAAATTTATTTTATTTAAGGTTATATATATATTCACACCACGTTTTTTAATATCTAAACTACATTTTAATTACATGAAAAGTTCATAATATTTATACATTATAACATTGATGTTTTAAACATTTTTTCATCGCATTCTTATTCTCAAATTAACATAAATTGTTCCTAATTGTGGTTTCTCTCAAAATAAAAATAAAAATAATAAGATAGAGTAAAAAGATTAATTTGCCTATTATATTTTTAAATAAACAAAATAAATAATAATATAAAAATACAATTAAACATTTGACTCTCATTTTAAAGCACATTAACAATATTTTTGGATGAAAATATGATCAGGTGCAACATTTTTTAATTAGTCAAATGTTAGAAATAAGAATGTGATGAGAAAAAAGTTAATGATACAAAAGTCCGTTTGATTGCAAGAATGAAATTTGGGTAGAAAGAAAATGAATTCTATGAAATTGAATTGTCTATAACTTGTTTTACTGAGAATTGTCAATTAATTGTGTTTGATTGATATAATTTTTCACTTGAAAAATATTGAAATTTTGGATTTTTTGTTATTCGTTTGATTTTATTTTTCATAAAATTGTCAATTAAATGGATATAATTTGTTACAATTTGGGTTATATAATTTATTTTCATTGCCAAAAAAATAAAATAAAAAAGTTGCCTAGAAAATCAATTCCCACCGCTTGATTTACCTCAAAACGTAAGAAAATATTGAAAATCAATTACCTGAAAAATGTTTCCTATCAGATATCCTAAAAAGTGAAAAATGGCAAAGAGTTTTCCATCTTCCATAGATAACTTGCCCTATCAAACAGGGGATAAGTGTAATAATGAATAGAGGTTAATGATTTTTAATGCAATTGAAATGTGGAGTGAATATTACCACCCTAAATTTAATTCTTCTATGTTTTATATTTGAATGTATTCAAATTAAATTACGACTTGAAGAATTTTGATATATAATTAATGTTCTACCTTCAAATGCGGAGATATGGCTCAGGCACACACTTTTCAAAAGATTGAGACCTAAACTGAAGGTCAAAACCGACTTGCCAATAATTGCAGGAAAATTCGAGGAT
This sequence comes from Fraxinus americana, assembly GCA_035079005.1. Taxonomy (NCBI): domain Eukaryota; kingdom Viridiplantae; phylum Streptophyta; class Magnoliopsida; order Lamiales; family Oleaceae; genus Fraxinus; species Fraxinus americana. The sequence continues at coordinate 31,151,509 of CM068715.1, read as the reverse complement.
TGGTTATTTATTGGAGTAAGATATTTGTGCAGGAGTGTATACCTACATTTCACACGTGACAGTTTTTTAACTACTAGATTAACTGTGTGTTTTTTCAAATATGAAGTGAGAGGTTGCCAAGTGTAAAATTTGTAAGTCGGAGATGTACATGTAACAAGGTTGAGATTGATTTTTACTAGTAAGTCAAGTGAGTTTAACACAAGTCGTTGAGTTTGACATCTTTAGGCTTCACAAGTGAGATTAATTATCTGATTGATCACAAACGACATTGCTTCAACTTTGCTTAGATTTGGATTGATGGCAATGTTGTTTGTGCTGGTTGCTTGGATAGGATAAACGAGGTGAAATCAGCACAAACAACAATGTTGTCAACCTCGAGTTCAAGCAAGGATTGAAACAATGCTGTTTGTGTTGGTTTCATCTCCTATTTGGTAAACTCAATAATGAAGTTTGATAGTTCCTTGAGCTGTCTAAGATTCGATCGTCTTTTCATCATGACATACTTAAATAAAAATCAGAAATCTATGAGATTCTTAGCTGAAGATATATATGAATTTCAAAATTTAATACTATTAAGTGATTAATGTAGTTTGGCGATGTTGAATAGAAAATTATAGGCGTACGAGTATAGAAAAGAGAGAAAAAAAAAAAGACTAAAAAATATAAAACTTGATAAAAATGGGGGTTAATACCCAAATTATCACATAACTTTCCGTAAAGTTTCCATTGGGTCGTTGAACTTTTAAAAATTACCCCGTTAACCACTGAACTTTATAATTCTTTATTTCACCAATCACTCAGTTTTTCAAATTGCTAATGAAGTGGACACCAAGTGAAAAATAGATTGCCGCGTACGCAATTCCGTTAGCTGCGCCAGCAAACCCATCAATTTCGAACCGTCCAACGAGTGAGTGATGAATGTGATTGCATTTTGCAAAATTCATGTAACTAACAAAAAACTTTTGAAGTTCAGTGATTCACTAAAAACTTTTCGCAAAATTCAGCGACCAATCAAGTAATTAACCTTCACAGATGCACAATCTTATTAAATCAACATCAATTAGATTTAACTTATATATTTAGTTTTTAATATGGATTAGAATGATGTGTCATGGTTGGTGTTTACTATTTTTGAATTCCTTTTATCCCAATAGATTACTAGGATTTATAAGCTCGAGGCTTAATTAAGTAGATTTTTTTTTTGAAAAAAAACTTGTTTGAATTTAAAAACTTAAAAAGATACATGTTAGGTATTGCTTAATATGGGTATCAAAAATCTTCTCCGTTATAGGCATCAAATTTCAACTAACGTTAAAATCTATTAAACTAAAAGCACGTATTTACGTATAAGCTATTTATTATTTTAAACATCGAATTCAGTATATTTCGTTAGTTAAACTGACATTTGTAGACAAAGTGATCAGATCTGCAAGCAAATTAATATTGGGGGAGTTGATTGCATTAAATTGAAAATGAGTGTCTAGATCTATAAACAAATCATCGTTGAATGATCTGATTGCACTAAATTGAAAGCAAGTGACCTCGACCCACCTGTACTCAAAGTTGAATAACTCACAATTCATATGACCCCTAATTCAATTATTGCATCATCGTTTATGTCCATTAAAACCATGAATTTAAAGCAATCAATTAGCCCAGTTTGACGATCATTAAAATAAAACTCATTCTTTTTTTTTTCAAACTCATTTTTAACTATACATTATTCCAATAAACTACTTCATATATAAATTCAAACATTTTCTTACTTTATAACGACTAATTCTCCAGAAAAAAAATTATTCCAAAACTTATTTTATGATTGTCAAACGGGGCTATGCTTTATTACTCTATTTATAGTTGGCCAATAGTTGTAATAATAAAGTTGCTTTATTTGTTGCATTTACGAGCAACTATTGTGTTACTTGTATACCACAACTTACAGTTTTATTTATCAATAGATGATGTAGCGAAATTTGATTGAATTAAAATATAATCAACCAAATCCCATCGGGGGTGGCTGAGTAGGTGGAGCAGGTGAACGCGGAGATCAAAGGTCACGAGTTCGAATCTCCTGCCAACACTTTCTCGGTCGAGCTCGTCGCACCGGGCTTGCCTAGTGCGGTTTACATCTCCTGTATGGTTTGCAGGTTACTATATATGAAGCAGAGTTTATCTAGTGCGCACTCACAGTGGTCGGGTCTCCGCTCCCTTTTGTTTTAACATCTTATCAATCTGTAAAAGATTACGTAAATGATAATGCACGATAATCATTTTCCTTACAAGTAAATGGCCAAGGTTATATATGTCAATTTGTCAGACCAAGTTTGCAGCCACTCTATGGGGTATATATATATTTAAAACATAATTATGCAGTCTTTCTACGTTAAAAAATTACTTATACCCTGATTATACGTTATTATAGAGAAATGTTTACAAATGTCGAAGCATGATTGGCTGAGCTCAAAATAAGGTTAAAAATTATTTAATGTCAATTAATTAGTCTTCTATGTTTTGAAATTATTTGTTAATAATGAAATTTACTAACTTATTTTTGAGTAAAATAACTTTTAATTAACTTTTGATTGGTCACTGAACTTATACTTTTGATTGATCACTGAACTTTTAATTAATTAACTTTTGTCTGGTCCCTGTATTTTAAAATTCATTTTCAACGTATCATTTTATAAGATTCATAATTTTTATCAACTTTTATCAAAACCTATTAAAAATATAATTTTAATCAAAACCACACAAGGGCTAAACCACATCGATTTTTTGTTTTCGCTCAAAACAAATCCGTTAGTATGGTCTAATAGATAGATTTGTTCGTATGGAGGTTAAAAATCGTAATTGTTGCTTACGAAATTTTGAACTTTTGTTGAGTGGTCATTTTATTTTCAACATTTTTCCATTCATCCATCAATTTTCTTCCGTTTGACGATTAACGATTTTGATGATGTGACAAATGTAACTATTAATTTTTTAAAATTATTTGGAGTGGAAGAATGAGAAATTACATTAAGGGAGTGTTTGACCGGTTTTATTTTCTAAAACTTATTATCTTTTTATATAAGTTTCATGCTTGCAATCAAACACACCATAAGAGTTCGTTTGGTAGGACTTTTATTTATATTTAAAAAAAAAAAAAATCTTGAGAAATGTCCTTAATTGGTGTTTGAAAGTTAATTTATAACCGAACTTTCTTTTCGGAATAACGTCTAAATAAAGTCACACTAAGCCATCTTCGTGTAGAAAGATTTCCTAATTATAAAAAAAATACTTTTATAAAATTAGTCAAACATATCTAAATGTAACTTTTGGATATAAAAAACTCACTTTTAACTTTTTGAAAGTCATGTCAAACGGGTTTTAAAGAACAACGACGACTAGGAAACATAACAACTATTTAAAAAAACGTGATTTTTTTATTTGCTAGGTATGAGGACTTAGTACAAAAGATGAAGGATGATATTGGAATATAAAAAAATTCAAGAAAAATTTAGAAACTAAAGTAAAAGTTGAGGGACCAAACATACAGATCTCTCGTGGGTTGGGGTTGGGTGGGTTGGGTGGGTGAAGACTACGGTGGATTTTAGACTCAGATTTTCTGCTTAAGCAAATATAAAAACAAAAAACTTGGCGTCATAATCGCACAAAAAATCCAAAGACACGACACCAATTCGATTCTTTCGATTCAATTAGCTCACAAAAATGGCCATCTCGTTAATTTCACCACATTTGTGTATTTCGATTCTCCAGTCTCCATAGCCACTCTGCAGTTTGTTGTTCCTCAATGCTACAGTAATACAAAAATATACAGATACCCATATATATACATTTTTTGAGCACTGAGCAGTAGTGTTGTGGGGATTGGGAATGGCTTCATCGCTTGTTTGTTCATGGTTAACGGCGGCATGCATGTCAATTTCTTGTGAGGACTCTTCAATTTCCATGCTCAGTTACAGCTCTACGACGGCATCGTCGAGTCGCCGACGGAAAAGGGCTTTTGTGAAATGTGCTTTGTCGGAATTATCCAGTATTCGGAACCTTGTGAACTCTTGCTTAGCATTCGAGCCTTGCGATCGGTTTTGTAAATCATCTTCTAATGGAGTTTTCTCTTCTGAAATTTCAATTGGAGACGGATCCGGGAATATTTGTTTGCATCACAGGCGGAAGAAAGTCCCTCGCGCTGCCCGTTCTGGTAATTTTACCCTCTGTTTCGTCATTTATTGTGTAAAAATGATTGTGTGACTGAACTGTTGGTCTTGTTACATTTACATTAATAGTAGATTGAATCACCAGCGGTTCAATGAAATAAATTTTGTTGGTTTTGGTATCTTAATTTATTATAAGAGGTGTCGAACGCAAGATTTTTAGCCTCAGATTTCGATATAGTCCACTCCATTTACTGAAATCAAAGCTCATGTCACTTTTGAATGGGAGATGAATGAGCGATGCATTGTTCATTGTTTATGCATGAAACACTTTTTAATTGGTTCTGTTGGACTGGAGGGTAAGTTTGGAAAAATTGCACTGACAATCTTCAAACAAGCTGTGCCCCTCTTATCGCTGTAATGTGAGTATGTTTATGAGAGCGAGGAGTGCAATGACCTTTTAAATCTATGTTTCTGGGTGGGTTAGGTTAGCTTTGTTGATCTTTAATGGTAGTTGCCAATTTTCTTGCTTATCACAACAACCTACTTTAGTTTGCAAAAGAGAGTCTTGGAACAAATGGGAGTCTACCTTTTTGTGACATACTTAGCTGACGACATGGGAAATTTACAATAATTTGATATGGACACATGGTAACTTGCCTTTGGAACCATGAGATTTGACCAAGTGGTATTAATATGTTAAATTGGATTTTGATTTGCTTTGGGAATTCTGGACATGCTTTATAATGGTTTCTTGTTAATCGGTTGTTATCAATGCCCTTGGCTCCCATCTAAATTATAGGTGAAGCAATGTCCATAGCAGTGCAACCTTCCATGGAAGCTGCGGTGAAAAAGAAACCTCCAACCAAGCAAAGACGAGTGGTTGTCACAGGTATGGGTGTGGAGACACCAATTGGTCACGATCCAGATGTGTTTTACAGTAACCTGCTTGAAGGTGTTAGTGGCATTACTGAGATAGAGGCGTTTGATTGCTCCCAGTATCCAACAGTATGTCATCACTGTCTCCCCTTTTATTGTTTTGGAGCAATTGGTTTTAGTTTTGACTACAGGGGATTTGAATTGCAGAGAATTGCTGGAGAGATCAAGTCATTCTTGACAGATGGTTGGGTTGCTCCCAAACTTTCTAAAAGAATGGACAGATTCATGCTTTACATGCTGACAGCGGGAAAGAAGGCCTTGGCCAATAGTGGAATTACAGAGGAAGTGATGAATGAATTAGATAAAACTAGATGTGGAGTCCTGATTGGCTCAGCCATGGGCGGGATGAAGGTAACTTCAGAATATTTAAAGATTAGATTCTAGTTCTTTAGCGAACAAAGAAAAACAAAATTTTTAAAAGGAAAAAATATTGATGTGTAAAACAATGGAAATAATATGAATCTGACTAGAGGTTCCTCTAGCTGACGTGATTTTGGATTTTCACTTTTGAAGTCCTAAATATGAAGTGCCGCGTTTTCTGCAATGCAATTTGGTCTGCACGTGTTTTGGAATGTAAACATGGGTTATAGAAGCTGAATAGGCATTTTTTGTTTCAGGATCACACGTTGCATAACACCAAAATATGGTATACTTTGCCCTGAAATGGATATTTTTATTTTAATCACAACATGATAGATCTTCTTATACATTTTTGGATTAAATTTGTGGTTAAAGCATCACCTTTACAAGAGTTTAAATACCTGCAAATGGAAAAGGGAAAAGATCTTTCTAATTGTTTACAGTTATTTTTGTGCTTGTCATGTCAACTTATGGATAGACATATTTGCTCTCTTCCCCACACTGGCGGACCCAAGGGTGGCCCCGGGGGGGGGGCACGTGCCCCCCAATTTTTCCTATGTTAATTTCAATTTTCGAAATCATTATAAGATGTGAAACGAAATCGAAATATTACATTCTTAATATCATTTCGAAATGCTCGGTCTAGTTTTTTATGTCGTTAACGTTGTGCGAAACGACCAATCGTAGCAAATGTTATGACTTGTCAAAGTAAGCGGTTTAAAATTAGTGTTTCGAGAATTTCGATAACATGCTAACTTTAAAAATTCTCCGATGATCATACGGTAGTTGAATCTACAAATCGCTTATATCATCTTAAAACTCGTTTCGAGGACTACATTATAGGCATATCAAATAGTTCAAACAAATATCGAAAATAGTTAAAGATGCGTCAAACGTACGTCTTAAAAAGAGGCGTCTAACTCACTTTTTTTTTTAAAAATTAATTATTTTATTAACATTTATTATTTTTGTGATACAAATTTCTTAATGTAATTTGCATTATTTTATTAGGAAATTTATATGGGATATGACATCAAAATTTTTTGAAAATTTTACATCCGAAAAAGTCATATTCCATGTAAATTTTCGGATGCAAAATTACATGGGGTATGATTTTTTTGGATATAAATTTTCGGTTGCGAAATTTCTCCCAACTTTTTTTGCAAATTTCTCCCTAACTTTAATTGTCTGCATCCGCTCCTGCTTCCCCATTTCCACTTTCCCACTCTCAGTTGCTTCGTGACTTGAACAGGTCTTCAATGATGCCATAGAAGCGTTACGGATATCATACAGGAAGATGAATCCATTTTGTGTACCTTTTGCGACAACAAACATGGGTTCGGCTGTGCTCGCCATGGATCTGGTTAAATAAATTTTGTGTTCTGAGCTTAGCAACTTGTGATCTCAATAACCTATCAACCTCTCATAAGATATAAATAATTTTGTACTCCAGGGATGGATGGGCCCGAACTATTCAATATCTACTGCCTGTGCAACAAGCAACTTTTGTATACTGAATGCCGCTAACCACATTATCAGAGGTGAAGCTGTAAGTGGTTTCAGTTTCTTTTAAGCTCTAGAGTGGAGCTTCCCATTGTATGCTGGTTCTGTTTCACGTTCTTTAAAGAATCAACTGCCTAAATGTAAACCACCTTCTAGTTTACTGCCATTTTTAGTGATACTAGTTGGGAATTTTGCAGGACATGATGCTTTGTGGTGGCTCAGATGCAGCAATCATTCCAATTGGTATCTGTTTAATTCTTAGTTTCCATATTTTTTAAAACCCACCATTCTCGGTTTCCTAATCATACCTCTTGCTTGCAGGATTGGGTGGCTTTGTTGCATGCAGAGCACTTTCACAGAGAAATAGTGATCCTACTAAAGCTTCACGTCCATGGGATACTGTAATGTTCTACATCTTTCCATGGATAATTACTAGGTTCAAGGAAACATTAAAACAGGGATGATAGACATTTTATCTGAAAATATGATGAACATTTTATCTGAAAATATGATGAGAATTAGAATACGAATTCTAAAATGATATGTAATTCCCGTTCACATTATAGACATATTTTGTCCTTGCCAGAGATCTTTAATCAACTGAATGGATCTTCAATGTCCAATTGCCGTGTTTCTATCTTCTAAAGTAAATTTTCAGTGAGCGAAGTGGTCTTCATATTCATAGTGGTGAAATCTGGATTCGCATGTCTGGATAATTGAATTATTTGGTGTTGAACTCAGTAAATAATTTCCTTATGTAGCTTAGAATTAAGAATCTAGCACTTAAAAAACCTATAGTTTTATGGTTGATAATGATGCAAGTAATTCCTTGATTCAGAGTAGCAATATCCCTGTACTTAAATTTTTTGATCTTCGACAGAACCGTGATGGGTTTGTTATGGGAGAAGGAGCTGGAGTATTGCTTCTGGAAGAACTTGAACACGCGAAGGTAGTCTAAAAGCACTATCAGTATAAGAACATTCTTTTCTTCTGTATTAATTTATTTCCCAGTGGCTACTAGGTTTGCATTTTCCTTCTGTATTGGATAAATGTTCTGGTGACTAATCCATTCTTCAAATATATTTCTAATCATATTTTGGATGAGCAGAAAAGGGGGGCAAATATATATGCTGAATTTCTTGGTGGAAGCTTCACTTGTGATGCTTATCACATGACAGAGCCTCATCCAGAAGGTAATATACCTTAGTTTTCTTACGCATTAGGAATTCAATTATTAGGTGAAGAAAAGTCGAGTTCTTGTTTTTTAGTTCATAGCTCTCGAGTATCTATGTCATCTATTTATTTTTCCCCATGGTTTTGTTGGAGGTTTCAAGTCTCTAGTTATTGATATTCTAATTTCTATAAATCTTTGAGGGCCAATGCCTGGTTAAAGTTCACAATATTGACATTTTAGATAAAATATGACAGCCTATATTAAGTAGATACTCCACCCAACCTAGTTTCTTGATGAAATTAATGATCCCTTTAATCTGGTGAAATTTTCAAAGTTATGTGATTAGTTATATAGATAGTTCAAAACAAGTATATTGATGGACCAAACCTCTAGACGACAGTTGACCTAGATACACACACTTCGTATATGAATATCTGACATAGAGCTTATTCATATTAATCATAATTTTCATTTTGTGAGTATGGAATTAATTTCCTTCTTTAATGAGTTGGGCAGAATGTGTCAGTTCAGTTGGACTGAGTTTTTTGTTTTAGCTTTGAAACATTTGAGATGCAGAAGTACTTACACTTAAACCAAGAAGGGAATATAGCCACCCCCACCCCCCCCCCCCCCCCCAAAAAAAAAAAAGAAGAAAAAAAAGGGAAAATGTACAATAGAAAAGAAAATGTACTCCGGAAGTTATTCATATTAATCATAAATCCATGGGAAGAGGTTGACATAAAATTATGTGGAACCAGGTAATTAGAAAGGATTTAATTGTGCTATACCTAGGAGAGAGTCTCGGAAGAAAAAAAATCCATGTAGCCAAGCCCTAGTAAAAGAAGGAGACAAGGCTTTGTCAAGTTCAGCTGTATAAATTGTTTATAATTTTCGAAATAAACATCATAACAACTTCTAATAATAACTTTGAGGTGGATATATATTAACCTGTTAGTGATGCTTGTCAGAATATAGATCAGCATTTTTGCAATTTAACTATCATAATAAATAGATAGACCATATCAACAGAAACTTTCCTGTAAAATTTCAGTGAACATTTTATGTGTCACTACAACAGCGGTGATCTGTTTCTTAACTTTTTCATTTTAATTGTGCCTATCAACTAAGTCCTTGTTTTTTAGTGCTTATATGTTTTAAATATCATTTTTAACCACACATTCCTTAGGACACAAATCTTTTATCTACTTTTTAACCACACATTCTTTGAGATTCACTGCTTATAAGCACTTAAAAGTTTAACCTAGTAAGCACTAAGAACGGTGTTTTCATTTGATACTTTGTCTTTTGTTATTAAGTGGAGCCACTACCATAATGATTATGACAATTAATAGTTCAATATCTTCTTTTGATCTATGCGATGCATTCGTTGAGTGTAGGATGACTAATCAACTCCATGAAAATAGTGCAACAAAGAACCCATTAATCAGTGTTTTACTTACTGGACTCAAATGAAACTTTAACTCATTCATGCCTAAAAGCAGGAACTGGCATCATTCTATGCATTGAGAAAGCTCTAGCTCAGTCAGGAGTACCGAAGGAAGATGTGAACTATATAAATGCTCATGCAACGTCTACTCCAGCTGGCGATCTTAAGGAGTATCAAGCTCTTGTTCATTGTTTTGGACAGAATTCAGAGGTTTCTTAGTAAATACAAGTTTTGTGTTTCTTCTTTAATTCCTGTAGTTGCTTGGTATCATTAATTACTTATTCTTCTTGTTTGCAGTTACGAGTGAACTCCACTAAATCTATGATCGGTCACCTGTTAGGAGCAGCTGGTGCTGTGGAGGCTGTTGCTACTGTGCAGGTTCCTTGCATCTTATTTAGTTTGCAGAAGTCTCTTAGAAATCATAGCACATCTTCAACTTAGTCAGCCTCATTTCTCTCTTCATGGCACTAGCTAATATAGCAGATATGTGTGCATTGCATCATGATGCTGTTGAATACCATAAGTTGAATGAAAACTATATTGTGCTATATATATTTGGTGTTGGAAAATTTGGCTTGCTCCTGCTGAGGCTGGTAGGCTTACATTACGATATGCATAAGAGAATCAGCAGTCTTTTTCCTTTGATGCACATTTTCATCTGTACTCATTGTGGTTACTTTTAGGTCTGGTTCATTTGTCTCCATTCATGATTGGAAGACGAGAAATTCCAGTACTGGAAAGAGGAATGTAACTTCAACCCAGAAGCCTATACAAGCTCAGAGCTTCAGACCAAGGGAAAGTGGAGTAAAAATGGTAGTGTAGAACCAAATCACCTTGTTTAGCATGGAAAGGAAAGAGAGAGAGAAGTTGTGGGGTACCCTACCCCTCACTCACTTTTTCTTTCCTTCCAAATTAGAGGTTTTGGTGAGGTGAAGCATTGAAAAATAATATTGATAAATAAGATGAAAAGAATATTAAGTATAAAAGAAATAATTTTTCATCCCGTCAATCTCAAACCTTTTTACCCTACCCTACCTTGTACAAAACTAGGTGTAGAAAAGCATGTGTACTCCCCTGGGGAAAGCATTTCTATCTCTTAGACCTTTCTTGAACCAACTAATTTCATAGAGAACTCATCCAGTAACGGGCTATTACCATTTTAGTCAAGAATCAGTCTGCTTATGGGAGGAGGGATTTGTACTTAGCTCCAATCTGCTAAAGCTTATCTTGTTGTCCCAGGTACTCCAGAATCCTAAGAATACCATGTACAGGTATAATTATAACGTCAAACAAGGTTAGATAATGATGCAGGTTTTCAGGATTGAATGTCATAGAATATAGGCCTCAATTACCTTCCAGGTGGCTTAATTTTGCTGGTTCCACTTGTTAATCCATGTTTATGCTTGACACATTCATTTGGAGTCCTTTAATGCTTAATAACCCTGAAGACCAGGCTAGACAATTTATTTTTGGGTGAATACATATTTTGTTATTCTCTCGTAATCTCCTCCTTACTTTTTCTCACTTATGGATGCCCTTCGCCACCATTTTACTGGAATCAGTCAAGGGTTTGTAACTCAAAACATGGGTCCTTCATTAATTGTTTAAGCTCATTCTCTTAGTTCACTAATAGTATATATTTCTCACGTCTTTGATTTATTATATTTAAAGATAATATAGATTTTTCAGTCTCACTGCAAATGAGGTCTCTCTGTTCTTACTCTTTTTGTATGTTTTCCTTATCTGTGAAATTTATCACCAACTTGGAACTGTGTTCTTGATTGTTGAGATGGACTTTGTCTCCTTGCAGGCAATACGAACAGGCTGGGTTCATCCAAATATCAATCTTGAAAATCCAGACAATGGTGTGGTATGTTCTTTTGTGCCATTATTCCGTTGTTTCATCTGCAAAAGGTGTAGTGTTACAGCATAATATAGTGCTTTGTCTTCAATTGTAAAAAAAAGAAAAAAAGAGATGTTTGCTAATCTTAGAGGTTCATGTATAGTTTTTAGATCAGGAAACATTAGGATAAACTGTAATGGTTTTTGTTTGTATAACTAGTCAGATTGTCAAATCAGCCTCCATTTTCAATGCCATTTTTCCCTTTCAATTGGAGCAACCAATAATTGCAATCAGACCAGATAGTGCGATTCAGTTTTGAACCTTTATTGGCCTCGTAGTTTAGCTATTGTATGTATGGTTAATATACTTGAACTGTCTACATAGCATAAATTATGTCAAACATCAATTCAGGATATAAACATGCTGGTTGGACCAAAGAAAGAAAGACTGGATATCAAGGTGGCATTGTCCAACTCGTTTGGATTTGGTGGTCACAACTCATCAATCTTATTCGCTCCATACAAGTAGATCACTTTTGTGCGCTTTGAGTTGGCAAAGAATTTCTGCAGAAGGTATGTTGTATTGTTCATGTTGATTTAAAGTGTAATATATCGCAGTCATGTTTTATCATGTATCATCTTATAATCTTGTATTGTGGGGACAAAAGCAAAAACTGAACCTTTATGTACTCAATTTGGTTTTTTTTTTTGGCTAACATAAGTGTCTTTTTACGTTACTGTTGATTTCACAATTCTTCTCCGACCTTTGTTTGGTCGTGCTTTGTGAAAATTATAGTTACCTCTGTCACACAATCCAATAAATTTCCCGACTTTGCAGTTTCCTTGGGCATTTCACGATGTTAAATCTTGTGCTCAATGAGATGATTGCTTGAGCCAAGAGGAAAGGTGCCTTGTAATGAAGTGGGAAGAACACTCGGTATTTCCTCTTGGATTGTTGTTATATCTTTCTGCCTCCCCTTGACCATGCATTGTGACCATAGGGCTTCTGCAGTGATCTAATGTGATCTCTTGAAACAACTAACCCTTCAGTTTCCAGTTAGCTGTTTCTAATGTACAATGTACTATTAAAGTGATGATTCTTGTTCTCTGATACTGAATTTTGAGATGTATTTTACTTTACATGAATTGCATTTATATCCCAACTCTCCTATTAAATTGCTCCTTCAATATTTTCAATATTATGCCTCGAGGAGGACTCACATTCACATTTCAAATTTCTATTTTAGTTGCTGGAAAATTCCAGCCGACGTTCTAATCTATCTTTTGTGTACTCTTTTATTCTTGCAATATTGTCCTCGATCACTCGGTTTTTGATGCTCGTAGTTTAGTGATTGCAGTCAAGTATTGAACCACGTGAGTTGCACATGTCATAATTTAAAGTGATAACTAGGACTTGTATTTTTTTTTAGAAGTTTCATTAATACTAAATGTATATTCACTTTTTTTCTTCGAAGTCTTCAATAACCATCTCACATGTTAAAGTTCTAACACCTGTATAATTTTCATAAATAAGTGGCAATAATATTTGAACTTAAAATGTAATTTTCATCATCATAGATCTATATAATACTTTACCCATAACATGTTTTCATATGATGATTCATTTGAGAACATACATTAGAGAATTCGATTGTCATTTCTAGCTTTCAGATGAATCGGTTTGCTCCTTGGAGCATTGTCAGTTATCATACCAAATCGAGTCTCGAGTTTTATCTTAAAAAGTTTTATTTTTATCTTTAGCTGGTGTGACAATTTACAATTAACACTTTGATATTGTTCAAATGTCAAATTAAAACTTCAGATAACTATAGATACATAAAATGTGTGATGAAAGAGTACAAAGAACAAGGGTGGTTGAACGTTGGATTTAGCAAATGAGAGAGTACAAAGAATAAGGGTGGTTGTAAAATGTGTGATGAAAGAGTACAAAGAACAAGGGTGTCACGTCTCTTGGTCGTGTCACGTGTGCTTTTGGGCATTTTCAATTTTATGCAATTTTTGCGAAGCACGTCTGTGTAAACAACGCAATAAAATTGTACAAAATTTGTAGGGATTTGACGTTTCATCTCAAAATGTTAACCCTCAACTTCTTTTATAAAATAATTATTTAAAAAAAATTCTCACATCATCTCGACATCTTTGAAGCGTTAATCTATCTATTCATTCTTCTCAAAAAATGAATCTATCAAGACTAAAGCTCTTCTATCGCATTAGGGGCCACTGCTTAAATGATTGCAACCACCTTCAAAGTCCACTAAAGATTTTTTGGTGCCATCGCGATTAACTAAGATTCACAGTTTCACACATACGACTCTGATACCATTTGTAAAACAATTATTGTTCCATCCAAAAATGTTATCTCGTTATGCGTGAAAATGCAAGTTTGCTAGTATGACCCACCTCTTTAGTTCTAAGCATGCATCATTTTGTATCCAATAGGGATGCCTTTTCTTTAACATTCATCTAATGATGTCAAAACATTTTATCACTTGTAATCCAATGAGTGTGACCTACATTTGTGCAAATTACAAAGGAGATTGGGGTCACTTTCAAATTCTTTATAGTTTTCATGTGGCTTTGATTTTAATTTGTTCTTTGACTACTTTCAGATGATGCTTTAATCGAGCAAGTGGTTCTTTTGTTTACAAGCTTATGTGCCCATTGGTTTCTCTAAATATATTGTGGGCCTACCAACATACTTAAAATTATTTATTTATTTTTCCCTTTTGTAGCCTTCTATTTTTTTGGCCCTATTGCCATGATCTACGGTCGATCTCCTCAAATTTACTTTTTCACATTATTGTCGTTTCAACTTCAAGAAGTTAGGGAAGCAAAATTCAACAAGTTGACGAGGCGGAGGTTAGAGGAGAGATAATGGTCGGCCTAGAAGCCAAGACGGAGATGTTATGGTAGTAGTCAAGTGGTTGGAGTTCGATCAAGAAACTGTAGAATCAGAATGATAGAACCCTTGTTGATAAAGAAGCAACCAACAAGGTATTTGAGGTTAAAATTTGGAAAGCCTATGCGAGAGTCGAAATAGATTGATCTAGCATCCTAGGAGTTGTGGAGCTTGTCCCAACCTAGAGAGAAAACTACCTAAGAAGCATAGACTCAAAATTGGATAAGTCAGCACAATCTAGCGATTAACTCGTTAAAGTCACATCGCTCTTGTAGGTGCTAAGATCAACAATTGTTAACAATATTAGCGTGCTTTAGACTCCAATACGATAAGATGGGCACCACATATCTACGTATGAAATAATTGAGCATTTCTAATCATAAGGAGAGGTAATTGCTAACTCGAGATATCATATTCACACCTAAATATAAACTTTTTAACTGTTCCATACTCTAATTTGATAAATTTATTCCAAGTTTGGTTGATTTCATAGTGAAATCGATTACTATATCTATTTCTTTACTTCTGATTGTTACGCTCATTGATCACGATTGTAAATTTCGCAGTACTATCAAGTTCACAAAGTGGAATGATCTTCCATGTCTATCATATCTTATCTGTGCTTATACATCGATTCACAAATCCCTCCACATGGTTGATGGTTTGATGGCCCCACTTAACAAAACCCTAATGACCAAATGAAAGAAATTTCTAGATTCATGATCAAAGTTGAGACTGAGAGTTTTGTAGCTCTTGATCGGTCATGGCATCTGTTTGGTTGTTGAGTGACATGAAAATCGAAAAAAAATCAATGACAAAAAGTGAAAATCACACAAGGCACCATGCATGCAACTTGTTGAAGGGACCATTCATAAAGCGAAAGAAGTTAGATGTTTTGGCCCTACTTACACGTGGGCTCGTCTACAAATCCTATGTCTGATTTCATAAATGTCGCGTTTTTCTAGTAAAGTAGACATTCGTTCTCGTTGACCACGACATGTAGGAACCAAATTATCTTTTAACCTTGTTCAAATAGGCTCATGGACAAATTTACGTTCAATAATTTTAGGGACTTTCACTTCCACGCATCTTCGCTCGTAAGCGCTTTCCATCGTGTCAATGCACGCCCTAGCATAGCCTTTTCTGTAGGAACATCCACAGTGCACTTGACATATTATAAACACACCTATATACTTCCCACACAATTTTCTTAACAAAGATCTATTAATTTGACCTTAAAAGAGAAAGTTAGCGACGTTCGAAAAAGACGAGCATTTGAACAATATTCATCACTTTGGACATTGTAGAGGCAAAGAATGAGTGAGATTTCTATTCGAGGTAAGATCAAAGTTGAAGGTGGTTAAGTCTCTCATAATTGAGACAAATGATTAGAGATTCTCAATGACATTTGCTAAGTTTAAAATTAGTTAAAAAAAAACATTTTTTTTTTCAACTTTTGTTATTAAATGTTTTCTTAAATTCTTTATAAGGATAAGGTTGCAACTTACCTCTCGATGGTAAAATATTAAAATGGGAACATGTCACGTTAGACAGTGCATGGTTGGGTGGCGTCTAGCCATTTTCCAATTTGACTTATTGTCCAAGCACTAAAAGGCCCTTTTGAGATATCATTATTCTTAACCAAATTTGTGTTGGTGCCAACTATAATTTATACCATTTAAATTTTGTTTTTTCAAGATTTTCTAATAAACTTTCCCATCTACCTTACCATAAACCATGGTAGAGTGGAGTTCGAGAAAGTTCAAAACGAAACCGCGAGAAAAAATAAAATGTCCCTTATGATGCCCCGCAGTCTGCCCCTCGAACATTGTTTAGGTCAAGTTAAGTAAAGTTTGACTACGTATTCTCAACAACAATTTTCATACATAAAAAGGTTTCAGTACCATCGACCGTTCAGTTCAAGTAGAAATGAAATGTTCTTGACGGAACCCGTTACAAATAATCAGGCACCAAACACTTTTAATTAATAATGTCTTCTTCTTGGCAACATTGTTATAAATTAAGTTTCTTAAAGTGTCACATAACAACCTAATCATTAGTATAAGCAACTTCACCAAATATATATATTTAATATGATAAATATGTAGGGGAAATGTCTATAGTGTTCATACAAATTATTTTTGACTTGAGTCATGAATGAGGATATTTTATTATAATTTCATATTAATTTTATGAGCATCTTTAAAGAAAGGAACAGAGATAGAATCGAACTGATTCCCAAAATTTCTTTCTGGATATTCATCAATGTCCCGATTATTCACAGAACGTGAGAATCAATACGTTATGTTGGACTGAATTTATAAGAACCAAAGAAATGAAATATTTATTATTTATCATATTTAATCTTACCTAGCTATCAAATATATCTGACATGTAATATTGTTTCACCATATTGTGCTTTATGATGATTTTTTTTTTTATTGTATTTTTAATTTACTGAGGTCAAGCTTCATTTCTCCAATACTAAGGTTCATTTCGCAAGATTTTTAAAAAATCAAAAATTGCTTCTAAAATTAAGAAGCTATTTTTTTAACTCGTCTGAAAAATATTTTGGAAGTATTGTATCCGACTACTAGGTTTTTCAGGAAGTTGTTTTAAAAGAAACAAAAATCGTGACAAACGAACTCTTTAACTATGATGCACTTTCGTTTTAATTTTATTTTTGAAAATCTAGTAGGAGACCACTCTAAACACCATCCCAAACTAAAAATAAAATAAAAAAATTATCCTTTGGGAGTTATTATTAATTGCTAGTTATGTGAGCGATAGCAATGAGTCAACACAAAAGCATAAAATTAAAGTAATTGATATATTTCATATTATAGAAATAAATTAATATTTTTTATTGCGACATCTTCCATATCATACCTTGTTTTGTTTGTTAAAATTTTTTTTTTTTTTTTATAAAAGTTGTGAATTTCATGAAATATATTATTAGTTCCCTTTGATTTAAATTTTTATTATTTTTTTAGTTAAATCAAACATGGACTGATGGACGTAATTTATTGTGAATGCATTCCTTTTCTTCCATAAAATGACCTTAAGCCCCTGTTTGGTTTAGATAAAAATTTGATTTTTTTTATTAGATTTTGATAAAAAATTGATTAGATGTGGAGTTGAAAAGATAATAAAAGTTGTGAATCCCAAAAAATGAGTATTCGTTTGTTGAAAAAATAAATTTTAAGAAATGATGGCCAAACAGGGACTAAGAGTGACATACAACATAAACCATTGTAATGGGAAGAAAAAAAAAAGAGAAACTATTTTTAAGTAATTATTTTTTATCATCAAGAATATTTAGGTAATACACTATTTTCTTAGTCTTAAGGGAAAAAAATTACTTTTTTCCAAAATAATTATAAGTTCAATGTCAAAATAAATTAAACTCCCTTGTACAGATCCTTCAAGTCAATCTTTTACATACATACATACATAAAATCCTTATAAGCAACACAAGTAAATAAAACTACTTTCAAGACCCATTAATTTCAGCTATACCTTAATTAAGATTAGCCGGCGAAAATGGGTTAATCAAACACTCAAAAGTCACAATTCAATGGGAACGAACAACAAACTGTTACTTTTCTCTCTTAATTTTGTTTTTCTTCTACACCGCTCTTAATCACTCAGTGAAAAAGGAAAATTCCACAGCAATATATACCCATTCACCATGCAGTAAGTTTTTCAGCATGCATAGAACTCCGCCAACTCCTCCAATGACTCCGGCTGAGGATCACCATTTTCAAGCATCCACAGCAAGTGTTCAAACATCACAACTTCGCATCCAACGGTGATCGTGTCCTCTCCGTCTCCGGAATATTCCACGAGTTCCCGGAACAGCGGATTGTCCAACACGTCGGAAGTGATCATATAGCGCCGCCGTGACTTGCCGACGTAGACAGGGTGGAGATTTTTGGCGTTGGAGTAGTCATCGTCAGAGAAGTTGTTTGTGGCAACAATAGAGCTGCTGCTGGCCCGGTTAAGCTTGAAAGACTGCATTTTCCTTAGCACTGATTTCAGTTTTGTGAGTTTGCCTCCCTTTGCCATTTTTTCGTGGGATTGAGAGGAGAATATGTATAGAGAAAAAGAGGATTTTGGGTTTTCGGGAAGGTTGGGAAAGAAGAAGGAAGGTTCTTTATTTAAAGAGAGTTGGAGTGGGTGGGGTGGGGTGGGGGTGGGGGTTGGGTGTGTGAGTATGATTGTGACTGTGACTGTGACTGTGTGTGAAATTGGACAGTGTTGTATTGAAATGCAGTGAACGGTTATACAGTTGTAAAGAGGTGGAAGATAGGAGCCATTTGATTAGAACAAAACCATTTGCGGTTTACTGCAATTTGTATGAAAGTATATTGACGAGTTTGTCCTTGTCACTTGCAGACAGATTATAGACAATTGATTTCACTTGAGGGTAAATATGTATATCTTCCTGTCCAATAATTGCATGTTTATTACCATATGGAGGTTGGAGTTATTTTCTTACGGTAACTCACTCAAGTTTTTAACTCCTATATTAATGGTCACTCGGTTAACGATAAATCCTACGTGGTGCTGATAAATAACTAACGTGTCACCAAATTACGTTATTTATTACGTCGAGTCAACGAAATTAGGGAGTTAGAATTGAGAATTAAATACGTTTATGAAAAAAGTAACGTGACTCGAGAGTTTTAGATAGATTTTTAGGCTTAAATCATACGATAAATTCATTCATTTTTTTTTCTAGGAATGATTTTTGCTTATTTGGATTAATAATAATGTTGCTTCGTACCATATTGACACTTATCGGCGCCAGGATTTAACTTTAATATTTATTATCAAGTGACCATCAGCATGTAACGTGTAAGAACTTAAGTGACTTACAATTTAAAAAATAACTTCAGTGATCATCGACACAAGTACTCAAAACTTCAGTGGTCATTAGCGTAATTAACTCGGGGAGTTATATTCATACCATATTTTAATAAATGCACTACATTATAATTGCATTAAATGACATTGTTGCGCATTTTTTCCTTTTCATAAATGTAAATTGTCCATCCATAGGGACAAAATTCACAAGACATGAACAAGAGGTCTAGTTTTACTTAAAAGCAGAAACAAATAGTTAAGAGTCTGTTCTCTTTGCTCTTTTTAGGCAATTTTCAATTTTCGAAAATATTGAAAACACGTTTACTTATCTATTTTCAAAAACGAGTTTAAAATTTACAAATAAAACGAAAAGGCCAAAAAAAAGTCGTTTTGGCTGTTATCAGTTAAAATAACTTCATTTTTTTATTTTAAAAAAAATTCAAAATGACAAAAAGAACGTGTTTTCGACAATCTCAAAATGGACACTCAAAACACAAAATGAATTCAAAACTCAAATCTGAAAATCGAAACATGAAGAGAACAATCCCTTAGTTCAAAATGTTTTGCAGAATCTACATATTATTTTCAAAAAAATAAAAAATAAAAAAAATGGGAACGAAATCTACTACAAAAGGTATTATTTTGCTTTTTAAAATTTTTAACTTTCTTCTAGCTCAATTCTTTACATTATGTCCCAAAATTTCTTAAAATACGATGGTTTTCCTCATTATAAATATTATCGAAATCTAATTGTTTCACATGTACGCATACCATTTTTTAGTAACTCGAGACAACATACATCAATGTTATAAGAATCGAACTGAATTTGTTGGTTCGATCGGAAAAAAAAAAATCATTTAGATTACATGTAAAAAACAAAAAAAATGTAAAACTTTTAAAAAAAATTTGGAACAGGCTGTTCGCCTCTAGATCGGTTGAACCAAGACGAGCTTTACATATTTAATTTTTGAAAAAGAGGAAAAAAATAATTATTTTTGAAAAAGAGGAAAAAAATAATTATTTTTGATTGTCTGGATTAAAAGTTCAACCTTTTCAATTAATAAATGAATAATATAATTCGAAACAATAGTTCGAGTTCTCTAAACTTGCCACGTTACTCTGAGACTGCAATTAATTAACTTAGCAGCATTTGACCTAATTGCGATTAATTAAAAATTCATTAATTTATTAGTAAGTCTAATCCAAATTGTAACAATCAATTTCGGTGCTTGGGACCCACGTCCAGCTCTAATGGCACTCGACCTTTTTTTTTTAATTTCAAAAGAATTAGAAAAAATAAACTTAATTTAATTTAATTTAATTAACAATGTCAATGTCTTCGTCCATTAGCCACTCCAGAATCAATCAACTACAAATAAAAAATAAAAGGTTGAACCCTAACTTTGAGGACCCCACCGTCATGTCCCTAAAACATTGTGGAGGAAGTAAATCGCGGGATGTGCTTCAGCGGGTTATGGTACAAGAGCTGTCATACTGGTGTCCACAACGAGTTTAATTTCATACCTTGTAAGAGGCAGGAATCGAACCTTCACACTGCGGCTATTAGCTCAACTGAAATTATCTCACTCATGTTCTTTGCATCACAAAAAATAAATTAAAGTAAAAGTTTTCTTTCTTTTCTCAGAGTTTTGTTTTGAAAGCGACAAGACATGTGCAAGGAAGTTTGTCGTGATTTGAACATTCATATTTTAATCAAGGATTAGGAATTACAAATAATAAAATAATAATAAATATTCATTTTTTTGTTTGGCATATAGCAATTAACATACGTGTGGTATCATTTGTTAGTTCAATCATTTAGATTAGACGGGTTAAGCTGTAGAGTTATATGATAATAATTTTTAAGTCGAGTTCGTTCGATGAAATTCAACAACTTTTTTGTTTGGTCGACTTTATAAGAAGTGGGTTTTCATAGTCATAATCCTTTGTCGTAATAGGTACAAGTAAATGTTCTGGTCGGGCGGGTCACCTGTCCCAACGCATATTTTTTAAAATTGTTTATGTGTTTTCTATCTGAAAAATTGAGAATATAGAGTAGACGATATATTTAGCGATGAATATATCATTACGATGTAGGAGCGGCTTGAGCCCACTTTACATCAATTGCATAGAGAATTGAATCTCCCTAATACTCAAAAGCTTCCTTGAATAGGACAAGGTAATTAGAATATTGGATTAATTACACGAAATTTTTGAATAATTGCTTTCATAGTCACTAAAGTTCTTTTCTTATGAGAATAGTCACTTAACCTTTTAACTCTATACTAAGGGTCAGTGGGTAAGAAAAAAAAATCAATTCTAAATCCTACGTGGCACCACTAAATGTCGACTTGTTACCAAACGACGTTAGAATTACGCCAAGTCAACAAAATTGAGGAGTTAGGTACTGATGATTAATCACAATTCAAAGGAGAAAATGTAGCGAGATTTTATTTCTAGATATTTATTTTTCCTTAAATCATGTGGCAAACCACATTTTTTAGAAACAACGGTTTGACTCGACATAACACTCAATGGTAACACAATGACACTTAATGGTGTCACCTTGGATTTAATGATATTTTTTTTATCGAATGACCATTACTGTAACAATTAAAAACTCGAGTGACTATTATCATAAGAAAATAAATTAAATGTCCATTTGCATAACAATTCAATATTTCAGTGACCTCTGACGTATTTAACCCTTAGAATATTACATGTAATTCATATTAAAATTTTATATGAAGAAAAATTTCACCTTTCTCAATCAATGCAGATAAATGCATGATTAATTAAAGGTAATCTTGTTACTGATGGGAGTTGTGAATCAAATATAAATTCTGCTGTTGGATTTAGATTGATATAACCTTAATTCCTTGGAAGCTTTCCAACAACTAGCCAACGAACAAATGGTGGGTGCTTTTGATCAATTGCAAACTGCGGTTAGAATGATGTTTCTTCCAACGAATGATGATGATGGGCAAGAACAAGTCCAAACAATTATTTTCAATAAACTTCAACAAGAGGCCATTTGGCGCAAATGGAATGATGTTAACCACGCAACACGTCCATTCGTGAATAGTCAGAGAAGAAAATATCGTTGACCAGCAGGGCCGGCCCTGAGAATTCAGAGGCCCTAGGTGACTAATTGAGATGAGGCCCTTCAACATAATCTTTTTTTCACAAGTGTAGCAAAATTTAAATATTTAAATAAATAACACTTTTATATTAAATAAGAAGACTTTATATACCCAAAAGAAAGAGTAGCAAGTTAAAACTTCTCTCACAACCCGAGAGATTAGGCTAGCATAAGATTTATCCTTCTCACATTTTGAGATGTAAAATCAGCAATCAAACCACTTAAATCAAGTTTTTCCAACACATTTTTTTCAATAGAAATCATAGCTAATCCATTCAATCGCTCATGTGACATGGTTGATCGAAGATAAGGCTTAACCAACTTCAACTTTGAAAAACTTCTTTCAGCAGAGGCAACTGTGACAGGAATAGTTAATAATACTCTATAAGCAATCCAAGCATTTGCAAAACAATAATCCATTCTCTTAATATAATCCAACACATCAATTGCTCCAATAATTTTTGCAGGTATCGATTCCCTTAAAACTTTCAACTCAGAATATAATTCTACCCCATCAATATCAGAAACCATATTATGCTTCAAATAATTTTCAATGTTAATGCATGAACACTTCAATCTATCATCATCAATAGATTTAAGTCTTTTCACATCAAATAAAAATCCAAAAATGTCATCAAACTGTTTATATTATTTCTTCATAAGAAATCTCATCAAACTGTTTCTTTCTACGTATAACCCTTTTTTCACGAAATATCAATTCAATTTCTAATTCACTCTTCATCTGGACTTGCTGAAATATCTACGCACCTCAATACTATAGTCATTTGTTCTTCGTTACTCGTATCGGTAGTGCAATCAAGTATAAAAGAAAAGTATTTAGAATTTTTAAGTTTCTTAATGATTGTTTTTTTTATCTCACCTGCTAGTATAAGTATCAACTCATTCTGAATTTTGTATCCTAGATAATGATAATGAATCTCTTTATTTTGGATTCGACGAACATGCTCTTGCATTACGAGATCAAGCACAGCAATCATTTGAATTATGCTTAAGAAGATACCATTATTGATTTGTTCTTGAATAGCTTCAACAAAAGCAAAATATTTTATCCAAACTTTTTGAATATATCAACCATTTTCTATCATGCTTCTCTCCATTAGGTAATCGTCGAACGTAATGTGTAGATGAGAAGTGTCGATTTGCTACATCTTTCGGAAAATTCACATCATTCTCTCTTATAGGACCTTTCATTACAATTAAATCTCTTAAATTGCCATTCATATTTCCCCAATTTGCTGGATCAATAAGGTCAAGGGAAAAAACAACATTATCTCTATCAGTAGATACCTCTTCATTGATCAAACAATCTTTTTCTTCAATTGTATTTTTTATATTATCATTCTCATTAAACTCTTCTTCAATGACTACGTCCTCGTTATGTATTCGTTTATTGTTACTAAAAAATTTATCAAGTGCTCCATCTTGAGATTTAATCAATTGTTCAACCTTTTGCTTCCTTTTTCTTTTGGCATATCCAGATTCAAATTTTCTATTAGACATAGGTATAAACAAAGAACAATAGAACCTGACTGATGTGTCTGAAAATTCTCAAACTTCTCAAATTCTCCAAAAAGAAAGGATCCAGCAATGATAAATGAGCTGCAATAAATTCAACAGCCACGATTGTTTAATCAATTAATCCAATTCCATCCATGAATCATGATCCAATTAAAGTATTAAACTCAAATGACAAATCCCACAGGCACAGGCAGTGAGGCACAGCCACTAAAAATTCCACAATGGCACAATCAATTCAACAGTTTCAAATAAACTCAAATCCTACAACAATAATAAAACATCAAATCTGAATCACTGAATGCCAAATTTCCGACTCCAAGGCTTCTTCAAATTTCAGAATTCAGATTTCACAATAATCTTAACAGTTAAAAGAGAAACTAAGTGTTAAAGTGTGAAAGTATCAAATAATCAAAATAAAGTAAGAACTTGATTCCTTGAAGTCTGAAGATTGAAGAAGCCCGAGAACTTATGAGTTACGAATGGTGGCAGGCTGGCGGAGAACGGGCGAAGAGGCGGGCTGGCGACGAACGGGCTGTCTGACTGGTGAAGAGGGTGAAGACTGAAGAGGAGGCGAGAGGAGAAGCGATTTCTTGAAGAATGGAAGATGAGGGACAGAGGGGTTTTGGTTGGGCAGAAGACTCCAGTCGGTATCTTGAAGAATCGAAGATGAGGGGTTTTGGTTGGGCTTTTTGGGCAGACTTAAGTTTTTTTTTTTTTTGTGAGGCCCTTTAAAATTTGTGGCCCAAGGCCACTGCCTTAGTAGCCTTGGGCCAGGGCCGGCCCTGTTGACCAGTTTGCTGATGTACAAATTGAATAATCATCGTTAAGAGATATAAGATCAAGATCATTACAAGATTCCAGGGCAAATCTTTCCCAACTTGAAGAGAATGCTTGATTTCCAGAATTTAAGTATTTTATTTATCTACTTATGTCATTTTAATTATTTAGGATTTGAAGGACTGATGGTGCAATTTTTATTATGTTTGAGTTATGATTTTAGGCCATGTTTGATAAGCCTAATTTTTCATGGAACTTGGAAAAGAATTTCCTTCTTCTTGGATTTGGCATGTTTGATAGACACAATTTTCTAGGGTAAAAGTTTTCCAAGGTCCTCCTCTACGCGTCAATTTTCTGCTTTTTTAGTGAAAAGGTTTTCCCACCTTTTTGGTGGGAAAACCGGTTCCAAGGTAGCTGGCCATTTTTTTTTTTTTTTTTAAGCAATGGAAATAAATGTCATAGCCAATTGTAAAAAAAAAAAAATCACTTTAATGGACAATTTTCATCTAAAACAAAGTCAAACGAACACTAAACTTTGATTAAAAAAATGATTTTTTAGGAAACAATTTTTTTTTTTTTTTTACTTTTTGGCAATGGAAACAAATTTTATAATCAATTGTGAAAAAATATCAATTTAATGGACAATTTCTATATAAAATAAAACCAAACGAATAGAAAATTTAAAAAATTTTCGGGTGGAAAATTATACAAATTAAACACATTTGAAATCATTTTCCCTTCAAAACATTTTTTTAGGCAAATCTTTTCCCTATAAAACATTTTCTATCCATCTATTTTTCACCCCTTCAATCAAATGCACCCTTATATTTCATTGGCAAACGACAGTTTTTTTGGTGTATTTTGTTTGATTAAATAATTTGGGGATATTTTGGATTATTTTTCGATCCAAAATTAGTATTTGTAGGAATCAACGAATATTTGATTCTTACATTCATTATATTTTTATAGTCAACACGTTTCAGACTCCTTCTTCGTTCATATTTATTTCCCGCTTCTGATGCATTGGTATGCAGATGGTGGTCGACGGGCCATACCATTTGTCAACAGTCGACGGGCATTGAGGACTTGTGTTAGCAAATGATCGTCGTATCTGGAATATTGATTTATACATCAAATTAATGAGTTGTAACTCTTTATTAATTTGAGTGTAGGACTGTATTAGAAAAATGTACATTTTTTTATAACAAATAATTGGAAAAATGATTGTCAACAAACATTTTTGAATAACATAATTTTCTTACTTTTTATTATTAAATCAATGTACAGTTAAGATCATCAAAATTTTTTAATTATTGAAAATACAGTTTGACTCAAAGGATCAGTAGGGATTAATTAATAATTAACATTCTAATTAAGGAATTATTGAATGCTAAGAAAAATGAAAATAGTACTTATTGAAAAAATTATATTTTTCCAAGACAACACATTGACTATTTAAGCCAGTAGTTGACTCTACTATTTATGGTGAGATGGAAAAACTGTTCATGGATCCAACTCTGGCCATAATTCCACTAGAAACATTAGTCATTACCTACTGAAGAAAAATATTTCCAACTTATCATCATTATCACTTGTGTTGGTATGTATTGATGAAAACAATAACTTTAAGCAATAATGACAATCAATGAGTTGGAACTATTTTTGAAATGAATAATGCGATTTAACATTAGTGACGTTACAACACCAATTTAAATGACACAAAATATCATTAAATAAAAGACAAAACTAAATGAATAATGTAATTTCATCTTTATATATGCACATAACAACATGTGCAATAGTCCACTAGAAAAAATCATGCGCGCAATGCATAAGAAATGTGAACAAAACACAAACTCAACTATTCACGTGAATTTTTACATCCCATACTCGTGTTTATCATTCGAGCAAAACCTAACGGGGAACATTGTGCACGCATTGCATGAGAAATGTGAATAAAACAAGAACTCGACTACTCACGTGAAGCTTTACATCCCATACTTGTGTTTATCATTCACGCGAAACCTATTTCACTTTCATAATGGCCCCAAACATAATTTTTCATATTTTAAAAAAAAAAATCTAATGTTGAAGCCATGGACTTCGACTTGCAAAATTCCCACATGCTTGATGCTTCTTCTTGCTTGAACTCAAGAAATCTGCAAGCTATTCTTCAAGATTCAATTGAGTGTTTTTGTATCCCAAAGTGTGTGTTTTTAATTGGAGCAAATTACACACAGCCCTGATTTTAGATTTCCATTCTCACAAATCAAGAATCAAGTTTCATAATACAAAAATCAGGTTTTAGTTAATAATTTAATTTTTTTTATTTTTATATCTATAGACAATATAAATTAATTTATATATCATCCCTACCATATCTCCCTAATATCAAACCCTAAAATCAAACCCATCTCATTTCCACTCTCTTTGCTCTAACGCCGTTGTCGCCGCCACTACAGCCGATGATTCTTCCCATCGCCGGAGAAATAATTGATGTTGTCTCCACCTTCTCTATTCTTACCGTCGCTCACTCTACCTATTATCCTCTTTTCCTCTCTGTCTCAGTGTTCTGTAGCATCGCGTTGCAGATCCAGTGGTCTCGTCGCCTCAAACCTCGTCCCCCACCGTCCGCCTCTACACTGTCAAATCAGGTAGACTGAGAAGCCCTAAAATCAATTGTCTCAATCCCTCTTCGACGCTGCTTTGTTCCTGCCCATCCAATTTCTCCATTATCATCTTCAATTTCTCCCTTATGCAATCAATTCTCGCTTCCAATGACGCTACCCGATCGGTGAGATTCAATTTCCCAGTGTCAATTAGATAATGCTAGTGAGTTTTGTCGTCGGTTTGTTGTTGTTTAGTATTTTGAGATCGTGGTTTTTGTTGTTGTTGGAGTGGTAGTGGCGGCCGTGGTTCCGTGTTTTTGGTTTTTGGGGTGGTGAGTTGGAGCTTAGAAACAATTGTGTTGGTGGCATCGTCGTCGCTGCCTGCGCGATGATGGTGAAGTAGTGGTGATTTTTTGTGGTGGATATGATTTTTGGGGGTGGTGATAGTGGTGGTGGGAGGGTGTGGGGTTTGATTTGTTTGAGATATTGATGTTGCTATTGGACGGCAACGATGGTGGTGCCGTTGGTGGAGGTAGTGGCGAAGTGGTGGTCACAAATGATTAGGTTGTTTGTGACCAATAATTTGGTTGATTTGTGACCAATAAACCAATGCATTAGATAAACTGTGACCAATACATGCTTAGTGACCTAAAAATTATTAATGTGTGACCAATAATTTAATAAATTGTGACCTAAATATAATTTATGCTCAATTAATGTGATGTTTGTGACCATAAAATAAGTAGTGTAACTTATGAATTTTGTGATTTGTGACAGATGAACAAAATGAACAAATATGTCGAAACGATCGTTGGAACAGTCGCCGGAGAAGGGTTGTGATCGGAACGGTAATCGGAATAATCCTCGAAGCGGTAGGAGTGGTGGAGGTGGGGTGGGGTAATTATGTTATATTAGAATTAAATATGTAATAATAAATTGATTTAATAATTTCTTATTTCATAAATTAAAATTTAAAAAACCTGATTTTTGAAAGTTGAAACTTGTTTTTGTATTTTTGAAATGATGTAAAGTAAAATGCCGAGATATGTATTGTTGTGAAAATTACCCAATTCCCTACTTTTGGAGATTCAAATTCCAAAATCAGATTTTAAGGTTTAAGTTTCAAAAATCAGATATTTTATATATAGATATAGGTTTTTTATATTTAATTAATGTTAATAATAATATTATAAAAATTAATTTATAAAATAACTAAATATTTATAAATTAAACGTAACAACCAAAACGCATCACTCTCCTCTCGCTCTCTTCGTCCGATTTCGCCCGCCGTCGCCGCCCGCCGTCCCGTCGTCGCCCATGGCCGCCCCTCCCCTCACCTCCCCTCTCTTCCCCTCCCGTAGCTGCTGGCAGCGAAATCGCTGCCGGAAAAGCAGCGATTTCGCTGCCTGGAGCAGCTTCCCAAAGAAATCGTTGCTTTTCCAGCACGATTTTCTTTGGAAAGCGGCGATTTCATTGTTTTCAAGAAATCGTCTGGAGCGATATTCGAAACCAAGCGAAATTGTCTTGGTTTTCCCAAGCGATTTATTGGTTTCCCGGATTTCAGCGACGATTTCAATTTTTGAGCAGCGATTTCAATTTTTATTGTTGTGGAAGAATGGGTTCCTGATTTGTGCTATGCGGTGGTGTTTTTTTGGTTTTTGATTTGTATTGTGCGGTGGCGGTGGTGGTCGTGGTAGTGGGTGATGGTGAAATGGGGTGGTGGTGGTGATGGGTTTTTCAATTTGTATTTTTGTGGTTGCTATTGTTGCAGATCTGTGGGGGTTTCTCCCGAGCGGTGTTGTTGGAGTGGTAGTGCCGGTTTCCATATTTTGGTGGTGTTGGGGATTTAGGTTGATTTTTGTTGATGGTGTAGGTGGAGTTGCTGGTGGTGGCATTGGCAGTGAGGGTTGGTGATGATAGTGGTGGTCATGGCGGTGGTGCGTTTGGTTGTAAGTGGGATGCGCATGGGATGGGGGTTGTGACCGTTTGTGGTCGATTGTGACCTGTGACCTTGGCTGTGACCTGGACTGTGACTTGTGACCTGGACTGTGACCTGGACTGTGACTTGTGACCTGGACTGTGACCTGGACTGTGACCGTATAAAAAATTCATGTCATCGGAATAGTCGTCGGAATCGGAGCAGTCGCCGGAACAGTCACCGGAATCGGAGTGATCGCCGGAGAAGTCGTCGGAATCGGAGATGTCGCCGGAGTGGTCGCCGGAGCAGTCGCCGGCGTGGTGGGGTGGTGGTGGTGGGGGTGGGTTAATTTTAAAAATATATAATATATATTTATTTATATCTTTTTATATATTTAAATAAATAAATAAATATTTATAAATGTGTGTATATATAGGTCAAAAAATCTGATTTTTGAAATGTAAAACTTGTTTTGTTATTTTTGAAATAGGGTAAAGATAAAGTAGGGAAAGTGAATTTTTCCCTGTATTGTTCCCTTTTAATTGTCCAAGGGTCCATGATTTCAGGGCTTCAACAGATTCATAAATGGGCCGAGGCTTTGATGGTCCAATGAGTCGAACTTACCCATCCATTCGAACAGGGCCTACTACCCGGGCTAGGCTTGATTTTGCTTCTTTCCTAAATCTTTATTTTTTCTAAGTTTGTTGAAACTTTCCTCGTATTATCCATTTCATATCAATTCTAAAACGGAGCAAATTTTTCGGTCAATCATCTGTCAAAATGACATCTTTTGAATTGGTCAAAGAAATTACAAAAAAAAAAAAAAAAAATGGAATTCACCCAATATAAAATAACAAATTCAACAACAAAGATAAAAGATACAATTCAATAACAAAATACACCTCTTTCTTGGCCCACACAAATTTTAACCTAAGCAAGTACAACGCATGACGAAATTGTGAACGATAATAAAAGGGTTTTGTTCATCATACACAAATGGGTGTTGCTCGAATTTCACTCGAATAGACGTAAGAAATGCTGGAATCCAAAAATCGTCTAACATCTCACAACAGTAAGTTGAAATTCAAGAACTTGAAATTAATTGCCAACGCAAGAAGAACAACACAGATATACAGGAATCGATACAAAACACAAAGAGGCAAGATCATTAATTTCAAATTAATAAAGTTACGAAGGAAATACAAATTGAAAGTTCCTAAACCCTTTTTTATGGACAAATATTAAAAATGAAAAATAAGCCTACTATTAATATGTCAGTGAATGTCATGAATCTAACAAACATTTTATCTTACTAATTGAGAACAAACAAAAGCAAATTTCACTGCACAATCCAAAGTCCTATAACTCAAAGATTGATGAATTTGGACAATTTTGAGAATTGGATAAGAGATTGAAATGAGTTATTTGCCTAGGTCACATAAATCTAAAATTGAAATTTCAAATTTGAAGAGTTAAAATTATTAAAATAGAGGCATTGAGAACTTATTTTAAACATCGACTCTCTAAAATAGAATGCACATTGTATTTATAGAGTTTTGTAAATGCTTTAAAGTTTAGATTACTTGTCTTGACAATATTAACATTTCAAAATGAAATCTCCAATTTTAATATCACATCGTCTGTCAGAGCCCAAAAAGCTCCCATGAGCAATACTTTTTGTCTAAAGCTCAAACTAGGAATTGCATTCCAAGATTGTTGTTTTAAACGAATCACCATTTTGCAGGGTATGTTTAGTGATAAATTTCCTACCGATTACACATGTTTTTAATAACAAAAATATAAAGATTTGGATTACTTCTTTTGACAAGATTGAGCTTTTAATATGAAATTTCAAGTTCCAACAGACTTGCAAATTGCACATATATAAACAAATTTTGATATAAATATGAAGAAAACAGACCATGAAATTTTTGTTCTCTTTTTCTTTAGGCCAGAGCTGTGAATTCCCAAAACAGATTGGTTCTAGTACCATTCAATTCTTAGGGATAAGAAGGATCCACTGGGAAGTCTTGAGTAGTATAGTACTAAGCAATAGTCATATCCCACTAACTAAGATTTGGAACTTCTTATTCAAGTAGCTTTCGAAGCACGTGCCGCTGGCGCTTTCTTTCCCTTCGTCTCGTCTGGTGTAAGCTAGATGCTTTTGGGAGGAGAGATAATATTTCACCAATCGAGTCATCGGTATCTAACATATTCATATCCATTCTATTAGGAAGAAACAAGTTTAAATTACTTTGGTCCGTGAAACCTAGAAGATAGGGAAGTCACTATATCCACACATTTCTTTCAAAATGACAAATGGAGTAGCAGAGACTCATTTGGTTGTCAAATGTCTTCTTATGCTCCAATATCTTTAATTCTATCTTTCTCCATGTGGTCTTGGACCACATGCTGAGATATTTCTGAAAATCTACATAAACCCTAATCATACTTCAAATTTCTAAAAACTTTTCTAATTTCTTGTGCAAATTGCAATTAATGAGTAGTGGTAAAGATAAGATAACGAAACATGCTCATAATCTTTTTATTTTCGATGTAGAGAAAATTATGTATCTTCCAACGGGAGAAAACTGCCCGATTACATAATTAGGTTGATTGCGGAATAAAGTTAGCTCCTGTTTGGTTTTCATTTTTCTAAAACTCATTTTTCTCAAACTTATTTTCAAGCATGCATTTTATAGGGCCTACAATTGTTATCAACAGACTTTATTGAATCCACAAATTTCATCGGCTTTTATCAAAATTTACTCTGCATCAAACAGAGGCTAAATTTGGTCATCTATGCATGTCTGGCCTAATTGATGTACGTAGAAGGATACATTAACGAATGTTGCAAAAGAATACATTAGTAATCAACAGGAACATATATTTACTGGATATTGCGATAAACAGCAATGCGCAATTAATAAATGTGTTGTTTACATGTTTCATAAAGCTATTTTACTTGTAGATATCGAACTAATGGCAACTCGCATTTCTCATGTTAAGTTGGAGCGATGATATTATCTCGCATTAAAACCAGCATTTTCCATTTCTTTCGCATCTGGTATTCTATTTCTTTCGAAGAGTATCCTTCTTAATTCATTGAAAAGAGAGTTCTTGTTTTTTTCTGAGAAAAGATCATCAATCATGTGCAGCACAGCCCAGAATCTGTCGTTTTTCTCCCTCAGTATGCAAGGCATGGAAAAGTGAAGTAACAAATCACTAAACAATTATCAAAAATATCTTTGCTATAGTGGTCTATGTATGACTTCACAATAAATTTGAAGTCAACTAGGTGAATATTTTTTCTCCACTGGGTTAAATTCACTGCTAGATGCACTGGCTATAATGGTCTATATAAATGGATAGAACCATATCAAAATTATACACATTGGCAAATATTTTTTCACTCTTTACACTTCATATCAAAATGTTTATCCCTTCGCTATTCATCTTTTCACTTCTCTTTGCCTCCTCTCAGGCTTCAGTGGTCGACTTCTGCGTTGCAGACCTATCGTTGCCCAATGGACCTGCAGGCTATTCTTGCAAGAAACCTTCTACTGTCACAGAGAACGATTTCGCATACTCAGGCCTAGTTCCCGGAAACACATCCAATATCATCAAAGCTGCCGTGACCCCGGCTTTTGATGCCCAATTTCCCGGTGTCAACGGCCTTGGCATTTCCATTGCGCGGATAGACCTGGCCGTAGATGGTGTAATACCAATGCACACACACCCTGGGGCATCAGAAATCCTCATTGTCATCCAGGGGACAATCTGCGCAGGCTTCATATCGTCTTTTGACAATGTTATCTACCTCAAAACCCTTTACAAGGGAGATGTTATGGTATTCCCACAAGGATTATTGCACTTCCAAATCAATTCTGGCACCACCACTGCTCTAGCATATGCTAGCTTTGGCAGTGCTAATCCAGGTCTTCAAATCGTAGACTTTGCTTTCTTTAAGAATAATTTGCCAACTGAATTGTTGGCCAAGACAACTTTCCTTGATATTGCTCAAATCAAGAAACTTAAGGCTGTTCTTGGTGGCACTAACTGATAATAATCTGTCACTTGTTGGGACAATAATGTTTCATTTTTAGTCTTGTGTTGTGTCAATCTTGATCATTATTATTGTATTGTAGCAGTGTGAAATTGTGTTGGGTTTTTTCTAGAGTCTGTCAAAGTTTCTGCTTCGTAATTTGATTTTAGCTGCCAAATGTCAGATTGTTGAGAATTATATATGTTGATTTGGTTCAATTGGAATTTGTGTAGACTAACTTGTGTAGATTGTTGAGATTGTTGAGATTTTAGTTGCCCCGTTTGTCTACTAATATTTCAAAAAATTGTTTGCTACAGTAAGATTTTTCACTACACATTCACCCAATAAAATATTCTACACACAAACCAATAAAGTTATTTTACTTTTCAACCATACATTCTTCAAAAAATATTATTCATTACTCTATTTTTCTCCCAATAATGGGAGACAAACACACCAATGAATATTACATGATAAGTGATAACACCTTCAACAAAATTACAGAATAAATATCTTGTAGAATATTTTTAGAACAAAACATTGATATTTACTGCAATAAGAAATCTAACGAAATTAATTTTACATTCAAACTAGTTAAGCCCCCGTTTGACATCATTAAAATTTTAAAAATCTAGTTTTGAATAGTATTTTTTGGAGAATGTGTAGTTAAAAAAAAGTAGGAAAATTTTTTCAGTTTACGTGTAAAATATTTTATTGTGTAAATGTGTAGTTGAAAATAAGTACGAGATATAAATTAAACCCTGTTTGTTGGCCTTTAATTTGAAAAAATTATGATTTGAATAGTATTTTTTGGAGAACGTGTGGTTAAAAATAGAAAAAAAATTTAGGTTTACGTGTAGAATATTTTATTATGTGAATGTGTGATCGAAAATGAGTATGCAAAACAAATTGAAGTAAAGCAAATTAAATTAAAGACCACCAAACAAGGACTAAATTAAAGTAAAAAATGTCTGAACCGTGCTAGATGAAAGGGCCAGTCCCTTTCCATCTCGCCAATAGGG
This sequence comes from Fraxinus americana, assembly GCA_035079005.1. NCBI lineage: Eukaryota > Viridiplantae > Streptophyta > Magnoliopsida > Lamiales > Oleaceae > Fraxinus > Fraxinus americana. Next base: position 31,117,249 of record CM068715.1, on the reverse strand, counting down.
GGCGTCAGCGACATCGTCCCCCTATTTGAACAGGTCCGTCCCTGTTCAATCAATTTTACTTTACTGAAGAATGTTCAATCAACTTTACTTTACTGAAGAATGTCTAATAAGGGCTAAAGTGTAAATTTAGGGTCCGTTTGATTCTCATTATTGTAGAATGAGAATAAAAAATATAGTCGTTATTGGATCCTACACGAGTGATAGAAATTCAAAATTGATGGTTTGATGTGATGGATAACGGTTATATTTTTCATTTTTATGGATGAAAAATAAGAAATAAACGGAGGCTTAGATACTAGAGTAAAAGACCTACAATGGTGGAGAATTTCAAGGGAACAATAGTACATTGTAATATATTCCTCGACGGCCTAAACTCAACCATAATAAACTCTTTCAAACAAAATTTTAGTCAAATCACTAAAGATTCAATACTGCACTGTAGAGTTACAAGTTTAAATAAAGACATTTAGAACTAGATAATAAGATCGAGAAGCTCAACAATCTATTTCAATTTAAATATGTTCAATAGTCGGACATACTAAGATCAAGAAGCTCAACCATATATTACTTATGTTACTCTTATTTTTGGTTCAACCAACATCATCTACGAAACACTACAATTGCCGCCATTGCACCATCTATCGCTATCTCCAAACCACTGTCTGCCACCACTATTACAAAACATGGGTAACAGATTAAGGCACCGTTTGGTAACCATTATTCTAGAAAAAAATGTATTCTTTGTGTCAAATCACACCTTTTTTGTGGTTGAAAATGAAGGAAAAGTTATTGATGTGATGGAAAATATTATTTTATTGATGAATGTGTGGTTGAAAATTAGTAGAAGAATGAGAATGAAAAAAAGAATGGTTACCAAACGGTGCCTAAGTTACATATGTAAAACTACTCTACCACCATCACAAAACCTGAGTAACACATTATGTTACTCATCTAAAATCATTCCCATTGTCACCACAAAACACAAATTATATAACCCATTTGAAACCATTCTCACACCACATGAACCGCCACTAAACATGAATAACACATTATGTTACACATTTGAAACCATTTCATCATTAGCAAATTGTATTATGCAACGTATAGAAAAGGCCAGCCCAAGTCGTAATCTAACTGAACTGAATTAGCTAAGAGCATCTCTAAGAGATTCTTTTTAAATTATCATTTTAATTTAGAGAGTGACTTCACTTTTTAAATTTGGAGAGTCAAACACACTCTTTATAATTAAACGCATTCAAAGTATTTCAATTGTCAATGGAGAAAATTAATATAATAATTTGGAGGAAAGCTAGTGAAAATAAAAGAGAGGGAAAAACAATAAAAATCTTTGAGAATATTAAAATGAAGTGTTAAATATAAATAGTCTATTAGAGTATTTAAAAAATTTTACTCTCTAAATTTATAACTACTCTCTAAATTGTAGAAGTGGAAATTATACCCTCCTCTAGTTTTAAACTATACAATTCAAAATTCAGATTTAAAAGTTATCTCTTTAAAAATAAGATATACATCAAATTTTAAGTATTAACAATAATATTATAAAAATTAAATTATTCTACATATTCAACCCACCATTTTCTACCCTAACCAAACCCTAATTATTTCCCCATTCTCTCTCTCTCTCTCTCTCTCTCTCTCTCTCTATACATATCTATTTTCTCTCTCCCCCAACCTCTCTTTATGACTCTATTGGAGGTCGGTGCGAAGAGATCACTCTCTCCCCAGCCTCTTTCTTTCTCTTCCCACTTGGACCTCTACGCGAAGATGCATGTTGGAGTGCTGCACGAGGTGTTACAGCGACAGTTCACTGGTGTTGCAACAACACATAGATTACAGTGTTGCCTTTTCGGCGGCATATAAACTAAAGAAATCGATGTAGAGATTATAACGCTATTGATTTATTGAGGTCGTGGCAGACAACGATGATTTGGGAATTTTTTGTGGAGGTGGTGTTGTGGAGACGGAGATAAAGGAGGTGATGTTGTGGTTTTTGGCGGGTCGTGATGGTGAGATGTTGGTGGCAATTGCCATGGTTGTGGATCGGATGTTGCGGTGGTGGTAGTGTTGGTGGTGGACTGGCAGTGACTGTAATAATTTTGAATATTATTTTTTAGTGGTGTTTGGATGGTGGTAGTGGCTTCGATGTTGGCTATGGTGTTGAAGATGATGGTTTTATTGTCGGGGAGATGGTGGTCTTGGCAGTGATGGTTTCGACAATGATGTGATTGGTGGTAGTGGTAAGGTGGTAGTCACAAATGATTTGATTATTTGTGACCAATAAATGATATGTGATCAATAAAATAGATAAAGTGATTAATAAATAACGTGTGACCTAAATTTTGTTAATTTGTAACAAATAATTTGACTTTGTGATCGAAAATTAATTTGCGATTAATTAATTAGATATTTGTGACCACGAATTAAGTTGTGATTTGTAATCAATGAATAATATGTGAGTTATTAATTTGATAAATTTGTGACTGATGAATAAATTGTGACTTATGATATTTTTGATTTGTTTAAAATAATTTGTGATTTATAACTTCTTTATTGTGACCGAGAAATAATTTGTGACCAAATTGTATAATACCGTGACCTTAATATATTTAATTAATTAGTTTATAAATAATTTTTTTTAAAAAAATCTGATATTTTTAAAATCTGTTTCTTAATTCTGAAATGTGTCATGCTTAATCTCTTACATATGAATTTTTTCCATTGTAGAATATGCTCTTTAAAAGATGGGGAGACTCTCGAAGTTGTTGCGGCCTACTGGACTTATATAAACAGATACTCAAAAGAGGAAATTACACTAAACCAGGCATTAAGTTTGAATTTTTTGAAAATCAGGTTTTCAAGTTTTTTTTTTTCATTTATCAGGTTTTTCTTATCATTTTAATTAAATAATTTCCATTTTTTTAATAAAAAATATTTTCATTTTAAAACCCTAATTCACCAATTCCTCACCTACTCGTCTCTCTCCCTCTCTGGTCACTCTCCATCTTCTCTCCTTGCCGCCTGCCGCCTCCTCCCTCTCCCTCTCATCTACACCCTTCTCCCTCCCTTCTCCCCTCGGCCAGATTCGCGATGGACGCTGCTGTCGGCGTCTCCCCCTCCCCCTCCCCCTCTCCCTCCTCTACAATTTTTACATTTATGATATGCGTTTTTACTATATATATATATATATATATATATATATATATATATATATATATATATATATATATATATATATACAGAAATGATCTAATGAGCACCGGTGCTCATCTTATCCTAAGCACCGATGAGTTGGCACATTAATTCATTGGTGGATTGGAATTAATAGCATTGAGTGGATTTCTATTGAAATTTCGAATGTCGACGCTGCTAATGATCTTCAAATTTCTACTTTTTATCCTAAAGATTTCTATGCCTGTAGAAAGATTTGTACCATCTTGGTTTACACAGAAATAAAGAGGAATATAACTAAAGTTACATGTATTTCCATATTACAAATGTATATTGATCGTTTATGTATCCATTCTCCTATATTGCGACAAGTAAACGTTTTGATTTTTTTCAATCTGTGATGGGGGAAGGGTGTTTAGGTGACTGTGACCTAGCTATTGTGGTTCTAATAGGTGTATGTGACCTTACTATTGACCTGTGACTTTGAAATTGATAATTTGTAACTTAAAAAAAGAATCTGTGACCTTAATTTTTTTGATCTGTGAACTATAAAATTTTAAATCTATGACCTTAATTTTTTTGATCTGTGACCTCGAAATAATCTGTGACCTATAAAATTTTAAATCTGTGATCTCGAAATAATCTGCGATCTATAAATTTTTTTATCTGTGACCTCAAAATAACCCGTGACCTACAAATTTTTTGATATGTGACCTCGAAAAAGTCGTCGGATCGAAACAGTCGCCGATCGCCGGAGTAGTAGCCAGAGCAATGTGGGTGGGATGGGATGGGGTGGGTTAATTTTATTATATTACAGTTAAATATTTAATTTAATATAATAATTCTGAAATGTAATTAATTAATTTAAGAAAAATCTGATTTTTATAATTTTAAACTGTTGGACCTGATTTTTAATTTTGGAATAGTAAACACTTGAGCATAAACTTTTCCCTGCTCAAAAGCCAGCCCATGTCCATTTAAATAACAACGAAACTTCTCGTCGGGTCTTTAATTAATCAGGGTTGATGGAGGGCGGGAGTTGAAATCCGGGTTAGGGTTTGAACAAGGGCCTCTTCAGTTACCTAAGTTTGTCAGACGGCATCACGTTTTAACCGAAACCTAGAGGGAGAAAGAATCAGTTCAGCTCTTTTTCGTACATATATGTATGTGTATGAATTCATATTCATGCCATTTTGAATCTTGTTTATAATTTTGTTATTTAAGCATCTCGTTGTTAATAGTCTATATTAATTTGCTTGTTAATTTGCCTAATAATTTGCTTTGGACCTGCTGTAGTAAGCTGGTGGAGTGTAAAAAAGACGAATGGGACTAGAATTGGCACCTGAGCAAGTACACGTGTTGCCTGACATGGAGGAGCTTAGTTTCACTGATTCAGAGTTGGAATATCATGTTAGGAATGCCCTTAAAGCTGCTGTTCAGGTTAAAATGGATTGAAGTACTCGAATTTTGGCTTTCTTGAAATTGTTAATTATGCTTAAGTATTCAGTTACATTTATGGTGGAGTAATGAGAGTGGAGTTTACTGTTATAGGGCGACCATGACTTCTATAATCAGCTTGTAGCAGTGATGCATTACAAAGAACGGCTAGTCCCTGAGGAGGTGGCCCTTCTTGTGGTATGTTATAATTCGTTGATAATTTCGAGTGACACATCTCGTTTTATCTTAGCAATTTGCTTCATAATTCTTATCATTGTTATTTTGTGGCAGACATGCTTGAAAGCTCTGACTGGAGCAGTTTCTTGTATAAGCATTGTTCACCATCAGCGGCTTCTCGCTGCCGTGAGTTACTAAAAATGTACAAGATTACATGTTCATGCGAGAGTAGAGTTTCCATCGGCGATTACTATCAATTTAAACCATTAAATTCAAATCCGTAGATTGATGAGATACCAAGAACCAAGAGTTCGCTGATTGCATAATTTAATTTTGTCAAATCCTATTTCAGGACACATGAATATATCCGCTTTAAAAAGAGAGAGCACTAAATCAATTAAATACTTCTTCCATAGGTTTATTTTTGGGGTTGTGGAGCTCTTTTGGATGAGAAGGTTAGTTGAGGGAATATGAGATCTATGTTGACCTACTAAAGCTAACAAGCATGTGCATATCAGAATAGAAGGAGAACCACATTTGCAATGGTTATTTTCATAGAGGGACATAGAAAAAATAAAAATTAAGGAGGGCAAGCTGGCAAGGTGGTTCTTAATGGAACTTACGGTGTTTTTTTTGTTATAGCTTCCAAAGCTAGTCCCCTTGCAAGTTAGCAGATCAAGCTTGGCACTGCATAGAGTAGCAGCTGGCACTACTGGAAGGTTTGTCCTTTTGCAAGAGAAATTGGAATTATTGAGTTAGCTGTTGGTGTCTACAAAGCTGGAAATACTAAGGATCACAGGAGATTCTATTGCTTACAAAGGAGAGAAAAAACAAGAGTCATTTCACGTGCTAATTAATATGAGTTTGTATTACAATCTTTGGAGATATCGTTTATGAGGTTATCAGTAAATCAGTTCACGTTTAAGAAAAATATGCACTCTAGTTTCTGGCATCTCATCAACTGTTGGAACTATATTTAATGGTTCAGATTGAAAATGACCACGGATGTCTATGGTGGAAAGTAATCATCACACGCTACTTTATTCTCTAACATCCACAATACTCTCTCCTGTTCATTTTGTAACCTGATTAGTTTTTGTAAATTTCTCATGAGTGGTTTAAACTTCAGATATTTGGAATGAGCTTGTGGAATTATGGGACTAATGCGATGGATGCGTTGGTGGAATTGCTAATCTCCTTGGTATGTTAGTCATATGTTATAACTTCAATTAGTTTTGGTTACTATTTATATCGTTAGTGATTGATTGTGTACCCATTGTTCTGCTCAGGCTGCGTCAAGTGGAGATTATGTTGATTTATGCTTGGGAACGCTTGTAAGCAATTTCATGCCGCCCTCTAGTTCCTCTTCATATTTCATTGAAATGCTGAAGCAACCACAGGGTCTTGCTAAGAAGGGCCAAGTTCTCGATCGTGTGCATTCCACTTTGAAACATATTGCCAACTTAGTTCCTCTTTCCCCTTTGAGACTGGAGAAGATGGTCAGGGATAGAATGCCAAATATTTACACGAAAGAACCAGTAAGATCAAATTCGCATCTCCCTTATGCATAGTCTTGATGGTGTTGGCTGAAGTAAATTTCTAGATCTTATTGAGTTCAAACATACTATCATAAGGGAAAGCGAATGAGGTTTTTTTTTTTTTCAGAATCATCATTCTCTCATTTCCATGATTTATGCTGATGATGGTAGTTGTTAGAGAACAATTTTAGCTTCTTATTTTCCCCCTACATAGGGTGGGAAGAATTGGATTCCATACAGGTTTCTGCATAGGGTAGATGCTTTTTTTTCCATTTTTTTCTGATGTGTATTCAAGTAAGTTGCATCAATTTTATCATATGAAGTGATGGTAATTGTTAAGGCACCCTTATGAGAGGTATAGCATTCTGTTATGGACTCTACACACTTGTGCGTGATGTATGGAAAGCTTGGCTTTTGGCGCATATTATCATTAATTACTACTTTAACCGGGAGAAGTACATCATATTTCGAAGTTGCATTGGAATTGGTTGTTTTAGCAATGTTGAATTTTAATCTTTTGTTAGAAACTTGTTTGATATGTTGCTCATTTCTTCATGCAGTTCATTGTGATATACGTGGAGAACATGTTAAAATTGGAGGGTGGTGCAATGCATGAACTTGTTGGGAACACAATGCTTTTGGCAATAATGGATAGGCTAATAGATTTGGATGTAAGCTTTTAGAAATCTCACTTAAGCTAGTAATTGAATAGAAACTTTCAGTGAATGGTCTAAATTTCTTAAACTTGGTCCTTGTAGGTGGAAATTGCGTGGGATGACATTGTGCAGGATGATTTCTGTAAAGGTATCTTTGACATGGAACTGGAAGATCTCGAGAAGCCGGACTATCATGTTCAACATGATGGTGATGAGGTGCTTTTCATGAATCTACTGTACTTCATACAACCTCTTAATTTGAACTGAATGCCAACACTTTTTATTGCTCTCTTCTTCCTTTCTGTTGTTATTGAAATCATGCAAACTTCGGTTGTGTTCATAAATGAGCAAGAAGCTTAAGGTGGCTGGAATTTATCTCCAGTTATGGCTCAGCATAGTTGTATCTAATGATTTCTATATGGTTGCGGTTGGCTCCATTTAAATTTGATCAACTACTATCATCTAACTGCCTGAGGCTGGTGATAGTATCTTGAAAAAAATGAAAACTACTTTTTGAGAACTCAAGTAACTTTAAAAATATTAGCTTTCACATTGTATATTTGATGAAGGGTCTGTCACGGTCATCTGTGCTAGCTTTGAATAGCTGATTTGCCATATAGCCTTTAACATTGTTGTCTACACTCTTGGTTAGTTTGATACTTTCATCTTGCTAGTTTGGCATAATTGACTCGCAAACCTCTGGTATATGCGATTTCATTACAAAGTACATACCTTTATACAGTGGTATAGCAATGGTTCCGGCCAAGAGTCAATAATGCAATGATTTCATTACATTATATTAAAGGTTGTTGCAAATTACAATGTACGAAAGTGTCAAATATACTCAATAAAAGACTCGATGCCCCTCGTTATGAGAGATTCTCTCATTAAATAGGATTAAAATAACTAAATATGGAAGCAATCGATTACAATATTAATTAATGGTAAAAACAATTTATCTATATCTAATACAATTATAATAATATAATCGTAATCTTTGACGATCTCCGGATCTTATTCAATTTTCGACGATTTCCGTAATCTTATTCAATCTCATTGACATCCCCTTCGAATTGATGCTGGCAAAAGTATCAATTTGCAATCATGAACTAGCGACGGTGACAATACTTGTGCTCGCTAAGAAGAAATCCAAATCAAAGCAACCAACTACGAAAATTAGTGACGACGAGAGACCAAGAACAACAAATAATGCAGAAACAACAAAGAACTACTCCAAAGTCACTCCAAAGATACTACGAGAACTCACACCACCCAAGAAGAATTTCCAAAAGAAATTCACGAAGTGTGCCGACACGCACAGTGAGCTCTATCTGTCGGGAGAACTTAGTCGAACACATAATTCGTGTTCCAACAAAAGCTCTAACGCCAAAACACCGGCCAAAACTCTAGATGCTGCAGGTGGAACAAAATAGCCTAAACTTGAGCTCATCACCTGAGCAACCAAAACGCGATGATCTGCACTCACATGTCTTTCTATACTCACGAAATATCATATAAAGGGGGAAAAAATCAAAACCCAATCCCAAAAAAGAGATGAATAAGGTTAATTTGTTTAGGTGGAGATATGTATTAACTTGTAAAACTGCAAAAAATAATTGTGTTTATTCAAAAAATAAAAAAAAATTGGTCGGGCGAGCAGCACTAGGCCGCCTGTCCGCTAGAAACCAAATTCAAGGGTTAATTTGTTTATGATCGGAACGGTTCTGATATCATGTCAAATATACTCAATAAAAGACTCGATGCCCCTCTTAATATGGAAGCAATCAATTACAATATTAATTAATGGTAAAAACAATTTATTTATATCTAATACAATTATAATAATATAATCGTAATCTTTGACGATCTCCGGAATCTTATTCAATTTTCGATGATTTCCGTAATCTTATTCAATCTCATTGACGGAAAGGTTGTTACAAATTACAATATAGTAAGGGTTCTGTTCTCTTGATTTTATTTTGATATTAATAAATTAGAATGAGAGAAAGATTGAACATTCACTTCTATGTGCATAATTAGTGGATTGACAGACTATAGGTAACAGTAAGCTATGGGGTATGTGTCTCATAATGAAAATTCAAAATTATGAGCTTATTAGATAGTTTTTGTATTACAATGCTGATTTACTATTAAAGCTATACACATGCAGCATAACCATTAAATTTTGTGCCTCTGTGCATTGCAGTTATAAATAAATGTACCTCACCTTAGAATTTAAATTAATTTTAAGTAGGCCTTACTCATTTAAGTGATAACACTGAACTGTTCAAGGAATTAAGTACTTCATCAATTCAGTATGGATTGCTGAAATGAAGAACTTCAATTTTTATGTTAACTACTGTATTTTGATTTAACACTAAAGGAATGACCCATTTTAATCTTACTAAAATGGAATCTAGGAAGCATGGATACAAATACGAGTATAATTTCCCATGGGAACTGAAAAATGAATCTAAGTACTTGAAGTTGGCTCGATGTTGTTGGTGAAAGTTTATTTGAGATCGGTTTGTTAGTTAACTCTTGAATTTGAATATTCTTTAGAGGCTGTCAACACGTTGACCTCAGCTCAACTTGAACTCAATTTTAAAGCCTGTTAAGCAATCTGACAAAGCTTGAACAAACTGTTGATAAACACTTCCCGAACATAGTTTTTGTAATTTGAAGAAATCGACTTAACTTTCAGATTGCTGAAATTTCAGAAGCAAGACAATCTATAAGTTTTGCCAGGACATGAAACGAAGTTACAGAGTGGTTCTCTGATTTTCATTTGATTATGCCACTGTTGAAATCTTCTAGATACTCTTGTGTTATATTTTCTATCATCCTTCTAATAGAAAAATATGTGTTTTCAGCTCACTAGGGAGTCTTTCATACAGAGGTTTCTTGGTGGAAACTTAATTGCTGAAAAGTTGGATAGCTTGATGGTGCTAATGTTTGAACACCTTTTATCCTGCAGTGAGAGTGGCCGTCTGATTCACGTAATATTCTCATTAATGGTTTCTTAATTTGTTCCTTTGATGTCCTGACTTTCTTAATCAAGATGAATGGTGCTTCAGGTGGTTGAAACCCTCCTCCAGTCATTTCAGAAAACTGTTTTGACTGCATATAAATCAAAATTTGCCCAGGTATATACTCATTAAATGGCATGTTGATAGTGTCATGTAAAAATATGAATGTGCTCACACCATTTATTTATGCATTTCATTTTTTCTTCTTCTATTCATTATGCTATTTATAGACACTACATACTTATCTGTTTGCGTCATCTCATCATTTAATAACTAACACTTGTTCTCATCTTTTGTAGTTTGTGATGTTCTATGCTTGCTCCCTAGATCCTGAAAATTGTGGAAAGAGTTTTGCTAGCACCCTGTTGGAAATTTTTGTGAATAGCATCTGTCTTGAAAGGAGGTAAAGATCAAGTTTCCTTCTCAATTAACATATAGTATATACTTTATTATTATTATTATTTTTCGTCTCGTGTCATTGTGCATGAATTATGTGGTAGATTTCATTCTCTTGAACTAAATGGCCAGAATCATTTTATGCATTATATTATAAATGCTGCATCTATTCCGTGTGGAGCTTACTTAGTTGCTTCTTTACTATATTTGGCTACTTGTGAAAAGTGCCGAGCTCATTGGCTTTATCGTGTGTAACTGTAAAACTGAAGTTAATAATTTTTTATTTCTATTTTGAATTGAAGATGATTCTGCATTTACCCACGCAAACGAGATAAGAATGTCTTCTGGTGATAAGTGAAACCACGAAAAATCGTGGAGCCTCATCAATCAGTTATTACTCCTGATATAATATAGTAAATGAAGCATGGTTCATGTATGTGATTGTGATACATTATAGTGGTACCTTGCTGGGAAACTTTCTTGTATGTTTGCTCTTAAACATGGTGAAAATGTGTTGAATTTTTTTGGTATTTCCATTTCTTCAACGAGATTATAGGGGTTGTGTTTTAGATGATTCAAGAATTATCATGTGTCTGAATAAGGAGACTTGTATCTTCTGTCTGCACCGTAAAAAATAGACCGAACAAGTTCCAGAAAATGTTGTTTGAATAGTAAATACGCTCTTACTTATAATTTTTTTTGAAAGGTGCTCTCTTACTTATAATGTTAATGTGGAATATGCCCTCGATGTTTTTCCTGCATATATGACCAAATATGAGGATGAAACACGATCCCATATTGCTCCTGTTTTCAGTTCATGCACGTAATTCTATCTGTCAACGATTTCTCCCTTACTTGCATCTCTAGACAAATAATGGTTTCACATACTTTCTATGACTAAAATGATTGACATGTTTGTTTATTGTTATTGGATCTAGCTATCTACCTTCATTTAAAGATTTGACACTCTTTGATTCCTCTTGAGTTGGTCCAGTTATTTTTTGGGTTCATTTGCAAGTTACTGAGTTTTATTTGTTTCTTGCAGAATGAGTGCTGTTTCATATCTTTCTAGTTATATGGCTCGTGCAAAGTTTGTGTCTGCTTCATTAGTTGCTGCTACACTTGAGAGGTGGTCAAAAATTTCTTGTCTTTCATATATATGTTAATTATCAAATGGGAAACAACCTGAAATAAATTAAAATATCTGATTTAGTTCCATTTTTCTTTGTGAGGTTTCAGTATTGCAAATTGGTGTTTTGGTTACTGCAAGAAACAGGATGGTGGTGTTAATCCGAGAGCTCATAAAGTCTTTTACGCGGGGTGCCAGGTATTGGATGCCTGCATAGGTTACTGATTTGAATTTTTAAACTAAATTCCTTTATATATGGTGTCTTCTAAGGTGCCTATGCTGTGGGCAGTCTGATTTCTTTTATGCTCGAGCACTTTCACATCTTGCTTGAACTGAATGATCATTTCACTTGTAACGTTGTCTCTCCATTAAAAGACTCTTTTAGTTGTGGAATGAAAGCTGCAAAGTTGGAATCTCAGTCATCTTAGTTGTAACCGGCACTATCTTTTGTTGGCTAACGTTTCATTATTATATTAATTAGTTCATCCCATCCATTTTCTTTTGTATTTTGGTGATGTATGGATGTGTATTGGATGGTATAGCATCTGAGTATGCTTCTGGACCTATTGCAGAACCTCCAGGAGGTCCAATCGTAAAAACTGCTCTAATCCATAGATCAATTTTATTTAGATACTAACCTAGAATTTTTAGACAATATCTTTAGTGGGTTGGTATGCCTTTGACCATCCATTGGTTGGTCAAGTTTTTTCCATCTTCTTGTATGGATGATCAGTTGTGAAAACTGAACTTGTTGATCAAGATTTCTTTGTCAAGTAAGTTCAACAGGGTTGGGAGTGAGCATTTTGGGTGAGGATTTATTCAACTGAGATTTTCATCCCTATTAAACTCCTCAAATTGGAGTCATCTTGCCAACTATTACTTGTTTTTGGCCTCTGGTTTTCCACTTGAAACGTATTCCTGGTCGTACTTGCTGAAGTTTGCTACTATATGTAGATGTTATCCAACGTTTGAAATATTTCAGATTCCAGACAATGGAGACTTCAGATTTCAGTAAGCTTTGCGTCAGTTCTTTATGCCAGAATCTGAATCGAAGATTAGTGCCAATCTAGGTCACAATATTTAGGCTGAAGGAAACAAGATTAGAGAACTTGAACACATGGTTACCGCAAGAAAGAAATTGAATGTTGCTGAGATATCAGCGTAAAAAAAATCTACAGTTTGAAGGAAGATATCTGGAGATGGAAGACATGATTAGTGATCCTAAAAATGAAGGACAACTGAGGTCGAGGATTTATGTTTACTGTTTTATTTTATGCGTGGTTTATTAGAAATGAGATTCAGATTTTACATGGAAGTGTCAATATTGTTACATTTGTCAGTGATGGCAAATTGGGGGTGCTCGGAAGAATCCAGGAAATAAGGTAGTGGTTCTCCTGGCTGTTCAACTTTAACATACATTTTAGCATAGTATTGCTTAGGAATATGAACAAAATAATTATAAAAATCCTCTTTATTAGAGTCGAAATGGGAAAAACCTGCCCGCCCGTAGACATAGCCGGCATGGCCTAGAGAAATGAAGAGCCTGTTTGAGCCCCATTTTTTGTCCAAAATGTATTTTGGAATAGCATTTTGATCGAGAATGTGTTATTAAAAAATAAGGATCAGTTTTGAATTTGCGTGTAATATTATTTTATCGAAAAATGTGGTTGAAAATAAGAGAAAAATGTATTTTGGAAATAATAGAGACCAAACAAGGGCGAAGGCAGGAATTAATCTCTGCCAGTCTGCCTTGATTAATTCCTGTCTTCGGAACAAGTAGGAAATTGATTCCCGTCTTTCAAACTTTGTTTCAATGTTCTTTTCTTTTTTTCTAAATATTTCAGGGGACTGGCAGTTATGACCGGTCTGGACAGACCCACCAGTGAATGTGGGCCCGCCTGTGAACTGGCCTAACCCGGGTCTGAGCTTTTCAGTGCAGGCCTGACGGGTTGGGGTTGGCCTATCCGGTTTGACACCACACCCCAATGTGTTGTTTGGAGGGAGCTTCATAAATGCAATCCATTTAACTGTTGCAAATTTTTTGCACTGCTTTGAAGCTCCATATCACAACTAGTGGGTTCCTTTTTTTCCTGTTTAATTTTTGTGTGGGTGGGGCACGGGCTGGGTTGTTATGTGTGGCGAGGACAAGCAGTATCTGAATCTGATTGGTGTTTGAAAGTGAAACAAGGAGTAAATGCCCTCATTGTTGTGTTTAAGTTAACGATGAAATTAGCTTAAGCAATCAATGTAAATTGAAGGCTGGTGATGCTCCAGGAAATTGCTGCCAGGTTGATGGACATCCAATACCTCATTCTATATCAAAGAGCAGTTTGCACAAGATATTGTACTCTAATTATTGGATTTCTAGGTATGTTTTTTATACTAACCATTCATCCCATTGTTTAAAAAAATTCTACTTGCCAGACTGCATCCAGTTTGTTCTTTAATGGGGCTAAAAGATTGCTTTTAGACTGCTTTTCATTTCCTGGTTATTTCAAGGAAATAAATTGACTGAGTTCATGTTGCCTCATAGGGTTCTCATCACAAAATTTACTTGGAGAACAATTTTCCATGTAGTACCAGTATCTTTCAAATTATTTATTGGCTACCATGGATGGGTGTTGAAGTCAGATGCAGAAGTGACGTTTCTACCTTTCAACTGTTGCCATCAGTTATGATCTACTCTTCACTGATGTGCAAGAGTGATCATTGGCAGAGTTCTCTCAATAAAGCTTGGTAGATTTCTCCTCCTTTGATTCGTTTTGGTTTCTAGATAGTATTTAAAGACACGCATTTGAATGCAAAAAGTATTCTCAATTAAAACTCCTTTTAATGGGCACCATGACATAAATCATTAGAATTTATTCTTCTTGAAAGCAGGCAGGGAAATATCTGCCACTTGAAATTGAATATCAAAATTGACTCCTTCAGTGGAACACCCCTTTTAACTATCTTGAAGTTCTCCTAAAAAATTTTTGATTGCAAAAGAATTCATCTTTCTTTAAGAAATTCTTATAAAAAATCTAGTTTAATTTTATATTTGGCACTTTTGAGCTCTTGTTTCTATATGGATAGTGAGCGTTGTATGATATATAAGTATACAAAATTGCCTTGAGTACGAATATATTAAATGGTGCTATAAGGTCTATCTTGCAACTTGCAGGATTTCCAAGCCTTGCATGCTGGTCTATTTAAATAGGAATATTTGAGAAGTGTGGCAACCAAGTATACAACCACTTGTGGTAGTTCACATCAATTTATGATCGTGGAGTAGGAACATGAGCAGTCTTGTATTGCCTTGAAAAGGATGTATGGTGCTGATGGTTTAAAGGCATATTTTCATTATTAGATCTCGGGAAGAGTCTATCCCATGAATGTTAGAGGGTAGGACCACTCTCCATACCCTGATTTTCTTGCCTTGGGCCCTAGGCCTTAGTCTATGTCCAGTTCCATTGGACAAAGGCCTAAACAGCATTCAGTTGAGTAATCTTGGCAGTGGAAAGGCCAATCAACTGGTGCCATTTAGTTGCAGTCGTATTGCGTCCCAAGCTTGTGGGTTCAAGAGTTGCCTGGTTGGCGTGATATTATTTTATCATGCATATATTATGACTTGATAATGCTATGTATCAGTTCAATTTTTTTCTTCAGCAAATTCCTTGGATCTGGAGTGGTTGGGAAAGGGTTTGGGTCAAAGGTTAGATAACAATAAAGTCCCCTGCCGTACCTCAGCAATACAATAATGAAGCTTATGTTTTTCACATAGAAACCCTAGAGGAAAAAACCATGAAATATGTTTTGAAGATTGTTGTTTTAACAGATCCTATTGTTCTTAAAGGAGCAAAAACCTGGAGTGTTTATTGATTACAAAAATACAAGTTCCATCTGAATGCTGATGACAGAATATCCATTAGCAACATGTAGAAGGATATGGCCCCCCCAATCACAAAAGAAAAACTGATACCCTGGTTCTTTAAAGCTAAATCAACAGTTGACTAATAATATAACCTCTAAATTAACCGAAGAAATCAACTTTATTACATCAATTAGAAGATTAAATATTATATACTTGTGTTAAATTGGAGGCTCTAAAGTCTACAATGAGTAAACACTTCTAAAGCCCTGATGTTATCACAATGAGTAGGTTCCGTATATAATTCTGTTGGTAGCTTCATCTTGCAGTTTTTCCATAGTTTGGAGCTCTGTTTGTTAATGATATTTTATTTCTGGCAGGCCATTATGTATGTGCTTTGCTTTCACATGAGATCACTGCTTTCTATACCTCGCCTCAAGTCACAACTGCTTCTTATGCGTATTGAGAACATTCTTCAACATCCTTTGAACCCATTACAGGTGAAATATTGTTTTAAACAATATCAAGTTTAGCCACTTTTGTCTTGGCTATGCAATTTTTTTTAATTTTTTTTGGATTATATATTCGTATGTTATTTTTATTTTGGTGTTTGCTCATGCTCGTTTCTTATGTATTTGCCATATTCCATCTGGGTATCTTGATTGTTTTAGTTTATTGTAGATTCTAATTTTCTAAATATGGTACAGGTGTGCCTGCCATCAATAGTTGAAGAATTTCTCCGGCTTGCCAAAGCAAATCGGGTATTCTCTGTGCCTGAAACCTTTGTTGATTATGGTCTGTTGGAATCAGAACGTTCAAGGGCATTTGGTGGGGTAGAAAGACTCGACATATTTTTCCCATTTGATCCATGTTTACTAAGGAAATCTGACAGGTTTGTCTTTGCTTTTTTGGGTTAGCTCCCCACCCTCTAAATTAAACAATGAAATCAAAAAGCTCAATTTACGAAACAGAAGACAATGTTGATACATTAGATTTACTGGATGTTGAACTGATGCATGCATTTTTTTCTTCACTAATCTGAAGATTCATCCGGCCAAATTTTGTGTACTGGTCAATGGTAAGAAGCACATACAACGAAGATGATGAGGAAGAAGGCACATGTGATGAAGACATCGCTGATGCTGGCGAGAATGGGATGGATATAGTTGATGGTGGAAGTGCTAGGAGTATTAATGACGGATATCCTGATCTTGATGAATTTGACACTTCTTTGAACAAAATGTCTATCACACCTAGAGATTCAAGCAGTAAATTTGGTGATGAAATGCGGGGATTTATGCAGATGCCCTCGAGAATTAGACCCTCGACTAGTCCTGAGTCATTATAATTTACAGGTACTTTTTCCCTCTGACATAGAAGTGGAAGAAGTTCGTAATGTTCACAGTAGCCGCCTAAGGAAAATATAAAATCTGATTTGAAAGATTGTGTTTCAAAAGGAAGGTTTCTTTGGTGAAATGTATATTGTAAGCTCAAATGTGAACTCGTGATTCTTTTTTGCTATAAGAAAGCGATCGAATTTCCTTGGAAGTTTTGAAGTTGGTTTTTTAACTTCTCCAGTTGGTTTCCTTTTCGTGTATTTGTTGTTTGTAACTGTACAACTTAAAAATATAATAGAGATGGTACTTGACTTTAGGTCTCTTATTTGAAAAATACAATATTGGGAGAAACTAAAAGGAATTTTGTTGCTTGGATGGATCTTCTCTTTATTAATTAATTCGTATTTTTTTTAATATTTTTTTGTTTTACTACAAAAAATATGTATAAAAAAAATCTGAAAAATCTTTTAGTGCGTGTTTGGATTTAGAAAAAACGAAAAAGCAAGCTAATAATCAAAATATTTGAAGAGTATAAAGTTTAGAACCAACATTTTGAAATATTCAAAACATTATCGATCTTGAAACGCTTCATTAAATTTTCTGCTAAGTAAGAGAAGGTGCGTGGCTTCTTCTAAACATCGTCTATCCCGACTTTAAAACATAATTTTAAATTACAAAATCGAAAACTAGTTTAAAATAAGATTAATTTTCATTTTCTCTTACCACTTTAGTCTTAAAAGAATTCGTCCATTTGGACTCGAGATTATCAAAGGTGGGCCAAACAAGGCACAACAATTTCTAGAATCCAAAATCCCATGAAAAAAATATCAAAATTGGAGGTGCATATGTCATAGTTGTCATTGTCAAATCATGTGTGCCATTTTTGTAAGTTTTTACCATAAACTATACACATGCGGAATATGTGGGCCCACTGCATTAACGAATCAGCAGGTTCGGAAAACCTTGTTAAGACCTTCGGCTTTATATAACACACGTGGAGGCTTTTGATTGGTTATAAATCAGTTGATGGAATTAGGATCCTAACGCCATCCTCGGCCTAAACGAAAATATGCCTGGGTAAAAACCAAGAATAATTCTATTTGTACCGAAAATGGTGTATCGAAAATGTTACACACTCTCACATTCGCGCGGGGCCCGGGTGAATAAAAAACTTCCAAATGTGTGATTCTCATACCCTATTGTGAGTGTAGGTAAAAGATTAAGTAAAAAAGAGGGTGTACATGTAGCATTGTCCAAAAACCAAACGGTTAATCCATTTGTACATAATTGATTATCCCCTCTCACATAATGCGCGGGGTCCGCATGTATTTAAAAATTTCAATAATGTGGTCCACACTCCCATTTTGAGTTGTAGATAAAAGATTCGATAAAAAAATTCGGTATATATAGCATGATAAAAAACCAAATGGGTTATATCTGCATTTTTAGTTGAGTCAGTAATTACTATTTTAAAATGTAAATTATTTTAATTTTTTATCTTGCTTAAAATAACTAGAAAATCTACAAAAATAGTCGATTCGAGGGGGATCGACCATCGTCAATAGGAGCAGTTCATTCAACTCTCACATCAAATTAAGAATAATGTTATCTATCACCATTAGCACTGCAACATCGATCTAGGTGACATTAAGTGACAGATTCAATGAAAGGTAGAATTATGCGATTCAATTAATTTGCTTGAAATGTAGCTGTCAATATTAGAAGGTTATTGATATGGCACATTGTCAAAAGGTTTGAAATTTCTATTGCAAATTTTGCATTTGGTATTTAAGAGTGGTGGAATGAGTGTTTTTGTATCGAACTTTACGACTATTTTAAAATTATTTTAAAGGAAGTTTCTTACGTAAAACTACTTTAAAGGAAGTTTCCGTTGTAAACATGTTGCTAACACAAAGAAAATGAGACTGAATTCATTAGTTTTTTTTAGGTTTGGCCGAAAAACACGGGTTGACGGGTAGAATTTAATAAAGAAAAATTGATTTTCAAGGAAAAAATAAC
Source organism: Fraxinus americana (assembly GCA_035079005.1). Lineage (NCBI taxonomy): Eukaryota > Viridiplantae > Streptophyta > Magnoliopsida > Lamiales > Oleaceae > Fraxinus > Fraxinus americana. The sequence goes on along the minus strand of CM068715.1, from coordinate 31,098,492 downwards.
CTCGAACTCTACAAATCAAAACCGATCAAAATCATAACGTGCTTTATTTGTTAAAATCGAGTTTTACGAATATAATTTATATATATATGGATAAAGTTGTTTGTACACCAGGTGTACGTACACCTGTCTCATATGAATAGTGTGCGCGAATATTTTATTGTGCGTAGGACTCCCCTCCATGTGAGGGGGGTGTAAAAGATTGTGTGAATGGTTATGTACATGTAGCATGATTATATATATATATATATATATATATATATATATATATATATATATATATATATATATATACAGAAATGATCTAATGAGCACCGATGCTCATCTTATCCTAAACACCGATGAGTTGACACATTAATTCATTGGTGGATAAAGATTTTCTGAGTTCCAATCCACCAATGAATTAATGTGCCAACTTATCGGTGTTTAAGATAAGATGAGCACCGGTGCTCATTAGATCATTTCTGTATATATATATATATATATATATATATATATATATATATATTTTTTTTTTTTTTTTTTTTTTTTTGTTTTTTTTTTAACCACACGTTCAAAAATTCAATATTCCAAAACTCTTTTTTTTTTTTTTTAAATGGTAGATAAGCACGGGCTAATTTATTTATAGATCTACATAAAATATATTTAATTTTTTCCTTTTGACCATCATGAATGTTATTGTGTTTTCAAGCAAATCATTAAGATCTTTTTAATTAATTCGGAATTATCTAATATTAATTGGGTTAAAAACTTTCTTTGGTTACCAAACTTTCAAAACACGGCACTTTAGTCTCCAAACTTTTAAAAGGTATTCGATTAAATCATTGACCGGTGACCACTTATCCATTAGTTGGTTTATTCTATTCTTGGTGATGTGTTCAATGGCGAAACACTAGGTTCCAAACCACAAAAAACAAAATTTGTACTAGACTACCGGAAAATTTCGGTCGAGCTCTCCAACCTTTCACATTTTATAGTTATGGGTCTCAACTTTCGGGATTGATGTTAGGCCAGGGCATGGTTTGGGTTGAATTGGTTTTAAACTCAACCAGAAACCGAAATCGACTTAGTTGGTCTGATTAAATTTTAATCCTAATCGACCCAATTCATCTCTTGAAATTGAACCGAACCAAACCAAACCAAGTTGATTTGAGTCGGTTTGGCTTGGTTAATCAGTTTGGACATTGTTTCGAGTCAAACAACTTTGTCTACCTATTTTCGGTTAAAGATTTGTGTTTGTCTATATATATAAATTTCTCCTTTTGCTCATCACACATATATTAATAATATATATAATGCAAATAGTAAATGCTCGATTTTAACAAAATCATCCTATATATTCGATAATTACATCAATATAAAAAACAAGGCTACAATCTGAAATAAGAGTTTACACCAAATAATTCTTCTCCTTGCCTTTTTTTTCTCTTTTGGAATTTAGAGTTTTGATAAAAGAAGCGTAGATGGTAAAAAAATTCTTAAAAAAATAATTATATTTGTGCTTTTATTATTTTATTTTTTAAGTTTAAAAATATGAATTTTAAAAAAAATGCACTAACGGATTGGATCAATTAATTGACGAATTGATTGCTTAAACTGCAACCAATCCGATCCCGACTTTTTATTGGTTTAAATTAACCAAATCAAACAAATTTTTTTTGTTAACATCGACCCGACTTAGTTTGGTTTGGTCGGTCGGGTCGATTTTTCAATTGTTTTTGTTTTGTTAATATTTCTATCCTATTTAAGTAGAAGTCTCGCACGAGTAACAACGTCGACAATGACGGATTCACATATTTAAATTAGTTTGGTGTGAAATGTTAGGGAATCCAACCCTAATTTTCAGCTTAAATTATTACAAAGAAAAAAATAACAGACTCTTGGAATAACAACTTAGAGAAGAAGGTAAACAAATATAGTATGTATATATATATATATATATATATATATATATATATATCAACACAGTAAAGTTTGTTTGGAGCGTGACTGTCAAATCTACAAATTCTCTCAATTCTCCTTGGGAGATTTGATTCAATCGCCGATCTTTCTTCCTAAAATAATATCTCAACATACAATGTTTACTATTTTTCAAGGTACGTATAAACACAATAAATAAATATATGTATATATTCTTCTTCTTCTTCATAGAGTTATTGAGGGAGAAGTAATTATATTGTTGTGTGAAAGAATTTTTTTACTTTAAAAGTTTTATCAGCTCAGTATATATGTCTTCTTCAACTCCATTTTCGTTTTTCTCTCTCTGTGTATTTGAAAAAACTTGCTGAATTTCTGTAGAAATTGTAGACTGTAGTTATAATATTCATTTACTAATTTGGATCTGTTTTGGTATAATTGATTTTGATTCATCGTTTTCTTCAACTGGTTATTTCTAAGTTTCTGTTTTTTTTTTTTTTTTTTCTATTTTAAGAACACTATACTGTCTGCAACTGCAATTCTTTCTTTTTAGTACGGATCCAACATTTGAATTCCCAGTTTCGTCCTTGCTGCTTTATTCTTTTTCTGAATTTTGAACAAAAGCCCTTTTTTGCATTTTACCAGAAATGGTTTTTTTTTTTTTTACCAGCTCCCTAAAGTTGTTTCAAGAATTTCAGTAGTAACTTATCTTTTATTTATTATGTAATTGGAGAATATTCCATTGGTATGTGTTTGATTCAATGAATTAGATTAGAATTTACGTGAATTAAAAGGAAAAAATGTGTTATATTGTATTAAATGTCCATTTGACATGGCTCGTCTAATGGTCCTAAATATGAAACTTTTCTGTAAGAATCATGAACCTCGTCAGATGGTCCTAAATATGTGCGATTTGTCTTTTTATGATCATGATAACATGTCCAATAATTTTTGACGATGAGTCCTTATTTTTGAGAGTTGTGGGCATCATTGACCCATTTTTTGGGTTTTTAAATTCTTCTTTGGAATTCTAAGAGTGTGTTTGGTAGGGATTTTTAGGAGAAAATTTGATTTTTGAATAGTGATATGATGGGAAATGTGTGGTTGAAAAAGAAGAAAAAAGTATTGATGTGATGGAACAATATTATTTTATTGAAGAATGTGTGGTTGAAAATGAGAAGTGATTTACTGTAGAAAAGGAGAATTGTTACCAAACAGGCTCTAAGCTTAACGTTTAGGTGGGTTTTCCTGAATACATAGTAAAAGATGTTCCCTCTTATGGAAATGGGATCTACTTTTTCACGACTCATCATAACCCATATAATAATAATAATAATAATACTAGTACATTAATGATAATTATTAAATCAATAATATAGAATAACTAATCTATAAAAGATGTAGATGATTAGAGGGTGGCATTGATATCAACTTCAGAGCTTGTCTCTTAGTGCACTTATTGTGTATAAACAATTCAAAATCTTTTCATGTTTTGTCTGGGATTTTAGTTAATATAAGTAAGTACACACTAGAAGATATGATGATAAGAATTTCTTAAAACCAATATAAAAATATTAGATTGTATTTTCTTGCCGTGTTCTTTTTCTTTAAAACTAAAATCGTCTTGTGTTCCATGGTACGGAGTTTAATCATACTATATAAATTTATCTCATTGATTGTAGATCGACCTTATGCATATTGTCTTTACATAAATTAGGCCAAGCTTTTAAGAGGTCATTTTTGGGCATGTGAGAGGCGACTAGTGAAGGTAACTCTTAAATTAAGGGTGAACTTCTTGGGCGTGTGAGGGGCATAGTGAAACTTTGTATTACTACAATCTATGTGTATGCGTTACTTCTTTCCGATTTCCATTCTCTTTTGTTTTTCTCCTTTAAGAAGGGTTCAAGGTTACAGAGTATCTTTTTATTCTTTATGTTAATTTCTTGTTTGTTTGGGTGGGTGTCTTTCTTGTGCAGCATCTCCTTTGCTTTGATTGTACTCAGGAATGGAGGGGGATACATTTTCAGGCTTTGGTAATGGTACTCAGTTGGATAGCAAAATTGTACATACATTTCAGAAAAGTTTTGTCCAAGTACAGAAGATATTTGATCAGAACAGGCTGTTAATCGATGAGATTAATAAGAACCATGAATCCAAAATGCCTGATAATTTGAGCAGAAATGTAGGTCTGATCAGAGACCTCAATAATAATATCAGAAAAGTGGCAGATCTTTATGCTGATCTTTCAACAAATTTCACCAAATCCATGGATGCTTCATCCGAAGGTGATTCCAATGGTGCCCTGAAGTCAAATGGAATAGCTGGTCAAAAGAGGAGCCGGCCTGCAGGTTAATAAGATGTACATAGTACGGGACTAGGACGAGACTAGATAATATTATTTGGACAATGCTTGGTGTACATAATTTTTTGTACATAGATGTGTCCTTTCCCTCACATGGGGAGTAGGTTCATGTAAGGGAAATGACACCCTTATGTACACATTTTTATGTACACCGAAAATAATTCATATTATTTAGTATCATCTAATTCCTCTATCAAATATAGCAGAAAGGTCAAGAACTTGATTCTTTGGCGTGGTGTACCCCACTTACTGGAACTGCCTTTGGAGCCTCAAATTTACCCACCCAAATTTCTCATGAAAAATAATCCATGTCTGTTGTTCTTGTCTTCTTGTTATGTAATTCTCTACATTTATGTTTATATAATATAATTTAGTCTTTTTTCTGATCTGAACTGTCTTTCTGCATGATCTCAAGTTCGCAGAATCTCATCAAAAGGAAACTTTGTGTGGGGTTTAGCTTTTTCAGTTTGTCAAAAAGCTAAGGCCCTGTTCTCTTTGTCGTTTTCCAACCATTTTCTGTTTTTAATTTCTCAAAACAACGAAAACGCGTTCTCTATCTTATTTTCCAAAACACATTTTGGAAAATGGAAAAAAATTTATAACTGAAAACGGAAAATGGCTAAAACGTCGTTTTGTAAAATGGTAACACAAAATACGCTAAAAATAGAAAACACGCGAAACACGGTCACTCTCACTCTCACTCTCACGGTCTCACCCTCAGCCCTTCTCTCTCTCTCTCTGAACTCTCTCTTTCTCACCGACCGTCACTGGGCATCGACCAACGGCGGCGAAATCCGGTGCAAATCGATTGCTGAAACGACTGGAGGAAGGGTGGACGACTGGATCTTCGAAATTGGGGGAATTTTGTTCCAGTGAAGCCGAATCAAGAATTCGAAATCGGGTCGCAACGACGGGTTTCTTGCCGAATCAAGCATTTGTCGAGCTAAATCAAGGTTTGTTTCTTTGCTGTAAGATTCATCTCTAGTTATTCGCGTTGGGTTCGATTTCCCGTTTGTTTGTTTACGTGATTGGTGCGAAAATTGAGGCGGGTAGCTACATAGTTGGGGCGGTGGGTCAGCCGGAGGTGGGGGCGATCTACAGGACGAATGAGGTGGGGGTGGAGCTGGTGGTGGAGGTGGATAAGTGGACCTACTGCATGTTGGTGGATAGGGTGGAGCCGGGCGTTGGCGCCGGAGGTGGTGGAGCCTGGGTGCGCCGAGGTGGTGGAGTCGGCGCCGGAAGTGGTGGACACAGTCTTTGGAGGTGGGGGCGATCGCTTGTCTTTGGAGGCTGGAGGTTGGGGCGGTGGGTAGTTATGGCTCCGGCCTTACCACAGCTCGTTTGCCTCCCGTGAATAGGGTCGTTCGAAGGTGGTGAGTACGTTGTAATGGTTGGAGGTGAACTTCAACCAAAACCAATCAAATTCAACTCAAATCAACACAATAATTTAAGATAACAAACTTGGATTCAATAACCGAACTACAATTTCATTGTTTGAACGGGAATTACACAAAACAACGAGGTAAACATAAAAGACAGGTTCATAAATGACAGAGCTAAATAAGAGAGGCAGATTAAGAGAAGAGAGGGAATTCCCGACCTTGAAGAAGGAAATTGAGATAGAGAAAGAGAGTACGATAAGAGAGAGGAGAGGAGAATAAGAGGAAGAACATCAGTTTTTGGACTGAATGAAGAACATTGACCTGCCAGCCTCATTTCTGCCCTAACGTGCACTTCATCATCCTAGTAAACTGTTGAAGCAATTCATCATTTTCCTTGCCATTTGCAAGGATTTGTCCATTCTCTAGTAAACTCTTTATTTTAAAAATGAGACTCGGGACAATTTGTCGTACAAACTATAACCGACTAGGTTCATTGATTGGCCTCTGTTTGGGAAAAATTTCTTAAATCCCATTTTTATATTTTATTCATGAAATTAGTATTCTGAAGCAGTTGGCCTGCAGAAGTCCATGCAAACGTATAAGCTTATGCCATCAAAGAAAAACATTTTGCATTTATTTATATTTCCGAATTGATATGGTCATCTTTGAACTTGAAATTAATAATACGGCGGAGTTTCTTTTTTTAGATTGTAAGATCATGCATTTAGTTTTCTAATTTATAATTAATTAAGTAGTAGTTACATTAAATATATATTTTTCTAGAGCAGGCTTTTACTAGCAACAAAATCTGTATAGTTTAGCTCTTTTAAGTGTTGACAATCAGCATATAATTATATGATCGAGTGCTACATCATAACAAACCCCAACAAATTTCATAATTTATTATGCTAAACCTAAGAAATTACTCGTTATTTTCTTCCAATGGTATATTGTAATCAAAGGGGCACGCTTGTGTGTTTTATTTTTCAAACATTCAAATTATAGGGAAGTTTCGGTTCAGTTCTCACAGAAACTTGTTGGAAACTTGTCAATTAGAACTATACGTACAGCTCAAACTTGTCACAGAAACTTGTTGAAAACTTGTCACAGAAACTTGTTGAAAACTTGTTGATAATGCTTTGTGAATATCTGTGTCACATAAATTGTTTTGGAGTTTGCTTTCATTAGTCATTTGATTAGAGATGTTTGTCTACTAATGGTCCCTCTAATGGACCCCATTTCCCATTATTAATTGCTTATTTGTTGCTTTATAATTCTCATGTGGACCCTACTTGTGTAACAAAATGCTAGATATGTGACTTTCGATTTGAATAGAGGTATCGTTAAAGTCTTTTTTAATCATAAATTACTTTCACATTTTGTATGTAATGAAATGTTATCTACGTTGAATATAGAACATGGGTGGTCACAGAGTTAGGAATAAGGAACCAATGTCATGGTCGGATGAGAATGAACTCGCTTTTATTGAAATTCTGTATGAGAGAGTGAAATCAAACGCATTGCAATGTTCTACGTTCACAAGAGATGAATGGGGCAGAATCAATGACACAATGATTGCTTCAACCAAATTGGATTACGGGATAGATAGATTAAAGGGAAAGTGGAACCGTTTACGTAAGATTCACCGTATGTTCTCCGAACTGTTGGCGCATACTGGGGTCACATGGGATCCCAACACCAACAAAGTTAACGCTGCAGAGGAAGTTTGGCAACACTTTTATACGGTATATTTATTTATGAAAGCATATTTTCTTTCATCATTTTTTCAGAGTTTCAATTGTGCCCATTTTCTAATGTGACTTCTTACGTAATGCGTATTAACCGGTCGGATTACAAGCTGTTCAAAAAGGAAGGTTGTAAACACTATCACACTCTGGGGGAGATATTCAGCGGGACTACTGCTACTGGAGGATTAGGCAGTGCCTCCACTCAACTTCCAAACACATCAGAGGAAGAAAGACAGCTTGAAGATGACTTCTTGAACAAGGGAGTGCATGTACGTGTGGAGAACGTAGACGAAGTGGATGGGGTTTCTAATATTCGTCGGCGTGAGGAAACTGGTACGTCGGGTGGCAGACGTAAAGAACCGAAGATCAGCAAAACTGATAAACTTGAGGCCTGCATGGCACAGTGGTCATCTACTGTGAGTATGAGGAATGAAGAAACTGAGGTTCGGACATTGTACTTCAAAGAAAAGCTTGCGAAGATCCAAGGAAAATCTCAAAATCATTCGGACAGCGAAGTTGGTACTGATGATAGTTACACAATGGTCACATGCATGGACATTTTAAACAGTATGGAAGGGGTGTCAAATGAGGTTTATATGAAAGCAATAAAGGCTTTTGATAATCACAATTTTCGGGTGTCCTTCGTGAAGATGCCAGCAGAAAGGAGAAGACCTATCTTGGAACTACTTTGATGTTGAACGTTGTTTTAATTTCGCTACTATCTTGTTGTTTTCATTTGTGATGTGCACTGTTGAACTACTGTATTATTTTCCCAACTCCTAGTTCAGATGTTAAACTACCTTGAAGATATTTGGTTTTCATGTATGAACTTATCGATGTTGTTGTTGATTGCAGAACTGATGTTTGTTTATATGTGAAGTAATGCTGGTTGTTATGAGAATTAATGTGGGTATATTTTGTTCACAGTATGGATGATAATGTGAATGGTGACGATTCCATTGCTGAAGATTCTAGTGATGATGATTTGTTAATGACAGATGATTTTGACGTAAATGCCATTGACAATGTGATGATGCTTAATATGATTGATCTTCACAGAGGAACTACCGTTGACAGGATACCTTGTAGGACATCAATGCTTACGGGAAAAATGTACGTTCTCGAAATTCTAAATGGACATCCGGATGTATGCCATCGCAATTTTCGTATGCAGAAACATGTGTTCATGAATTTTTGTGATATTTTGAAACACAAAGGGTTGTTGGAAGATGGGAAAAAAGTGAGTGTCGAGGAGGGTGTTGCTATGTTTCTGATGATTGTTGGGCACACTACCCGATATAGTATTATTGGCGATAGGTTTCAGCATTCGAACAACACAATACACAAATGGGTTAAACGAGTGATAATGGCTGTTTGTGCATTTGGTACAGAGATAATCCAGCCCACAAATCAAGATGTAGTGCATGAACGGATTTTGCAAAAATATCCTTTCTTTAAGGATTGCATAGGCGCAATAGATGGAACACATGTCGCAGCATGGGCACCTGCATCGAGACAAACATCTTTTCGTGGAAGGAAAACAAATGTAACACAAAATGTGATGTTAACATGTGATTTCGATATGAAATTCACATTTGTGTATTCCGGTTGGGAAGGCACTGCTAATGATTCGCGAGTATTCGTTGACGCAGTTACAAGAAGATCGAACAACTTTCCAATGCCACGGGGAGGTATATTCTTGCACTACAAATACTTAACACAAATGTATCTATAGTATTACACTACGTTCATTTTTTTTTATTTTAATGTAGATCAATTTTACCTTGTTGATTCTGGCTACCCAAACATGCCTGGGTTTCTTGCCCCTTATCGAGGTCAAAGATATCATCTGCGTGACTATGTTGGACGGGGAAGACTACGTGGGAAGGAAGAATTGTTCAACTATCGACACTCCTCGTGTCGTAACATTATTGAACGTTGCATTGGAGTTTTAAAGGCAAGATTTCCTATATTGAAATTGATCACCAATTATCCTCTTAGTAGACAAAGACAAATACCTACTGCATGTTGCGCAATACACAACTTTATTCGCCAGGAGCATGCTTTAGATAGATTGTTCGCTGAGTATTCAGAGGAGAATATGGTGTTCGATGATATACCGGAGTCAAGTCAAGCGCAAGAAGCCATACATTTTGATGCTAGTCAAACAGCTCAAATGGGACAAGTTCGAGATCAAATTGCGACACAAATGTGGAATGACTACTCAAGACGTCGTACTTGACGGTGTTGATTTATTTTGTATGTAGTTCAGTATCTGCTTCTGTTGTCATGACAAGTAACTTCTAATTGTATCGATGGAACACTGTTTCATCAAATGTAATTTATGTTCTGTTTTTAATATCTTGAAAAAAAAAATATACGTATTAATTTTTCAAATGTTTACGTTATTTAGTATTATATTTAATCCCTGTTTGACACCCATTTTCGAGAAATAATGAATTTTGAAATAGTGATTGATGGAAGAATGAGTGGTTAAAAACTAATGAGAATTTTTTGGGTTTCTGTATAGTATTATTTTATTAATAGAATGTGTAGTTGAAATGAAGAAAGAAAAAAAATGAGAATGAGAATAAAATTTGTATCAAACGGGGGCTTACATTAAATAATTACAATTTATTGAATAATCAGTTTTTTTCAATAAAATATTACACAAAAAAATTCTCAAAATTTCAAAGTAAACGCGTTTTCCATTTTTCTGTTTTCAGAAACTGTTTTTCAGAATGGCAAAAAGAACGCATTTTCAGAAATATCAAAACAGACACTCAAAACACAAAACACAAAACAAATTCAAAACACAAAACACAAAATTGAAACACGAAGAGAACGGCCCCTAATTGTTTACTAGGGACTTTAGCAGATTTTCTTGATCATTCTCTTTTTAATGGAGTTTCTTCTACTTTTCGTGGAAAATTTCTTATTCCTTTTCATCATTAGAACCATTAATTTTGTCTTGATTTTTAACCGACACCAATCCCTTCCAGATAGACATGTGGCATACTAAAAACATCTTGAGTGGTTAAGACATACTTTGCATAGAGTCGAAGAAAATTCTGTTTATAAGATTGACGCGTTCTTATCTTAGTCGAACAAATGGTGATTGCACCGATTGACGATAAATTAAGGAAACGATTGTTGTAAAAATTACGTTATTTGTGTAATAAATTATCAACTATAAGTATGAATCAAATAATATAAATACGATAATAGAGTTAGAAAAGCCTTGGTTTAAGAGAGTCGCGATAAACATCGAAAAATAATGAAAAATTTTAGATTTTTATGTAATATTATTCTATTTAGAGAATTTGCGGTTAGAATTACGAAAGAGAGATTTCAAAAAATTTAATGGGGCAAACAATGAATATTGAAGTTTCAAATACAATAATCACAATTAATTGTTACGATAATAGTGCACGTTTTAGTCAATAAAATAATTATTTTAAAACATTTCCAGAATTGAAACTTAGAGTGTGTTTGATATGGTTGATTTCCCATGGAAAATAGAAAAGGTTTTCCATTTTTCATTTTTTTTGGTGTTTGATAGCATTTTTTTTTTTTTTTTTTTTGCAATTGAAATTGCCACTTTCTCTCATATGGTGACAGTTTCTAGCTTTTACTTGAATTCTTTTTCCCACCATTTAGGTGGGAAAATGGTTTCCATTTTTTTTTTCAATGAAAACAAATTTCATAACTAGTTGTAAAAAAAAAAATCACTTTAATGGACAATTTTCATATAAAACAAAGTCAAATGAACACTAAACTTTGATGAAAAAATGATTTTTTTTGGAATTTTTTTTCCTTTTTTTTTTTTAAAAAAAAATTTAGTAATGGAAACAAAATTTATAACAATTGTGAAAAAAATTATCACTTTAATGGAAAATTTCTATGTAAAATAAAGTCAAACGAACACAAAATTTAAAAATTTTTCGGGTGGAAAATAATACCAATCAAACACACTAAATTAACAATCCCTGTAAAACAATTTTTAGACAATTACTTTCCCTGAAATTCATTTTCTTTCTATCAATTTTCCACCCTTACAATCAAACGGACCAATTTGAAAGATTTGAGGTCTAAATTGACGTGCACAACAGGGAAATTTCAAAAAGGGTGGCAGAGAAGAAACATTTCGTGTTTCGTGCAGCGTGATTGTGCAAGTTTCACAATGGAGATTATAACATAAATCAAATAAAAATTGAAGCATAATAATAATGAGTATATTAATAATTATCAGGAATTGTCAACCATAAGCATAAATCAAATAATATAAATATGATAATAGAGTTAGAAAAGTCGGCCTAAAAGAGGCGTGATAAACGTTTTCCAAAAGTCATGTGACCTTTCTTTCATGTGGGTATTTTCGACACTGAACGATTCCAAGATAAAACCCTTATAGCTCGCAGTCGATTCTCCTTCTATAAGCACGACCACAGAGAGAAAAAGAAAAGGCCCTTATCAATTGTCAAAATTATCAAAAAAGATATATATAAAATGACTAGAGAGTGTTTTTCAAATGTTTATTTTGTTGTGTGTAAAACAATGAGAAATCCACCCTTTTATAGTGGAAAAATACTCTCATAAAGAAAATTAATCAAATTAAATATATGTTACAAATAAAATAATGAGATTAAATTTTGTATTGAATTTGAAAATTAAAATTTTAATTTTCAATTTGAAAGTTTTAAAACTTATTTTTAACAACAATAACTTAGAACATCTTCAAGAGACTCTCTTTAACAGCTTGTCTGCTTTTGCTTCCATTTCTTGTAGAAAAGTTTCTTAAAGAAACTACTTTAATTGATATTTAAAAATTAATTCATAAAAACTTTCTTTCAAAAGACTTCTTAGAGGAAACTACGTGGAAACAACTTTATCTGTAAGTTCTTTTAATTAGAACAAGCACTTTAATAATGTTAACCAAATATGTCTGAAAGAAACTTTTTGAGTCTCGGAAATTTCTTTCGACTTCTCAAAAAGCCATGCAAAATATAAGATTTTTAGATAAAAATTAACATTGGAAAATTGTATTTGATAAAAAAGTAACTTAAAAGTAAATATGATTTTAGTTTGATGACAGCCAAACACGTTGCAAATTCCTTTTTCCTTGCTTGGAAATTATACACACACTACATATTTCTGCGAAGATGCTCTGGAATTTACAATCGAAAGAAAGCAACTTTAATTAGATAATATTTCCCAATCACACACACCACCACAAGAATAGAATCTCAAATATGAGATGATGCCTCTTTTGACCATTTTTTTGCATACTTGTTTATGCTTTTGTTTGTTTTGTTCGATGTGAAGTGGAAAGAATACATAAAGAATTATAATGGGGGATAAATCAAATCTTTGTTCATTTTCACCTCTCTTCTACTAGTAATTGGTGCACTTTTAAAAGTATGCGAGCGTAAAAGATGGACTTTTTGGAGTTCGACTCGTGAGTTTTTGTAGATATGATGTAGACGTCATTTTAAACTCAATCATGGGGTTAGGTGATTGAGTTAAGAATAGAGCGGTTAAGCAGTCGAACAGATGAATCGCTTTGATCAAAAGCCTAATTTAACAAAAGAAAAGGTTAAAGAAAATTATTTTCCATTATCGACTCGAGAACCAAGGTTGCAAGCAAGTTTCTAAAATTGCTAGCTTGTCCATTCCATTTTGAAACTTCATCTTTCAAAAATACAAAAAAGATTTACTTTTTTAAAAAAAATCAAATTTAGAAACTTTAAAGTAACTTTTATGAAATTGTTACTCGGTCCATCATATCAAATGGCAGCTTAGGCAGTTCAAAGCAAAGAAGTAAAGTTGACCCCACAACAGTATGACATTGGCCCCAAAAGTTCTTATTGGAGATTGAACTGGCCACTCTACATTCTTATCCCTTTTCTACTAATTTTTTTTTTCCTCCTTTTCTACTTTAACTTCTTTTTCTTTCATTTTGATCCTCGATTTCAAAGTCTATGTTTCGTTAGTACATTTTTGACACCTTCACGTATTTACCTTTTTTAACAACCGAATTTATCAAGATATCAAAAACGTATTGAATAAAAAGTTAAAGAGACAACAAATTCGGAACAATGGATTTCAAATCTCTCTCCATATCCCAAGATTCCTTGGATATTTAAATAACTACACGACAATTAGAATATTTAGATATCAATTAAAATAATTAAATATTTAAATTTAGGTAGTAGATATGATGGTGTTATCTTCTCGTTGGATTATGACCTCATGAGATAAGACAAATTCGGGGATAATTATTTTTTACTTGTACATATAGATAATAGTTGGGATAATTTAATATTAAGATGACATTCTCTTATCTAATTAAATATAAAAGAGGCAGTTTTTCAGTTACTGTTCACAAGCTGTGAGCCGAGTCAAGCCGATGGCTTTACGGCTCGGTTTGGCCTTTTTTTTTTTTGTATGTTTAATTCAGTATTTTAAGTTACAGATATTCATTTTAAGCAATTTAAAATTTGTTAGAAATGTTGAAGTGCGACCATGATAAATATATGATCAATAAATTTTAAATATCAAAAATTGAAGTGCGGCCATAATAAATATATGATCGATAAATTTTAAATATCAAAATAATTTTACACTAATTGTGAAATATAAAGTCATGATTATTTATGTTTCTTTTCAATCCCAATGTCATTCTAATGTCATTTTTTCGAACTTTATTTTCCTACAATTTTTTATTTAATTCGATATTTCACGATATGAATATCCATTTGGATAATTGGATCGATTTCAAAAATTTTAAAAAAACTTAAAATTTGATAATAATAAATAGATTGTCGATTAAGTTAAAAAACAAAATGGCTTTGCAATTTGGCTCGACTAAGACTTTTTTTTTCGTTTGATTAGTTTTTTTTTTTAATTTCTTTGGGTTTATTAGTTATTTTAACCTCTCTTTTTTTTCGATTAAGCTAAAATATAAAAATAGCTTTATGGTTCGGCTCGGTTAACCTCTTTTTTTTTTGTGATTAGTTTTGTTTATTGTTTACCAGCCAAATGGTCTGACGACTCGACTCGGCTAGGCTAGGCTAGGCTAAGCCCTTTTTATTTATTTATTTATTTTACGTTTAATTCAGTATAATTTACAGATATTTGTTTTAAGCCATTTAAAATTTGTTGGAAATGATGAAGTGCAACCATGATAAATATATGATCAATAAATTTTAAATATCAAAATTTGAAGTGCTGTCATGATAAATATATGATTGATAAATTTTAAATATCAAAATAATTTCACATTAATTGTGAAACGTAAAGTCGTGATTACTTATGTTTCTTTTCAATCACAACCTCATTCCAATGTCCTTTTTTCGAACTTTATTTTCTTACAATTTTTCGTTTGATTCGATATTTCAAGATATGAATATCCATTTGAATTGATTTCAAATTTTTTAAAAAAAACTTAAAATGTGATAATAATTAATATATTGTCGATTAAATTAAAATATAAAAATGACTTTAGGTGATTGAGTTAAGAATAGATCAGTTAAGCAGTCGAACATATGAATCGCTTTGATCAAAAGCCTAATTTAACAAAAGAAAAGGTTAAAGAGAATTATTTTCCGTTATCGACTCGAGAACCAAGGTTCCAAGCAAGTTTCAAAAATTTCTAGCTTGTCCATTTTGAAACTACACTTATTTCAAAAATACAAATAAGATTTCCTTTATTTTTACTTTTTAAAAAAAAAAATTTAATCAAATTTAGAAACTTTTAGGCCGTGTTTGATGGGGCGTGTTTTCGGGGGAAGTAGGAAAATATTTTCCACTTTCCACTTTTTTGGCTGTTTGATAGGCGAAATTTTCCATGGAAAATATTTTCCGGATTTTCCTCATACGTGTGCATTTTTCCGGTTTTTGGTGGGAAAATATTTTCCTGACTGGCTGGAAATTTTTTTATTTTTTTTTCAATGGAAACAAATGTCATAACCAATGGTAAAAAAAAATTTCACTTTAATGGACAATTTTCATGTAAAATAAAGTCAAACGAACACTAAACTTTGATTAAAAAAATGATTTTTTTGGAAACAATTTTTTTCCCTTTTTTTTTACTTTTTTGCAATGGAACCAAATTTTATGACCAATTGTGGAAAAAAATATCACTTCAATAGACAATTTTCATGTAAAATAAAGCCAAACGAATAGAAAATTTAAAAATTTTTCGGGTGGAAAATTATTCCAATGAAACACACTTGAAATCATTTTTCCTACAAAATATTTTTTAGACAAATTTTTTTCTTGTAAAATATTTTCTTTCCACCTATTTTTCACCCTTCCAATCAAACGCATTTATGAAATTGTTACTCTGTCCATCATATCAAATGGCAGCTTAGGCTGCTTAGGCAGTTCAAAGCAAAGAAGTTGTAAAGTTATTGCGAGTGACAGTGCACATAAACTGTGACCCCACAACAGTATGACAGTGGCCCAAAAGTTCTTATTGGAGATTGAACTGGCCACTCTACATTCTTATCCCTTTTCTACTAAATTTTTTCTTGTTTTTCTCGCTTTCTAACTTCTTTTTCTTTCGTTTCGATCCTCGAGTTCAAATTCACGATTTCAAAGTCTATGTTTCGTTAATACATTTTTGACACCTTCACGTATTTACCTTCTTTAACAACCGAATTTATCCAGATATCAAAAACGTATTGAATAAAATGTTAAAGAGACAACAAATTCGGAACAATGGATTTCAAATCTCTCCCCATATCCTAAGATTCCTTGGATATTTAAATAACAACACGACAATTAGAATATTTAGATAACAATTAAAATAATTAAAGATTCAAATTTAGGTAATAGATATGATGGTGTTATCTTCTCGTTGGATTATGACCTCATGAGATAAGACAAATTCGGGGATAATTATTTTTTACTTGTATATATAGATAATTGTTGGGATAATTTAATATTATGATGACATTCTCTTATTTAAAATAAAGAGTATCTTAGTGGAGAAATTAGAATGAATAATTTCTGAAATGTCATATTATGTTAATGAATAGTTATTAAGAAGAGTTTAGATATGTAGAAGGTTATTAAAAAAAAAGAATTTTGATTGATTGATTTCACTCCCAACAAATGAGGATCCGTCAGCGATTTTGGTTACCGGTATGAGGTCATAGTCACTGACAAATATACGTAAAATTCTTTTTTTTTCAAACTTATTTTCAATGACACATTCTCTCAATAAATAATTTTACACATTAATTCATAAATTTTTCCTACTTTTTATTATACATTCTTTAAACAAAAATTAATTTTTGTAAAATCTATTCTTAACAAATTTTCAGCAAACTTGCTCTTAGTTCATGTCAATTCATGCCTCGTGTACCTAGAGGACATGCATTTGTTCTTCTTGCCTCGTCATGTTTGAGCTCTATTTTTTAAACACTCATTTTTTTCAAATTTATTTTCAATCACACATTCTCCAATAAAATAATTTTACATGCAAATTTAAGTTTTTTTCGCATATTTTTAATCACACTCTCTCCAAAAAAATCACTATTATAAATTCATTTTTGTTTAAAATGGAGCCCAAACAAACTCTACGAGAAAAATATGTTTTTGTTGGTGTGACATCTTGTAATTTCAAAGGAGACAAAACTGAAAAATTACATTTTACTTGAGAATATTGTTACGCCTTGCTCCACAAGATCCCAAATATCCTACGTGGCAAGCAAGTGTAGGGCCCCCACACCATATTGATAAGTGCATTTTTGCACACTTATTTAATACTTAAATATACTTATTATTGATAAAAATGAGCGAATTTCTTTTCACAATTATGTAATATTTGCTTTTGTAGGCCAAAAATCACCCAAGAAAAAAGAACAAGGCAAAATGAGAAAAAATGGACTAAAAGTGTACAAGATTGTGAAGTTGGGGACCAAGTTGCACAAGTGCCGAAAGTTTGAGGACATTGGGATGCAATTTATGGAGGGCAATATTGAAATGAAATCCAAATGTGAGGACCAAAATGTACAACATAAAAGTTGAGGGACAAACTATACAATTTATCCTGAGGACCTCAGGTGCAATTTTTGATTTCACCAAGAGTGCGCATCCGCACACTTTAAGTGCACACCTGCGCACTTGGCTTCTGGAATTGTGTGCAGTTACGCACTTTTAGTGCGCACCTGCGCGTTACAAATTCCAGAAAAACTAGATATTTTGAGGGCATTTTGGGCTTTTGTTTGTGCTTGATTTTGGGAGTATTTAAACACCAAAACTCATAACGCAAACCCTAGAAAGAGTTTTTTAGAGTTTTCTCTCTTGTGGGTTTTCCTTCTTCTTTCTTTTTTCTTTCATTTTTCTCTTCCTTTTTCTTTTGTTTTACTTGATATTTTGGAGCAATCAAGAACATGAAAAGGGAAACACATCAAAGTGATGAAAAAGGATTTGGGAAAATCAAGCAAAATTTCAAATAAGGTTTTATCTATATCTTTGATTTTTCTCAATTTTTCTTCCATATTTGTAATGTATTGGATATATATTTTCTTTGTTATCATATATATAAAATGAGCTAATTGATTGCGTTGAGATTTGTGGAATTAGTTTGACCTAGCCTTGATTAATTTCTATATTTGCTCTTTGATTTTAAGTTGCTTATTTTCATATGTTTTTACTATTGTTTTCCATACATTTTCATTTATATGGCCAATAGATGATTGTATTTAGTGACTTGTACATCATTCGAGAGAAGATTGTGCATTTTAGACCAAATAGTAGAAACCCTAGGTTTGTGTAATGGATAGAGATATACCATTAGTCCTAGGTGACCCAATGAACTATTTTCACAATGATTGAATGCGATTGTTTGGTTGTAATCGACATAGAGATATAGTAGGTTAAACCAATCAATTATGGTTAATTTCACTCGAGAGAGGTAATTAACTAAAATTGGAAGATCGGGTCTAACATCGGAATTAAATAATTCGTTAATTGACTTATAGTGAAATTAATTAGACGATGGTTAAACGAAACCACGAATCCCAACCACGTTCTTTCTCCGAAATTTCCAAGTATTTGTGTTTTTCTTATTTTGTAGATTTTTAGTTTATTTACCGCATTCGAAATCTCATGTTTAATTGGGTGTGTTTCATTTGATTGTTAGAATTAAATTGATTAAAGTCGTGTAATCTAAAGTAACATTCCTCGAGGGATCGACAATTCGGACTCAAAAAGTCCACTTTATTACTTGTACGCGACCCGTGCACTTGCGGTATATTTTCAAGCGAACATATAATACAAGGTTGATCGGCCGAACTCCTTTTGGTGGTCGAGCCAATATATTTACCGATCCCATTGAATTGTACTGACTCAAAAAAACCGAATCGCGAATAGAGGCGAGGCCACAAATGAAGCTCAGCACAAGATCTTCCAAGTAGCCTTTTGATATGTGATTGATGTGATAATTTACTGTCACCCAACCCATCAAGTCAAGTCCAAAGCCGCAAGGTATGCATTATGGATGCTAAAGCGGTATTAGCATTTAAGGCTTATAAGTGATTGATTGATGTCCAAGATAAGAGGCATTAACCGAATAGATGAGGCCTTGTGTCTCTTCATCCAACGACTCTCATTCACATTTTTTTACTACAAAAGTTAACACTTAGTACCATTTAAAGGTAACGCAAATTTAGAATCTCAAACTATAATTTTGTCATATCACTGTTCCATCTGTTATTCCCCTAAGTCGACCCCCTTTTTACATTGGAGGCTCACGTTTAAAGCTCTCCCACACTTATATTTTTTCTTTCCGAATTGATTTGACCGTCGGAGTGGCGCGGCCAACTCCACCCCCACAGGAGGAGGCCACGCGTGGCAAGGATTGTCCGAGTGTGCAAGAACAAGGCTTGCGTGGACGTGAGAGGCATTGAGATCTATTGGCCACGTAGGAGGTAAATTGTGGGCGTGGAGAAAGGTCCTAGTTCTTAAAGAAAGATCGGTTGAGGGCGTTAAAGAGGCATCTCTAGAAGTTTCTTTTAACATAAAAGCTATTTTTACACTATGAGTTCTAGTCATTATGGCTCTCAAGGTAGATATTGACGGCAGGAGGCTTCTGAAGAAGGGGTCATTCAGACAAATGTCAATACCCGTCGACCCCACCTCCAATGCCAACAAGGTGGCACTACCGCACGCCCAGCAAATGAGGTGGGGAAGATGGCTGCAAACATGAGAAACATAGCTCAGCAAAACGCCACTATGCAACAATTACTCATGCAAATGCAAGGGCAAACATAGTACCAAATGCCCCGACAAGAGGTTTTTCACCAGGAAGAGGAGGAAAATGACACGAGGGCTTACTCTCAGAGACATAGGAGGGAACCTAGCCCAATCGAAACGTGGAGATGGACATGCCTATAAAGTATACCTTTAGTAGACCAGGTGATAACTTACCACAAAGGGCAGAAAACTTCCCTCTAGAAAATGCCCAAGAACGGGAACCTCAGACGTCCTCCAGCGTCTTCGATAGAATGGACCATCAGCACCTAGGAATAGGCCCCAATAGTCATCTCCCATGCAGAGACAGCAAGAACATGGGGCAAGGCCATGAACCTTAGGGGGCCTTTTCGCCTAGGAATAGACGAGAAAGAATGGACGTTGCAAACTTGTGGAATCGACTTGGAACTTTGCAACCACCTCCCTACTAAGCTAAAGAGGAGGATTTAGATGGTCCATGCAGATCTTTTAAATTGAATGACGATGACAAAAGTCTCCCATTTTCGCAAGAGCTGTGGAATACCCATATTTCTAGCCACTTTGTGCCACAAAAAAATTCCCAAATATGAAGGAAAGGGTGATTCGATGAAGCACCTTAACAATTATAAGACCCACACGTCTCTTAGGAAAGCCTTGCGCAGCATTGAAATGTATAGCTTTCCACTTCACATTGACTAGGCTGCTGAAATTTGGTATAGCCGCGTATAGGTTGGGAGTATTAGAGGTGACCAGATCTCAATAAAGCCTTCTTGAATCATTATTTGTCAAGGAAAGAAAGACCAAGATCCAAAGGTTGTAGGATATGGGGACAACAAGCGGACGAAACTTTGAAGAGCTACCTGACCCGATTTACAAATGAAATGACTTATTGTGAGCAGGTCATTGATAGGGAAGCCCTTCTAGCATCAAGGAGAGGCATCAATATGAACATCATCTTCTGGAGAGGTGTGAAATAAAAATCCCACCTCTTACGATGCCTTGGTAAAAATGATGAAAAATAATATTGTCAATGAAGAATTGATTGACCATTGGAACCAAACCTCAATGGGACTTCCACTGCCTCAGAGGTAAAGGCAATGCCCTATTTCTCACTTGGTAAACCAACAATAGACACAAACAAGCACACGATCGCCCACACTTCAAGCGAAGCATTTATTGTATGAATCAGAGGCGGACCTGGGGGTGGCCTACCCCAAAAAAAAAAAAATTTTTTAGAATTTTTTTTTTAATATGAAAGGAAAAGGAATCAACATTCATTTCAAATCAATGTTTTCTCTCACCTGAGTCGCCTCTTCTCATTTTCTCTCTTCTTCTTCATGGTAAAATTAAGGTTGTATATTGTTAAATGGATTTGAAAATGGTTGTGATAATACTGAATAACTGAACAAGAATAGTTCAAAATTTCAAATCTCATTTATCTTTATTTAAATGATTTATAGTTACTCTCAAAGAGTGGAAACTGCATTGTCAAATGAAAACAGTGAAAAGTCTGTCTCCACTCTATAGCCATTTCAAGTTCAATCGCGACAAAGAATTTTAAAATCTGACCCAAGAAAAAAGCTAGTAGACAAGGCTTTCGTGAGCTATAGTGCTGAAACCAGTACTAAACGAAATAATTAGTGTAAAATGATCTTATACTTGATTTGATAAATAAATAGGAATAGAAGAATTTTTAGTTGAATTTAGTTACGTTTGTAATGCATGAGATTCACGAGTAAAATTCTCAGTTGAAGTGATATTTTTAAGGAAATTTCGAGAGCTTTTTAGCCCATGAGAATCTGGTTCGACTGAATGTAATCAGAAGAAAGAGTTGTGCAATATGATTGAACTTGAATGAGCAAGGAATGTTTCTCGGGTATTTGATGCATCGAAAATAAGTCTTGCTCTTACCATTTTCTTATCCCTTGTTGATTTACTCGTTGCATCTGTTATATAAGTTTCAAATTTTAAGAAATGTACATATAAATCTGTGACTTGGATTCTATCAAAGTTTGTGTAGCTCTTGATGACCAAGATTGTATACTCAATTTCTTTGTTGATTTGAATTACGAAACTACATTAAATTTTTCTTTATTTCTCACTTTAATTATGGAACGTTATCAAAATATGAGAACACGTAGAGAACAATTGTAATAAAATATCTCTTACTTTAATTTTTTCGTCACTTTTTGAAAGTTTGATTGTACCCCCCCCCTCCCCCCAACATAAAGAGTCTGCGTCCGCCCCTGGTATGAATGTTTAGTTGAAAATAAGTACGGAGAAAAAAGAGTTTGAAAATGATAATTAATGTCAAACGGGGGCTAAATGAAACATTGCAATAGTTGTGTTATTTTCACGGAGAGTTAAATGCTTGTTTGGTTAAGTTGTGAATTTCAAAAAAATATATGGTTAAAATGTAGATAAATTGTGAAAGATATTAAAAAAGCGTGATTAAAATGACATTTAACGAGCTTATAAGCACTTAAAAGATTTACCGTAGGTCATAATGAGTGTGAACTTGTTGAACATAATGTCAGTAAGTTAGAAATCAAACATTTAATGAATAAATTAAAGGAAAAAGTAATGAAAGTTTCTTATGCTTGACAGATAGGCTCAATGCCATTAGCTGTCCATTTCTCTATTTTATAATCGACTATCCACTTTTCTTAAAAGAATAATACTACCTAGCACTACTCGTGCTATAACATCAATTTAGGTGACTTACATCCCGCGATTTACTTCCTCCACAATACTCTAGGGACGGGGCGGTGGGAAGCCCTCAAAGTTGGGGTTCAACCTTTTATTTTTTCAATTTAAGTGACGCTAAGTGATGTATTCAATTAAATATATAATTAAGTGATTAATTTAATTATATCTTTCATTTAACGCTACGTAATTATCACTAAATCAGTGTTTTAACAGTAGTATTACTAAATAACATTACTCTTCTTAAACTAACAAATGATACTCTTCTAATGGCCCAACCATCAAAATATAACTTTCGTGCATTTTATATTAAATTGTACAACTTCTTGCACAAGGCAGCTATAGTGTTTCAACTATAATTGTGATCTAAAGATTTTACATTTTAAACTATATAATGAAGAGAGGAAAAAGCGGATGTTGGATCGAAGAAATTATGTCCAAAGACTTGTATTGAAACGACGAAATCGATTTTCATATTCAGTTAACTGTACTATAGTTAATATGTTGAACTCGACTATACTAAACAAGAGAATAAATAAATAATTTTTATATAATTCTCTTGGTTATGACTTATATGTCTACTTCGACATCAAACTAACACAAACTTCTGATGGGACGACAAGTAAAATGCTTGTATGAAAATGATTTTATAGTAGGTATATAATAAGAAAGAAACTAATGTTTTAAATTTGTTAATGTGATGCAAAATATAGGGATGACAATGAAATTAGTCAGGACGGAGCATTCCATGTCACCACTTTTTTGAGGATTTTTTGGGAGGTGGCAGCAAGAACGAGATTATATCAGAATTAAAATATGAATCATGTTACATATATAACATTGATTGATAGCATTGGTTGACAACATCTTATTTAACATTATCATATCCATCAATTTTGACAACACATGCTGGGATTTTGACAACAAATGATTGTCAATCATTATTTTCAACAAATGTTGTACATTTAACTTTATTCTTAAAACATCCCCATTTCCCTCGTTTACTTATTTATTTGTTTTTTATATTTTAAAACACGACTTTAAAATATAGAAAATTAAAATGAAAAGAACTTCCGGATGATCATTTGGCCCAGATCGAAGCCTGGTAACCGTTCAATGTGGACCATTAAATACCCAAAGGCCCATTTCAAGCGTAAAAGCCCAATCTTCAAACCCTAGCTCCATTGCAAATCTATAATAAAGTTTGCCAAAAATATCCTGATCTGCATCTAGGGTTTGCGCTTCACTGAGTACGTACTTCATTTACAAGTCCTCAGATCTTTCTCTCTCCTTTCTCTTTCTCTGCGTGTAAACCCAAAATGGCGACTCAGATGAGCAAGAAGCGAAAGGTGCCCCTCCGATCCCATCTATGTGTACAACATTTATGTATGGATGAGCGTTTATAGTTGTGATTGATTGATTTTTTGAATTTGGCAATGCAGTTTGTAGCTGATGGAGTGTTCTTTGCGGAGTTGAATGAGGTGTTGACACGTGAGCTGGCGGAGGATGGATACTCCGGTGTGGAAGTTAGGGTCACTCCTATGAGGACTGAAATCATCATACGGGCAACTCGCACTCAGAATGTTCTCGGTGATTCCCCCATTTCCACTTTTTGATGTTGTTGCTAACATTTGATGTTCTGTTTTAGCTTATTCAATTCGCCATTTTTTTCATGGTAAGATATGTAATTTTTGTTCAGTTTTAGATTTTTTATTAAATTATTTGTTTTATTTACCATAGGTGAGAAAGGTAGGAGGATTCGGGAGTTGACATCAGTGGTACAAAAGAGGTTCAAATTTCCAGAGAACAGTGTGGAGTTGTATGCTGAGAAAGTTAACAACAGAGGGCTTTGTGCCATTGCTCAGGCCGAGTCCCTCCGATACAAGCTTCTTGGGGGCCTGGCTGTCAGGAGGTAACCAATCAATGCCTTCCTTTATTATTTCTTGGTAGTGAATGTAATCAGGACATAAAAATAACTAATGGACATATTATAGGGGAAATTCTTGTATTTATAATGATCTTCACGTTGTGAAATTCATTTACATGATGTCGTGCGGATGCAACAATTTGAAGCTTATCTCATCTTCTTTTGGCGAGCTTGACTATCGAAATTAAATTGTTTTGCTGATTATGCTATTTTTGCTTTGCCTGGAAAATTAACTTGTTTCTAGATTTCATTAGCTTTTTATGGGATGATATTATAGTTATTGGCACGGCATCAACAAACCAAATTGATGCTTCTATACCAATTTTGTGTCAGATGTTGGCTAGAAAAGTCTTCCTTATGACATCACATCTTCATGAAATATGTTTGTGGTCATGCAGTTACGTTGGGAGGACATATGCAAAAGATTTATGTAAATGTATTATTAGAACTCTTTTAGTTCTCTAAACTCCAAAGATGCAAGTTTTATTTTCTTTTATGACACTCAAAATGTTAAGGAGTTGTTCTTTGATCATTTTGTTCATACGAATACACTATGTTAGTTGATTAACCTGTCATCTATAAAGCAAATAGGTTACTTCTGTGCCATGTTTGTGTCGGAAGATGACTATATCAAATCAGCTTCTCCAAGAGACTTTAATATGATTTGTGTATTATTTACATGTCATTCCTTGGAGTTGCTAAACTCTTGAAATTCAATCACCAAATGCATGCGAGTCTTTTTCCAACTTCCTTTCCATATTAAAGTAACTCTGGCCCAGACACTTATCTTTCTTGGTGTTATCTGGGTTATGTAGTTTTTGGTATTTGTTGCAGCTATCATACCTTATCCCTTGGGTTCATCTCCAACTAAAGTTAGTAGGAACACTACATACCATTCAATTGCAACTTGTACATTTGCTCCAAAATCAGTTTCACAATTTAAATATAGAGCGTGTCTAGAACTTACTCCATCTTTAAATTTTGAGGGAACTATGTTGAAATGAAGAAAATAAATTACGAAGATTTACCTCGTTCATGAAGATTCAAGCACTCTTTTTACTTGGAAACCTCCATTAACTTCAGTTTCTCATATTATATTGGCTTTCCTCAGGGCCTGCTATGGTGTTTTGAGATATATTATCGAGAATGGAGCTAAGGGTTGCGAGGTATGCTCCTCGAAAATGGTTCTTGATTTTGATTCATTAGGTTGAGTCTAAACACTAATGTAATTGCTTATTCTCTATTTAAAATAGGTCATTGTAAGTGGAAAGCTGAGGGCTCAGCGCGCCAAATCAATGAAGTTCAAAGATGGCTATATGATATCTTCTGGTCAGCCAGTGAAAGAGTACATTGACTCTGCTGTCAGACATGTTCTCCTTAGACAGGTTTGTTTCACTATCTTGCTTTTTTGTTTACATAGAATCAGCGTTATTCAGAATTCTGTTCCACACATTCTTTATTCAGGGAGTACTTGGAATTAAAGTGAAGATCATGCTTGACTGGGACCCCAAGGGAAAGCAGGGTCCAATGACTCCTCTTCCAGATCAAGTCACAATTCATCCTCCAAAGGAAGAAGAATACATTAGGCCAGCTACGGCACCGGCGGCAACTGAAATTGAAGTGGCAGCAGGAGGAATGTAGATCATCTGTTTGAAATGTTCTTTTAGATCAATTTATCTTAACATATCTGGATTCTTTTGGCTGATCTTTTTTAGAGATGAGTTCTGTAGAAACATGCGCTCGGGAACTTTAACAAGTTTTGTTCAGCGTTTACAATGGATTTTAATTAAACTCACTACTGTGAAGTACATTTGTTGTTTTTGTGTTATTAACTACTTGAACAATTTTATGTATTTTGTACTTTTATCTAAAATTCAAGCCCAAGCTCTAGTATCCAAACAGAAAACGCAAATTTACTTCATAGCTACACTACTGGAGGAATCCATGATGTGGACTAATAGGGATTATATCAGGCAGGGATAAGTTGAAATGTTGTAGTAGTATTTTATCGAAGTGTGATGATTTAGATTATGGTTTCTAAGATTTAAATTTCATTTAATATTTACCATAACTTCGATCTTAAGACTCATTCTTGAATGGAAAATGATATAGTTGTACGAAATATAGAATTATTGGAGCCAATATCTTTACTCGATCAGTTAAAAGCAAGATCGTAAAGTAAATTTTATTGAACTAACAAGACACATGTTTTGATTGCTCGTGTCAAGTCTGGTACAATCTCAATTTTGGGCATATAATCATGAGTAATGTTATTAATCCCTAATGGGATTACAAACACATTTTAGGTGGCGTTAATGTGGCATTAAATGATAAGTGAAATTAAGCCATCTAGAATGTATTTGTAATCCTAGTGGGGATGAGTAACATTATTCTATGATCATGCTATTGAGTCCTCGTGATTTTGGGATTCATTGATATTACACAATCCATTAATTTTTCTATTGGTACCATGTCAAGTGAACTTAAAAAGATATTTCAATTCATATTTGGTATAGTTAAAAAATCAAGTTTTTAGTAAATTATGATAAAAATTGAGTTTATTTGTGCCATATTTTTTGTGTAGAATATATTTTGGAATAATAGATTGATTGAAAATGTATATTTAAAAAATAAGGACAAGTTTTGAGTTTGCGCGTAACATTATTTTATTGAAAAATATGTGATTGAAAAAAGAAAAAAAGAAAAAATGTATTTTGTAAAAAATGAGGATCAAACAAGAGCTTATGTGATTTATGAATTCGATGAAATTTGTTAGTTAAAATTAATTGTTAATTTTGACTTAAATTTTTATTAAAATTTTTATTTACACAAAACAGGAGCTTGTGTTTGAACCACATTATTTTGGAAGAATGTATTATGTAATAGTAGATTGATAGAGAATGTGTGGTTGAAAGAGAAGGAAAAATTATTTTTATGATGAAAAATATTATTTTATTGAAAAATGTGTGGTTGAAAATGAGTAGAAGAATGAAAATGAAAATTTTAATGTGTACCAAACATGGGCTTAATATAATTTCTTTTTATTTAAAACAATAAAATCACATAGAAAAAAAGTCTCACATACTTTGAGGAGCACTATGTAATTTGACTCTTTAGTAGTGGTTCCCCATCCCTCTTATCACTTCCAATTTCATTTCCCTTCCATTTTCCACATATTAAACTCACCGATGATCAACTAATTTTATATTTAGTGTTATTATGATCATCTAATTTGATTTTACTTCATCATGATCATTCAATTACATATAACGTTCCAACATGGCTACATAATTTCATGTAACATTTTACCATAGCCATCCGATTTCTTTTCACCATTTTTACTAATTTTAAAAATAGGTAAAACGGTAACTTTATATTACATATATAAAATAAATTTAAAAAATAAAAAATATTTTTTTAATTTTAAAAATGCATATTTTAAAATAAATTTTTATTTTATTTAATTTTTTAAAAGAACCTTTTTTAAAATAATTTTTTATTCTATTATATTTTTCTAAGTAACTTTAAAAAAATAATAATAATAAGTTTTCATTTTATTTTAAAAAGGTTTTTTTTTTAAAAAAATATGTTTTTATTTTATTTTATTTTTCTAAGTAACCTTTTTTTTTTCCCTAAAAAAATAGTTTTATCTTATTTTTTTTAAAAATAAATTTCAAATTTAAATTTTTTTAAAAAAAAATCTATTATATATATATATGATACAAAGTTACCGTTTTACTTCTTTTAAAATTAATGAAAATGGTAAAAAGAAGTTTTGTGATCATGGTGAAATGTTATATAAAATTGGATGGACATTTTGAAACATTATATGAAATTGAATGACTATGGTGAAATAAAATTAAATTGGGTGGTCATAATGACACTAAATATAAATTAGTGGTCGAAAAAAATCAAGAAATTGGATGACCATAGTGAAATAAAATTAAATTGGATGGTAGAAAAATTAGATTTTTATTAGAATGTGATAAAAAGTTTTGAAATGTGTGGTCGAAAAGATGTGAGATCCATAAAAAATATGATTAATATTAATTGTTTGATTTAGTTTAAAAATCTGATTTTAATCCGAAAGAAACAGCTCCTAAATATAAAATTACATTGTCCAGACAAAATCAAATTGGATGACGACGGTCACGAAGCATACAGGGTTTTGGTGGATTTAAGCCCCTGTTTGATCCACATTATTTTTTTATTCTCATTCTTCTACTCATTTTCAACTACACATCCTTCAATGAAATAATATTTTATATCACATCAATATCTTTTCCTTCTTTTTCAACCACATATTCAACATCACATCACTTCAAAAAAATACATTCTCTCATTTTAATGTGCACCAAACGGGCTCGTATTTAACCCTTTTTCCACGCTCGACGGTTTCCGTTTTGCCTTCCTGCATGATAATCGAATTAACTGACTCCAACGGAATGCCTTTAAATCTAACTGCAAACGCGATATGGGCGATTAATGGAGGCGACATGAACTCGAAGCCGCTGGTGCAGGTGGTGGACCGTGGACATCAAGCTCATGGGCTTCATGTTGGAAAATGTTGTTCAAAGATTAATAAAATAAATAGAATGAAGGAAAAAACGAAAAAAGGGAAAAATGAAAAAAATAATAATTTGGCCCATGCGGTCGCATGGGCCATTGGGCCATGCAACCGCATGGACCTATGCAGGGACAAAATGTCCCTGCATGTGCTGACCCATGCGATCACATGGAGTTAGCCCATGCGTTCGCATGGGGTTATTTTCCGGCCGTTAGAGTCGGTTTTTGTCCGTTTGGGATTCAAATTTGGTGACTTTGGAGAGTTTTTTGCACCACTTCGTATGGCTTTGTTTTTAGGCTATAAATAAGTGGTTTGTGTTCAACTAAAAAATAAGAGAAAACTTATAAAAGTCTATTGCCACAATTTGAGAGAATTTTCATTCCAAATTACAATTTTTCTTGTTCATATTCTAAGTTCTTGAGTTTTGGAGGATTAAACTTAGGCCCTGTTTGAGAATGATTAAATTTTATTACAGTAAATCAATTTTCATTTTCAACCACACATTCTTCAATAAAATAATATTTTCTATCACATCAATAATTTTTTCTTCTTTTTCAACCACACATTTCCCATCATATCACTATTCAAAATCAATTCTTTCCCCAAAAATATCTCCCAAACAAGCTCTTAATTGCTTGAGTTTTAATCCTTACAAGGCTTGTTTAAATCCTGCAAACCATTTGCCATCATCCCTTAAAGCATTCTTAATCCACAATGGGGCAAATATCGTTTGAGGACAACGGTATCGTAATCAAGTTTTTGATGGAATTCTTCAAGTTTAATTTTCTTGTCTTCAATTTCGTGATTGGTTGCTGCTACATTGGTTTGTTTATTCTTCGATTCTCGGTGTATTCTCCATTGTTTTTCAACAATCTCAAACGATATTTTATAAATGGAGAACGAAAGCACGATGGCTACATCAAGTTGATGAATCAAGACCTTGTACGATTGGATCGCTCCGATGGAACGAATTTCACAAGGTGGCAAGACAAACTGAAATTTCTACTTACAACCTTGAAGATCTTCTACATACTTGATCCGGAATTGGCACCATTATCGGAACCTACAAACGGAGAAACTGATGCGGTAAGGGCTGAAAGACAAAAACGCCAAGAAGATGAACTTATATGCCGTGTTCACATTCTAAATGCTTTATCGGACTGGCTATATGATCTCTACACCAACACTTCATTGGCAAATGAAATCTGGAATGCTTTGGAGAACAAATACAAAGCCGAAGAAGAGGGAACAAATAAATTTCTAATTTCAAGGTATTTTGATTTCAAGTTTCCTGAAAATATTCTCATACTTCCCCAAATTCATGAATTACAAGTACTTGTGAATAAGTTGAAGGCGGTAAAGATTGAAATTCTGGAAACTTTCAAAGTAAACTTCCCGGAACTTGGAAAGGATATCGGAAGAAAATCATGCATAGTTCCGAAGATTACTCTTTGGAACAATTGCAAAAACATCTTCGAATTGAAGAGGAATCAAGGGCAAGAGATAAGAGTGATAACTCTTATGAAGGCACATCTAAAGCCAATGCCGTGGAGAAATCTGAGCCGTCTACTAAAACCAACAAGAGAAAACCTACAAGGAACTTCAACAATTCCAAGAAGAAGACCAAAGGTTGTTGTTTTGTTTGTGGAAATCTGGACATTATGCAAAGGAATGTCGATACCGGAAAAAGAACAACACCGAAGGAAAAGTGAACTCCATCAAAGAAGACAATATTGTGGCTACCGTTAGTGAAATCAATGCTATCAAGGGAAAGGTTCCCGGGTAGTGGTATGATACATGTGCAACTATACATGTATCATATGATAAGTCATTATTCAAGACTTATTTCGAAATTGATGGAGAACAAGAGATTCAAATGGGTAATGAGGTCAGATCCAAGGTGTATGGAAAAGGAAACATGGATATCACTTTCACTTCCGGCAAGACGGTCACCTGAACAAATCTACTACATGTTCCTGATACGAATAGGAACTTAGTTAGTGGAGATCTCTTAGGAAAATCGGGCATAAAATGTGTTTATGAATCCGATAAATTTGTACTATCCCTAAATGGGAAATTTGTTGGTAAAGGCTATTATAGTGAAGGAATGGTTAAACTTTGTACTATTGACAAATTTTTAAATAATAAAGTTGACTTTGCTTATATTGTTTTTGATTCATTTTCATTATGGCATGCTAAATTAGGTCACATAAGTAAAAGTACTATGAAACGTTTGTTAAAATGTGACATGATTTCATATAATGAAAATGATGCTTATAAATGTAAGACATGTATTGAATCTAAAATGATTAAGAAGCCATATCAAAGTGTTAATAGGACTTCTAATATTTTAGAATTAATTCATATCGATATATGTGAATTAAATGGAATGTTGACTAGAGGTGGTAATAGATATTTTATTACTTTTATTAATGACTACTCTAGGTATACATATGTTTATTTAATCAAGCATAAACATGAGGCTTTTGATATGTTTAAGACCTATAAAAATGAAGTAGAAAATCATCTAAGTAAGAAAATAAAAATTCTACGAAGTGATAGAGGAGGTGAATATTTTTTTTAGTGATTTTAACTCATTTTGTGAACAACGTGGAATAGTTCATCAATGTTCTGCACCTAGGACACCCGAACAAAATTGTTTGGCTGAAAGGAAAAATAGAACTTTAGTTGATATGATTAATGCTATGTTGATGTATGCTAAGTTGCCATTTAATTTATGGGGTGAAGCATTATTGAGTGCATGTAAGATTTTGAATAGAATTCTTTCTAAGAACACTAAGGTTTCTCCTTACGAATTGTGGAAATGAAGAAAACCAAACACTGATTATTTCAAAGTGTGGGGGTGTCTTACTTATTGTAAGAACACAAATCCTAACCGGACCAAATTGGGTCCAAGAAGCATAAAATGTGCTTTTGTAGGATATGCTAACAATAGCAAATCTTCCAGGTTATTGAACTTAGAAACCAATATGATTATCGAATCAAATGATGTGGTGTTCTTTGAGAATTCATTATCTTCGGATAACGAATTGAGGGAAATTCATAATGATATCCCTAGCTCAAGTGGAACACAAGATGAAACATCTTTTAAAGATGTTAATGAATCTAGTGAACCACGAAGAAGCAAAAGAACTCGAATAGCGATGTCCTTGGGATCGGATGAGATTGACTCTCAACTTATTTACTTTTATTTGGTAGAGGGAAATAGTGTGAATGTTGTAAGAACAATTCCTTTTGTTCTACAAGTGGAAACTGATCCTAAAACTTATAAAGAAGCTACGACTTCACGTGATAACATCTTTTGGAAAGATGCCGTTAAGGACGAAATGGATTCGATAATGTCAAATAATACATGGGAACTTGTCGATTTGCCATCCGGATCTAAACCTATAGGTTGCAAATGGGTGTTTAGGAGAAAGTATAATACTGATAGTTCTCTTAATACCTTTAAGGCTAGATTAGTAGCCAAAGGTTATCGACAAAAGGAAGGAATCGATTATTTTGACACATATGCACCGGTAGCTAGAATAACATCTATTAGGATATTATTTGCTCTAGCTTCGATATATGATTTGCATGTTCATCAAATGGATGTCAACACGGTATTCTTGAATGGGGATCTCGATGAGGAGGTCTATATGGAACAACTCGAAGGATTTGTTTTACCTGGAAATGAACAAAAGGTGTGCAAGTTAGTCAAATCGTTGTACGGTTTGAAGCAAGCACCTAAGAAATGGAATGAGAAGTTTGACTTAGCGATAATATCTTTTGGCTTTAAAAATAATAGTGTAGATAAATGTTTATATTGTAAAGTATGTGAAAATTATGTGATATTTATTTGTCTATATGTTGATGACATGTTGATTATGTGTAATCACATGGATGAGATAAAAGAGACGAAGAGGTTTCTATCTTCCATTTTTAAGATGAAGAATCTTGGAAAAGTGGATACTATTTTAGGTATCAAGGTTACCAAAAATAGTGGGGGTTTTTATTTAAGTCAATTACACTATATAGAGAGTGTGATAAATAAGTTCAAACATTTGAACATAAAAGATTGTAGTATCCCACTTGATTCAAGTTCAAAGCTTATGAAAAATGATGAAAGAGAAATTGCTCAACTGGAATATGCAAGTGCCATTAGTAGTCTCATGTTCAATGTACGAGACCGGATATAGCATTTGCAATTAGTAAACTTAGTAGGTTTACTAGTAATTCGAGCAATGACCATTGAAAGGCCATTGGAAGAGTTCTTGGATATTTGAAGAAAACCAAGAATTTAGGTCTACAATATACTAAATTTCCGGCTGTATTGAAAGGATTTACCGATGCTAGTTGGATATCTAGTACGTGTGAAAGTAAATCCACTTCAGGTTGGGTCTTTACTCTTGCTGGTGGGGCTGTTTCTTGGAAATCAAAGAAACGGACATGTATAACACACTCAACTATGGAATTTGAATTCGTTGCACTATCGGAAACTGGGAAAGAGGTTGAGTGGCTTAAGGAACTCTTATACGAGATACCTTTGGGACCGAAGATAATATCTTCTATACCTATCATGTGTGATAGTCAAGCTACGCTAGCAAAAGCATATGATGAAGTGTATAATGGAAAGTCTAGACATATGAGTCTAAGACACGATTACATAAGAAAATTAATCAAGAGTGGAATAATTTCCCTAAATTATGTAAAATCAATTGAGAACTTAGCGGATCCTCTAACTAAACCTCTAAATAGAGATTTAGTAAATTCTACTATGAATAGGATGAGGTTGAAACTCTTGAATTAAAAGGTCCACCAATGATGGCAAACCTACCCGTCATTACTCAAAAAGTGATCCATGAGTTCAAAGGGTAATAACAAGTCATTCGACATGTGGATAGTTTTAGCATTATTAATATCCGCAATAACCCTATCTTAGTTATAATGCTGGTTGTTACTGAAGTGATGGATGAGTATTAAACTTTTAATGAAATTCAGTATTAAGAACAAGTATCTTAAAAGTAACAAAGATACTGGAAGAACTTCACCTATAAACTTCGAGGTGGTGCCGCCTCAATAGAGAGTTAGAGTTTCTCTCTTAAAAGTTTATTGAAAAAGGATTAGCGCAATGCCATAATAGCGCTAAGCAAGTTTGAGAAATTCGAGAACATGTGATGCTTGTGTGTGTGTTTGAACCGGTATAGTCATTGGAACAAATGGTTCAAAGCTTCATGCTACCTTTGATTTCGACTTTGCTTTGTTTGAATTACACTATGGTTAGATTCAAATCGAAAGATATCTAATCCTTATGTATAAGTGTCGTATATTTTTGAATATGAGATTTTATTAAATTTGAACAAGTGGGGGATTGTTGGAAAATGTTGTTCAAAGATTAATAAAATAAATAGAATGAAGGAAAAAAGGGAAAAAGGGAAAAATGACAATAATAATAATTTGGCATTGGGCTATGCAACCGCATGGACCTATGTAGGGACAAAATGTCCCTGCATGTGCTAACCCATGCCATCGCATGAAGTTAGCCCATGCGATCGCATGGGGTTATTTTCCGGCCGTTAGAGTCGGTTTTTGTCCGTTTGGGATTCAAATTTGGTGACTTTTGGAGAGTTTTTTGCACCACTTCGTATGGCTTTGTTTCTAGGCTATAAATAAGTGGTTTGTGTTCAAATAAAAAATAAGAGAAAACTTATAAGTCTATTGCCACAATTTGAGAGAATTTTCATTCCAAATTACAATTTTTCTTGTTCATATTCTAAGTTCTTGAGTTTTGGAGGATTAAACTTAATTGCTTGAGTTTTAATCCTTACAAGGCTTGTTTAAATCATGCAAACCATTTACCATCATCCCTTAAAGCATTCTTAATCCACAACGGGGCAAATATCGTTTGAGGACAACGGCATCGTGATCAAGTCTTTGATGGAATTCTTCAAGTTTAATTTTCTTGTCTTCAATTTCGTGATTGGTTGCTGCTACATTGGTTTGTTTATTCTTCGATTCTCGGTGTATTCTCCATTGTTTTTCAACACTCCACTTAGGAACGCTATCGATTCCTCAAATCTGACTTGGTGTGGACGCATCACGTGATGCTCGCGACTCAGCTGAATGACCGAGTCAAGTCCGGCCGCGTCCATAAAGGATCTGTTGTTCAGCTCATCGAATTCATCTGCAGCAGTGTCCAGAATAGCAAGTACTGCGCTCTTACACCTACTAAATTAGTTTTTTGGATGTTTATTGGGTTAATTATTTGAATGATCACTTAACTATACCTAGTGCTACTCCTCATAAGTGAACTTAAAAATATATCTCAATAGTCACTTAACTATACCAAATGTCTAAGTTCAGAATTGGGCATCACAGAATTGATCTTTTGCAGAAATGTGAGTTGCTCAATTTCGAAAAGTCCTAATTTTCTTCGATTTACAGGTCTCTGATCTTTATTTCCCTCGTTTCTTCCCTTTGGATGGTAGAAGAAATTGTTACTTCTTAATAACCGAACTTAAAATTGTATATTGTATTTTAACGGTGGCTGAACTTACCAATTGTTACTACTTAATGATTGAACTTAAAATTGTATCTGAATTGTCACTTAATTATGTACCATTCCATTGCTCAAGTTGACGCTGCTTGTTGAACCCAACGGATTTTCTCACTTGAGTGATGGATGGGAAACACAGTGCATACTTAAGTGACATTAGGATACATTTTTAAGTCCAGTTATTAAGTAGTAGCATTTGGTATAGTTGACCATTCAAATAATTAACCCGATGTTCATCTATGTCTTTGCAAAAACAGAACTTGAAGATCTTTTAATTGTTCTGTAAATAAATTGTCATTTGAATTTTGTGTAGTGTGCATGTTGATGATTTACATATTTTGTGTGCAAGGGAATGTGGATTTCATTTCTCTATGTAAAATATTGTTACGGGCCTGTGTCAGACCCGCCACCTCACCCGCCACGTGTCAACACCCGTGGCCCGAGCCACGTGCCGGACGAGGTGCTTGACCCAAAAACTAAACTGATTGTACATGCCGAGGTGATTGCACTAAGGACGAACTGAAAACGGTCAGCGAACGAACCGGACTCATCCACAAGTACACAGTGGATGCAAAGGCCCGCACTCCGCTTCTACAACGCTGCAACGCTTCACCTGTCACACCTCGCCTCTACGAAGATCTTTTGTACAGATCTTCCCAAAGTCAAATCTCTGACTGATGGGACGTGCGGCAGGTTCTCAAACGGTCAAATGAGCAGCCCATGGCTGGAACATTCAATGCCAGTCGACCTATGGAGGGACAGAGTGACACCTAGGATGTGACGAGCCTTGAGGATCTGACAACACGTGTCCTCTCATCCAATGGCCCTCCTCTTCCCATACTTAGTATAAATACCCCCTCTCCATAATGAAGAAGGGTTCCCATTCTAATCCTAGTATTCTAGTCTTTTTAACTCAAAAAGACTTTCAATATATTTATACACACTTGATCAACCACTTCCCGGCGAGTGTTCCACCGTCGGCGAACCATTTTCCGGTTGAATATAAAACTGACTTGACCGTCGGAGTGCTTGCGGCCGCTCCCACCCCCTCCGGGAGAGGCCACGAGTGACTAACGGCGTGCTACGTGTGCAGGAAGAGCTGACTTGAAGACCTATCCTGTTGGCCACGTGTCCGAGCCATTTTTCGAGGTCAACAAATTGGCGCCGTCTGTGGGAACTTGCTTAAACCACGAGCTTCCCCACTAAAAAGTTGTTTGAATATCCGGTTGATATTCCCCATTGAAATAGGGTTTCATTCTTGAAAGAAAAGTAAAGGTAATACACTAAGTATTGCTCTTGGAAGAAGAGAATTTGTAACTCCAAAACAATGAGTTCCAGCAATGAAGACGTGGGCTCAAGGAGGGTGATGAGGATCTCCGAAGAAGAGGTCATCCAAAATAATGCCACCCCAAAGGCCTTGTCGAAAGGGCAGAAGAACTGATGTGCGACAAACTACTTAGGTAGCTCAAATGCTACCAATATGAGAAGGATCATCTTGGAAAGTGAGGGGCCACTAAATAAGTGGACTTGAATAAGGAAACACCCTAAAAGGGAGGCCTCTGAAGAAGAGGCCATGAAGAGAAGAGCCCTGAAAAATGGGTCATATTTGAGGAATGTAAAGGCCGTATCCCGCCTAGGCACCTCGGCCGGCAAAAGGCCTCAACTTTGCCTAGGCTACTTGGCGTTTCAAAGGCATCACCCTTGCCTTCTCACTTCGGCCGCGCAAAGGCCGCATCCCGCCTAGGCACCTCGGCCTGCAAACGGCCTCAACTATGCCTAGGCTAGTTGGCATTTCAAAGGCATCATCCTTGCCTTCTCACTTCAGCCGCGCAAAGGCCGCATCCCGCCTAGGCACCTCGGCCTGCAAAAGGCCTCAACTTTGCCTAGGCTACTTGGCGTTTCAAAGGCATCATCCTTGCCTTCTCACTTCGGCCGCGCAAAGGCCTCATCCCGCCTAGGCACCTCGGCCTGCAAAAGGCCTCAACTTTGCCTAGGCTACTTTGCGTTTCAAAGGCATCATCCTTGCCTTCTCACTTCGGCCGCGCAGGCTGTCGCATCCCGCCTAGGCACCTCGGCCTGCAAAAGGCCTCAACTTTGCCTAGGCTACTTGGCGTTTCAAAGGCATCATCCTTGCCTTCTCACTTCGGCCATCCAAAGGCCGCATCCCGCCTAGGCACCTTCGGCCGCAAAAGGCCTCAACTTTGCCTAGGCTACTCTGGCGTTCAAAGGCATCATCCTTGCCTTCTCACTTCGGGCATCCAAAGGCCGCATCCCGCCTAGGCACCTCGGCCTGCAAAAGGCCTCAACTTTGCCTAGGCTACTTGGCGTTTCAAAGGCATCATCCATGCCTTCTCACTTCGGCCATCTAAAGGCCGCATCCTGCCTAGGCACCTCGGCCTGCAAAAGGCCTCAACTTTGCCTAGGCTACTTGGCGTTTCAAAGGCATCATCCTTGCCTTCTCACTTCGGGCATCCAAAGGCCGCATCCCGCCTAGGCACCTCGGCCTGCAAAAGGCCTCAACTTTGCCTAGGCTACTTGGCGTTTCAAAGGCATCATCCTTGCCTTCTCACTTCGGCCATCCAAAGGCAGCATCCCGCCTAGGCACTTCGGCCTGTAAAAGGCCTCAACTTTGCCTAGGCTACTTGGTGTTTCAAAGGCATCATCCTTGCCTTCTCACTTCGGCCGCGCAAAGGCCGCATCGCGCCTAGGCACCTCGGCCTGCAAAAGGCCTCAACTTTGCCTAGGCTACTTGGCGTTTCAAAGGCATCATTCTTGCCTTCTCACTTCGGCCGCGCAAAGGCCGCATCCCGCCTAGGCACCTCGGCCTGCAAAAGGCCTCAACTTTGCCTAGGTACTTGGCGTTTCAAAGGCATCACCCTTGCCTTCTCACTTCGGCCGCGCAAAGGCCGCATCCCGCCTAGGCACCTCGGCCTGCAAAAGGCCTCAACGTTGCCTAGGCTACTTGGCGTTTCAAAGGCATCATCCTTGCCTTCTCACTTCGGCCGCGCAAAGGCCGCATCGCGCCTAGGCACCTCGGCCTGCAAAAGGCCTCAACTTTGCCTAGGCTACTTGGCGTTTCAAAGGCATCATTCTTGCCTTCTCACTTCGGCCGCGCAAAGGCCGCATCCCGCCTAGGCATCTCGGCCTGCAAAAGGCCTCAACTTTGCCTAGGCTACTTGGCGTTTCAAAGGCATCATCCTTGCCTTCTCACTTCGGTCGCGCAAAGGCCGCATCCCGCCTAGGCACCTCGGCCTGCAAAAGGCCTCAACGTTGCCTAGGCTACTTGGCGTTTCAAAGGCATCATCCTTGCCTTCTCACTTCGGCCGTACAAAGGCCGCATCCTGCCTAGGCACCTCGGCCTGCAAAAGGCCTCAACCTTGCCTAGGCTACTTGGCGTTTCAAAGGCATCATCCTTGCCTTCTCACTTCGGCCGTGCAATGGCCGCATCCCGCCTAGGCACCTCGGCCTGGAAAGCTCTCACATTGGCCTAGGCACTTTGGCTATGCAAGACATTCTTCCCCTTGTGAAGATGCGTACGCCCCCACGGGCGGGGCCACCTCAAGGATGTCCACTTCATCAGGGGAGGTGCGGGTGCCACTTCTGAAGAAGCGGATTAGCAATGTTCTCACACTTTGCCTTCCGTGGCTGGATCAGATGCCATGGAAGAAGCCCTTGCGAAGGTGCATGCGCCCTTACGGGCGGGGCCACCTCAAGGATGTCCACTTCATCAGGGGAGGTGCGGGAGCCACTTCTGATGAAGCAGATCATCAGTGTTCTCACACTTTGCCTTCCGTGGCTGGATTAGATGCCATGGAAGAAGCCCTTGCGAAGGTGCATGCGCCCCCACGGGCGGGGCCACCTCAAGGATGTCCACTTCATTAGGAGAGGTGCGGGTGCCACTTCTAATGAAGCGGATTAGCAATGTTCTTGCACATTCTTTCCCCTTGCAAAGGTGCGTACGCCCCCACAGGCGGGGTTACCTCGAGGATGTCCAATTCATTAGGAGAGGTGCAGGTGCCACTTCTGATGAAGCGGATCAGCAATGTTCTCACAGATTCTTTAGTTGGGACTTCGCTCCTTCAGCCAGGACTTTGCGTTGCTACAGCTCTCCAAAGATAAGCCAACCCTTACGACTTCGGCCACAACAGAATCTGATGTTGCTACAGCTCTCCACAGGGTTGCCAACAGCTCATCCCCATGCGTCCCAACTCGGTTAGAACTAAAAGTCCTTGTACTATATAAATATTCATACACGGATTTGCGGGACTATTGTTACGGGCATGTGTCAGACCCGCCAACTCGCCCGCCACATGTCCGTCTACGTGGTCCAAGCCACGTGTCGGCCGAGGTGATTGAACATGGGCCGAGGTGATTGAACATGAGCCGAGGTGATTGTACATGGGACGAGCTGATTGTACATGCCGAGGTGATTGCATGAGGAACGAACTGAACACGCGTCAGCTAATGAACCGGACTCATCCATAAGTACTCAGTGGATGCAAAGGCCCGCACTCCGCTTCTACAACGCTGCAACGCTTCACCTGCCACACCTCGCCTCTACAAAGATCTTTTGTACAAAGATCTTTCCAAAGTCAAGTTCCCGAGTGATTGATGGGACATGTGGCAGGCTACAAACGGTCAATTCAGCTGTTATGTCAGATAGCATTCAATGCCAGCCAACCTATGGATGGACAGATTGACGCCTAGGAGAGAACGACCCTTCAGGATCTGAAGCCACGTGTCCT
This sequence comes from Fraxinus americana, assembly GCA_035079005.1. Taxonomy (NCBI): domain Eukaryota; kingdom Viridiplantae; phylum Streptophyta; class Magnoliopsida; order Lamiales; family Oleaceae; genus Fraxinus; species Fraxinus americana. The sequence goes on along the minus strand of CM068715.1, from coordinate 31,058,342 downwards.
ACCATCCGACGGCTCTCCTCATCCCATACTTAGTATAAATACCCCCTCTCCATATTGAAGAAAGGTTCCCATTCTAATCCTAGTATTCTAGTCTTTTTAACTCTAAAAGACTTTCAATATATTTATACACACTTGATCAACCACTTCCCGGCGAGTGTTCCACCGTCGGCGAACCATTTTCCGGTTGAATATAAAACTGACTTGACCGTCGGAGTGCTTATGTCCGTCCGACCCCCTCCGGGAGAGGCCACGAGTGACTAACGGCGTGCTACGTGTGCAGGAAGAGCTGACTTGAAGACCTATCCTGTTGGCCACGTGTCCGAGCCATTTTTCAAGGTCAACAAATATCATGGGACATTTTGTTTTCTGCAGTGTGCATTTTTAATGGTTTAACCTTACCAACCGCCTCCTAGTTACAAAAACCATGGGGCAATAATGAAAATGAGGCCCCAGCGTGCATCATCCCCATTGCTGCATTGAATCCTTATCATGGTGTTGATGGGCTATCAAGGCAAGAGTGACAGCAAAAGGAGATCTTCGTCGCTACGACAATGCGAGAGGAGATGGGAAGGTGTTCTCCTTTGACCTCCTCGACTCAGATGGAGGAGAATTCCGGGTTACATGCTTCAATTTCATGGTTGATCGCTTTTTTTTATATCATTGAAGTCGGGAAAGTCTAAATGATTCAAAAGGTTGCCTAAAACCTGCCCAGAAGAACTTCGACCATCTGAAGTATGAATGGGAAATTTTTTTGGAGGCATCACTACTATTGGATCTTTGTCCAGATGAAGATGCTTCCATACCAAAGCAGCAGTTCTCATTTAGGCCTATAGGTGAAATTTAACATACTGAAAATAATCCAATCCTTGATATAATTTGTATTGTACTTACTGTGAACCCTCGTGTCTCTATCTTGAGAAAGAATGGAATGGAAACTCAGAGGAGAGAACTGAATTTGAAAGATTAATCTGGACGAAGTGTTGAGTTAGCTCTATGGGGGGATTTTTGCAACAGGGAAGGTCAACAACTTCAAGAAATGGTAGAAGCTTCCCCTTTTTAGCTGTTAAAGCTGGAAAAAATAAGTGACTTCTGTGGGAAGTCCATAGGAACAATATCTTCTACCCAGCTCTTCATAAATCCCTAATATCCAGAAGCTCTCGCCTTAAGAGATTGGTTTGAATGAGGAGGCAACGATGTTACTTCCTGGTCAATATCAAGGGACGTTATGCCTGGAGGATCCAAAAATGAGATTCATAAAAAAACCGTTGTGCAAATCAAGGGTGAAGGGCTTGGAAGGTCTGATAAGCCGGACTGGGTAACAGTGAAGGGAACTATATCTTTATCAAGACAGACACTTTCTGTTATACAGCTTGTCCATTAATGTTCGGTGATAGACAGTGCAATAAGAAAGTGAAGTCAGGGAACTCAAGATGGCTTTGTGACAGGTGCTATCAAGAATTTGAAGAGTGTAGTTACAGATATCTTCTTCAAGTTCAGATACAGGATCATACTGGTTTAACATGGGTGACTGCATTTCAGGAATCCGAGGAAGAAATCTTAGGCTGTTCAGCGAAGGAGTTGTACTTGATAAAATATGAAGAGTGAGACGATCACAGTTTTGCCCAAATAATAAGGAATTGTCTTTTTATCGAGTTTCTTTTTAGGCTTAAAATCAAAGAGGAGATTTATGGCGATGAACAGAGGATGAAGATGACTGTTGTCAAGGCAGATAAAGTGAACTATTCGGTCGAGAGTAGATTAATGCTCGACTTGATTCCGAAATTTCACTCCCATTGAAGCGTGGAAGCATGCTGATTCCTTGTATGTTAGCATTTATTCTTTAGTGAATATTGACCTTTATAGTCGAGAAACAACGTCAAATTTGTTGTAGATGATCATATGATTTGTATCACCACGGAACTGTACGTAATTCAGAACTTCCGCTCTAGTGTGGATGCGGTCGATATTCAGTAATATAAACACGATCTTCTGCATAAGCTGTAAATCTTTTATTAAAGTTTCCCTCAAAGTTATTCTATTACTTTGTTTCTTGATATATAAAAGGAATCGGGTAAATTTCAGCGTTTTTCTGCAGGTGAATAACCTGATCAGAAGAGTGCTGATGCTTGCCTTCAAATCTGTCGTGCATGTGGACTTCATATTTTGGTCTTGTGATTTAACTGGCACAATAAGAATTGATGGAATGAAATTTTTACTATTAAGCATAAGTTATGAATACATTCGATAATAGATACACTGGGAATATGGAAACATAGATGACATCATTTTTCAGGTTCGCTTCACAGGATCAAAGTTGGAAACACCAATAATAGCCCCAAGAATTGCACCAAGAACGATTCCTCCGGATACAATACTGAGCAAGAAGTTCTTGAGGGAGGGTGAAACACCAGATACAGCAGCCTCAGCTCCATCAGGAATGATCATTGAAGCAGTCAATGCAGCCGCTGTCAATCCGGTGATTGCCTTCTCCTTCAGTGAAGCCTTAACTTCAAATCTTCCAACAGGTTTTGATGCTGCAATTGCCTTTGATTGCCTCACAGGTAATGGCTTGAAGAAAGAATCCGGACTAGGTTGCTGCTTTTGGGTTGTCCGAGCAAACGGCAACGCCATGGATACTGCAGAAGTGGATGCCATTCTTCGCTCTTCAGTTTCTCTTACTCGGGTAAGTTTCTTCCTCTAGCGTTAAAATGAAATTGCTCTTGCTATGAATGTTTTAGAGAGCAGAATGAGACTTTGATGGAGATATGTGGAAAAACCATTGGAATTGAGAGGTCGAAAATTAAGAGTATCATACTCTATGTCCAACGTGGCAGTTATCTTCTATGTAGACTTTGATGGAGGTATGTGGAAAAACCATTGGAATTGAGAGGTCGAAAATTAAGAGTATCATACTCTATGTCCTACGTGGCAGTTTCTCCTCTTGGTTCTGGTGGATAAGGTTATCTTCATTGCAATTACCAGTAAGTCTACATTAGACCAAGATCCATATCATGACACTTGGATATGTTGGTCTGGATTTTAGGAAGTGTTGTTGTGAACCAAGGTTCTAGGACCTTTCTTCGGCACATTCGGACCGGCCTCTGTGGCCAAATAGTTTCGGACAGTAGTTACATATGATCCGTGATACTGGCCGACGTGTCCTCTGCTGCTTATCGACTAGATCGGCCGTTCCTATAAGTTGGTCGGGCAGTGTGAGGACGAATAAAGCCCATTGCACTGCAGCTCTAGGATAGGGTATGTCTTAACTAAATTGAGCAGTAAACAGTTCAAATATAAGTTAATTAGTTGATAAGAGTGTTAGAATTGTTCCCAAAGTTTCTTATCGAGCTAATTTCCAATCAAGATATGACGGACCAAATTCGAGTAATTTGGTACTTGGTTTGTCGTTTGAGCAGAAATTGGCAAAATATTCTAAAATACATTAAAAATTGACCAATTTGTCTAAACAACTAATCGCGAACAAACTATTAGTAACGCCATCGGGTACAGGGGAGATCACCACTTTGTATAAAAATATGTATATTGGTTCGTATGTATTTTGCCCCACGAGGCCAACTGAGTAATTTGCTCAAGAAAGGCTTTGTATTATTAAAGTTTTGTCCTCTTTTCATATTGAGATAAATCCACATACTACTTACAAATTTTATTTACTATAAAATTATAATTTGATAGATGCCTTCTTTGCTATTATACGAAACCTAAACCTCTAATTGAACTCTGCCATTTCCATAAAAAAACCCAGCATATCACACCATGGGAGTCTCTAAGCCCCTATATGCAACCACCACCACTACCAAAATCAAATTTGCCCGTGTTGTATTATGGCGTTTTCATCATCGGGACAGCTGCAATTGTTCTTGTAGTGTACAACCTCATCATAAGAAAATGGTTCACAGGTTACTCCAACAGCAGGCCAAGACAAGGAACAATTCATGGCTTTACCTCGAGTTTCGGTGACCCTAGGATAAACTCAATGACACGCTTCAAGTACAGGAAACATGGACTAGAACAAGATAAAGATCAAGGTAACAATTATGAATGTGCGGTTTGCTAATCGGTATTTGAAGAAGGTGAAGATGTAAGAAAGCTGCCCCGATGCCAGCATTCTTTTCATGCACCTTGTATAGATATGTGCCTCTACTCTCACTCCGACTGTCCACTTTGTCGTTCCCTGGTTGAGAGAACTGTTCCTCATCGGAATATTCCCGGCTCTCCATCGGAATATTCACGTGAAGGATTGCTACAAGCAGGCATAGTATAGGGTTTTTTTTTTCACATTACGTCAAATGTAAAATGCTACATCTCATGTGCATAATGCATGTTATAGCTGTATCTGGGCCTGTTATGAATTGAAGAGATGAGGATAAATTGATATTCTTTAACGATAATTTGACATAGAGGGTATCAAATTACTGTAAATCTTGTATTGGAGAATATATCAGGTTAAAAGGTCAACGTTGATTTCAGCATAAAGAATGAAGAAAAAACAATGGAAGGGTTGAGAAAGCAAGTCATGGTACTGTTCTCTTAATTCCTCAGTAGTTTGAAGAGAAAATCTAAGGGCATTGAAAAGAAAGGTTACCAACTTTTTGGCCAATAATAATGCAACTTTGGCAGTTGAAATTACTATGATTTAGTTTATTTTTATATTCCATGGTGATATTAACCTAATGGAGAGGCTAAAAGAGAACTACGTAGCCGACTCTAAAACAAGGCTTAGTTTATCATTCTTGTACCATAATCAAAAGATTTTGTATTTTATGCTTGCATGTGATAAATAACAGATCACGGCCCTTGACCTGAATAAGGATTCCAAAATTCCATGCATATCAACTACAATCAGAGACTAGAGACTGCATACACCTGCCTCTGCCTATATATAACATGCCTCCATATGCACGCTATTGAATCATCTTACCTAAAAGCTTAGACTTAAAGAGAACACATTTATTTACTTAAATTATAAATTTTTCAATGAAAGACCTCACTCGCACAATTTTCACGTAGTGGCAAGAGAATGAACTTGGTGCATATTCACCTTATACCGCATTGAATTATCCATCTAAAAGATTAAGCTATTAAAGAGGGGAAAACTTTGTTATCTGAAACTATATCTGCAACATACACGAAGCCCATGAGAAAAACCTGCACATCTACCAAACATGTAGGCACTGACAAGGTAAGCACGGTAAGTGAAAGATAGATAGCACCTCTTGGAGTTTCAAACCATACTACTGACAAGACAAATATAATTCCCCATTTTACATGTAAGTTAGTTCATGTTTAAGAGACTAAAACGGGTAAAAGAGCCATTAATTGTACTCATATTGAGACGTACAGAAAATCACGAGTAATAGGATCTTCACAATGTTACAAGCCACATATAATGCTTTTGTACTAGATTATTTCTATTTTACAAGTAGCTACATCTTCCTCAGATTGTCTAACCTGGATTGCAGCTCACTGTCTATCCCACCATCATCATTTCCTGTTGCTTCAGCTTGTTGAACCTTATTCTTTGCAGCTGGGGCAGCTACGGCAGATGAGGGTGCATTAACAAGCTGCATTAATTGGAGAATGAATTCATCAGCTTGTTGAAGAGAACCATGATGTATTCAAGTTTATAAATGGATAATCAAGAGTGGAAAAATATACCTCAGAATTAATGTCAATTCCAATCTCATCGAGAACTTGATTCACCAACTCTTCTGTCTCTTCTTCTTCCTCATCTCCTTCCAAAGCATCATCAATGGCATCTCCCATGACTTCACTAGTAAGTTCCATCTTCTCATTCTGCCTCTCAAATTCTTGCATTATTTTCTGCAAGTTTGGTAAATTCATCTGCCTGTTCATTTGGCCCATCGCCTTCGTGACACCTTTCATTGCCTCCCCCATTGCTTGAGTAGATTTCAATGTCTGAAAAGTGCAACTTTAGTTAATGAAACAACAAAAAAGGGGGAACTTAAGACGCAAAATGTTGGTATGGAAAATTAATCACTAGTCAGACATAACGCTGCACAACAAATTTAATCTCTTATCATCAATCCTTCTGCCGAATTATGAATAGAAAATTATCAAATTTTGGTCCAAAAGGAATTAAAAGCAGAATCATGGCCAGCATATAGTCAGATGAAGAACTATGACATAGTTTACGGGATGTTATCCCCATGACTTTTGGTACTGATCCAATAACTCTCAAACTTATGTAACCATGTGTTGATAATTGTCCGAAGGCCAGTCACTAGCAAGACCTATGTTTGTGACCAAATACTCAAATTCAAACCTTCTAAAATCAAAGACCAAATTCATAAAAAAATAATAATAAAAAAAATAAAAATAAATGCAGAAGGACTCAAGTGACTCATGGAAGAGATGATCCTGCACGTGAACCTCTAAATGATGCAGACAAAACATTATGGCACCTGGAAAACATCCAAATTTAAGTGGCCATCAGATTTCCCAATATAAGGGAACAAAGAGAATCACATCAACACATACCTGGATTCTGAGGGACACGCCTTGAAGTTGAGATTTGAGCTTGTAAAATTTTTCTACCTGATGTCGCGTCCTGATAAGATCTTTGGCCATCACCTTGACAGCTCCCTGAAACAAACCCACTTGAAATCAAACCTACCTTTGAGTACTAGGCTAAAAGCTAGTTATATTTGGAGGCAGGCTCAAACCTACCTCCCTAATTTAGTTATCATTGAGATTGTCTTCAGTTAAAGTAAACTTTCCCAAAAGCATAAGATTTAGTTAAAAGGTTGGAATCAAAAAATGGCAGCAAAGTAACAATATCTTGTGAAGATAGAAAGATTTTAACTAAATGTCTTCATGGGAGTGGCCTGGGCATTAAAAAAAGAAAAGATAGGACCTAGGAAGGAAAGTGATAGTTATACAATGTAAGGATCAGCAAGGACATATAATCTAGAGAAAATAACTTACCATCTGCCCTTGCTTTGCACTTTTTTTAATCTCCACAATCAGTTTCTTTTCTTGTGCTTGTAAACCTTGTCTCTCCCTCTCAATTTCCCGGATGGATTTATCAAGCATCCTCTTATTCTCCCGCAGGAGCTCTGAAAAATATTGTGTAGAATTTCAAATGAGAAAGTGGCTTACCCAGAATATCAGTGAAATTAATCATGATATATACATTCCAAAATAATACCATCTAGCCTCAATCATGATCAGGATAATATCAAAATTAATATGCCAACTCATTCATAATATCAAAATTAATGTAGTCAAATAGATTGGAAACAGAAAGCAATGCCAGCCAACTGTTTATATTCAGAATGTGTGAATTTCAAAAGAGAAGAATTAAGTCATAACTAAGAATGGCCAAGCCATCCCCACATTGGTTTGCAAAAACATGAGGGTAGTGGGTGGGAAAAACGGGATACAAATTCATTTGCCATCTTGCTTTAGAAAAACTGGTCAGATATATACTAGTATGGAATGTTCACCATTCTTCGTTTTTAATGAACTTGTAGCTAAAGCAGATCCTGCAGAAACCTTTCCCGTTCAATGAAATTTTGCTTCTTATATTGAACTCTTGTTATTTTCCCAAACATGATTACTTATATGTTCTTTATAATTTATACCAGCTTGAGATTAGAGACAACAAAAATGTTCATGTAAAATGCCACATGAAGTTTGTGGTGACACCAAACCCATCACATTAAAGAAAATATTTGCAGCGACAATATGGTACATGTTATTGAGCTAGGAAAAGGATAACAGATCATCAATCATCACTAAGAAAAACTTATATTTGCAAATACAATAGCTGCTCAACAAGATAGCTCGTTTCATCACAAAAGAAACCATCCACTCAATACTATAAATTGTGCTTCATTGTCCGATCAAATCAAATCTACTTCAGCGTTGATTCATTCTTCATAATCTACATGAATGTGAACTCTCAACAAACATCTTACAGGATAACAATTTGACCCAACAAAGAGAATTCTCTTACAGGAAAAAACAATCCCTAAATTTGATAATATTGCGACGTCAGAAATTTTAAAGCAAAATTAACGTCCCATAATCCAAATCTTCTTTACCCACTGATAAACAGATTACTCAAACCTCTATTTGAACAAAAATAAAAACATTCAGAAATAAAAAATACACAAAATTAAAAAAAAAGCTTCTATGTGCATCTATACTGCCTTAATTCTTGTAAATAACCATAATAGAGTCCACAAACCGTCAAATTAAATTCAATTCAGTAGATGAAGTAAACAAATAAAAATTGATATACAGATATAGAGAAACATACCTGCTGGAGTCTTCTTCTTGCCGAATAGGAAACTCATGACGATCCAAGGATTACTTCCAATAAACAATCAAACAATGGATCGAATACTTCTGTTTCTTTCGCTTCTCTCTCTCTCTCAAAAAAAAAATCTCTAATTTCTGCGTGAAGATCTCTGAAATCTGAATTAATATTTCAATTATTAAAATACGGATTAGGAAATACGGATAAATGATCGTTGAAAGATTTTACTTTACTTTATCCTACTGAAACGCGGCATAGTTGTTGTGGAATATGCGTCGAAGGCTCGAAGCGGAGAAGAATGGCGCATGTTTGGCCAATCTTAAAAACTCACTTATTTCTTATTTTACGTGTAGTAACTTTGTACTAAAATATGACAACTAACAATTTTAGCACTGTTTTCTTATAATTTTTCTTTCCGCGCGCCATTCAATTTTTTCTCGAAAATAACCAGAGTTGCTCTTATGAAATGTGAACCTAAGCATTAAGCCCTAGATGGTCGTAGATATGCCCTTGCCAGGGAGAATGTCCTCATCTATCTCTACTCTAAAGGGACTTACACATTTCGATTTGCTATTGTCTGGGAATACATCAAATTTCGATTACTGTGCATACTTCTGGAGTAGCTCCTTTCATTTAGAGTTGTTTAAAATGAAAGAAAAGGTTCTTCCACTTCTATTTACTATATACATTGTTCGATTGGACTCGTTGGCCATTCATGAAATTGCAAGACCTCAATAATTTTTCGATCTAAATTTCGGACATATGCAATTCATTCAACTTTATACTGAAGATAGAAGGGGAAGGAGAATCCAAAACGAAGGTTTCTTTAATGATAAAGATCTCCGAGGAAACCGTTAAAAAAAGATTGAACATGTGGGAGTATTTGAACTGATTTTGCTTTCGTTTTCCTTATATGAAGCACTGAGTTATCCATGTTATAGTCTTCAACAAGTAGGCTGCACTCTAAGCGCGTAGAAAGGCTTACTAGACCTACAGCAGTAAATTATTTATTTTTATCCTAAATAAATAGGACAAAATCATTGTTCAACTCATAAAGGACACAGTGTTGAGCAGTTAAAAAGTACGAAATGTTCATAAGATGAGCGTATTGAAAATGAGGATGCTAAGACGGGCGTGTGGCCATACTGAAAAGGATAAAGTTAAGATATAAGAATATACACTAAAAAAGTGGAAGCGGTAGCAGTTGACAATAAATTGTGATATGTTTTGCGCAGACCTAAAGAAGCTCCTACTTGTTAGAGTAACTCGATGTCAGTAAAATGGGTTAGAATAGGGAGAGGTAAGCCAAAACTAACTTTGGCATATTGCGGTTGTTGAGGGTCCATTTGCTTTGAATCTACCACTAGATTTGGCAATGAATCGATCGAAGTGGCAGAAAATGATTCATTCAAACCGATGCCAAATTTATTGAGAACAAGGCTTAGTTTGTTATTTTTATATCCTAAATAAAGAGGTACTTTTAAATATATATAAAAAAAAAGAGCATTTAACTAAATTGAAGCTTTGTTAGTAGTGATTTAGGCACTACTATATTTGTTGGATGAGATTTCCTCCATGAAATTAGAAGATATTGTAATGGAGACCAAAGGACGACATATAAAACAAGAATGACCTTCCATCTTTTGGTCCAATAAACCATAAATGGGCTCCATCCGTTCTATGAACCCCTGAGAAAGTGCTCTATAAAGAACCTAGGACTTGGACTACTCCAAATGAACAGATGGGTGTAAAGCTTATCTTCATGCTTTGCCATGAAATGCTGGTTTGTGTTAAATGTGATAATCTATTTTTTAAATTGGGACATAATTTTCTGTGCGATTATGCTTGCATGACTAAACAACTATCTACACAAAACGTATCGTTTAAGTCAACCCTGCTAATCTTGGTGAATATTAGCCTCTGTTTGTTCCAACTTCTTTCCCCATTAATTAAAAAAAAAATAGGACCCTTTTTATCAAAATTGATGGGTCCCAACAAGATACAAATGGCCAAAAATGGTAGCAGGCCACTGTTCCAACGGTTTTTTTTTCTTCTACTAATGAGCAACAAACAGATGCTTAATAAACTTACGACTGCTGTGAGGAGACTCAATTCTTGTAAATCATTCCAGTAAATAACAGACATGTTGTCACTGATTATTCATGATGAGGATTGGGTTTTGGATGTGTTATATCTGGGCAATGGTGGTAGGGATAGGCTTTAATTACTCTTTTCGTGCAATTTAAAAACCATGGTAATGATTCTATCTGTAGTTAATCTTTCTGTATGTTTTCTTCTGCTGATATCACGATAGGGAGCGGCTCGATGCAGTTTCCTCAAAATATGTTAGCATAATTATGTGTTCCAAATTGTCCTGCCAATAGAAATTGTCCTTTTCTAACTGAAATTGTTAGCAGCGTGATCTGTTTGCAGTCTCTTGTTGACAAAAAACTTGTGCATTTCTAAGTGAAATTGTTGGTAGCACTACCTCTCCTTTTTTCTTTTGGGTTGCGTTTCTTAAGTAATAAATTCTTTTGACTATTAGCCCAGGTATCATATTGCGTCAGAAATTGTTATCAGCCAAATTTCATTCTAAAACTGGGTAGCAGGGAGAGACCTTCTACCACTACTATTTTCTTCTTGCTATCATACAGAGTGAAGTTTCAGCATTGCTTATTCTGTATTTAAATCAAAAATGGGCTGCAAGTTTTCTCTTTCTCTTTTTCTTTTTCTTCTTATTCTTTCTTTTTTCCCTGACAGAATATGTGTAAACCAGTTTTGATGACTGCATTCAAGAATCTTTAGAAAATTCATGCTTCAGCTTCTTCATTCATTAGTTTATTTTTGGGTGACCTATAGGGTGCTATCAAGGGAAATAATCTTGCAAACAGAACCTGCCGTGACGTATGGACAGAGTACCATGATATGGGTATTGGGGGTGTCAAAGCAGTTGCAGATTATAAAGCTTATACGGCTAGTTCGATTTTGGATCTACTTCACTTTGTTGCCTGGAAGATGATGAAGCGTGGTGATGTCATTTTTCGCATGGGATTGCAGATGATCTGGATGATAAAAAATATGACCATTACAAATATTGGTCATATGCCTTGGAAACAAAGTAAGTTTCTATTCCAATTATCAAAGTTCTCGCTGAACTTCTTTTGTCCCATCTCCCAACATATCCTCTTTTTCAACTGTCACATTTCTTTCAATGAAAATTACCTTCATAGGCTGGTTGATGTTTCTTTGAAAGATGAAGTATTCACCATTTGGTGATATTGATATAAAATTGATATGGAGAACACATAAGTTTTTTGTTGAATTAGCTAGATGGTCTAGATGATAGGGAACAAATATATCTCGTCTCTATCTCCCTTGCTATCCCCTTCCTGTGAGGGAATAAGTAAAAACGTGAACATGATTTTGGTGGTTTTGTCTCTACTTCTGAATATGCTCTCTATATGCCTTCCAAAGTTTTTACATTAGTAAAAAATACTGGTACAGTAGAGAACAAGAGTTGAATGAAAGGAAATTAAAACTGATATTTATTCTCTTCCAACAATGGGATTGAATAGTTACAAGATACAGACTTGATCCTAAAGTTTAGGAACAAGAATGACTAATTACAGGAAAGAAAGATTCTAGATATCCTAATTTATCATGTACAGCTAAGGAAATATAAAAAAAGAGGAAATAAAATATACAAGGGGAGAAAACATAGGAGACTGATAGCAATGATTTCGTAACACTCAGCAATTGCTTTTTCCCTCCCCCACACCACTAAGTTCTTTGTTTTAGATATCCGAGTAGTATTTTAGTCTTACAGGAATTTATATTCTGCTTTCTTTTCTCAGATTACCAATGGCACCAGACATGGAAATGTTTTCAATGTATGGAGTTGGAATCCCTACTGAGCGAGCGTATGTCAACAAGTTTAGTCCTGCAGCTGAATGCTATAACCTTTTCAGATTGATACGACAGCTGAGGGTGGAGATGATGGCACTTGTTTGAAAGGCGGAGTATATTCTGTAGATGGAGATGAAAGGTCCCTGTTCTTAGTGCAGGTTTTATGTGCGCAAAAGGTTGGCGAGGAAAGACTCGATTCAATCCTTCAGGAATGTGTACTTACATAAGGGAGGATAATCATCCATCTCCAGCTACTCTTTTAGAGGGCAGGGGAACCCAAAGTGTTGCTCATGTAGATATAATGGCGAACTTCGCCCTGATTGAAGATATCATTAAGAGTAGCTGCAGGAGCAACAGGAGAAGATTTAGGAGGAGATCAAATTCATTCTGATATTTTCAAATGGTCGGAAAGGATTAGGTTAAAGCTCTAAATTTATAAAGAGAGTTTCACTTTTCACTACTTACTTCGACAGCCTACTTATTGAATGATTAATATGTCATTGCATACCATCAGATGCGGACGCACAAGTTTAAAGTTAGGGGAGCACAATCGAATTTGCAAAGAAGTTGGGAGAAATTTTACAGTCGAAAATTTACGTCCAAAAAAATCATACCCCATGTGATTTTGCATCCAAAAATTTACATGAGATATGACTTTTTCAGATGTAAAATTTCGAAATTTTTTGTTGTCATATTTCATATAAAATTTCCTAATAAAATGATGAAAATTACATTGAGAAATTTGTATCGCAAAAATAATAATGTTAATGAAATAATTGATTTTTTTTTAAATGCGAGTTAGACGTCTTTCTTTAAGACTCACATTTAACTATTTTCGATATCTGTTTGGATTATTCGATATGCCTATAATGTAGTTCTCGAAATAAGTTTTAAGATAATATAAGCAATTTGTAGATTCGATTAGCGTACGATTGTTGGAGAATTTTTAAAATTAGCTTGTTATCGAAATTCAAATTTATTGTGATTTTGCTTCTGTTTGGTGGAGATTAAAATCAAATTTTTAGTAAATTTTGATAAAAGTTAAATAGTTATGGATTATATGAAATATGTTATTAGAATTAATTGTTAACTTTGATTTAGATTAAAATTTAAATTTCAATCGATAACAAACATAACTTTACAAAAAAATAAAAAATTCAAAAGTTGGGGGCACCTCCCCCAGACCCCCCTTGGGTCTACCCCTGCATACCATTGCATTTTTGTGTTGAATCGACAACTAATTTCGGTTGATGTAATCATCCCTCGTATTGTTTGGCTACGAAATGTTTGTTGTATGCACATATTTGATAAGTTACTTGTTTTGATAGTAAGACGAGCTACTTTCACTTTTTTAGTAAGTTAAAAAGTCAGTTATCTAAGCATATTTGAAAACGGGCATTTACTCTTTTTAAGCTTAGCTTGTGGCATTGTTTTACTTTGGTCACCAATCTTTTTTTTGTTTCCAAATTAGTCTCTGAACTTTATTTTTGTTTAGAGACTGAATGGCAATATTGATATGCCTATAAACTGCATCAATGGCCTTGAGTTACAATTTCAACTCATAAGATTGAGTACTTGGTTGTCAAAAATTAATAGCTGGTCATTTTTTTGTCGTTTGTAAGGACTCAGATGAATTTAGTAGGGTGCTTTTCGATATCCAAATTTCTATATCCTGCAAATATCATCAATTTTTTTTGTCTCAAGTTTATTGCAGCATTAATTTTTATACCATTGACACGACTGCATACATCTTGCTCGTGTTTGATTTGGCTAAAAATTAGATTCTTAATAAATTTTGAAATTTATAAAATGTGTAATTGAAAATATGATAAAAATTGTGAATCCTATAAAATGTGACTGAAAATGAATTTTGAAAGTGGACCAAAGAGGGATATATAAAGGAGACCATATTCTATAAGTTTTTCACATGCACTTGAAAGAGAATGAACAAAACGCCCTTTTTCTGCATCCACTCCTCTGTGAAAAACCATCCTTTATACTTGAGAAAAAAAATTATACAAGAAAAATACAAAACTACATTCAATTGAATCGAGAGTCATTTCTTCGATTTACAGCCAATTCCAACAGTTCGATACCCAGTTTTGTCTCGTTGTCCATTACCCAATTTCCCATATACGACAATCTTACTAATAAAAAAATACAATCTGACAAAGACAGTGCAGTCTTAGCGCAATCTGATGGTTTCATTTGGGAAGATAACGTTTGGATTTCGAATATGAGGATTAAGGGCAGCAAGTTCTTTCCATTTAGCCCCGTTTCCATGAACACGAGACGAGATGCTCCACAAGGTATCGCCAGGATTCACTGTAGTTGTCACTGGGGAAGAAGAAGAAGCTGGTGCAGAAGATTTAGCAACAGCCTTGGACTTCATCAATGGATGCTTATTCTTCTTTCCCATTCCATTGGCGAGCAACCAACGGGAGCCGGACTGTTGTTGATTAGTCGAACCCCATAACTTCTTTTTTCCTGGCTCGGCCTTAAGACCTGCAACATGCACCTCAGTGACCTTGTACTGAGGAACGAGTTCTTCGAAGATTTTGTCTTCTTTAGGCTCATCAACCATGCCTTCCTTTTTAGAAGTCTCCGGCTCTTCTTCTTGATCTTCTTCGTCACATTTTCTTAATTTTGGAATTGTGCTGTAGATTTTAGGTTTCGGTGCAACAAACACTCTCTCGACTTGAATAAGAGCGAGCATTGGGGTACCAACTGGCTCATAGTTCCTTAAGGGATCACGCAATTGTACCATTAGTGCGACAGTGAAGTTGTTACCCAACAAACCAAACTTTCTACCCTTTCCCCGTCTCTTCTCCCCCTTAGATCTTCCACGAAACAACTCTAAAGAAGTAGCATGATGGGCCGCTAGTATTTTAGAAGTTCGCTCACTGACGAGATCTCCATCGTCAATTTCACCAGAATCCAGCTTCATCCATTCATCAAGTGTTAGAGACAGACCCATCAATCCATCAATATCTTCACCATTGTCTTTAACGTCCAGAAGTTGCAGTCCACCAGTGCCATCGAGGCCTATGGAGCCACTGGCATTGACTGTCTTTCCCTTGAGGGCTGAAAATTCACCAATATTTTGTGGGCTGATGTTTGAAGGTGCATCCTCGTCCGACATGCCAGATTGTATTCTCAAACCCTCAATTGAAAGAGCTTCTATCTTATCCATAGCTGAAGGAGCAAGATCTTCTAAGGATACATATTCAGTATCACTGCCAAGTGAATTTGATTCGAACTTATGTGATCTGGCACCAAAGGTTGTTCCTTTTACTATCTTTTGCTCAACAGACACATTTTGCATAATTTCATTTTCATGCTGCGAGAAAGATGGCCTGCGACAGGGATAAACAAGTGAATAAAACTTTCATTTGCATAGAAATGTTAAAACAAAGACAAAAATAAAAGTGGATGGGTGACAATGTTAAACAGTAACAACGTACCTCTTGGGTCCCTCAAGACTGGGTACAGCTTCCCATGCTATTTGTTGCATTGTTATCCCAGTTATATCTTCCAGGGGCATCAACCTATTTGCCTGCATTGAAAGCTTTTCAACACCAACAGAGGCTAGACCCTGTAGTATGTCCATTATGCTAGAACCCATTTCAGCAGGCACCACCACTGGGCTTGATGCCTGCATAATTAAGCTCCCTCTGTTTTTTGCGGTCCCGAAAAGCACAGGATTCATTGAGCGCAAAAACCCTCCATTTTTAGTCTGAACAAAAGGACCCAAACCTTCTGCAAGGGGAGGCAGCTGCGGAGGATTCTGGGGAAGTACATCAATTGGACTCCCCAATCCACCCGAGCTGCTAGGTGGAGAATGTTGAAAAGTCATCTCGTTTAAGCCCCACTCAAGCATTAAAGCTTCAGTCTCCAAGTCCTCCAACGTTGAGGCCCTTGTTTTAGTCCTCATTACCTCAGTTTCTATCTTAAGCCTCTCCTCATAGTTTTGTACCTTTGCCGAGTTATGAAAGTCATCGGAGATGGTTCCCCACCCAGAAGCTGTAGGAGCATGAGTAACAAATTCTACGTTATCATTTTCAACATCAAAGTCCAATAAGGAACTCCTGCTGGCAAGACAATCCTTCTCAAATTGCCTCAATAGGCGTTCTCTAGGGGACTCGGTCTCACTTTCTGAACTCAAGCCAAATGGACTGTGATCTATCCCCAGCATGTCAAAGAATTCATTAGCAACAGATTCAGTAATATCATCCAAGCTCTGTGATCTCCCCTTCCTAGGATTCCTGTATTTTAACTTAGTCTCTGAATAAGATTCTTTGTCTGAAATATCACATTCATCTTCTTGTGAATCTAATCCTTTCATCAAATCTGAAGTGACACTCAATGCCAACTTCAGTTCTTTCATTAGTGATTCTTTTGTGCACTCATCATTCTGTATAAAATTGCAATCACTTACTGATGGTTCATCTTTTTGACAACCAACTTCCTCAACCGATGGATCAACCCGTAGCTCAGCATCACTGTTGGTTTCAAGACTCTTTCCTACAGAATCTCGAACAGCCTTTGACTTATCATCTTTTGATTCCACTTGTTCCTTTGTGAACTCTTCTATCTCTTGCTCAAGTGGCATAGATGAATCTAATTTAAGAGGCTCGACAGGTTCCAGAAAAGGATGAGTCTCTGGTTTATAATTAACTGAAGCATTTGACATCTCTTCGTCAAGTTTTTGATATAGCGTATTCACCGAGTCAGACAGTTCCGACCTTGTTATGGGCGATACCTCGTGAAGATCCTTCATATCTTCAGCAGACAGATTTGAGGTAGAAGATCTTGCAGGAAGGCTTCCTGTTTGCTGAATACTTAGCTCATTCATTTGATTGAATTGTCCAAGGAGTTTCGTTGCACTTGAACTATTCTGCAGCAAGCCCCGGGGGGCGGAAACATAGTTGTTGCTAGAAAACTCGGTGCTATTGTTCCCAGTTACCGCATAACCAAAACTAACATTGATAGTCCCACCTCTAGCTTTACCTGACAACCGGAAACTAGTTGTCCATTTACCTGAGCTCTTCTCCTCCTCCAATTCCTCTAACGTTAGAGGAAGCAACCTTGTCAAATCAACCCGATGCTTACCTAAATCAAGCTCGGGAGCATTATATACTGAGGCATACAATAAGAAATGCTTTGCCTCATATTTTGCAGAATGATGGGGACCACTCCTACTACCATAGACAGAGCATGAATGAGACAATTGTTCCTCGAACTCAGCTACTCCTCTACAAACCCTAACTGGGCACGTCACTAACTCACCATCCCGCCTCTTCCAATGCACGATAAGACTAGCATCATCAAAAAATGCGGGTAACCCTTCTATGGAATGGATTTGGACGGAGAAACGACAATTGAACCTGCGGTTTCTGACATGGGTCAGGGCCTTTATACCCTTCCAACTCCAAATGGACTTCTTATCCTTGTCAAGTGAATCTTTAGTGCTTTTGCTAGCATCCTTCAGCTTCGTTTTGGGTTCGAGCAAATGTGATTTTCCCACAGACTTCGATCTACTACTAACAGTAGAAATTGAGCCCCTTGGCTTTGTTTTATCTGAATATAGGGCTTTACTTATAGTTTCAAGGTCATTCATAAACTTCAAAGTTCCTGCATTCTCAACAGGTTTCTTCCTATTATCTGCTTTTGACATTATCTCCACACGAGCTACAAAATTACACACAAAATCTTTCCAAAATTAAACGCTGTCCAAAATTACATTTAGCATAAAAATTAACAAAGCCCATCTCCAAAATCCAAAAATATCCGATAACCCCCAAATTTCTCATCGAAAAAATTGAAGGCAATAATATTGTTTATATATAACGTTTAGGGGAGGTTTTAGCTCTAATGAAAAAAAAAAAGATTAATTCAAAGTGTTCATAATCCCTGCATCAAAGAATGAATTAAATACACTACAGATTAAGCGTAACTATTTATAGATTGACCAGTTATTAATTTGAAAATGCTAAGAAGAGAAAATTGACACACTCATGGGAAGCGAAGAGAGAACGAAGATCTTACAAGTAGAGTAAACGATAACTCAGCCGATGATTTTGGTCTTTGATATCTCTCTCCCCCCAACCCCGCTCCCTCTTGGCGTGACCATTTTTAATTCAAAGTTAAAGCTGAAGATACACGAACAAGCAGAGTAATCTTTCATTCATGCCCCTATAATTTTCAATATTTTCACTTTGTGCCCATAGTATTTGTATATCTAAAAATATAGTCATTATTGGGTCCCACCCGTCTAATAAAAGTCAACAATAAAGGCTAGTTTTTCAATTTTAATTCGATTTTAATCTCTACCAAACACACCCCTATTATCTTGATCCATGACATTTCAAATAAATACATGGCAATCCCGATGACGCATCTAATAATGGAGTACATATTATTCAATACTTTATAATTGGGTAATTGGTGCAAAACGTCCCTACCTTTGCTTGGTTTTGTGCAAAACATCCTCACCTTTCATTTTTTGACGCAGAACGTCTTTACCTTTCACATTTTTGGCGCAAAACATCATTTTCGTCTATTTTTGACCATTTTACACTTCTATTAAAATAAAACAAACACAAAAGAAAAATAAAAATAAAGAATAAATTATAACTATAACCCAAACTTTTTAAAAAGTGCAAATAACACACCAAATTTCACATTCTTTCAAAAACTCACCATTGCCCCCATCGCTGTCTGTTAGCCTGAGCCCAAACAAGTCAACGGCCCCCTAAGAAACATGGAGGCAATTTCTTGTTCATTAAAAACTAAGCCAACATCCACTGAACTTTTCTTCACCCTTTCGAAAACTCGCTAGTTGTCCAAAATGCCAGCACAACCCCTTTCCCCTTCTTGGAAACACCATTATTTCTCCTATATTATTCCACCCACTCAATCCACAAACCATCCCAAAACAATCCAATTTCTAACCCAAAAAAAGCTTCAAAAGAATCCCATTATGGCATCTGTTGTCGGAAACTCGACTACCGCAATCAAAAGAACAAAGAAAATAATAGAAAATAAAAATGGAAAATGAAGCGAGGTATGCCAAGGCAAATCTCCTTAAGACAGATTTCGCCCCCCAGCAACGTGCAAACGGGATTATGGACGTCTGTCTCCCAAGATGCAACGCTTCTTCTAAAGTCGATATTGCACAATACCAACCTTGTCGGTCGAACCAAAGAATGAACGTACTCGAACGGAATAACAACGAAAATATCGTAGGAATTTATGCAGAAAATGGAGAGAGAACGAATTTAAAAATCAAGAATATATTAATTGATTTGGTGTACAAAAAAGAACCTGAAGGTCTCTATTTATAGAGATTGAAGTGTCTCATTGAATGAGTGTGTAACATTTCACGAACTAGTGCACCACTTGGTCTGATACGTTCTAGCCATTAGATCGCACTGTTTCATGATCGACGGTCCAGATTAAACCATGAAGAGTAGTGTCCATTCATCATGCCTATTCACTAATTTCTGAACAGTCACCAGCCATGCAGATGCCATGTGCACGTCCAACTGAACCAACTGCCACCCAGGACTAAGTGACGTGTGTGCCACCTAGGATGCCAACTCATCGAGCCTCCCGTTGCCATGTCATCGAACCATGAGTCCATTTCTGAAAACTTTAAGGCTCTACAGCTCCTTGCGACGACGCGTTCGTGCAAAGTACAAAGTGCGCCTCTAAACGCCTAATGCGAACTTTACGATGTGCGCTGGCCGAGGCCGGGACCGAGCGCGGCGCGAGTGGTGCGAAGCACCACTCTAGTGGTGGCTAGTTAGCTAGCCTTTGGCTAGCCAAAGTTAGCTAAGTTATAGACCACTTATTAAATTATAACTTGTACACACATCCCACTATATAAACAAGTCTTTTTTCTTGTAAACTTTCGATGTGGGATTCCTTAGCATATATAAGACACTTAAAATTGAGCTTATCAACTTATGGGCCTATATTGGAGATTTTTCAAATTCACCCAAATTAATTACAATGGCCCACAGAATTAAATATCACATTTAATTATTTAACACTTTATCAATTAATTCCAACAATCCCCTACATGAATGGAAGAAGTCGACTCAAATCAAGGAAGAAGAAAAAAGAGTACTATCTGAAAGATAACGCATCAAGAATCTATCGAACTCACTTGGTTAATCAGTGAACGCAACGTTTTGAACTATCAACCGTTGTTGCAAGCTCAGACAATAGACCAAAACGTTATTTCTCATATCAAAATTTGGTTCTCTATTGTGTTCATTATTTTGGCCCTGAACTACTTGGGTTCTGCGAGTGCTTTAGAGAATTCGTCTAAATAAATTCTCAAAGAACTGGCCAAGTTCGTACTTACATAGGTGATGTTCTATAAGAATACCCTTTTTATAGTCATCATTAAAAGCAAAGCTTATCCTTAAACTTCATATGCAGCACTTTTTGCATCATAGAAATGGGAAGGAGTTAAACTCCTAAGTGCTCTTATTGAGTCATTCATAATCAGTTTTCCTATTGAACCTAGTCCGTGGGATCTCTAGTTGCCAGGTTAGGTTTCCACAAAGATGACTCATTAGGTTTTAGGCTTTAAACCCATTTCCCTCGATGCGCAGTCTATACGCTCTCTAGATAAACCTTTAGTAAACGGATTCGCTAGGTTTTCTTTTGACTTAATAAAATCTATTGATATTGTTCCATTTGAGAGCAACTGTCGAACGGTATTATGTCTTCAACGGATATGTCTCGACTTACCGTTATATACAAAATTTTCAGCCCTGGCTATGGTTGCCTGGTTATCGCAATGAATACAAATAGCCGAAACAGGCTTTGGCCATATAGGAATATCTTCTACGAAATGTCTTAACCATTCTGCTTCCTCTCCCGCTTTATCTAAAACAATAAACTCAGATTCCATAGTAGATTGAGCTATACACGTTTGCTTAGAAGATTTCCATGATATAGCACCACCACCGAGAGTAAATACATAGTCACTGGTAGATTTAGACTCGTCTGTATCTGATATCCAATTGGCATCACTATATCCTTCAATTACTGGAGGATATTTTCTATAACATAATGAATACTCTCTGATCCGTTTCAAGTATCCCAAAACTCTAAGTAATGCATCCCAATGTTGATTACTTGGGTTACTTGTATAACGACTGAGCTTACTTACCGAGTAAGCTATATCAGGTCTTGTACAATTCATTAAGTATACATTACACTACCAATAATTTGGGAATATTCTAACTGCTGTTTTCCATTTCCACTATTCTTGTGTAGAACTACATGAGGAAGAAATGAGTTACTCGTTTCTTTAATGTCATGAGTCTTAAACCTCTCAATTATTTTATCAACATAGTGGGTTTGAGACAAGAATATTCCATCTGATCTTCTAGATATCTTCATTCCTAGAATCAAGTTTGCTTCACCCATGTCTTTCATGTCAAAGTTATTGGTAAGCATATTCTTTGTTCTATTGATAACATCTATATTAGTCCCTAATATAAGCATATCATCAACATATAGACAGACAAGTACGTATTCCTTTTCGAACTTTTTCGAATATACGCATTTGCCACATCCATTTATGATGAAACCATTCCTAATCATGACGTTGTCAAACTTCTCGTGCCATTGTTTGGAACTTGCTTCAAACCGTATAAGGACTTAACAAGTTTGCATACTTTGTTCTCTTGTCCTTTTACTATGAAACCTTATGGTTGTTCCATAGATATTTCTTCGTTTAATTCACCATTCAAGAATGCAGTCTTAACATCCATTTGATGTATCTGTAAATTATACAAGGCTGCAATAACAATTAAAAGTTGAATAGAAGTAATTCTAGTTATTGAAGAATATGTATCTAAGAAATCAATTCCTTCTTTCCGACGATATCCCTTTGCAACTAATCGAGCCTTGTATTTATCGATTGAACCATCACCTCTTAACTTTCTTTTAAAGATCCATTTGCACCCTATTGGTTTAGTTCCCTTAGGAAGATCAACCAATTGCCAAGTATTATTACTCATAATGGATTCAATTTCACTATATATAGCTTCCTTCCAGAATACAGATTCTGAACTAGTCATCGCTTCGTTAAATGTTTGAGGTTCTTTCTCAATCATAAAAGATATAAAATCTGGACCAAAGGTTTTGACAACCTTTGCTCTTTTATTCCTTCTTGGTTCAGGTTCTATATTAGTTTCAAAATTATTATCTCGTGTTCTCTTTTGAGTATTCTCAACAATATCTCTTTTATTAGGGAACACTTCTTCAAAGTATTCAGCATCTCTAGATTCAATAATTGTATTGACATGAATGTTACTTATATCAGATTTATGCACAAGAAATCTGTACACACTACTATTTATTGCATATCCGATAAAAATGCAATCAATAGTTTTAGGATCTAACTTAATCCTTTTAGGTGGTGGAATAGCCACTTTAACTAGGCACCTCCACACTTTTAAGTATTTGTAGGAAGGCAGTCTACCTTTCCATATGCCATAAGGTATTGAACCAGTTTTCTTGTGGGGAACTCTATTCAGAATAAAGTTAGCGGTTAATACTGCTTCCCCCCACAAGTTTTGTGGTAATCCAAAACTTATAAGCATAGCATTAACCATGTCTTTTAAAATTCTATTTTTCCTCTCAGCAATCTCATTTTGCTGCGGAGTATAAGGGGCTGTTGTTTGGTGAATAATACCATAACTTAGCACATAATTCATTAAACATGGACGAATCATATTCACCTCCTCTGTCAGACCTTAATGCCTTAATTGTTTTTCCAAGTTTATTTTCAACTTCAGTTTTGTAAGTAACAAATGCATTCAATGCCTCGTCTTTGCTACTTAATAAATAAACATGGCAATACCTACTGTGATCATCAATAAACGTGATAAAATATTTTTTACCACCTCGAGTCTGAACAAATTTTAGATTACAAATATCGCTATGTATTAAACTTAACGATTCACTACTTCTTTCAATTGAGTTAAAAGGTTTTTTAGCAAATTTTGCTTCAACACAAATTTCACATTTATATTTGTCTTCGACTTCAAGTTTAGGTATAAGACCTAAACTTACAAGTTTTCGTAAGAAAGCACGATTTACATGTCCTAATCTGCCATGCCATAAATTTGAAGAGTCAAGCAAGTAAACATAATTATTAGTTTTATTAATAACTTGTGGATACAAATATGTGGATTTTTTGTCCACTACAACAGCATTGGCCTTAAATAGACCATCAAGTAAATAACGCTTCCCAATGCCCCTTAGTAAGTACAAATCTATCAGATTCAAACACTATTTTAAACCCTTTTTTACTAAGGATAGCTCCTGAAATCAAATTCTTTCTGATATCTGGGACATGTACAACTTCATTCAGCGTTAGTTCCTTCCCCGATGTGAATTTCAAAATAACATTTCCGATTCCTTCAATTTTGGAAGTTGTAGAATTGCCCATGTAAAGGCACTCATTATCATTCAGGGTCTTATATTCAGAAAATAGACCCTTATCAGCACAGATGTGACGAGTGGCTCCTGTGTCCAACCACCAATCTTTGGCATTAGATACCAAGTTAATTTCAGAAACAACAGCGGATAGGTTGATGTCTCTAACATCTGTAGAAATATTATCCACTTCGGTTATATTAGCTTGGGGCGGTTTCTTCTTCGGTATATCCTTCTTTTTGCTTCGACAATCTTTAGCCCGATGTCCTGGCTTCCCGCAAATATAACAGTTTCCTTTGAACCGTTTTGCATTGTTAACTTTTTCTTTGTCCATGGATGAGCCAAAACGCTTCCTTTTCTTGTTCTTAGACCCCGAGTCTTCCACCATGTTAGCCTTTGCTTCCATGTTGCGTACATTATTCTTCTTTTCCGCAGCCCGGTTGTCTTCTTCAATGCGAAGTCGAACAATTAGATCCTCCATCGTCATCTCTTTGCATTTATGCTTGAGATAGTTTTTGAAATCTTTCCATAGTGGAGGTAGTTTCTCGATTATAGCAGCAATTTGGAAAGATTCACTCAAAGTCATACCTTCAGCTCCAATATCATGAAGTAGAACTTGCATCTCTTGAACCTGACTCATTACTGTCTTTGAATCAATCATCTTGAAATCCTGAAATTTGCCAACAAAGAATTTCTTCGTTTCAGCATCTTCCGTCTTGTATTTTTTATCAAGAGACTTTCATAGTTCCTTAGCCATTTTGTAGTCACAATACACACCATATAAGGTGTTATCCAATCCATTGAGAATGTAGTTACGACATAAGAAATCTACATGTTTCCATGCTTCAATGGCTAAATGAGTATTTTTATCAGTAGCACTCTCCAATGTTTGTGCGGGACATTCTTCACGCAAAAACTTTACCAAGTTCAACGTTCTCAAATAGAATAGCATCTTCTGTAGCCAACGCTTGAAATCCTTGCCATTGAATTTTTTCGGTTTCTCATATTGTGAAGTCGGTGGTATGACAAATTGATTGGAACCGGAATTTGGCGCAATCACCACACTAGTATTACTAAAATTAGATTAGGATATGACTCTATGTCGTGGATTTGCTTGGTAACTTCTGTAAATGTGGGGTTAGGGTCTGCAGATCCGGTTAGAAACTTGAGAGAGACAGTGAGGGCAAAAGTGAGGAGTGGGGATGAGGGTGAGAGCGAGGTTTTGAAATTCGAAATGGAAATCTGTGCAATTCATTTGATTTACCTCTGCGTAGTTTGGCATATCACATTTTGTTTTTAGAACTTAGATCGGTGGAATTTTCATAATTAGGATTAGGATTTGATGTGTGCTAACTTCGGTGTGCTTGTTTAAAGTTTTAAGTCTTGCTGCCATTTTTATGTCTTGTTTAATTTTTGCAGATTGTTGTTGTCAAAATGATAAAGAATAGAGCACATTTGGAATTGCTCAAGGAATGGCAACCGGCCGACGAAGTTTTACAACGACTCGCTGGCTCGGGTTTTGATCAAGTTTGTAGAATTAATACGGGTTGTAGGACATCTATAGATTTTTTATTAGCATTAGTAGATTGTTATTCAATTGATCAATCGTGTTTTATTTTTGGTGAACAAAGAATAACCCCCACTCTAGAAGATGTTGCCAAAATAACGAGGTTTCCGATAGACGGCCTTCCAGTGATTGGGCGTGATTTTAAAGTAGATGAATGTTCAAATCTTTGTAATGAATTATTGTTGTCAGATGGGTTTTTACATAAGAAAAATAAATGGGATATAGCTTTTAGAGATTTATTAGATTTTAAGGACATTCCTCATGGAATAATAGGAGCTGGACTAGACCCTTACGTTAGGGCATATGTATTATATGTTATTAGCTTCATTATTATTTGCACGGTTCAACTTTAAAATTTATTAGGGACTTCCAGTTTCTTTCAACTTTAAAATTTCAATTGGCGGTGGAAAGAAAACCAGTGAGCTCGCACTCACCTAAGCTCCAAGTTGAACTCCAAGTTTTGCACGCAACCGTGAACATCCCTAAGCTCAACACTCACCGTCACCATCGGCCGACCCCACTCACCGGCACCACCGGTCGACGCCAACGACCCATTGCTTTGCCTGAATTCGAAACGGTAAATTTTCGCCCAACGTAAGATGCTCACTTTCGGAATTCAGCTGCCTTTTATACAACCCATAGCTTTTTGACCTTTTTTTTATTATGGTTTTTTGTTGAAAACTATCAAAACTAAAATTAGATTAGGATTTGACTCTATGTCGTGGATTTGCTTGGTAACTTCTGTAAATGTGGGGTTAGGGTCTGTAGATTCGGATAGAAACTTGAGAGAGACAGTGAGGGCAAAAGTGAGGAGTGGGGATGAGGGTGAGAGCGAGGTTTTGAAATTCGAAATGGAAATCTGTGCAATTCATTTGATTTACCTCTGCGTAGTTTGGCATATCACATTTTGTTTTTAGAACTTAGATTAGTGGAATTTTCATAATTAGGATTAGGATTTGATGTGTGCTAACTTCGGTGTGCTTGTTTAAAGTTTTAAGTCTTTCTGCCATTTTTATGTCTTGTTTAATTTTTGCAGATTGTTGTTGTCAAAATGATAAAGAATAGAGCACATTTGGAATTGCTCAAGGAATGGCAACCGGCCGACGAAGTTTTACAACGACTCGCAGGCTCGGGTTTTGATCAAGTTTGTAGAATTAATACGGGTTATAGGACATCTATAGATTTTTTGTTAGCATTAGTAGATTGTTATTCAATTGATCAATCGTGTTTTATTTTTGGTGAACAAAGAATAACCCCCACTCTAGAAGATGTTGCCAAAATAACGGGGTTTCCGATAGACGGCCTTCCAGTGATTGGGCGTGATTTTAAAGTAGATGAATGTTCAAATCTTTGTAATGAATTATTGTTGTCAGATGGGTTTTTACATAAGAAAAATAAATGGGATATAGCTTTTAGAGATTTATTAGATTTTAAGGACATTCCTCATGGAATAATAGGAGCTGGACTAGACCCTTACGTTAGGGCATATGTATTATATGTTATTAGCTTCATTATTATTTGCACGGTTCAACTTTAAAATTTATTAGGGACTTCCAGTTTCTTTCAACTTTAAAATTTCAATTGGCGGTGGAAAGAAAACCAGTGAGCTCGCACTCACCTAAGCTCCAAGTTGAACTCCAAGTTTTGCACGCAACCGTGAACATCCCTAAGCTCAACACTCACCGTCACCATCGGCCGACCCCACTCACCGGCACCACCGGTCGACGCCAACGACCCATTGCTTTGCCTGAATTCGAAACGGTAAATTTTCGCCCAACGTAAGATGCTCACTTTCGGAATTCAGCTGCCTTTTATACAACCCATAGCTTTTTGACCTTTTTTTTATTATGGTTTTTTGTTGAAAACTATCAAAACTAAAATTAGATTAGGATTTGACTCTATGTCGTGGATTTGCTTGGTAACTTCTGTAAATGTGGGGTTAGGGTCTGTAGATCCGGTTAGAAACTTGAGAGAGACAGTGAGGGCAAAAGTGAGGAGTGGGGGTGAGGGTGAGAGTGAGGTTTTGAAATTCGAAATGGAAATCTGTGCAATTCATTTGATTTACCTCTGCGTAGTTTGGCATATCACATTTTGTTCTTAGAACTTAGATTAGTGGAATTTTCATAATTAGGATTAGGATTTGATGTGTGCTAACTTCAGTGTGCTTGTTTAAAGTTTCTAAGTCTTTCTGCCATTTTTATGTATTGTTTAATTTTTTGCAGATTGTTGTTGTCAAAATGATAAAGAATAGAGCACATTTGGAATTGCTCAAGGAATGGCAACCGGCCGACGAAGTTTTACAACGACTCGCTGGCTCGGGTTTTGATCAAGTTTGTAGAATTAATACGGGTTGTAGGACATCTATAGATTTTTTGTTAGCATTAGTAGATTGTTATTCAATTGATCAATCGTGTTTTATTTTTGGTGAACAAAGAATAACCCCCACTCTAGAAGATGTTGCCAAAATAACGGGGTTTCCGATAGACGGCCTTCCAGTGATTGGGCGTGATTTTAAAGTAGATGAATGTTCAAATCTTTGTAATGAATTATTGTTGTCAGATAGGTTTTTACATAAGAAAAATAAATGGGATATAGCTTTTAGAGATTTATTAGATTTCAAGGACATTCCTCGTGGAATAATAGGAGCTGGACTAGGCCCTTACATTAGGGCATATGTATTATATGTTATTAGTTTCATTATTATTTGCACGGTTCAACTTTAAAATTTATTAGGGACTTCCAGTTTCTTTCAACTCTAAAATTCCAATTGGCGGTGGAAAGAAAACCAGTGAGCTCGCACTCACCTAAGCTCCAAGTTGAACTCCAAGTTTTGCACGCAACCGTGAACATCCCTAAGCTCAACGCTCACCGTCACCATCGGCCGACCCCACTCACCGGCACCGCCGGTCCACGCCAACGACCCATTGCTTTGCTTGAATTCGAAACGGTAAATTTTCGCCCAACGTAAGATGCTCACTTTCGGAATTCAGCTGCCTTTTATACAACCCACAGCTTTTTGACCTTTTTTTTATTATGGTTTTTTGTTGAAAACTATCAAAACTAAAATTAGATTAGGATTTGACTCTATGTCGTGGATTTGCTTGGTAACTTCTGTAAATGTGGGGTTAGGGTCTGTAGATCCGGTTAGAAACTTGAGAGAGACAGTGAGGGCAAAAGTGAGGAGTGGGGGTGAGGGTGAGAGTGAGGTTTTGAAATTCGAAATGGAAATCTGTGCAATTCATTTGATTTACCTCTGCGTAGTTTGGCATATCACATTTTGTTCTTAGAACTTAGATTAGTGGAATTTTCATAATTAGGATTAGGATTTGATGTGTGCTAACTTCAGTGTGCTTGTTTAGAGTTTCTAAGTCTTTCTGCCATTTTTATGTCTTGTTTAATTTTTGCAGATTGTTGTTGTCAAAATGATAACGAATAGAGCACATTTGGAATTGCTCAAGGAATGGCAACCGGCCGACGAAGTTTTACAACGACTCGCAGGCTCGGGTTTTGATCAAGTTTGTAGAATTAATACGGGTTATAGGACATCTATAGATTTTTTGTTAGCATTAGTAGATTGTTATTCAATTGATCAATCGTGTTTTATTTTTGGTGAACAAAGAATAACCCCCACTCTAGAAGATGTTGCCAAAATAACGGGGTTTCCGATAGACGGCCTTCCAGTGATTGGGCGTGATTTTAAAGTAGATGAATGTTCAAATCTTTGTAATGAATTATTGTTGTCAGATGGGTTTTTACATAAGAAAAATAAATGGGATAGCTTGTTTGGGAGGGATTAAAATCGGATTAAAATTGAAAATATAGTCGTTATTGTTGACTTTTATTAGACGAGTGGGATTCAATAACGATCATATTTTCAATTTTAATTGGATTTTAAATCCTCCCGAACGGGGCCTTATTAGTTAATATGCAGTAAATTGATTTGTTAGTTTTACTATAGAAGGAGGTGTTATTTTTCTACTATTTCGTAACTTCGTTTAGGCGAACAAGAAGGCAATTAGATTTATCTAAATACAACTTGCTTCACTTGGTTAATTATAAATAATTCTACATTATTTATATTGAATCTAAGGAGCTGTCATTGAGAGCAACCTCTCCACGCTGCTCGGAGAGGCGCATATTCATCTCTCCGCTGACATCAGCCTCCGCAGACTCGAAGTTAGTGAATTTTTTTAATTGAGATCCAAAATATGGTTTAATTTGTGAGCTCGGATTTCTCTTGTTGAGGAACTGGGTTTTTGTAATGTTTAATTTTGGCAGCAACGTGATGCCAGAATTAGCCGGCATTGATTGAGACAGTCTTGGATTTGGATTCATGCCCACTGATTATATGTATATTATGAAATGTTCTCCAGGTGAAAACTTTTCTAAAGGAGAATTACAACGTTTTGGGAACATTGAGTTTCAGTCCATCTGCAGTGATTTTAAACTATGGACAGGTAAGTTTTTTCTTTTATTAAGTCTAACCGCGGTGGTTCTTTCAGCGTGTTTATAACTCACTCGCATCATGTTCACTTCACTTTTGATCAATTTGTTTTTGAAAATAACATGTAGGGGCTGTTTGAAGGTTTAAAAGCTTATCAGAAATATGATGGCAATATTTTACTCGTTGAACCCGAGGAAAATGCTTTCCAATTAAGGGTGGGTGCTGAGCGTATGTGCATGCCTTCTTCTACTGTCGAACGGTTTGTGGAAGATGTAAAATAAACTATTTTAGCAAATGAAAGATAGGTAATCTGACAGTTTATCATTTCAGTTAAAATTGTATTTATTTATTTATTTTTGTGCAGTGGTGTTTAGACAACTGAGTGATTTTATGTTGTTATCTTATTTCAGATTCCCCCACCAGGTAAAGGTTCTTTATATATTAGACCATTGCTAACGGGGAGTGGTGCTGTTCTAGGACTTGCACCAGCACCTAAATATACCTTTTTGATTTATGTATCGCCTGTGGGAAACTATTTCTAGGTATAATAGTTTGTATCTCGCATGCCTGCTCAGCCTTGATGCTGTTCCCATTTGAATTGTTGGCAAGATAGGGCTCAAAAATCGATATTGATAAATTCCAATTAACTTTGCAACTGCTTTTCCAAACTTTCCACCGGCAGTTTACCCAAATATTCATCAATGGCAAAATGTTTGTGAGGCAATAATGATAGATTTTGAGGATGTTTGATCATTGAATGGGAATTAGTATAATTGATAAACAAGCAAAAAGAAGATCTTGCAATCATATTCTTAAATATATAGAAAAATAGCCAGAAGCAGCTAACAGTACGAACTAAAAGAAGCAAATGAAAAATGACAGAAGGACCCAAAGAGAACACAAGCATTGTATGCTTTTTTTGAGTTAAAATTATTTAGTTATTGTTTGTTCTTGTGTTGCACTTAATCAAGGAACAGGTTGTTTGGTATGGCCCTCCAATCTTAATCAAACTTTGTCTTAATATCTGCGGTAGACCAAGTGGAACTTATCATGATTTAAATCAATAGCATTGATATAGATTTTGGCCTCTTAAATGTAACTGATAATGTTTTCTAGGACCTCATGTCATTTTTGTGTTTTCAAATAACTTTCTCTGGCAACTATTCCTTCTTTGATCAACAGCATACCCCCTTTACAATTTCTGTCTAAGTTTCTACTGCATACTTTTTGATGTCTCCCAGTTACCATGTTTTTACTCTTTCACCAGGAATGTTTGGCACCAATACATTTGATTGTTCAGACTGAAATGCATCGAGCAACACCTAGTGGTACTGGGGGAGTTAAGACTATAGGGAATTATGCTGCTGTAAGTTATTCTCAGTTGATTCTTCCTCTCGTTTGAGTTAGCTTGTATAGAGTTCCTCTTCTTCTTTCCAGCAAATATGTCATCAATCTCACTCCCCATTTTCTTGGGTTTGGAAGTGAACTTCTCCTGTTCAACATGATCTTGGTGTGCTGGTTTAGCCTTCTTCTTAGCTGAACTGGTTTTAGTCATCTTAATTTGTGCAGTTTTTATCTGCAAGCTAGAAATCTCAACATTAAATTCACAATAAACAATTTATATTGAATAGTTTTTAAATGGAGATACATAACATAACACTTGAAAAGGAGACATCAAAGCAGGTATACCAATTTATTGTAACATAAAAATAAGATGATTGAATTAGAATTGCAAACAGTGGCATAACTGCTGAATTTATATGTTAAGAAGCAACCCAATTGCTTTGACCCAATGTTAATAGTCTGACATAATAAACTAAAAAATATGTCCAAGAAAGCCCTGTAATGCATTGAAGTCTTAAAATTTCTCACCTTTCCACTATCATATTTTTCAACATCTTTCAAATCTAATTTACTCTTTACTTCTATTGCAAATCCCAGCTAATGTAATAAGCTTTTTTTGCAACTAAAGACTTGATAGTATTCCTGAATATTATTCAACAATTTCATTTTACCAAGTTCAATGCTAGCCAGATTAGAACATTTGTATGCTTCAATGCAACAAGATGTTATTTGTATACAAATTTTAAATTATACAACAGATGGACATTAAACCTGAAGTTCATTACATTTAAAAAAAAATGAAACATATCGGGAAAGAGAGAAAAAATCAACAGGAAAAACAATGTTTCTTTTAAAAAACCTTAGTAAAGACCA
This sequence comes from Fraxinus americana, assembly GCA_035079005.1. Lineage (NCBI taxonomy): Eukaryota > Viridiplantae > Streptophyta > Magnoliopsida > Lamiales > Oleaceae > Fraxinus > Fraxinus americana. The sequence continues at coordinate 31,026,434 of CM068715.1, read as the reverse complement.
TATAGCTATAATAATGAATCTCACTAATTGTGAACCTAAAGTAAAAGAAATATAATTTTTTACTTCCTAAAGAAAGTTTCGCAAAGCCTGAAACATACAGAGAGAAGAAATAGAACACCTAAACATAGAAATACAAGAAATAAAGACACTATCCTTGTGTTGTCACAATAATAATGATGGTCTAACCAAAATTTGTTTCTTAAAATTAAACCAGTATTAATTAGAGATCCTAGAGGAGCAACTAGCATTTAGGTTTTCTTGGCACTTCACCAAAATTATGAAATTGTAAAAAATAAGGAGATAAAGATTTGTGCAATTAAATACAGCAAATAGGGATTACAAAAGGCTGGTAAATAATTTTTGAAGAAAGCAGGGTGTGAGAGGAAAACTTAGAAATTAGTTTTGCATCAGAGCTTGAATGTGAGAAAATTGTGAAAATTTGAAAGCCTTGTTGCCCATGATGATTTAGACATTATATTAAGAATACATCTTTTGTGAAAATTCACGTTCACAAATAAATTGGAAGGAAAAAGGGGGATACACTTGTAACATATCTGAAGATAATGCTTCTTGCTCAAAGTGCTTGGAGTAACATGTATTGTTGGAACGTTTTCACATTTGATTGTTTTGTCTTCGATGATGTCATTGTGGATTTGAGGTCATTATTGTTGTGTTATTGTTTGTTGTTATTATTAATATTATATTGTTGTTTTACTGTGCATCAGGAACCTTCAGTGTACCTGTCCATCCAAATAATGGATGGATCCCCTCTAAGGCCTGGTGGCAAGATCCCCATGTTAGTTACAAAAAAGGGGTATATTGTATATTGATTTAAGTTTTAAGAGTTCATTATGTTTTTGATTTCATTAATGCAATTTTATAAAAGGTGAAGTTAAATTAGTTACCAATGATTAGTTACTTTATGACATTCATTTGTTCATTTGTCACTTTTTTGGTGGGGCTTCCTTTCAGGTTTCACATAACTTTAAAAAGCTACAAAAATGTCGACGTCTACATCCGAAGATGAAGAACTGAGGTAAAAATTCTTTTTCTGTTTTTTGCAAAATTATAATATGCAGAATGTTATAGGATTAGTGTCAATTATAATATGAAGTTTAGTTGTGTTTGATTAATAATAATTATATACTTTAGATGTTCGAAATTTTATAATGCTATCATTTTATCCATTTTATCTAAAACAATCCTAACATAAAACACTAACATCACTGATTGGCTGATCAAATTTTTAGCCAATATTTGGACACCGACATTTATCCTAAAATTTCCTTGAAGCTGGATTAGCTTCAGGGAAAAAATCAGCCACGGCGCTGCCTTCAGCATTTAAAGCAGAATTTCAATAGTACACATTAGAGATATATTTCGTATCATCACCAACATTCTACCTTCTTCATGCCTTACCTCAGAGAAGACCTCTCTCATGGATGGAAGTGTTTGCTTGCCCAGAACTCGAAAATTTGAGGATTAGCATATACTTTCAAAATTTAATTTCATTCATACTTTAAATTACGTCAAATTGATTTAGTGAGCGAATTTGGACATCTGTTGCTATTGGTCCTCATGCCTTCATGACTTTAGTATCATATTAAAGCTTTCAAGTACTCATATAGAATAATTTATGAGATTTTCATTGATGTTTGATAGATTTGGTAATTGGAAGCACGCCATTGTTATTGCCTAAGTACCCAAATTCTTGATTCTTACATTTTTCTATATTTTTTTTATTTTTATGTTCACAGAGTAGGAAATGAGGACCTAAGCATGATGATAAATAGTGTTGTGTATCTCCATAAGGTTAACTATTACGTCTGCTTATTGGTTTTTATATAAATAACACTTATTCTTGATTCTAAATATTATGTCAAATAGAAATGATGTACCATACTGCTTCATTGAAATGATAAAAACTTCATTGGGCCATAGTTGTCGTTTAGTACGTCTTAAAATGATCTCTTTCTTAACATTTAATCACTACTAATACATTTTCATATAAATTAAATAACCTTTCGTTATAACTAAAATTGTTTTCTCTTTACAGGCACTTCCTGCATCTTTTGTCCATCGCGCAGGGCATCGCCTTAGCAATGCAGCACGTTGATTGGTTATGATGGAATTATTTGCAACATCCAATTGGAAAGCGTTCATAATAACATATATCTTGTTGGTGGATGGCCGCAATTTGTATGACCACCATAGTTTACAAGATGGCTATGCTATTGTCTTTGAATACAACGAAAATTCCACTTTTCATGTTTCAATTTTTGAGGATTCAGGCGTAGAAATAACCTACGAGTCAGAGACATTTGAGGATGACTTTTCACCTGATGGCAATCCTATTTTCCGATTAACATTACAAGCTAATCGAGATGGTCATCGCAAAATTGTAAGCTCTTCTTTAAATTAAATCTTTTCTAAATTATGTGATTATTACATACTTGCCTTATATGAATGAAAGTGCTGCTCCATTTCATTGTCTCACCTAATGCTAAATTTCACTATTTATAAATTCTTCAATTTATTTTATAGGATGTGCCTAGGACTTTCGCTCGATTGCATCTACAAAAACGTGTCAAGAATATACAAATCCATGATCGTTCACACCACAATTGGCGAGTGCGAACAAATCTAAGAACTAATGGTGACATACAACGTTTCACCATAGGCTGGTCAGCTTACGTTACGGAGAAACAACTTCAAATAGGTGAAACGTGCGTATTCGAACTTGTGAACGATCAAATCCCAATGTTCTCAGTATACAAAGTCTGTCCCACCGATGGTAGTTGGACACTTACATGAATTCTACATTTTGCCTCTTCATATTTCATGTTTAGTTAATATCAAGCATTGTATTTCTCTTCATTTTGTCTAAACAACACTAATGACGGCATGATTTATAACGTCTTTGTCTGAAAACTATTTCCTTAACTATCCAAACATTGTAGCAGTTATAACTAATTGGATTTGTACAATGTAAATACTTATTTTCTACTTACATAAGACATGAAAGTATTGCAATACCTTTTCCACGAGATTTTCAAATCGTCCTTCTAATACAATCACAATGAGTATAACATCAAATCAATTTTTCAATATGACTAGGATTACAAACATTACTGAACATAACTACAATACTACTTCGCTTTTACAGGATGCTAAAATCTATCTTCCAATGTTTCGTTTATGTTCCTTACATTAAGCTTTCAGAAAAATGCTATTAAGTAGCCAACTACGCTAATAGCACGTGCATTGCACGTGCATCTAACTAGTAATAACTAATATAAAAGAGTGAGTAATATTTACTGTTCATAAGCCATATCCCGAGCCGAGTCGAGCCAAATGGCTTTATGGCTCGGCTCGACTCGACTCGGCTAAGCCGTCTGAGCCTTTTTTTTAAACGTTTGATTCATTATTTTAGGTTACAAATATGCGTTTTAACCGATTTAAAATTTGTTGGAAATATTGAAGTACGACCATGATAAATATATGATTGATAAATTTTAAATATAAAAAATAATTTTACATTAATTATGAAACGTAAAGTCGTGATTGTTTATATTTCTTTTTAATCTCAACCTCATTCCAATGTCCTTTTTTTGTACTTTATTTTTCCTACAACGTTTGATTTGATATTTTGTGATATGAATATCCATTTGGATTGATTTAAATTTTTATAAAAAAAAACTTACTATGTGATAACAATAAATATATTATCGATTAAGTTTAAATATAAAAATTATCTTAAATTATTCAACGTAAAATCCTAATCATTAATTTTTTTCTACCCACCCTCAACACCCATACTACGTCAATTTCTCTCAATTTCATTTTTTTTTCCAGTTTTTAGCTTAAATTAAGCCGATTTTTTTTACATCTGATTCAGTATTTTAAGTTACAAATATGTGTTTTAAGCAATTTAAAATTTGTTAGAAATCTTGAAGTGCGGCAATGATAAATATATGGTCGATAACTTTTAAATATAAAAAATAATTTCACATTAATTATGCAACGTAAAGTAATGATTGTTTATGTTTATTTTCAATCTCAACCCCATTCCAATATCATTTTTTCGAATTTTATTTTTCCTACAACGTTTGATTAGATATTTCACGATATGAATATCCATTTGAATCGATTTAATTTTTGTTTTTGAAAAAACTTAAAATATGATAATAATAAATATATTGTCGATTAAGTTTAAATATACAAATTATCTTAAATTATTAAACGTAAAATCATAATCGTTAATTTTTCTTTTCTACCCACCCTTAACCCCTATATTCGCATTAATTTCTCTCAATTTCATTTTTCTTCAGTTTTTATCTTAAATTATTAAACGTAAAATCATAATCGTTAATTTTTCTTTTCTACCCACCCTCAATCCCCATGCTCACACCAATTTCTCTCAATTTCATTTTTCTTCAATTTTTACGGAAAATGGATATTGAAAGAACTCAATTATTTCAGAAGAATCCTTCTACATCATACAGTACTGGTAGACAAACATCTTCTATTAAATGAATTATTTTGATTTTTCTTAAAATTAATTTAATGTGCGGTATCATTAAAATATATTGAAAGGATATTCGACGGAATTTATGAAATTAGGTAATCGTTTGTCATTCTTTTTGCCTCTATGATGGAATTTTTCGCTGTGTTGTGATTTTAATACCGATGAGACCCTTGATTTGTCCTAAATTTTGCACTGTATTATTATTAATTAATTAGTCTTGACTACATACATTTTGCATGGGATCTTTATAAAGAAATTAAATACTGGTGCAACTGGTACATGTAATCGGAGATTCTGTGAGCATGAGATGAATGAGACATAATATCTTACTTCAATAGGTAGAAAAGAGAGAGTTGTATTGAATTTCATTATCTTTTTAACAAGGCATCAATAAATTGGAAACATATATTGGAACCAAAATACCTTCCAATCTAAATAGTTTAACATATCCATTAATTTCGACACTAACATAACTTTCAAAAGTATCACAACCTGCTCATTGCACGGGCTTTGACTAGTATTTTAATAAATGGGTCACAAAAATTTATCAAGTGATGACAAATGTGACCACTTGATTTTAAAGAATTTATTAAATTTGGATGTGTATCTTCAAATTATTTGAATGTGTATCTTCAAATTACAATAATTATGTATTTCTCCTTTTTGAAGAGTAATAAAACTGGGCTACCTGGGCCCAGATCATTGGCATTTGAACAGGTGTGGATTGAAAATTTAGGACCATGCTCCACTCACAAAATGAGACAGGCGTCCCTCCAATGGTGGGGCGCCAAGTGGCGAGTTGGTAAAACATTTTGTAAAACATTTGGTACATCTAGATTTATCAGAAAATTTAGCTTTAGCCATAATTAATTCACAAAATAAATAATGTTAATCTCCACGTGTGATCTTAGTTTAAATAATAAAAAAATAAAATTAGGTAAATCAAGTAAACTATATCACGTATTTCCGTACCTACTAAGCAAAATATGATTTAGAATAGTATATGATATCTCAGTGTAAGAAAATTTGAAATAATTTTTGTATAGGCAACATTTGGCATCGATCCACCCTCAGTCCCATCGACGCAAAAATTGTACATTTGGATCAAAACCTCATAATCAAACCATATCACTTAAGATGATTGAACTATCAACAAGCCCAAAGCAACCGAAAGAACTAAGGGTCCGTTTGATTGCAAGGGTGGAAAATGGGTGGAAAGAAAATGTTTTACAGGGAATTGATTTTCTTAGAAAATATTTTACTGGGAATTGTAATTAATTGTGTTTGATTTGTATAATTTTCCATGGAAAATGTTGAAAATTTGATATCCATTTGACTTCATTTTTTATGGAATTTATCCATTAAAATGATAATTTTTTCTACTATTGAGTCTAAATTTGTTTACATTGTCAAAAAAAAATTTTGAAAAAAAAAATTTACCATATCGATTATCATTCGTTTGACTTTATTTTTCATGAAAGTTGTCGATAAAAGTAAATATTTTTTTTTTACCATTGTGTCTAGAATTTATTTTCATTGTAAAAAAAAAAAAACAAATAAAAAAAAAGGTGGAAAATGTTTTCCCACCTAATAGGTGAAAAAACATTTTCCACCATTTGTGCATCAAAGGGTTGTACCTAGAAAAAGGGAGGAAAACATTTTCCGTGGAAAATTTTGCATATCAAACAGTCAAAAAAGTGAAAGTAGGAAAATATTTTCCTACTTCCCTGGAAAACTTCGCTAATCAAACGGAGCCTAAATGAGAATGGTTAATCACGTTGCAACATGAGAAGCGACTTCACGACATTCATGTTGCACAATTAGTTAAATAAGCATGTCGGAAATATGATTTAAAGAATTTTGAGAAAGTAACAACCAACTCAGTGATAGTAATTACGTGTGATAAAACTATATATAATTACAATTTGTTGTAGCTATCAACAATGCGAGACGTGTCCAAGTATTGCTTCAAAGACCAAAAAAGCCATGGACTTAGAAAATCTTTAAGTACCCTGAAAAATCACAAGAAGGCAAACAATAATAGAAACCGTAACCAATTTTTTCTTTGAACTTTACTCGATGGCGGTCACCACTAGAAAACTCTTTGTTGGAGCTCCGGTAGTCGAAAAAAAGTTCTAAAGAGGTGGTTAAGCAAGTAGTTGACCAAGAATTTGATCTACACTTTTCGAGGTCAAAAAACCATTGCTATTCGAGTATCTTCTAAAATAAAGCCTATGCCCAACTTAAATCCTTAATAGTATTTGAATGATCTGAATGTGGGTAGGGATGGTAAAAAAATCCGACAAATACGATACCCGCGGGGCGCCGTCCCGAACGAGGCGGGGATAACCCGCTTAATCGGGTATTCGGGGCGTAGAATTTTGCATCGGGGAGGAAATGGTTAACGGGCGCCCCGCCCCGTAAATTTTTTTTTTTAGAATTCAATACTTTAAATGAAAAAGTTCATTAGTTCTAATAGAAAATAGCAACTAAAATTATTTATCTAAATCTAATGAATATGGACAATAAAAATAAATTATCAAAAGCTAAAAAAATAAAAAATTAAACGGGTAGTAAAAGGGGCAAGGACCCCGCCCTGCCTCACCTCGCCTTAAACGGGTAACGGGATGGAAAATTTCTTAGCTGGGAGGGGGCGTGGCTGTCCTACCCCATTGCCATCCCTAAATTTGGGTCACTAAGGGGTGTTTGTTTTTTATTTTCAAATTCTACGGTAAATTAATTCTCATTTTCAACCAAACATTTTTCAATAAAATAATATTTTCCATCACATCAATAATTTTTTCTTCTTTTTTAACCACACATTTCCCATCATATCACTATTCAAAAATCAATTCTTCCTCCAAAAATCCCTACCAAACAAGTTCTAAGTATAATAAATTTTTAAAAAACCATACAAATGCTATGCAGCAACAAATGAGAGCAAAATTATATAACACATCAAGTTAAAAAATGTCTGCTCTAATTGCAGGCTCGACAGTTTGGTTTGAACCTTAAACGATGTCTTCAATGAATAAAGATGATTTTGTTTATATTTTCACACAAATTAAAAGAATATAATTAATTTAACTGAAAATATAATTTTTCTTATATTTTTTCTAATACGTCCCTACATTGAATAATTAGTTAAATATGATTAGTTTATATTTGTTGATAACAAAGTATATTAAATAGAGACATATTAGAAAATTAAAAAATATATATACTTTCATTAGAGATGGCAACGGGGCGGGTTCGAGGCGGGCTACCCCCGTCCAGCCCCACCTTAGACGGGGCGGGGCGCGGGCTTGCCCCGTTTAATTTTTTTTTTTTTTCAAAAACTTTCAATTAACTATTTTTTGTTTTTAATTTGTAGTTAATTATTTTTTTTATTCTTCACGGGGCGCTTCGGGGCGGGGCACCCCCTCCCCGCCTCGCCCCACCAACCCGTTGGGGCGAGTTTTTTTCAGCCCATTCGGGTCGGGTCGGGTCGGGTCGGGGCGGGGACATAATTTGAGACAGATTAAAAAAGAAATAAAACCTATATTTATGGGATGAAGATAATATTATTTATGAAATGATTTGGAAAGTGTGAGCTATTAATTTGGGATAATAACCATAAATGCAAAATCCCTCCTTGAAAGGAGGAATCTGAATCTAGAAACAACCCTTATCCCCTCTGCAATTAATTCCTCCCATGCCATGCACCAGGTTCATGTTCATTTATTCATCATAATGGGAGATAAATGCATACTCAAAAGAAAAAAAAATTGAAAAAAGGAAATAGAAACGATGGCACGATAATGACATGTTACGTATGTTAGACTGAATTGAAGTGAACATGAATAATCATATCGTATTCTAAATGACAATATCGTTTACTCACAACGTTGACAATCTTGTTAATAAAAAATGTTGGTGCTATTTATATTTGAAAATCCATTTGATTGTTAGATTGGACATGGCCTCTTGCCAATTACGAATGAAAATACAAACTTGACCTCTCTAGAAAAACTATCACTTATAAAATAAAGATACGAACGTAGTGACCTTGAGATGTTGGAATAAGAACTTCGGAAAATATTTCATGGATGTAACCAAATTGAAACTAGTAAAAGGTAACAAGGTTTTCGACTCCAGTCAAACATAATTATATTCATTTAAAGTTTATCTTCAACCATACCTTGATTACGAACTATTGAGGCATCAAGTGCCCTTTTCTATTAAAAATCAAATGGTCAAAACATTTATGTGGGAATTTTTGGTGTCGTATTTCTTACCCGAACCCCACATAATCTCTTGGATTATTCTTATTGTACATAATTTATGTACACCATGGTCTCATCCCATGTGAGAGTTATGTACATCATTATATACATAAATTATGTCGTGGGTGGGTCACATTCCATATGAGAGTTATGTACATCATTATATACATAAATTATGTACCCATATAACATTGTTCTAATCTCTTACATAGCAAAGTACAAATACAATACTTCTGGATTTTTCTAGAAATTGCTTGATAGAGTAAGCCCCCGTTTGAAACCCATTAATTTCTCTTTCTATTTCTCATTCTCATTCTCATTCTTCATTTCAACCACACATTCTCCTAATAAAATAATATTACACACAAATCAAAAAAATTTCATCACTTTTTCACCACACATTCTCACATCAATCACTATTCCAAAATTTCTATTTCTCCCAAAATGGGTTTCAAACAGGGGCTAAATTACAAATATAAATTTCTTAAATGAAAATAATATTTTCTATTTTTTTGGAACGTAATATCCATTTTCTACTTAATTATACTGTCTTATACTAAATAAGAGCACTGTTTATTCGTATAAAGAAAGCTGAATATAATATCTATCGCTACAATCAGACCGACAACATTTTCCAACGGTGAGACTCGATAGGATGAAATGATTTGTAAACAACAAGAAAATACGTTTTAATCAAGCGGGTCGTCGTAGATAAAACCAAGAATCAAGAAAATATTTCATCGATGAGAAGATAATAATTGAAGTTGGGTACAAAAATTAATTTTTGCTTGATCACGCCAAAGAAATGAAGCATCAATGTTTAAATATTTGAATCACTCAATAAAAGTAAGGGTTACGCTACCTGGTGTACATTCCCCTCACAATATGGGGTCCACATTTAAAACGAATACTCCATTAAAATTAGAAGAAAACAGTTTGCAGAATAATAGCTTATCAAATAGGCAAATCTTTTGTCTATATTTAATTCCTTTCAAGGAAAAAATAAAACATCCATAAGAATCGAGTTGCTTCACCTATTCCACCTGTCCAAATAACGACACGTAGCCCATACATAAATGGTTGTTTCCTCAAATTTGTTTCCCACATAAGTATTATATATAAATTAATCTGTCATGCTATGTGTACATGGGTGTACACATAAGAATTGACATAATGTGAGTAGGGTGGGACACACCTAAATTTGTTTCCCACGTAAGTATTATTATAAATTAATCCATTATGGGTCATGCTATGTGTACATGGGTGTACACATAGAGATTGACATAATGTGAGTGGGGTGTGGTCCACGCTATTGTAGCGTGAGCCCCACCCCACTCATATTATGTCAGCTACTGTTTGAGCCACATTAAAATTTTCATTATCATTATTCTATTCATTTTTAATCACACATTCTTCAATAAAATACTTAATCTGTCCCAATTATATAGACTTATTTCTTTTTCACACGGATTAAGAAAGCTTCTTTAATGTCATTGAAAAATTAATTTTGGCCAAGATTTTTCCTAATTTACCATATTTAATTTTCAATATGTAAAACTAAATTATTGTTGGAACTAATAAAGAATTTGAAGAAGAAGAAATGAGAGTTGTTCCATATTTTCAAGAAGTAGGAAATGTGTGTATTTGGATGATTTCAAGAAGTTGTCATATTAAGTGGAGAAAATTTAATAAGGGTATATTGGTAAAGGAACATAACAAAATATTCTACATTAGGCAACATGCCTATATATTTGGGACAAGAGAAAAAGGAAACTCAGCCTATATAATTGGGATGAATTGAGTAATATTTTTCATCACATCAATAACTTTTCCTTCTTTTTCAACCACACATTTCCCATCAATTTACTATTTCAAAACAGCCTTCCAAAATAATGTAACTCAAACACACCTTCAATCTTGCTGCTTGTACATAGAAAATCCCATCACATGTTTTACAGTTGTTGTGATAACACTTAGGCCTTGTATGGGATGGATTAAAATCAGATTAAAATTGAAAATATAGCCGTTATTGTTGACTTTTATTAGACGGGTGGGACCCAATAACGGCCATATTTTCAATTTTAATTGAATTTTAATCCCTCCCGAACGGGGCCTTAGTTGGTTATGTAGCAGCGCTTTATTCCGTACACGTAGTAGCACTGTCCTGCTGGTAGCGTGTAAGGATATGAAATGGGATCTTCCTGTTAATGAAAAAACCTAATATTTTTGGGATTTGTTAAGCGTAATTATAATCTCAATGGCAACAGTAATCGTATTGAGGCTCTAATAAGAAAGATTAGTAATTTTCGTTCTGACAGATCTGTATATATTTATGTATGCACACGCTCATTCGCATGGTAATAATAAATTGTGCAAAACACATCCCATTTCCACCACCTTCTATAGATTTCCGACAAAAACAGTCTGAAAGAGAAGAAAAAATGTCAAGTAGCGAAGAGAATATAGAGATGGAGGATTCAAATGTGGATTCATTTGGGAAGGTCAAACAAAGGTTCAAAGATCGATCCCAGGTACTATTCTATTTGTGTTGTGTGTGGGCATAAGATTTCATGGATGTAAATTGAAAAGATTTGATTTTTTTGTGAGTTGGGTTGGTGATTTCTTTCTTCCTTGATGTGGTTATGTTTGGTTTTGCTCAGAAAGTGGCTCAAACCAAGGAAATTTTGTCGAAACAAGCAGTTCAGACCAAACAGATCTTGTCCAAACAAGCAGTTAAAATCGCCAAACAGGCTGAAGAACATGAAATATTCATCAATAAGGTATCAAACTTCATCTTATATATTCAAGAATCTATATGTATGTGTGTATTTCAAGAATCCTTGCATATTATGTGTAAAAAAGTTAACACGAAAGGGCAGACATAAGATTTCTCTATGAATTACGGTGCTTTCTACTTAGTTGAGTTCATGGGTTTCTTCATATAATTTGTTTTAAATCTGCATTAAATTTATATATGGTGTTTGAAATTTAATTTGTGGTTGTATTGATTGGACTTATGGTTGTTTGCAGGTGACATATTTTTTGGGCGTTCTTGGTTTCGGGGCATTCTGCTTTATTTTGGGTGCAAGTGAGTGAACTCAAGAATCTGTTTACATTACATTTTGAATTCGTTCTTTGATTCGTGATTGTATTTTAATTTGGTTTTTTTGTTGATTGAGCAATCAGGGCCGCATGATATACGGTATGTGTATTGCGTGTTCTATGTAATTTTTGTTCCTCTCCGGTGGATTTATTATCGATACAAAAAATGGCACTACTACCTTTTGGTAAGTTCAGACTCTTGGCAAAGTATAAATTCTGCATTTCTAAAAATTATTGTGCTTTATTTTGGAGCTTAGTTTAGGCGGTAAGCATGGACGCTATATTCCAAAATTATGTTGTTTCACTTCAGAACTTAAATATGGAACTGGATGGAAATTTTAAAATTATAATTGATCGAGCTGCGTTACCAAAAAATAATCTGGGTGGCTACATTCAAGATGCCCTTTTGGAATACAAATTTATATCTTCATACTTTGTTGGTTGCAAAGCGCCTTCAATGTCCATTCTTCAACAAAGTTTCACAATCTTTAAGATCATAATAATTTTGAATTGCTGTTCAGACGAGGTTGAAGGGAATATCAAAGAGGTAATCAACTATTATCTAATATTCTTGTTTCATGCAGGATTTTTGCTACTACGCCAACACAATTTTCATCATCATGCTTCTGTTTTATCCAAGAAATGAGAAGCTTTTCATGGTTTGCTTCTCATTTGCAGAGGTAATCAGTTGGTTGAGAGATAAATTTGTCCCATCTTGTCGACTTAGGTTCACTTTTCCTTTATTCTGAATCGTATAATATTACTGCAGGGGCCATTGGCGTGGGCACTAATTGTTTGGAGATGTAGCTTAGTTTTTAATTCTATGGACAAAATCGTAAGCGTCTTCATACATCTTTTGCCCGGTAAGTCAAGCCTTTTGTCGTTCAGATTTTAGTGGTTCTGCTGACAGCAATTAGGTGTTCCAGCTTGAAAGCAAGCTTTGATTTCCTATTTTAAGATTTGACGATAAAATTTGATTCACCATTCATCTTACATTTACTACTTTTCTTTGGTCGTCTCTTGACTACTCAAGCTACAGTTGTACTGACCTGTGTTTTCAACTTCTTGATGTATTCCCATTTTATATATCTGTCATTTTAGGCTTGCACATTTTAATAATAATAAATAAAACATCATTATAAATTTGATTGGAAGGTCTATGCAAGTTTAATATTTTCATATTATTGTCTGTCAATGGAATTTTAGGTTGATTAAAATAATAGCACACTTTATTATTTTTCATAAAAATAGACTGATGCTGGAGTCATATTTACATTTGAGTACTCATGTCATTTTCAGTGCCACAACATCACTTTATTGCAAATTCAAAGCGTTGTGTATCGTGCAGTGTCCTGAATTTCTTTGTATACAGTATGACCTAAGCATTGTGACTTTCATTTGCTTCTCTTTGATGGAGGTTTATTTTTCTAGAATGTATATTGAATCCTAATTTTGGTCTAATTCTTCTTGAGATCATCAATTCAACCTCTGACCAAAAAGATAGGCCTTGGTCATACTTCATCTAATCAATAAGTTCAGTGATAAGCATAACGGCGCTACCGTTCCAACGGAGAGAAGAACCTATGATAAGATTTTTGGAAGATTTCAAAATAAAGAATTTGAACAAAAATCTTTCAGTTTCTAATTTTACTATGTTCGACTCTGTGTATTTTTCTATCCATAGAGTACATTAAATTCATAGAAATGACTTATCGAACATATGGTGCATAGAAATTTTCAGTCAGTTGTGAAATAAGCATCTTGCAGCTGATGCAGCATTTGTGGCTTTCAGGATTAGTTTATTTCACAATCAGATGGTGGGACCCTGTGTTTTTGGAAGCCATGCATCCTGAAGGAACTGCTCAGAGAGCTTCATGGCCTTATGTAGAGAGCAAATCTTATCTCTGGACGTGGCTGTTTTTTGTTCCTTTATTTGCTTACAGCATTTGGCAGGTTCTTTATTTTCTCATTGTAAATGTTCTACGTCGACAAAGACTATTAAGAGATCCCGAAGTCATGACTTCTTACAGGTTGTCACGTTTCTCCTCATCGCATAATTACTCTCTCTTTCTTCTGGTTAAGGGTTGCATTATTGTCGCTACTCGTAGACATGGAGTCCTTGAGAACATTTTTTGGCTAAGCTTAAAAATAAGATCTTTACATTTTACTTTTTGTTCCAAACACGTTTGGATAAGTTATTTTTCTTGCTTTTAAATAGAAAAAGTTACTTATTTTGAAATTATCATTTACTCCTTACAAGTGAACTTTTTAAGCTTAGCAGACATCTCTTATTCTTTCTTTCGTAATTTTATTATCGTTGTGTCTCATTCTTTCATTTCTTCTCACTGTAGTCTGTACCTCTTTCTTTAAACTTTGTATATGATAGGGAATTGTCAAAGAAAGCACAGAAAGCAAATAACTTATGGTGGCGTTTAAGCGGTTTGCTCGGGGATCAAAATCGCTTGTTTATGTATATTTTGCTTCAAGCTATATTCACGGTGGCAACTATGGCACTTACAGTCCCCATATTCTTGTCTTACAATTTGCATGTAGTTTTCCAAATACTCAAAGTTTCTGCATCCATATGGAATGGAGGAAACTTCCTACTCGAAGTGATGCCACGGCAAGTCATTCTCAAAGAGAAGAAGAAAACAGAGGTGCACCCTATCGAGAATCTGCAAGATAAATCATCACTCGAAAACTCGATGAAAGCAAATAATTCTTCTGCAATGCTCGAATCTTAGCAGGAGTGCACAAATATAATGTCTTGTAAAACCTTTTTTTTTTCCTCTGATGTTTGTCGGTGTGAATTTAGCTGATTTATTTTCTTTGTTCTAAAGAATTTTCTTTTTCTACAAGCATTTATTTAGATATGGCCTAATTTGTAAACTAGGTGAAATTAATTGTGAAATTATGCTTTCATTTCACTTGTATTAGAATTTGGACTGAATTTTGAAAATTTGAGGATCCATGCTACTCGGATATTGTGATGATTGTTTAGACTTTTAGTAGAATTTGATAAAAGTTGATGGAATGTGTTGTTGAAAAGTTGTGGATCTTATGAAATGTGTAATTAAAATTAATTATTGATTTGTACTTCAATTTTAATCAACTCTTTTAGCTGAACCAAACAGAGGCATAGTGTTTTTGGCAATTTATATGCTACATAGACGGGTGTTTAAAACACTGTTGTTAGTGCTACGTATCATTATTCATTCAAGAAAAGCTTGGAATCCAAATGCAAGTTGATTCTTTGAAATGCTTTGGGTTGCATTGGAAACACAAATGTAAGTACGCAGTATTTGGCAGAACTTAAATGAGATTCTAGCTTAGTTTTTTCCTTAATATTGTTCTTCAATCCCCGTACCAACATGCCATCAACGTTGGGAAACAGAAAAGCATAAATAAAAAGAAAGATAAAACATTTATATCACGATAGGTATTTAGCTCCTTATCGTGATGGTGATGACCGACTGACTATGTTTCTCTAAGTTGTTCGAGTGTAATTTTCAACTATTTCTCCTACTAGAACTGTAGCTTTCACATTTTTTTGTATTTGCAGTACCAATTCGCAGAGGCAAGATATTTTACAATTTTTAGTGTGACAGTTTTTATATAAAGATTTTGCACGATATACTTATCCAGTATTAAGAAAAAGATGCAAATTATTTGGCTTGTCACTAATTCTTTTGGAGCAATTCGTCTTGTCATTTTAGGCAGTTTTTGGCCTTCTCTTCTTCCCAACTCAATATGCCCAAGATGAATTTCTTTCGCTGAAGGAGAGTAAGAGTATGTTCGACAGGGATAGGGCTTCTATAAGACAACTTTCTCTAAAAATATCTTCTATTCAAATAAAATATTTTTAGAAAATTATTGGAATATTCAAAACCAACTTTTGACTTTACAAAAATCAAATCAAATGAGTACTAAATTACCGGCAGGATACATTGACCTGGTAGCCTCTGGACCCGAGGTAAAAACAATTATGTTTCCGGTTGAGTTTTTATTCTTTTATGCAAAAGCAACTCTAGTATTTGTATGCAAATACTCGTACTCTGACAACATTCCAAAAAATTTCACCTAATGAAAGTAATAAATTTCCAAAAAATAAAATAAAATAGAAAGGCAAGATATGGAAATTAGGCAAGCTATGGAAATTAAGGTCATGAAGAAAACAGTGGTCTACATCTAGGGCAAAGTTGAAAAGAATAATCTAACAATCTTGCTACACAAACACGGGCATTCGACAGAATTTAAAAAAAGATGACAAGCATCAAATATTCATTGGATGGTTTAAAATAAAAAAAAAAGAGCCACACATGTGCTAACGCGTAGCACCTGTCACCCAATCCTGTCAAATGTCCCTATTCGAGTAGCTTAATTGATAATCTACCTTACAATTTGAAAGAGATGACCATTATGTACTAAATTCCTGTTTATAAAAAATAATAAAGAACAAAAAAATAGTGAGGTTGGAGGACGCACCCTCGAAGTTGAGAAGCTGATATTTCCCGCGGACTTCCTTGTTATGGACGTCGAAGATGATCACGATATGTCAATTATCTTAGGTTGCCACTTTTTAGCAACAAGTCAAACTTTGACTGACATGGAAAATGGTGAACTGATTGTGAGGGTGGAGCACATGAGATCTTTAAATTACATAATCTACCCAAGCAACCATTAGTCCGAAGGAAGCCAAATCTGTTGTTGAAAAAGTTCAACAAATGTCAAATGAGACAAAACATAAACATCTAGGAAGCCTTGCTCGAGAAGAGAATAGAGTGCTCAAAGTTTGGAAGGAAAAAAAGGATGTAAAACTAAAAATTGCAAGGAGTGTAAGGTTGCAAAACTCCAGCATGAACCACCATGATCAGTTCATCCATACAGTCTAGCTAAAGTCTATAAATTAAGCGATTGTTAGGAGACAACCCAATTTTTTAATCACTTTATTTATTTTGCTTTTCGTATTGTATTGCGTGTAATCTTATTTTTGATTTATAGGTTGCATTAGTTATAGGCACGTTTAAATTCAATTTGTGGGTCATCTTCATCATTAACATTTAACCTAGTTAAAGGAAAACATTAATTGAGTCAAAATGAGTTTTCTTTTTATTTTTTTGATTGTTTTCTTCCCCTCTTGATAAGTACCGTGAATATTAACATTGGAAGGAGCTTAGCAAAGTACAAGTTGCGTTAAATTGACAAATAGATCCTCACACATTTAACGTAAAAATTCGGGGAGTACATTCTTCATTTTCTTCCTCATCCCCTTAAGTTTGAGGTGGGAAAAACTTTAAATTTTTACTTTTTGTGTGTTTTTGAATGTTCGTGTTTTCGTTATTGCTTTAGTATATAATAGAAAAATAAAAAAATCGAAAAATTTGAAAAAAAATTAAAAATATATATATATAAATAAATATAAATATTTTCTTATTTTAGGTTGTGTACTTGTGTAGATTAGATAACCTAGCTTGCAATAATGATTAAATTTGAGATTTGATGTTGATTTATGAACGATGGATAGGTTACATGCTAGAATGATTGGTGCTTAACCCTATAAAACTTGATATTATACGTGCACTAGAATTGAATTTTACATCATGATACAATAAGTTGATTCATATATTGGATAGGTTGATAGATTGAACACAGATGTTATACTCAAAACTATCATATATTAATGATTCTTAGAACACATTTAACATAGTTTGGAGATGATTTCATAGTTGTAGGAAGATACGGATGTAAACTGAGATTTCTTGTGTGAAAACTTATGCGAGGATTGTTTAAGATTAATATGATAAAATTAGACAAAAGTCTTAAGTTAAAGGTCGATTTAATTAGATGAGTGTTTAATGAGGGGTATTGCACTAATCAGGGTAGAAAAATATATAAAAGACATCTTTTCGTAACCTTTATGACTCGAGTTATTAAGCCCGCTAAGGTATTTCAACCCGATGCCCTAAAATTATCCGATTTGGGAGTTATCGGCCAAAAACTCGTTATATGGGTCATATAGAAATATTAAGAGAGAGAGAGTGCCAAATTTATTTATTTTTGAAAAATAGTTGTATGAAACAGAAGACGCACAAAATGTCATAGTTAAGCCACCAAACACTTATTTGAGAAGACTCGACTTTTGATGAGGGATTATTAACCTAATTTAATTCTAGATGTTGAAGCAATCAAAGAATTGAAGAATCCTTATTTATTGATGTGTTGATTTACAATTAGTAAAATCCACTTGAACTAGAGAGAGTGAGGATGTCTGAAAAATTCAACCTTAAATTGCACACTAAAAAAGAGTAAAAAGAATAAGTTTGGTGATGTGTGAATCACATGAAAGTTGAAAGGATATATTTGACCACGATCAAGGAAAAATAAAGGAAGGATTTGATCTTCCAAGAGTGTTTTGTATGCTCCCGAGACTTCTCATAACGGCAGAAAGTTTTCCTCATAACAGGGAATTTGGAACATAAAACATTCAGAAGTTACGGGTGGCTCATCTTCCTATTTAGATGTCAAATGCTTCCTGCCATGATGGAAAGTCATCTTTCTTGAAAGGATACAAGACATAATAGTAGTAGATGCTTATCCATTAGTTTGTGTGACAATCCCTTTACAGCACTGGAGTCCTGTGAAGAGCACAAAATACAGGCTAATACACATAAAAGAGTGGAAAGCTTCAGGATCGTGTGTGGGGTTTATCGTCATAGGATTTTGGGAGTTTTTTGAGAAAAAATGGATGACTATGGATCATGTTCGGTCAACACCGTAATACTTGATCTCATATCTGCCAGCAAACAAAGGGAACAGAGATATAAGTTATAGATATTGAGGCTTCTCTTTAGCCTAGGATCAAAATCCTCTGGTGTATTGCAGAATTCTGAGCAAGAGGAAGAATACCCTTAGATACACGAAGTACGGTTAATGGACTGGTTATTAAACAACCAAAGTTTAATTTTCAAGAACAAAGAGAAGTGAAAAAGAGCAGAAGTTTAATGGTGAGAGTAAGATCATGAGGACAAAGAAAAACACACTGTATAGAGTTGGGGTGATGACCCTCCATAAGGACTACCAGAATTTGCGAAAGGAGGATTCCAACAGATTTGATACCATCAATGAGGTTTTCGTGGAAAGCAAGGGTGACACAGAAAGAGCACTCAGATTGTACCCAAAAACACTTGGCGGAAGCTGCAAGCATTCTAACTGATAATATGACAATCGGTTTCATAACAGCTCTTTTATGGAAAGTTCTCATCCATACGTACGAAGACTGAATACAGAAATGACTTGAACTAAAATAAACAGTGCCACCGGTTTCAGCTAATTTAATAACCTGTTGTTATTCAACGACCAAACTAAGCACATACCATCTCTCCGATACTACAAAGAAATAGCTAAATTAAAGAAGTGTTTCGCACGATCCAGTTAACTCATTCAGGAGCAGACAGAGAAATTTTATTCAGTTGAGGCATGATTCTTCTAGGAATAAAAATTTTAAAATGAAATAATAACAGAAATTTAAAAAATATTATAATTCTAATGAGGCCCAGTAATTTTATGAAATCTTTACTAGAGCCTATATCAATAAATTAACAAAATATTCCAAGGTTGCTCTGGCAATTTCACCTTGGAAGTGCCTAATCTGATAGCCAAATTCATGTTGGACTGCACCTAACCAAGGAACCCAAAATGAAAAACTATCTTTATTTACATAATTGACAAATTAAGTAAAGAAGCACTAAAGTGGGGGAAGCCTCACAGAGAGAACCAGGTGTTAGCCGTTAGGATTAAATTCAATAAAAGAAAAAACCCAAAAAATTATACCCCCTTAAATCCATTGAAAGCCAAACAACCAATTCATAAAACATTAATCCACGGCCCCACAGTGGAAAACTTCGAAGCAAATCAGGCAAGAAAAAATCTTTAGGGTAGAGGAGGGCGGCAGCAACAACCACCGCCAATCCAAGTCTGGGGAATTTTCAAAGATAACAGAGAAAATCTTGCCATCAATCAGTATTACGTTCACATTAAAAGTACAAGATGATTCGTGTTCATTCCTTAGAATTACACTTCACATGACATCTCACTATGTTTTTTCATCTTAATAACCTTCCCTCAAACTCCAATGGGGCAACTGCACCCACCAGTCCCTTTCGCTAAACTTGCAACAATGCTACTGCATGAGGAACCATCCACCTTAATATTTCACATCATGTTTAACAAAATAAGGTACTCACGACCGCGATCCATCTCAGTTTTCAGTCAAAAATAGCCCAGCATATATTCTGAAAGCCCCAAACAGATCACCAAGAACATGGCTTTGGCAAAATCAAGATAGTGATTGCCAGAAGTATTTTGCTTTCCAAGGTGCACACATTCTGCAGTTCCTTCTACATGAATGTCAGGAATATGGTTTATTGAACAACTGTTCTGAAAAGGACCATACAGAAATCCAAAAACCTCCAACAACTGACAAGCACCACCATGGTTGCGCAACACAGAGAAACCAGGATAACATGTATATTCTAATTTGTTATTCATCCAAGCTGATTGGGGTCAAACATGCATATTCTAATTTGTTATTCATCCAAACTTCACCTACGCCCCAGTTTGACAACCATTATTTCATAACTCTTTAATTCTCATATTCATTTTCAACCATACATTTATACAATAAAATATTTTGCACATAAGCCCAATTTTATTTTTTAACTTTTTAACCACACATTCTCATGTTCAAAACATCATTTCTTAAAAATAATAGCCATCAAACAGTGGCTAAATAACAAGCTCTTGCATTTTTTTCTAAGTTTTCAGATAAATTGCACATGATGTCCCCACCCTATATTCGCATTTGCACGCGCCGAGGTGGTGGTGGTGGCAGGCTGCTGCAGTGGATTGGGAAAGAAGGTGTTTGTTTCTTTTTTTTTTTCCTCTTATCTTCTTCCTTCTTTCTATACTTATATTTTTCGTTTATTTGAAGTTTTTAGGGTAAATATGTTTTTCTATGCCAACTAAACAACCATTTCGGATGGTGACAATGTTGAGGAGCTCAATGCCGCGAAAAAATGTAGGGGATAAAAATGCAAATAGGATGTACGTTGGGGATAGAGGCAGGGCAGCAATTTATCTTATTTATTTTGTCAATTTTATCTCTTGGTGCACTCCTTGTCCAAACTTCACTCGTAAATACTTATCTTGTCACTTTTTGCCAAAGTGCTGGAGTAATTTGTTTTCTTGGGATAACCTAGTGTACTTAGTGATATTCTAAAAATACGTGCAAGCCATCTTGACGCAGACAGAATTGACCAAGAACAAATGCAATCATGAAATGTCGATTTGTGCACGAATACCATTTGGATCAGAATTGGAGAAAAATCTCACATTTATATTATTATGATTTAAACGATCAATCAAAAAGTCCCCCAAAATACTGTTGTGGCTCTAAGACCTAAGGCAAACCTAATTAAAATTGCATTAATAGTCCATGAACTCCTAATGAAATATAAATTCAACCCAAGATAATTAAAAATATCAATTAGACTCTAATTAATTAAAGAACACAATTAAATAGAAATACTAAACATCTAATCAAGCCTTGCATGCATCTTTATTGATCAAATTACATCACATCTCAGCGAGTTTTGAATTGAAATTGTACGGCTGTTCCATACTATCCTCCATTGCAGTATCAACAATCATTTAAGCATTTTCATTCCGTACACATTTTGTTTAACATTGATTTTTCTATTAGCACAGCCCTTTTTGATTGTGATTGACTTATTTTCCAATTTTTTACTTCTTTAGCTTCTGCTATCAGTGACAGGTTTAGATATTTGAAAATGAAGAACTTAGTATAATGCTTCAAACAAATTGACAACGCTTACCTTAAATGAAGAAGTTATTCCTTGTAGCATAATCAGTACAATCAATTGTACAAGTGCTGCCACATGAAGAGGAGTTCCTGTCTGATTGAAATAAACATTAAGTTGTTAGACTAAAAGTTTTGTACTTTTTAGCATATTAGGTAGGAACATTTGTGAAGTGATTGACAAGATATAAATTCTAACCTCTCATTCAAAAATATCTATTGAAGTAATAGTGCAATATTCGGCATCATAAAAACTGTACTTGTGGACTCACCTTTGACATGCATTAATGGCACAAAAGCTTTGTATTCATGTAATAGTCTGCACAGTTTAAAATACTATTATTGAAGAAAACACCTTCAGAACAAGTGCAACCCAAGATATTCTGAAGGCTGTTACCACTGTAATTTAGCAAAACTAATTGCTAAATATTCAGGTAATTAAATCTCTAACATCAAACTGGTGACAACAATGATTTTCACATATCTTTAGTAAGAATCTGGGACAGAATATATCAGTTTTCTTTGAACAGAAGCAGGAATAAATTTGCCCGAGACAGAGGAAATGTGTCCGAAATATTGGGCCATCAAAGACTACCAAGATAAGCTGTTTTCAAATAACTGCAGCTAAGAATGCACACCGCCACCAAGAGTATATAGGGTAACTCCAATAGAAAATAAAATATAGCCACACGTTCTCTCCCCCACTGGAGCAATATGATCACAATATTCCTTGATTTAGAGGAAATTTCTCTTGGGACATTTTATGTAACACCAGGTGATGCATAGTAAATGTAACAAACATTATAATACAGAAATGGGATAAAAAGAATAAATGATATCCTACTAACTATATGAGGAAATTAAATGAAGAGCACGTGATTCTGGAAATTTAGAAAGTAGCTAGTTCTTACACAAGCCTTGAAATTTCTTCTACAAATGCCTACATTTGTAGCAGTGGCATAAAATTCAGTGGAGAGTGGATTTGAATTGATAACCAATATACCATTTCGCAAACCCTATTTATATTGGAGTCAAGTTTGTAGCTCACCGAGTTATAAGTAGCATTTAACTAAAGCATCATTGCGGTCCTGGACATCAATTGTATACTTTGAACGAAGTCAACCTGGGGATTAAATAGGATATATGGTCAGCAGTAGGTTGCATTGCCAATATATCAGTTCATCCACTTGACCAAAATCCGCACATGCATCTCTTACCTTACGCTGTTAATACCTTCGTATACCACGAAGAACATCAGATGTTAATGGGAACAATCAGAGCTTTCTGCATCCTACAAAACTTGAAAGGGTTAGCGCAACAGAAACTTCCTGAGATGAGTGAACCTTTTGAAGTTATCTACTCAATCGAATCTAAAACAGAAGCTTATATTATACACAAGTGAAACATCTCACAACACCTACCACAGATTGCAAAATGAACAAAACAGTAACTTATTGAACATATAAATTTATGTACAAGGACATTGCTCTCCGACATGTAATTGCTACAACAAAAATACAGGGTTTCCTAAGACCTTATCACTAAGATACTAACTTACACGTCATACAAAAAGATCTTTACAGTCAAGGTGTCAACTTGAACAGGAACAACATCCAAGCATCTCAGAGGTTCACTCAAAACTCAACTTGTCTAGGGAGTAACCAAAAGAATATATGGCCTACTCACAGTCAGGAGTCACATGACATCCTACTAACTGCTCTTCCATGACAACAACAGTTTTTCTTCTGTGATTGTATAATAAACGGGAATATACGATGATTGCAAGGTCAAACCATCATATTCAAGTCTGATAGATCATCCATTGGAATTTCAAGCCCACCCACATAGTCATTATCGTGCAATCCAACATCCTCAATGATGTTCAACCAAGACCCTAGGTCGTCTTCTTGACCAGCAAGATCATCATGTACAGCTAGATCGCCCATTCCAGGAAGTTGCAAGCTAGACAAATCTATGGGTTCCTCCAAGAGATCCGTGTCATCGTCATTTTTATCCTTGACAATGCCACTTCCACTCATCTCATTTGACTTAGATGCAGAACCGAATGCTGTTTTAGGTTGCTCAGACATCTTTCCAAGTGGGCCATTGACAGAAGCAGTGAGTTGACCTGTTTTCTGTCTAGGTTTTGCTTTAGGCTTTCTCTCTCCCTTGACATTGGCCAGTGCCGGTCGACCAATTTTAGTGCTTCCACTTCTGGATAGCACCTCTTTGCTATTTCCCTTTCCTTCTCTCTCACTCCGTTTTCCTTTTGCACTGCTTAATAGTGAACTTCCAATGCCTGATGGGATAGCAGTGGATGAGCTAAGTGTACCGCCAACAATATCATCAGGTAGTAACTCACATTTCTTCACCCTATTCGAGCAGAGGTCTAATTTGCCAGTAGTTTGTTCAAAACCTAGATTTGCTGATATGGGAACTCCAGAAGAATACATTTCTTGATTGTTTGAAGATGGGCTGTGCTGTGCTTCCAAAGGAGCTGCAAAACAAATAAATAACACCAAAACTAAGATAATGGACAAAACAAAAAAGTACCATCATACCATATGAAAAAATAGATAAGAGACTTATCAAATTTGTCTTTTATACCATTAATGCCATTTGTATAAAATATTGTTCCTAAATTAACCTACCTACTGGGATTCTTTTAACTTCAAACATTTCACATTACTGCTAGAAACATGTCTTAAAGACTAATCAGGGATGATGATTTTGTCACGATATTTTATTTTGCAAAAAATTCTTTTGCAAGAAAAACATTTGATCTGCAGAGTAAAGTTAATGTTACCATGCTAATATTTATTTAATTAAACCATAAATGCATGTTCTAAAGGGTTGAGAATGTGAGAACCCTGCTTCATACATAAACTTCATCTACAGGGCTTACAGATATTGATCTGACGGTCCCCATCAGATTTAGCCACTGATACATCTTAGTGTCTATTCTTAGTAATACAAGCTCATGCATAAAGGCAGGAAACATGCATTCAAATTAGTGACTTATTTAAGGATATTAAAAAGTTGATAAGCATTCTGGTATCTATCAATGGGACCAACCTGACGTTCTAACTTCAATAGAACATCCAGATGTACTAAGCTGCCGCTTCCCGGATTCATTATCAGCACTTGAATTCACTGCTTGTATGTCGCCAATGTGAGTGACTCCAGAAAGAAAAATCTCTTTATACGAGGGCTCAGCAAAGCAGCTCTTTCCAGTTGCATCAAATTCCCGACATCGTTCCAATGTCCGCTTAACAAAAGCCAATGCAGCTTGTTTTGCCATTTTACCACTGGCACTTTTCATCCCATGAGCATTAGGACCCCAACAACTCTGGAAAAAAATCAATTTAACAATTTCATATCCAATAACAAGGAAGCTAGGATGCCAATGGAGCTAGTATGTATTGTGCAGCAGACCAATGAATAGAAACAGATAGAGATGTAAAAATCTGTAAACAACAAAGTTTGAATTAGGGCTAGGCATGGTCTTGTTCGATTGTAAAATCTGTAAACAACAAAAAGTTTGAACTGGGGATGGGCATGGTCCGGTTCGATCCCATACCATAATTAATTTTTTTAACATTTACAACACTACTACATTAATACGACTAATGAAATGTTCAATCTTATCTTTTACAACACTACATTAACTTTTACAAAATAACAGAGTCTAATTTAAAATTATACAAATTACCTTGATCAATGTGGGAAAATTCAATGAATAGGCAGAAAAAGGGTAAGATGAAGACAAGCACGGCCATTGGGCTTCGATTATTTGAAAAGGGCAGAATGATTGAAAAGGACTTAGATTACTTAATTTTTTCTTTGAAATTTGAATTGCAAAGTTGGGTTTGGACACAAAACGGGAAAATGATATTTTGGGCTCAATTAATTAGTTGACAAATGAAATAGGAAAATGATATTTTTGGGCCCAATTAATTAGTTGGCAAATTTATTTAGAAAAAAATTAGACTAAGTTGACTTATTTAATATAAAAAAATTTAAAAAATTAGAGAGATTCAGTTCTTATTCGGTCCGAACCAAACCCGTTGGTTGTCGATTCTAATACCCGTTCAAGTATTTAACTTAAGAAAAATCGAACCGAACCGAACCGCTCAGTTCGGTTTGAAAGTTTTATCCGGCCCTCGTTTGAACATTGTATATGCGTTTTACCTGAACAAAAAAGTACTAAAATAATTTTAAATCCTAAGAAAAATGGCAATCACTAAATTACACATAGGTTTTCACACAGAAAGTGACAGACTTGCTTGAGTAGGATATGTTGGAGTGTGTTTTACTTTGATGCCCAAAGGAATGATCTAAACATGTTACTTCTTGTGTCATTTCTTTGAGTAGTTACTAAGCTCGTGTCATTTTCCAAACATGTTTGGCTAAGCTTAAAACCCACATGCACTTGAGGGAGCATATTGAAGAATAGATTTAAATGATATACATGTTGGAGATGACAGCTTAGTATTTACTCAAAGAAATGATGCAAGCACGTATGTTCTCTGTCCAAATGATCTAACACGCTCCCTCGAGAAATGACAGCTCAGTATTTACTCAAGAAAATAACATGTTAAGCTTAAAAAGAACTAAGATTTACTTCTAACTCTTCGTTTCCAATCATGTTTGGACATGCAATTTTTTCTTACTTCTAAATCTAAATTTTAAAAAAAAAGTAAATAATTTTGAACGTAACTCCTACCTTGCTATCAAAATTACTTTTATTTCCAACATTAACTAGTATTACAATTTATTTATTTTAAAGTTTACTTATAAGTAACTTTTTAAGCCTTCCCAAATACGTTTTGGATTCTAAAAGTCATTGTTTTTGCTTTCCATTTCAGTCAATAAGTGAATATATAACGAAGGTAGTCTTTCGAGAAGGAAGCAATCTGTTCTTTTTGTCATTTTTTCTTCTTTTTCTTTTTCTTTTTTAATATTTTTTTGTTTTTCTTTTCTTTTTGTTTTTCTTGTTTTGGGGGGTGGTGATATTTGACTCTGTTTACAGTTGTTGTACGTAAAGCATTGGCATAGCAAACATTCATAATCTTACCCAAATATATGAGCTGTTAAGAGAAGGAATTTCCTAGATTGTTAGTAATTTTATTTTCAGGAATGACATCCACAAATGTACGGCAGATTCAAAAACTAAACCGACATTAAATTTTCATTAATTATTGTCATGTGATTTTATGATTGACTTACAAAAAATAAAAATAAAAACTACATTGGGCAGAATATTAGATGCTAAGGACTTAATGGTGAAGATTGTTGGCATCTTACATACACACACAACGGAAGAGGGCTTGCTTGACCCAATCCTTTTGTTGGTTTATTCCTTTGTGATCTGTGATTACTGCATATTAGGCCATAGGTTATTGCATATTTGCTTGCTTAGGATCCTTCTTTCCATTACTTTATTTTAATTAATTTACTTTACATGTGACTGCATAACCCATGCTATATGTGATTTGCTTGTGTATTTGGTCGTCTTTAGTGCCTGCTTGCAGGCTTAGTTTATACAATTTTGTTGGCTTTTCTTGGGCCAATTTAGTTCCTACATTCCTCTTTGTCGCTATTTTTATAATGAGAATAGTACTCCCAAATTTAAATTTTCTAATGGCTCATTGCAACGCAAGTAGTTCTTTCAAGTTCAGCTTTTGCAAATCCTTCTTTCTTCATCTTGTACCTCTAGAATATGTCCCCCTCCCTCTTGTACTAAATATTTCCAATTGATAAACAAGAGAGGGGTTGAAAAAAAAATGTTTCACTAGGATTGTCATATCTTTGAGGTGGAAGAATGTATTGAGATGGATGAAATCCTATTCGCTGTGAGAAACAAAACTGATGGATATACAAGTAATATTCACAAATAAACCTGTATCAATCCATGACACAAACAAATTATATTTACTTCACTTTCGAAAGGGAAGTATGCATTAAAATCAATTAAATACAGAAAGAATATAGAATAGAAAAATTACCATATACTTTTCGTAAGCCATTCCTACAAGTTTTTCTAGAGCGCACTGTTCGAACAGGCTGTGATAGAATGAAGTGTTTGGGTTATTGACAAGAAGCATAAATGGGCGAATAAAGATCACAATAAAAGCTACATGTCTGAAAATAAAGAACAAATTTCTTACTTTTCTTGAAGCTCTTTAGCCTCAGAAGCTGAAGTTAGCATTTTGCAAAGCAAACTTTTCTTCCTTGAAACCTATTCATCAACTAAAAAATGAGAAAGGCTCCTAACATGAATAACACACTTCACTGCAATCTAGAAGCTTCACTATATAAAAAGCAAGAATATCCTACACCCAAAATCAGAGGATCGATTCAAATTCCTGATCTAAACATATTTTCAGATTCAACATTGACCGGAAGAACAAAAAGAGAATCGTGGGATAGACAAGAAATGTCACACATAAATTATAATTCATCAAAATCAATTTTCCAGGGGTAAACCATTGATAGATTGGAAAACTAATAACTGCATGCTCCATTGGTATTCTACTCCGTAAATGACAAAAAAATAAATAAATAAATAAAATCACAGCATCGTGATTGATGATCTAAGCTGGATATGAAACTTCCAGAACCCTTGCATAATAAGAGAATAGACCCTCTTTTTCTTTTTCCTTTTCTGTTCTTTTCTTTTTCTCTCTTTTTTTTCTTTGAATTGAGAGCGATACTGTAAAGGAAGAGAAGGGGCTTCAATCTGATCTTACCTCCTCTTGATACTTCTCATCTAATCTACTAAGATCTCCACTGATTTCTTCATCTCCAGTCTGTGCCAAATCAGGCTGATCAAAAAGGGCATAGGAAATCACAAGAATGCAGAGAACTCGGTAAGGCTGTGAAAATATAACTTACTTGTACAAGCCTGTTTGCATATTGAAAGAAAAGCAAACGTACCACTAAATCTGGGTAAAGCCCAATGCTGTGAATTTCCACAAGAAGTCTTTCATTTATCGACATCTTATTGTACTGATATTCGGAATATTCTACGCCAGGAATCATCTGGTCTGGAAGTAAACCATTTTGCAAATGATTGTAGACTGGAAGAATTCCAGAGTCTGGAATAGAAGTGCCATTATGATCTGGCATCATGTGGTCCAGTTCATAGAAGATTTCTCCATCAGCATTTATCCTGTAACCATTAGAAGCGGAATATCTGGAAATATCACGATTTTGTGACCTCGGTGAGCAGAAAGCATCTGTCTCCATATCTTTTTCCATTTCAAAACGAGATCCATATACATCAAATCGGGGGTCTTCGTTTCTGCTGCAGCAAAGCTCTTGATTTCCTTCTTCAGGGATTAAAGCTGCAATCAGTGTCTGATAAAGAGAGATCTCCTTTGGTGTACAAGCCCCTGGAGCTAAATGTTCTGGGCTAAATTCAACACCTTTTGTTTCACTTTCTTCTCTCCTAGGGTCATTCATCCCAAATCCATTATGTATTGAAGCAGAACCCTCTGCATCGAG
The DNA here is from genome assembly GCA_035079005.1 of Fraxinus americana. Classification (NCBI taxonomy): domain Eukaryota; kingdom Viridiplantae; phylum Streptophyta; class Magnoliopsida; order Lamiales; family Oleaceae; genus Fraxinus; species Fraxinus americana. Next base: position 30,997,153 of record CM068715.1, on the reverse strand, counting down.
AGGCACTAGGGCTGGCGTGTCCATGGTGGAACCAAGATTAACCTAGTAGGCAAAGGAAGAGAATAAATGAATTCATGATCAACCTGTAAAACAATTTTTTAGCTGCAAGGAAGATGCCATCAACTAATACTCAGCAATGGAGCAGATAAGACGTGTCTGGAAATTACTCTATTAATTAAAAATACAGAGATCTGAAAAAAAAAAAAAAAAGGAACAGCAGACCGTAGATTAATGAGCAAGTTCAGAACCAAAATATGCAGACATCAAAAATATAATGTTCTCCAAATAATATATGGTATATGGTATGTTAGTCGGCAATAGAACTAAACAATATAGCCCTTGTTTGAGCCATATTTTGAGAAGAGAAGTGCATTTTTGAAGAGTGATTTTTGGAGAACATGTGGTTAAAAATTATGAAAAACATTTCGGTTTACATATAATATTATTTTATTGGAGAATGTGTGTTGAAAATGAGTTTTGAAAAAATGAATTTTTGATAAATGGGGCTCAAACAAGGGCAGAATCATTGTCCCCTTTTCTTTGAAAAAGCTCTCATCAGTGAATACCAATGAGTTGAGTAAATTTTTCTTTTCCTTTTCCTTTTAACACAAAAACATAAATTTAATCAATAAGTCTTTATATTAAAAAAAAGGATAGTTGAAAAAAGAAAGTAGCTGTGGGTTAGAATTCATTACTCAAAAATGTAAAGGGGGATACTCTCAACTCTATTAAAATTCTTTTATTTTCAGGAATCTATACGAAGAAAAGGTAACATGAAGGTTAGCTCCCAATTAAAGAAGGAGAAAAGGGAAGGGAGTAAAAAGTGATCATATTCACCCAAACATGAATATAAGCCATGTTTGTGAAATTTCTCCTCCCATAAAAAAAATGGAAAAAAATATATATACATATTGAAAGAGCTATTACAACAAATATTTTCTTTTTACTGTTAAAAATACAGAATCTCAGGTTTGCCTTTACAATTTAGGTTGTAAATGATAAATTAAGCTGAGCTGGATACAATCTCAAAGCATATGATATAGCACAACAATAATATTCAAAGAACATGAACTCCATCCCTCAATGAACTCGCTATATTCTAAATTTCCAACTAAAAAAAAAGATCCAACAGAATAAGGATGAGATCGGCTGCTTCTCCACTTCACAATAATGTTTTAAAATTTTGAAAGCTAAAGTAGGTTGCCGGAAACTAAAGAAAAATACTCGGGAAGAAAATCCCTCATAATTATTTAGGTGTTTCAGGCTAATGCTGCCAAGTGTTAACTGAACATGTGAAACTCAGACGATGTTTAAGATTGTTGATTAATAAGTAATTTCTCCAGTTAATCTTCTGAAAGATGACAGAATTTCTACCTTTATTTCTCTCAAACCGTCGTGATAAAATTGCTAAAAGAATCCAGTGTGTAGTATGAGTGGTCTTTCAAATAGAATTCTGCAGTAGCTAATAGCCATGCCATTAACAGGAATATGCTAAAATGTTCATGATGCAAAATAACATGCATCTGAGTTCTGTTTCAGGCAAAGTAAATGAGTATTGATACAGTTATTCTAGTCACTGACATACAAGTCCATTTTAATATCAGGGAAACTTACACAGGCTATGGCAGTTATGACACAGTAAATATTGGTTTTGGCATCTAACATAATCAGCAGGTGTTACATACACGGTGATGAACTGATTGGCTAAGCATGCTTCAACAACGTTGGGCCTGATTTGAACAAATGGTAGTTGTTGCTCAATAAAGTTCAGCAGGTAACAAGAGAGACTATTGTACTTAATAAAGGATTACTCCATCTGATTCTTAGATATATTAACAAAACATAAAACAACTAGGTAAGGCAAGTGACGACGTTTGATTACTACACATCAGGAGTTCACAAGAAGTCAATTCTTGCTGGATCAGAGCTCAGTATTCTTCAAATATAATATATGTACCTGGTCTTTCAGATATGCAATGTCTGTATCAGATATGAGACGATAAAGAGGTTCCATCTTCCTCCAGAACGGGCTAGAAATGGCATGTGCTGCATTCATAAACAAAGAATCGATGCCACAAGAAGAAGATATTCTAACAAATTAAGAAACAACAGTTTCTATTCGAAATTAATACCAGTATTTGTAACAGCATTTGCAGCAGCCAACAGCTCTTCATGCCCATCACCTGAACCAACTACAAAATTGAAATTAAAAAAGAAAAAACAGTACTTGACAAATACAGTTAATCCTGTTATAAGATAACAAAATATTTAGACTAAGCCCTTGTTTGAGCCCCCATTATTTGGTAAAATTAGATTTTGGAATAGTGTTTTTTTTTGGAGAATGTGTGGATGAAAAGTAGGAAAAAGTTTTAGGTTTGCGTGAAAAATTATTTTATTAAGAGAATATGTGGTTAAAAATGAGTTTGGAGAAAAATGTATTATTGAAAAATGGCTCAAACAAGGGCTAAAAGTTAAGAAGATAATTACCAAGAAAATCAGGCGATGTATTAGTTGCATTGTGCTTTTGACGTGTATAAGGCTTCCTATCAGAGGGCTTTCGCGTAGGTGGTCGACCTGCCCTGTTGAACAAATTGTTCACCAAGTTATAAGAAATTCTCAAACCAATGAATCGGCTCTCGCTAAATAGGAGCATATAATGCAAAAGGGGAGGAAATGAAAAGGAAAAAAAATGGAATTATATTGAACCTTTCATTCTTTTCAAAACCAAATCTTGAACTTCTTATTTGTTTTGTTGTACCAACATTTTCATGTTTTTCAACTGTTAAATTCATGAGGGACCTGGTGGAAGTAAAGCCACGGCCACTCCTCCCTTGCCGTCGGACACCGTCTCCATGGTCTTCCCCACTAGCTGCCTTATTTTTTCTAGGTGGTAGCAGAAGGGTTGACATTTTTTGGACGTTCTGTCCACATTTTTCATCCATCTCATCAAACTTCTTGTTTTTGTCTCTAGGCTTAGCTTCAGCAGCTCCTGATTCCTCACTTTCAGAAAATGCAGCTGAAGAGAAGTTATCACTTTTTAGTTTAAGTTGCCGTGGAGAATGGCCAGGCATGCGTCTTTCATTCACCCTCACATCAGACATTGTATCGGTGGTAAGGGTCTCATCATTGCTGGGGACGTTAGGAACAAAATTAGTTCTTCTTGCTGTTCGAGACATCTTATGCGGTCTCTGGACCAAGTTAGCAACAGGAGGTGAAGAAGACCGCATTGAGGATGTGCGTTTGCGGTTATTAGCCCCAACGGCACCAGGTGGCTTGCTTGTACAGTTAGAAGGCTCCCAATCATTACATGTCGTAGCCCGTTGCACCACTTGAGACAGCTTGGATACACCACCTCCGGAGCCCGAGCGTGGAGCCCGAGCATTTACATTCAACTTTGAGCTTGAGGTAGGGGTGTCTGAACTGAAATCTTCATGGGTATTTGCCCTGGTTCATGCGATCAAAAGAAATAAACGGTTATCTAACATGAGAGGGGGATATTAATATCATGGAAAAGAAAATCCCAAAAGGAATCATATGGAATTCACAATACCAAGAATACAATGGAACCCCATCCCCACACACAGTAACAATCCGATTGCCAGGGTAATATCGAAAAGATGAAAAATGCATAAATCTGTGGAACCATGAAAACAACAAAAAAAAATTTGAAGTAATTAAGAAAAAATGAGATGATAATTTTCATACTTGTTAACAGCTTTGAGATTCACCCTTTCTTTCTCTGGAGCAGTTGGACGCTCTCTCCTCTCATGAAGGGGGCTGTTGTCTGGCTCAGCCCTAGTGATTGGACGTGTGCCTAAGCCAGTTTGCTGCAAGGCGGCTTCAGCTTTTCCAACTCCTGCACTCCCATTGGCAATCCCAGGTCTGCATCAAGATTATTAGGAATGGAAAATGATGGTGTGCTCACTTGGATAAAAAATGAGAATTGAACTAGTCAATATAAAGAAAAATAAAATTAAAAATATAACAAAACAAAAGAACTTTAACTGGTTCCCCTGAAGCTACTAATTCCAGTAGGAAAGATAGTTGCCTCCAATAAAGAGTTTTTACAAAAAAAAAAAATCATTTGTACTGAAGATAGGACAACAGTAGAGGCTGTAAAGTTCCTCATTATTACTATCATTTACTGATTCCTAGGAAGAATTTCAGGGCAATTGATAGTTAAAACATGAATTTAGACTGTTAGGTCAATGAACCACAAGCAAACAGAAGGTTAAGCAAAATCTCAAAGTAACTTTCGAAACCAAAAGCGCTTTACATTTAATTATTCATGAGCATAAGTCACATAACCCATTATCTGAAGTCAAGGGTGGTGGCACTGCAAACAGAAAATCCAGTCCATATACTATGCCCTTGTTTGAGCCTCATTTTGGGGAAAAATGCATTTTAAAATAGTGATTTTGGGAGAATGTGTGGTTAAAAAAGAAGGAAAAGTTTTCAATTTACGTGTAAAATTATTTTATTGAAGAATGTGTGGTTGAAAATGAGTTTTGAAAAAATGATTTTTTTTGACAAAAATGGGGCTCAAACAAGGGCTATATTAAAATCAGCATTCTACACAGGACAGCATCTAGAAACTTCAAAACTGGCATGAGATTAGATACTCTAGGTGAAACAACAAAATAAGACATAAAAAATCCTGTTTAGTCGAAACATAATACATGTCACATTCTAAAAGAGTAAAATGCTAATACCACAATCGCTAAAACCAAACTTCACCACACATCATTTCTACCATCGAAGCCTCTAGTTGTAATTCTACCTCAAGAACGTGAATAAAAACAAGGATGAACCATCAACAGTTCAGAACAGAAAAGGCGCTGACTTTTAGCATTTTCGTTATATGCGTTAAAATATATTAAGTACACAGACCATCAAAGATGGAATCAATGAAATTAAAGAAATAAAACAACTTTGAAGCGTGAGCAATATAGTTGTGTAACCTATTTCTTTTCCGTAAAACTATAGAATTAAAAAATAGTAGACTACATTCTTGTATCTTGTAATCATCCAAAGGACCAATGAAATTGAAATAATAAAGCTCATAATAGCAGTTAATATCAATAAGACTCTTGGCAAAATGAATCCAATCTCGGTTTACAACCCTTCATTTCAAAAAGTTTCTCCTTGTTCTGTTTCGTAAAAGAAAATTGCTAAAATAGGAATTTCCCATTGATTAAATGACACTAAACAAGCTCATATCAACATATGTCACATGTCTTGCCAAGCATAAAAATCACGAAGAAGTAAGTCTATTTATAAATAAATAAGAAAGTATTCAAATGATTTTTTTTATTTATTTTTTGTTGGTTAGAGTTGGAAATATGCAAATTAAAAGTGACCCCTCCCTACAGTCAAAATAAGAAAAACATAACGTATTCAAAAATCTACTTGAGAATCCTATAAAATAAGCAACTTTAAGCTTAGCAAAACTCGCTGTATAAATCACTCACCCAGGCAGATGCCTGACCTGTAACAGTTTGAGAAGCAATACCTGAAACTATAGGAATCATTTATCCTCGAACGGGCGTCAGTAGCTAGTCGTGGCTGCATTACTTGCTTAGGCTCCCTGTAGCTATCAGCAGGTTTCATTACAGTTGAACTTGCAGTTGCGTCTGTCTTTATTCCAGTACGCTTTTTCTTCATCTTCGATTTCTCCCAACCATCGACGGTAAGGGAAGATGTCCGATCCTCACCATTAATCACAGCGCAGTTAGGAAATCTTATTATTTCCCTATCCTTGTCCATAACTCCAGTTGGCCTTGCAGGGGCATTTGTCTGTACATCCATCTAAATAAATCAAAACTCATACATCAATCCTACTTGAGAGAAGTTGAAACTCGTTTCGAGTATGAATGAATAATTAAGAAAAACTAATAGAGAATGCAAGGGCAAGTTTAGCAGGAGATTAATTTCAAACGGAATGAGAATCCTCAAAATGGACCAAAAGGTAATCAACCTAGATTACATATAGATAAAAAAAAAAAAAAAAAGAAATCATAAACAAAAAGAGAGCCTAGAAAAACACCTTGAACCCTAATGCTTATCTTTATTTAGATACTCACTTTCAAACAAGTAAAATAGTAGAAAATTATTATCACATAAAATTAAGACTAAAAATAAATTATTACAACCCTATAATACAAGAAATCAGACAAAAAGGGGAGAGCTTAGCTAATGAAGAGAACATTATAATTCAACCCTCCATAATCATTACAATGTAATTAAGCATAAAAATATGTGCAGACAGAACTTGGCAACAATAGCATAAGACCACCACATCGATTCTGTATAAAGAAAGAATATTTTCAGAATACGAATTAAGAAAGAAACCAAACATACTTTTGGGTCTAACATAGAAGTTCGTGTACGCTTGTTTGGAATGGCATTTTTTGTCCTTTCTTCTGATCTTTGTTGCTCCAGTTCAAAACTGCTCGTATTGGCATGACTCTGTGATCCCATTTTACTGATGCTCACCCCTGAACCTGACCGATCAGTTGGTAACAAGGCATTGGATCGGTCATTTGATAAGGTATCCAGTCGGGACCTCTTCCTTGATGCAATGGTTGGGAAACATTTGTTGATTACAGATAAACAATCATTGAATATCTTTACACGTTCCCTGATACGTGGTGTAAGTTCAGAAATATCCTTATCCCTCATAAAACTTCATATGAAGGAGAAGGGAAATAAATAAGGAAAAAAAAAAGTCAACAGTAACTACCTAGCTTTACTACTGCCTTCCCGCACACCAGCCCTGAGTCGTCTGAGATCATCTGATGAGGGAGAAGGCAGCGGTTTGCTTTTCGAAGATCCAGGTAGAGAATCTTCTAGTGGGATGCCGACAGCAGCAGTTGCAATTCGCTTAAATGCCACAGGTCGATTCAACTTATGGTCCATAACCATCGTCTTTGGATCAAAACGCACGCATTGAAAAAAATTCGTTACATCTCCTTGTGTTACAGAAGAACTGCTTCTTGTCATGTTTGGAAGACTTGATAAGATTTGATTCTCCATGTTTTCGCGGAAGCTACCCGATCTGTCCAGAGAAGCAGTACTGTAGGATCCACGATGCCCGGATGAGTATAGCGGCCTATCAGGGCTACCAGAAGATAGATCGAATTTGCTAGATGCTGACATTGCATCAATGTCCACACGCACTCTGTGTTAGAAAACCGGTTAACACAGTTGTGCATGGCAATATCGTAATACTACGATCTATGGCACATTAAACCCACAGCTCAAACTATTAACTGTAACAGCAGAATATAATATGCCTGCAACCCAAAAAAATAAAAATTGGAGGTCAATGTGAACCCAAACCCAAACAAATCAGATGTTATTCAAATGTTTGAAAAATCAATGAATTCTAGAAAAAAGAGCAACAGAAGGCTATTCAAGAGTTTCACATATGTGCATATCCCTGTTTGAATTTCCAGAAGAAAAAATGCCTTGCAAAGAATAAATAATGTTTTGCTCAATTTTTTCTCTTGATCTCAGCTCATGCAGATATTTCACAAAAATTAGCAAAATCATTCAAATGACTGTCTGCCTAGATGTTATTCAGTTACCATTTCAAGAACTTCAACTTATAGAACGGAAAGAAAGAGTAAATGAACTAACCCCCCATAAATTCATTGTGCCTGTGTCTAAATGCTATTCAGTCCACACATATCGCTATAACAAGAAAAGGTGGAAGTTAATGAACTATTCAAACTGCCAAGTCGACTTTATCTTTCTACACGGATAGCTTCCACCATCCACACCATGGCAAAACAGAATCTTTCCATACATAACAATTAAATATTGCTATCAATAACTGCAAGCTCGTGTTACTGAGTAAATAATATTAAAAGAAAAAAAAAAATTAGATGTCCAAGTTCCCAAGTTCTAAGTTAGCATTTATGATTCCTCTTTAGCTAATAATGCTTCTGTCCATTTTGATGTTACATGGATTTTAGTAACTAATTATAAATCACACAACTTTCAGACTCCTTTCACGACTAAATTTTGCTTCTCTAAAAGCAGGTCATACAAAGTGCAGTAAATACCCAATGCTCGTATTCAAAACTCAAGTGAATTTCATAACGCACTACCTAAAGATTCAAATCATGGTTAATGATTACAATCATCAGATAAATTTCCCCCAAAAAAAAAAAAAAAGAGTTAAGAAAGAAGAAGTTGCCTGAAAACTTTAAAATTTATAATAACTAGGGAAAAAAAAAAAAACTAGTGATCCGAAAATCCAATGGGTCGAAAACTCTGATATGATCAATATACCATCGGGAAAAAATAAAAATTTAAAATCCAACAGCTAAGGGTTCAATTAGGGTTTTGAAAATATGTTCTGATAATATCGATGATAACTTTATAATCATCCATATACGTATCAAGAATTCAACACGCTAAAAATTAAACGAAGCATTTCGGGCTTAAGATTATGACAAAAAATAATTTAAAAAAGAAAATACCTGCTATAGAAAATCAACGGAAAACACCGAGTCGTCGATCGGCGGAGGAGAGGTCGGTCGATAAATTGAACGAGAGAAATTTGTTTTCTTTATTACACCGGATTTTGGCCCGATATTAAGCCCGGATGAATAATGGTAATAATGCAGTAGCAGTATTGCTAGAATCTCTATGGACCGGAAAGAAGAAAGCTGTCAGAATTGTTGATTCTAAACGGACCGGGCCGGATGCGGGCTTGATGTTTAGCTTGGGCGGCCCAAAAACTGTATTATAAGGCGGTGGTTTTCTATTGTAAAAAGGCAAACGTGTCCAAAAGACACGTGGTCACCTTAACTTATTTTGCAAGTAAACTTATTTTTAGGTAAATTTTACGATATAATCAAAATAATATACATATTTTCAACGGTGATGATCGAAGATCGTACTATTGAATAAAATGTACTCATTCCTTTGCACGAGCTTTTTTAATGGCTTCAATTAATCAAATATCTTGATTAGTAATCAATGATATTGAATTAGAAGTCAAATTTCACCCCAACCCTTTGCATTATAAATTTGAATTTTCAATCATATTACATGTACATAATCATTCACACGATCTTTTACACCCCCCTCACATGGAGGGGGGTCCCACATACCATAAAATATTCGCGCACACTATTCATATGAGACAGGTGTACGTACACCTAATGTACAAACAGCTTTATCCTTAAATTTTTTTACCACAACTATTGAGATATCAAAACTAACGAGATTCTTAGTAATTCTAGTAGGTCGTGTTAAATTTGAATTTATGTCCCTCTTCTAACTTGTTCTACTGAAATCGTGTCCCTTATATAACCAAAAATATCTTTACAAACAGGTATGTTTAGGTATTAATTTCACATAGTGCAAGACACGTGGCTTCTTTGGTGAGTTTACCTCTCATTTTACCACTCAACAGGTTATAAAACTTTTCCTTAACCCTTAAATTATAAATGAAAATAATAATTTGATTCCCAATGCATAAACTTATGTCATGGTTGAACACATTATTAGAATGCTACCCTCTAGTTCAATCTAATATTGAATACAGAACAAAAATACCGGAGAGATCCTACCACCGTTCATTTCATTTACACAAGGAACTATGACCATTTTCATACTATTGCAGCTGTCTTCAATATACACTGACAATCTTGAGCCGTTGCTGTACACTATATGACACCTGACTCTCCGCCGTAACAGAAAAGCACTCTCCTGATACTTAAGCAATGCAACTATGCACTTTGTATTAAGGCTAGTGATAGTGTTACTCATGTCGTCCTCCACCCATGAATGGCAGATCGTAACGTGTGATTTGGAGTTAGCATCTTGTGTTGTAATCTTTGCTTTGTCACTGGAGATATGTTATGCCGGTCGAGCCATGCCTTTATTGCTTCATGCTCATATGTAAAACCATCAGCTGCTATGTATGGGTTGTCCATAACTTCCTGCATTGACATTGCATTATGAATCAGACGCAGAATTAGATGCGTGAACAAACAGAAAATCTAAAAATCAGCTCATGCAAATGATTTTGAGCTTTTCACCTGAAGGATCGGGCAATAGTAGTGGCTAGGGGCATGAATTTGTTCTTTCAATGCCTGAATACTTGAATCTGCAAATTTAGCAAGTCTATTCAAAGCTGGCAAAACTTCAGATTCAAGATCTGGCCGTTCTCTGCATCTAAGTTTACAGCAGCTCAACGCAATCTTTGCTAATTCTTCTGCCTCAGCCAATGGCCAATCTGTAACTGACGTATCGAGCATATCTGATAAGGCACCGCTGCTTAAAGCATTTTCGAATTTCAGTATAAGCCCATCAGGACGACTAGCAGCCAATAACTGGAGAGTTAGTATTCCAAAAGAATACAAATCAGATTTTGGCCGGAGAGTTCCAGTTCTTTGATACTCAGGATCCATATAATATAAGGTGCCGGCAATAATGGATTCCCTATATTCTGTAATGTTGTCAGGCACAGCATCGTAAATCATTTTTGCCAGGCCCACGTCTCCAATTTTGCTTACATAATGTTTGTCTAGCAATATATTTCCAGGTTTTAGATCCCGGTGAACAATAGGCTCTGGCTTTGAGTAATGTAGAAATGCAAGTCCACATGCTATTTCAAAAGCTACCCGGAACCTGACAAACCATGGAAGAGGAGGTCGGCCGTTTCTGCAAAACATATGGTCTTCCAAGCTTCCGTTCTCCATATACTCATAAACAAGGCAACCATTATCTGGGCAGGCTCCAAGCAGTAAAACGATGTGAGGATGGTGGAAATGGCTTAGAACTTCAATCTACACATAGTTTATAATGAATGTTACCAACACTTGAAATCTTGTAGGCTTTAGCAATTTTTGTAATTGCAATAAGTTGGGTATCAAACATACTGAAAATGGAGATAGGCATATGGATGAGAAAAATAAATATCATGCAAAAAAGACCAATAAAATATTTTTCTATTTTCATACCAAGTGCTCTAACATGTTAGAACCTACTAATTCATCAACTTGAAACTTCAGCTATAGCTTCTACAAACAAGGTAATACCCAGCAAAAACAGGATACATACGTCCTCTTCCCAGTGCTCTAACATGTTAGAACCTACTAATTCATCAACTTGAAACTTCAGCTATAGCTTCTACAAACAAGGTAATACCCAGCAAAAACAGGATACATACGTCCTCTTCCCAGTGCCCGAAGCTTTGAGTCACTATGGCTATCTCAGGTTTGGATGTTGAAAAATGGTCGAGTAAATTAATGATCTCACATGGACCAGAAGAAGCAAGTAAAAAAAATTGAGTCAACATCTACGGGGAAGAACCTAGGAAAAGAAAAATCACAGAGTAAGCTGGGAAAAAATGGCAAAGCCAAGGGAAATCTTGGAAGCCGGCAGCCACACATTTGTGAGTATGCTTGTCCATGCATATATGCATGTGTTGCAGGTGAATAGGTGCATAAGGGCATTTACGCCCGTCTTCAATTTGCAATTTTTCATGAAAATTTAGTAGGGGTACTTGCTATTGAGTTTAAAACTTGTACAATCTGTCTTGGTACAAATGGCAAAAACGTCCCATATTCTGACTGAAAGACTCAAATGCATATGCACAACTTAGAAGAGGAATAAAAAGTAACAAGTCAAACCTCTCTCATAAATTCCTCTTTCCTGTTACATGCATCAGGCCGTAGAACTTTAATAGCGACCAGGGTGTGATCAAGTTCGCATTTGTATACTTTCCCATACGCTCCTTCACCAATCATTCTAGCTTCGGAGAAGAAATCAGTTGCAACCTCGATCTCATTTCTTGTGTACCTTCTATACCTACTGTCACTTGAGAAAAGTGCATCAGCAATTTTCTGCTTCTCCAATGACTCTTTCATGGCTTTCAGTTCTGCCATCTCTCTTTTGTATGCCTCTTCAGCTAGCAATTTTCTTGCTATGACAACCTCCTCCTCAGCTTCCAAATGCTTCTTTCTCTCTTCAGAGGCAATTTTCCTTGAACTTTCTTCTCTTTCCTGTGCAGCATTGACTCTTCTTGCATCTTCATTCCACTCCGAAGAAAGCAAGTGAACCTGCACCATATAGCATCTACTTGTTATTCATGTAGGACTTATATCCTTTTTCATGTGCATAATTTTTACCCAGGCTTCATATAAACATTATTTTCCAAAAATATCGACATTAGCGAGAGATTATTATCTACTAGACAGAAGTCAATCATAAATCAACTGTTAAGGGGATGCCGCAAAATAATTGATCTCTCACCTTGCTCTGTGCATGGACAAGGCCTTCAAAAGCTTGACCGTACAGGGTGATAGTATTGTCCAACTCCAGGCGCAATTGTTCGATTTCAGCCTGAATGTGTGACGGCAAAAAGATAAGTATATCCTCTGTTACTGTAATTAAATCCTATAGCCTCTAGGATTATACAGAGGCTTAATTATAGGGATTCCTTCTTCCTAATATAGATTTCTCAATCTGTATATATATGTTTCTTCTCCTATGAATATCAATATCAAGAAATTATTCTCTCTTTTAGTTTACATCCTCAATGTAAGGACTGACTTGTATCATTAGTATATACTGTTAACCTATGTAAATCAAGAAACCAAAAGTTCTGCAAAGAAATATTTCTCTTGGAACTTGATATATTTTAGCACAAAATATGCACAGATGAGCAAAGCTACAAGTTAATTCACCTGCTCAGAGTATGTAGAAGATGAAGGAGTACATCCCTTAATTGCCTGGATATCTGGGATACTATCATCCAATATTTGACGAGTTCCTCCTTGAGCAGCAGTGTAATACATAGAGGAGTACCCAAGTATGTGTGCCTGGGAAATTAGGTGGCTAAGATCTGAGAGGCTGCTCAGATCTTTGGACTCTGTGGAGGAAGAAGAGAGACTGGAGTGTTGTTTACTAATTGCATGAGAATCATATTCCCCCTCTGGTACAACGCAAAATGATACCAGTCAAAGTTAAAAAGAGAACAGTTAATTGACCAAAAGATAAATTTTCAACATACCAGTACTTAAAATAGGATTTCGTGAATTTGTAATGAACTTATTTCTAGAGATCACATAAATGTTGCAACTATCAGGAGCGTGTTTGAGAACAATTGATGGCACCTCCATGTCCTTTTGTTTCCTGAAAAAAAAAACCAGTAAAAGTTGTGGCAGACACCAATAAATATGTGCTAGCAAATCTAACGTACAAGAAATCACATTGCAAATAAATGATTGCATGGGAAATAGTTAATTATGTGTTTAGAAAAATGAATATACATGACATGTCAACGAACCAATAAGAATATGCCATATTCATTTGAATTCACCCACCAATTTAGAAACTACAGTTAGGATTTAAGTCCTTCAATGCCTCAAGTTTTGATGAGATCTAGTTACTTTGATACTTTAGACTTGCAAATCCTTTAACTTTCGGCTCATGAGCTAAATTATTATCTCATTTTTTTTTTAGATCATTTCCAATTTTATAACGAACTCCTGATTTTACTTTGTTTCGTAGTCTACGTTGTAAAATATGATTGAATTGAACTCCATTGTAATATTTGCCTAATGCCAGAGTCAAAGCTGTAAGATAAACAACAGAAAACCATTTCATTCTGATTTGAATTTGTAAAACAGAACCCTACTAGTCACTGTAAATTGTAAATGAGCTTGTGTGTTATTGCTGTTTCACCAAGCCAATAAGTAAAAAAAGGTTGCTGCTGATATCGCACTAATCGTCCAAGTAAATGATGGTATTCCAGCTACTGTTGAAAGCCCATAAACTATAAGAACAGGGTGGTGGTGGTTATAACTAGACAGAGCCTCTAGATCTATAGAATTTGCTAAGATGGAAAAGGAGAGCCATTACTAGAAGGTGCAAAGTTTCTAACCAGACCATTATAAACAGATCTTGCACTAACCATCTCTTATTTTTCTGGGAACTAATTACTTTTTTTCAAACTGTTACCCAGTGAGACATAATTTTTGAATTGTTAACCTGATTTAATTAGTACAGCATTAAATCTGCCAAATTGTAAAACAAGTTTAGTAAGCTGAACCACAAACCAGTTTCATTGTTTTTCGAATTTGCAACACAGAGCAACTAGTCTCTACCAAGCTTACTTTTGTACATATGCTACTATTGTTGCTGATGTTGGAGTAAGTCTTTAAGTAAAAGACGGGTTTCTTCTAGTGTTGGAGTAAGGTTGTTACTGCTGTAACTACACTAAAACTTAAAAGGAAAAGGGATTGTTGTTGCTGTTGTCATTCCTCACTGAATTTTCAATTATTTGATAGAGGAATTCGCTGAAATCCAATAGAGGAGCCTTTTGAAAGTGGATGTAAGTATTCAAACTGAATCATCACAAGTAGACTTTGCATTTTACACTTCTCCATCTTCCCTAATTTCTTTGCAGCATATTAATTGTGTTAAATGGTTATGTCCACTTTGCAATATACTTAGCCGCCATCAAAATTGATTTCAAGACAACATACAATATGTGCACTCAACACGTTATGGAATATTTTCGGTTGCACTTGCTTTTTTTTTTTTTATATAATTGTGGATGTTCGGGCCAGCTTGCGCGCACCTCGACTAATCCCACAAGGCCCTGAAGTTTACGGTCGGGTACTCACCTCAGTGACCCTGAGGGGATTCGAACTGATGACCATTGGGGAGCAAACCCAAGGCCTCATCAATTGAGCAACCCCTCAAGGTTGGTTGCACATGCATTTTAAAGAAAAAGGATTCCGTAAATTAAAATTAGTTAAGCACCCTAAGTTTTACTTACTTATCTATTCGCTAACCCTCTAGACAACTACCACAATCCTACATTCACAAGTCCGGACAATCATAAATTCAATAAGAAGTTCCAATGAAACAAGGAAGGTGAAAAGCTATAAACAAAAGAGATTACACCAACATAAACGAAATTTCCTCAATTTCAAAGTGAAAAATCTTAGTCTAATAGGCACAATTATTTAGGTGGGACTTGGGAGTCATAAGAAATTATAAGTGTATTTTGTACACTTATGTAGGCCATTAAATTAAAGTATTTTTTAGTGAATTGGATGATTTAGAACTTAATTTTATGTTAATGATGTTTGTTAGGTTGAACTCAATGCAAATTGGTGGATTTGGAATGAACGAAAAAGTGTGAAAACGAAGGAAATCCAAAATTTTGGGACCAAAGTATAAACATCTAATAGTTGATTCGGACCACAAAACAATGATTGAAGATTATATAGGATCAATTGGATGCAATTGGAGGTCAAATAAGTGAAATATAGTTAAAGTAGTCTGACAAATCAATTTCCATTCGAAGAAGTTAGGTTCCTGATTTTTAGCCTCGACTTGAGATATATTTTTCGAATAGCAAACATTTGAATTGGAAAACTTTTATTCTAGAAAAATTATAGCCCTTTGAATTATCTTTTCAATGCATTTTGAATCACCTCAATTGGATATCTGTAGAGAAAATTGTGACCAAAATACCGAAAAATGTTCAGCGACAAACCAAAGCGAACTTGCGCGCAGGGTACCCTATTTTCCCCAACCCGAGAGCCATTTGACTCTATAGTGCACACGCGATAGTTATGCCGGTGCGCGCTCGAGGGCCATTTCTGCAAATGAATCAGCAGTTTCCTTTCGCGATTCAAACTCTTTTGAAACCCAAAATAGACGTGATTTTAATATATTATTTGACTCTTATAAATACAAAACAAAGGTTAAATATTGAAAACACCCTCTATCGTCTCTTCATACACAAAATAATCATTAAATTCATCAAGAATAAGGGGCCAATTGCTATATTTTGGGAGATGAGATCAAGCCCTACGAAAGAATTGAATGTCAATTACATCAAGATTTTAAATAATTCAACTTTGGGCTTAAATATCAACATCTTTTGAATTATTTCATGATCCAGGTGATATTTTTCTATTCTTGTAATTTATATATTAATATGTTAGGCTAGATTCGTTTTTGTATTGGATGAATATGAATCTTATTGTTTATTTATTTTAATTCAAGACTAGTAGTTTAGTTTATTTCTTGCATTTCTTGATTAATTTTGTATATCAATTGTATTATTTAATTGATTAGCCACCAATTAGATAATTAGTTGCTTGTTGTAGTGATGGAAGACTCACAATAAATTTAGAACGCGACAAAGTTAACATATGTGCAATAAATATTAGGAATAACATTTATCACCTGTGCAATTATATAGATAATCTAAACTTTAAAGCATTCTAATCATTCAAATTCGGGTTAGGAATAAATTCGGTTCATGCTTAGAATAGATTTAATTTGTCTTGAAAAAGAAAATTATATATCACAGCTCAATCGATTGTCTAGAACGCATGAACGGAACTATATTACAAATCAAGAATTGAAATAAATAATAAATTATGGATTCAAGATCCGATACAATCATCTATAAATTCACTCTTTGTTTACATAATTCGAATCCCATAAAAGCTAATAAACTTAAATTGAATGTATTCCAACTCTTTAACTTATCAATTATATTACTTGTCAATAATCTCATACGCTTGCAGATTTCGCACGAACAAGAAACGTGCCGTCTAAAGGGAATTGGAGCATCAAGTGGGATCATATGTTATTATTCTTTTGTTCCGTTAATCGTGTAAGTGTAAATAAAGTATATAAGTAGGTCCCAAATGTTGTTATTCGTCTTTGTAAAAGGTTAAATTCTGTCCTAGGAAAGTGGATTTAAACAACCAGAAGTAGAACATACAACATTCACTTTGAATAAATAGAGTACTATACCTTGTAAAATAATTAGAGGAGCAAGATCCCAACACTAAACTTGTCACCCTTGAGTCAGATATATATCTGAGAAGCGCAAATGCTGGATTGTCCCCTTCGAGCAATAAACTTTCCATCTACGGGGAGTTCAAAATTACTGACCTTTAAAATTAATGAACATGTGAACGGCTAACTGATATCTGATAATGGATAAAGACCCACCTTTGGCATCTTATATGAAAACTTAAATGGTGTTAACATTTCTTCACATTTTGCCTTCATATCTTGCATATATATTTCCACCACACTTGTGTCCAGCTCCTTGATTGGAATGCTACTTCCTGCTGTTAAATACATCATAGATGCAAAACAAAATTCCTATCAAATGTAGAAAACCTTATTAAATAACATTTGATTTGCATTTATGCCTAACTCTGATATTTATGGCAAACATTGTAGGGATCATACAGAAGGAAGATTTAATAAAATAGCTGAACCAGATAATTCTGCAGCTTGAAATTCAGGAGGGCAAATTAAGAAAGAAAAGGTAAGCAGAATATTTGAATTTTTTCTTATCTCCTCTTATTCTTTATACTGAAAGTAAAACAAAAGAGAAGGTGAATTAGAGAATCACACTGGCAGCTTGAGAAGATGGCCACTTAGTATCTAACTCAAGTTCAAGATTAAAATTACAAGTTTATAGATTCAGCAGCTGAGGAAACTTTTACACAATTAAGATCTCTCAAAAGATTTTTGATATTCATCTCCTATATATCAAGAATCAAACTAAGAATAAGGCAAAGGAAGTCAACCCTACTGTGCAAGTACATGATATTCTCTATAAATTAAAATCAACATGTATTGCAAACCAATTTAAGATATATTTCTTTCTGCTGATAGAAAAATGTGCTGCTAACCTCACTATTGGAAATAATGCTGTTCTGGCACCAGTGAGACTTAGGGATGGCAAGAAGGGATCCATACACTAATACCAAAAAAGAGGCGTAGATTGGGGCAACCCAGGGCAGTCCAAGCCCAATTAGTATCTTTATATGTAAAAAACAAAAAAAATCATGGAAATTTTTATTTCTTCCATTTATAAGCCCCGTGCAAAAAATTATTTTGTCCTCGCCTGGCTCCGCCTGTCCCATGGTCACCAATACCATTCAGGAATCAACCCCGTCCCAGGCTCTATCAGGTGATTATTCATCATGCACATGCTGCTCTCAAATAAATTACAATTCTTATATCCAATTACAGACTCACAGGTTCTTGTCAACATGAACATGCTCCAGGGATAGAGTGAAGACTTTGTGCTGTTCGCGTTAACAGTTCTTGACCTTTATGGCGCATGTGTATAGCACATGTAACTGATTATAGATCTTAATTTGTATATAATTTGGCCAAAATTAATCTATCCTTATACTGTGTTACTGCATGCTAGTAACAATTCTGAAAACTTTTAACGTCTTCAGCTCAAAGTGCAAGGTGTGCCTTTAGAGTGTCCAATACGCCCTTTGAGAAGGGTGTGGGTCAGGTTGGGCTCGGGCTGTCGTGGGTGGTATATTGCACCACCTCTGTGACCACTATCGATGTAGTCTTGAATTTTCCACCAAATTACAATACAAGGAGATGAAATTATACAAAAATAAGTCAATCTTTCATTCCTTCTTCAATATGAGATTCATTTCCACCAATTTACTAACACGCGATTAAACCGCTTTAAACAGATTAACACCTTAATTAAGCATGTGACCACTTAAATCATAATAATGTCTCCAAAGTTTGCTAATCGCCATTATAATTCCAATACGCAGTGTGTTAAATGTTTAGTTTTCTATCACTGAAGGAAAGCAATTCTATACTGCGCACAAGCACTCTAATTTTAGTGCGTGCGTGAATATAGGGATAAAGAGTATTAGGAACTTAGGCGATCGTACATGGAGTAGGGATTGAAGTGATACTGGGCATGATATGAACTAGAACAAAACGATCAGCTTTTGGCATCAAATTCTCCACCGCCCACCGTACTGCTCTTTGACTACCTTTGCCTTCTGCGCTCTTCACGGCCACTGCCACCGTCACCGCCGTTGCCCGAACACTCCCGCCGCCGATCCACATTTCCTAACAGCAATACAAAATTGACTCGTCGCTTAACGGTGCAACAAAGCCTTGGGAATTTAATTGAGTACCGGGTGGGACCCAGTAGTTGAAGATGGACGGCTCAGATGTATATTAGAACGTGGAAAACAATTCTACCATAAACAGGGATCACTGCCGTGGGATCCCAAATCTTTCAAATTGTTGCAGTTTTTATTCTAACATTTCATTTATAATAGCGTTGGTCCCAAACTTTCAATCGTGTACTGCGGAAGAACATCTCACATGGTGTTTAGTGGATATTAAAATTAGATTTTTAGTGGATTGTGACAGAAGTTTTTAAAATGTGTGATTGAAAAAATGTGGGATCCATGAAAGATGTGGTTAATATTGATTTTTTGACTTTGACTTAGATTAAAATCAAATTTTAATCCGGACCAAACAGATCTCTAATATATGACTGTTAGGTAACCAAAAGTTGAGGATCTTATCACATTTCGATCAAAGTTGTAACTTATATATTTTTTTTTACATATAAATAATTAAATTTAATTTTTTTTTTAAATAAAATAAAATCATCTTCTTTCCCTGCCATGCCCCGACCAACCCACCTACACATTGCCACAGCCTATTGCTCTCACAACACTAACTATCACCATCGTAAATTGCAGCCATCTAAAATCAAGCAGATCTAACTATTGTCCCAAAACTCAAATCAACCTTTGTGAATAAATATGTCTTCTTCCCAACCCGTACACATAAATTTGTCTATTGATAATATACCCAAAACTTGTGACTGTACCTTCGAGGACATCCAATTTTATAAGAAATTGCAAATTGGAGAACTAAAGAATGCTATTGAAGAGAATGATGAGGAAATTTAACTTCTACGCCAAAGATTGAACAAATGAAAATTTGAGAAAATAAGGATATCAAAGAGGCATCGATGTGCTATCTAAATATTTAGAAGATGGAGATGTTATGTCTGACCTGCATGTTGGAACTTTATTAAAACTTAAACTTTATGATCTTGCCAAGATCTTCATGTCAAATCATCAAGAAAACTGAATTAACGCGGAACATACCTTAATCAATTGATTTCTGAATTGATTAATGAATTCTGAATGATCTCAGAATCTTCAATCTGGTTGCTTCAAATCTCCATCTTAATTCCCGATTGTGGGTTTTATGGATCTTCCTCTTCATATGGTTTCTCTTGTATTCTTGTGTTGATGGGATGCCACAAAAAATGAGAAAATCACACATGAATTGGGGACCATAACCCTTTATATATTTCCATATGTATTCGGCCCATCGTCAAATACAAACCCTAATGGATCCGGTCTCTACACATATAGTCCGGCCCACACTTTAATTAGATGCTTAAAACCCCAATTACTTAATTTCTTATTAGATCACTTTAATTTTGGGCTTAACTTTAAGATAGCGTTTATACACAATTAATTACATATGTCGGCCCATCACGGGAAATTAAATAATTTCCCAACAATCTCCCACTTGGGCCACATATGCTACCTTATAAATGTGTATAACCTTATGAGCTCAAAACTTTTGCTATCATAACCAAAAGCATCTCCGAACAATCTCGTCCATTGATTATATCAACATAGGATCAAAGCGGTTTTCGTTATAAGTAACATAACTAAACCCATCAATGGTCACGTACATCAATACAATCAAATGACATAGATTAAGTGTGGATGTGTAGCATGAAAATTACATGTAATGTGATATAAACATGCATATTTCCAACTGGTCCTATTTCATTCCTTAATACCTTATGAGATCAATCATAAACTTTAATCAGATTGGAAATGAACTGAATGTGCACAACCAAAATTATGTGTCAAAAGACAACATCCAAAATACAAACTCCCACTAAAATGGCATATCATCAAAAGATGCAACACCCATGTGAGCATCATGCTCATGAAAGACCTCGGGTGGTAGCCATTTAGTAAATGGATCCATATTTATAGAGTTTGTCCTTATACGCTTTATAAAAACCTGACCACTCTGAATTCATTCCTTAACAATTAGGAACTCAATGTCTATAAACTTTGACATCATTATGTTCCTATTGGAATACAAGACTGTTATTGTCACAAAATAACTTAAGTGGTCTTTCATTTTTATCCAAAAATATGCAGCCTAGTGACAATATTTTACAGTCAAATTCCATAATCAAAATCAGAATATCCAACGATCTCCAATTGGTCTGATTTTCCTGAATGTGATCATGTAATCCTTTGTTCTCTATAGATACCGAATAACCTCGATTTGCTTTCCAAATTTCCATCGTAAGTTAATTAAATATCTGCCTAGTATTCCAACAAAGAATACTATATCCGGATGTGTGCTATCCTGAGTATACATTAAATTCTCAATTGCCAAAGTATAGAGAATCTGATGTATATCCTTTATCTTTAAATTTATCATTGGGGCATTACTTGAGACTAAAGTTGTCTCCCTTAATTGTAGGGGTATTACTTGATTTTCATATCTGCATTACAAATTTTTTTAAGAACCTTATTGATACAACTCTTTTGTGGTAATCCAAAAATACACCAAGAACAATTCTTGTGTATCTATATCCTTAATACAAAAGATGCATCACAAAGATTTGCTTACTCCCACTGAACTTGTGATATCCACAATCATCAATTGAATGTATCTCGAAACCAAATGAGATAATTATTTGATAAAATTGTGATACCTATTCGGGAAACCAGCTTAAGCCCATAGATGGATTTCTTTAATTTGTAAACCATCTAATACAACTTAAGACCAAAATATCATGAAGCATAATTGTCCTAAAAGAGTTTTCATAGAAACCGAAGAAAAATCTCTTTATGTATGGCATCAATCCACTCTTTGGAATTATTCCTTTGCATGGCTTGATGAAAGTTGATTGATAAGTTATTCTTTCGTCAATCCATGTCATCCTTATTTTCTTGGAGAAAGACTATAAAGTCATCCAGAATTGTCTTTCTTCTTTTATAGTGGATTTCCTTAATGACATTTGTTCTTGAGGTTGTTGAGTTTGTTTTTCTGGAACAATCTCTTGATTGTGTATGGGGGATTTTGTAATATTGTCTTGATCCGAAATTGCTTCTTGAACAAGATCTGAAGCAAGAATTTGTCCCTGAACCAAATCATTGTCAATTGCAACAGAAGGAATATATAAATATTCTTCATCTAAGACAAAATCATAACCTTATAACCTTATCTCCCCTCACAAACTCTACATCCTCAAGAAATCGAACATTTCCCGTTTCGAAAATTGACCTGATAGTGGGACCTTTAAAAATTTGTAACCCCTTAACAATTACTTTACTTGGAACTTTGTTGAGACTTTAAGTCATAGCCTTTAGTGCTTTAAACCTAGGAGGATCCCGATGTCATCGTGGGTAAATTCCACATTCCTCTAGGAATATTGCAAAAGGTCCTGGACATTGTTCTCCTGATTCGTCATATCTTGGCATAGTATTTACCACTATGGTAGGATTTGACTTGTTAACTTCTTTTATTGAGTCGATTTTCGAACTCAGTCTTGTATGCTTTGAACATGTCCAGTATTTGGGATTTCTCATAGATGAAATATAGGTAGCCATATTGAGAAAAAATCGTCTATGAACTAAATAAATGACTGTTGACCATTCCAAGAAGCCGAAGGGAATGATCCACAGATATCCGTATAAATTAGTTCTAAGACATCCGTAGTCCTATTGGCACCTAATCTCCTTATGTTTGTTTGTTTTTCCCTTAATTTACTTAAGTCTGAAAATATCAAGGGAATCAAGAATTCTTTCTGACACAAATCTTTCCATTCTCTTTTGAGAGATGTGACCTTATCGTTTGTGCCATAACAAAGCAGAATTCTCATTGGTTAATTTATGTTCAATACCACGTGAATCCAAATGCAAGGTTTCTTTATAAGAGGCAACCGTATTAAACACATATAGGTTATCGTAACCGAATAAAGAACTGACACCCACAATATTTGAATTAAGAAAAAGATCAAACGAACTATTCCTAATTGAACAAGAGTAACCAAAGTCGTCCAATGTAGAAATAGAAACCAAATTCCATCCAAAAGGACGGTACCGTAAATGTCTCTTTCAAATTCAAATAATAATCAGTCTTTAATGATAACCTAAATTCCGTAAAGCCTCAACCTTAACTGATTTGCCATCGCCCTAAATAGATGAATCTTTCAGCATCAATTCGCTTTGGCAGCTCAGACAACCCCGCATAAACACACTTATACAAGTGGTGGTACCGAAATTTATCCACCAAGTGTGTCTTGATATTGACATTAAATTTACCTCAAAACAAACCAAAGTGAGAAATGTACTTTTCTTTACACGCCAAGCGTAGCATTTAGTACAATATCTCTTTATATATCCCAAATTTTCACAAAATTTACAACTAAATTTATTTCGTTGTTAATTTTGAACCGAACCGAATGCAGCTTTCTTATTCTTTCTTTTCTTTAACTTGTCCTTAGAGGTACTAGCCAAGTGAGCACTTTCAAATTCTTTCTTGCTTCCACTTTCTTTTTCTTGCACACATGAAATGAGCTCATTTAGAGTCCATTTATCCCTTTGACGCATTATAATCGACCTTGAATTGTGCGGGAATAGAAATTAAAACCGTATGCATGAGCAAATCATGAGATAGCTCTATCTTTAGATCCTTTAATTTTGAAGCAATATGAGACATCTCCATAATGTAATCACGAATATTTCCTTGGATTTTATGCCTTAGTGAAACTAAGTATGCCAAAAGCGTACCGATTTCGACCTTTATCGCTCTTTGCAAAGCGTTTCTTCAATTTCAAAGAAGAAATTTATCGCGATAGTTACCTTACTCCGACAGAGCGCCCCCGAATGATTCTCGGGAACACCTACGCTTCATGATCATAAGACTCTCATGCGGTTTGAACAATCCCACTTATTAAAGTCCTTGTTTTCATCAACGAACTTTTATCCGTAAGTGCGGCGGGTTGTTCTGGCCCTTAACGCAAAGTCTAAGTTCATGCAAATAAGAACGGTCATAACGTTCTCTTTCCAAATCCTTAATAGTTGGTTCCATTTAGCACAGAATGGAGTTGATGTTGGCAGATATTGTGGAAGTTGATGGATTAACTGAATAGAGAACTAATACTTAATCTACATGTTCACATAAGAATCCATATTAAACAATTAATCAATTCAAATAATGGTAAACCCCATCACAAGAGACCGGGCACAACATTGATATTTAGTCTTTGGACAGAAATATCAACTTGTAAGTGGTACTCTTGGTGTAGTAATCAAATATTGACAATAAACCATGTCAAACAATAAACCTATCTTTGGACCGATTTATTGTTCACATAAAATGAAACCTTATAATTGTCACATATTTATTACCACAGGTATGTAAATAATTCGGCCAAATATTAACCTTCCTTTGGGCCGGTCAATACCCGCATGAATTACGTATACACAACCTTTCTAATATCCCAAATAAATTAATCTAGGCAAGAGAGGTCACTTTGGTGACATGTTGTTTCAATCAATTCATTTAGAAAAATTAGTAATCCAAAAGAAATACCAAAATTTGAATTATAATTGTTAATTGTTAATTCTTTTATTCTATTTTGAAACTTTAGGGGCCTAGGGTTAATAATACAGAACTTTAGGGACCCAAAAATAATAATCCAGAACTTTAGGGCTCAATAATTAATTATGGAAAATTTTAGGAGTCAAAAATTAATTATTCAAACTTTAAGGATCCAAAAATTAATTGTTGAAAAACTTTAGGAGTCAATAATTAATTATTGAAAACTTTTAGGGATCCAAAAATAATTACCCGAAACTTTAGGAGTCAATAATTAATTATTGAAAACTTTAGGGATTCAAAAATAATTATCCAAAACTTTAGGAGTCAATAATTAATTATTGAAAACTTTAGGGATCCAAAAAATGATTATCCGAAACTTTAGGAGTCAATAATTAATTATTGAAAACTTTAGGGATCCAATATTAATTATTTAAAACTTTTGGGGCCAATTTGGAACAAAATCAGAACTTTGAGGCTTTAATTATAAAATCAGAACTTTAAATGGCCCTAAAATAATTAATTTTAAAACTCCAGGGGCTGAATTATTAAAATCCATAACTTTAAGGCTCAACTTGAATGAACTTTAAACTTTAGGGGCTAAATAACCAAAATTGCAAACTGTAGGGGCCTAAACATTAAAATTAAAACCTTAATGGTCCAAAAATAATTAATTTTGAAACTTGAGGGACTGAATTATTAAACCCGTAACTTTAAAGGCCCAATTGGATGAATTTATAACCTTAGGGGACTGAAACACCAAAACCTTAAACTTAAGGGGCTAAATCCTTAAAATAAAACCCTAATTTGAAATTGCAGTCAAGGACCTCAAAACTTCAAATTTTCCACTCAAGCCCCCGCCCCCAAAATTCATCCAAAAAACCCTAAAATCCAAACCTTTTATCCCTTGGCGTACGTTAGGGATTGGCTGCCGAGGCACGACTCTGTCGGGCCGCCCATGAGCGTGGAACGTCTGAGCAGCTAACGGTT
The DNA here is from genome assembly GCA_035079005.1 of Fraxinus americana. NCBI lineage: Eukaryota > Viridiplantae > Streptophyta > Magnoliopsida > Lamiales > Oleaceae > Fraxinus > Fraxinus americana. The sequence goes on along the minus strand of CM068715.1, from coordinate 30,971,644 downwards.
TGACACACCACGTCGCGCAACACAAGAAGCCTGACCAAGAAAAGGCTAACTGGCATCTTTAGCCAGCTGGTCGCGTAAACGTCTTTAGGTTCTTGTGTTAGCCTTTTTAGCGTACAGAAATGAACACAATGGCAGTAATTGTGTGCCACGGCCTTACCGTCTCTAAAAAAAAAATAAAATTTTTTTTTTTTTTTTATATAAAAACCGAAACTTCTGAAAATCTTAATCATCAACCGAATAATTTTCAAATTTAATAAATCTAAATCCGAAATTATTAAATTTGAAAATCATAAAAAAATATAGAACAACCAAATTTAAAAAAAATACCTGATTCCCAATGATTTAACATGAATAGGCTCTGATACCACTTGTTGGAACTTTATTAAAACTTAAACTTTATGATCTTGCCAAGATCTTCATGTCAAATCATCAAGAAAACTGAATTAACGCGGAACATACCTTAATCAATTGATTTCTGAATTGATTAATGAATTCTGAATCTGGATCTGTAAATCTTCAATCTGGTTGCTTCAAATCTCCATCTTAATTCCCGATTGTGGGTTTTATGGATCTTCCTCTTCATATGGTTTCTCTTGTATTCTTGTGTTGATGGGATGCCACAAAGAATGAGAAAATCACACATGAATTGGGGACCATAACTCTTTATATATTTCCATATGTATTATTATCGTCAAATACAAACCCTAATGGATCCGGTCTCTACACATATAGTCCGGCCCACACTTTAATTAGATGCTTAAAACCCCAATTACTTAATTTCTTATTAGATCACTTTAATTTTGGGCTTAACTTTAAGATAGCGTTTATACACAATTAATTACATATGTCGGCCCATCACGGGAAATTAAATAATTTCCCAACACTGCAAAGTGAGGATTTGGAAGTGAGTGAATGTGAAAGTAACAAATAAGACGACTACAAGTTGATTTTCGATGATAAAACTCTCACAATATCAGTTTTTGAGAAAAGCTTCAAATGGATGCTAAGACAATACTAAACGATAACTCAGATTTATGGTTACGATTGAACATTTCGTATCATCAACAAGGTGGTGGCGGCAACATGTGTGATAAGGGAGAATCATATGATTCTCCATAATATTTGCCATGATATAATCTTGTATGGCTGTATGGACATTTTGTATATTTGTAATTATTATTTCATATTATATAGGATCTCACAAGTGTAATTATTGGGTGTATAATCAGAAGTTATCTCCTCCACTTGGCAAGGAGGATTTCAGTATTTTCATTGTTTTATTGAACATCTTTAATTTAGGTGAGTTTGGTTTGGGGAGGGGTGGGGTGGGGTGGGGTGGGGGTTTTTTTTATTTAATTATTTTATGTAAAAAATATAAAGATACAATTTTAACATTTTAAAATTGATCAGAACATGGTGAAATTTTAGACTTTTGGTCAAATAACAATCATTTAGATGTTTCCATCCAAATGCCCTCTGCAGCACAAGATTGAAAGGTTTGGGACCAACATGAAATGGTAGAGTCAGCGGTGCTAATGGGCCAAACTGAGCCCAAGCTCTTCGAGCACGAGTTGAGCCCAAGAGCTTGAGTTTTTTTTTTAACTTTTTTGTCCATATCTTTTACAAGCCCATGAGCCGTTAGCAAGCTCGACAAGCCGAGCCTTGCTCGACTCGTTGAATGAACCCCCCCTCGATCGGCTTGGGTTCGGGCTCGGTTCAGTCGCCGAATGAACCCTCCGCTTAGCCTGAAATGAGTCTGAGTCGTCCATGGCCAAATTTCGACGAGCCAAGTAGATTCGATGAGTTATTTGGCTCTTTTACCACTTCTAGGTAAATTAAAAGTTGCAATAATTTGAAATGTTTGAAACCATTATTGTAATCCTACATTATTAAAAGAGTGAAGGGTGGTGGCACTATTCTTAAGCATCGTTCCCGCCAGCTCCGCCGGCTCGGCTAGGCTAAGCCCTTTTTTTTCAATCAAAATGAGACGATAGACTTTTAAGCCGCTGAACCGGTTTTTTTTTTTTTTTTTACGTTTGCTTCAATATTTTAGGTTCTTGATAAGTGTGTAAAAACACACTTATTTGGTGTTTTTCTGGATTTAATTAGAAATGATATTGAGTATATTTCTACGCATAATTATGTAATTTTCATGTTTGTAGGCGAAAACCCCGATAAGAAGAAGAACGGCGCGAAAAAGAACGAAAAAGGACCTAAAGTGAACAAAAATGTGAAGTGGGGACTAAAATGCACAAGCTTGAAAGTTGAAGGACTTGAAGTGCAATTTATCAAGGGCATAAGTGAAATGAAAGTAAAAGATCCAAGAACCAAAATGTACTAATTCAAAGTTGAGGGACCATTTTGCCACTTTTCAAAAGTTTGGGGACTTGGATGCAATTTTCCCTAGATATTTTGGAAACTTAATTGCCAAGTTATCAAAATAACTCACCTATATATACCAATTGGCTGGAACAGTTTTAAAGAGAGATTTGGTAGTGAAATTAGTTATTATTATTAGTTTAATTTTAGTTTTAGTTTTTTCTCTTTTTTCTCTTCATCTCTTCTTCTTTCTTCTTCTTTTCTTTTCTCTTTCTTTTCTTGATGTTCTTGGCTTGTTTTGGGAGAAAAAAGATTGCTAGCAAGGAGATTAATCATCAAGGAAAACTTGGAGATCCATTGGAGGGGTTCAACACACTAAAAAAGGGTTTTATCTTTACTTTTGAATTCCTTTATTATTTTCCAAGTTTGTAATGTATTATACTATGAATCTCCTTTGTTATCATCTTTATAAAATGAGCTAAGTTTATTGTGTTGGAATTTATGGTTTGAACTTAACCTAGTTGTTTCATTGATTATCTATATATCTAGATGTTTAGTGAAAAATGCAGTTGTTATCAAAATAATAGTGTATTGATTATCATGTTTAAAATGATTTCATTTAATTGATCACTAGATGGAATTGTTAGGTAGTTTATGTGATTGTTGCAAAATAGTTGCATTTAATAGACCGAAATAATCGATACCATGGGTTTGTCTAGTATACTAGGCGTGTCTAGGTGATATAGAAATATACACCTACCTCATGTGATCCATTGAGCTATTTTCACAAATATTCATGTAATTGGTTAACTTTGTATCAAGATAGAAATATGTGGTATGAATTAATTAATTAGGGTTAATATCACTCGAAAGAGGGTATTAATTTAAAATAGGAAAATCGGGTCTAACTATCGTATTTTGGTATTTTGCATCGGCACATAATTGGTTTGATATTAATGAAAGGGTTATTGGCGCAAAACGTCCATACCTTTGAAGGGTTGTGTGGAAAACATCCCTACATTTGATTTTTTGGTGCGCAACGTCCCTACCTATCAAGTTTATTATAGAAAACATCCCTACCTTTCATTTTTTGGCACAAAACGTCCCTACCTTCTGCATTTCTTTGCACTGAACATCCTTTGCACATTTTTTTAAATTCAAAATGACCAATATACCCTCCTATGTAAATTGAACAAGAAAAGAAAAATAAAAAAAAAGAAAGGGTAATTGGCGCAAAACGTCCTTACCTTTGAAGGTGTTTGTGGAAAACACCCTACCTTTCATTTTTTGGTGTAGAACACCCCTACCTTTCACATTCTCTGCGCTGAAGGTCCTTTTCACCAATTTTTAATATAAAATGACCCTTATACCCTCCCATATAAATAAAACAAAAAATAGAAAAATAAAGAACTAATTACAATCAAAATCCTAAACGTTTTTAAAAAAATACAAGTGAGTCCAAAATTTATGAAAATATTAAAAATAAAAATAAAAAATAAAACCCCCTATCTTCTCCTCTGCCTCTCTTCGAGTGGGGTCCCTTTTATATTATTGGGTCAATAATCCCTTTTATTTTTTTTATTTTTAATATTTTCATAAATTTTGGACTCACTTGTATTTTTTAAAAACGTTTAGGACTTTGATTGTAATTAGTTCTTTATTTTTCTATTTTTTGTTTTATTTATATATGAGGGTATAAGGGTCATTTTATATTAAAAATTGGTGAAAAGGACCTTCAGCGCAAAGAATATGAAAGGTAGGGATGTTCTACACCAAAAAATGAAAGGTAGGGTGTTTTCCACAAACACCTTCAAAGGTAAGGACGTTTTGCGCCAATTATCCTTTCTTTTTTTATTTTTCTTTTCTTGTTCAATTTACATATGAGGGTATATTGGTCATTTTGAATTTAAAAAAATGTGCAAAGGACATTCAGTGCAAAGAAATGCAGAAGGTAGGGACGTTTTGTGCCAAAAAATGAAAGGTATGGATGTTTTCTACAATAAACTTGATAGGTAGGGACATTGTGCACCAAAAAATCAAACGTAGGGATGTTTTCCACACAACCCTTCAAAGGTAGGGACGTTTTGAGCCAATAACCCTTAATGAAACAATAGGTTAAACGACATCGTAAATTCCAACCACACTTTTCCCTCCGAAATTTCCAAGACGTTTTATTTTCTTATTTTGTAGATTTTTTAGTTTATTTTATCGTATTTCGAATCTTATGTTTTTAATTGTGTGCGTTTCTTTTGTCGTTAGAATTAAAATTGATTAGAGTAGAGTAATCGAAAGTATACATTCCTCGTGGGATCGACAATCCGGACTCTTAAGGTCCACTTTATTACTTGAACGCGACCCGTGCGCTTGCGGTACGATTTTCAGCTAACAGTTCTAAATATCCGTTCTAAGCGATTTAATTTTATCTTGAAATGTTAAAGTGCGGCCATCCTAAATATATGGTCGACTCGGCCAAGCTTTTTTTTTATTATTATTACTTTTGATTTTGATTCCAAATGACTTTATGGATCGACTCGCCCAATACTTTTTTTTTCTTTTTTGTTATATAGGTCGGATTGGCTAAACTTTTTTTTTAACGTTTGATTAAGTATTTTAATTTATGAATATTCTTTTGAAGCGATTTAAAAATTTATTTTTATGTCAAAAATAATTTTACATTAATTGTGAAAACCCATTCTTTTTCCTTCCGATTCAAAATTTTAAATTAATTTCTCTTTTCTAATCCACCATCGGCCCCATACTTTCACCAGTTTCTCCCAAATTCATTTTTCTTAAATTTCTGCATTTAAAAAGGGTAAATTTATGGCGTCAAAATGAATTTTTATTGAACATATCACTGTAATAAATATTATTTATCATCAACCTATTTGGATCTATTGCACATGATCGTATCATTTTTTTGGACTGATGTCATCAAATTTTATCATTCAATTGAAAAATTGACATGAGAAGAAAGATAAGAAAAAAAGAGGACAAACTTAGTTGGCTGAGCAACAGAAACACTGATGTAGACAGTATCCACGAACTTCCTTTTATTTACGTTTGATTCAATATTTTAAGTTACGAATATTCGTTTTAAGGGATTTAAAAATTTGTGGGTGATGTCAAAAATAATTTTACATTAATTGTAAAACGTAAAGTCGTGATTGTTTATTTTACGTGTAATATTATTTTATTGAAAATGTTTAATTATAAATTAGAGAAAAAAATGTCCATATTTTTTAAATAAAAAAGAGTGTGCATCTAACCCTTTCTTTTTCCTCTCAATTTTTCTCCATTTCTTCACGCAATGGCCATACCTTTTACTTCCAGAATCATGCATCTTTAGTCCATCTGTGAGCGTGCATCTAACCCTTTCTTTTTCCTCCGTGAGAGGGTACTTATAGTTATATGTTATCTGGTTGTGCATAATTGGAAATAGTAGAGATGTTTTGCTGTTATAACATATCTATCTATGAATATTGCGTATTTTAACATAATCTTATGATACTCAGTTAATTTCATGCTCTAAATCAATTTATTATAACATCAAAGCATTATTTCTGTAACTTATTGAGACAAGGCAATGTATTCGATGTGTTTGATTAAATGCTTGAATTGACCTACTTTATCTATTAATTGTAGGAACTTTTAAAATATGGACTGTTATGTTGTAAGTACAGTAGGAAGACTTTTTTCACGAAGTGAGTCCTTGTCAAGAATTAGAAATTTTCTATATTTATATTCTTTATATTATGAATATCTTAAACTAATGTTAATATTTTATTACTATGTTTTTGTGGATGCTTGCATTACAAACGAGCAAGATGAATACCTCGTTTATATCGTACTGCTTATCGGCTTCAAGCATGTAATCCTAAATAATTTTCATTGAATAAGGTTCCTTGGTCATAATATTCAATTAGAAACACTTACACCAATTTAACGAAGTCTTGATTTTACTTGTAAATTTCCAAACGAAATTTTAGACAAAAATAGCTTTCAAAGATTTTTAGGTTGCGTTAATTACGTATGAGATTTTGTAAAAGAGATCAGAATCCTATGTCTATGTGCACCTTTATTCAAAAGATTGAAAAAAATACCCTGACCCATGGAGTCACGAGTGTACTGTTGCGGTTCAAAAAGTCAAAAAAGCCATCAGAAGCATTCCTTGCCTTTCAATCATTGACTCAAATGCCTCCATTATTATTGAGACAGATGCGTCGGATATTGGGTATGGTGGGGTCCTCAAACAGATTCCTTCTGACACAAGCCAAGAACAATTGGTCAGATTTCATTCGGGTGTCTGGTTAGGTCCTCAAAAGAATTACTCCACTATCAAAAAGGAGATTTTAGCAATCGTACTTGTCATTTCAAAATTTCAAGATGATTTGATTAATAAAAATTTTATTCTCAAAACAGACTATAAAGTTTCAAAAGATATCTTGCAAAAAGGCATAAAAAACCTTGTTTTAAAACAATTTTTTGCAAGATGGCAAGTAAATTTTTCTTGCTTTGATTTTCAAATTCTATATATACAAGGATCCTCAAACTTTTTTGCAGACTTTCTTACAAGAAAATTTCTTCAGAGAGAGAAAAAGAGGGGAAAGAAAAAGAACAAACAGAAAAGTTCAGATCCTCAAATTCCATTACTTTCAATTGATGATTACATTTCTGGATTGCATGGATCCTCTTCTCAAAATTCTTAAAAAACTACTCTTGCTTCAAAAATTCCAACCCATCTGCACAACAGAAAACTCAAACACCTTCAACTTCAAAAAAGCTATTCAAGCTGGGACTGGAAGATTACCAGAAATCAATCCATCTCAAAGAACTTTTTCATATTTCACAAAACCCTGCTATACTTCAGTTTGTGAAATGGAAACTTCATACATTCATCGATATACATGCCTCGATGAATGTCTTGAAGATATTTTTCCTCAAAATTTTCAATTTTTCCCATCAAACATCAAAAAATTCAGCGAGTATTATGAAACGATCCTTGTAAAATCCTGATCAGCAATTATTACTCACACTCCAAATGATCAAAGAAAAGATCATATTGATTTTTCAAAAATTTCTATTCAAATGGTTTGGTCTTATGAAGACTGGGGGACCAGCTCATGGAATGAGAAGAAAATGAATTTATCAAAAAATATTTCATTTGAATCTCGTTTCAATTATTTTGATTATATTGATGTATGGTCTAATGTTTTCTTTTTTAGACCTGTAACACATTCCTGATTTATTCTTTTTAATCAGGCTTGTTCAAACAATTTTCCAAAAATGGTTTCAAACATGGTTCGAATATTTTGGACTTAAAGAGACAATTTTACCTAGTCTTACTCTTCAAGGGTTTGAACATTTCAAAAAAGAGGCAAAAACCTTTTTGAAATCTCAAGAAAATCTTTTATTTCAATTTGCTCATAATCTCAAAGTCTCATGGATTCTTTTCTAGGACTATCAAATAATTCAAAATCTTGGAGAATTCAATATCAAAAAGATTATTCGACAATTGAAAGTTAAATGGTGGACAAAATTTCATGAAACAAATTTCTGTCCAAAAGAAGTCGACTCATGGATTCAAGAACAAAGGAATATCGGTCTCCCTTCCAAAAAGGAACAAGAAAAAACGGTTGATTTCCTTACTGAAAAATCAAGATTGATTGCTATGCTTAGTCAATGCAAAACTCCAAAAGAACTTTCAGTTATTTCTGAAAAAATTGCTAACTTAGCAGAAGCAACTTCAAAGAAATCAAAATCAGAACAATCGGATAATCAGATCATGCCTATGATAATGAAGATGACCGTTATGTGTATGATATTGATGACCTCATTGATCAAGAAGAATTGGTTACTACTAAATGACTACATGGCCATAGTTATTTGGATCAACTTCAAAGATTTCGTTCTCAAAAGGCCAAAGATTTCATGTTCAAATTGTGCTTACCGGCGAACAAATTATTTCTACCGCCCTTACCGACATACAAAGAACAATCATCTTTTCAAAAAGTGGGGAAGGATGGAGAAAAGGCACAAGAATAACTTAAAAACAACTCAAGTGGAAGACAATTCAAAAAACAAAAGCAACTTTATCAAAAGCAGCTCAAAGTGGAAGACACAAAAGCAATTCAAAGAACAACTTTTGAAGATTGCTTTCATTATTCAAGATTCTTATTTCTCAATTTAATGTACTTTCAAGTCCGAAATCTCATCTATATATTGTACTTCATTTGGAGATTTCAGATAGAGCGAAAAATATAAGTGTTTATTTTTCTGCATCTCAAGAAAGTCTTATCCTTGTAATACTTTAATTATTTTCAATAAATTATCATTTACTCAAATTTTTTCACTTTTACAATCCTTAGATTCCACACGTCCCTTATCCATGGGCCAATTTGTATATATGTATAGTGTAAATACACTTAAATGAATATGGTATATATTTGTAGGTGAGCTAAAAGGCTCAAACAACTAACCTAAATAAAAAGAAAAAATTACAAAATACACCTTCCATTTATGATGACTTTATACTTATACATACCATATTTTCTCAACTCACATTTTGCAATATGACAACAAAAAATATCTTTTCTTAAAATAAAAAATATATATAAAAAAATTACAAACTTGCCATTAAAAATAGTTTATAGACCAAAATATGCATAATAAAAACAACAAATTATACTATTTATAATACATTATGCAAAGTTTTACATAGCTAGTTCTTCGATGTTGTCTTTAATCTCTAACATTTCAATTACTATTTTATATTCTTTTAATATCATTCCATAAATTAACATTCGGTCTAGTCTTCTCAATACATCATTTACATTTTTTTTTTAATTTTAATTTTTATAGGAATATATATCTTTTATTAATATATTTAGATATTCTTATAAGCTTTGTCACAAAAAATATATATATAAAATATTCGCAATAAATCAAATAAACTTACGCATGCATTATTAACAATTTTTAGATTGCAAAATTATTCAACTTAAAATGAATAATAAGTCTCTGTTTGTCCCCCTATAAAGCAAAATTTTTTAATTTCCATACTCATTTTCAATTATACATTCACATAAAAAATATTTTGCACGTAAATCCAAATATTTTTTCTACTTTTTAACCATGTGTTCTAAAAAAATCACTATGCAAAATATAATTTTTTTTTTCAAAATAATAACCATCAAACATGGGCTAAACTGATTTTTAGCTATAAAATAATAACTAATAAAACAAATTATTTTTATTTTATTAATTGAACAAAAAATATTAATTAAAAGAGAGCAATTAAGATTTTGCATTTGTCTTTATGATGTTTAAATAGTCAAATGTAGGGATGGCAAAAAAAAATCGCCCCGCCCCGATGGTGCCCCGCCCCGAATGGGACGAAAAAAAGGGCCCCGAGCGGGTTGGCGGGGCGGGGCAAGGAGGGCCGCCCCGTCTCGGGTCGTGGGGCGGGGCGGAGATGCCCCTCCCCGAACTCGCCCCGTGAACCGTTTAAAAAAAAGTATCCATGCATTCTCTGGTAGAATACATGATGAACAAATATTTTTTTGAAGTAGAGTTATGAATTTATATTCTTAAATTTGATGAACAATTTTTTTTGGAAGTAGAGTTATATTTTTCCTTAACCGTATAACTGGAAATTTTTTATAGCAAAAAAAAAATTATAAAAAAAATAAACGGGGTAGGGAAACGGTCCTACAACGCGCCCCGCCCCGTCTTAGACGGGGCGGGGCGAAGCGGGGGAGTGTCGGGACGGGGCGGGATAAGTGTGCAACGGGGCGACGAGGCGGGGCGAAGCGGGGGAGTGGCGGGGCGGGATAAGGGTGCCCCGCCCCGTTGCCATCTCTAGTCAAATGAAGTAGTCACTAGATTTTTCAATATTTTATTAACTTACTAATTTTATTTTATTTTATCAATTTGATGTAGAATTTTAAAAAATAAAACAACATATTTTTAAAATCCCACCCACAACAAAAATCATCCTTAAAAGAATGAAAAATAAATAATTATAAAATAGCATGCAAGACGTTAGATAAGACAAATATGGAGTGTCTTTTTTTATTTTTTTGCTTAATAGCACAAAACGTCCTTGCGTTATGTCTTTAGTGTGAAAAACTTCCTAACGTTTCAATTTTTGCATTTTCACCCATATTTCAACATTTCATCGTGGACAATGTCATTCCGTCAATCTGCTATGAGTTTCACCGCTAAATGCACACATGAACTCACTTTTATTTGAAAAATAGAAGGACAAAAAGGTCAGGCCACTTAAAAAAATGCTTATTCTCATTATAAGCGGGTTATTCTCAATTACTCAAAGCTTCAAATTTCAAACTATAAAACAAGCAAAAAAAAATTGGATCCATAGCGAAAAATTACCTTCCCCTAGTTCGCCCTCCAATGTGTGCTGAGAGTAGCCCACTACGATATAGAAATCTTAAATGATCAAAGAAGGGGATGAAGGAAATGGGTGTCAAAGGGACATCGAGAGTTGAGATGTTGAAGATAAATCAAGCGTGCGTAGGTCTGTAATGTTCTTGCGGGCAGAAAAGTTTCTTGAAGTGGTATGACCATTTTTATTTTTCGAGTTTTAAAATAAAAGTGAGTCCAGATGTTTATTTAACGGTAGAAATCACAATAGATAGACATGAATTTCACTCAAGATTAGAACCCAATGGCCTTATTTTTCTCCAATTTGAATTTTACTGAAAGAATAATTGAACAAATATTGAATAAAACAGTGCCCGAAGGTTCACAAGCGGTGACGTTTTCCGCAATGAAACATCGAAATAAGGGTGAAGATGCAAACAATTGAAACGTATGAACGTTTTGCGCTCTATATGCCAAACACATGGACATTTTGTACTAATAAATCATTTTTTTAAAATAAAAGGTACCGTATCTATTCAACTGTTTATAATGGTATGTGTGAATTTTTCAACAAAAATTATAAATATGATCGCAAAGTGTAATTTTGCAAATTTCCAAATAAAAAAGACACGCAAAATAACTAATAAAGTGCATGTATTTTTTTTTTCTTTTCCATTGGCTTATATAATTTGCCATTAGGGGTGCCTTCATTATTGAACTTCTTCTTGTACATCCATGGTTGACATCAACTTTAACACTCCGCCTGTGTGTAGAAATCTTGATCATTGATTGAAAAAAGTGTCGTTGAAAACAATGGATAAAAATTTGTCAAGTCACATGATGTCAAAAAAACTGTTAAACTTGAGGTTAATGTAGCATGATTGTAGAACTTTAGCCCCTATTTGGTGGCCTTTAAACTTGAAAAATTATGTTTTGAATAATATTTATTAGGAAATGTGTGGTTAAAAAGTAGAGAAAAAATTTGAATTTATTTATAGAATATCCTATTGCGTGTTCCTGTGATGAAAATGAGTAAGGAAAATAAATTAAAGTAAATTAAATGATATCAAATCCAAGATGTTTATATGACGCATATATACTCGCAATTGCATGGGGGAGGGGGTTGAAACAAGTCGTGATTCAATCAAGCTCTCTACAATCGATTAAAATTGAGCATTCGATCGATTTCCTCAAGTTGTTAGAATACGTGCTTGAAATTGGAGTTCTTGCTAGTGTGATACCTGAACTTCAAGGGTTTTTATTTTTTAAATCCAAAATCATGTCTATAATATATTGTAAAACAATTTTCTGTATAGATACGAGATTTGCCCTTGGATATATGTCTTATTAGTACAAAATGTCCATACATTTGACTTTTAGCGTGCAAAACGTTCATATATTTCAACTTTTACATTTTCACCCATATTTACATGTTGCATTGTAGAAAACTTCATTTTCATTAATTTTTATTCAATTCCTCAATAAAAATTCATAAAATGAAAAATATACCACCTCATTTGAATAAAATAAAATAAAAAAATAAAAAATTATTTTGCAAGCATAAGTAAAAAAATTTCAAAAAATTATAAACGAGTTCCAAAAAAAAAAATTAAAAATCAAAACTAAAAAAACAAGATTTATGCAGTAGCAGTGTCGGTGAAAAAGCAGATGAAGTTATTTTTGTTTTTTTAGTTTTGATTTTTAATTATTTTTGGGGACTCATTGGTAATATTCGAGAAATTTGGATTTATAGTGGGGAAGCAGGCGACGATGAGGGGGAGTCTGTAGAGGGGGCTGAATCGGAATTTTCTGTAGGGGACAGTGTTGTGGCATGTTGGGAGGGGGAGGAAGGTCCTTTGGAGGTCCTGCCGTTGGCATCAGTGGTTCAACAAGAAGGGGAAGTGATGAAAGGGTTAGTAGCTCCAGGTGAAGTGAGTTGTGAGGTGGTTGGGGAATCCGAAATGGGTAAGGAAGGAAAGGCTGATCCGATGTCGGAATGGGTGCTGGGCAAATATCATCTTTTTGGAGAATTTGTGGGGGCTTCTTATGAGGGTTATGAAGAGGAAGTTCTTGCTCTCTTGAAATCCATTGATTCTCGCCGCACTACCATTGCAAGTGGGGGTGAATTGTCTGTTCAGTCTGGCAGATCAGAGAGGAAGGGAAACAGGGAGTTAAAAGCCCTGGTGAGCACAATCAATTATGATGCGGGGTCAACACGTAGTAGAGCTAGTTACAGGGATAGGGTCCTGATGATTACCCAATGAATGTAAAAATTCTATCCTGGAATGTTCGTGGGCTTAATGATAGGGATAAATGTCTCCGAGGTTAAAAGTTATATTAAGCAATGGGGACGAGATATTATCTGTCTCCGGAGAGCTAAGATTGAGCTGGTTTCCCGGACGTACGGATTCGCGATTTGTGGGGTATTCCTCGGGTGGATTGGATGTTTCTTGGTTACTGTTGGTGCCTGCAGGGGTGTTTTGTTGATGTGGGATCGTAGGGTGGTGGAAAAAATTGATGAAAGTTTGTGGGATATTTTTCGGTTTCATGCGGATTGAAAGGTGTTATTGATCGGTTTGAATGGGCATTTTAAGGGTTTATGGCCCAGGCGCGAGAGAGAGGTCTTCGATGTGGGATGAGTTGGGTGGCTTGGCGAGTTGATGGGGCGTCCGTGGTGTATTGGAGGGACTTTAATGTTATCCGCTTTCCCGCGGAGAGAATGAGGGGACGTGTTCCTCCTACGGGACTTTTCGGATTTCATTTCTCAATTTGGGCTTGGATATTCCATTGGAGGGGCAATTTTACATGGTCCAATAAGCAGGTATGGATGTCTCTATGTCTCGTATAGATAGATTTTTATTCTCAGCAGTTGGGAAGATCATTTTCCGGCTATTCATCAAAAGCGTATCCCTAGACTCTTGTACGATCATTATCCCGTTATGTTGGAGTGTGGGGACTTTTCCGGGGGTAGAGACCACTTTCGTTTTGAAAATATGTGGTTGAAATCGGATGGTTTTGTGGATCGAGGTGAAGGGGTGGTGGGAGTCTTATCACTTTGAAGGATCCACAGAGCTTCGATACGCTAGGAAATTGAGAGCTCTTAAACTAGATTTGAAAAAATGGAATGAAGAGGTTTTTGGTAATGTTCGGGGAATAGGAGGCGGCGGCTATGTACGAACTAAGTGTCTTGGATGGGGATGCGGAAATACGTCCGCTATCTAGTGAAGAAAGCTCGAAATTTAGGGTGATAGAGGAATTAGAAAGGTCTTTTACGCAGAGGAGATCGGTTGGCGTCGAGAAATCTCGAGCCCTTTGGTTACAAGAAGGTGATAAAAATACTAAGTTTTTTCATCGCATAGCTAACTCTCATCGCGAGGTATAACTCCATATCTTCCACGATGATTAATGGTGTCTTGACTAATGACCAAAGAGGCAATTTCGACGAGCATCGTTCAATTCTATCGAGATTTATACCGGGAAGGAGGGACTAGGAGACCAATGCTTGATGGCACTTGATTTTTCTATGATCTCAAGCGAGGATTCGACATGGTTAGGGAGACCGCTTTGAGGAGGAGGAAGCGTTGGGAGTTATTCGAGGTTTCAATGGAGATAAAGCTCCGGGTCCGAGATGGTTTCTCTGTGGCATTCTTTCAAGTCTGTTGGGGTGTTGTTCAATCGGATATCATGGGTGTGTTGAGGGCTTTTCATGTGTACGGAACTTTTGAAAAAGTCTTAATGCTACGTTTCTAGCCACTTATTCCAAAAAAAGGTGGGGCGATTGAGGTGAAAGATTTCGAGTCCTATCGATCTTGTGAGTGGGCTTTATAAGATCTTGGCAAAAATTTTAGCTAATAGGTTGAGGGTGGTGTTGCCAAAGATAATTTCCACGTCTCGAACGCTTTCGTCCGGGGAGACGATTTTGGATTCGGTTCTTATAGCTAGTGAATGCTTGGATAGTAGGCGAAGAAGGGAGAAGCCTAGGGTGTTTTATGCAAACTTGATGTGGAAAAAGCATACGATCGCGTGAATTGGGAATTTCTCCTCTACTTGCTTCGGAGATGCGGTTTTAACGATTATGGATTTCGTGGATACGTTTCTGCATTTCTACGGTTCGGTTCTCTATCCTTATTAATGGCGGCCAGTGGTTTTTTTGAGAGTTCAAGGGCCTCGGAGCGAGGAGATCCGTTATCCCTTTACTTTTTGTTATTGTTATGGAGGCTCTTAGTCGAATTATGGATCGGGCTATTCGTGGAGGTCTTCTTTCGGGTTTCATGGTGGGTTCCCCTCATGCAGTCAACAAGTTTGGGTCTCTCATTTGCTTTTTGCGATGATACTTTGATTTTTGTGATGCTTGATCCGTTAAACTCGAGCATTTGCGATCGGTGTTTTTGTGGTTTGAGGCGGTTTCGGGTGAAGATTAATTTGGGCAAGTCTGAGATGGTTCTTGTGGGCGAGGTCCACAATTTGGAGGTCTTAGCGAATATTGAGGTATCAGCGGGTCCCTCACATGAAATATCTAGAGGCTGCCTTTGGGTGCCTCCTTTAAGGATTAAATCGATTTGGAATCCAATCATTGAGCGTATGGAGAGGCGTACGCGAGGATGGAAACGCCTTTATTTATCAAAAGGGGGAAGGTAACCTTGATTAGAGCAATCTCTCTAGTTTACCCACTTCTTCTTATCGCTCTTCCCTCTTCGGCGGGGTGGCACAGCTTAGAGAGGATCTGAGAGGCATTTTCTTTGGTGCAGTATGGGGGGAGGAGACAAAATTCCACTTGGTCTCGTGGTCCCCGGAGTTAGTGAGCTTTGTTGATATGGTGGGTTGGGGGTGAAGAACCTCCAACGTTTCAATAGGGCTCTTTTAAGTAAGTGGTTATGGCGTTTTGGTATGGAAAGGGATGCTCTGTGGCGTCAAGTGGTGGTGGCTAAATATGGCAGCAACTGGGGGGGTTGGTGCACAAAGGAAGTAAGGGGATCTCATGGGGTGAGTTTATGGAAGTCTATTCACAGAGGTTGGTCTTCATTCTCGAGACATCTGTTTTATTGGGTGGGGGACGGATCTCGGGTGAAATTCTGGCATGACAGGTGGTGTGGTGAAGTGTCATTGAAGGAGTCTTATCCGGAGCTTTACTCCATCGCTATTGCCAGAAATGTGTCGATGGGCTGATCTCATGTCTCGCACTAATGGTATGCTTGATGGGATGTACTCTTCTCTCGGAGTGTGCGGGATTGGGAGTTGGAATCAATCTCCTCCTTCATGGAACTCCTATACTCTACTCTAGGTGCAAGGTAGAGGGGAGGATTTGATTTCTTTGAGGTTCTCGGGTTCTAAGACTTTCCACGGTTAAGAGTTATTCTGCGATTATTTGAGTTCCCCATATCTCAGAACTTTCCCTTGGAAGTGTGTGTGGAAATCTAAGGTCCCTCCTCGAGTGGCCTTCTTCTCGTGGACTGCAGCATTGGGGAAGATCTTGACTATTGATAATCTTCGAAAACGTGGTCTTTTCTTGGTTGATTGGTGTTGTTTATGTAGGGAGAGTAGGGAGAGTCCTGACCATATTCTTCTGCACTGTAAGCTTGCTCGAAAGTTGTAGGATTTGGCGTTTACTTTGTTTGGTGTCCAGTGGGTCATGCCAAGAACGGTTTTTGATCTTCTCACATGTTGGAAGAGGCCTTGGGGCAGTAGTAGGACTACCTTGGTGTGGAGAGTTGTTCCTCACTGTATCTTTTGGTGTATTTGGAGGGAAAGAAATGCTCGACATTTCGAGGACACCGAGACGTCCATCCCAGAGTTGAAGAGTAGTTTCTTTCATTTATTGTTCGAGTGGGTTAAGGGTTTGGGTTTTCAATCCATCAGCTCTCTTGTGGAGTTGTTGAACCATTGTAATCTGTGACTCTTTTGTCCTTTTGTATACTTCTAGTATACTGGGACCTTTTTAATATATGTTTTAATTACTTATCAAAAAAAAAAATTAATTCTTTAGTCTTTATTTTTTTTTCTTTTGTTTTATTTAAATAAGATGATATATTTGTTATTTCATGAATTTTTATTGAGAAATTGAATAAAAATTGATGAAAATGATATTTTTCAGAATGAAACGTGTAAATAAGGGTAAAAATACAAAAAATTGAAACATATAAATCTTTAGCACATTAAAGACCAAAACGTATGGACGTTTAATAGTGTTAATAAGTTTGGATATATTAACTTGACACATCATTGAAACGCATGTCCAAGGGTGTTTAATAAATTAAAGTTGGTAGTCAAAGGTGATACTACAAAAGGTAAGGACCTTTTTTCGATATTTCTTTCTTTTTCCATGCTACAAATATTAGTTATGATTAAATTTTTTTTCTATTGATTGTATTATTCTCTCTGTCTCTCTCTCTCTCTTATTGTTTATTTCTATTTTCTAAGAAAAAATTAAATTGTATTTTTATAACTTTTTTTTATTTTTTCTGAAAAATATCAATTTTAATTAAATTATAAAATTCTATGTAGACTAATTTATAATTAAATTTAATATATATATATATATATATATATATATATATATATATATATATATATATATATATATATATATATATATATATTTATCTATTCTTTAAATGTACATTATATTAATAATATTGAATATTAAATTTATTTTTTATATGTATAATTATTTATTTAATTAAAATTTAAAATTTTTATTCTTTTAAATATTTTTTTTTTATTATATGGAGGAAAAGGAAGGAGGTGGGAAGAACCACTACGTGATAATTTCACAATATTGCACTAGATTTATATAAATTCTATTTCCAATGAAAGTGTTCAAAAGTTTTTTAATAGTTTTAAAATGAAAGTTCATAAGTTTACAAAATATTTCCACTAATTCCATACAAATCCGTAGAAAACTCACAAAATCTACATAAGTATCACTTTAAAAAAAAAAAATCATTAAAATCTTCAAAAATCCCAATTAAATACACGAATTACGAAGTTGGGTGCGGTGAAAGGAAAATGCTATTCTTCCAGAACTATTGACTTACAGAAGATTTACAGAAAATAAAGTTTCCAAAAATACCCTTATATACTCCACAATCAAAGTCCTTATAAATATTCAAAATTTCAAATTAATCCCAAAAGAATTATGAGTGTAAGATTTATTCCGTTGACTCTGCGCACTCTGTTATAACTGGTATCTGAGATTATATCAAAATACATATATCCGGGAGGAACTCTATAGGGAAAAGCAGTAATTACTGACTCTCCACCCCTGGCTTGGCCCTCTACAGGATATGGTCAAGGACTCAGATAGGTATCGTTATACTACTGTCAAGTCAGGGCCGCTTTCGTAAACCCGGACGGTAGTGAGTGCGATCTGCGCACTCTGGTATAACTGGTATCAGAGCCATGTTAGATCATGGAAATTGAAATTATTAAAAATAATTGGTATTATATATTAAAAGAAAAAGATGGTTTAAGTTATATATTTACAGATCCCTTTACTAGGAGATTAAAAATACTAACATTAATAATAATTAAAAAATTACCAATAAAAATAAGAAAACAAATAATAGATAAATTAATACTAGGATGCATAAGAGATGAATATTTATATCAAAAGATAATGATAGAATTTGAAAAAGAAGAAGTAGAATTTTATTGTAAAAAATGTATGAGCCCGAAACATATTACGAATCTAAATATTATAAACCAAAAGTCATGATGAATATAGTTGATGAGGAAAACATAATTGAAAAATTTTTGAGAAAAGTCGAAAAACATAAAAAACCTACTTATCTTTACCTACCTAAAAATAGTACAAATGAATGTTTTGAAAACATCCATAAAAGATTAGAAAATCTAGAATATAATTTACAAATAGGAAATGACCCATTAGATAAAAAGCTTGAAGGAAAGGATAGAATTATAATTAATCCACCTCAAGATTTTAGAATAATAAAAGATAAAGGTAAAAATCATGAAATAAAACAATATATGATAACAGAAGTAGAAGAATTAGAACGAAAATTCTTATAATCTATTGGAGAAGAATATGAAGAATATAAAAAACAGTTAGAAAAATTAACTGAAAAATTGGAAAATATAAAAATGAATACAAATCCATCATCAAGTCGAAATATAAAAACAGAATTCAGTAGTGATGAAGAATATGAAAATTATCCTTACGGTACACCCATACCAAATAAAGAAGGTGTTAACCAATATAGAAAGACACAGAAAATATACACTGGAAATATAAGAAAACAGTCTATTAAAGAAATAAACCTAATGAAATCTTATAGTGAACAAATCCATACAACAAGAATATGGTTAGATTTAGATTGTGTAGATAAAAATAAAACTATAGAAACATGCAAAAAAAGTTACAAACCTAGCTATACAGTTTAATAAATGGGAAACATACACAGCCTTTGGATTTATAGAACATACTTTTAGAGGAATTGTATCAGACTGGTGGAGAAAACTACCAGAAAATATAAAAAGAAGTATAAAATATGGAGAAAATCTAATCGAGATAATAGATAACACGAATGCTTTGAATGAACAAAGTATCCAAGAAATATTAAAAAGACTAGAAAGAGCCCTGAGAACAGAATTTTTAGGAAATAGATTCACAATAGATGAAGAAACTAGAAAACAAGAAAAATATAATGAAAGAATGATAGCAATGGAAAATCTAAAAATATGTGATACGTGTGAACTTGAAAAATATACATGTAAGTTTGAATAAATATATTATATATTAAATCAAGGAAATTACCAAGAAAACAAACCTATATTAAGATCTTATTTTACAAAATTACCATTCCCATGGGGAATAAAATTATTAAAAGAATATGAAAAATTATTACCTTTTGGAGAAGAAGATGGAGTTAATAAAGATAGTTTAGGATGTAGAATTGAATTTACAAAAAGGATGTTAGGAATATGGTGTAGAGAAGCTTTAGAAAATAAAAAAACATATAAAATGAGAAGAAACTCCCTATGTTGCTACAAAGATATATGACAAATTGAACAATATGGTTGTCATAAAAAGAAATATAAACCATATAAGAAATACAAAAGAAAGTTTAAAAATTATAAAAAATTTAAGAAAAGATTTTTTAAATCTCATAAAAAATATTTTAAAAGAAAAGATTGGACTAAGAAGCCCAAACCTAAATATATCAAGAAATGCAGATGTTTTATTTGTAATGAAGAAGGACACATAGCTCCTCAATGTCCTAAAAGAAAAGATAAACAAAATGTAAAAACCCTTAAAATATATGAAGAATTTCAAAATGACAGTGATATAGAACCAATTGAGAATTTTGAGGATTTAAGTAGTGAATGCAGTAGCATTTATGAATTAGATACGTCATCTTCAGAAGAAGATTCTGAAGAGATAGTATATATGAATCAAGAGATACAACAAATAGATCAAGAAATAGAAGTAGAAACGACTGAGGAAGTTGAAGATTCAGTAGAAGGTATAAATCAAGATATTACCTTTGATGCTAGAAAATACAAAGGAATAACAAAGAAAATATTAGATTTACAAGAAAAAGATGTATTCCACCAAAAATTCTTAGGAATACTACCAAGAGTAAATAAAACAATTGTAAGTATAAATTATAAAGAGATATTTATAAATATAGAAGACACAATGGGAAAAGCAAGAATTCCTATAATTACAAAAGAATGGGTAAGACAAAAATTATCCAAAATCCCAGAAAATGTAAGAAGTAAATTCAAATGTATTGAGATAGGAGGAATTCAAATTATGGTAAAATGATTCTTTAGAGAAGGTATGAATATACCAATAGAAATATATTGTATGGACAATAGAATCTTACAAGACCTTGTAGATGCTCTATTAGGAACTATTGTAGGAAATCTAGTCTATCAAAAGATAATATTTACAGTAAAACCAAATTATGCGGTTTCACTGATTGATGAAAATATTGACCAAAGTTTCAATCTATATTATAGAATTGGAAACTTGAAAATGTTAAGAAAAAGTAAGGTTATTAGTATAAGCATAAAATCAATTTTTACTTTTAGTACTAGCCACCACAACAACTTAAGAAAAATAACTGATAACATTATCATATATAAAGATTTTGAGGAATTAGCTCAGTATATACCCCCTAGAAAATACTAAGAACATGAAGTGACAATACCCCAACAAATAATGCTTGATTTTGACAAACAAGCAAGAGAAATCAATTCTGAAGGAAAATTGATAAGAAGATATAGTGTCAGTCTAGAAGGAGATAATCTTATTGCAAGATTTCCCCCCAAACAAGACCTTAAGATAAGCCAAGTTAAAAAACTTAGTATTGTTGAACCAACAAATTCACAATACTATATCAAAACAAGATACGTTAATCAAGAAGGATACAAGAAGAATCTTCTTATTCTTATAGATATTGGAGCAGAAAGAAGTCATGTAAATGCTAAATTTGTTAGTCATTTACTAGATTTTGAGTTACCAGAACCATATACTTTCAAAGATTATTTGGGAAATAATCTTGAAATAAAGAAATATGTTAATTTCCCCCTTATATTTGTAGGAGAGGACCAGAAGGAACATAATAAAGAAATAATTCTATATAAAGATGAATCATATGGAATTAAACGTTCACCTATACTATTAGGAATGAACTTCCTTGAAAAATTTATCCCCTATAAAATCTGTCAAAGATATTTAAAAATAACAGTTGATGATAATCCAATCATCATATCAAGAATAAATGAAAATATGAAAACATTGTTATCATGGAAAGAATAATTAATACTAATCCCATGAGCCCATATATTGAAATTATACTCAATATAAAAAATTATTGCAGAATTAAATTTCATGCTTATTTAGATACATGAAGTACAATAAGTTTGTGTTTACCAAATGTATTACCAAACGAATATTGGAAGTATGATTCAAAAAAGATCGTCACTGCTACAACAGCAGGAGGAAACAAAGTAATATATAGCAAATATGCTACACAAGTACCTTCTCTAATATCTTTTAGAGAAGTATTTGTTGACACAATATATATGTCATCTACAATTGGATGTGATATTTTAGTAGGAAGATATTTTATTAGGACAAAATTTCCTACTAAAATATTAACCATTCACACAATATGTAGATAAATATATGTTCACAACTCCTTGTGCACATAAAATATTTACACCTAAAATAACTAAAGTTGTTAGCATAGCACACACACAAATTAATCATCAGAGTTCCTCAACCCAGCGTGGTGGATGTTGGAATACAGAAAAAATTAAACTAGTTACAGTTTTAAAAATGACAACAGAAAATAAGCTAGAAAAATTGAAAAAAGAAATTTCTGAAACATATTCTGAAAATCCATTAGAAAAATGGAACACAGATAAAGTAACGGCAAAAATAGAACTTATCAATCCAAACACTATTATTAGAGTCAAACCAATGAAATATAGTGTTGATGATCAAAAGGAATTTAAAAATCAAATAAAAGAATTACCAGAATCTAAATTAATTAGACCTAGTAAAAGTTCACATAGTAGTCCAGCCTTTATGGTAAGAAAACACAGTGAGATAAAAAGAGGAAAAGCTAGAATGGTGATAAATTATAAGAAGTTAAATGAAGTAACTAAATTTGATGGATATTACTTGTCTAATAAGGACACCCTTATTAAACAAGTACAAAATAAGAAAATATTTTCGAAATTTGATTGTAAGTCAGGATTTTGGCAAATCATGCTTACAGAGGAAAGTAAACCATTAACTGCATTTAGTACTCCCAATCCTTTAGGACAATATGAATGGAACGTAATGCCATTTGGGTTAAAAAATGCACCACAGATATTCCAAAGAAGAATGGATGAGGTAATCAAACCAATTACTCATTTTTGTATTGCTTATGTTGATGATTTACTGATTCATTCAAATAATATAAATGAGCATATTGAGCATCTTGAGAAATTTTGTTATATTATGAAAAAACATGGTATCACACTTTCTCAAAAGAAAGCAGAGATAGCCAAAACAGAAATAGAATTTTTAGGATTATTAATTAAAGAAGGAGAATTGCAATTGCAATCTCATATTGGTGAAAAATTTCAAGAATTTTCTGAAAAAATTAAAGATAAAAAACAGTTACAAAGCTTCCTTGGTATATTAAATTATGCTGAATGATTTATTGAAAACTGTGCAAAATTAAAAAATTATTTTCTCCCAAAATTAAGAAAAAATGTAATGTGGTCTTGGGATGAACAAGATTGCGAAAATATAAGAAAAGTAAAAGAAGAATTAAAGGTTTTGCCTAAACTTATAATTCCACAAGAAAAAGATTTCTTTATCCTTGAAACTGATGTATCAGACAATTACTGGGGTGCAGTATTAAATGTTAAAAAGAATCATAAAGAATATAAATGTGAAAAGAATTGTTCTTGTCCCGAAATACTTGCAGGGTATACATTAGGAACATACAAAGAAGTCGAAACAAGGTATGAGATGAACAGAAAAGAACTCATTGCTGTGAAGCGAGGAGTACAGAAATATGAAGACTATCTACTACCAAAAAAGTTCTTGATTAGAACTGATAATACTCAAGTTAAAGCATTTTTAAAAAATAATGTTGATCCATCTATTGCTAATAGATATATTATCAGAATTCAAATTTGGTTTTCTCACTTCAAATTTGATATTGAGCATATAAAAGGAAAAACTAACTTTCTTCCTGATTATCTTAGCAGGGATGGAGCTAGAACAATTAAGGACGAAAGTCTAGATACTTGAGATAAAAGTTTCCTATTTGGAAACTCAAATCCAAAATATACAAGATAGTCTTCGAGACCAGATGAAAATAGCCCTTGTGGCAGAAGATACTTGTACCAAGACTAGTATCCCTTCACAGGGACTTGTGAATACTAGCGCTCTACCCGAGGATAAAGGAAAAGAAAAGAAAGTAATAGGAACCCCTTCACAGGGAAAATTCGAACCTGTTACTGGTAAAGAAGATATTCAAGATATAAAGAATGGCAAAGGTAACTCTTCACAGAGCCATATTTTACCTAAGCTAGATATTGAAAAAATTGATCCAAAAGAAATCGTCAAGATATGCCACACGGCAAAAATATCCAAAAAAGATAACTATGAAGAAGTCATTTTCTTTATTGTTGTTTTTAATATCTTATCCGACTGGTATCTAGAAGTTGGAAAGTGGATGAAAACTCTCCACTACGGAAGATACAACAAGATAAACTTTTATCCAGAAGCACCAGCCAACTGGGTAAAAAATTGTTTTGAACTAGGAAATATACTCTGTATATATCCTAGCAAAGATCTCAAGGAGATAGCCCAACTCCCAGCTGACGTCAAGAAGGCAGTAAAAAGATATACTGAAGTTGTCAAAACTACAAATATATACATCAGATTCTACTCGGCAACAATGGAATGGGATCCAGATCTTCAATATATGCAGCCAGCATTTCATGTTATCAAGTTAGGACTCACAAATCAACACTTTTTACCAACCAATCAAAAGGTTGTTAAAAATGGTTATCAATATATTATTAATATGATGCCACACAGAAGAGTTAAAGGATACAAAGAAATATTTGAATATCTAACTCAGATAATTACTGAGAAGGAAAAAATATGGGTTTATTCATCTCAAGAACATATAATTTACTCTAATGCCAGAAAAGAGACAAAAGAAGAAGATATATGTTATCTCGACCATTTATTATCCAAAATAATCTCCAACCAAGTTTGCGGATCAGAAAAAATGGAGAAAGAACTATGCAAATTACTGTGGGACTACAGTGATCATCATTGTGAACATTGCGTAGTAGAAGATATGAGTCAAGTATCACTTGATGATGAAGAATTTCCTGCAGAATTCTTTGAGTCAAGGATGGAAAAATAATGGAGTAAGGACAGTTACCCTTTATCACTACTTTAATAAAGTCTCTTTATTAAAAAAAAGCTGTGGTCACTAAAAAATAGAAGATAGTACAAGAAAGTAGCTGAGATTTTAACTGCCCACCAACTACTGAAGAAAAAGAAGCAAAGTAGCTGTTGAAGATAAGAAAATTTGGTATGACAATGACTCTTCACCAACTTACCAGCTTAAAAGAAGGACAACATTGCTACCAAACAAAAGAAGATGGCAGACAAGAAATAATGAAGGACAGCTGTGAAGATAAGGTTCCTAACCACTTGAAGAAAAATCCTCTATATAAGGGGAGGAGGTCCAAAGACTAAGGACATCTCTCAAATCTCGAATTATCTATCTCAAAAGAAATATCATATCTGTATACACCACTTGTATTCAGAAAAGAAATTAGTTAGTTTTGAAGATAGGAAAGCTTGTAATAAGGTAATCACTTATGGAGTTCTAAACTTCATAAGGTGAGTACCAAAGGTATGTAAATATAGTAAGCCAGCATGTATCATTTTAATCTTATGAATATCAAGATGAAGCTTTTATGGTTTAATAAAGTTTCTATTAAAGGATTTTGTTAAATTTCTCATGATTCCTCGGCAGTACAAATAGAGATTTTAAAAGATTTTCAAAATATTAATTTTGAATGGATGTTAGCCATGCCAAAGTACCCGTCTTTGATGAATGTTTTAGGGGAAAATGGCAGTTTTTCTAACAAAATTGTAGCACCTTGTGTGTGAGTTATCTTTTAAAATTTTGTTCTAAGTAAGAACTTGTTCTGAAAACAGTTTGAATAGAGGTGAAAACAGAGACTCTGGATACTGTGAGATAGCGTCTGTGGAAACACGGCTAGTTCTCTAGAGTGAGAAATGCAACCTTAATTGAAAAGCCTTTTACGGAAGCAGTTGTGGACCCAAATGATTTCAAAAAACATCTTAAATGTTCATCTGATTCAGAAGAGTGATTAAATGCATGCAAAGCTACTATAAGAACATGCTGGAGGGAAAGCCTGTTTTATTCTATCGATTATTGTAAGTTATTTACATGCTTTATATGGTTATGTTTTAATTATTTTTATGAACACTTCACAAGCATCCACGTCTAATAATGATTGTCTTAAATTATATTTAGATGATAAAGATATTTCATTTTTATTAAGTATAGTTGAGAAGTCTGAAGATATAGTCCCTATTGGACAAGAAAAACTTAAAGAGATATATTTTGATATAAATTATACCTGTAGACATCATATAGGATTTGATCCTGTAGAAACAAGGAAGGAAATAAAAAGAGTTGAAGATGTTATAACCAAATACGAAAATATACAAGAAGAAGTTTTAGAAGGAATTGTTTTTGGATATATAACTAGAAAAGATCAACCAAGAGCTTATGAAAAACTAATAAAATATAGAGAGTATTTAGAGCAAATAGAAAAATTGAAAGAACATTCAATAAAATAATTATTGTGGTTACAAATTAAAAGGAAATAAAAGATACTGGACTTAACCTACAATATATTTTATTAAGGGCAATATAGACATTCTACGGTAGGAATAGTTGCTGCCAACTCAGATGACTTTCTGGCTAAAATTCCTGTAAGTCTAGCACTATCCGCGGTGAAATTATATACTGATCCGTGCCAAATCCCTCTGCCTCGACTGAACAAGCACCGTACTCAGTAAGAGAACCGGACAGTTCGAGGAATGGGAGTGGATGAAATCGACTGCAGAAACTGGGACGAAGAAGCTTATAGGGATTCCATTTTACAGGAAAGAGAAGCACTTTCCCGAACGATATTCCGCACCGTCTTCGCCCCGACCCGTAACCCGAACCCGAATTCAGACATCATCGTAACTGCCTCAAGCGATGGCTCCGTTTCCTCTTACTCCATCTCCTCTTGCCTTGTAACTTCCTTACCCTGTTTTTGTAATTTTGACCGTTTAACTGCTATAAAATTGAAATCTAACTTTTTTTTATCTTTCCGGCGGTAGGCACTGGGTTGTGGAAATGTGAGAGGTCAGAAGTAAGTTTGTCTGAGTTGATATAGTATTTTTGTTTTTTATATCTTCACTTGTTTATTATCTGTATATACTGAGCTTTTTGGCATATGAATTGTGATGGATGAGATGATTTTTGTGTAGTTGGTTAGTGGCTGAACCCCATTGTTTGATTCAAGGGCACAATGGACCTGCTTATGATGTTAAATTTTGCGGTAATGAAGAGGACTCACTGTTATTAAGGTATTAATTTGTTTTCTCCGTGGATTTCAAGTTCTATTGTGCGGCAATGGTGTCTGGATTCCGAGGACACCAATGATCTTTTGACTAAATTTATTAAAAAAAATTAGAGCATTATATTGCTGGCCGAAGTGTTTCTTAACATTAATCTGCATTATGTAGCTGTGGCGACGATGGTAAGATCCAAGGATGGAAATGGAAAGAAATTTTAGAATGTGAGGTGCCCATGCGAGGTAATGTGGTTCTTAGACTAGTGATGAACTCTTCTATTTTTTGGAAATTTAATTGTTAATAATCAATATGGGAAAGCTAATGACTCATATTGTACCTGCAACACTTCCACTGAAAGTAGAATTGTTTTATATTGGTTTCGGCCAATGCAATTTTTTTGTTTCTTTAAGTTGGAACTGGTGCATAAAATAATCGGTCCCTTTTGAGTGTATTTTGATAGACGTAAACTTTTTATGTACAGAGATTGGAAAGTTCTGCTAAGTTCTTAGTGCCTGTGTGTTTTTCAACGCGTGAAGTTCTAAAACTTTAGTAGTGATTTTAGAACATGAATCATAAGCCGCTAAAATTTTAAGTCACATTAGAATGGTGGATACACAAAACAATGCTTCAAAGCCTCTTTTGTAAGCTGCCTTGATACAAATTTTATGAAGTTCCTCGTTTGAAGCATCGTTGGAGCTTTTGTTAGCTTAAATTTGGTCAGATGATGATATCTGATAGAATAGCTCGTAGTTATATCTTTCAGACTCCTGTATCAAGTTATTCTACTTTCTTTTCATTATTTCTGCTCTGTTTTAAAGTTTTAATTATGCAGTTGCATTTAGAGAAAATCTTTACTTGAACTTGCATTTTTGCGTTTAATGTGTTATGTATTCATATTTTTGCAGGAGCCAAGCTGAAGCCAGTACTTGATTTGGTCAATCCACAACATAAGTTAGTCCTGAAGTTTGAAACTGTAGCATGGCTCTGTAATCTTTTTATTTGCCCCAATCCAGCTCTTTATGTTAGATGCACATATATCGCATGTCAGATATTCATCAAAATCTAATGAATTTATGAAAGCCTTATATGTCTTAATATGAGTGTGTGAACATAGAATTATTTATTGTTTACTCTATAAGGCATGTACCCATGCCAACTTTTTTTTTTTTGATGAGTAATCATGAAATTTTATAAATCAAAATCAAAAGATAATATACAAGGAGTGCATTCTCAATTTAAACAAGATAGAAACACTAAAAAATTAGGCAACCCTTCTATCGGACTATTGGTTGCGGCGTTAAACCAACTATACAAAGTCAAATAAAACAATTCTTTAAACTGCTCTGTCGTCCTTGTTTGATTTTCAAAGCACCGGCCGTTTCTTTCTCTCCATACACACCAAACAATGCAACCCGGAATGAGGTCCCAAGCAAGCTTGCAATTTTTATCTCGCAGCTTTCTCTTCCATGCCCGCACCACCTCCGCTGTACGCTTTGGCAACACCCAACTCATATGTTGCGAAGTCAAGATATCATTCCACAACCAACGAACACCGTCACAATGAATGAACAGGTGATCGATCGTCTCCCCATCCCTCTTACACATATAACACCATTCCGTAATATAACAACCTTTTCTTCTAAGATCATCCCCCGTCAATACTAGTCCCTTCACAACCGTCCACAGTAAAAATGCCACCCTTGGAGGTAATTTACACTGCCATACCCTTTCCCAGTGGAATGAACTCTCCACAGGTTTCAATAAGGATTTGAAATAAGTGCGAACAGAGAACGTACCATTCCGTGCCACCCTCCACCTACTACAGTCTTCCACTCCTACCTGAATGTACGCATCATACAAGGAGGCCAAAAACAGTGCATAATCATCCAATTCCCAGTCATGCAAACCCCTTCCGAAAGCGATGTTCCAGCTAGGACTCCCGTTATAAATAGCCATAGCATTACTCACCATAGCTGAAGGCTCCAAAGCAATGCGATGCAAAGAAGGAAATCGAGCTTTAAGCGGTTGATCTCCGCACCAACAATTACCTCAGAAACTGACATTCGTACCATTCCCCACCACGAACGCCAGTCTATTCTGAAATTCACTCCATCCTTTCCTGATATACCTCAACAGGCTCTCCCCATAAGAACTACGTCCTTCGCCCGAGCACCACCCCCCTCCATAACACCATACTTCACCCCTATGATTTCTCTCTAGAAGCTCTCCCTCTCCACTCCAAATCACCACAACCATTTGCCCAACAAGGCATTGTTAAATAATACAAGGCTCCTCAATCCAAGACCCCCCACCCCAACAGGGAACAAACGTCTCCCTATTTGACCAAATGGAATTTCCTCTCTTCCCCCAACCCTGCCCAAAGAAAATCCCTTTGAATCCTCTCTAACCGATTTGCCACTGCAACGGGAATATGAAACAATGATAGAAAATAGGTTGGGAGATTAGAGAGAGTGGACTTGATGAGAGTAAGACGACCCCCTTTTGAAAGATAGATGCGCTTTCACCCCGCTAACCTCCTCTCCACCCTTTCAAGAATATCATTCCAAATTTGTGTACTTTTAAATTTCGCTCATAAAGGAAGCCCAAGATAAGACATGGGCAATTGTGCAACTCTACACTCCGATATAGCAGCCAATTCCTCCACATTAGTAACTTTCCCTACTGGAATAACCTCAGATTTCCCCAAATTTATCTTTAATCCCGAGACAGCTTCAAAGCACAAAAGCAAGCGACGCAAATTCTTAAATTGCTTAACGTCTGCATCACAAAAAATCAGTGTGTCATCTGCAAATATTTTAGTGTTTATTGGTTCAGATAAATTATATACAATACATTAACATTCTATCCAGCATTCTCATGTAACAAATAACAACACTGAAGGGAAGC
This sequence comes from Fraxinus americana, assembly GCA_035079005.1. Lineage (NCBI taxonomy): Eukaryota > Viridiplantae > Streptophyta > Magnoliopsida > Lamiales > Oleaceae > Fraxinus > Fraxinus americana. The sequence continues at coordinate 30,941,874 of CM068715.1, read as the reverse complement.
ACACATGGTGTTCCTTCATGACTTATTAATGCTAGGAACTCTTTATTTCTTTTTCCTCTTATTATTCTGTATGCTCTCTGCTGTTCGTTAGCTTTAGGTCCAGTATTCCTCACTGACCTTTTATTTTGGTTTATTCTTCTTATGATTTGTTCTTCTCATGCCAGAGGTCCTTGGGGTGCACTTTCTCCAATTCCAGAAAACAATGCAATTGCAGTTGATTCTCAGGTTTGCGATCTTTTACTGCCGTGTACTATCTATCAAGCTGTTTTTATGATGTATGTTATTGAAGATCTTATCAGAATATGAGTGACATTTGGAAGTTTATATGTTGGGAGATTTCAAGGTTTCTACAATTCTTGTAACTTGTTTACTGGAGATGTAAACGGACAATAGCTTACTGTTCTCGTGTTCCTGATATATCCCATTGCTCAGGAAGTACACCTTCCTTGAACTTCGTCTTTCAATCTTTTTGGATGCTCTAAGTAAATCACAAGTAATGTATTCCCTCGACTTAACGGGCCCTAGTTAATTTACAAGTGTTGAGATCTGTAAATTGAGCATCAAAAGAGTCAATCCAATTTTCTCATATATATTTATAGCTGAATAGAACATTGGACCTGCACAGTAGAAATTGGCATCTTCATGAAAGAGTAATTATGAGAGGATATCCATCAACAGAATAAATCAGAGAGTTTAGAAGAAATATTGTTGTACTGAGTTATGCTCATGACCCTTTGAATCCTGTCAAGTCAACTGTACGCACAAATTATGCAGTTAAGAAGAAATATTATTGTGCCAAGTTATGCCGTTGGGCCCTTGTAAGTATGTGGTTCTAAGTTATGCTCATAATTTTGGATCCTTGCCTAGTGAGAGTGTTGGGAATAAGGCATGAGATTTTTGTGCTTGCTAGCTGCCCGGCAATTACTAGCTCAAGTTCTTAATATTAAGTAAATAACCTGCTTTTTCTTTGTTCTTGCTTGAGTTTTATTTAGGAATGACTTCACTGTAAATTCTTGATTTTATCAGTATACATTAGTTTGTTATTCTTCATTGGTTTCAGGGTGGATCTATATATGCAGCTGCTGGTGATTCTTGTGCATATTGCTGGGATGTGGTATGTATTAGCTGAAGGTGACTAACATTTACTAACACATTTTGCTGGAGTTTGTGTGATCTTGCTTTATTTCAACTGTAATAGGTTCACGTTGTGATTCAATCCATTAACATCCCCCCCCCCCCCCCCAAAAAAAAAAAAAATGAAAAGAAAAAAAAACCACTCCCAACCATCTAGCATGTAGATGAATAAAATAAAGGAGAAGACAGCATCAACAACTGATTCCTTCCTAATTTTTGTTATGTCACTTCAGGAGAAGTCTCAAATCAAGATGGTTTTCAAGGGGCACTCAAACTATTTACACTGTGTTGTTGCTCGCAATTCTTTCAATCAGGTCCACTTTTCTTCCTTTATCTCAGTACTCTTAGGTTGCATGTCTCCTAACTAAATGTTAGTTGGCTTGTAATTTGGTTTTCCCTCAATTGTACCTGTTCCTTTCCTTACATACACATTGGTTTTATAAATTGCATTGATTGATGAAGACTTTAGTTCTTGTGATTTTTCTTCAAAATCATGGGCAGTCTCCTCCCCATCCTCGTGGATAATGATATCACACATTGATATAAGTTGATTAGCTATGAAATTTTAGAAATACTTGCAGACATGAACTAAGTCTGCAAGTACTATGAAATCTAACCCTTTCTCCAGTTTTCAGTCATCTTCATGATTTATATATTTGTGGTTCATTCATCTTTTCAACTCTTTTTCGGTTGCTTTCAGATCATAACTGGTTCAGAAGATGGCACAGCTCGAATATGGGGTAATCTATTTTATGGAAAGAGCATGAGACCAACAATATTTTTACTGATTGAACATCTTGCTTGTTGCTTGTGGTTTCTTCTTCTAGTTTGCTGAGTTTCTTGTTGACCACCTCACCCTCATCTTTCCTATCCTTTCATTGCGCTTGATTGTATTGTATGATCTACAGATTGCAGAAGTGGGAAGTGTATCCAAGTAATTGATCCAGGAAAGGATAGGACGTCAAAAGAATCTGTTCCATGTGTCAGTTGCATTGCTCTTGATGCAAGTGAGAGTTGGTTGGTAAGTGGACCATGTGAAGAAGATGTTATTCTGTATCTGATTATTTATATTGTAACTAGTTTTTTTTTCTATTGCATGGTTATATATATATATCTGTTGTTTAAGTTATTTTTCTTGTATGCATCAGTGAATCTACTATCCGTATAGCTTCTTTTCAATCATTTTTTGATACTTTGCTGAAAAGAAAATTTGGTTTCAACCTGAACATTTGTCTTCATAGAGGAAAGGGAAAAAATTAAAAAATAAAAGAAAAAAAACAGTTGTCTTCATAGACGTGGTCAAATGTCCAACTGACATCCACGTCCTCTTTTATTGATGCATCAATTCGATGGAGTCTTTGTAGTTAAGAATGGGCTGATTTTGATTTAACCTTGTGAGTTTTGACGTAAACGTCAATGGCCCCTCTGGAAGAAAATAAATGGAAAAAAGAACAATACAAAGAATAAAGAAAACAAATATAAAAGAAAGAAAGTAAAAATTGAAACACCCTAACCCCAAACGAATACCGGGGGAAATTCCCCTGGCATTTTCATCAAAGATTTATGTATATAAATCAATTTGGAAAGGCAATATATATGTATACATTGTATATCATTCTATTTAAATATATAAATTGAAAAAGGCAATAAATAGGTTGTTCTTTACTATGAAAATTTTACATTTGACTTTTATGAGATTTCCATTTCTTGGTTGAAAACCAGAGGACAAAACTTAATTTCTCCTTTTCATGATCTTGACTGTTGATCTGCGAACAGAGTTGGAGCTAGGGGGTACATATTTTTTATTTTATTTTTTATATTGGGCTGATTCATTGGGAAAAAAAAATTTCCACTAAAAAAAGAAGATTTTCCTATAAATATTGTTTTTTGCCTTGCAAATTTAATTGGGGACCAGACCTGCCCCCCTCGCTATGCCCATCAAGGGAAACTCCAGGGGGTTTTCCCCTTAGTTTCGACACCAACCGCTGGTGAAACCAAGGGAAACCCCCTGGTCATAGATTAAAATTCCAGGGGATTTACCTTTGATTTTTGCCATTTCCGTGGACGGCAAAACCAGGGGAAAATACACTTGGTTACATGGGGAGGGGTGGTATTGGTATTGCGTTGAGTGGTGGTGGGGTTGGGGGCGTGTTTCAAAATTTTTTCCCTTTTCTTTTCTTTTCTTTTCTTTTTTTGTTTATTGTTTTTGGGTTTTATTTGTTCATTGTTTTCTTCTTCTTCTTTTTTTTTTTATTATTAATTTGTTTTATGTCAAACTATAGGTACAATGGTGATTTACTCAATATTGGACCTTTTAATGGTTAAACTAATGATTTCTGTCATGAAATCCAGGATTTTAGGCGCAGAAGTTTGAAAGGTTTGGGACTGTGGGTGCTAAAAATCAGAGTCTCGGGACTCCATTGTCACAAACTTCATAGATTCCCGGATCCCTGGTGCAACTTACCCAACTAAAATAATCAGTATGAAAGCAACGTTAGAACATGTTAATTCAATGTTAAACAGGAGAATGAAAAATAGATAAATAAACAAAAGAAAAACCAAACAAATATATAGTAAAAAGGACTAATGAGAAAAATAAATAAAAAGAAAGAGTAACCAAGAAACTCAAAGAATAGGGGAAATTTTTTTTGATAGGTAAAGAATAGGGGAAAATAAAAAGTTAAATAAACCGCTCTACCATATCTCCTCCAAGTGAACAGGACACCTCCACCAAAAGCAAACCCCAGCATCTTGCGGCCCCCTTCCACAGCCTCCAATCATTGTGACTCCCCACCCCCATCAATCTCCATGCAATGAACTATGCATGAATGCAAACAAGCATACTGTCTTCTGCTTCACTTATTAGTTAGTACTTTTGTGATTAAATTGTGTAAAAGCGGTTCATAAGTACATACATGCGCTGGAGCACATGCAGTAACATTAGCATACATGCTTCATTGCTTTGATGATCTGATTTTATATTAGGCTTGTGGAAAGGGCCGGTCTTTATCACTATGGAATCTTCCAGTTTATGAATGTATTTCAAGGATCAGAACAAATTCATCAATCCAAGATGTTATATTTGATGATAATCAAGTAAGTTCTTTCATTTCCTTGCACTTTTTGCATCAGTTGCTCATGTGTTACAGTTAATAAATCTGTTGTTTAAAGATAATGTGTATGTATTGAATTAATTCTCTCCTTTGATTGGTAGTTTTGAACCAATGAACTTTGTAGAAGTACAAAAATGATTCATGAACTATGAACTTATTGTAGTATTAATTTTTGGGATAAAGCTACTTGTACATAATTTCTTGTACATAAGGGTGTCCACCCTCTCACATGGAGTGGACCCCACATGATTAAAATAAGATGGGGTCCACCCCATGTGAGAGGGTGGACACCCTTATGTACAAGAAATTATGTACAAGTAGCATAGTCCTAATTTTTGATAACCGTGAACTTATTGTAGTATTAATTATAGAGAAAGTTCATTAGCTTTTGCTTTTTGACTGCTTTCAGTTATTGAAATATTCTTTGTAAATGAGCCAGATGTATAATTTTTGGCACACTTACGCTTTGGTTTTGACTTCCTATCTATCGCCTCTGCTATGGGATAGGAACTTGGATTTTTGGGAGTCAATTCCTAAATTTTCATGCATTCCATCTGCATTTCATTTCCTGATTTTTGAGCTCTTTTACTCTTGTGCACTGATCTCTACTTTAGCCCCTATATAACATTGATTTTGCACTGTTCTCTCTTATTTTTTATGTAATTCGTTTGATTCTTGATTTTTTGCACTTGCCTGGTTCATCTTAAAAGGTTTTTGTTATGTCCTCAGATTTTGGCTGTTGGGTCAGCACCATTGCTTACTCGATTTAATATGAAAGGAGATATTCTATCACAGATAAATTGTGCTCCTCAATCTGTGTTTTCCATTTCTTTGCATCCTTCTGGGGTAAGTTTACTTCAGTACTATATTTCCTCCTTTCCCAAGCTTTTAATTTTATTACTCTTCCTAGTCACCTGATTAAAATATCAACGTTTTATGCTGCATGGCCCCTGGAGCCAATTGAAACCATTATCTTGTGAGAAATATAAAAAGTTGTCTGACTGTCATTTCCTGTGCATGAATAACTACCTGTTATTGGTTTTTTGACTATTAAAAGATTGAATCACGAGTATTGCGAGAATTGGAGATAGACGAGTTCTGGAAGTAACCTAAATTCTGAAGGACATATCTTGATACCGTATAGAAACTAGATACTTAATACTGACACCCCACCCCACCCCACCCCACCCCACCCCACCCACCCTACCCTTCCCCCTGCCCCGCTGGAATTTACAAAGAAAATGAAAATGGCAATAGGCAAAACAAGAACACAAAAGTAAATAATGTTTGCTGAATTTATAAACGCTGTGTGTCGGACTCTGGTAAAACATATGATGTAGATCCATTTTGTTTAGTTGTTTCAGGTTGTACACGTGTAAATTGCTTCTCGTTTACCGTCTTCATATGATCCAAATTAGAATTACTTGCGCAATTTCAAGCTGTACTTGTTGACATAGGAGAATTAAGTGAATTTGAATGTTTTTCCTTCCAGGTTACAGCCGTGTCTGGTTATGGAGGACTTGTAGATATCATATCTCAGTTTGGAAGCCACTTGTGTACATTCCGTGGCAAAAGTCTACAAGCGGAGTCTCCTTGAATTGGGATGTATATGCATAGACAAGCAAGTGAAGACCTGAAAAAGTGAGAGTTTCCAGTCAACAGTTGTTTGTCCTTTTATTTGATCTTGTCTGACAGACTGACAGTGCTTGATGACACGTTCGTACTGCTTTATGAAACACGAAACAATTGGGGCGATTAGATTTACGTAATTGCTTGAATGCTACTTTACAGGATAATTCTGTGAACTATGTGAGATGAAGCAATACTATTTTCGAATGTATGCAATTGGGGTTTTAAAGTTTTAGCAAAATAAGTTTTTTTATCAATGTTTTTGGAATAGTCACTACTCACTGGACTCTCAACATTGTTTCTCATTGTCACTTTGTCTTAGGGATGGCGATGGGCGCACTGCTCGTCGGGGATTTTACCTCCCCATGCCCTGCCCTGTTCCCCGCTTAAGGGCGGAGAGGGGCCTCGTCCCATTTACTGTCCTGTTTATATATTTTTTATTTTCTTCCAGTAATTATAAGGATAATTTGGGAATTGGGCATAAAATAATTTGTTCATTGAAGAGGACATCTCATGACCCCTTTGTTGCAAGTTCCGAGCATGGTTCGAGGTTGCACTTTATATCAACGACTATTTCTGAGCTCACACATTCCACAACAAAATATCGTAAATTACTAGAACTATACACAACTTCAAGTAATCTATTGCAATGCATTAAATTAACGTCAATGGTTTATAGTTCAATTTAGTTTTACTCATTAAATTCAAGTAAACGGGTATTTAACAAAAGAAAAATATTCATTTTGGGATAAGTGTCAATATTCATATTCGTTTTTAAAAGAAAAACTTGTTGGATATCTTAATTACTCTGATACGTGTATCAATCAAAATAAACTAATTATTATTTTCAATAAATCTAGGGTCGACTACATATATTGTTTTTGTCATTATATGTTTGTGAGTTGTTTATAAATAATTTAAATTATAAAAAGATAGAATTGAGAATAATTGAATAATACTTATGTTTCTAACGAAATATATCAGTAAAAGGAAATTGACTATTTATAAACAATAATCAGACTCCCTTGGGAAGAAATATAAATATTTTGATTTATAAATAAATAATAAACTATATATGTGTATATATATATATATATATATAAAGAAATGATCTAATGAGCACCGGTGCTCATCTTATCCTAAGCACCGATAAGTTAGCACATTAATTCATTGGTGGATAAAGATTCTGTGAGTTTCAATCCACCAATGAATTAATGTGCCAACTCATTGGTGCTTAGGATAAGATGAGCACCGGTGCTCATTAGATCATTTCTGTATATATATATATATTCTTAAAATATATTATAAAAATAAAGTTTGATTATTTATAAATAATTTATAAGTTTTGAATTAAAGAGTATCACACTTCTCTTCTTGCGTGACGTCATGTAATTTTCCCATAAAGTCGCGTGTATTTGCTACACAAACTCAGATTCTTAAAAAAACCCAGGTGGTTTCAGCCCCCTCACTATCCCCACACGCTCTGCTCGCGAAGGAAAATTTCCAGATAGTTTTGTGGGAAATTGAAGGAATTAATTGTTCTTCCTCCCCAAAATTCATTCTATTTCTCCTCTCCCGCCCCTTTCTTCCCTCTCCCAGCTAAAAAATTCGTCCTAAACGCCTTCTGTAACTAGTTACCCACTCTCTCTCTTTCCCTGTGTAAGCGCCACAAGGTACGTAATTTCGTGTACACACTGTTTGGTTATTCTGCCTCCATGTTTGGTTCATACACCTGCAATTTTTAGTTTCTAATTATTTGATTCGTCACATGAGTTTCTGGAAGTTGAATTATGGGTCGGTTGGTTTGTTTAATTTTCAGGGTTTTGTGTGCTTGAGGTTTTTACTGTTTGTATTTGTTGATATATCACTCTAATTTGGTATTTTTGCTATTTTCTGAGCATGTTTGATAATAGGATTTTGAAGACATTGATTCCCTCGTTTGTTCATTTTTAGGGTTTTATAAGTTTGTCGTTTTTAATGTAAATGTTCGATGATATATCACGCCGATTTGGTAAATGTACTATTTTCCAAGCATGTTTGGATTCTAGGATTTTGAAGGTATTTATTCGCGGTTGCTTTTCGTGTTTTGAAAAATTATTTTGACTGTTTTTGACTCTTTTAAGATTTATGTGGGGGAAAGCAGAACCTTGAAAATTTTTATGATTCAAAGTTGTTGTAGGCGAAGGAACATAAATAATTGGCGGTAAGTTAGTGCTGTAATGTGCTTTAATATGATAAGTTTGGAGATGTATTTTTTATATTCATGACACGCTGCAAGAAAAATTTGTTGTTTAATATACGTTTAATTTGATGGAGTCTAAATGTGGTTGCTTTCTTGTTTTGATTCATTTATGCCGCATGTTGACGTAGTTATACATTTTTCTTTGATCCTTGTACTTTGAGACTGAAATATAACTTTATACGCATACTTTATATTTAGAAATTTGGGTGTCCGGAAAACATCCATGCATGTTTGACTGTGTAAATCTTAATAAAATTTGGTTAGTACTTCTAAGAAAACGGAATAATCTGTGTGATATAAGTTTTGGCATGTACATGGGACAAAATGCTGCTGTTATTTACCAAGACTGTTGGGAGAAAAAGTGGATTGATGATAATGTACTCTAACAATCGATGATGAGATTATGTGCTGTATGAAGCAATGAAAAAGAATCGATGATTAGGCCATGTTCTTTTTTTTAATGAATTGAACAGTCCCATCTATTCTATATTTTGGACTGCAAAGTACATGATCAAACAAGTTAAAAGAATATGGTTGACTGGTAAAAAATTCGAGTGCAGGCTTAAAAAATTTTTACATGCACATCCCATGGTTCTGCATTGTTATCATAGGATATAGAGTTGTGTATTAATGAAGAGCATAATGAAGTTAGGGCAGAAAACAAAATTTGGTGTCATGAAGGTAAGCCAGCATGTAGCAGACGTTGTGAAACCCATTTAGGGATCTGATTTCTCTTTTCCTTGGACACACACTCGACATCGTATAGGGGAAATGATCTCAATTGGAAGCAGAGGCTTTGTTCTGGCTCCTTCTACGATCAATCTCTCTCTTCTTTTTTTTACTAGTTTTCTTTTGGTTACTGTTTAACTGCACATACCAGGTCAAAGTTCAGTGGACTACTATTTGTCGAACGGACTATTATGAAATTAATGCAATGCATTTTGAAGAAATGAAATCATCTGAAGCAATGGCAACATTGATTTAGTCCAAATTGAGATATGTTTTGAAGATGGGCATGAAGTTTATATTTGGACAAAGTGATGATTCGCGTTATTATATGACATTTTCCAACAGCTCGAATGCTCCCTTCAAATTCCCCCTTAATGCATCAATGAAGTAGTATTAAATTGCAAGCGAGAAGTTCAGGTAAAACTTTTGTTGAAGCCTGTTGTTGAGAAATGATTTTTAAATCCATCATAATTATACACTTTGTGAGTATAAACCTGGATCTGTAAAAGTTCAAGACTCTGACACAGAATGAGTGAATTGTTCGACTTTCTGGTGTCATATGGACTGTTTTATGTTGATGGCCATTTTTGTTCTATATTGCAGGACTGTTGTTTGAAGATTCAGATGTTAGGTCCCAGATCATATCATTGATTTAGACAGCCCAGAAGCCTCCATTTTGTAAGCCAAGTGCAGTATGCCTTTTGGCATAAGATCTCGATACAACAGCTTTAGAGGCTTCAAGGTGGTAACAAACTAATTTATTCCACAGGAATTTCTTTTGCTAATAATTTTGCTCAAAGAGCTTTGCTCTTGCCTTCTCTTTTTGCTTAAACACTGTTTCATGCTGACTTTTTCTTTTTGAAAAATGACAAAGTGTGACAGTTTAAACTCGAAAGTAACTCCTATAGAAAATATGTCTCAATGTGTTTGCAGAGTCTAATTATCTGGATACTTGGTGGGCTCTGGAGGAAAGAACAGAGTTATTTGGTTTGAGTATAAGGAAAAATTTCAATTCTGTTTATTCAATTTTTGAGCTTCAGGGCTTTGAGCAGTTGGCTATATCGACAATGGAGTGCAACAAGGATGAAGCCTTCCGAGCAAAGCAAATTGCTGAGAAGAAGATGGAAAATAATGACTTTGAAGGGGCTCAAAAGATTGCTCTAAAAGCTCAAAATCTTTTCCCTGAACTTGAGAATATAGCTCAGCTACTGACTGTCTGTAACGTTCACTGTTCTGCACAAAACAGGATATTGGGATCTGAAAAAGACTGGTATGGAATCCTTCAAGTTGAAAGGTTGGCTGATGAAGTTACCATCAAGAAACAGTACAGAAGACTTGCACTTCTTCTCCATCCTGATAAGAACAAATTTCATGGTGCAGAAGCTGCTTTTAAGCTGATTGGGGAAGCAAATATGGTACTATCGGACTCTGCAAAGAGGTCTGTATATGACAGTAAGATTAGAGTTTCAGTTAGAACAGCTCCATCAAATTCATCGCTTCGTCAAAACAATAATCCAAATGGTTTCGCTGCTCATGGTCAGAATAAATATCAGACAAAGCCGCCACATGCAATAGCTAGACAGGCAGTTTTCTGGACTTGTTGCCCATTTTGTAGCGGAAGATTTCAGTATCCGAGAGAATATGTGAACAAAGCTTTACGCTGTCACAATAATAGCTGCTCAAAAGCCTTCATTGCTTATGACATAGGCGCTCAAGGAATTCATTTGGGATCCAAATGGGCTCAACCAGGTGTTCAAAATGCGCCGTCAAAATCCAGCCAGAGTCAACCTTCTCTTTCTGAACAAAAAGAGGTCCCAGATTTGGGTGCCTTCAAAATGGGTGCACAAAATACCACTAGATCCTCAGATTCTCATGCAGGATCTCTTGGAGGTGCCACCAGTAGAAAAATTGGGTCAGAATCAGGTCCTCGGGCAGAAATTGGAGCTGAGATTGGAGAGGATTTGAAGGCAAAAGAAAAAGATAGCAGAAATGCCCAATCTTCGAATGTTAGAAAGGCAGGGGGTGCGATGCCCAATGGAGATTCAATGCCTAGAAAATCTAGAAATTTGAAAAACAAAAACAGGAAGAGAGGCAGGAAGGTGATAATAGAATCTAGTGAGAGTTCTGACTTGAGTAATTCTGACCCGGAAGATGTGGTTATTGAGGAAAATTTTGACAACCAGGGAACCAGGATGGATCCTGCACTTAATGGCTTCCGTCGTCTAAGGAGACTGGCTCAGCCAAGGCAGAATGTCTCATGCAATATAAGTGGCGACGATGACTTTGCTAGCCCTCCCAAGAGATGGCGTGGGAACATATTATCAGGTGATGGTAAAAAGGAGGATAATGAAACTGTGGATGGTGAAGTTTCAAAAGTAAAAAAAATGGGAACTGTTCCTCCTGAAGGAAGCTTCTCGGACAAGAATGCGGAGAGTAAAGAAGTTAAGGCTAAAGGACAACCAGCTGGTATGCAGGGCACAGGTGGTGAAACTATTCATGTCTTAGATGATTCTGAACCGGATTCAGATTCAGATTCAGATTCAGATTCTGATTCTAGTATTGAAGATAAGAAAGTTTATGAGTGTCCTGATCCAGAATTCCATGATTTTGATAAGATTAGAGAAGAAAGCTGTTTTTCCGCTGGTCAAATCTGGGCTTGTTATGATACATTAGATTGCATGCCTAGATACTATGCTCAGATAAAAAAGATAGTTACTCCTGGATTCAAATTGAGCATCCACTGGTTAGAAGCTAGTCCCGAGGGTCAACAAGCGATTAATTGGGCAGATGTGGACTTGCCTGTTGGCTGTGGTAAATTTAAGCGTGGGAAGACTGAAGAAGCTTCAGAACTTTGTACGTTCTCTCATCAAGTGCATTTTGAAAAGGGTAGGAGCAGAGGTTCTATTGTCATATATCCTAGAAAAGGAGACATTTGGGCTCTTTTCAAGGACTGGGATATAAAATGGAGTTCCAACCCTGAGAATCATAAGCATTTCAACTATGAAATTGTGGAGGTTATGTCAGATTTTGTTTATGGTGCCGGAATAAAAGTTGCTTGCTTAGATAAAGTTGAAGGATTTCTAAGCCTATTTCAGCGAACAAGCCGGAGTGAGATTGATTCGTTTTTAATACGACCCAATGAACTGCTTAGGTTCTCCCACCAAATTCCCTTTTTCAAAATGACTGGCAGTGAAAGAAAAGGAGTCCCAGAAGGGTCTTTTGAACTTGATCCTGCTGCCTTACTCCTACAAGGCTAAGGGGTACAAGCGGAAACAGGGATGTCTGAAGTCAATGGTGCATGGCCAAAGTTTGGCTTTCCACGGCTATTTTCATTTTTTGTTTTCTTGAGGACATGTTACTCTTGATCTGCTTATAGTTATTGGAGGAAATAGATTTATAGCTTCTGATTTTCCGATGGTGGTAGTTTTTCTTTGCAAGTAATTTCTGCTCAGACTCTTACCGTAATTTTATACAGCAGTACCTTTACTGCTTGTACATTGATAGCTCGTGTTTTTTTCCATCTCATTTGATACTTTCTTGTGGTATTTATTAGTTACCCTGCATTATGTCATGCTTAGCTAGAATCTAAGCTAATGATATCTGTCATACTGCTCGTGCTGCGCTTAAAAATGTCAAAATTAACCCCTTTTTTAATTTATAAAATCCTGATAAGAGACGAACCGAACTTGTCCATGTACACTACTGCAAGAGGAAAACACCGCCTGAGATGGTCAAGAGCTAAATCAGAACAATGAAAGGGGTGTATAGCAACTACCAGAGCTTGATTATTCCGTTACTTCTCATTTTCTAATGATATCTAGCACCAATTTACGTAATCACAATTGGATCAATTAAATGATTCATGTAATATATAATTTAATTGGATCAATTAAGAGAGGATCAATTAAGTGAATCTATAATTTAATTCCATGCAATTGTCGCCTAAGCTGGTACTTAACATTAATAGCGCTGAATAACATTATTCTCTCTCTAAATGTTCCTAGTCAATTGATATGTAATCAGATTCCAGTTGGTCCTCTCTTCCACAACTCACGCAATTGGGCAGATTTGGACGGTAGAATTGACAATTTTTTAACTTAAATTATTCTTTAATACCTAACATAACCAATAATGTTTTTCACTTTACATTCTACGCAATAAATAAAGCAACATTGAATTTACTTTTCTATATAGATTTAAGCACAAGTTCATGAATGCCTAAAATAAAAGTGAAAGAAACAATTTGTGGAATAACCGATTTGTGGAATAACCGATCCAAACTTCCTTAACAATTGCAAAGTGATGCCTCCAAATATTTGTTCATATTCTAATAGCTGCCTATATTTCTGCAAAATAACAGCCTATATGAAAAATACCGGGCCGACCTCTTGAAAGATGCTGCTTGGAAATCCAAAAACGTTCCCAACTATTTGTCGGTGCTTGTCCCGTTGCCTATGAGTCTAGCTTTCACTGCATATTTCATCGTTTTTTCCAGCATAGTTCACTACCACGTATTACAGTTCTGCCCCCTATCAAGAAACCAAAATAAAAACCAGTAAGAAAAAATATTAGAACTTCCCGAGTCATTTTAGTTAAGTTTAATAAGCTCCTCGACTAGGGTATTGACTCACTTCTGTTTTACCCCATTTCAATTAATTTAACTTCCATACACAATTAATTGTTACAATTGAAGAAATATATTTGCTGGGAAAAAAATGCGACATAAATGTGGGGAGCACGATCTTCTTCTAGGACATTGACAAAATAAAAGAAAGAAAGAAGCACAAAATATCACGTCAATGACTCCATCTTGCAAAGACACTTCCTCTCATAACACGGCAAATTTTTACTCAAAACTCCATTCATAGAACACACCTTTTAGCATTTGTTTGCACAAAGATTAATGCACATCAGTGAGTAGAAATCATTACTTTGAATGAATAAAATAGACAATACAACAATTATGGTAGAAACATCAGTCTGAATCGATATGTTAATATTAAGTATTAAAATCACATTGCTTTCCATCTATCCAAAGTAAAACCAAAGTAATTTATTGTCCAAGCATTCACATCATAATGTCCACGGTTAAGTACCAAAACAGTAATATTCTATGGGGTCAAGATCCATAATTGATAAAATTGCTCAAGTACTAAGAAGAATTGGATCATGGGCATAGGCCAGAATGCATTCCAAAGATCAAATATTTCACAAGAGAGCATGGATAAGAAAGAATAAGAGAAAACCTTTGTTTGAAAGAAAATATTTTCTACCCACACTGATGTGAACTGGCTGAAGATGTAAAGTGCGGAAGATTTAGAGCCACGTACATGTTTGATCCAACAAGGGCTACTCTCTGAAAATCTTAAGTTCCACCAATTTCTGTCGTAATTCTCCAGCTTCTTCAGGCATACCAGCAGCGTCAATCTGATGAATTATTTCCGAAAAAACTGTGACATAAGACTTGTGTCTACTTGCTATCAACATTTCTAGGACTCGAATTGCAGAATCTAATTTTTTATTCTGGCACAATCTCTTAATAATGAATCTATAACAATTATCTCTTATCCTGTTTTTGTTAATACCCATCATCTTCAATAATTCTAGAGCCTCTTCAACTAGATCGGCTCGGCAGAAACCCCAAATCAAACATCGATAGGTAACCTCATCAGGACAAATCCCGTGCTCTACCATGTTATTGTACACTTCCATTGCTTTCTCCATAAAACCCTCCTTTGACAATCCATCAATGACAATATTGTAAGTGATTAAAGTAGGAGAGCAGTTTGTATAACATAAGCAATGAAGAACTTGGATAGCCTCGTCTAGCATTGCTTCCTTACAAAAACCACGTAGGAGGGTGTTATAAGTAATTATATCAGGACAGCAACTGCAGGAAACCATCTGATTAAAGAAGTCAATTGCACGATCCAGATGACCATGTTTACATAAACCATTAATCAAAATATTATAAGTTATGCGAGTAGGAGGGTGTGATGTTTCATTCATGAAAAACAGGATCTCGTCCACTTCATCCCAACACCCATAGGTACAAAGAGAGTGGAGAAGAGTGTTGTATGTGATAGTATTTGGCTCCATTCCACGAGACAGAAGGTTACAAATAACCAGCACCGTGTCATCATAGTTTCCCTGTTTAGAAGAAATATTGATCATTGAATTGTAGGTCACAAGATCTGGATAACATCCCTCCACTGCCAGATCTTCCATGATTTCTAACGCTCGTACAATTCCAATATGTTTGCAGACTAACTCAATGAGCACAGTGTAGGTGATTACATAAGGAGGACATCCCTTTCTCAGTTGATCCTTCCAAAACTGAATAGCCTGATCAAACCTACCATTATCAAACAAGGTTCGTAGTATTGTGTTGTAAGTAATAACATCTGGAGGGCAACCACTCAAACTCATGTTCTCCAAGATATCAATAGCCGAATGGAGATACTTCTTCCGACATAGGCCACTAATTAACATGTTATAAGTGATAATATCTGGAATCCCACCAGACAAAACCATGAGTTGGAGGACATTAACTGCTTTTCTGGTCCGGTCAATATTGATAAGGCCCCTGATCAACTTTACGCAGCAAGGGAAATCGGGAATCTGGTTTCTACGAGTCATCACATCTACTAACTTCGCTGCATCTAGTAACTTCCCACGAACGCAAAAACTTTGAAGAATTTCATTATTAGTTTTCTCGTCATTTTCGACAAATGGTCCATCTGTAGACAACCTTGAAGAATTAGTGAATCCACTTAAATTGATTTGTCCATTGAATTTCTTCTCAATATTTATCCTGCCTCTATCCAAGTCCAACTCGTTTTGATTACTCAAGCTGATTCTATCGAGACAAACCCCTTTTTGCTGCCCTCTACAACTTAACGAAGAAGCACCAGCTCCTGAAACATAAACTCCCATCCACTTTAGACGAGATTGCGTTGAATGATTAGCGCCAGAACCAAGATCTGTTTGGTGGGAAATCGCGTTTGAGCTATGCAAATTAGGAACCCCAATCATTGATTTATGGAGAATAACTTTGTAATCCATCCGTATCCCCTCAATCGAAAAACAACTTAGAACAGCATAAATAACGTATCTGGCCAACTGGTCACTTTGTTCAAGAAGTATTTAAGCAGTAAGTACAAGAACAAATCTTCCAAAACATGAAGCAGTACTCAACCATTTTATGCTAGCTACCCAAGTAAAGCACAATATATACCACAGTTCCTCAAGTTTGATTAATTCTCCCGAAGGTCTGGATTTTGTAACAGGACGCAATATTCATGTCAAACTGCATATGTGATTGAACAAACAAAAGCAAATAAGCAGAAAAAATCACTATCAACGAATTCAATTGGGAGCATGTTATTTGTTTTGTAAGGGAATAGATAGATAAAAAACCATTTCAGATAAAAGCATGCTGCAGAATCAAACGAACCGAAATGGCCAGAAAATCTGTTAGAATACAGATATCATAAACGGCTCAACCACATTCAAGAAAATTAAAGAACTTTGATGTACAGAAACTCCATTCTTTTATTGGTTCATTCTTCAATTTTCCTAGGAAGCAAACAGAGTTGTCAAAAATACTTTTAGAGAATTTCCTAAGATGGCCCTGTTACTGTTTAATTGTATTATTCTCAACATAATGGATTTTGAGGGGTCAATTTGGACCAATTTGTCAACAAACCTTACAGAAAAAACAAAAATTCAATTATTCAAGACAGCATTCTAAAGTAAAACCGCCGTTCAAAAAATTCACCTCTTTTTAATCCAGTAGACATGTGCAAATTACTAATTCAAACGGAAGACGCAATAGAAAAATAAACAACTGAATCCTACACATCTGGATTAAATTTTCATGAAGATACATATTTCACTTCTTCCTTAAGAGTCAAGAGCTACAAAAAAAAAAGAAAAAGGAGGAGGTAAATTTCATTGTTGTATAACAGCAATGAAGACAGTAACCAAGAAACAAACCTCACACCAAATTTGTTCGTCGTTATAGAAGAGAACTGTGCAGCTGGTAGAGAGAGACCTCAGTATGACTGGTGATGATGGTGGATAAGTTTTAGAGAGAGAGAGGACTGATAGGGGTTACGAGGGTTTGAGCATAGGAAACATCGAATCAAATATTCAATTACCCTTAGCCGCTTTTAGAAATTAGTGGCTCGTAATATATATAAAAGATTAGGACTGAAAATCAATTAAAGAATTAGGGATTTAATTTGTAAAGAAATAAGTTATAGGGACCGAAATATATGAGAACAAAATAGGTGGACTATAGTGCAATTTATAAATAATATTGCTACAATGCTCATGGCCTCTTGGGAAGCACCTCGTAAGTAGCGCCGTTCTCCCACTGTCACGTTGTTAAAAAATAAATCTCACATCGAATAAAGATGAAAATTTAAATTAAGGGCTTAAGTTAATTCTCTCGATAATGTTGATCTTTTACGATGAAGTATCAAAGTCTTAACGTGTTCATTAAGTTTTAACGACTAATTTAATTCGATTAAGATAAAAAAAATGAGCAGATGAATTTCAAGATTAATCTATTCAAACGAACAACTATTTTTCGACAGCATATTAAGAGATATATATGATATTGAACAAAGATAAAAATATAGATCAATCCTTTTAAAAATTTTGATATTTTGAGATGGAATTTCAAGTTTTAACACAGGACATAAAAGGCGCTGAATTTACCGAATCACGTGTATGATGTATCCCAAGATGCTACCCACGAACCAAACTACCTGCTCATTAAGAAGAAAATGTTGAACTAAATTCCCGGAGAAAACATGGAACATTTCAGATCAAAATCATGCAATGGTGGAAGAATGCAAATGAAGAGTTACAGACCCAACACAAACATGCAAGGTTCCAGGTGCTACAGATTGCTTCAAATGCATTTTCACCATCAGGTCCAAACAAAACCTGGATGAATAATAATTCTGCTGCGAGAGATCAATGGGAGTTCAAGAAAGGGAAGTCGACAAAACGGGTCGCTTTCCAAGAACTGGAGTTTCAGACTTCAGTGACCCAGAGTTGTAGGGAAGAAGAGGGTGGCTAGCTACAAGCTTTTTACTGTTGAAGGGAAAGTGAAGGGATCCATTAAAAAGAGTTTTAGGTGGACCTAGGAGAGGTATGCACAAGTAGTCTGTGTAATATTGAATATGCTGTAATTACAGCTTTTTTCTTCTTGTATTTAGTTCTGTCAATCTCTTTGGTTTGTTACAAGTTGCCCACTTTATTGTAATCTTGCATATAGTTGTCAAGTATTGTTGATTTGTTCCATAAAAAATGGGTCCTTAATGTTGTTACCCAACATGCCATCAAGAAACTAGTAAGAAGCAAATGGGAATCAGTGTAAATTGTCGGACGAAGTTCCTTTCACGTAAAAGCTGAAAGTTGAAAAATAACTTCCAAAAAATTAATGAGTATCATCAACCATGATACAGAGCCAAGGATTTCACAACCATACAAACAGTTCTCAACCACAACCAAACAAACAAAAGCAGTGGCAAAAGCCCATCCAGTGACTCCAATACTTAAAACTGCATAGAATTTTGTTGAAAGCTAGCATTACAATGGCAAATTTACAGTTCCAACACAAGGAAGAAACAAGATACCAGAGGTAGGGATAGAAGGAAAAGTGGAATTAAAGACCCACGCCACCACGGCTCAGTGCATGTTCGATTTCACAATCTGCTTGTCTATTTATTGGCTACAGATCTTCGTGAGCACAAATACCAACCGGTCCAACCCACAGTTTCCTTGATTTCAAATCTTCCCCCAAAAGCATCTTCAACAGTCTTAGTCCTTCCTCACAGATCTATCACACAATCTGATGATATACAAGAATGTGACAACGCAAGCATTCAATAATGTACCCTCTCTTCATCATCGAAATTCAGTTTCTCAATACCCCTCATTGTGGACTCATAATTCTTCATGTTAGAATTATTCCTGCCAGAGGAAGCATGCTTGGGGTCCGAGGATACACCGAGCGGTGAGCTTCCTCGCCCACTTGAGATTTTGTGCAGAGTCCCTGGACTAGCCTCAGGGGTGCGAGAATGGGTAGGATCAGAGTCATTTCCCATCGTGAAAGTGTTGTGACTTCCAGAAACTGCACCTCGCCTCAATGATCCACTAGACCTTCCCAAAAACGTGGAGCTTGACATCTGCAAAATTCAATTATTCAAATAGTAATGTCATATAAATCACCTTTTGAATTATTCCATTATTTATCCGTGGGATTAGTCGAGGTGCGCGCAAGCTGGCCCGGACATCCACGGTTATCAAAAAAAAAAAAATTATTCCATTATCATCTATATTTATCCAAAGATCTTTTCCTGAAATATGATATAGAACTATTACAAATGGAACAGTAAGCATAGCCTTTACAGATGCTGATTCCTAACAAGACTATAAAACTCAAATTGGCTTTTTAATTTTAGAAGGTAATTCGTTTATCTCATGTTAAATGACATTCTCCTCAGTGAGGTAAACATAATCAAATTGTTACTCATTTTGTGTTTCAATTGCAACATTATGGTTGTTCTGTTCTGTTCTAAAATCTCTTGTGCAAGGCCATTGGGTCTAGCAAGTTCTACAAATTTCTGATTGAGTGGAAGAACAACACAAGCTCTTCATGTTCATCAGGAGAAAGCATCAGTAACAGGAGCCAGTCTTTTGGGTTAGAATAAGGTCAAATACTTTATCATGTATTTGACTTTCTTACAGGTGGACAGCCCTGATATTTCATCCAAACTGACCGTTGACCACAAAGATGTATGTAACTATAAGATGAGAAAAGAAAAATGCACATTGCATTGTGAGAGAGGGAGGGGGGGGGGGGGGGGGTGGAGATTCTATATGAAAAAGGGGCGGTCAAGAAATCTTAGGATTTTGATATGGAACTCCCTGAATAAGGAAATGGAAACAATTCTGAACCTAATAACTATATGATAATGCATCCTCTATCTTGGTGAACACATTATACCAATTGTATTGATCGGCCTCCAGAGGACACTTGATCTGACCAACTCCACCATAAAGCTTTAATCTATAATTAAAGATGAATACTGACCACAGCGTCCTTGCTAGTTGAATCATTTGCAACTGGACTCTTCTGCTTGGACAAACTTCCAGCATTTACAAGTTGCCCAGAATTTCTCCTTCGGGAAGGATCTTCAGACGCACCACCTCGCCTCCCCTCTACGTCGCCTGAATAAAGGTGATAAATATTTAATTTTAAACCCACAGGTGCATTAAGAAGGCCTCGTGGACAGAGTCGGAATAACAGTACACACACTATAAGAATAGTGAAACAAATCAATATAAGGACTTTGTGAGTTCGAATCTGTATCTATTATGTATCTAACTACACGTGCAGTGAGAGAGGAAGAGAAAGAATCAATGGCAGGAAATTACCAGGCTGCCGTTCAGCATTGGGGATTGCAGGGGGTAGTCCTGAGCTTGTACCAGGAGTTTGGCCCTAAAGGAAGCATATATTTCATCAAATACATGAACAGAAAATTACCTACAGAAGAAAATTTCATTGTTACATCACTTACAAGAGTCCTGGAAGGAGGAGCACCTATCTGTGATTGTTGATACTTCAAAATAGTCCAATCGAAAACATAATCAAATTGGAAGCCTGAAAAGTATCAAATTCACTTTTATCTACTTCCTCAGGGATACTGACATGTTCATAATAATTTCATGAACAAAAAGTGAAATCTAGTGACTAGCCATTTTCAAACCTTCACGAATGAAGAGGTCACAGAATAATCTCTTCAGATAAGCATAGTCTGGTTTATCCTCAAAACGTAGTGATCGACAGTAATGGAAATATGATGCAAACTCTGTTGGATAACCCCGGCACAACGCCTGACACAAAGGTATCTCAGCATACATGTTATATAGCCCATCAATGTATAGTTATGCAGTCTGTTCCAAAGATGAATACCTCAATGGAAGTTGAAACCTTTTTCTCACTTATTTTCTCATACTTCTGCTTCTTGGTTCCTGCTTTCAGTCCCTGCCAAGGAAGGCTGCAAAGAATAGATATCATGACACAAAGCTCAACATGCAAAAGGAGCAAAAATAATGAGTCATGCAGCAACTGTACCTTCCTCTTAAGAAATACATCAGGACATATCCAAGAGATTCCAAATCATCTCTTCTGCTTTGCTCTTAAAAAGAAGACACGAAAGTTCAAATAAAGGAGGACATTCAACTAACGAGCAAACAAGCAGTGAAAAATATTACAGAGTTACAAATGTAAGAAATGCTCACCTATACCCAGGTGAGTATTCATGCTTGCATATCGTGCCGTTCCAGTCAAGTTTTTGTTCTCCCTTCAAAATTGATGAATACATAACTATTTCAGAGTAATCCAGAAATTCTAATTAAACAAGGATAGAGAACTACATCTTATTTAATAAGTCATTGCAAAATTTAAATTATCCCAATACAAAAGAATCAAGTAAATTAAAATACTGCTTCAAAGGATTTCCACTTTGCTCCTTGAGGTTTGGATTTAAAATTAGTAGGCCCGTGAACTCTAAAATTGGATATATTTGTCAATCATGGATTAAATTGGTAATCAAATTGTAGCATTCAAGGTTAACGATGGGGGAGTGCTTGTGCGGCTTTCAGTTTCATTATATTTCCTTGTTTTCTGTCCAATTGAGCCAGTCAACGTAATCAAATAACCATTTTACTATAGTTTCCATCTAAAGGGGACACATTTACCAATTACCTAACCTCAAAGGGAAAGTTAACATCAAATAAAGAAGCAAAACAAATAACATTTCAAATTTTACAGGCATTTGCAGAAAAATAAATGGTGTTTAGAAGTTAATGCCCAATGACAAACCTTACAACATAATAGAATATAGTATACATATAATGTAATAAATTACTTAGCCTTAAAATTAAAATTTAATCACATAACTTAGCCAGTAAATAGACGAGGATGTCAAAAGTATTCAATACTTGAAAATTCAGAAAGTTAAATAAAGAAAAAACCATAAAAAATTAGTATAACCTCCAAAGTCCTAATATGCCACAACAAAACCAACAAAGACTTCCAGCTTTACAAAGAAGAATAAAAGGAAACATTTTTATTTCTTTCTGTGTTCGTTCTTTTTCCCAGAAAAAAAAACATTATTTGCTTAATTCAATTAAGCTTGTGACTAGAGACCTATGGTTAATCAGATTCACCAGAAGTATTGACGGTCTTAGCCATTGTAGTTACATATATGCCTAGAGAACATCCATATAAAATTGTTCTATCAACACAATGTTGAAAATACTGGCCTTCCATATCCCATAATAACCAACAGTAAAGGACAGAAAACACTTTTGCGCTAATGAGATAAAAAGGTAAAACAAATGTGACAGAAGAGTTTTAAATGGTCCAGTCACAAATTCAACCCACAATTTATCATTAAATCTTTATGGCATTTACACCATGCCATTTTAATATCAGTTTTTTTTCTCTTCCTTTTTTTTGTGCGTGTGTTGGGGGGGGGGGGGGGGGGGGTTAATAAGGTGAGGGGGGACAAAATTGGCAACGAATGTCAGTATTTCTCATTAAAGTCAAAAGGAAATTCATCTGAAAGTTGTAAATTCCCTGTACAACCACCGTGTCAATCTCAAAAACTCAAATATAAGCAAAACCATCCAGCAAGAACAGGACAATTGACGCAAAGAATTGGTCAAGGAGGACAGGAATAAAGTCAACAGTCTCAAGCCTGCAGTTTCGCTGCAATCATAGGTTGTGGGTACATTGAAGCCAACCAAATAATTAATGATCATCTCACCTGTACGGAATGTGTTGGTGAGTTGATGTGTCTCTATATTTCTTAGCCAGGCCAAAGTCAATGATGTAGACCTAAATTGGAGGCAGAAGTATATATATCAAATGACTATAGACATTTTTAACAGAATCCTCCAAATTAAACCAAAATGGAACCTGATTTGCACGCCGTCCCAACCCCATGAGAAAATTGTCTGGCTTGATGTCTCGATGTAAAAATGATTTAGAATGAACAAATTCAACACGATTGATCTGTAGTAAATATTTGATGAAGCTTATATCAAAAAATTTAGCCAGGCAAAATATGAACGATGCAGAAAAAAATAATATATCTCTTTTTGATGAGTAAAGCACTGAAATTGGTATTAAATTTAAGAATTGACCATTTGATCTGCAAGCATGAGAACTGTCTTCAGAGAAAGTTTCCTACTGCAAAAATTGAATAGATCTTCTAGACTCGGTCCAAGAAAATCCATTACTAGAACATTGTATTCTCCCTCGACACCGAACCATCTTGCATTTGGTATTCCAGCTGCAATTTAAGAACTATTGTAATTAGAACCCTAATTTAACTGACAAGAGTTCATTTAAGACCACTAATGAAAAAGGAACTATCAATGGTGCTTACTTCCGCCCTGCAGAATCCTGTATAACTTCGACTCGTACAGTAACTGAGGATGTTTTGTCTTGACATTTTCCTGAAAGCTTCATCAAGAGTATCGGAAATGTAATCTCATAGAATAGAGGATGAATAGACCCTCATAAAACTAAAAAGCATACTGACCATGAATTGTCAAACTAAAGAAAATAAACATATGCAAGTTAATAGCATAGCATAACAGTCTTGGCATGTCGCCAGGATGTAGAAAGTGATATCTGCGCATTTTCTTCTTTAATTCCAAATCGAACCGATAAAATATTCAAAATGACATTTTATGTTCACTTGCTATTTATTTAGTGAAATACATATTTTCACATCCAAGGACGGAGTTGGCACGCCTGTGACTGTGAAATGGGAGTTGGAACCGCAGGTAGGCAGCACTGGCGACTGTGAAATGGCAGATGAAATGAAGAAAATGAGACCATTTGAGCCATTTTTTTAGGAATGGACATTTGTTTTGGGCCCCCTTTTTTTATAAAAAAAACATTTGGCCCGTTGCTTGTGGAGTCCAAATAGGCATTGATTCAATCAGATTTGGTATTACAAATTCAATTTCCAATTTTCCACCCTTTCTCAGATTGCTGATCGCCATGGACTTGGATTCTTACTTGTGACCTGCCAGCTGCCTTGCTGCCGACTTCCTCCGCCGAGCTTTAGCCTTTGACTATATATTTTCATGTGTGTATTTGTCTTCTTAAACTTCAAAAAAAAAAAAAAAAATTAAAAATTAAAAATTGAAAATACTCCTAAATTTGGGATTGCTCGCATGTAAAGAAGTTCTATAATTTGTGAAAAGATGAAATTGGAATTTTAGTTCCTGCTTCCATGTTTACGTATAATCCTTCTGCTAATTATGTGAATGTTATGATTTTGATGATTTATGTATTGATTGGTGATTTGGAATTTGGAATTTTGGTTCCTGATATTGATGATATATAATTTGTGCAAAGATTTACTTGCTTCCAGGTTTACCTATAATCCTTTATTTAATTTTGATGCTTTAATTTGATTGGTCATTTAGTACGTGAATTGTTATGATTTAAGATTTATGAAAATTGGGGAATTTGTGAAAATTGAGTTTGTGTCATGTAGTTTCTTATTATTTTGGGTTATATTGGATTATATTTTTGTATGTATATGATTTTTACGTTTTAGTTTATTTATATATCAAATAAAGACTTTTTTATATTATTTAATTAAATATTAATAAATGATCTCGCTATTGCGGTCATTGACGATCGACGACTGCCCTAACTCACCAACAATCCTGGATCCGTTCCCATTAACACCGATCCATTTTTCATTCAAATTAGTGAAATTACAAATATTAAGACATCACTATTGGGTAAGAATCCCAGAAGAACACCACTCACCACAACAAGAATTTCCATTACTTCCTCCTGAAAGAAAGTTGAACCACGGCTATACAATTACAACAAAAACACATTTACACAGTACCCACTTTGCAAAAGGAGTATCAATTGCTGTTATAGTACAACAATAGACTGGGAAAAAAATCCAAGTTAAAGCAATATTAAACTGGTAATCATGTTGTAAATAATTCTCCCATTTATATTCGACATTCCATTTCTATGCATTTCCTCCTAAAGCATAAGGGCTTCCAAAGATGGTAGGATTTCATTATCACGTTCATAATAGAGTAACAAAATAAAGCACCACCACGCTTTTAACCACATATAAAAAAGCGATTATATCAGCACCATGGAGGATAGGGAAAAAATCCACCAATCAGAGAAAGCCATGATCTTCAATTGACAAGATTATGTGTCTTAAATCACAAACAAATAAAAGATTCTTATAATAAAGCCTATTAAAACAGAATCTAGGCTAGTAAATGGTTTGGCCCTAGCCGAGCAAATGAAAGAACTAAACAAACACGACAATTCCATACTACTCAAAAACTCCAAGGCTTGTTGAAAGCTCTCATTTCTCAGTTTAAGCACCTAACCCATTACTAGGTTCAGTGTCCGTAATACTCAAAAAACTAATTTTAATTGCATTTAACAGTAAACGAGGTACCTTACATCACATTTCCTCTGAATTTACCAATTTTAGAAAACCTAAACTTGCATAAACTGCAAACTGTCCCCAGAAAGGGGGAAAAAAGTTAATTCTATTAGATATTCCAAAAGTTCTCAGCCAGACCATTAAATACATAACTATATGGAGACAACTTCATGAATTAGCGATAATCCCTTAAGAACATAGAGGAAAAACTCATCACCTACTAATAAAAAAAATAAAGAACAAAGACTCACGAGCTTAATTGCAACTTCCTCATTTGTTTGTATATTAGTCCCTGCGCCCAGATAAGATCCAATAATGAACACTTAACTGAAATCACAGACAAAGCATAAATTAAAATATAAACAAGCAAAATTAGATATAATTAAAATAATTACCGAGATAGATCTCTCCAAAAGATCCACTGCCGATTTTCCGACCGAGTCGATACTTATTTCCCACTCGCGGCTCCATTGATAAAACCCCTAGCTCTTTACTTCAGTCACGAAATTCACTGATAACAAACCCTAGAAAAAATCATAAAGATCTAGGCTTTCATACCTTTTCCATTAATTAGTAATTAATGAGTGATCAATTTTCTCTCTTGAAAACTAGTACTAGGTTATGTATTGAACGGATGAGAAGAGAGAGAAGAATTTCCATGGAGATTCTCTCTCTACAAACATATCTATGTACTGACTGTCTTGTCGTGCCGTTTTCATATAAGAAAGGAAATAATTGCATACTTCCAAGTCACTTTAATCCTCAATCTTTCAATCACATTTGTACAAGGAGAAACAACCATGTTAGAAGTACTGCATGATTTACAAATTCACTTACTCACTACACACAAGCAGAGTGGGGACCCCCCTGACCGACACAATATTTTTATTCAAGGAAAAAGGACCATGCTAGAAAAAGTACATGATTTACAAACTCACTTACTCACTACACAGAAGAGGAGTCCTAACTGTACGCGGGGGGGGGGAGGGGGCTGACAACCCACTTGACCGGCACTCACAACAGTGGGGAACCCACCTTTTAATTAACATTTCTCAAATCAAAAATTACTTTCATGACTAAAAAATTTCTTTTAAACGATTTGAACAAATTTTTGACAATATGTTATCTGTCTAGAATCTACATGTTTGTTATGCCTATATTTTACATGGCACACATGTAGCAAGTGGGTCGTTGAAAATGGTATGACTACTCAGTCGATTGATTTGAATCGATAAATTCCTTTTTGACACATCTAAGCATACCCAGCTGAACGATGTGCCTCAACCTCAAACTCGAACTAATCTATCGTTTTATTTTCAACTTTTGATTTATTTTATTATTATTATTTTTTTGTAAGTATAGTCTAAGGCCCTAAGCCACAAATTTTCCTTTTTATTTTTAAAACAAAAATTGTTTGCCAACTAGACTCCAATCCAATTGTTTCAATTGAATTTATGCATATCTTCTTATTATTTATTCTCATTATAAGAATAATTTGTTTATTTGTTCAGCTGCTAACGATAATGATAGGTTTTATTTGTGTTGTGATTAAAACTTTTACTGAAACATTCTATATTGCTGATTTTATCTGAACATGTATCAGAATGTCTTTTCATTTTTCCATTAATTCATTTTTGTACCATGGAGCTTGGGAAGCGCTTTTTCCCCCCTTTTTCAGCAGTACTAAACTAGATTGTGGATGGTGATGACTATACATAGATTGCTCAACTTGGGAATAATGCTCTCAAAGAGTGTCCATTAAAGGAACTCGAAGAAGTTATGGACAAGGCATTCACTTAGGATAGAGAAGAATTCAACCGTACAATTATCTCATCATCATCTGTGGGAATGATGAATCCCAATGGTAAATTCACATTCACCAAGTAAGCTTTTGGTGCGTGCATGGTTGGGGACGAGTTTTGACTTTCTTTTAGATTCAAATCTTATACTCATATGGCCCCATTTACCATATTTGGATGAGTAATGCTATTCATCCCCACTGGGGATGAAAACACAGTCTAGGTGGAGCTAATGTGGCATTAAATGATAGGTGAAAATAAATAAGTCATTTAATTTCACCTTTCATTTTACCTATCATTTACAGTCACCTAAACTGTGTTTTCATCCCCACTGGGGATGAATAACATTACTCTATTTGGATGGCTAACGGTGGCTAGTCAGACATGTGTCTAGGTTACTTTCTAGTGCTTGTCTTGACTACATTTTAGATTCATGCAACTTTGGGTCTTGCCACTCAGCTATCCAACTATCCTGCCCCACTTATGGAGTATGCACCGATTTACTCAAAGTGGTTTATTCGTAATTGCATATTTGTAATGTTGAACAGATTCCAATAGATAAGATCAAACAAGGAATGGCCATTTATTCATTAGTTTCAATATATGAATGCTTCCCAATCTTTCCTAAACATGAAGAGAAAGGAGTGGCATAAGCAAGGCAAAATTCTAAGTAAGATTTTTAGTTAGTTGAGGGGTTCAGGGATTCTCATTCCTAAGCAAGCAAGAAATCCTCTCTTTCTGTGGCCTGGCGGGAAGTCAGGCAAGGCTGTAGACTCATTACGCTCTTCGATTTGACTCGTCGGCTCTGCGCGTTCTAGCTAGCAAGCAAGCACAGCAAAGCATCAAACATCATCCTTATAATACTTCCCAATAGAAATAGGAACACGACATATGGCATTTACCTGTACCGTTGGGCCCTGTTTCACCCAACCAATCAAGTAAGGCGAGGGATGTGCTTCTGTTGGTAATTTCAAATAATCCACCAGCTTCTTTGCTACAAAATTCTCGTTTGGGAGGTAGACTTGGGCAGCAAGCTAGCCCTTCCCAGAAGCAAAAGTAGCTCGAGCCAAAGGCGACAGCGAGGCCCCACATATGGGGGAGGGGGAAAGTGGGTTAGAGGGTTCCCCCAGTAGGAAGGTTGCTTCACGTCTAGTGAATGAAGGTCGCATATCCGCTGTTGAAGCGCTTAATCCCAATTAATAGAATAGGCATAAGCAACACATGACACTTTTTAGAGGTTTTTGTGCCTCAAAATACCCGTGCACATGGTGAATATTCATCTAAAAGTTTAAGCGGTTAGAGGGATGGAATTTGATTAAGCTTTTCATGAACCAAAAATATCCTCAAGATCAAGACTTAATTAGACTTGATGCAGATGTTCTGAGCAGATATGAGAGCATTCATTCTTGCTAAGACATGCAGAGTACACAAAACACTACATACTACCAACTGTACATTCTTGTTCTGCAACAGAAGTCATTTACTTTGCAAACCAGCAACTCTCTATACAAAAGCATAGAAATGGATGAAAACTAAAAGGATGAACATAACCCCTGAAATTACAACTTCGACACCAGGCACCTGACTGGTTCGACTAGGCTTCTCATATGCATATCCCATTCTGGTAGCTTAGAAATTAAATCCTCCAATTCAAGAACAATATCAGACTGTTTTTTTGCTGTTTCTGCTTCTGCTTCTTCCTCGTAAATCATAATGTCTTCCATCAATTTCTCCCACAGTATGAAATTCTCCGAGTTCAAATATACACTCTCAGACAAAGCTTCAACCTTTTGTTCCTGTATAGGACTCCTGGAATCGTCTGAAGAGAATAATGCGTTCCTGTATAGGACTCCTGGAATCGTCTGAAGAGAATAATGCTTGTATCTCTGATTGTATTGGTGTCAACTCTTCTTGAACACTTTGATCAATGCTCTTCATTACTCTCCTTTTCTTTTACATCCCAACACTGTTTAGCACATTTTTCTGCCTCCTTTGCTTAATGCACTGCAAAAAGAGAGGATGCGTCAATGCTTTACCAGGAAAACCGCCTTATTTCTCTGCTTCATTTCAGAATTATGCAGACGATTCAGACTGTTTTTTTGCTGTTTCTGCTTCTGCTTCTTCCTCGTAAATCATAATGTCTTCCATCAATTTCTCCCACAGTATGAAATTCTCCGAGTTCAAATATACACTCTCAGACAAAGCTTCAACCTTTTGTTCCTGTATAGGACTCCTGGAATCGTCTGAAGAGAATAATGCTTGTATCTCTGATTGTATTGGTGTCAACTCTTCTTGAACACCTTGATCAATGCTCTTCATTACTCTCCTTTTCTTTAACATCCCAACACTGTTTAGCACATTTTTCTGCCTCCTTTGCTTAATGCACTGCAAAAAGAGAGGATGCGTCAATGCTTTACCAGGAAAACCGCCTTATTTCTCTGCTTCATTTCAGAATTATGCAGACGATCTTCAACGGACTACGGATAATTTTCCGTGTTCTCTTGCTGGTTTCAAGATTTCAGTTTTCAATGTATTTTGATCCTTCCTCAACCTTTCAAGTTCATTTTCTGGCCCGTACTGGGACGAGTCTGACCAAGATTGTGATGCTTTTGATGAATGGTTTGAGAATGTTGTTTTCTTTTAATTTTCTTCACTTGCTGAAATCCTTCATTCGCGAATTCCCATATATCGGAGTCGATCTTCCTGAAACACTGGACAATTGCATAACAGAATCCCAATTATATTCACAACACAAAATTTTATTCCCAGCTAAAATCATCTTGAAATTATAAAATAGGTAAAACTCAACTCGGAAAATATTTGAATCTTCTGAGCAGAAAGCAATAACCAGAACAACAAAAACCCAAAAACATTTGAATTTTATAGACAATCTTGAAGCATTTCATTCTAGTGTCAACCGGAAAAACAGAACCACATAAAAATCAGCACAAAAAGCTACCTAAGGAAAAAAAAATATATAAGTCCTATAATTTTTGAATCAATATTATCTTTTTTCTTCAAATCAGATGGATAATAAGGTTCGTGTAATGATTCTTGATAATTTTTGACAAAATTTCAATTAGTATGTCAACCTAACTCAACCCTCCTCTGTCTGGACTTATATGAATCATTTTTCGCTAGATTAGCAAAACAAAGGGTAAGATTCGTGTCATAAAATTTTACGAGGCTATCAACCTCCTGTATCTTTACCCGAACTTGAGACTTAACTACTAAAACTGGCAAGAGGCCTAGAGTTCACTACAAAAATCAACAGAATTTTTAACCAACTCTTTTCCACAACAAAGTATTCTAAAACAAATAAGCAAAATCGATACACATACTAAGCCTCTATCCGGGCGTAGCTAAATATCAAATTTTTAGTATATTTAAAAAAAAATTATGAAATGTGCAGTTAAAAAATTGATAAAAATTGTCAACCTCTCCTAAAATATGTGATGTAACTTTTGCTTACATTTTTATCAACTTTTTAAGCTACACCAAACAAGGGATAATTGAAGCTTACATAAGTATTTAGTTGTCAAACAAAGCTGGAGAAATTATTATGCTTGAAGTGTTTAGGGAGCAAATCCATGGCGATTTTGTGAGGATCCCAAATGATAAAACTATTCCTTGTTGAACTCCAAGATATTACAGAATCTGTATTCGGATCGTCCACCATTTCAAATGTCTTCTTCAAGAATGGCGGCTGCACCACTTTTCTCAGCCCCCCCATAGAATTCGGCAGTTCTGAACAAAACCCTCCACCGCCATCATCGCCACCGTCAAAATTCTCTTCTGCATCAAGTAGTATTTATTATAGGTTCTTTCAGTTCAAACATCACTCTTGGAGTAAAAGGGATTTGTAAATATCGGCAGTGTATGTACACTAGTGATGTAGTGAGAGAGTGTACGGATGAGAGAGAAAACGGCGTGCTGTCCAAATTTTGGCCAAAAATGAAATCAGTCAACAACATTTTTGCCATTTTTAGCGTTAAGCTGTGTTAAAAAATTCCATGCCCCATTTCACCCATCCAGTCCGTTAATATTTTTCTAAAATTTCACTATGACCCAAAACTAATTTGTCTGTTTTCAGAAGGGTCCCTGTATACTTTGCAGTTGCACCGCATGCTGCTTCTTCTTCTTCTTCTTTTTTTTTGTATTATTAAAATTTCACTTTTGGTACCTCATTTCCATACATCAACAATGATTTTTCTGGACAAATACATATTTAGTATGCTGTATTTAATATGACTCAAATTTAATAAAATACTATATAAAACACTGTTAGTGTGTCAAGCATGGTTAGCCTACATCAAGTCATTTTACAATATAAATCTTTAGGATAATTCAAATCTGCAGTTTCACATGAACCTCAACCCACAATTCATACATGGCAAAAGCACGCTTCTATAACAATTGATGTAGAGTAAGTTTTTTTTACATAACCGTGGATGTCCGGGTCAGTTTGCACGCACCTCGACTAATTCCATGGGGCCAATTGATGCAGAGTAAATCAACTGATGAGGAATAAAAAGCTCTTAAAATGATTACAAAAAGAAATGCGTACCCTATCACCAGTGCCCCCACAATTCCTCGTTAGAAGAAGTGAATAATGATCTATAATGTTCTCTGCCAACTATTTCTTCATGTACTATCACCATATGAAAATCCAAAACATTTGAGGTCTTCGCTGACTTCGTTCATGAATTTCCAGCTTCGCTATTGATGTTACCACGGAAAGCAGGAGAACCAATGGAGCGACTCAATTTAATTTCAGGCTCGAACTTCGCTGCAAATGCTAATGTTGACTGGACAGCCTTCTGTACAGAGCTAGGTGTGTTTAACAAGAATGATGTCTTCGAAGAGCTTGATATATTTGTGCTACATCCAGCTGCTGACGGATCTATGGATAGGCCAAAGGGATTGGAAGGCATTTTAGTGGGGATCTGAAGTCTATCCAGTGTAATTTCTTTCTCTTGAACAAATGGTAACGAAATGTTGCCATCATTAGGATGCAAACCAGCTTGATTCTTTACACTAGAATCATCTAATGGACCTTTGTCAAATGAAAGGAAGTTAGTGCCCCAAGGTGCAGCCACTGTAGAAGTCCTCTTTGCATTTTCCTTCATATTCTGTACCAAATCCACTGTACTTTCGCTGATTTGACTGTCAACTTGAACATTGTCACAGCTCTTCTGAGAAAAGCGAGCATGTTTTGCTTTAGTTGAATCATCTAATGACGACTTCTCAAATTCATTATTCTCGGTTGAAAACAAGCTTGAGAATGTTTTACTATTAGAATCATCTGAGGGGACTTTGCCAAAGGATAAAAAATTTATTCCCACTGGTTTCCTTGGACACACTGTCTTGGCTAATTCGTTCGGCTTCTGGATGTTGCCTGACACTTTAAACATTGTACCACAGACAACATTATTACCAACATCTACTTTCAGAGATAAGCCAGCTTGTTTATGCTTACTGGAGTCACCTAGCAATGACTTCGCATGAAAAAGGACATTAACTCCTTTTGGTGCCTGTGCAGCAGCTCCTTGCATAGGATTTGAAACATGCTGTTCCACACTCTTACCAGGGGATTCCATGGCGGAGAACTTAGCATCACCATTTTGATGAGAGGTGCCATGAATATTCAAATGCTTATCAGGTTTTGAATTAGTCAACAAGGAAGGAGTCTTCACTTCAAGTTTGGTCAAATTGGATGCTGTAAAGGAACCTTTTGTAGGCATCATCAGCTGTTGAGACTTCATTTCAGGCTTGGAGACATTTGATGCTGGAGAGCAACTTTCAGCTAGCAGCTGAGTTATTTCAGCACCAAAAAATTTAAAAAAATTCAAATTCCAAATTAAAGTCCTGCCAGAGTATAGAACTGAAAAACATAGCCAGCCAGTTGAAGAAAATTTGACAGCAAAAACTTACAAAAGATTATTATTACCTTGTGTGAAAACAAACAGTCAGAACCCCTACTGCAAAAACCTTGTGATGTATAATTGTTGCATGGGTACTTGGAGAGTTGATGATCAAATGGGCAGTCATCTCCTTTCATGCAAGAGTGACGTGCAAAATGACAGCATGGCTGTGAAATAATAAAAGCAGTGAGATGTACTTGTAATCAAATTTTAATTGCTCATAACATAATTAACATGATATATGACGATACTACCTCCGTGTAAAAGATTCTACAATTGCTTTGATTCTCGAAAAACTAATTATTATTGATGTGTAAATGGGACAATAAAACGTGATACAAGATTCAAGAGCTTCTGCCAAGATACAACACATAAGACTGGCTACACAAACCAGCGCTAACTTTGTAACATGAAGAACATCCCGGACTTTTTTCTTCTCCAACAACCACACACTTCCCTAGGGTGCACTGAAAACATAGTGCACTTCTTCCAGGGGGTTTGAGGGTTTGACAGGGATGACATATATTATCGAATAAATGCAAGTTTTAATATCTATGGAAGTACCGTACTTTTCTAAACTATAAGAAGTACTTGGCAAAGTCATTACTTTAATAACAACATGAAGGCTCTATCTTTAAATGTCTGACATGCAACGTTAAGTTGGTAACAAGCTTGTCATATGAAACTAAATTCATGTACAGGACACAAAAGATTCAAAAAACATAGGAATAAGTCCTATTCACCTATCCAAAACAATCTACCCTTTTATTGCCAATCTCTATCCCCTCGAAGACAGGGCAAGTTTCCCAAATATTTCAAACGTGGCTTTATTCAATCAGCGAAAATATTGTGAGGCATTAACAATTAATATGCTAAAAGGAGAATAAAAAGGAATTTTAACCGAAATAACAAGGAAAAGAAAAACGAGAGGTTTATTATTAAATATGGAATAGTGCCGTGGCTTATACTAAAACTTGAAAGTGAGTAGAGCACAAGCATACCTTCGATTTTGTCAAGGGTATTGTATCATGCGAAAATTTGCACTTCTCACCCTGTAAAAACATAAAAATGGAGTAAGTTTCCAGGTGAAGTTGTATTTTAGAAAAGTCACCCAAAACAATGAGTATTTAAATGTCCAAATGATAAAGATAACAGAGTGTTGAACTCTACAACCTCCAGGCATCTCCCCTTTAGATAGTGGCGGCAATAAGTAATTGTTTTTGTTTTCAGAACTGGTTGCAGCTTTAATCTTTTAACCCCAAGCTTTCTATTCTTTTCGGCTCGCTTGATCCTATCTTTTTTCTGCAAAATAAAATTTCGCTAATCAATTGAACTGTAGATAGAAACTATCAGTTACGCATTCTGCAATAGAAAAACCTCCAGGAAGAAATTCCCAAGTTAGTGAGTTGTTGTTCTGCTTTAGAGAAAATTAAATAGACAAATAAATTCAATTTTGAACATTGACCTTTTTCTTCTCTCTTCTTTCCTTGGTCAAAGGACCCTTCTTCTTTTTCTTTTTGTCACCACTGGCAGCCTGTACAAGATTTAACATCAAGTTAGCCAGCTACGCAGTCAAATTAAACAGTGAAAGCTTGATTGTGCAGAAAAAATAACAATTGGGGAAACTTCAACGTTTCTACCAGCTAAAAGTGACTATGAATAGACAGATGCATATATATATATATATATACATATATATACATACATACATACATACATACATACATATATATATATATATATATATATATATATATATATATAAGGTAATTAGATGGAAAGATTCAACACAATCCAGAATCTGTCGTTTCTATTAATTCTTTTAACCTTACACCTAATATGACCATGCAAACACGGGATGATAGGCAGGACCTTCAGTCAAGTAAATAAAAAAGCCTTGTAAATGATACCGAGAATTTTGTCAAGTTCATTACCTATTATTTCATCAGTTTGTAAAATAAAGTCCATGGATAGATATATATGCTTTAGATATACAGCCAGTTAGACCCAGACTTCAACATATTAAGATTTCCTTAAAATTGCCCAGAAAGATGTATACCAAAGATCCCAAGTTCCAATTTAGGTCAGACGTAGCAGAGAAGTAAAAAACAGCTTACATTAAGTATATAACAACAAAACCGAAATGCTCCTGTACTTCCAAAACTCGCAAGATCCACTTAAATCTTTGAAATGACACCTTAGTATTTCACACTTGAAAAGAATCTTATTCCAAAAGAAAATAGTATATTTTGAATAATTGGAATGGTAGCTCATGTAACCACAACCTCTGATGTGATAATTAATGTTTGAAGATGTACACCATGGAAAACACAAAACGAGTGCAGAAACTAATAAGAGCTACATAAATATAGTACCTGTTCATTGGGGACAGAAACTTGTTTTTCAACATTATTTTCTTCAAGGATTTCGCCATGTGCAGATGGATTTTCTAAAGAGGCACCTATAGGATCAATGCTTTGAGTGTCCATATCACTATTGTGAACAACAATTTGATATAGACTATCCTGCTTTTTTCTGACAATATCTACCTCCATGGGATCATTATCATCATCCATACTGTCGAAAGCACCGCTGATAAAACCTCTATCTTCATCATCCCAAGTGAACATTTCTTTATCAACACCAGAAATCTGCCCCTCTTCCTTTGTCCTCTCTTCCAACAGCATTGAATCTTCAAATAATTCATCCATTAAATCATTGTATACCCCAGCTTCTCCTGATATCTCCCCTTCTTCAATCTCTTCATTTGCAGTTACACAATTAGAAAAATCTGTTGAACCTGTATTAGATATAAGTTTCTCGAATTCAATCTCCTTCAGCTGCAACTGATCCTCAACTTCTTTTGACATACTTCTATCTAAACTAGAGCCCTTTTCTTCACAGTTCTCACCAAGTTTTGATGATTCAGAAGCCGTATCTATGCCAAAACAAGAGTTTATAGCTTCAAATACCCCCACAGTGCAGACTCCCTTATTCGATTCTGGTTCTCTACAATAACCAATATCCTCCATGTGAAATTCTGGAACACAATTAACATTCTCTAGTTCATCCACAGTCTTGATGGTGCAATCACTAGTCTGTGTTTTGTCTATGACGGAATCTCTATGGATAGTATTATTTGCTAGAGCAACTTGTAGTTGCTCGGGGACACAATTAACACTCTCTAGTTCATCAACACTCTTGATGGCACAATAACTAATCTGTGCTTTGTCTACGACAGAATCTTTATAGATATTACTATTTGCTAGGGCCACTTGCTCTAGAATACAATTAACATTCTCATTCTCTAGTTCATGAACACTCTTGATGGAGCAATCACTACTATGTGCTTTGTCAATGACGGAATCTTTATGGACAATACTATTTGCTTGAGCAACTTGCCCATCGACTTCAGTTGCTACATTTGTGTGAATCAAATCCTGTACATCCTTCTGTTTACTACTTAAACCTCTACCCTGTGAGTCAATACTTTCTTTATTCTTATCATCCACCGGTTCTTGTTGAACTAACATATTCTTAAACTTCATTTCCTCGTGCTTTGTCAATTCATTGTGTTCAGTCACTTGCCCAAATTCAACTGCACCATTATAACCTTTGCAAATGACAGAACAACAAAATTATAAAAATCACGCAACTAAAAGTTTGAAAATAAAAAATTACATGACTGACATTAAATCTCCTACACGGTGTTCCACAATGCCCTCTTTCTTCTGTTTACATTATAACATGATTGTGCTTTCTTTTGGAAAGTAAAGCGATCAAGATAAACATCGAAGAGAGAGGAAAAACTGCAGCTTCTTAACCTACCAAACCGAACTCAAAGATTTTTACTTTTCACTAGTCGATTTACGTTAGTTTTTTTCACAAGAGAAGATAAAAAGAGAACTGAAACAAAACTCATCACTCAATATTTTGTTTTATATTTCCCGTTCTATTTCCAGTGTTACTCCATTTTTAAAGTGATGCATTAAACTTAGTGTCCCTTTTTTTACTTTTAAGTAAAAGTACTTGCTTTTTCAAAATACCTGAGTAACTTATTTCTAACTTTCACCATTAAAAAAATTAATATTTTAAAACTTACTTCTACATATAAGTAAATTCACTTTAAAGTAGACTTTCTAAGCTTAGCCAAACATGTTCTTTAAGGCCCGAACTCTGAAGATCAATGTACAACACATAAAAATTATAACTGTAAAAGCAAATTGCGAGGACATATACACACGATATATACATATAAATGTTACCTAGTGTTTGTGCTTGAGGAACTAGTTGCGGGCTCGGCGAGTGCTGTAAGTCGTTCTGGCAGTGGGAGAGGATTTGAATGAGTGAGCAATAAGTTCGGCTCCACAAGGGCCGGCGCGGGGCCGGCGGGGTGTATAGAATGTTTTTGGGGGATTTTAGGGTTCCCAATTCTGTTGAATTCTCCATTGTTGATTTGTTGTTCTGTGCTACCAGAACGAGGGTTTTGCAGAATCCGAATTCTCTAGTACTTATAGGTTACCCGAGTTTGGGTCCGGATATTTACCCGCCCAAAGTAAAGTCGGCTTTGAAAGCTCGAGTGGGAAATTTTACTAGAGATTACTAATGTCATGAAAACGGAATCGAACCGGGTCGAGAATCAGACAAATAACCGGCCATATTAATATCAAGGATTACAGAATCGGACAAATTTGTGTAGGATTTTTTTGTGAAAGCAACCGACGTTAATTCTTATTAAACATCAAGCATTACAGAATCGAAAATTACACTTGAGGAATCTCCAACCCACTAAGCAAAAATCGAAAAATGTTTTTTAGCGTGGATGTGAGCCGCACAATTTGCCTCAAGCGGAACAAAGGTGCATTTTAAAGATGAAAAAAAATGAAAATTATTAAAATGTATTAGCAATCAAAGCAGCCTCCAGAGCATGGGGAGGAGGTTTGAAAGTGATTTGGGGTTCTGATGTCGGGTTATGGGTTTTTGAGTTTAATATTTTATAATAAAAAAAGGAAAAACGTGTTTGCATTAAAGTAAAAACGTGCCCAGCTTTCAAAATACTCGGTTTCATTTTTGAAATTTAAAAAAAAAAAATTAGTTTTAAAATGTGAGTTGGATATTTTGGGAGAAATTTTTGTGGGATTTTAATCAAAATTATAGCCGTTAAAGTCAACCCGTGGGCTCCACCTGTGAGAGGGAAGGTCAAAAATGGTGACTGATTTGATAGTTAACGGCTAGATTTTTGATTAAAATCTAAAATTTCTCTCAAACAGGGCCTAAATAGAATGATACTTGACTCTGCACAGCACTGAGCATAGTCAGACCAATGTGCTCACGGAAAGTCTACCGATTGAAAGGCTCGCGATCACATCAATATACACAATTTCATAATATTAATCATAAATGTGTATAAAAAGTTTCAATTGAATAGTTCAATCAATAATTAATCATGAATGTGTATAACAAATATATATTCGGCATAAAAGCAAGTCTGAGAATGGAACTTCTCTTGGCAGACCAAAACTTACACATTCAACATTCCAGGCATTTACAGCTCAGCACATGCCTTTAAATGATGAGCATTGCTAGGGGTACCCCATACATAAGGGTCTACACCCCTCTCACATGAGGGGTGGGACCCGCTCGAATAAAAAAATATTATTTCAATGGGTCCCACTCTTAATATGAGGGGGGTGTAGACCTTTATGTACAATTCTTGATGTACAACTAGAATAATTCTTAAATGATAGCTCGAACTAAAACAAAAAGGGAAAGCATCTAAAGCAAATCACGTGCAAGCATCTTTTCTAAAAAACCCGAATTATGATGATGATGATGATGATGACAGTAAAAAACCCGCAACTACACTTTAAATGTTAACTTTCAATCTTTGAGCATATTGATTTACTCTCTATTCTATTCTCTAAAATGAACATTGATTTTTGCCATCTAAGGTAGGTAGTTTCATAATGTTACTTCAGCTCCTGCTTGTATTAGGTGTACTCCTGGTGCCACGGTGGAAGAAATTCGTCGTTGATTTGAGTGATTGAATATTTTCTATTAGCATCTATCCGAGAGAGAAAAACTTGCAACAAATTTAAATAGAATTGAAACAAAAATGTAAGAAAAATCAGCCCATTTGAGTGAAATTATTTCTAATTCTAATTCTAATTCTAATTCCAGACCACCAAATGCAATATAGCTCACAACATTAATTTATCTAATCAAATTCAGTTAGCATTCATAAGCTGATTCTATGTACAAATAAATATTGATGATAAATCTTATCAATAATCAAACGCCATTAACTTGTAATCCCAAAAGTTAACCAACCGCCCACCCCTTTCGCCTCAATGAACCCAAAAGGCAAAATCTTTCACTGCTATTTACTTTGGAAAATGTATGTTCTATGACTTACACCATCCAATTAAACAATGAGTCATGCTTGATGTACACTCTTTGGTGTACATCATGCATGACATTCCTCTTAGAAAGGTGGGGGCCTGCAATTTAAAAAATCATGGGCTCCACACACTTTTGTGAGAGGAGTGTCAAAGTTAATGTACACAAGAGTGTACAAATAACTTTTTCCATTAAACAATAATGAATTCCAAGGGTCAACAATTCCAGCTATCTACTTTGGAATGGCTGTCCTATGACTTTAACTATCCAGACACGAAATTATAAGAAAATTAATAAATATGTGCAAAACCCGAAAAAATAAACCAAAGTTTTCCTCTGAGAAACCATCGACAGTAATGCTTGTTAGTGAAATATAGGGTTTGCAATAAAAACTCAGAAGGAAATCCCAAATCAAATTCAAAATAAATCTCATTAAACTTCTGTGAATGCACTGAATTTTGTTTTTCCAACTCCACTATAGGACCATTTTCCTCACATTGATTCTGATGTACAGTCTCGTGACCTTTCTCTACAGCCTCACCATCAATCACAGCCAAAGCCTGAGGGGTCTCTTGTTCCACCTCCACCCCTAGTGGCTCCTCTCTAATCACAGTACCCACCGTCTTTTTAGCCTTTACAGCCTTCTCTGTCTCTTTACCACTCCCCTCCTTTCTTTTCCATTCGATTTTCTCTTCCGTATTGCCACATTAGAAGCCGCTTTACCCACCCTACGTACCGCCTCAGGGTGTCCGTCTTCCCTAGTTTCTCATATGTTACCTCCTGCCAAATCGTTCTCTGCGTGAAACTGATCAAAAAGCCCTGCACTGGCTCAAGACAAATTTTAAAAAAATGCATTCTTTCCACTTTAATGTGCATCAAACACATTCTTAATTATATTATTTTAGAAACGGCAAATTTGTTTCATGCCATTAGATCGGTTTTAATTATTTCAAGTTTCAATTGATCATTTTGTCCACGGGGATTAATGTTTTTTCAGTACTTAGAATTATCTTTTCCATATACACATGGTAAAATATATCGTATTCCCCACTCGCATGGGTTGAAAACTCACCATCTCGTTGGAATTCAGGTAGGAAGAAACTTCATTCTGTTGACTCTACCAAATATAATAAAACACATTTTTTTTTCAAAAGAAGAATTTGATCCTAACTCAAAAAGAACGCTAGCTATATGATTAGCTCATATAAGTTGAATATTGTTTTAGAGGAGTTGGGTAGAAAGAATAAAAACCTGCGATAGTGTTGTTGGTTGAAGCCGAACGCTTTTTTATAGAGAGAGTCAGGGTCTCGAAATCGTCTCTATCTTGTTTTTAGTTTTATTAGTATATTTTTTGAATTTTGATCATATTTAAAAATTTAAAAGTAATAAATAAGTAAATGAGAACCAGAAATGAGGATATTTTAATTCTCACTCCACTGTCCTCGCCTTCTAAAAATCGCTAATAGGGCGAGGATTACCTCACTCCACAATCATACATTTCTATAATTGTCATAAACGTGTAAATTGACCCATCAAAATTAGAAAATAGAAGAAGCAGGACATTGAATGAGCGACCAATACGAATCAAACTTGTGTCTAGTTAAATTGGCTCTTTAATATCTTCACTCATTTTTAAAAATCGACGTCTTCGATTATGATTATTTCTTAAATGTAATGGCTTTTAAATTTAACCTCGTATAAAAGGGATAAACGTTTTTTAGTTTCTCAGAATTATCATTTTCAGATACACATGGTAAATAAAAATTTGGACGCCTCACGTCTTTGAAATTATAACAAAATGTTAATGGTTAATTTGCTCATTAGTAGAAATTGGGGGACGAAAGTGATATTAATCATTAGATCCGTCACATCAACCCGATAAACAGCCCGATAAAACGGTTCGATTTTCTTAAAACCGCTTACCCATTTAGCAATGAACCGTCCGGCCAATGTAACAGTGATAATTACCCTAAGCTCTGCTCTACCTCTCTCACTCTCTTACGACTCCCTCGAAATTTTGAAGACTGAAAACCCTTCCAAAATCAATCCATTTCCCTGCCATTCCAGGAATTGAAGCCTTCGATTGAAGTTGTATCGGTGACAAAATACATGTATGTTTAAATTGCTTTTTTTTTTTTTCTGTTATATATAGTTCTTGATTCTCACAGATACAGGAATAGAGCGCGTGTAGAAGAAAAGCAGTAATAACTAATAAGTGAAGGAGGAAATGGTGGTTCGTTTGCGGCTTTCGAGGTTCGGATGCAGAAACAAGCCATTCTACAGAGTAATGGCAGCTGATAGTAGATCGCCAAGAGATGGCAAGCATTTGGAGGTCTTGGGCTACTACAATCCCCTCCCTGGTATATCCTTCTCCAATTGTACTGCCATAGGCAATTTTTCTGCAGTTTCTCTCCATATAATCAAATTTCTTTTGAATGAAAAGAAAAAAAGAACGACTTTTCGTGGTAATAGTTCTACAGAAGTGATTATTATTTCTTTGTGTGGTTTTGTCCTTGTTTTCACTGGAACTGACCGGTATGTTGTTCTGTGCATTATTCTAATTGTGTTGATGTTAATTTCGAACATAGAAAATTTTAGGGAAGGTACAAAAATTTGAAATTATTGAAACAAACCAACCTCCTTTTCCTTACGTGTTTGAACCTCGACCTCTCCTTCTTCAGCTTGAGCCATTCTATTACAGAGACACTACGAGCTCCTTTTATAGAGATCCCTAGCCATTTTATGGATTCATCACCATTCCTATTATACTGATTGCAATGTGGCGTAATTTCATTTGTCTTATTAAGCACAGTGCATAGGTGAATTTATAGATTTTTTCTGTTAATTGTTTCTATTTTATTGAATTATGCAGGTCAAGATGATGGTAAAAGAATGGGTCTAAATTTTGATAGAGTGAAGTAAGTGGTTTAGAAATCTTAATTCAAATTTCAGTCTGATTTACAGAAACTTTTCTGCCTTATAACTGTTATCTATAAGTTGCATATCACATACTATTTTGTTTCCGTATGTTCTGATTGTTATGCGTTAAGCAATGTCTGTCCACGGTGACATGCTTGAAGTACAAAATGTATTGAGCTTCTTACATTATTTACTTGTTGCTTCTGAAGTTGCACTTTTGTATATTTACAATGTCCTGTCCCTTACTACATACCATGGCTCTTGAAGCAAATACTATCAGTGGTATGGATACTGATAATATTACCTAAGCTATAGATATCTATCATCTATTTGCTTCTTGAACGAATCTGCTGATAACTATGTAAAACAGTTTTCCCCATTGCTGGAAAAATATCCCTAGAGCTTGTTCGGAAAAGAGTTTTTCAAGTGAAAAATGATTTATTTGGAGAACATGTGGTTAAAAAGTAGGAAGAAGTTATGGATCCTATAGAATGTGTTATTGAAAATGATTTTCAAGAAATTTCTCCCAAACAAGCTCTCAGTTATGGTAAAGATCCCCACTTGTAATGTTGATTTCTATAATAAACTAGTCTATCGTAGGTCGTTCTGATTTAATATGCTTTTGCATGGGATAAAAATTAGGAACTGATGTAACTTTTATCCATGTAACTCATGGGTGCCAAACATTTGAAGTAGGACTCTATTCATATAATGAAATTGAGTTCACTCTACTTTGGAGTAACAAAAGAAATGGCTTGCTGAAGCTTGACGAACTTTTGGTCAATGTCTTCAAGAAGAAAACACACAGTCATCAATAATACTTCATCTATGCAACTTTTATTTAATTCACATCTTTGGAGATGCAAATCAGTTGGTTAGGAAAAGATTGAGGGCTTCTTGTTTATGATGCTAGGGAACCATGAAATCTTTCTGGAACTTACTTTACTCTTTCAATTGAATATACAAATTTTCTTTTCATTTTATTTTTTACCTTGAATCCTGATATTTCTGTTAATTGTGCAGATATTGGCTTTCTGTTGGTGCACAGCCTTCGGAACCTACGCAACGCCTTCTTTTCCGAGCAGGGTTGTTGCCCCCACCACCAACGCTAGCAATGGGACGAAAAGGTGGCCCTCGGGACACACGTCCAGTTGATCCGATGACTGGGCATGTTATGACACCTGAAAAACCAAACAATGCGAAATTAGAAGTAGACACTGAAGGAGATGAAGTTGAGCAGGAAAAAAATTGGAAGAGTCCATAATCCTTTTACAACGTTTCTGCTTTAGGATATATTCTTCCCGTCCCCCACTTTAATTTAAAAACAAAAATAATATAGAATTGAGCACAATTATCCTTCGATATCCTTCCGGGTTCTTCTCTCACTTGCAGAAATGGAACAAAGTTTTGTAATTTTTGTTGGTAATGTATTGTAGAGATTTTTCATTTTTTTGATGAATTTCTATTCATCTAATCCATATCCAGCAAGGGGCCTTGATTTGTTCTTGGATAGGTCTCGGTAGATTGATTTGCACAAGAGAAGGTCCAAAGGACAGTCTCAAGAAATAGAAGAAAATTGAGGTGTGCATCAGGTACACAATCAAAATGGACAGTTATGTTTCTGTTGTGATGGACTCCCTACTTTCCCCTATCCTATTTCACTAATGTTGGATTCGATATGACTCAATTTTGACTCCAACTTATTATAATGTAAAAATATTATTTCAGGATTATATAATATTGGAAATTGTTCATAAAAGGCTGATTTGAGATCTTGATCCTAACATGGAAAACCCAAATTTGAATCCAACTTTTATGTCAATAAAATTATTCAGGATTCTATAATATTGAAAATTGTTCATAAAAAGATGATGTGAGATCACATGAAAACCCACGGAAAGATTGGGTTTTCTTCCCGGTTTCTCTCATTTTCCATTTTTCATTGAAAATCAGACAATGGTTCTTCCTGAAAATCTGTCTTTTGTGCAAACTTATTGAATTTTCACTGCTACTTAAAAAAGAGTTTTAAGGAATAAAGATACATTTCATTTTGGAGTTGAACAGGTGAAATTCAATCATATTTACATGTCAAAAATTCAATCAACCTTATATTTACTAAAAGTATCTATTTTGTCGATTTAAGATTAACATTTTGAACCACAACCCTAGACATAGTCACCAAATTCCTTTCAATTAAATTCATTAGAAATCAACATTGCAATTATCATCATATTCCTATAGCATCACTAAAGTTATCATAAGATTGTCGTATCGATATCTTGATCACATCATCGTATCGT
This sequence comes from Fraxinus americana, assembly GCA_035079005.1. NCBI lineage: Eukaryota > Viridiplantae > Streptophyta > Magnoliopsida > Lamiales > Oleaceae > Fraxinus > Fraxinus americana. The sequence continues at coordinate 30,897,145 of CM068715.1, read as the reverse complement.
AAATACTGTGGTGTAGAGACCATGTTCTCAAAATATAGTACTATATTGTCACACTCACTACTATAACATCATCGTATTGTAACATTCTATTAAAACCACAATCATTATTTGTGCAAGAATGAACAATTTTTGGAATACCTAGCCAATCCAGTCAATCAATTTGCATTGGTACATGAATAAATATTTTTCAAATGAGAACAATAAAACTAACAGAACGTGATCAATTTCTAATTAATACAAGATACTATAGTGAGTATGCCCCCAGGGGCATAGGCGAGTTGGTAAGGCTTGAGGTGACGTGGGGAGAAATCCTCCGGCTTCGCAGGTTCGATTCCCCACTCAGTGGGTTCGTGTCCTGTTGGCTCTCTCCCTCAAGTCCCTGCCACTCGTGCATATCCCTCGATTTACAACCCACCTGGCTGAGGGGCCTACGGCACAGGTGGGGGGGGTTCGCCTTCGGGACTTCCTCCTTATCAAAAGATACTATAGTGAGTATTACTTTTAAGCTTAAATAATCTATGTAGTCCAACGAGCTCTTACAAATTGACATCTCCAAGTCTTTGATGAGAAAAAGAAAAGAATACAGCCAAAGAGAATACGTAGGATACTGAAGACTGCTTATAAAATATGTGATGATCCAAGGATAAAATGCAAAACTGATCATTCACGCCCTTTTCATGCCAATCGAAATTCAAGCACACCAGTCAAAGAATCCAATTACCAAAGTCACTCTACTGTTGTTTACATTCAGGAGGCCTTTCGCCCTGCAGGCCATCCCCGGCTGGTGCCCTTCCACTCTTCTACAGAAAACTAACAAGGTTTGTCAACAGGATTAAGAAAAAGCAAGTGAAGGGGGGGGGGGGGGAATCAAAGCATGATGCAGCCAAGAATTATACAATGCGAAAGCAGATGTGTGAGTTCAATAGAAAAGGACATCTCAAATAATTGGGAAATTGAAGAATACACGGTTCACATTACCTTCTTCGTTTCCTCTTCATCCTCATCTTCTTCATCATCGTCTTCATCTTCTTCATCATCGTCTTCATCAATATCTTCATCCTCGTCATCATCTTCAATGTCACCATACTCATCCAGAGCAGCTTCCCCAGTGAACCATGATACTGCATGGGGGATGACTTTATCTCGAATGGTTGACCTGCATGAAAACAATGGTGCATGTGTAAGAAAACTCTTGAAACCAAGTAGGGCAAAATGAAAATCCTAGAGTTTCAGGAAGCACAATTCATCACCATACAAGATAATGCGGTATGCTGCAAAGCCTACAGTAACTTCTTAGACATTCACCTCCACCACACAATTTGAGAAATTACATCCCACAAATTTGTCAGTTAAACATTCAACCAAATCAGTGTGAAGTTTCTGGATGCCTCTAAACCATATTCCATCTTGCCCAACCCCCAATCCATAAAGGAAACAATAATAGAAAATGGCCAAGTCTCTCTATATATTCCTCATTTTTAGTTCTTTCTCCCTTAATATTCACTCATTGTTTCTTAATTCCTACATATCTTTGGAACTAAATTGTTTTTAATTTTACCCCAGTATTACAAATAAATGGTTATCTGAAAATTTTAGCCTTAGTTTGGCAAAATTTTTAGAACATTTATAAATTGTCAAACTCCATTTTCAAACACATATTCCAATGGACCCACAAGTACTATCCACTTATATACCACTAATTTCTATATATTTGTAAATTAAACCAATTTTTGAGTAAAAAATCACCAGTTTAGGGATTAGAGTACTCCCTCCTCCTAGTGATTGAAACAATTTCCACTTTGTCCCCCAAAAAGAGTTGATTATCTCTACAAAATCTGTTCAGTTAAGAGTCTGTAGAATTACTAAATGTTATATGCCTTTTCACTGAAGTAGATGTATGATAGGCTCCACAGGATACTTGAAATAAATGCATCCAACAAAAAGTTGAAGTTGCAAAATCAACCTTAGTCATCTGTCAGCTCTCAGCAGAGTGCAATAGAAGTATAACGTACAAAGTTGTATCTAATTAGTTAAAAACTTAAGATATTAATATTGATTTATTCATTGATTCCTCTTTTGCTCATCTCCCATGCTTCTAGTTTCCATCAATGCATCAAAGAGCTCATATCATGGTTGCAATAAAAAATGCAGCTAAGTAACATAGTTTACCCAACATCATAATCTTGTTCCATCAAGTTTTGAAATTCTTCAGCCTGTCCAGAAAGATCACATGAAAAAAAAAATCTCAAAACAAGGGAAGAAGAAGTCAACCATTGCTAAACAAAAGAATGTTCTTACAGCATCTTCATCAATATCTTCATCCTCAGGGACTTCTGGTGGACTAAAGAAGTTAAAAAAGCTTTCACATTGTTCTGTTTTAGTAATTGGCTTGGCATTTTTAGACCCCTTTTTAGGTTTCTTTTTAAGAGACTTCTGTGTCAAGCATTTTCCTGGATACCACTCTATCTCCGTCCTACAAAAAAAGTATCAAGTTCAAATGAAAAATGAAAGAGAAGCAAGCGGAAAGAATTTTCAAGATCTACAAAGTGAGAGACAACATGTCAGCCAATTTTTACAGACCAGGAAATAAAATTACCCGATCGCTTTCTCTAGGATAGGTTCATCTTCATCAATCATGTGATATGTTTTAGTCAGAACGGAGTTCTTGAAGTACGGATTAGTGTCAAAATGAAATGTAAGCTGGAAGCCCTTAGGATTATCAACTCTGGACCACTTTATATCTTTGAGAAATTTAAGAGCTGCTTCATCGTGCTCTGAAATCTAGCACATCACAAACATATATAACTACGTTAACATAACTAGAGAACCAGCATTATAGATTCACAGAGTAAATGAGTAGCTTTTGGAAATGATTAACCTCTTCAGAAAGGACTTCGTTGTTCTTCATTGAAGTGAGCCAGAAATCAGGAACTCCTTTTTCTGTATAATATTGACGATGTAAACATATACCTTACCACCTTAAAAAGAAAGCCCTAGAAAGATATCGAAGCATACCCCCAGCATCTTTCCCCTCTTCTTGGTTTGTTGGCTCTCCACCAGTTGTAGCTCCTTCAACTTCGACAATTCCATTTACAATTTTGTATCTCTGCACATGTTTGCCATAATTAAAAACTAGAGCAAAAGAACAAGTTACTTTGTGGCGAACAAAAAAGTTAAAAGACATTCAAGAGTATAACGCCAGAAGCACAAGCGTAACATACTTTGGCATAAAGTGGACTGTATAGCTTTTGATATTTGGCTTCAAGTGTTGCTCTCTCCTCGAAAAATTTTGTCTCCAATTCATCGTGTTCACTCTGTAACAATAAGAAAAGTTACAAAGGAGGATATGAAATAACCATAATAGATCCAGTGCCAGTACATTAATCATTGACGGTTCTAAAACCACTAAGCCTATGTTTCCTTTCAACAACCACATCCACGAGCATAGATATGACATTAAGAAATGTGAATCAACAATTGAACAGATAAATCACCTTATCAAACAGTGAATAGTTGCAACGTGAGACATTAATACATTGCACTCACTAATCCTTCTTTAACTCGAAGAGGGAAAAAAAGCCAATTATTGGCTGCAAATTAATGTCCATGCACTAAAACTCTTAACACCAGCGAAGACAGCGCATAGATATGACATTAAGAAATGTGAATCAACAATTGAACAGATAAATCACCTTATCAAACAGTGAATAGTTGCAATGTGAGACATTAATACATTGCACTCACTAATCCTTCTTTAACTCGAAGAGGGAAAAAAAAGCCAATTATTGGCTGCAAATTAATGTCCATGCACTAAAACTCTTAACACCAGCGAAAACAGCGCACGTAAGATCAGAGCATGTAACACGTCAATGGCAAACCAATGAGACACTTATTCACTAACAGATAGAGGTGGGCAGGCATATATAAGATACTAAAACATTTTACACCTTAACTCAAAACCAGTGAGTCAAACAATTGATAGTCGCAAATGAATAAACTCTCATCCACCCATTGGTACAAAGCTCATTTCTTAACCAAACAGAACTTTTCCCCAATGAAAACCCAGTTCAATGGACCACAGAGAAACATAAACATCTGAAGCACACGGCATGCCTGAATCTCCCTCAGAACATCTACACGCTTCCTGACATTAGGTGGCAAATTTTCGAGCACAGCTGAGTGTTTCCCAGTAAGATCCTGAAGCTTATTCTGCACAGATATTTTAATAGATTCAGTCAACCCAACCACAAGAACCCGTACACATTGACTATTAATCATATTAAAGAGAGAGAGAGAGAGAGAGAGAGAGAGAGAGAGAGAGAGAGCTCACTTTGAGAGCATTAACAAGGTCTGCTCTATCCTCAACATTCAAAACTATACCAAAAAAAATAAAAAATAAACCAATACTTAATAAAGTTAAAGTAAAAATAACACTGATATACACATATGCATATTGGGGATAAGGCTTTACCAGAGCCAAGATCGGCCATATTGAAACTATCCTTGTTGCTCATTTCGCGAAGGCTATGAACAAAACCTTAACAGATGGACTAAGAAGAAGAAAAAACCCTAGAAGAGTATAGGTTGAAGGGTTCGTGTGTATGAAAACTAAAGGGTAGAAGATAGAACGGCTCCAGAGCCTGAGAAGATTTTGCTTCTTTGCAGCGAAAGCATGTTTATTGTCCAGATTTTAATTAAGGGTGCTTATCCAGATTTTTTCACGGGGGATGTGTTTTATACATTCAAATTTTTACTTTTATACCGTTAGATTAACATTTTTTTTTCAGGAAAAATATTTTGTAATCATATTTTCCTCAAGGAAAGAATTTTATTTAGGCCGTGTTTGATAGGCCGTATTTTTTGGTGAAGTAGAAAAATATTTTCCACTTTCCACATTTTTTGCTGTTTGATAGGCGAAATTTTTCACGGAAAATATTTTCCTACTTTTCGTCACACGTGTGCATTTTCCCGATTTTTGATGAAAATGTCTTCCCGCCTTTTTGGTGGGAAAATATTTTCCCGGCTGGCTGGAATTTTTTTTTTTTTGCAATGGAAACAAATGTCATAACCAATGGTAAAAAAAATTTCACTTTAATGGACAATTTTCATGTAAAACAAAGTCAAACGAATACTAAACTTTGATAAAAAAATGATTTTTTAGGAAACAATTTTTTCCTCCTTTTTTTTTTTACTTTTTGGCAATGGAAACAAATTTTATAACCAATTGTGGAAAAAAATATCACTTTAATGGACAATTTTCATGTAAAATAAAGCCAAACGAATAGAAAATTTAAAAATTTTCCGGGTGGAAAATTATACCAATCAAACACACTTGAATTGATTTTCCCTGCAAAACATTTTCTAGACAAATCTTTTCCCTGTAAAATATTTTCTTTCCACCCATTTTCCACCCTTGCAATCAAACGCACCTCCGGGGATTAGAATTTTATTTGGAATTTTATTTTATTTTATTTTCTCGTTCTTATATATCCACTTTACGTCATTTACCAACCAATAAAAAATGGACAAGCATAATATTTTCTATATTGAAAACTAAATTAATCAAATACATTTAATTTATAATTTCTATACAAATAAATTATAGGGAATGTATTTGTCTATAATTTAAAGGGTGCGTTTAATTGAATGGGTGGAAATAAAATGATTTTCAGGGAAAATAATTGACTAGAATATATTTTACAGGAAATTCTTAATTAAGTGTGTTTAATTGGTATAATTTTCCATCCGAAAAATTTTTAAATTTTCTATTCGTTTGGCTTTATTTTATATTGAAATTGTCTATTAAAGTGATAATTTTTTCCACACCTAGTTATAAAATTTGCTTCCATTACCAAAAAGTAAAAAAAAATGAAAAAAAATGCTAAAAAAAAATTAATAAAGTCAGCAGCTGGTGGACACAAAACCTTGAATTGGGTCGCGTGAGGCAGTTGGGTGGAAAACAAATGGGAGGGAAAAAGTGGCCCATCAAACAACTCAAATGCAAGGAAAATGAATTTATTTTCCAACTTCCAAAGAAAATTTGGAAGATTGGCGACTGAAATGCAATGTACTGAAGATGTTGGACACTCGAGAAAAATTGGAGGAAAAATAAAAAAGATTTTTAAAGGAATAGTGCAATCCACTATAACTCTAGGTCGTAGTGACACCCTAATTTATTGTCTAACTGTAAAATGTCTCAAAACTTTATTGGACAATGAATCAAATGACAGTTAATGATCGTACTAATGACATATAGTATTGCTCTATTTTTAAAACACTATAATGCAATACATGTTTACACTAAAAAAATATGTTAGGATATCAAATGTTAGAGTGAAAGTGAGCGAGATATAGCACTTTGAGAAAGAACGTAATTTATCTAAGACGGCTGATGATCGTACTAACGATAAATAGCATTACTCCTTTAAAATATTATGATGTTTACGTTGAAAAACATGTCGAGATAGCAAGCATCTGAGTGAAAGTGAGCGAGAAAGAACACTTCAAGAAATAACGTAATTTATCTGAAAAGATAGAATAATGCTATTTATGTAGAGTTATGATTATATCGGTCCGTGGAAGTAGAACAATTGTCACATAGACAGGTTATCATCGCCATTGTAGATTAATAAAGTTGTTCAAATTATAACTACAACGAGATTAGGGAAATGATGATTTTTTGAAACCTTGAAGAGAAAACAAAAGGTTGATGAGGAGGACACAAATTTCATTCACAAACTTCAATCAAGTAACCAAGCATCAATATTTTTAATTGCGACCATGTCTTGGTTTGAGCGTTGGTTCGATAAGTCTAGTAATGTAAGATCAAGTAATAATAGCGTACTTGAAAAATAGGTATAGTGAATTATATAATCAAAATCAAAATGAGTTAGAAACTTCAAATGGCTCAAATAGAACAAATGTTACAGATTTGGTCTATACTTGAAATAAAAAATAGATTATAAAAAAAATAAAAAATTCATGAAATAGGAATATTTGATTTCATCAAATTATTCAATTAAGATATGTGAACAAACTCCACGTACAAAACAAGATCCTACTCAAATAAAACTAGTTTCAAAATAATCAATAAAGAAGCACATAAAGAAATATAAATTCCTTTCACACAAAGCTTAGTCCAAGTGACAACAAAACCCTCATTTAGGTTAGGGTTAGATATTCGTGTTCTCTTACTCTTAAGAGATAAGAAACCTTTTAATTTTTTGAATTAATTATTATATGTATTAGATTATAATTTAGAAAGTGGCCCTCTATTTTTCAATTGCTTTATTTGATAGGGGCATTTATGAAATCTCTTATTTTACATTTAATGGGTAAAATTTTAGTATTCGATTATCGTTTAAATTTATTGTTGTAATATAACGAATATATTATAAAGTAACGAAAACTGTACTCAATTCTCAAGGCATTGCGATCTTCTCCTTGAGACGAAACTCTCTTCATGGAAGTCGACCTAATCATTCAAATGTTATAGTTCCTACGAGAATATCTTGAAAAATACAACTAAATCTTTAATATGAGATTTTAAAAATTAAATCCTCCAAATCGAGAAACACCATAATAGAACATAAACCTTTTTCGAACTATATTTGAATTTGTTATTATATTTTTCTTTTCCTCCATTACATTTCTTATGATTTTTTATTTTTTATTTTTGAAAAATATAACTAGCTCTTCAACATGTGATTTTACATATTAAATCCTCCAAAGGGAGAAAAGCTAGAACAGAAATTAGAACCTATACCTTTTTTATGATTTTCCTTTACTTTCCTTTCCTCTTTCTCATTTTTTTTTCATATTTTTCTTAGGACTAGTTTTTGTCCCGTGCATTGCACGGGTTGTGTTATTTTTAAGGTAATATTAACGTTTTGAATGCTAAGAATTTCTTTCCAACATAAGAAATTCACAAGAATGTGTTGTGTGTAAATTTCTTCCTTGATCCAAGAGAATATATACTACATCTGGATGATCTTCAATGACAAAAAACATGTTTTAGTACAAAATAAACATGCTGTATTGGACACTAGGCTTTTCCGGGTAATGCAGAAACCTTTTCGGCACCTCATCAACAAGAAAAAGCACAGGAAGCGAAGCCGCTAGGAATGGGAGACGTTTCGAGGTGAATGAGATTTTAACATTTTTTTCCTTATTGCCAAACATGCTATAAACCTAGAACATAGGAAACATAGGAATAAATGTAAAAAAATATGTATTGTCACACTTGATATTTGTGATGTATCTTCCTTTTCAAGAACAACAGCAAAACCATTGATATGTCTTTTGTACGAATAAATTATTGAGTCCTTCGCCTTCTCTTTACTATAAGAAAATAAATTCACCAAGCTAAAGAAAATAAGTGATTGTGTATACTACAAAATAAGCAGATTTCTTGACAAAAATGTTCTAAAAATCCATACCTTCGTAGGAATGAGCCAAGGAACCCAAGATGGAATTCATTGACCCGGTGAAGATCAACAGAAGTTACTTCTGAACCATGTGAATGTCCTCCCAAGTAAAGCCCCATACTTGACAAGAAATATCATAACAAAAGCAAATGAATCAAAAAAATAAATTGGACAAAGAGGGTAAAGAAAAGAAAAGTATTGCAGTTGAAAAAAAGAAAAGAAAATAAGAACATAGACAGAAGTCACAGAGCACTAACCATGAGCTGTCATGTAAAGGAAGCCCAATTTAAAATGCTCTCTTGTAGTACAATAATCGAAGAGCTCACTTTCAGTATCCTGTTTGTTTCTAAAAGCCAAGGTAAGAGGCACAAGAGCTGGTGCTCACAGGCGACGGATATGTTGTAGGGGGGGAAGCAGGCGTCGGATATGGGGTGGGGGTGGAAGAGAGGGATGTCAAATTTCTATGGCAACTGAAATTAGGGTTAGAGAGAGACAGAGAGAGAGAGAGAGTTGTAGAAGTGATCCATTTTATCTTTTTGCTATTTTAGTTATTAGGGAAATATTTATGAACACTACTAACTGATAAGTGAACAGTAAAATACCAGTTGAAGTGTGAAATGGAATGTGACAAAAATGAATATATGAGAGAGAGAATAATAGAATAATTTACAGCTTGATGGATGGAAACGAGCTCGTGAACAATTAAAAAAAAATGAATACTTTGCAATTATGAGGTTTTATAATTTTCATTAATGTTTTTAAACTAAATCATTAATAAGTGTTTGTAAATTTGGTTAATATTATTTTTAGAAATTCATTATTGTTTGCACAGTAGTAATAATAATAATAATAATAATAATAATAATAAACAAAAAACAAAAGTGCGGAATTGCTCCGCACTGATGCTTTCGTGTGGATGTTCCTCACAGTGCAGAGCAATGATCCGCACAATGTGGAGCATCAGCTCCGCACGGTAGTGCTAAGCAAACCAAATTTTTTTCCCGATAAAAAGTCAACAATTGTAGGCATATAAATTGATTAAAAAATAATCTTTCCAAATTATCCTTAACCCACATGTGAATGGTGGAAGATAGACAGGAGATAGTTGGTGTAAATAGTAGATGATGTACGTGTGGGCAATTTGAGCTAACGAAAATGCTACAAAATGAACAGTACTCGGCATGGTGATAACAATTTGGGACAACGAAAATACTTTAAAATGAACAGTATTTGACGGATTCATTCTTTTAATATAGTAGAGAATTGTAATGGATGAGAGGACATTTTAGATTTTTAAATAAAAAAAAAAGTCAATGTGGAGATTATGTCTCCACCCCTATCCTGATTCCTCGACTAATTGGAGAGTCTTCACATCATCCTGGATGAGACAATTCAAGTAGATCTTTTAGGGCCTGTTTGATTGAAATAGTGGAAAATGGGTGGAAAGAAAATGAATTTCAGGGAAAGTAAGGGGATGTTCTCTTTGTGTTTCAATTTTGTATTTTCAGTTTTGAATTCATTTTGAATTTTGTGTTTTGAGTGTTCATTTTGAGATTGTTGAAAAGGTGTTAATTTTGGCATTTTGAAAAATTATTTAGAAAACATCCAAAACGCGTTTTGAAAATTTTGATTTGATTATAACTAAAAACACCAAAAAGGACAAATTTGTTGTTTTGAGTTTTCTTGTAAATCTTTAACTCGTTTTCAAAAAATGCGTTTTCAAAAATAAGAAAAAGAACGCGTTTTTACTGTTTCGAAAAATTGAAAACAGAAAACGACTTAAAAATGATAAAGAGAACATACCCTAATTGCCTAGAACTTGTTTTGTATTGAATTGTTAATTGGACTCTGTTTAATACACATTATTTCTTTATTCTCATTCTTCTACTCATTTTCAACCACACATTCTTCAATAAAATAATATTTTCCATCACATCAATAACATTTTCTTCATTTTTAACTACACATTCTCCATCAATCTACTATTAAATAATACATTATTTCAAAAGAATGTGTCCCAAACACACTCTAAGAGAACATTTTAAAATTTTCCACCCGGAAAAATTTTAAAATTTTAGATCTTTTTGTTCACGTTTGCCTTTGTTTTATATGAAAATTATCCATTTTATTTTACAGTTGGTTATGAAATTTGTTACCATTGCCAAAAAGTAAAAAAAAAAAAAAAATTTGCTTGAAACCTATTTTTCACCATTTTTTATCAACGTTTAGTGTTCATTTGATTTCGTTTTATTTGAAAATTGTCTATTTAAGTGAATTTTTTTTTTTTTTTTTTACAATAGGTTATAAAATTTATTTTCATTGCCAAAAATAAAAAAAATCTACCAGAAGTTGAAATTCTTTTTCCCACCAAAAAGTTAGGAAAAGAAATTCTTCGAAATGCTGGAAAAGGGACGTGTGGGAGGGAATTCCTTTTCTATGCCAAATTTTTCCTATCAAACACCAATTTAAGGGTGGAAATACCGAATAGGATTTTTTTTTTCCATTTTCCATGGAAAAGGTGGCTATTAAACATAGCCTTAATTATTTTTGCATTTCGATACGAGTATACAAGTATCTCAACTCAAGCAAAATCAAAATGGTTTCCTATAAAATATTGAGGGCCTGTTTGGTATGGATTTTGATTTTCTACAGTAAATCGATTCTCATTTTCAACCACACATTTTTCAATAAAATAATATTTTCCATTCAATAATATTTTCTTCTTTTTCAACCACACATTTCCCATTATATCACTACTCAAAAATCAATTCTTCCTCCAAAAATCCCTACCAAACAGGCTCTGATATGGCTACTAGTAGCACTACTCTTAACAATGTTGGTATAAAAGATATTGATAAAAAAGAATAAATGCTACGAGTATAAAACCAACTTACGAAAGTATATCAAAATTCAACTTGGTGACGTAATTAATTTTTTAATCATCTTTATTAAATTATTCGAAACCACATTTTTGTATTGATTTGATTTTTGCATAAATTAATACTTTTTAATATTAAAATATAATTTTATGGAAATATTATTACCCAAATTTAATATTTTTCTAACTAAAACAACGCACTCGTCTGATTCAATATTATGAAAAAAATATTAAAGGACATGAAAAGGGAAAGTACAAAACTATTAAGAAATATCAAGATTGGCACAACGGCAAACGACGTCACCATAAATAAGTATTCAAAAATCAATTCTCTGAACTGAAAAATCTGAGAACTGTGCTCGATTCTAATCCAAATTTCAGGTACGCTCAAAAACCCTAGATCTCGAAGGTTTCATATTTATATACTGATATAGTACGTATATATATAACTTGCGTGTGTTTGCGCGAGAAAGATGGGTACAGAAATCGAACAAAGTAAGGACGATGGATTGAAGAAAGGGGCAGGAATTAAGCAAATTAAAGACGATGGATTGAAGAAACTTGAATACTTGTCCTTAGTTTCGAAGGTTTGCACCGAACTCGAGACCCATTTAGGGTTTGGAGATAAGGTTTTAGCGGAATTTATTACCGAGATGGGTCGAAAATGCGAAACAGTGGATGATTTTGATGCCAAATTGAAAGAGAATGGGGCGGAGATGCCTGATTATTTTGTGAGAACTCTTCTTACGATTATTCACGCCATTTTGCCGCCGAGAACGAAAGAGAAATCGGAAATTGGCTCGAAGGAGGGGGATAAATCGGGGTTCTCAGCCTTGAAAATTAAGGACAGCAGGGATAGGGTGAAGGAACTGGAGAGGGAGATTGAAGAGGAAGCTAGGAAGCAGATCCATGGAGAGGAAGAAGAGAAGGGAAAGCATAGGGACAGCCATCGAGATAGAAGAGAGAGGAGAAGGGACAGAGACAGAGACAGAGATAGAGACAGAGACAGAGATAGAGATAGAGATAGAGAGAGGGGTAGATATGAGGACAGGGATGGTTATGGTGATTATAATGATAGAGGAAGGGACAGGCAGAGGGACAGGGATAAGGACAGGGACATGGGTAGATATGAGAGGAACACAAAAGATGGATATGAGGAAGGGAGGGAGGATGAGAGGAAGGAAAGGAGGAAAGAGAGTTATAGTAGATCGAATGAACCTGAATTGTACACGGTATATAAGGGGAGAGTTTCAAGGGTGATGGATACAGGCTGTTTTGTTCAGCTTGATGAGTTAAAAGGGAAGGAAGGTTTGGTACATGTATCCCAGATTGCAACTAGGAGGATTACAAATGCTAAGGATGTGGTGAAGCGAGACCAGGAGGTCTATGTAAAGGTGATCTCAGTGAGTGGGAATAAATTGAGTTTGTCAATGAGGGACGTGGATCAGAATAGTGGAAAGGATTTATTGCCGTTGAAGAGGAGTGGGGAGGACGAAGGGTTTAGAACGAATCCTTCTGGCGGCAATGGTGGGGGTACGGGGAGTAGGATTGGTATTTCAGGGATTAAGATTACGGAGGAGAACGACATTGTTCCATCGCGGCGTCCATTGAAGAGGATGAGTTCGCCTGAGAGATGGGAGGCAAAGCAGCTGATTGCTTCAGGTGTTATGAGCGTGAAGGAGTATCCAATGTATGATGAAGATGGAGATGGAATGCTCTATCAGGAAGAAGGTGGTGCAGAAGAGGAGCTTGAGATTGAATTGAATGAGGATGAGCCGGCTTTCTTAAATGGCCAGACTCGTTATTCTATCGATATGTCTCCTGTGAAAATATTCAAGAATCCTGAGGGGTCTTTGAGTCGTGCGGCAGCACTTCAGTCTGCTCTGATAAAGGAGAGGAGAGAAGTGAGAGAACAACAACAAAGAACAATGCTGGATTCGATTCCGAAGGATTTGAATCGGCCTTGGGAAGACCCAATGCCAGAGACCGGTGAGCGGCATCTTGCTCAGGAGCTAAGGGGTGTTGGTTTGTCTGCATATGATATGCCAGAGTGGAAGAAGGATGCATATGGTAAAGCCCTTACTTTTGGCCAAAGATCAAAGCTGTCCATTCAGGAACAGAGGCAGAGCCTGCCAATATACAAGTTGAAGAATGAACTAGTTCAAGCTGTTCATGAAAATCAGGTTCTAGTTGTCATTGGTGAGACAGGTTCTGGAAAGACTACACAGGTTACCCAGTATCTAGCTGAGGCAGGGTACACAGCCAAAGGCAAAATTGGATGCACTCAACCTCGTAGAGTGGCTGCAATGTCTGTAGCTAAGAGAGTTGCCGAGGAATTTGGTTGTCGTTTAGGGGAAGAAGTTGGATATGCTATTCGTTTTGAGGATTGTACAGGGCCAGAGACTGTGATCAAGTATATGACTGATGGTATGCTTCTCAGGGAAATTCTGATTGATGAGAATTTGACACAGTATTCGGTGATAATGCTTGATGAAGCTCATGAGAGGACAATTCATACTGATGTTCTTTTCGGACTGCTAAAAAAACTTGTGAAACGGAGACCTGACCTCCGTCTGATTGTTACATCTGCAACGTTGGATGCAGAGAAATTTTCTGGGTATTTCTTCAACTGCAACATCTTCACAATTCCTGGAAGAACTTTCCCTGTAGAAATATTGTACACCAAGCAGCCGGAGAGTGACTACCTTGATGCATCTCTCATCACTGTCATGCAGATTCACTTGACAGAACCAGAAGGCGACGTCCTTCTCTTCTTGACTGGTCAGGAGGAGATTGATTATGCATGTCAATGTCTCTATGAAAGGATGAAAGGTCTAGGTAAAAATGTTCCTGAGCTGATTATCTTACCAGTGTACAGTGCCCTTCCTAGCGAAATGCAATCCAGGATATTTGATCCTGCTCCTCCAGGGAAGAGAAAAGTTGTTGTTGCTACCAACATTGCTGAAGCTTCTTTGACAATTGATGGTATTTTTTATGTTATCGATCCGGGTTTTGCAAAGCAAAATGTCTACAATCCTAAACAGGGACTCGACTCACTGGTGATTACTCCAATATCTCAAGCATCAGCCAAGCAAAGAGCTGGGCGAGCAGGACGTACAGGGCCAGGAAAGTGCTATCGCCTCTATACTGAGAGTGCTTTCCATAATGAGATGTCCCCCACGTCTATTCCAGAGATCCAGAGGATCAATCTTGGGATGATTACCCTAACTATGAAAGCTATGGGTATCAACGATCTGTTATCTTTTGACTTTATGGACCCACCTTCTCCTCAAGCTCTCATTTCTGCCATGGAACAGCTGTACAGTTTAGGAGCTCTAGATGAAGAGGGGCTTCTGACTAAGTTGGGTAGGAAAATGGCCGAATTTCCGTTGGAACCTCCACTATCTAAGATGCTTCTAGCCAGCGTAGATCTCGGTTGTAGTGATGAGATTTTGACTATCATTGCAATGATTCAGACAGGAAACATCTTTTACCGACCTAGGGAAAAACAAGCTCAAGCAGATCAAAAAAGGGCAAAATTTTTCCAGCCCGAGGGAGACCATCTGACACTACTTGCTGTTTATGAGGCATGGAAAGCAAAAAATTTCTCGGGACCATGGTGCTTTGAAAACTTTGTCCAGTCTCGATCATTGAGGAGGGCACAGGATGTCAGGAAACAACTTCTCTCAATCATGGACAAGTATAGCCTTCTTTTCCCTTCTCTTTTTTTTATTCTTTTTTGGCGGTGTTCCAGAGGATTGCAAGTAGGAGAGTGGGAATAACTGCTGAAATTGACACTTTAACACAATTCTGGAAAGTAAAAGGGTGAAGAAACAAAATTAGCTGACATTACTTCTTTGCCATATTCAGCATCATAGGTGATGCTTGTAACTTTTGAACATTTATCAATTGCAAGCTTAGTATTTGGGAAAGAGGATCTGCATTTTAGTTCTAGGTTCACACACTGCTGTCTCAGTTTTAGATTTCCTCGTATGTTTTTATGTCATGCTTTAGAATTAAGATTTGAAATGTGTTGGTTTTTACAAATATCAAACTCATGCTTCTTATGTTCAGGTACAAATTGGATGTTGTCTCTGCTGGGAAAAATTTTACAAAGATAAGGAAGGCTATTGCAGCAGGGTTCTTTTTCCATGCAGCGAGGAAGGATCCACAAGAAGGTTATAGAACACTTGTTGAGAATCAGCCAGTTTATATACATCCAAGCAGTGCTCTCTTCCAAAGACAACCAGACTGGGTTATTTACCATGAGCTGGTTATGACTACAAAGGAGTATATGCGCGAGGTCACAGTCGTAGATCCCAAGTGGCTTGTTGAACTGGCACCAAGATTCTTCAAGGTGGCAGATCCTACAAAAATGAGCAAGCGCAAGAGACAAGAGCGCATTGAACCCCTATACGACAGATACCATGAACCTAATTCTTGGCGTTTGAGTAAACGGAGGGCTTAACACGTGCTTCTTTTACATTACTGTTGGTCAGTATTACATCTACATGACCTTTGATCTCGATTCAATTTTAAATTGTCTGTTGTAGCACGAGGCAACTCTTCATCCCTTTCCATATCCCTCAGTAAAGAGACTGGAGAGTTGTTTGTTGGCCGTGTCTTGCAATTTGTGCTTGGTCTTCTGGAAATTTTATTTTCAGTTCTCTTTAGGAAATAGCATTTTGTTCTACCTTCGGCATCATCTGCTAGACTTAGGAGAAAAATATGTCAGTGGACGGGAGATTCTGAATTTTTTTTTTTTTTCAAAATATGTATTGTTTAGGACGGAGCCTGCAATCCCTAGGAGCTCTTTAAAATTAAGGGCCAGCCTGGTGATGATTTTGGCCGAATTGTAATCAAAATTCTGACCGTTAGTGGGGCCCGCATGTGAGATGGCCGGTCAAGGTTTGCGGCTGAAGTAAGATGCAATGTTAGGAAAATGAATTTTTTGGGCCATTATAATTGCTACCAGACAGGCACTAAGTTTACTCATCAGTAAAATAAGTTCATCCATTGTTTTTGGAATATTTAAGTTTGGATATACTTTACTTATGAGTAGTTTTATGTTTGTCAATATAATTACGATTGTGAGTATGCGTGTCGTGATGTCCTACTAGATTACTGGCTTTCATATATGGATGGATCATTAATGCTGGTCGGCCAGGGTGAGTGACCGACCAGAATCACCTCAGCCCCTGATTTTTAAAAAAAGGGGCCCCACATGAATTCAAATCGATGCACCTCGGCCCCCTGGATTTGGCCCTGGATGAGCAGCATTGCTCATGGATGGATTATATTTTCATTTACTGATAATTCAGCAGTTCGATGAAGTTTTTACTTGTGTACTTTGTTGCTTTCCCATACTGTGGTCAGTGTGATGCATGGTGAATCATGTTCTGTGGTGATTGACCTTTGCTTTTTCCTATATGTCTGCAGGCGCTTGGGATTTTTGTTGGATTTCTGATTTTTCGTATCTTTTGAGCTGTTATTGAAAGATTGCCGAGTTTTTTTAAGAGACGAGAGATGGACCGACTCTTCTTGCTTCTTAGACACCGTCTTTCTTTAATTGCTTAGTTTGCTCTGTTGTATAAAGATGTTGCAGTAAGTTATTATGTACCAAGGATAGCAAGACGGATGGGATTAGATTGCAAGGATTATAATTCCAATTATGCAGTAAATTTTGCCTCCAATAAATTGCATATTGTTTCAACAATTTTTCAGCAACATCTCGAGTCCTTTTTTTTTTGGTGGGGCCAAAGGGTGAGAAATGATATGAATTGATAGTGTACCTTTTGCTTCTTTTAGTGTTGTATTCATCAACAGCTAAAAATTTATAAGAGAAGGCGAATGAATGGTTTGAAGATCTTGCTTTAACATTTATTGAATTTGAAAAAGCGTCAATTATATCCTCAAAGAGAAGAGGACGGGTTATTCACATTTCATTTGATGGTCAGATGTGATTTGAAATCTCATCTTGAATTCTCTGAGAAATTCATGAATTGAAACTTTGATGTGTATAGATTCTGATAGTCTAATGGGTTCTTTTTTAGGAATATTTAAATTATTTCGTTTGTGAGCGAATAGAGCTGTCTACAAGCAATAAGCATTAACCAATATTCAATGTCTTGGTTTCAAGTTATTCAGATTTCATTTGATGGTCAGAGGCGAATTAAAATCTCATTTTGAATTCTCTGATTGAGAAATTCATGAATTGAAATTTTGATGCGTATAGATTCTGATAGTCTAATGAGTTCTTTTCTAGGAATATTTAAAATATTTCGTTTGTGAGCGAATAGAGCCGTCTACAAGCCCTACGCATTAACCAATATTCAATGTCTTGGTTTCAAATTATGGACAATTTTTGATTTTTTTAAGCCACTCCGATCGTGTTGGTCCAATTCACTATTTTTTTTTTGTTTAACCGTTGTGAAGGTAACAATTTGATAAAAATATTTCTTAAGAAGAAAGGTTATGAGTGACTAAATGAAAAATGGAACCATATTAAGCCCCCCGGGGCACATCCAAGTTGACAAAGGATGGACACTGCTGGGCTTGCAACCTCAGGGTGGGGAGTTCGATTCTTGGATGGAGTAGCTGAGTGTTGTAATACTCAATTTGGGTGGAGCAGCTTGGTGATGTAATATCCATGGAGGAAGGTTCCCTTGGGGTCAGGAGTATAAATGGTGCACAGACCCTGGTCAATTTGGGCATATCCCGCGATTAACCTACACCCATCACTGAGGGCCCGGAGATGGGTGGTCCAGGACATAGTCCACTGTAAGTTAGGATACCTGAATATCAAAAAAAAAAAAAAAAAAAAAATTGGAACCATATTTTCCATTTTGGAAAACCTAGCCAAGCCTGACATATTTTAACGAACAGGGTCAACGGGTCATTGGAGTTTAGTCAAATATCAACTTGAGTCCACAATATTTCCAGGTACCCGAGTACACAGAATCCGCTCCACTTCTATACAAAACAAAAGGGTTGAAAACCTGGGGTAACTTTAAGAATGACTTAGTCAAAAGGCCATAATTCCATTTTGACTTTTTAACAAGTGAATAACTTCAAAATGGCCTAATGGTATTTAAAAGACAAAAATACCCTTAAGTGAATAATATAATTACAAAATATGATATTGTTAAAAAGACAACACTACCCTTTTAGTTAACAAATAAAAACCAAACACTCCCTACATAGCATTACGAAATCAGCTCAAATACAGATAAAAATTCTCTCATCTTCTACACTCTGAAAATCTCAAAAATATCGACAGCTGAAGAAAAAAAATTCTCGGTCAATTACTTCAAATCAGTAAGTACAAATACATATGTTTAATTTCGTTTTCGTTAAATATGTGTATATTTTTTACTTGATAAATTAAGATTCGACATAGAAGTTGGCAGATAAATTTTTTTAGCAGATGTATATAATTTATGTTAAGCATAATGCGAAAATAATTCATACGCAACTTTCCAGTTGATTTGCCTTAGCACATTACGAAGAACAACGAAAAGCCGCCCAAAATAGTCGATTATGACCTAAAAATCGACTAACAAAACGATTGAAAATCGGTTTTATTACGGGACTATGACCTATTGTTAGTTTGATTACCATTTTAGGTATTAACAGTGAAAAATTGAACATTGTGGCAAATTATTTTAGTGCATTATGACCTAAAAATATGAGACATTTGACCATTTTGAAATGTTAAGTGATGCTGACCCGTATTTTAGGGTACATTATGACCCAAAATATGGGTACAATTATGAACCATTTTGGGCCCATATTTTGGGTGCATTAACGACCAAAAATAGGCTGTTAACGACCCATTTTTAAGTTTGTTAACGGCCTATTATTTAACACCCAAAAGGGCGTTATGACGGACCATTTTGGGTACATTGTGCTATTTTTTGGGCGTTAACGACCCAAAAATGGTGCGTTAGCGATCGATTATTTAACGACCCAAAATGAGGCATTACGACTCAAAAATGGTTACGGTTAACAAACGAAAAATGTCTTGTTAACGGCCTATTGTAATTTCATTAATACTATTAACGACCAAAAATGGTGGACTATTTTTGTTTGTTAATAGTATTAACGGACCGAAAATAGGTGATTTTATGACTTTAAAAATCGGTACATGTTTTGTTTTTTAATAAGTTTCTATTTGAAATATTTACAAATTCTATTTTGTCATGCCACAGAGATATGAGGATTATACTCCGGTTTGTTATTTTGGTGATTTTGAGTTGGATGAAAATAATCGATGGATATGGAAATGGACAAGTGACGAACAACGTAATATGCCAACACATATAACGAGACTACATCGTACGACGAACTACACCATGATATACGAACAATTTGAACGTCGATTTATCTCTATACAATATGGTCTTGAGATATCAATTCCAAGAGCATTTGCCATTTTCAATTCCACTGCAAATGTTACATACGATATTGGACGTGAGTTATGTGTATGATTTGAACAAAACGTAAATGACACCAATTTGCGTGACTTTAGTGAAGAAGGACAACTTAGAAGGCGAGAAATGAACATTCGGATGGGGTGATGACAATGCAAATAATTTTTGGGATACGGTGGAGATAGTTCGCGAGGATGACACTAATATTCCCGAAACAATTGTTCATCATCATGACATCACTAAGACGCACATAATTCAATCGATAGTTCAGGACAGCGAGAATGTAAATGAATTTACAAATGAGGATTTAATTGCTTTATCCCGTCAGAGACATGAGCGGGGTGGGAGCTCAAGGACCGGAACGAGCGGACCTTCATCTAATTCTTCACGTGTGGTTCTAGATGAAGAAGATTTGTATGTTGAGCAAGCTGTTTGAAACGAAGAAAGCTTTACGAGAAGCTTGTGCACCTCCTGACATTGAAATTCAATTTTGAGTTCAAGGTAAAGAAATCAAACAAATCATTGTTGACACTTGTTTGCGTTGACGACGATTCTTTGTTAGCGATTCTGAGGACTAAGATGGATACGAATGAGAATTTTGTAGTTCGCAAGTATACACGGGAACATACTTGTGAATTGGGGATTCGTCAAAACGATCACAGGCAAGCTCAATCATGGTTTATTGGTCGACAGATAATGCATAAGTATCAAAATCCACAGACTATCTACAGACATTCAGACATCATTAACGACGTTCTACGAGAGAACGGAACGGTCATGAGCTACCGAAGGCCTTGAAGGCCAAAGAAGGGGCGTTGGAGGATTTAATGGGCTTGGCTGAGAAGAGTTATGCTAAATTAGCCAGATACTGCCATAATTTGGAGACAACTAATCACGGTTCCACTTTTTCAATGAAACGGAGGGTGAGAATTGTTTTAAATATTTATTTATGGCTCTTAGACAATGCATTAGAGGATTTACAAATGCGATGCGACCAGTAATTTTAGTCGACGGTACAACTACGAAATCGAAATACGAGGGGTACGTTGATTATTGCTTTGCATGTCAAGATCCCAACATCCAGTTACCCACTTGCATTCGGCATAGTCGACGGCAATGAAAATGATCGGTCGATGAGTTGGTTCTTTACGAAGCTCGGGGAAGTGATCGGGGAAGTCCTAAATCTTGCCTTACGTAGCGATCGGGAGTCGATCTCTAATAAATGCCATCGTGAAGTTTTCCCCGAGGCACATCATGGGTATTGCATGTACCATATACAAGGTAATCCGAAGACTAGGTACGGGGCCAAGGCATCGTTTCATTGTTCGGGAGAAGGCTGTGAAACACGGTGTCGAGGAATGTAATAAGTGGTTGGTCGAGATAGGAAATAAGTCGATATCGGCATGGGATTATCTTACAAAGATGGGGATAGAACATTGGGCGCGAGCACATTTTCCGGGACGTCGGTACAACTTGATGACGTCAAATAACGTGAGTCTATGAATTCAACTTTGTTTAAGAAGGATCGAGAGTTGCCAATTCTCTCATTGATTGAGAACATTCGTGCGAAAGTGCGGATGGTTTCACGGCCAGAGCGTGTTGAATCGCATAAATGCTCGACTTGGCTAGCCCGCTCGAAGGAAAAATTGTTCAAGGCCGCAGAGGTTGCGAGGAGGTTGAATGTGGAACGCTTTGGATGATCGCGCTTCTCGTACAAGATGCACGTCGGATGGGTACATTGTGGACCTGAATGAACACACATGCACTTGTGCTCGATTTCAATTAGAGAGTTTTCCATGTGAGCATGCGGTCGCGGTATCTATGAACGGGAGGCTTTGCGTGAGAACATTATGCTCTCGGTATTACACGGGTGAGTATTGGAGAAGCTTGCATATCTTTGAGACTATATTTCCACGAACGAATGCGATTGGGAAGTTCCTGACCATATTTTCCCACTTAATAGTTTGTCGCCACCGTGGCAGAACCGCGTGGCCACTGGACGTCCACGAACTTCTAGAATACCATCTACTGGAGAGTTTTCTCGACCGCGTCGGTGCGGCAGATGTAGAGCAGTCGGTCATACTCGTCAAAATTGTACGAGTCAAATTCCCCTAGATAACAATTAGTCAAATATGTAATGGTATTATTGCTAAATGAACAATATTTAATTATATAAGTTTAATTTGCTAATTTGATTAACAGTTAAGTGCACAATATTTAATTATACAATTAAGTATACAAAAGTACAGTTAATTCAATTCAACGTACTATATTTTTACAATATTTACAAGTATTAAATAAATGAATCAACAATCAAATGTATAACATTTACGGATCACACTCGAATTCGTATAAATCGCACGCTAATTTATTCCTCCAAATTTGTATCCATGCTTGGTTGATTCCATCGACCTTATGTCCTATACTCAAAAACTCGATGTACTTTATTGCAAAAATGCCGCAATCACCCCTATAATTGAAGAATAATGTTGGTGCGAAAACGTGTTAGATAAAAAACTACGTTTGAAATAACAAAACAAAATATAAATACCAAAGTTGTACATCTCTCAACTCGTACAGGGGCCAGAGAAATGAACGTCGAAGCATATCTGCATGATGCTCATCAAGCAGCTCCAACACGGCAGTGTAACTACCAAAGTTACCGTTCCAGGTAGCCTTGCCCGGAATCTGTCTCAACGTCGAGTCCAAGTGATACTCCATACTGCAAAATTAAAAAAAAAAATTTAACTATCAGCACTTCGAACATAAGATAATAATCGCATAACAATTACAATCGCATAACAATTACAATTATTTATTTCGTTATACTATTAATGATCATATTAAAATTATAATTATAATTATAAATATAAATTTTATTTAAATTATCAAAAAAATTAAAGGCAAATATTTAACGGTTAATAAAAAAAATTTTATTTAATATTTTAAGGTTAATAAAGAATATTATTTATTAACAATTACAATTATTAATTTCATTATATTATTAATTATCATATTAAAATTAAAATTAATAATATAAAATTTATTATATTAAATTAAATTAAAATTAATAAATAATATTATTTCATTATATTATTAATTATCATTTTAAAATTAAAAATATACAATTTGTCATATTAAATTAAAATTAAAATTAAAATTAATAAATAATATTATTTCATTATATTATTAATTATTATATTAAAATTAAAATTAATAATATAAAATTTATTATATTATATTAAAATTAAAATTAAAATTAATTGTTTAACTATATCAATATTTTTAATTATACAAAATCTATTATAATATACATTTATTAAATTTTTTATATAAAAAAATTAAGCGGGCCCGGTAATTAACAGGTAGACCCACTTCAATTTGGGCTAGCCCAATTCTTTAGCAGTAGGTTCATAAGTGGACATTTATGACCGTGTTAATGTAATTGCAGTAGGTTTATATAAGAAACCGGCTGAAGTAACCATTATTAACTGCTTCATTAATCCATGGCGTCCCTGCTGCTCCTCGCCGGAAATGGCTGAAAAACGCCATTTCCGGCAATTTCAAGCTTTAAAAATTGCCATAAACACTCAAAAAAATTCCCCATTCACTACATATACCTAGATCTATGCATACATTCCATAATCACACAAAAAAATTCCAACTTTATGTGTATATACGTTGTGAAATCAAAAAAAAAAAACTAACCTTTGTTTTGCGTGGGTGGCCGGATCTTTGTTTGTCGGTGGGTGGCCGGATCCTTCTTCTCCGGTATTTTGGTCGGTTTTCTTGAATAATGGTTGGTTTTGGGAAATATTTGGACGGTTTTCACGTGGTTGGACTTTTTCTTCTCCTTCCAATGAGGGTATTTTTGCCTTTTACATTCTAACTTCTTAATTTTCGAATTTTTCTTTTTTTTTTTATGTTATTTATTGGTCAAAGGCCAAAATGGAATTTTGGCCTTTTCAACAGGCCATTCACACGTATATCCTCTTGAAAACCTTCTGGTCTTGGAGTAAAAGAAAGAAAAGCAGCAGTCCAAGGAAGATCTGCTCATCATCACTTGTATACTTCGAAATGGTATCACCAAATCCCTAGTTCTTTTACATTTTTTGCACAATTTTGATTTCCGTTAATTTGCATTTGATTTTTCTGAAAAAAATTCTCAGACGACAAAATCGATCTCTAGCCCTGTACCAGACGCATGGTACCCAACCCTTGCCGTTTTCATGCTCGCTATAGGTCTCGTTGTCACTGCATCTTTCTTCATGTAAGCGATCGTTTCTATATTTTTTCCGAGATGTTATTTACTTGAATTTTGGATTTGAATTTGAGCGTATGCATTTCCTCATGTGATTTTTGATGTCATATCTCGTCAAAAATCTTTTTTCTAGTTCAAATTCATTTTCTGGGATAATTAGTTGCGGTTTTACAAGATTTATTTATACACTAAACATGTGTTTATTTGTAAATTTGTAGAACAATTATTTTTGAAATTTTCATCTAAAACATATAGGGGATCCATTTGTGTGAACTATGGATCTTTTTTTATCTAATGATGCAGAAGACCATCAGTTGTGCCCTGTTAACCGGAGTTAGTCTATGTGATTGCTGTCTTTCATGTATTAATGCAATTTCTTTAATTCTGTATCTGTATGGTATACAATTTTGCCTATATCCTATGTGCTTAGGTAGTTGGTCATTAGGTTGACTGTGTTCCTGATTTTCTTTGTCTAGTATATCCTTACCCATGTTCGGCACTCATTATTTGGTAGAGTATATAGTAAACTTGGTATTCTTTAATTACATAACACGTAATTTCCCTGAAGGTAATATAGTACCTAGTCATAAATTTAGTTAGGAAAGACAAATAATTCTTTAAAGCTTCAAGTGTGAAATTTGGTGGTCCATTGGAATCTTGATGGTGAAGTAGGGTTTTTTTAAGAGTGTAATGATATTGGCTGTTGATCCTAAAGGGTATAATGGGTACTGGATTTTCCAATGAGGTACTCAGTAGCAGCTGTAAGATGATGTGATGAAGGATCGTGATTAAGACACGAGCACAAGTTTGTGACCAATAATGGTTGCATGGAACAATAATCTTCACTCCTTTTGATGTAACGCCACAGCTATGGTCTACGAATAGGTCGTATAAAATAAAATCTTTCTTATGTTTTGGTCTATCATTCTCTCTCTTCTAATATTTCATTGCTCTTTTAAATATCATCAGCTTCTTCTGTCTAGCAAAACATGACCCAACTATCCAATTTGTCATTGTCTTAATTTATCCTCAATTGTGTGCGACTTTGTTAATGCATGTTTTCACATCTTACCTTTTCTGTTCTAGTATGGCTGTACATCCATCTTAGCATCTTCTTTTGCCTAAGTCTATCTCGTGGACATTTTTGTCCTTTAAAGATGATAAGACACAGGAAAATGGTATGAAATACTGAATGAAATTGGATAATAGGGTGGAATGTGTTTTATTTTTAAAATTGAGGGGGTATTATTGTATTTACCAAGATTATGCTAAGTTTTTGAGTCATAACTAATTGGCATGGAAAAAGTTGTGTTTGATTACATTTACAATGTTGGAAAAGATTCAAATACTAAACATTAATTGGTGTATCATGCATAATGTGTTTTTAGTTTTGGGACATTTCTTGCAGCGTTGCCGGCGATACATGTCTGCATCCCTAATCTGAGTCCATACACCATATGCTGCTTGTTCAGTTTTTGAATAAGTTGGCTGCCCAGGTTTTCTGGTTGTTCTCAGCTTGCCTGGGCTTAAAGAAAAGGGAATAATGGTAGATTGGGGCTAGTTAATGTCATGTATGTATGTAGATGTCTATTTGCAATTTGGGAGGGAAGTGCTGGTGTTGCTGGACGACAGGGAGAAAGAAACTCGTGGTTTGTGTTGGTTGTTGAGTTCTCTTTTGGGTTCTTTGAATTTCTCTTGTTGGAGAGTGCATTTCTGTAGTAGGCCTTGAAATAAGTGGCAAGCCTGGAAGGTGGGTTAAATTCTGGTGGGTTTCCATATTCACTTTGGCCATGTGCAACCCTGCATCAAATTTGAGTAAGTTTTGTACCAAATTGAAAATCATCTTCAACCCATTTCACCAAAACTTACACCAAATGAACATCGTTTAGTCATTTTCTTTGTTTTTTTTTTTTTGATTCTTAACAATTTATTTATTTGAAAAATTATTTATTTATTTATTTTATGACTACATAAATTACTAGATAAATAATT
Organism: Fraxinus americana; assembly: GCA_035079005.1. Classification (NCBI taxonomy): domain Eukaryota; kingdom Viridiplantae; phylum Streptophyta; class Magnoliopsida; order Lamiales; family Oleaceae; genus Fraxinus; species Fraxinus americana. The sequence goes on along the minus strand of CM068715.1, from coordinate 30,871,156 downwards.
ACATTAAATTAACGAAAATATTGAATTCATTAATAAATTTAAAAAATGTAGTACAATTAATAGAAATACCACAAATAAGAAATAATAATAATAATAATAATAATAATAATAATAATAATAATAATAATAATAATAATAATAATAATAATAATAATAATAATAATAATTGTATTACAATAATAAGAATAATAATAAAAAATTGTATTACAAAATTGTATGACAAAAATGGACACAAATATCCTTAAAACCATTTTTTTTTTGCAAAGTGAGAGAGAGGCAAAATTGTATTTAACCATTTTGGTGCGAAATGGCAACACTATTCTTTTGCTCATTTTGCACCAAAATTGCGCAATAAGTTGGAGGAGATTTGCGACAAATATTTGGTGAAATGGTGCAACGATGGAGATGCTCTTGCTTGAGTTTCGCATCCACATCCACAAACATATACTGGTTGATTTAGCCTTGTTTGGTTTGAATTAATATTCAATTAAAATCTCAATTCAAAGTCAATCATTAATTTTAACCACTCATTTCATGAAACCCACAACTTATCAATCACACATTCATCAACTTTTATCAAAATTTACTAAAAATTGATTTTAATATCTTCCAAACAGGGACTTAATTTTATTCCCTAATTGGCAATAGCAAGCCAACAAATTTTATACGAGTTTAGTAAGCTATGAGTTGAATCATGGTCTAATTCTTTGACGTATGATCCCAAAAATCATACTTGGGACTAAATAATGTGTATTAAAATTCACCTGGAGTCCACTCTTGCTTTCCCCATCTCATGGATCAATATTAAGTGTGAGAGTTTAAGTAGAGACTTAGCCATGCAATTGTACTTCTCCTTATGCGAATGAGGTTAAGTGTTATCTAGCGGTCCTTGGAAGATGGTGCCTCACTTAGAAGCTTATTTGGTCCTACGGGGTATCTAGAAGGGAGTGAATATATTGTAACACAATAATTTTTTTGGCTACTTGAAAGTACTTTTAAGAGCACTTAGAGCGGATACAATTGAGTATGCTGCAAAAATATATGGGATAAATCAAAGTATGAAATAGTTTAAACAAATTCTGCATTAGAGAATGAACAATAGTAGAAGATAATAATGATTGAATGATTGTAGGTTAAGTTGAAATGTGAAAGCAAGACTATGTCTATTTTGACTGTTAAAAGAACATTTCACGCAATGCTCAAACGCTTTAATTTTCAAATTAAGATGAACTTTAAATTTGAGTTTAACAACTCTAACTCAAGGAAATCTCAATGACCGTTTGAAAATAAGCAATAGTAAGTTCCTAGGATCACAATGAGTTTAATTCATTTCGAATGAATATCAATGTTAACGTTTATCTAACCAGTGATGAAGGGAGAAGAATGTTGGGCTAGCAAAATTATACCGGTTTGATCAATACATCTGTCCACTAGAAAATGATCGTCAACCGCTAATTCCTGCATCTCTTCACCATTAGCAGCAACAATTTTCTTATCTTGGTCAGAAGATGATTTTCAACTTACAACGTCATCCTCTTCTATTTGTGTTAGACAATGATTTTCAACTTTAGATCTGCAGCAAAATTGGGTGATACAATCACTGAGCACTTACTAGTGACCCAACAGCAATTTCACTCTTTTGTTTTACAAGTAGCTAAATAGATGACCATTTATGGCAGACAGATTTTACAATGAAATACAGTGATATCTATATGGCATTAGGCCTGTCGTGGTATCAAGGAGGCTTTAGATAAAAAATGACTTAATAAGGATTCAAATAAGATAAGCTCAGAGTGAAGGTGCTTACAGAAAGTTTGACTGTATGGGAGAGGGTTTATATCTTCAATTTCCATTTTGTCAATTTAGCTATTATTTTGTTGGCTGTGCAGCTATGAAGCTACTACCTCTAGGAAGAATCGCAGTCTCTTGAAGGAGCTCACTACAGGGGCGGTGGCATCTGTCTTCTTGGTATGTCAACATTGTCTATACTTGTTCACACTGAACATCACTTTTCCCATCTCAATCTATTTGTTGATAATGCCAAACTTTTGTTTCAATTGGCAGGGTTTTGGATCCTTGTTTTTGCTACTTGCTTCCGGCATCTATGTTTGATATTTCTTTTTCCCTAGGACAAGATTTTGTTAAGCAAATTAATTTACATGACGGATTGCTTATTTGAAACTGAGTCAGAGTTATAACTTGATTTCAAATTTGAGACCTACATCTATAAATGCAATTTACTTGGCTTCTTCTCATTGTGATACTTTTTAATTGGTTGCCTGTAGGAATAGCTGCCTTTGCTTTTTAATTGTGATACTTTTTTATTGCTTAATCTCATTGCTCAAGACTCGAGCATGATTGTTTTATAGTAATTTTGTGATGAGAGTGAATGAAAGTAATTTTTCATAATTTGACAAGATTACAATAAGAAATTTGTGTGATCTTCTATTCTTTTGTTGAGTTTGGAAAAGAGTTCATAGGATTACATTAAATGCACGGATCTATCGTTTGTTGGTTACTTTATGAAATATCTAATTCTATGAAATATATTCGGTACAAGGGGAATAACCCATATAACAAACTGTATTTGATACTATAATTTAGGGTTGACTAATGACTATGCATCGATGGCACATATAAAAGCATAAGAATTTTTGTTAACGGTGCAGTCATGAAAGGAAAAAGAAAGTTGAGAAAAGCTTGATTCAAAATAAATAACATAGAGTACAAGTTATAACCCCATGTTAGATGTAAATTAAAATTAGATTTTTATTAAATTTTGATTTAAAAAAAAAAAGAAAAAGTTAGATGTGTAGTTAAAGGTTACAAGTTCCATACATATGTGGTTAAAATTAATTTTGACTTTAATTTGAGACTTTAGCCCAACCCAAACAGGGGCTGAATGTAGGATTTCGGTCAAAAAAATAAAAATGAAGAAGATAAAATAACATTAACTTCAAAAAAAAAAAAAAAAACGAAAAAAAAGAGTACTATACTGAAAATTATATAAACATCAAAAAAATTACATATATTTTAACAAAAATAACAGCATTGATAATACATAATTTTGGAGGATAACTTCGTGCCGTTTTTAGTATGTTTTGATATGTTATTAGTTCACCTGATTTTTCGAGACCTCAAAATGTTCCGTAGTAACGTAGTTGTGTGAGTTTTGTCAACTCGAACTGGCCAAATTGGTAAAAATAAAAAATGACAAGACTAAAAGGTAAATTTAAAATTAAAAGAATAATTAGAATAATATACTTAGGGCATATTTGTTTTTGATTCTCAAATTCTACAGTAAATCAATTCTCATTTTTAACTACACATTCTTCAATAAAATAATATTTTCCATCACATCAATAAATTTTTCTTCTTTTTCAATCACACATTTCCCATCATATCACTATTCAAAAATTCTCATTTTTAACTACACATTTTTCAATAAAATAATATTTTTCATCACATCAATAAATTTTTCTTCTTTTTCAATCACACATTTCCCATCATATCACTATTCAAAAATTCTCATTTTTAACTACACATTTTTCAATAAAATAATATTTTTCATCACATCAATAATTTTTTCTTCTTTTTCAATCACACATTTCCCATCATATCACTATTCAAAAATCAATTATTCCCCCAAAAATTCCTACCAAACAAGCACTTAAAATATAATGATGCATCTACTTTGAACAGTGAATTTAAACATATGAAACGGTGATGCAAGGGGTTATTGTCATGGGTAACAACAAACTTGTCGGGTAGTTAGTATTGGTAGAGTTAGATTGAAACTAGTGGATGAAACATGTAGAACACTTGATCATGTTCGATATATTCCAAACTTAAAGAAAAATCTCATTTAGTTGAGTACTCTTAATTCAAAATGGTACTCGTTCTCTGGAGGAAGTGAAATTTTGAGGGTTCAAAAGGGTGTTCGTGTTGTATTGAAGGGGCGGAAGAGGTCCCAATTATACATCTTGCAAGGTCGAAGCATAATTTGTGAAGAAAAATCAGAATATATATAGTACCGTGATGAAGATTCAATTTGATACTATACCTTTGAGATTTGGTTTGGGGTCCATATTGAAGAATATTACTTAGTCAAGTTTGGAGAATATAGGTAATTCTGCTTTGCCACCATTACCAACGATTCCATCGTATTCAACTGTTAGAGATAGACCAATTAGAGATAGATACGTAAATGCTGATTTGGTTGCACATGCTTTTAGTGTTTTTGAAAGTGTTTAAATTAGCCAGGGGCCTTCTATGAAAGCACTGAGAGTTGATTATGCTGCAGGGTGCGTTTCGATACTGTTTAGTAATTTCCAATTCTTTATGAATTTTAGAGAACTTGGTATTTGAGTTCATGTATCCGTGTTAGATATCGTGGAAGATGATGAATATTTTTGTGTTGAAGAAAATTTGATTCTTGTTGAAGAGTTCGAATTTTTGGTTGTAGTTGGATTTATTTTTCCAATTGGAGAAATTTTGGAGTTTTGTTCGTTGCATCGGAATTTGTGTCAAGTTGGGAATTCTTAGATTTTTTTAACCCAGATTAGGTTGGATTTTTGAGAAAATATTTTTTCATTCTTTCCACGTGATTTTTTATCTTGTTTTCATCTTTGTGGTATTTCTTGGGCTTGACATGCACCCTTATAAATACTAGATTCTTTTCACAAGTTTGCTATTATTGAAATATAGAATAATTGTGTAGTTTGTTTTCTCCATATTAGTCAATTGAATAAAATACTTCGATCCTTTGCTAATTAATTCTCTGTCTTTTATCTTTCTTTCTTTTTTTTTGTTTTTTCATTTGTGATCATATACTTCATATTTTGTCATATATTACCTCGATCCGTTTTATTTCCAAACAAAAGGAACAAGAATGTTGTCAAGTGTAGCCAGGTTACTCTCCAAAAACATGGAGCAAGGTGTCAAATTTCTTCTTAGAGTTCTACTCTAGCGATAAAATTTTGCTACCCTCCTCATCGGCCCCTCACAATGGTAGGGGGCCCACCTTTTTCTAAAACAGGTGGGCCCCCCACCATTGTGAGGGGCCGGTGACGGGGGTTGTCAACCCCCTGGTACAAACATCATTTCCCTTATCAATTTAACGGAGAGCAACGCCCATGAAACTATGGGCCATTGGCAGCTAGCTAATTGAGAGTGGTGCCCACGCATACAGACATAGGACTTGATTTACTTGCCAGAATATCAAGTGAAGAATCATGCATCTTCCAATCTGAAATCGGAGATTGTAGGCAGTGACGGATTTAGGATTTTAAGTCAGCACGAGAGGCCGTTGATCATCGATCGTTGACAGCAATAAAATATTAAAAGCCTTGTTTGATGCCTTTTTTTTTTGTGCAAAAAATGCATTTTAGAATAATGATTTGATGGAGAATGTGTGATTAAAAATAAGGAAAAATTTTGAATTTGCATTTAATATTATTTTATTGAAAAATATGTGGTTGAAAAGAAAAGAGAAAAATGCATTTTGAAAAAAAGGAAATCAAACATGGTCTAAAATTTAAATATAACAATTATTTTGTTCAAACCGAACATATAAAATTCTGTTGTAGGAATTAGCAATATTCATCAAATGATATTGTCGTCAAGTTTTGTATAATTCAAATGAAGAGCAGGAGTTTGAATTTTTATAATTGCATCAAAACCGCTAAAATGTAATATATATTATTCTGATAAATTTAGTGTCAAAATTTAACAAGTGCCATAATGGTCAAGCTTTCAATAATTCTAAGGAGAGGTCGGATACGAAACCACGCCTTCTAATATAAATATGCAAGTTCCTAGCTAGCTGAGCTATAAGAAGTGTTTCAAAATGAAATGAATTATCAGTTATATAATCTAAAAAAATTATCTATTATCAACAAAAAAAAAAAAAAAAAAAAACTGTTTCCGGCTTATCCAACACGCACGGCCGCTGGGACTCGTCGGGTGCCAAATCCACCATTGATTGTAGGACACCAAATAAACCCCTAGATGAAGAGAAAATGTCTCCTTCCTTTCAGTGAACCACGAGGAAAACTGAGTAGTGTTAACCTCGTTCTGTGCACTGTAAATATGGACCGTAAATATGGACAGTAGATACCGACCTACTCATGTTCTCTAGAGCTCATTCCCACACGCGTTGAACGATAGTCAATCGACAACAAAATAGGGTTAGGAATTGGGAGATGCTTTATACTACGAGATAAAGATGTTTGGGCTCCGACAAAACATATGAGAAATATAATACGATAATAAACGACCAACTAAGAGTCAAACTGACAATCAAGATCGCACCTCAAACACTAAATACTCAATATTAATCAGAAAGAGAGAGAAATATGGCTTGAGAATATCTTTTCATTATCTCCAAATGACACAAAGGAGGGATATTTATAGTTTTATATGTGAAATAGTCGTCATTGGATGAGAGGAAACGTGGCTTCATCTCCTTTACCGAAGCATCATATCTTAAGTATCAATTTTGACTCCACTAGCCTGTGGCACATTAAATGTCCCAAAAAGGAGGCGACCACCCCCATAACCTATTCTGATAATATGACTTTTTTACTCATTACAACAGTTCAATCAATCATTCTAAAATGATTTCATAAATTCAAAATTTTCAAACGTGGATCATCACCGGCCTTAATTGAGCCTTGGATTGGAGTCATTGGACATCGTCACTTCGGCAAAAAATCTTCATTTGGACCTCAAATCTGTCTTTAGCATAGAGGCTTGGGAAGGGGCCAACTTCATGAGTTGCTTCGGTATGAGTGGGTTTCGGCGGGTTGAATTATCTGGGCTCTGATAGATCATATTCCTCGTCGGGTGCCACATGGTTACAGCGAAAGGTGCTTCGATGGGTCAGAGCCACGTGGGAGCGTATGTGGGGAAGCATAACAAGTGGTTTGCTTGTGAAGCTGTTTTCATGGATCTTGGCTTCTATATTCGGTGGGTCTCAGGGACTTTTAAATGCCCCCATTTTGTGTTCAAGGGAGATCTAAGCGCTATTTCTACTTAGTTTGATAACATTGAGCTGCTAAATTAACTTTGTGAAATAGTTGCAACAATCAGGAATCAGACAACCAATTCTTTTAAATTTTTTATAATACAGACATATATCAAGTACAGTTTTTAGTCGATGGTTAATTCTCCAATGAAGCATAGAGGGATTTTGCAATATACTTTTTCACAGCATTGTGTAATTCCTCGAATACAATACGAAGGAAAATTGGATAAATCATGACAGATCTAAGTAACCAAGGGTTTCAGGAGTTGGATTAGTGAATTGCAATTCCATGGCATACAGAACTTGAGATGCTATGTGTACATGCAACAGGCTAATCTGACGACTCAGGATAACTGGTTCTAGTATGACCAAGGAAGAGAGAAAAAACCATCAGCCTTAATGCAAACATGTGATCAATGCACAAATGGCGAATACATCTGATATAGGACATATTGTTGAATTGATGGAAGAAGGAAAAAAGTATTAGTGCAGAGAGAACATTTGAATTTTGATTTGAGCCCATAATACCATTCCGGAAAGAGGACTACTATACGAGTAAAACTCATCGCTATGCCATGACGTATGATATATTTTGACTATTCGAGTTCGTTTAGGACTTGAAAATTGTTTTTTAAAGTTTTAGTGTTATTTTTATCATTTAGTTTATTTCAAATTCATTTTTAATTTTAGTCCTACTAAACTAGGTTTTCTTGTAAACTCTTATAAACAAAAGGGTTTTCTCATTGTTTTTTTATCACCTTACACTAACAAAATTCACGAGTTTAATTTTTCATAATTTGGTGAATTCCAAAATTTGCGTTCTTAAAGTTTTCGCTTGAATTCCTTGTTTCGCGCTGTGTCAATATCTAGTCAAGAATTGCTTTATTTTATAACTAAACAGGGTCATCGTCGTCAGAATATATCAAAGGACGTAAGCCATTCGATATACATGGGCATCATGAGAGATGTAGAAAACAATTCTAAGTACAATCACACATCAAAGTAGCCAATAATGCCTACCTTCATCCCCCATTAATGAGAATAATGTATAACTATCCCTACATTTCATTTCCTTTACTGCATAAGATCCAGAATATTCATGATGGCTTCTTAGAATTACTCCTTTGTGAACACAGGAACCTCACCTCTCATTATCCTCCAAGGTCTGCCATAAAACTTTGGGGCACAGCTTGGCCAGGGTGCTCTTCCCAATATTTCCCCTGAACAATTTAGATTCTTATAACTTACTGCAAGATATGGCTTTCACGTGATAAAAATGAAAAAAATTGATAAATGTTACACGGTGCTGTTGAAGGAAAAGAACAAAAGAAGTTCACACTTCATAATGATGGAAGTAGATCCCTCGGTACCAACTACAGAGTGCAAGAGATAACTCGCCAACTGCCAACTACCTACTGACTAAATGCATACTCCTGCAGAAGTAAATTCTCAAATAAGGCAACACAAGAGAGAAAAATTACTATGTAGAGGCCCTCATATCAAAAGCCAAAATCAACATGGACCTTATATTTAGGAAATTAAGCTAAAGCTTGTGCTCTCAGTGAATGAATGAATTAAATTTTCAAAATGCTTTTGTTACATTACAAAAAACTAAAATTTAATTCCACAGAGCCAAGTGAACAACCCAAATGGAACAATCAGCGAAACATACCTTATAGCTGTAAGTGTTATGCTTTAGGCCAATCAACTTTGGACATAAACACTTTGAATATATATATATATATATATATATTGAATTAATATTCTAATAAATTAAATAAAAGAATCCGTAGATTCAAGTGTTGGTGATTTGTTGATCACAAGGAGTTGTGATTGTGAGATACAAATTACATATGATCGAATCTTAAATCATCTGTGGTTGAAATAATAACGAGATATAGATATCGTTATTACGGATAGATCATCGCGTGTGACATTCTTACTTATGAAGTAAGTAGCTGGTCTCACAAGTTAAAGTATAGTGACACTTGAATGACCATGTGGATGTTTTGTTATAAAACAAAACATTGAAGATCCACTGGGAGATTCCACATGGATAACTATCTGAGTGTTAGTGGTTAATCTCTAAGGTTCGGTAGTTGAATTGGTCTTTTGACTTGAGATCATTATAGTACCTTATATGAGGACAATCATACTTTGGTGGTGTTGGATGTTGCTCTGTCAAGGGTCGTTAATACAGCATCGTTCGAATATATCAAGAATCATATGAAGGTTGTGAATGATTAATAGATGATTCATCACTCTTAGATAGTAAGAGATTATGAACTATATTTTATCCAGTTAAGTTGATAATGAAATCCTTGGTCAAGGTGAACTCATAAGTCGAAAATGAGTTTTCGACTTATAGTGACTTAACACTGGGATAAAAGATATGATCGATAATTGAGATTGACACATATCCATATCTCATAATTGATTGGATCATATTGGTGAAATGATTATAATTTCACGGAAAACGAACAAGTTTGGTTTGTCACATCACATGACATTTCCCATCACGTGTATTGCCCGACACATTGCTGATGTCAATTTGGGACGATAAATGTGAATTAGTGATAAATTAAAATGAGTGTTTTAATTTATCGATTTTGATTAGATCAAAATAAGAATTCACGTTGTTATGCATCGTGATTGAGAATTTAATGGGTCACACATAAAAGAGAACCCAAAGAATGAGATTTACCAATTAATTAATTGACAAGTGTTGAATAAATAATTAATTGGATTGCTTATTAATCGGAATGAATTAATTAATTCATTCATGGACCGGATTTAATTAATTTGATTAATTAAATATCGGATAGGGTTAAGTTTAGAGATGGGCCAGCCCACTTGAGCTTATATTAATAGGCTGCTAGAGTTTGTAAATTATAGAGACTTTTTTTCATTATTCTTACTATTACAAGAAAAGAAAACTCAAGCCGTCATTCTTATTCTCTGTGTGGATCATTTGGAGGCTGAACTATTGGACAGCTTGGATTACAGATTGTGATCATTGGAGTTCGAGAATCAACAAAAGAGTTTGCAGAATTCATTAAAGGTATTATTCTCATCACAGTTTTTATCGAAACACATTGTAGATCCTTGGTGGGAATTGAAAATTGTTTTATTTTCGCTGTGCATGATTAAGTAAATTTTCAACAATAGCGTTGCTCAATAATAGCAGCGCCAATGACTCCAGTGTAAAAGGAAAAGACATAAATAGTGACGAGGGGAGAAGGATTTTGGTCGTCTGTATGGCTCAATCATGCCCCAAAGAATCGTCTTTTCCCACTTTGTGTGCAAATAATCCGCGTATTTCGTCCAAAGATAGCTCGCCATTTCACACCACCCCACACCTCTTCTCTACGGATTCTGAGTTGCAACAATCCGTTTGTTATCAATTCTAGTAACCCAGTGGAAAAAGTAACAAAGTTCCACCAATCACTTGGGCATTTCAACAAACAGGTTACAGCCACGTTCAGTATATATCACAACCTACTAACTCAAAATGCAATAAATTTCTCAGAGCATTATATTGTGATCAGAAGAATGAACAACAAGGTGTAAGGGAAATAACCTGTTCGTCGATGTAGCCATGTAGGTCATAAACGGTGGAGGAACTGGGAGACTAGTGTCACAAATGCGTTCGTTCAGCTCGTATTCACGCCACAAAATATTTCAAATGTTAGTAGAACGTCCCACCACAAATTTTATTTATTGCACCACATTTTAATTAAACTTAAAATTTTTAATTTTTCCTCGTTATAACATTTATTTTCGATTTTTCATATCTTTCTTATCCTCGAACTTTCTATTTGTTAACGCATTTTATATTTGATAAGAATTTTATATCAGAAGGTCCGTTGAAATGGCTTAAAACAAAATTTTCCATCATATTTTTAAAAAAAATTAATAATAAAAAGTGCGGAAAAAATAATTTTTCTTCATTTCAAAGCATGAAAATAAAATATTTTGATATAAATAATCGCTACTAATTAATGGAAGGTTGAACATAAGAATTTGACGAAAAAAAAGTTAAGAAAATAATTGCTGCAATAAGCAAAGATTGAAGAGCTTAACTACAATTAAAATGTGATGTATCAAATAAAATTTTTGATGGTAATATAATCAACCTTAGTAAAATGAATTAATCTATTTGTACAATTGTTGTTGACAATTGTGGATGACAACATTGATGTTGTCAAAATTTAGACCATTGATTTAAACAACAAATTTTAAAATAGATGAATGTAATGTTGTCAAATGTAAGTTTTCAATCAAAATTGTAAAAAAGAGATGAATAATGTTACTTTACCAGAGAAAGTAATTGATTTAATGATTGACATAATATGTGTTAACAAGATGTGATTTGACGAAAAATTGACTATATTTTAAACAGTTCAATGATGGATTATTATGTGACATTATGTCAATGATTATATTTATATAACATGATTGGTTGCTAATACATAGAATTCAAATACCCATTAAAATTTTTAGATACATGATCAAAAATAAATTCATCTATAATAACTCTAGATTTATGTAGATTAAGATTCATCAAGTCAAGATTTGTTGAGTCTAGTTTAATGTTAATGTTAATTAATTGAGAATTAATAACACGAAATTCATACACGAAGATGATTTTGTAGTATTTATTATATATTGACAAATGAAAAGTAAGGTATTATTGAAATAATTGAATTGTAGTAGGGTAAAAATCGTCCAAAAATGATTCTCAATTGACTTGATATTTAATATATTATAGATTTTTGGTTAAATTCGATGCTAGGTGCTTCAGTATTAGCTTATGCAAAGTTTAAACCGGGAAAAACTTGTAGGTGTTGCTTTAGAACTATTGTGCTTCATCTTATCTTATCTATGCTGGTGTTGCTATTCTGAGTATTCTGTCACCTCAAATTTTAGTCTTGGGGATGCAGACGTTGATTGAAACATTAAGCATATGAGCGAGAATTTTCATTTATGTTTACTGTCTGACCAGCATATCTATGATCATTCATTTTGATCGAATATATTTCGCCCTCGATGGCCGAGTACTTGGCCTCGTTAATACAATATAATGGAAATGAAATTTGTAAACATTGAAGTTTATGCATTACTAATGAAAGAAAAGTTAAGGAAGCAGTGAACAGAAGCTTCTCTTGAACTTCGACAAAGTAAAGGGAAAAGACTGACAAATAAGGAAGGAAATTATAGAACACACAGAAGCAAGTGTCACTGTTACATGTAGCAGATTTAAGAAGTATGCCTCTCTTTCAAGAACACTTATTGCATGTTTTGCAAGGTGATTGGATAAACGCTCCGTTCAGGTGTGTCCGATACTACATACTAAACATGTTCTTAGTGTCCATTAGCCATGCTCTTCATGGACTCGAACCTGAGACCCTTGTCTTCAAATTTAGTTTTGGTATAAAGGTCTAGGTAATCTTGGAAGCGGAAATGATTGGGTAATAACAGCTTTGGAGATGGGGAAATGATTGCATCACCAGCAGGGTTGTAGAAGGTGGCAATGGAGAGTCTGCTTCCATCCTTCATAGCCATGACTCGGTGCAAAGCACTCTTGTAAGTGCCATTACTTAAAATTTCCAGTTGATCACCTGTATTTACGAAGATTCTGTTGTTTATTGAAGGTGGAATTTTCACCCATTTTCCGTCTTTGAAAAATTCAAGGCCAGGGATTTTATCATCTTGGAGCAGGAGAATAATACCACCAGCATCCGTATGCTCTCGGAGCCCTCTGATGAGTTCAGGGCGAGGGCATTCAGGATATATTGCCACTTTTGTCCCCACGGAAGGAACGCTGCCTCCTGCAAATCCTTCCATTATGGAATTCTTTTGTATACCCAGATTCTCACACATGAACTCTGAAAGCTTTTCGGCAAGCTTAATCAGTTGATCAATGTATGCTTCCATTGTTTTGCTGTATATATGTTTTATTATTAGTCCAAATGAGTTGGATGGTTGGTTATCTATATCATAATTTGAAGATATTGCGTTTGTATGCTTGGTATGCAGTATCGGACACGATTCAACAATATAATAAACATGATTTTTGCTGTTTGTTTTTTTTCCAATGGTGTCTAGTGCTGTATATTTTACCTTACTGAACGACCATCAAGGGTTAAAATAACTTACCTAAGATCTTTTGACAAGGTAAGGTCATTGATGTTGGAATTTGGACGATGCCAAACGAAGAAGGTGGTTTCCCAGTCTTTGCTGCCGATATACTCATTGTTTGCCAAACTCTTTGCTGTCTGTGAGTCATAGAATTTGCCTTTCATGTTCTCTTCATAATGTAGATTAACCAATTGCTTCACTTTCTCCATAAGCTCTTTATCAATTCCATGGTTCTCAATCTGCAGGTACATATCATATCATGAAGAACACTTTCTTTAGAACGTGGTATGTTTGATATACAGTACTAGATATAATTAAACATTAGAGTCAACTGTCTAATCTAACTAACTTACAAAACACGTTAAAAATGATTTCCAAGATATTTAAACAACATTTCATTACCATGAAAAAGCCCCATTTTTTGCATGCTTCATGAAGAAGTGCCATTGCTTCACCTCTATTTTCACCCTCAATCTTACTGAAGTCAATCACAGGGATTTCCATCTCCTTTTTCTTCCTTTTTTTTTTTGGCTAAGAAAATATAATAACCTTTTTCAGCTTCAAGTTAGGATGTGGAAGATATTTGAGTGAATGAAGTATATATATATAGGCCAGGAAGAGGGAAGTGATGGACTATTTTAATGATAAAATTAGGTCAGTTAGATTTGAAGAAGGGATAGTAGCAGGTGTCCCATGACCCTCATTGAAAGGAATTTTTTTTTTTTGGAAAATGCAAGTAGGGTTAACGAGTCCATGTTCAGATCATCCCTCAACCATGTGATTTGTAGGTAAGGTAATTTTCAATTAATTGACTATGTATTAGATCTCTTTGTATTGAAGACACATTATCAACCTTTTAATCGAGGTGGTTCAATTTGACATCTTCGTAGATATCTTATATTCACGTCCTGCCGCTATCTATTCATAAAAAATGTGCACGTATTAGATCGTTAATAAAAATCAATTTCAATCGAGAGGGACACGTTGAAGACTTAATTCAAATAAAAATAAATATGTTTTTATCATCTTCCTTTATTTTTTCTGCGTATCCTAGTGAAGAATATCCCTCGTCAAGTCATTCAAGGCATGTGAGGCCTTCTTGAAATCTATATTTTACATGCCAACTAGACTTTGTATAATGCTTTTAGCGATGGGAACTTTACACAAAACTGAGATGTCAATTGCATTTCACTTGTTTTTCTAAAACCAGGGGCAGTCAGTCAGTGATTGAGTTTCCTTGACATGTCTTCCCTTGAGGCACGCAGATTTACTTGGACAGAATTCTCGAGTAGGAATGAGTCGTGTTGATTAATGAAAGGTTAAAGATTAGAAAGAAAAAAGACTAAAAAGTAATGAAGGTCAAGGAAGAAACCTATAATCTAACATTTTTTAAAACCAGGGGCAGTATGTCACTGAATGAGGTTTCCTTCAGACAGCATGGAGTGGGGTGGGGTGGGGTGGGGTGAGGGGTAGTTGTCAAGGAACCCAATTGCTCTTCCAATGGGCGGTTTTATCCTTGGGTGGCATATTGTATTTGATTTGATTATGATTTTCAAACCAGGAGTCCTAGTCAGTGTCTTTTGGATCATCTGGTAGAACGATATACTCATCAATCATTGAAATGTATCTTTGCTTTCAAAATTTGTCAATGCCTACATGCACTGTGGTCAGCTTATGCTTTTTAGGGGTACACTTTTTATTCCCTTTAGCCTTTGGGGAATAAAGTTGTGCTTAGAAAATGATTTTTTCATCAAATAGGATATTCGCATGAAACCTTTTATGTTAATGAACTTTGATAAATAATCGCAATCCATAAATTTGGCTAATCTATTGGTTTAGAACCGTCAAAATCTCTACTGGGATGTGTTCGAATTTAGATATAGGGATTTTGAATGGTTTTAATAGATTTAAATCGTTACAGTTAGTTTGAGTTTAGGTTGCGATTATTTGTCAAATTCATTGAAGAGGAATTGTCGTCTTTAGAGGTCTATCAATGTTACTAAAATCCGACATGATCATTTTGTGGCGTGGCGTGGATTTTGATAGGTTAGAAAATAAAGTAGTTAATAAATTAACTTTTTTTGCCTTTTGATTAGGTGTTCATTGTTGGAATGATGGTGTTTTTTTTTTAAATCTAATTTGTAGTTCGAAATGATGTCAGTAAGGGTGTGTTTGAGTCACATTATTTTGGAAAAATGTATTTTGGAATAATAGATTGATGGAGAATGTGTGGTTGAAAAAAAAAGGAAAAATTATTGATGTGATGAAAAATATTATTTTATTGAAAAATGTGTGGTTGAAAATGAGTAGAAGAATGAAAATGAGATTTTTAATGTGGCTCAAACATAAACTAAATAATACATCTGCTTTTGATTTAAAAATATTTTTTTAAAAAATTGCTTTTTAGACCAAATCCCTTAAAGAGGGAAGAAAGTTGCAAGCGAAGGTAAAGGTTATTGGAAAATGGGTCTCGACGTCTCGTATTGTCTATCTAAAAGCATATTTGAGCTCCATTATTTGTTCAAAATGCATTTTGAAATAATATTTTGATGGAGAATGTATTGTTAAAAAATAAAAAAAAAATTTGGGTTTGCGTTTAATATTATTTTATTAAAAAATGTGATTGAAAATAATAAAGAGACTGTGTATTTTAAAAATAATAGGAACTAAATAAGGGTTAAATTCCCCACATTGATGCCTTAAATGGTGGGATTAGTTTTAGCCCATGTTTGGTATTGATTAAAATTAAAATTTTAGTCTGAGTTAAAATCAATAATTAATTTTAATCACATATTTTAAGAGATTCACAACTTTTTAACTATATACTTTATCAATTAATTCTCACCAAACATGGGCTTAGTTTCAACTTAAAATTATATTTTCCAAAACCATCCATTCCACAACCACCACCTTTGAACGGAAAAAATTTGGTGTAAATCTAGAAGCCTTTGAAAACCATTATTTCATATAGAAATCTTTGTAAATATTGACTCTTCTCAATTGAAGCAAATGAAGGTACAATTTTGTTCTTAAACTTTCATCCCCTATTACAAAGATGAGCAAAATAAAACTCTATTGAAACAATTGGCTAAATACCATTTTTCTCATCATGATTCATAATGCTCTAACGGTCCGTTTGATTGTGAAGGTGAAAAATGAGTGGAAAAAAAATGTTTTACAGGAAATTGATTTGCTTAAAAATTGTTTTATTGAAAATTGTAATTAATTGTGTTTGATTGTTATAATTTTTCACTTGGAAAATGTTGAAAATTTGGTATTCGTTTGACTTAGTTTTTCATGAAAATTGTCTATTAAAGTGATAATTTTTCTACCATTGGGTCTAAAATTTGTTACAATTGCCAAAAAGTTAAAAAAATAAAAAACAATAAAAAAATTGTCATCCTCGAATATCATTCGTTTGGCTTTGTTTTGTATGAAAATTGTCAATAAAATGGATAACTTTTTTTTACCATTGTATCTATAATTTTTTTTTATTGCCAAAAAAAAAATTAAAAAAAAAAGCTGGAAAACTAAAAAACCAAAGGGAAAAGTGAAAACAAATTCACCAATTTGAAGGAAAATGAGGCGCGTGAATGGCGGCTGAGAAAATGGATTCCAGGTTAAATTATGACAATCAAACAACCATTTTTGTGTGAAAATGGAAAATATATTCCATTTTCATTGGAAAATGGAACTCATCAAACAGAGCCTAATAATAATCAAACTACTCACCTAGAAAACTAATAAAAGTAGTTCTCCATAATTAATTAAAATGCACCCTTGTATCATTTATTTATTTCTTGTGGATCTTTAGATTTTCGTACGTTGAAAAAGTAAAGTGTATGTTCTCTTTACTATTTTCAGGTTATTTTCAATTTTTATTTTTTAAAAACACTGAAAACACATTTTCTTACCTATTTTCAGAAACGAATTTCCAAAAAAGAGTTTAAAATTTACAAAGAAAATGAAAAACTCCAAAAAAGTCATTTTAGCTGTTTTCAGTTAAAACCAAATCAAAACTTCATTTTTTTTATTTTTGAAAACAATTTTTCAAAATAACAAAAGAAAGCGTTTTTAGCAATCTCAAAATGAACACTCAAAACACAAAATCCAAAATGAATTCAAAACTCAAAACTAAAAATTGAAACACGAAGAGAACATCTCCAGAAATTTTTTGCCAAAAAAAAAAAAAAAATTATTAGATCGAATTGTGTACCTTTAGGCAAACCAAAGTTGGAATATATATATATATATATATATATATATATATATATATATATATATACAGAAATGATCTAATGAGCACCGGTGCTCATCTTATTCTAAGCACCGATGAGTTGGCACATTAATTCATTGGTGGATAAAGATTTTGTGAGTTCCAATCCACCAATGAATTAATGTGCCAACTCATCGTGTTTAGGATAAGATGAGCATTAGTCTTTCATTAGATCATTTTATATATATATATATATATATATATATATATATATATATATATATAGTAATTGAAATTTAACTTCTGAACTAGAAAATTCTTGAAGTGAATTTCAATAATCTAGACACGTGACATGTAAATTGTTCATTTTTCTTCGTGGTATGTATCTGTTCGTTTAGCAAACTATTGGGATTTTCCTCGTTGACAAGTACCTATGCTACAAAATTGAAAGTTGGGAACTTAAATGACAGAGAAATACAAAAACCCAATTTCTTGAGAATTATAAACGCTTCCCTTTGGAATCTTTACAAAAACCCGCAAATGAATGAATAATAATCCAATATTCCCAATCCTATGTCCAATAAAGAATACATCTCTATCAACTAGCATGTCTTTCTACTCTTCTCACCCAACCAATTAAACAATGCCAAAAAAGTGAGGAAAAATAAAAAATAAAAGCCGACTACGAGGACTTTTGCTTTACAGAGTAACATTGAACTGATATTGTCATCTTTGTGTAGAGAGACGAGTCTTGATTGGTTTTAACTTGAGTCCCATATTTTCTGGAGAGAGAAGCTCAGGTGCTATGCAAGAAAGAGGACTCCTTGGGCTCCCACTAATCTTAACTGGTTGATACAGACCATATCCCATGAGAAAATACTCCATCGGTATTAACATTGCATGAGGCTGCTCCTCCGTCACCATTGATCCACAAGCCTGTACCTGTTCACAACAATTATTTCGTCAACATAGATTTGGCATCTGGTGAGCAGTATCAGACAGTACCAGACTCTATGGTGAATAGAATTTAGCTTGTTTTCTTTCTTAATGCGGTATAGTGCAGTAAAGTCCATCTTACCCAACAAGCCATTGATGGAATTTATCTAGTTCTTTAATGCAGAGGCACGTTATAGTCAAATCAGTTTTCTTTACAAAAATGCCCACAACTTTAAATAACAAGTAGAAATTCTGTCTTCATTAAACATATACAAGAACCTGGGCAACTAAGAAAACTTTTTTCTAGACGATTTGAGTGTGTTCAATGTATCAATATGTCACACAAGGCTAAAATAGAGAGATAACGTTCTTGCCTCCTTAAATAAGGATAGCATTGTTGCTACATGATTCCAGGTTGCACAAAATAGTCGCACATGGATGCCAGACTGGAACCATGTATAAAGAAGGAAGCCACGCGGCCAACCAAAACGACGTCAGTGGAAAATAAGGACAGGCTAAGCTTGGCCATGGCGAAGCTATAAGACCATTTCTCCAAAGGCTTTGCTAGACAGGGGCAAACCTTTGAACTCACGGAACTCATCCATGATTTAATCAAGAGGTTGACTTGTCTCAGCCTAATGGGCCGAATTTTTATAAGCTAACCAATTTGTCATTTGGATCCCAGAAAGATGCACCAATCGAAGCTAGAGACACTCAGGAACCTTGTCCCCTTATAGGGAGCAAACAAATACCCTCTTAGACACGTAGCAGCAAAGAGGAGCTTCCACGTGGCAAAACTATTAGTGGAGCATGTAGAAAAGATGATCTTAAGAATCAAATGAAAGTAACGACCTAACCAATGGGTGAACACCACTTGTCAGAGATGAAACTATCTGGAATCAAAATATGTTTAGAATCCCCCAATGGCGAGGCGACATGTCCAGGAGAAGTAAAAAGGCTAAAAAGCCCATAGGCTTGAGATATCTATAAATACCCAAGAATGTCATAAGAAAAGCAAGTGAAATTAGAAAAACAAATTCTTGCTCTTCATCTTCTAGCCTTTACTTGACGGAGAATTCTCACAATAAAGTAGCTCTCAAGGTGCTCCAAATGACCAGAAAAAGGCTATAGAAGGGCAATTCGACAAGGAGGTGGCAAGGGACTTGTTGGCTTCAAGTTTTTTAGGTCAACAAGCATAACATTGAACGTGTTTATTTCATACCTCAACTAAGGCACTGCATCTTCTGTCCAGATTAGCAGTCATGTGAAGAGCTTCGGATTGGAAAGGAGAGTTCTCTCCAACGAAAATCAGCGTTCGGCATCGAAGTGTTCTTAAACCTTCACTGATGTCTGATCTCCTGCTCATTGGCAAAATGACGCTTAAGGGGGTGAGTTTTTAATCAAACAATGGAATTCTAAGTAAAGCTCAGCTTTCTACTTATACCTATCTAATGTTTGTAGAAACCGCAGGACATTTACGCTCTGCCTCTCATCTAGCAACTGAAAAAAGCAAAAAACAATTTAAAAGAAATTACATACAAGTTAAGCTCCAAAAATTGTAGTCTAAAACACAAAAAAATAAATAAAAAAGGAAAGAAAGATGGCATTGAAGCAGTAACTCTTCTGCATGCTTGAACTATATCTGATTCTGGAACCTCAACATTGCCACGAACTTCCTGGTACAAGTAAGAGAAAAATCTATATTAGGAAATATCCTAAAAGGAAAGATTGACAGATCGTGGAGAGGTGAAAAGGCGATGACTGAAAATAAATACTAAATTACCTTGCTGAAATACCGAGAAAGTAAATATTCCTTCAGTAGCCCACACATACCATAGAAATATAGCAAATTTGACATCACCTACACATTTTAAATGATCTCATTCACTTGGGAATTCCTTTTAGTAATGTAAGAGTTATATAAATGGAAATAAATTTTACCTTGTTATGGAACCATTCAGTCCAAGATGGAGCTTTGCACAGAGGGGAAACAAGGATCAAACCAAGAATCCGCTCCTTGTATTTCATCTGTGACATACACCTCAATCAGATGTTAAAGTTTAAAAGATCAGGAGTACATTGCTGAACAGCTAAATAAACCGTACAGCAAACAAGGTGAGGATGTAAGCACCAGCCGTCACGCCCATGCCCATCACTGCACCAAGCCTGAACAAATTAAAACTCGTCTTATTAGGAACAGTTTCCTAACAATGGTTTTATCAAGTAGCAACAATCGATAGTAAAAAGCAAAAAAGTCCATCAATAAAATGGAACGCAACTAAGCCTTATTTTGATAAATTTGGAGGCGGTCCGTCTGATCCATTACTAAGTCTACCATGAGATCTATTACAAAGAAATTAAATCCTCTGCAACCACATCAAACCAAGTAAATTTCAGTCTCATCACTCTTGTGAACAACTTTATTTCCCTAATTTATTCTCAATCTTACATTACCTATTTAGTATAACCACATATCAAACTTAATACTCTCATTTAGCTACGTCCATAATGAATACTTCATCAATTAAATGTCCAACACTTAGCACCATAGAACATAGTCTAATAATTTTCTATAGAACTTACTCTTTTAGCTGGTATCTTCCAACCAAAAAGTATTCTTGTAACACTTCTTCATTTTATTAGTACCGTAATTCTATGTATCACCATCTTCAAGTCCTCCACATTAATAATCAAAACTTAATATCTAAAATGATCACTCTCAACAGTGGCAGAGCCAGGAATTTTCCCAACGGTCTGGTTTCTTCGAAACTCATCTATCGGATTGACAAATTATTAAACGGCGACTTTAAAATAACAAGCCAAATATAGCTTGCTAGAAATGAATTTAATAATCCTAATTCTTATCTTCAAGTTTCCTCAAGAAATGGATTTTCTTCAAGTTTCCTTGTATTTAATATGGGGAAAGTTCCAAGCACGGACAACGAGAAGTACAAGCTCTCACAAGCGAACTAAAAGGTTAGGTTTTGTTTAGCAATTCTTTTCCTTAGCTCTATAAACAAGCACTAACTACCATACAGTACAAATTTGGAAAGGTTTAACAATATTCAAATTAATCCTAAATTAAGAAGTCAAAATTGGGTCTTTCAGTATAAAAGGAAATAAAAACCTTGATGACAATTTTGTGGAAAGGTTGAGTCTGGATTTGCTCTATAAAATTTCTAAATTTGAATAGGTTGAATCTTAAACACCTAACTTGATGCAGGGATGAAATTTTCTTTTATTTTTGGTGTCTAGATCTTCCTTTAAACGTTGGTTATGTGTGGTAAATATTTGGAAGAGAATGGATAACAGAATGTATACAGATTTTGTACTTTGCCTTCCATTTTTTTTCCCCAACAGATACATGCTTTTGACCTCTACTGGTTTGATCATGCCTATAGTTATTAATACATTATACGTCAATTGAAACAAGCTAAACTGACTAGCAAGGTGATAAATTGTGTTAGATACAATTTTATTTCAAGTTGTAATTGGGGACATATAAATATTAATTGAAGTTGAAGAGTTGTTTAAGAAAAGGGAAGGAAATACATTGTTTTTTATTATAATTGAGATATATGTAAGGTGGTCTAAGGGTGTGAATGTTTATTTTAATAAGTTCAAACTTAATTCCTAGAGATAGAAATAAATTTCATGACCACTGATGTTGTTATATAAGACCTTTCGGGCACGTGAGTGTCATTGTACCCCGGATGTGAAGTAAAGATCATCAGTACTTGCAATTATTATCCATGTATTTTTGCGACAATATTTAAAATATATAAATTTGGCCTTATCTAATAGCTTAAGCTTTTAAATCGAGTGATTCAACAATATTTTACAAAAAGATTTATTGTTTTAATCTATAAAAAAATTGATATCCACTTCAAGTTAAAATTCATTGCATGGTTTGTTTTAAACATACGGTACAATATTTTAAGGATTTGAATGTTGGGGTGTAACAATAACCATCTTCCGCAATTTCATAGTATGATTCATGAACACCTATATAATTAAAACGATCTTTAAACTCTTTTACTCTTATGAGTAGAAACTATAACACCTTTAATCAGTTCATATGGCATCTTTATTACCTTACATTAAATGAGCTGTTGAAGTAATTTTTTTATCGATATGTAATCTCATCACTCTGAAGAGAAACTCTTTGATTTACATGTTTAATGCACTTAACTTGGTTTTTAATACATTAACTTGCTTTAAATTTATTTCCCTTCTCCCTCATATCAGAGATAACTTGTGAACTTTCACGGCATATCCTTAGTTCTAAGATAACTATGCAATTTCTCATATACTTGTGCTCAGTACTCCCAAATCATGTCTTACCTTCCACTTTAGTATCACATTCTGACTTGAATCTAAAAAACTAGAACACAAGCAATAAAAATATCCCGTCAAAATTCATGAAGTGTATGATTACCTAAAATAATTTAAAACCTCAAGAATCTGATCAGTTAAATCATCAACAGAAGGCACCGGATCTTCAGGATTAAGTGCTGCAGCTCCCAACTGCAAGAGCTCATATGAAGTCCCACAAGAAAGTAAACATGATTTATAAAATGCAGTAGAAACATGTGTAATACAGTCACTAAACAACTGATACGGGAAAGATGCCAAAGTATTTACACAATCACAGACGGGTTGGCCAAATTACAGACCTCATGCCCAGGTGGACTAATGTGGTAAATGCAGAAATTGTGAAGCAGCAAAGAAGCAGCTTCAGGACAGAAGAACAATCCTTGAAAACAAGACATATCTGCATGAAATATAACATCCCAAAGAAAATTCTTACCAAACTGCAGCTAAAAGAAAACTCACCGCTCAAAAATTTAAAGCTAAATATTGTCACTAAAGATAATATCAAAATGAACCACAATTACTATCGGAGCAAACTTATCACTCACGATTTAAAGCTAAATCTGGATAAGTGATCAGAGCTGGCTTATCTTGGTCTCCATAAACTATAACTGAGAGAGAACCTTGGCCAGTCCGTATAATATGCTCCTGGGTGAAGAATAATATAAGCACAATTACATGCACAGTTTACTAACAATAAGAAAAGTAATAATACTCACATTGTTGAAAATTATAATAAGACTGAAATTGCTGCTGTACCAACCAGATTTGCACAGAAGAAAAGGACCAAAAGGCAGTAGAGGAAAATTTCTAAACATGACCAAATAGAAGAGAGGAAATAATAAACGGCTGACATGTTACATTTCTTTAAAATGGCAAAAAGTTTCAGTTTAGGTAGAGTATTGCTAAAATACCCTTCTTCATCCCTTCTCTCATTTGGTAGTTTTCGACCCTGCACTATGTGTGTGAGAATAAGCGAACTTGTCCTCAATGTCAATGATATTGTAAAAGAAATAATGAAGCAAAAAATATTGAATTTTAAATACTGCTACATGCATTTCGTAAATGTTTTCTGTGCATTGATTTTTCTTGAAGCAGAAAGTATTGAATTCTATGGAATTGACTAAAGTTCAATTCTGTAGATGCAACTTTTCTTGACTTCACTGCTTACGCTTTTGTTTTGAATTATTACTTTTATTTGTCTAAAGAAGTTCTTTGTTTGTTAAGGACTAACGAGTTAAATTGATGCTATGTTTCTTAACTGAAGACATGGAAAAAGAAAAGGATGATTAGCAAGCATCATGACTAATGAAATTGAGTAATCAGAAGAAGAAAAATGTTGAATTCAAGAAATGGAAAATTAAAATAATGTTCATTTTTAGCCAACTGAATTCAAGATTTCTCATCAACCTGATAAAACAGCAGACAAGATCCTTTCATCTCTTTGATTTTCATACCAAAAATTCAAACAAAAATAAATATAAATAAAAATGCTTGAACCTAATGAATAAAATAGAACAAACTCCATTTAAAGAAACCCATTATTAGACATCAATTAAAAGCAAACCGAGCAATTAATAGACTTCGAGTTGCAAAACCTAGATATAAAAATTTATGAACAAAATGTGAACCAATAGATAGATAGAAATATAACCTTTCCTCCAAGGTAGATTGTTTCCACATTGACAGAAACCGAATCGTTCGACTCTGCCATGGTCGTCGGCTCTCCCTCTACCCTCAAACACCCTTCTATTTTCCCTGTATCTATATGTTTCACTCTCTATATTCGTGAATATAGTTAAATAATAATGTGGTTGATGATGTGCCGAGGGAAGCGATTCTATCTCCACCCTTTATTTTCTCTTTCTGTATCTAGCTGAAAATCTCTCTCACAAAAAAATTGAGACAGCCTTGCAGACATTTTTAGGCCGAAAGTGACAGCATCAATTCCGCCGTATCTTAAGCTCCTTTTCCATAACCATAATTCGTGTTCAGCAGTTTAGGAATATATAATTTATCATGTTTTTATTATAATTATAAAATTATAGCTACTTTAATATTTTTAAGGCGATCCAATTGTCGGGATTCATGTTAAAATATCTTAATTTTCTGTCTCGTTTATTATTATTATTATTATGCTTTTTTATTTTTATTTTTATTTTTTTATGAAAAAAAAAATGAATTTGAGAAAATTCGGGACATGTCCATGTGTTCTTTGTCTCCTTCTCCTAACTTAATGAGGCACGACGTTTGTTTACAATATGTTTAAACAAAATATTGTTGATCATCCGAAGTTGTTATTTATGTAGTATTTTAATTACCCAACTTCAAGTAAGCGTGTCTCGTTTTCAAAAGTCTACGGTCAAACTGTAGAACGTAACTCCTAAGCTTCGGTTGCGATATTGAGCTTGGGTAGCATGAGCGCAAGAACGAACAAAATTAAAATCTTTGTTGATTTTGGGATTAAACAAACAATATATTTTTAACATTTTATTTTCCCATAATGTAAGTTTGCAATTATCTTTAACATTTTATTTTTCATTGGTATACTACATCGACTATCCTCTTTCTAGTTTCAGGCACGTAATTTCTTACTTCAAACCATAGAAATGAAGCCTACGAACCTTATATGAGTAATCGAGGGACGTCATATGAGTAGTTCAAACAATCCATTAGTTACATCATCGAGTTAAGGTTGTGCGAGGATAAGATTCATACTCGTGTACTAAGATTTGTAGCCATTCCCATTTTGGTCGGAACAGATCTAATAAGACTTGGCTGATTGAATTATCACTAATCAACTTGAACAAGTATAACCCTCAAGATCCAAATTTCACAGATCGAATTATGAATTGATTGACTCGAAATAAATCTCTAATTTGACATTTTTATATGAGAACATATGGAATATTATTTTATGAATCCAAAATGTATAATTATCACATCATCTGACAGTAGTGAGTCTCAAATTCGGAAAAAAAGGAGAGCATAAAAAGCTTTAAACTTTGCAATTTAGTCCCTGGTCTTCTCATTGATTGCAAATATGACCCAATTTGGTTTCTTAGCAAATGGTGACCCTATTTTTCACAAACTGCATTGAATTTATCGTTTTTCCAGCTAAAAAGCACAGTTCCATATATTAGCAATTAAGTACCTGAAAAATTGAAAAACTGCAAAATGACTTGGACCGTTTCAAACATCATAGATTAACCATACATCATTATAGATAGAACTTTATGGTACCACTGTCTTATGCAAACTCCGACACGAGTAACTAGAATACTTCATGATAAGCCATGAAAATTGAAAAATGATTTGTGTTCAACCGCCTTATCTAAAGTTAAGCTGATGGTGAGAAATACATTGATTGGAAACTAGATTTTCCTAGGCCAAAGTCGATATCATCTGAGTCTGAACAAAATTGTATCTGCTTCCTCGCAATCTCCATCAACACAAGTATTTGAGTATGAAAATCTAATCAAATGAAGAAACAAAGGCAATAGTCTACCACTTGCTGCTGACAGCTACATTCATGTCTAAAGCAACACATTTTGAAGTTACCAATAGCAACCACAACTAGATCCAAAGCCAGTCAGAAAAACCCAGTTTTTTTTTAAAAAAAATTGAGAAATACAAAAATTGATGACACGGGCTATCAATTGTGCTAGGAAATACAAAAAGCATCAAAATAAAAAATAAAAATGAGTGAAAAGAAAAAGGGCAATGAATTGCTGTTTGCTTACATGAATCACATGCCTAGAGCTCGGCTTTATTGGACTTCGAACTTTTGTTCTTCAAGATTGTTTTCTTGCCTCTCCACCACTGTCTTATCCGATTTGAAACTCTGTTAGCATGACTCTTCAATTTCTTGCCTGTGTCTACAACTCCTTTAGTGATCCCTTGCTTCCAATCATACTTCTTACTATCTTTTTCTCTCAAGACTTTTCCCTGTCGCAATGTTTGATAGAAGGTTAGCATTTTGCATAGTTTGAATTTTTGAATTAATATATGAAGTTCTCGTTAGTACCAATTTTGAGGGGAAGTCTGCTTCCTCATCTTCATCTTCATCTTCTGCATCTACATCACCCATATTGTTCATCAAGTCTTCCCTTGAGTACATTTTCATGCTGGGTGCTCCTGGCATACCCTGAATGAGGGATTAAGAGTTAGTTTAAAAGTCTGAACAGGAAGCCAAAACAATTCTATATTTGTAAATATGCATAAGTACCTCCATGGATTTTAATAGTTTCTCCATTTCAGCCTCTTTTGAGGACTTGGCAATAAAGGGTTCTCCAGGAGTCCTATCCTGAAGAGGGAAAAAAATAAAAACAAAAAAGAAGGAAAATTATGCGTACCAAGTCCCAGGACATTCTTCTCATATGAATGTGGCAAACAAGTAGATACAATCCTTTTTAATACACATCTAAAACAAAAATGTGTTATGGCAAGAGACATGGTAATAATTGAGCATTTGAAGAACAGAATATATACAGGTTAAAACTTCCGAGAAAAAAATGTCTAAACAAATTCCTAAATGTACAACAAATTCAAATTTTAATCGAATTAAGCTCAACTTTATCATCCTTTCAAGAATCAGCTGGATAGACAACCAAAAGAAGACCATATTGATAAATTTTTTTTTTTAAAGGAATAAAACTTGAAGTTAAAATTTACTTTTTAAGAAAACTGAGTCAGAAGGAACTACTTTGAAGGTAGTGGTTGTTGTTGGCCATCTAATCAATGTTACGGGTGGATCTAGAAATTTATTCTAGTAAAAGTATAATTAACCAACTAATGTAATTCACCTACGTGTATCTCGATATCAATTTATCTTAATCACTTCATCGAACTTCTAGGTTTCCTTTGAAAGTTAGAGAAGGCTGCCAGGTGGACACTGTAGGATTTTGGCTTCACCAGGCTAATTCAGATACAGAACAATGCTTTACAAATTTGAATTGGAAGTCAAAGTCTCCATTTCAAATGCTTGACATGTACATGAGCCCCTGTTTGACAACCATTATTTCAAAACTCTTTAATTCTCGTACTCATTCTCAAACACACATTTACATAATAAAATATTTTATATAAAAACCCAAAACTTTTCCCTACTTTTTAACCACGCATTATCCAAGAAATCACTATCCAAAACTCCATTTTTTCAAAATAATGGTCCTCAAACAGGGGCTAAATATAATAATATGAATTTTCAAGAATTCGAGAGATAAAGATGTTGACAGCTTACATAAAAGAATTGCAAGGTCTGGCATTGGAACTCGTGGTGGATTTTTCGTGTTTAATTAAACGAATTGCAAGATCTTGTATTGGAACTTCTAGTGGAGTTTTCGCTTTTAATTTTATATATTTTATTATATTTCTCCTTTATAAACCAAAAAAAATACATACAGAGCAGTGATGGAGTGTCACAGGAACAGAAACCATCCATCAAGAATTGAAGGTTAGAACTATAAAAACCAACACCCAATTCCCAATACCCCTTTTTGTATGAAAGGACTAGTTTGGCCATAAGATAAAAAATTATCAAGAACAAATATGAATGATAACGAAAGAAACAATATCAACTATGCATTTCCTAGCACCAAAAGCAAGAAGACTAAATAAGTTCAAAACAGTATTTGGATAATTCATTAGCTACCTGAACTAATTGGAAAAAAAGCAAAAGGTGAGTTCCATTTTGTTGCCATATTTTTCAAACACTATGGGCATGCTCACTCATTGATACCGGAAAACAGAAGCATTGGGGAAATTTGCCTACTGCCTTTATTCTAATGTGTTCACTTCAGGTTAAAGAAGGGTCCACAATGGGGTCAACAAGGCAAATTACTCTGCATTGTCCAGTAATCAAGATTTTCGGGAAAATGACTTCCAATATAGAAGGATAGATTTTCAATTTTGATAATTGTTCCGGTGAATTTTATAAGATGGTTTATTATGAACATTTTATATTTTTATGTCCTTTTAAATCAGTTATTGATTTGGCTTGAGGCGTACTTCAAAAACGCCTTAAGACACCTCAATACTTGATTGAGCCTGTTTGTAATTTTGTTCTTGTGGACAGTGCTGCTCGTTGCCCCTTATCATTTTTTGGAGGCATTTGAAGGTAGCGGGACAGTTGCAGTAGAAGAAATGACGGTGGTGTTTACAATATAAGAAAAACTATGGTTGCTTGCCGCATATGCTGAAGATGACAAATCTATTTTAATACAATTTGACTAAGTTCAATATATAGAAAAAAATGATTTGATTCAATGATAAAAATGTGGAATTAATAAAGTCTCCTAAATATTGTGCAGGTCAATGGAGGTCATTCTAGACAGAAGGGGTATCTCAAATTAAGAAATTCTTGTATATCAATTATCAATTCTAAGGAGAAAAGATATTTCTGAAGATGCTATCAAACTGACATGGTTTATCAGAAGGCAGATGCAATCTACACGAGTAACACGTTAAGATATTGGCATGAAACATTTGAAAAAGAAGGACATCAATTCTGTTGTCATGAATAGTATTTTGATACTTAACGACTAAGAGTATAAAACGATAAAAAGTAACAAAATACCACAAAATACTGACACAAAACAGTCAAAGCAGTCACCTTAGGAATTGGTGGTGGCTTTTTGCTGCATGCGTTGGTAAGGTCCTTACAGATAAATTTTACCAAAGAATCTAGGTCTGGCTTGTTTTTATACAGGTATTCTGCAACATCAGTATCAGAATAGCCCAACACCTGCAAAATTCCAGATTTGACATTTAGTTGCAGAATTCCATGCCTAAAACTGTCCCAAACGTAAGGAATATTGAAAAGGAGAAAATATAGATATCTAAAAGTCAGAAATCAGAAGAATCCAATAAAATGTAGAAATGCTATTTAATTGTTCTCAATTACACAGAACAACTGAAAGAAACCATATAGCCACGAAAAGTACCAAAGCAAATTGTAAGTCGAGCTTTCTCAGAGACTTGTGACAATAAGAACATTGTAGATAAACTCAAAATAGGTCGACCAGGAGTGGAAGAAATTGAATATTAATGCTTTATAGGAAGTTACATTCAGCAATTCATAGGCGCCAAAACTACAAAGCTTTTATGAAACCTGACCTCTTGACAAGCTCGCTCTATTGTTTTGCATTCTGAACTGCATTGCCCTTCAGAGTCTTGTTCAACGAGCTGAACAGAAGAGTTCCAAAGTCAGAAACCTCAAGCTAGCACCGAATATTAACTTGTTTGGATAAAATTAAAATCTCATTATAGTTTCAAGTCAAAGTCAATTTAACCACACATTCATGACTACTACCCACTTAGTCCACACATTTCATGGGACCCACTACTCGTTTCATTATAATACCATTAGAATTTTATCCAAACTAGCACTTAAGTTAGTACTTTATGAAAGCAGTAACTTTATCAGGATAATCATTTTCTCTTTCCCTGGGATTATGTAAAACTTTAACATGACACGACCTTTAATTGTATCATTTTTAAAACAGATTTCACTAGATTAGTGACGAAAGCCTGGAAGCATGCATCAATTAAACACTGCACAAGCTAATAATATGCTAAAAGATGAATCCGAAAATTGAAATAGTCCATAATTACCTCCAATCTATCACCTTGCTCTACAATGTCAATTTTCAGGATCCAGTCAGCTTCCTGCTTCTTTAAATTACAAACATTCTCCGCAATTTCAATAATTTGATATTCCGAGATCTGCTTGATCATAATCAGATGACAACAACGCAAACAAAAATAAACAAAACATTTATCCACTAATCACAATATTAAAAACGAAAGAAAATAAATCTTTCCAGAATCACGAGACTTCAATTAACAAGAGAAAATGCCTGATGGAACAGTACCACTACTCAAAGGCACAACAATATATACTAGAAAATTGAATATAAAACAAAAATTCAGCAAAAGAGAGATATAATATTAACGAGAATAAGTGGCCCAGTTCTTGAATTAACATATTGAAGAATTTAAGAATAAACCTAGACAATAAAATTACTCTCTTTAACAAATATAAGTTGCCCAGTTCTTGAATTAACATATTGAAGAATTTACGGATAAGCTCAGAAAATAAAATTACTTTTTTGGGCGAGATCTTGGCTTGTTTAACTTGGACTTGGTGATACAGCTGAGATGCCAACTTTTCACAGACTTGACATTTTATGAATGGTATGTCCTCTTTCCTTGCCACCCCAACTGGTTTCTTCGCACACTGTGATATTGGTATCCATGATGACATTATCACTGTTACGCTTAACACTAAAAATAAAGAAGCTCGATCAAATCTCGCCATTACTCCCTTTCTCTCTCACTCTCTCTACAACTGTTCCGTAGGAAGGACGTTAAATCTTGATGTTCAGTGTTTCTGAGGAATTTCTTTCATTAGAGTGGTACGACATCGTATGTTATAGTGCAAAGATTCTTACGTGTCCTGTTGTTTCTGATTGGTTGATTTGATCCACGTGTAATGGCCCCACAATACCCATGGCATCAGATGATTCAGATCAGAATTCTCTCTCTCCCTGGCGTAAAACCAAAAGAATAAGAGGGAGATGCGCTACAGTGATAGGGTTAGTGACCAACCCAAAAATAGGGGGTCGAGGCCCGAGGTGGCTTCATCTCGACCCTTAATCTGATTTTCAATAGTAAAAATCAAGGACCAAGGTGGCGCCCTATTTTTTGGTAGGTCACCGACCCTATCCGTTTAGCATTTTTAAAAGAATAATGTCCAGTGTACAGAGTAATGTTTCATAGCCCCTCACAAAGGGGCGGCCCCACATGTATTTAAAAAATAAATAATGTGGGCCCTCACCTGTGTCTTGCCTAGCAGGACCTATGAACCAAGCAAGAATCAAAACAAAAAGAGTCCAAGTTTAGACAGAACTTTAAATCAATAAAAGTAGTAGAAAAATAAAAACGAAGAATAAATCTAAAAAGATTTTTATCTTTAAATTAAATTCTAATATGTTCCAAATTTTAAAGTGTAAGATTTATATGATTATTAAAAAAAAAAAATTGGATTTCAATTTTTGTTTTCCCCTTAAACATGTATTGGACTTGTCTAGTTTAGTCCAATTTGAACTCTTCTCCAAACTTCAGACACATGGGTAAATAAAAAAATTAAGAAATTTGTTAAATCTAAAGACAAGAGGTCAACTTTTAATCAAATTCTAAACAAAATACAAAATTCAAGATTATCTATTCATTTAATTTCATAATAAGCTCATGTTTGAACCACATTATTTTTTTCATTCTCATTCTTCTACTCATTTTTAACCATACATTCTTCAATAAAATAATATTTTTCACACATCAATAACTTTTCCTACTTTTTCTACCGCATATTCCCCATCACATCAAACAAAAAAATACATTCTGGGCTCAAAATGTACACCAAACAGAGACTTAATTGATGAATTTGAGGGGTGTTTATAGACATTAAAAAAATATTTTGGATTGGACCAATTTTAGATAATTATCTTATTTAATAGGGAAAAATTTATGGGTCAGGTGTTTATTTTCACGAAATCACGAATCAGGCCTCAACGTTTAATCTTTCAAAACTCAGGTTTTTGGTTGATTTAATTAATTATATTTAAATACAAATCTAATATTATTCTTTCCTTAATTTACTGATACAGTTAAGATTTCCTAATATAATAGATCATCTCCCTATTTACTTTGATTCTGCTTCATCCCGGATCAAATACCGATTCTAGACCAAATTTGACGGCAGATTAAAGGAGAAATCGGTCACATATCAGAACTAATCCTCGCCGGTCACGTAGTTCCAACGGTGGAAATTTGGTCACAGATCGTAATCGCCAGTCGAATTTCTACTACTGAAAATCCAATTGGTAGGTTACGGCTGCGTTGAAGGTCCAATTGATAACCTTATTTGGAGAAAAAACGTTTGTCATTATACAGGTTACCATACCATTGCCCATCGGTATTTTTTATAGTTTACATAAACTTGTGACTCCAATTGATGAAATAACAACGCCACAATCAATAATAGATGTGCAATGATGGAAATGACATTTTTGAAATACGTGGCTTCCTGCATTTGAAATGTGTGACGTACATGAATTGATAATGCAACTTGTTTCCTACGATTGTCTCCTCTATTACGAATTACATGTTCTCCAACTTTGTGACCCGGAACACCTATGTGGCACATTTAATTTTGATTTATACTCTTTGTCTTCCTACAATTGAATTACATGACTGCATGTTCTACTATACGTGTCCCGAAATACGTATGTGACTGCATGTTCTACTACTTGTGACCCAAACACCTATGTAGCACTGCATTTAATTTCAATTGAATTACGCGTGACACTGCATGTTCTACTATCTGTGTCCCGAAATCGTATGTGACTGCATGTTCTACTACTGTGACCCAAAACACCTATGTGGCCACATTTAATTTCGATTGAATTACATGACTTACATGTTATACTATCTGTGTCTCGAAACACAGTATGTGACTGCGTGTTCTCCTACACTGTGACCAAACACATATATGCCCTATATGGAATCAATTTAAGTACTAACGTTATACGCGACACACTGCTGAATTTATGACCTACGTGATCTCCTATCTGTGACCTGCATGAATCAATTTAAATACAGACAACATGCATTTCATTTTGCAGATTAATGGATATCCACGTATGTTTGTTGAATGGATCCCAGATATCAGTGGTTTTGCTGGCTCGTAATTGCACATATGCGAAATTTGTGGATACTGTAATGAAAGAGTTTAGTTTGGATCCTACAAAGGTCGCAGCGTACAATATCTTGAATAATGATTTGCGGTAGTAAGAATAAGAAGTGACAGTAATGTGCTATCATACATTATTCTAAAGGTTATAGATTGTGACCCTTCTAGATATCCATTACACATTGATGTTACCCTGATCGAGCAACAGTATATTACAATTCCAGCTGCTGCACATACAAACTGTGACTTGTGACCCTCAGATTGCAATGCGTGACATGTACTTAGACCTGTGACTTGTGAAACTCGTTTGTGTCACCAGTTTAATGTTCCAGTATGCGAAAAATCTCCACTTAATTGAAAACCCGTGTTACCGATTCACTACTATACGCGGCCACCACAAAAGAATCAGCAAACATATAGTAAGACCCCGTGACCTTTGACCTGATGTAACACTATGTGAATAATAGTATTACTGTGACCTACGTACTCCAAAAATATTACCACGTGTGACCCTGTATAAATCTTCTATTACAGTCTGTGACATGTATTGCCAAACAATTCCATATAGTGTTATCTGTGACTGATGTAACATTATACGAATAATAGTATTCTGTGACCTACATATTCAAAAATATCGTCACGTGTGACCACCTGTAGAAATCCATATAGTGTTCTCGTGACTTCATGTAGCATTATGTAAGCGCTAGTATTCACAGTGACCTACGTACTCCAAACATATTATCACATGTGACCTTGTAGAAATATTCTAGCGTGACCAACATAAACCTGTGTGACCAAAGCAATTTTCACTGTGACATCAGAGATTGCAATACACAGCTGCAAATAACATGTAAATTAAACACATTCCTATTCATAATGAAAATGGTCCCAATTATTATCGAAAATTCAATGTACATTTGTCCCGTTCACAAAAACTACGCAAATCGAACAGTGATCAAAAACTTTACAGAGTTTGTTCATCGTTTTAAACTTAAAAAAAAAAAATACAGCCATCACTTAATGAGAATCTCATCATCTTTTTTTTGCTTCCCCATCTTTGTAGTCTTGTATATGCCTCGATGTTTAAACATACGTGTTGTTATGTCTAGCTTTGTTCTCTCCTCATCAAATTTGTTCGGTATCGAATCCTTATCGTCATGTAGCAAATACTCAGCATATTTG
Organism: Fraxinus americana; assembly: GCA_035079005.1. Taxonomy (NCBI): domain Eukaryota; kingdom Viridiplantae; phylum Streptophyta; class Magnoliopsida; order Lamiales; family Oleaceae; genus Fraxinus; species Fraxinus americana. Next base: position 30,836,527 of record CM068715.1, on the reverse strand, counting down.
GAGTATGCACCTTTCTGAGCAGAAAGAATTGAATCAACTGTGACTGTAGGGCTATATCATAGCAGTCCATAAAATGCCCAAAGCATATTCCCCTAAGTATTCTTCGCTGAGCTTCGTTCAAATATCTCTTCAGGTTGGTGATAACACTCTTTGTCATGGACGTAATCTTGCCAGGAAACCATTTTTTGTTGCGGTAGAATGAATTTCCAAAGCTGTAGCAAAGAAGTTTATGTCAAGTCACATATGCAAATTAACAGAGGTCACAAGTATAAATCACATAATATTATCAGGTCACATCCGCGCATAAGCATATAACATGTTACGAAATTAGGTCTCAGATACGGTATAAACTCCATGACATGTGTCGGGTAGGTCACAGTTCCATTACTCTCTCTGTAACATTCACTTCCAAACTGCACTTCCACCATAAAAACCCCCAAATTTCAATACTACTTCTAAATCAGATATCAGGTCACAAATGAAATACATAACAAAAGACGAATTTACCACTCCACTCAGAACTACAACAAGAGTTTCTATCCAGTCACAGATGCAAATTCACTTCCAAAATACACCTCCAAAAAAATGAAATAAACAAACAAAAAAAACAGATACGAAATTAAAAAAATAAAATATTGACCATACGAAATTAGTGTCATCATAATAAAGGAATGGAAGTTTTTATACCATTTTATCACATGATAATTGTCCAGTGCTAGAGAAACTTATATTCCAGATTGATAACAAGTAGTGTTCTACTACAGTCTGTGACCCTGTAGAAATCCATATAATGTTCTTTGTGACCTCATATAATATTATGTAACTACTAGTATTCATGTGACCTACATACTTAAAAAATATTATCACATGTGACCATATAGAAATCTTCTACTACAATTTGTGACCCTCTAAAAATTCATATAGTGTTCTCTGTGACCTCATATAACATTATGTAACTACTTGTGAATATGCTGGAAAGTAGATGACCCAGGAATGTAGGAAATTTTCAACATCATTTCCAAAGTATCATGGGCAAGGTTTGGCTCACCCTTTTGCAAAATAGCTTCAATTAGGGACTCATAAAAATCTATTCTCAGCATCAAGACCAAGAGCTTGTGGCCAACTACACAGGTTCTTTCCTTGCAATGCCCCAAGATCAAAATTTTATAAGCCATATAGTGTTCTCTGTGACCTCATATAACATTATGTGACTACTTGTGAATATGCTGGAAAGTAGATGACCCAGGAAGGTAGGAAATTTTCAACATCATTTCCAACAGATCAGACCTTGTGATTGGCCTATGTGCTTGAATGGGAAGATTCTTATCACAAATCCTATTTGTTCTGAGTAACCAGAAAAATATGACTCAATTATTTTCCTCTTCAAAAGCATTCGGAAGAAATAAAAAAAAAAGAGACATGAAGGATGTTAAATTAAAGAGTCGAGATTTACTCTGATAAGCCTCTCTTGTTAACAACACAGGGATATGGACAAGGATGAGCTCCCGCTAAATTGATTGATTGAACTCAAAGCCCTTCTATTGGGTCTCACCTCCATTCCAAACTTTACGCGATGGAATTCGCCCCTCCTTTATTATTCAAATCCAAAAAAAAAAACTGAAAAATATAAGAACATTAAGTTTGAAAAACTCAAAAGGCATAAAATTGGTAAAAATAAGCAAGATCTTGCTAAAGAGAACCTTGTGCATTTGTGGGTTTAATCTGGGTAGAATCGGTCTCATCAGATATAACCATTATGATTCTCGTGAAATTTGAAAAGCTCAATCACAAAACCCTGATTAAATAGATGAAATTACACTCTCCTTCACCAGACCGACAATTTATACGACCCCAGAATGCTTAATGCACCGGAGATTGGGTGGAGAAGTTTTCTGAAAGTGGTGGAGAGAGGGCGGTAGGAACGTGGAGATGAAATGGTGATCGTGAGAAAGTAGGGCTCGATTAGATATGGAAGTTGAGATATTAACCATTTTGAAACCCACAATTAACGGGATACGCGCGTCATTTAATTAAAAAATTAATTGTTTAATTAAAATGATAAAAACCTGAGAAATGAAAAAAAAAGGTGAAAATCTGACTTTTTAAAATGCTAAAGAAAAGGCCTGGTTTCATGTAATTTCCACTATTTAATAAGTTCATTAAAAGTCTTTAGTCTACTAAAGCAAAATTCAAAATAGACCAATAAAAAAAAAGGGCACATCTTGGAAAAAAAAATTAAAAAAATAAAAATCATTCTACATTTTTTAGAACAGATGATTATAATTAATTAATATTCAATTTAAATATAATTGGATAGTTATAAAACGTCGTTACTAAATTTCTCTATAAATAGGACATCAGATTCAAGAGAAATCACAAGTCCAAGTGCAAGAGAAAAATCACAAATTCAAAAAGAAGTCTGTCATGATATAACGTTTCTCTCCTCAATTAACCAGAGCATGCATAATATAGAGTTATAATTTATATAATTAGAACTCCTTATTCAAAGCTTGTACAATTTTTAGTGCAGATGGAGAAGTACTGACTAAATCTAAACAGTTGCCCAGCTGACAACCAGTGTTTTCATTGCTTCAAGTTTTCTTTAGAACTTCGAATCACAAGAAGGGAATATGCATGAGCTTCATAGTTCTGTAAAGGAAACTACAATTATTATCTGGCAAGCTCAATTTAGGTACTTGGTAGATTAGATTTCTCCATTTGCAGAAGAAATAGTTGTCTTGGGTATAGGCCAGGGTGCACCAGCCATTACTGCTTCAATATCTTGTATCTCCCGCGGGCACTTGGTCATGTTCACACAACCACTCGAGGTGACATACTGAAGACGTACAAAAGATAGCAACAAATAAGAACGATTTACATAGATGTGATAATCGTGAAGAGTGCATTCATTAGTGGTATTTATACATGTAATGTGCACATGCATATCACTGTTGATTGTGGATTATATTAGCGCAGTCTTGAAAATTATATCACTTTATATAGCCCATGTCTGGTCATCATTTTCTAAAACTCAATTTTCCTCGATCTTATTTTCAACCACACATTTCACGTAACCCACAACTTTTATCAACTTTTCAGTGGCACATTTCATCAACTTTTATCAAAATCTATTAAAAATCTAATTTTTATCTAAACCAAAAGGGGGCATAATAGCAATTTTATATGGACAAACTAAGCACGTCTAGATTCAAGATGTTATAACATTGACAAGCACATCTATTTGCTCAATCCGTGTAAAATTGAGACTACAAACTACAGATTTTTTTGTAGATATAAAGAAATTTTAAATTAAAAAACAATTAAAATAATCAAAAAGGCTAGCAGAGGAAATACCACGTCACTTTCGATTCGAACACCACCAAAACCTCTAAATTTGTTTATCTCTTGAAGGTTAAAATATTTTGATGTTTTCGGATTTTCCATTGCAGGAACTAACAAAGCATCAATGAAGTAACATCCAGGCTCCACAGTTATCACCTGTGGTTAAATCATTCAAGATAATTTAGTGTTCAACATCCCTGAATAATTGTCATTCAGAAGCATTTATGTCTTGAGATAAAATGATAAGATGATATGATTTCTAATTATGATCCCAAAGAATTCAAGTATTGAGTATATTTTCCATTGCTAAAAATTGAAGTCCAATAATTCACAATTTAAGCTATCAAATACTGTTAAATATTCTGCATTTCCATAGTGCAACCATCATTCAAAATCACAGTGAAGTTCTACTGCATTCAAGTTCCAAGACCAGATGATAAGATAAAGAAGGCCATCATGACTAACAATTTAAGTTTGATTAATAGCATATCTTAGTATTTCCTTCAAATGTGTAATCCCGTAGCAATGAGCTTTCTGCTAATGAACAAGCTTGGAAACAGAGAAATATAAATATGGATTTATGCATAAGGTTTATTGTCATGGGAACAAATCTTGAGCTGATTTTAAACCGTATTAGGTTAAGAGCTGACTGGGACCTGAATATTGCTAATTTTTATTATACATATTTCAGGAATACAGAATAAACAAGAAATGCACCTCAAACAAATGACTATGCCATGTAGCAATAAAAGAGGGTCTCAATTTTTTCTTATCTACAGAAAAATTACGCTATAGAACACTAGAATAATTGCTTCAACGTACCATTCCCTCCAATAGTTCTCTAGCTGTACGCAAAGCCTTCAATCCAGGTTCTTTTGGTCTTTCCGCTCCCTAAAATCGGGCATTTTATCTCAGTGTGTAAGAAACAAAGTAAAATTTACTGCAATTTGCAAACGGTCAAAAACATAGTGATAAAATTATCACTAAAACCTGTAGGTAACCCCCAGGATCATGGGTATCGATTCCCAAAAAGTGTCCCAGGCCATGAGACATGAAAACAGCACCCAGTCTCTCATGAATCATAGCATCGATATCGCTGGTCAAATATCAAAGAATCATGGACAGTTTAGAATTTAGTTCTTTGCCTTTACATGAAGTAAACAATGAAAGTATACCATCGAGAAAATATACATACCCGCAAAGAATGCCTCCTTCATACAATGACTCAAGGATAGTTTTTTCAGCTAATCTAATAATCAGGGGAAAAGCATAAGCAGCCAGACAAAATAATGAATTTCAGGACATATTTTCTTAATTACGGGGATGCAACATGTACACAGCAGATTCATATAAAACCCATTCTCCAGAAAGTGTGTAGACGCAACACTAATACAGATCAAACAATATACCACAGTACAACCTGAACTCATGCAGAACAGAATTTCCCAAAAGAAAAATTAATCTTTCTTCTATGACCCCGACTTTCAATAACTGTCATTTACTCTGGCTGAACATTATAGTTACGGGGTCTTACTTGTGCATATTAACCCATCCTACTCCAGGCCGCATACTGGATATGACAGCATTGTGAGCACGAAGGACAGCCTGCAAATTTAAAAATCAGCAACAAACCAAGTTATAAATGAGACCACAAGGAATTAATCCTTTGCATAAGTGCTTGAAAGAAATTGAGCTACTAGAGACGGCCAAACAAGACCTCCTAAACTTGATGCTTGTGAATTCTCCAATTATGGTTACTCGGTTTATAGAATTTGATAATCTATGGTGGTCTCATAACTGACACTGGAATAATAGTCAGCGAAGCATGAACAATGACATTCATAACAGCTACAATATTATTATCCCATTCATTCATGAATGTACTAGTGTCTGCATTGCAATATGAGTTAGGGTTTCTTGTGACAGGAAGTACAAACACGGTGCTGTACTGATATAGTATCGTCTTTATAAGATTCCAGAATCTCATGAGAAACTCAATTCAGACTGAACAAACTTCGAGTTGGAAGCCTTGAAACAAAAATTTACAAGCAGCAGTATAATTTCATTTTTATTGTTTTAGTTGAGACAAACCCTGAGCAATATACATTAGCTACGTTCAACAGAAAAAAACACTCACATTGTATATCAGGGATTGATCCCGAGTAAATGTCCCATTCACCTGCACTTACAATCAGATATTTGTAAGATAAACTTATTTAATCAAATATAAAAAATGGGACAATACATTTCTTAGCAGTGTAACAAAATATAGGAATCCTTAATAATGAGTTTGATAAATACCAATTAGTTTGAGACCTGAAAGAGAACATTAACAATATTAAACTTAAAAGGAGGAAGCATGAAAGGTAAAAATCATTCAGAATGAAAAAAGAAAAGAATATAATCCAATAGTAATAGTATGCTAAAGCTTGGCTCAACATAAATATAGCATATAGTAACTCTCTCTGGAAAAAAGCCAGGTTGACAAATTGTTTTGCAACAGTCAAAAGCTTATTCAGAAGCCACTTGCTGAATGTTGCATAACATGGTAAAGAGGATCACTTCACGAAAATGCTACAATCAAGTTGAAAAGTATTCCAGATGCCTAAATAGACACATATGGACCTAATTTAAGCACATAAAGTTTGAATAGTTGTGTCAAGACTGAAAAATCAATTGAGCATACCAATTTTCTGAAATAAATAAAGGAGAACAATGGTTTATTGCCTGGAGGATGTTATATGGTAGATAAACAAACATTATGGTACCCCAGCTGTGGACAAGAAGGTCCATAGAATGGATCTAAATATGGGATCTCTTTACTGAGGCATTTTAGTGAGCACTATAAAAGGTACCATATGTGGTCTTCACATGGAAGCAAATTTGAGAACTAAAACAGTCTCCCCAGGAAACAAAAATAAGAAGTTGCTACTTGGAATGCAGTTCATGACGCCATGGGCGGATTTGGGGGGGACTGGGTACAGCCCAATTCACTTATTCAAATATTTTGTGTAATTTTTTTTTTTTTTTACATATTAGCCTGGCTTAAATTTTTTTCTGGATCTGCCCCTGGTCCTCGCTGGTGACAATTCAAGGAAGAAGAAAAATAATGTTAACTGTAGCCTCCTTTATGCCAGGGCTGAAGGGACCATAAATCACTTGTTGCCACTATGTGAAGTGGCTAAAATATCATGATCTCTAATCTCTTCTGTTCGCTCTATGTTGTCTGACTTGGTGGAGTTTATACATAAGTGGAGGATAGCGCATTTGAGACACTGGGCTGCAGAGAATCATAGGTTGTCATAGAAGGAAAGAAAATGCAGAGAAAACTGTAAGCATGTTATCGTAGATCTTTCATTGACATTATTTTTGGGACCAAGGCACTAAGTTCATAAAATGATGTATCTTCTCATGAGTATACGGACATAATAGATTATGCGAGTGACTTCTCAAGTACATGCCTATACCTTGTTGGTGTTTTATTAATGGAATTTTCACATTTTGTAAATTTCACATTTTTTCGTGTGTGTGTGTGTGTGTGTTGCATCACCCTCAGTTGCAAAATCCTGAACTGCAAGAAGAAAATTTTATTAATTGATGGAATATGCATGTGCCTATGAAAAAAGATATACTGGGGCTCACTGGGAAGGAACAAGTTATGTCAGAACCATAAAAATGGTATTCAGCTCCCATGTCGAGCAATGCCATATCTCCATCTTGTAAAGTCTGCAATGAACCATAGGATGTTAAATATAGCTCTTATATTCTGAAGTCTATGAAAATGCTCTGTAGAATAGAAGAATCAACTCTAAAAGACATTAAACCATCCCAACCATAATTGTGTCTATCAGCATATACTAGATTCCTATCTACAACAAATATGTTGTCTCAAAAGGATAAAGACATAAAATCATACTTGATATGAAAGCTCATTGAAATATTATGTACAATGTACAGAGATTAGTGTAAAAGTGATTAAAAAATAAGTTAAAGGCCCCTGGATAAACATTAAAAAAAATGCAAGGACAAGTGCTTGATGCAATACGAAGTATCTGTGAAGTATATAATTTCATCTTTTATGTATTATGAGAAAAAAGACATCACGCAACAACAAGCCACAACCAGGCAAGTGTTTCTTATCTTTAATGTTCATTAATTGTTTAACTCAAAACCATAATGATCACTCAAACACTGCACACCTTTGGGGTTGACCAGTTAATTCAATGTCATTGTAGCCTGAACAATTCTAAGAAAAGAAGGATACTAGAAGGATCTTATTTCCACTGGCCTTTTATTGAATTGGAGAAAGTACGATCTCCCATGCAATTATTTCTCTTCAATTTCTAACTTCATCTCATGTTACATACAATTTCGCCCTCCTTTGAATAACGGAAGAAATAGATGGAAATCAAGTAAATGAAATTTTGAATTTTAAGTGAGAAAGAAAACGAGAGAGCTGTCACTGTAGGAAAGAAACTATTCGCTTGCTATGCATAAATCTGCAAAAGGCAATAACATAATGGTTATCATACCTTGTCATTTGGAGCAGCTGCATGACCATAGTGCAGCACAGCACTGTAGTATGACAGAGAACTGTTAACTAATGATTAAAGCAACGAAACTCCTATCTATTTAATAATGATAAGTAACTTTTTAAGAAAACACCAAAATTACACATTGGATGAAAAGCAAGCAAGCAAATCGAACACACAAATCTTTCCCTTTTAGAAACACAGTGATTGTTGAGATGAATCTGAGACAACCAACATGCAATGTAATCCACCAAAATCATATTAATTCTATTTTAGATCAGCCACTTAAATTTCATTTTTCCATTCCGTTCTAACAGCTACAGGTGATGTGACTGCAAAAAATTTTCCCTCATACAGTCATACTTTGTAATGCGGGTTTCGTGGAAAATAGAAAAACAAGTGACAATACCTTAAAATTCTAAATTCAAGGCTAACATTTATTTGAAAAATAAACTCATAGTCATATGCTAGAGTTGAAAACAAAAGGCAAGGTCATAAGCATTGTGAAAGTAACTTGACTGAAACATGTAGCAAACCTCAAACGTACTATCCAAACAATAAGAAGTTAAATGAAGAAAATCAAACTGTGTCTCATGAGAATTCTTTGATTCCTTAATAACACATGAGGTTTCAGTGGACAGTGAGAACATCATACACCGCAGGATGCAGAAGAAACAACTCAATTGCATGCAGAGGAGCATGGACAAGGATGGATGATCTCAAGTGCAGCGTACAGTGAGAACATCGCGCACAACAGGACGCAGGAGAAACAACTCAAGTATACAATTGCAAGTTCATAATTTATAATCCTACAGTCCTTATATTACTTTACTTTCTAGAGAAATAAACCATATTTCTTAATCACCATTTTGCATCTCAACGACATGTATTCGTTCTTCAGTGACTTTTCTAACAGAAACAAAGTCAAACTTTAGTGAATCCTCACCATGGGATACAACACCCTAGCAAACTGAGAGTTGCACGATAATTCTGAAAAATGTTACACGGGCATTTTGGAAAATAAGTAATTTGGTGGTCTGAACAAATTTGTTCTATATTATACCCGTTCCATTTTTGTGAGGTCTAAATCAGAAAAGAAATAAACATACTATAGAAGGAAATTTCTTTGAAGATTAAGAGCTTTCTTTTGAATGATAATTTTCGATGGCATTCTTGGAGAATATAGCTCAATGTGCTTATAATGATCGTTAATATTATGATATCGTCACTTGTTCTACTTAATTGTAAAGAAACCTACACTAGCAGGCCTATGTTTTCACGAAGTAATGAATTGCCTTCCCGCAAATATTCCACAAACCACACACACACAAAAACAAACAAAAACACTTGCAAGTGACATTGTTTGAACTCCAGAATTACCCACTCAAAGACAAGATTTCATTTTATGCTTCAAGCTCAGACAACAATGACCAGGGCTATTTCATTCAGGGGACTGCATTTAGCTACACATTTCCTTTTTTGCCCCAGAAGCAATTAATGATAAGAGGCCTAAGCACCACACACGTTTCGAACTAGGTTACATCAAATGCAAAATGCAAAGAGAAAGTGAAATGTTCAAGACTAGTAATTTATTGACCCGGCTACATCAAGGGATTTTACAAATTATGATAATAAGGAACAGAGAGAAGAAAAAAGACCCAGGGTGCAATAGCATGGACCTTTAGCCCCTCTAAGTACCCTAAAGCTTCACTACTTATGACAAAGAAGAGAGACTGGACAAAGAGGACTAGAATTGGTCTACCATTCAATAAATTTGTAATCCCCACATGTACTATAGAAAATTTTAATTATTGATATTTCTACTCTCCTTCCCTTCCCAGGCCAAAGCTGAACATTGGTGGTTCCAACGTTCAAAGTAATCGTAGAGTCTGAAAAGAGCAGAGTAGAAGAAGGATAAGGAACTTACCTGTTGTCACCAGTAGCACATATACATGTATATGAACAATGCCTACAGCCACCATACATATAGGTGTGATGAAGAAACAAGCTTTCTAACTGATACTCTTTCATGCCCACTTTTGTGTTCCTCATAACCTACTCGAGGCACAGAAGAGAAAATCAAAATAATTTTACCTCCACCCATAACAAAAAGAATGTATGCATACAAACATCAGATAACCATACCTAAAAGGAAGGAAAACTACATCCTACTTTAGGATTTTTACACAGGAAGGCGATATTGATAAGAACAAATGAGTGGAACAAAGATAAGAAAACGAGAAGAAAAAGGTAACTTAAAGGGAAGAAGATGGTTATGCGACTGCTAGTTGCTCAATCAGGACCCTAGCTTTACATGTTGGATAACGTAGGTTCATTCCAGTAAAGAGTCTTATACTATCTGGTCTGTCCATTATTCTTCTCTATTGCTCTCAAAACACTGGTGGAAGAATTGAATTATTTTGCAAAATTAATAGAAACTTTAAGTTTATTATGCTTTATTCATCCACCCTGCCCATGCCAAGTGATCTCAGAAACTGGATCGTGCAATCTGATTTGTGGATCATTTACGATTTGGAATTGTAATTTGGTAACAACATGAAATAATGGCATGTATAAGATAATTATGAATTTGTAAACTATTATGTTCCAACTTGCACGTAAATACGTATAGCAACACCATATTTTATTGTGAACTTACCACAATAAACTGAAAGTAATGACAATGCTAATATCAACATGTGCCCCTAATTAGTATTATTGGTTCTCGATACACAAATTCCAATGCTATCAAGCTCTCAGACGAACTTTCCGAACTACAAGTCAAATTAAGTGGGTTCCGCATTCCAATTTTCATGCGGTAGTATTAAAACCATTCCCCTTCTAAGGTAATGGAACAGATAGATAAAAGGCTGTTGCCATATTAAGTGACAGGTTTAGATACTCTTTATCATGGGGAAGGTCTTTTATTTCCCTCTTAAGGGATAACAAAATGAAAGAAAGGATTTAGAGGGAAAAATGTCCTAGCCACATCTGAATATAAGCCACCTTTTGAAACAAAAGGTATCTGTCTTAAGGTCAATTGTTTGTAAGAAAATACAAACTGCAATATCAACGTACAATGCTCTTTCACATGTGACCTTCAAGAATCTAAATACCAATGAAACCATATGTATCAACAGTGCCAAAATCTACTAAACAAGTTCTACAAGTATAGAAACCCCAATTGTCAATCAATCAATCAAGATGTGATTACTAGTTATGCTAATAACTGGCATGAACTGCTGTTCACATAGATATAAGAAGCCAATGTTCTTTTCTATACAGGCGTAGAAATAGCGAGGACTATGAATCATTAAACTGCAGTTAATCACGATGAATAAGCAGCAACATAGAATCTCTCACCCAACATTCATATATGAGATATCTGGGAGGAGATCTCAACAAAAAAGGCATGAAACTAAATAATTACATAAACAAAGAATGTTAACCTCAACATGAGCTTCAGAGCTTATATCGTTGGCGAACTGAATGAGATTAAGCTCCAGGTCCGACTTTATAACACGGCATTCGGTCAAAATAGGATGCAAGGTATTTAGATCCATCTTAAACTTGTCAATCCCCTATAAATATATAAGCATAAAAATCAATAATCCCCTTCAAATAGCATCATCTTTGTATCAAAATCTAGAAAAATTGCTGCAAGAAATCCAAGGGCCCAAGTATAGATAAGATAAACGATATAGCATATGAATAAAGAAATATGAGATTTGAAGAAACCCAAACTAATTTAGATGTAGAATGGAATAAAGCAAACATGACATCTACATACACATTATGACACATAATACAGAAACTTCTGTCATCTCTATGCCAGTTAAATGGTTATAATCCCATTTATTACATTTTCATTAGTAGTTGTATCATCATCCTTGTCATCTCTCACTATTTTCATCCAGAAAAAATAAATGATCAGGTCCAAAGCATTTTGGTGTTGTTTATAAACTATTTAAATTATAAATTGACAGAAATGAGTGGTTGATAAGTGGGTAGTACTTGTGGGTCCCATGACATGTGAATAAAAAAATGGATTGACCAATGATAATTACACTTTAAACGATAGCCAAACATGGTCCTAGAAACGTTAAAATAAAGTACAGTGATAAAATTCATCGGCTATAGGCTACTGTTTATCCTCAGTCTAAACCAATTCTGCCATCTGCCTATGTTCTAATTCTTTGGAGCTACAAGTATACATTTGTTTCTCCCATTTTTCTGATCCTTGAAATATAAAACAAGAACCAAGAATATTACTATGACAAATTTGTGTTTACACATAGAAAACATGTTATTCTACAATAATCAAAGATGTTTCTTTGATTCTGCTTTCCCGACAAACAATAGAAGGCCATGGATTTACATTTTCAGCAAACAGAAATAATTTATCTGCATGTACATATAAACATGCACACATAAGCGTTTGCCCACTCAAAAGTATGTGTATGTATTCAATGGTACATTATGTATCAAATATTTTAATTTCTAAAGTTTTTGCCCCTCAAAATCTGTATACCTGATTTCCAAGTTATACAGCAGCTAACAACGTCATCAAAATCTAAACGTGGGCATTATAATATCCCCTGCAGTGCTGATAACACTTCATACTGCATTGAGAAAATAAGTAGCATCAGAGAAGGGGGATGTGAGAACCTCAAAGTCTGCCGGTTTGGAGTAATTGTTACTATCAGTGTTGAGCCCATGCAGGAGATATAGCAAGGGCTTTCCAGATCCTCGGTATCGCTGATGCAGAACTTTTGTAATCTCATCAGTATAGTGGACTGCACTAATCATGTATCTTTCCTGCAAGAGAAGGATGCAAAATCAATTGTTATACCCATTATATATTTGGTGCACAATACACTAACTTATGACAATATAATCACCTTGAAGTAGGACAATGGTTTAATTTCACCCAACCAAACAGCATACTCATCGGGTAATCTCGGAGCAAACAGTATTGATTCCCCACTTGCAATATCCTTCATCCAAAAAAAAGTTCAACAAGATGATTGTCCTGTTAATTTCTCTTAATAACCAAAATTGATTCCCTTTTTAAGATAAAGAATTTTGAGAAAGATATGATCTCCCAATCTAAAAATTGAAAATAATCGCATAACGGTTCTTCATTCAGAGGATAATCCATCAAAAACTCCCTACATATTCTTAAAGAGCCTAACCTGACTCAATTTATCAATTACAAAAACCAGTGACTTTGAGGAACCAGAATGCTAGCTAATCTATTTCTTGCACAGCTGTAGTTCTCTTATGCCAACGGCTAAGTTCAAAATTGAACCGACAATGCTAGTTGTTAGTCATAAGAAACACCTACGGGGCATCAGCTGAGCAGAACAAAATGGTCCTTCTATTCTAGTGAGCTAGATGAAATGGCTCTACATTTCAACACATATTTCTATATTGCAAAACAAGAAGTGTGTGAGCATCCCTTGGTTTCCAAATATTCAGTATTTGCCAAAACCTTTACAAATTTATTTCCTCTTGATCATCAAACATCTCTGTTGTCATATTACACTGAAATCTAGGAATGAAATACAAAAACATAACATTACTAAAATGAACTTACAAGAGCTCCATAGAATCCAGGTTCTCGCACTCCAAACAAGTAAGCAAAATAACTCTCCTGTCTACAAATCAACGAAACAGCCAATTATCATCCTTCTTAGAGACAATAATCAATTGCAGCAGCTATGTACAGAAACCACAACCAAGAACATTAAGTGCTTGTTTGGGAAAACATAAAAAGATGCTAAAAAGTTTGAGGTCAAATTCTACAATTAATTTTAATCACATTATATAGGACTCACAATTACTACCCACTTTTCCTCCACTCCTTTCGTGGGATTCACCACTTCTTTTTATCAAAATCTTTTTAGCTCCATCAAACAAGGACCACGATCCGAGCTCTATGCTCAAGTTGTTAAATCATAATTATTGTTTGATTTGTAAGAGTTTGAACTCATCTTACCCCTTACGGATTTTTATCGCATCTCTCAATATTTAAACTCAAGACATTTACTTCATGAGAGACTTAAGTTGAACAATATATATAACATAACGATTTGGACAGAGAAGCAACATCGTCACAAAAAATGCATGTTTTTTTGTAATAATCGAGTCTCTATGTCCAAACCGTTAACTTACGTATTGTCCGCTTTGAAAGTGTCTGAGTCTATCTTACCCCTCACGAATTTCTGTCTCGTCCTTCAAGATTCGAACCCCCGACCTCTGCTTTGTAGGTGACTTAAATTGAATTTTAATACCAATTAAACAAAAAACGTGCATTTTTGTAACGACCCAAGCTTCTATGCTCAAGTTGTAAACTTACATATTATCTACTTTGGAAGAACATGAGTTCATCTTACTTTTCACATATATTTATCGCATCCCCTAGGATTCGAATCTAAGATCTCTGACTTATGAGAGATTTAAGTTAAATAATGGTACCAATTAGACAAAGCACAGAAGCTCGGGTCGTTACACTAAGTACGATACAATAACGAAAAAGTAAGTGCCAAGCTCTTCACCGTGGTTAACAAATTTTCAATTACCAATTTTCCACCACATATAGCTCGAAAAGTGATTTTATATAAATAAAATATACCATAGGCTTTGGTAGTATACCAAAAGGAAGGCCAGAAATCCAACAACTCGAAATAATAAAAAATAAAATGTTTTTAATGTTTCAGACATTTGCTTACAAATGCATTACACCAATAGTTGTCTTGTTCTCATTAACTCAAAATCAAGCATTCGTGTTCTAAATGACCTGACATCAGCAAAACTACAATTTCGTTAAGCTATCTTTTGCCACAATAAAATTAGTGGATAATATAGAGGTTTCTCTCCAACTTCCTCGTATGAAATCTTGTAACCTTCTCCAGAACACATCAAAGCTTAAGACTTTAGACAATTAAACTTGAAGACAATAATACACTTTAAGGCACATAAAACAGGGGCCTCAAAATGGGAAGATTTTGCATTAACTTTTCACCAATTCCAATCTCAAGACACTGATTCCATACTGCAAACGCAACTTTAAACAATATTCAAAAGCACGCACCACAAATGGAGTAGTGGATACATCAAATATAATATCCATTATAAAGAACCTGAAGAGTTCGGTATGATCGGTGCAATGACGCGTTTGCTCTTCGCCACCCTAACAAAAGAACGTATTCCGATTTCAATAATTCTATAAACAAATCAAAACTTTTAATCGAATAAAATAAAGAGTAAATGAGAAACCTGGAGAAAGACGAAGCCTTGGAGAGGGCGAGAGGAGGTAGTGAGGTGCTGAATTAGGGATTTAAGGAGTTTCTCTCTGTTCTTGACGTGGAGCTCCATAGGGACCTCCGGAGGGGAGAGAGAAGACGCCATTGTAACTGGCCGAGATGAAAATGAGAATCTTCTGCCATTTATATAACAAAAGGTTCTTTAATGTTTGGTTACGCTTAGATAATCTACTTATAAGTCAATTATACAGAATAATTTTGAAGTTAAAATAAAAAAAGCTGCTTATTTTAAAATTTTAATGAACACTAGTTTGAGCATAACTTAAAGGTAAAACAGGTAACATTTTAAAATTTATTTAAAAATAATTTTTACTTGAGTAAAAACTAAAAACAGCAAAAAATGTAAACTTTTACATTCAAAATAAAAGATGCAACATATAGAAAAGAGAGAGTTAATTAGGCCCCTATTTGACATCATTTACTTTAATTTAATTAATTTCTCATACTCATTTTAATCAAAATTCACATAATAAAATATTTTACACGTAAATTTAAAAAAAAAATTCCTACTTTTTAACCACACATTCTCTAAAAAATATTATTTAAAACAATTTTTTAAAAATTTTAAGGATAACAAACAAGGGCTAGATTGTAACAATCTCATAAATCGTGGTAATCAAAGTTAAAAGATTTCACAAACTCGTGACAATTCAAAGTATGAATCCCAAGAATCGTAACAATCAAGAAACCAAACTTGAAAATCAAACTAGTCATGGGTTGATCCAAAGATAGATGATTGATTTCATTAAGTTCATTGTTTCTTAGTAGTCAAGTGGTAGAAAGGTCGGACTATTAACCGATTCGGACAATCACAAGAATAAAATCTTACCACTCATGACAATCAAAAAAAGCAAATATTGGTAACAAAGAGGATAAATTCATGGGAATCGCAAAAGGCGAACTTGGCAAGGATTTTGCTACTTGTCCATAAAAAATGTACACAATAGATTGCATAATATGATGTGGAGGAAAATAAATTCGATGAAAAAATTGATTGTATTTTAAATCGATAAATGGTAAAATGTCACATGACATTATGTAATCTATTATTTAAATCTTGATGTATAACATTTATAGATTTTTCATTTCTACATTGAATTGTAATTATTTTGACTTCGTCTTTTTGGTTGTTGGGATCTTTATTAAAGGCTTTATCATTCTTGAGCATAAATAAATCGTAAGAGAGACCTTTCTTTTTTGCAAGTTCATCGAATGACTTTGATCCAAACAATCAATACTAAACTTTGGAAAAATTACCTAAAACCCTACATTTTAATTTTCTATTTCAAAAATCAGTTGCTAATGATTTTTATTCAATAATCAGGTTATAATTATTTTTAAATTTAAAAACACATTATTATACCCCCACTACAACCAACCAACCCCGTAATTATCTTCTTCCATACCGCACCCACCCCACACCTCGATTCCAAGCACAACCAAAACCTAATTCATTTTCAAGCCCATTTTAACACCACAACCCTGTTGAATTTGTTGAAAATTTTTATCCCTACTTACAGTAGGAACAATGAATTTTAATTTGCTGAAAATTTTACATTTAACACCATTTGCTAAAAGAGTTTTGTTCTTTGAATCATTGTGTGAGTCCATCGCATTTTCACTACCAAATACTTTGCTACATTCATAACAAAAGTATTCTAAGCGTTTTTCTTTTGCCATCTTCATCAAACAAAAATAATCCAATCATTAACAGCACAGATGGTCATAATGACACTCTAATCAATAGAAGACAAAAAATCTAGAATATGAGCCATTGTTTTAGCTAGAGCCTCTCACAACTCGAACTACTACAAGATATATTACGGGATTCAATAATCAAGAGTCTATTAAGCTCAATCCCTTTTTAGTAATAACAAGACTCATAGGTTTCCAATCTAACACAATATTCTACCTTCTTGAAGGGTGTCCCAAACGAAAAATAAGACTAAAAACTACAAAATATCACATAACAAAACTCAAAAGGTTTGAGGTTAGTAATAAAATGGCTAGGAAACAGGAGGTAAATGAGCACGCACCTTAGTAGTACTGAGCGTTGAGTAACAAGACTTAACAAATGGCACTTAAGTTGTATATTTCGTGGAGTTGAATGTAAGCTTCAAGTGAAGCGGGACTCAAGGTGCAAGCTTCAAATAACATTTCTGAAACAACGTTGCTTTTTTTGAAGCTTTTTTCAAAAACATGTTTGATAACTTACATTTTAGCGTCAAAAGTTACTTTTAAAATAACTCTTTCTTGTCACCAACAAAAGGTATTTATTTTAAAACTTGCTTATTTACTTTTAAGTAAATTTTATAAGTTTAGCCAAACATACTCTAATAGTCCATTTCAGGAGATGCTGAGACTATCATTTTATAATTTCGTACTCGTAACTTTGATCGCAATTCTCTTTTAGGTGGATACACTTAACGCTTAGAAGACACCCTTGACTCAGCAAATAACAGGAGGATAAAGTATCGATGATTGTGCAGGAGAAAAAATGGGTTTATGTGAAATATGTAGCTCACTTTAGTGGCATATGATGCCGCAGAGAGAACTCAGTCTTCTGTTACTGGAAAGCAACACATGGGTTGCGGCATGGCCCGGGACTTTCGAATTCTCTTTGAATACATAATTTTTTGTTGTTTATTGAGAAAGTAAAATCTTAAATAAAAATTCCACCTATCCCGTCGGGGGGCGCTGCCCCCTCGACTCCGCGACCTGACAGGGCAGGTCATCCCCGTCAGGGGCGTTGCCTCTTAAGCCCTCATGAGGGGCGCTACCCCCTCAACCCCCCGACCTAACCGGGCAGGTCGATCCCCGTTGGGGGCGTTGCTCTCGAACCCACATGAGGGACGCTATCCCTCGACCCCCACAACCAGAAATGACAAGTTGATCCCCGTCGGGGGCATTGCCTATCGAGCCCCCACGAGGGACGCTGCCCCATCGACCCTGACAACCTGACCGGGCAAGTCGAT
Organism: Fraxinus americana; assembly: GCA_035079005.1. Lineage (NCBI taxonomy): Eukaryota > Viridiplantae > Streptophyta > Magnoliopsida > Lamiales > Oleaceae > Fraxinus > Fraxinus americana. The sequence goes on along the minus strand of CM068715.1, from coordinate 30,818,350 downwards.
CCCCGTCGGGGACGTTGCATCCCAAGGGGCATTGTCCCCTCGACCCCGACGACCTAACCAGGTAAGTCGATCCCCATCCGGGGCGTTGCCCTCCAAGGGGAGCTGTCCCCTCGACTCCCGTGACCTGATCGAGCAGGTCAATCCCCGTCGGGGACGTTGCCTCCCGAGCCCCCACGAGGGGCGCTGCACCCTCGACCCCCGCAACTTGACCGGACAAGTTGATCCCCGTTGAAGGCGTTGCCCCCACTGTCCCATCGACCCCGCGACCTATCACTGTTATTTTTGTAGCACTCATGTTCACACTTAATCCGATGGCATTGTTCATAAACGAGTTTTCATCTCTATTTTCTCACCGTTATTATTTTTTTTCTTTCTCTACTTTCACTGTACATGAGACCCAATAATATCTCTATCTACACTCTTTGTATTATATCTTCCATTCATTTGTCCTCTGGAATAAAGATCATTGAGATAAGACCGTATCCGTCTTCGAGTCAAAGAAAGAAACCCTAGAAATCGCCTTTTCATATTCTTCACTCTCTCTCATAGAAATTTTTGTAGATTCACTTGTGTGTTCTTGTTCCCTAATCTGTACTATGCTTGTTCTTGTTCATTTCCTGCCTGTTTTATGTTGCAAAATCTATCAAGTTGCTCAAAAGGTAAGATTTACTGTTGTTCGAACATAAACTTTGAGATCTAATTTGTTTTGATAATTTTCGTTTCCCTAATATGTTATGCTATGTTTTTTTTTTTTTTTTGTTGATTTTCGTCGTTTTCTGCTGTGAAGTCCGCCGACTTAATGAGAAGGTAAGATTTAAATACCTTTGGGTAAACCCAAAAGTTCGAAGGACAAATCGCCTGAAGCACAAATGACTTCACACTTCTCTATCGTTAATTTCCTATCGAAGGCTCTCTTTTTTCCTCTGCGATCGTTTGCCGAGCTAAGGGGAGATCCGTCTGAAGCACTTTCTTTTGCCCTAAAGTTCTAACGACCTGTTTCGTCTATGTTCTCATGATCAATATAAGGCAAGTTTTATTTTTCTCTCATAAAATTTGTTTAAATCTCAAAATTTGTGAAGGGACATCTTCAATAACAAATTACTTGTTCAAGATTTGGGTTTTCATTTTCTGGATGAGCTGGTTTTTCTCATTGTCTATGATAAAGTTGTTGGGTTTAATCTATAAGCAAACTTCATTTGGTTAGGAATTTATTTTTGAAAATTGGTATGCAATTTTTGAAGTGAATACAATTTTTGTTTATAATCTAAAATTTCAAACTTTTCATTATGTTCCAAGTTGCTGAATGAATTTGAGGCCAACAAGGTTAGTTATCCAATACTCACCTATTATTATTTAGCATTTAAGTGTTGCATTATTGATAAAGTCTTCAATGTGATTAATGAAAATGAAATCTAAAGCTAACGTCAAAAAATTTGCAAATTATAAGAGGCTAGAATGACAGCAGAATAAGATTCTTTTGTATATACGCTTTGCAACCCGATCCCACATCACCCCTACCTCCACTCCATAGAAGCCCCCCACCCCTCAGCAAGAACATATCTCACTCTTTCTTTTGCAACAGTAGCAATCTCAACTTCATAGACATTTGAAATTTTGAACCCTGGTATTAATATCCAAAGCCAATCCTTCTCCCGCCCTTACAGATGACCCGTAGTGTGGGTCTTATATGAGTAATGCATAGAATATCAAGACATAGCATAATTAATCTAGATGCTTTCGTGAGGGGTTTCATAAACTTTTGTCTGTATTACTTGATTTAGCAGTACTTGACTTAGCAGTCTTGGACATGTTTTATGAGAAGTCTTGGTATAATTCTATAATAGATGCCATAAAAGGTTCATCTTTTCGATAGGATTGGATTTTTTCTGAACACATCCTTTCACATGCATTCATCTACTATTTTTTTTATGGATTAAGCTATATGTACTACACCATGTACTACATGGTTGACTACATCGCCAAGTGGCGACGCCCTATTGGAGGGTCGACTGTGGGGCCGTGAACCATGTAGTGCATGTAGCATGGTCCTTTTTTTATTATTGTTATCTTTTTATTAGATGTTAATACTTTGAATCTATTTGATCTTAAAAAGATAAAAAATGAAAACATGTGAAATTAAAATATCTATTGTACACAAGGGATTAATGGTAAATGAAAAAAATGTCGATCAATAAATTTTACTTTTTGCTTTATATGCAGGGGAGTTTGTAGCTAATATTCCGCAAGATATTAACATGCAGATATGAGCAACTCATTCTGTTTCGACAATGGTATTCAATTTAATGCAACTGTATTATTCTTGTACCATTCGATATGTTGTTTGATCTTCATCTTTCTGTGCTTTGATAAAACCTTGATATCCACCTTTATGCAAATAACAACTTGGAACCACATAGAAAATCTTAGTAGTATAATGTGCTACTGAATATAATCGACAAGTTGTAATCTTTCTTTTCATTAATTTGTTTCTTGCCATTTATTTTTTCAAGTGGAAGGATTAGCGGATGCTTTAGTTCTATTATGATCTAACATTTATAAGTATCTGCTTTGCATTAAACTATGAAGCACGCCTAGAAATTAAAATGATTTTTCAATGTATTATGTGGTACTGAATTAAATCAGACAAATTTTGTATTTCTATTTTATAATTTATTTATTTTATACAAATGTATGAATGAAAATTTTGTAATACAATCTCTTATCTAATCTTAGCATTCAAGATGCTAATATTATCTTTAAAAAAACTAGTACTAATAACAAAATAAGCCATTGTTTGGTTTGGACTAAAATCCAATTAAAATTTCAAGCCAAAGTAACAATTAATTTTAACCACACATTTCATAGAACCCACAACTTTTTAACCACACATTTTATTAACTTTTATCAAAATCTACTAAAAATCTAATTTAATCTTTACCAAACAGGAGATAAGTCTTATTCTCAATATAAGTTAAACCTGAGCGCTCCTACCTAGGGGTGAGCAAAACCCGACCGAACCCGTCAAAATCGCTCAAAACGAACAAACCCGACCTGTTTGGGTCGATTTTTTTGTTGTTTTTGCACGAGTTGGGTGGGTTGGTTGTGTAGGCGGATCGGGTCGGTCGAGTCGGGTTATCGGTTAACTCATGAAAATCGAATAAACCTAACCAACCCAACTCGACTATATTTGTAAACTTGACAAGTGTTATGATATTACTTGGACGAAATTGAGTCACTCTGTTTCTTCACACAAGTTCCAAGAGCTACAATATTCAGAAAAATCTAGATTAAAATGTCAATTTTTGTTAGGAAAATTTTGTGCAATAGTTGAAAAGTTTGAGGAAACCATACACAAATTATATACTACTAATTAACTAAGTTTTATATATGCAAATGCGATACACGAGAAGTCTTGAATATGACACAAGACATGGAAACTCTTAGAATAATATTATAAGATTTGGATAGAATGCATTTTATGAAGAATAGTATAAGTAAATACACATTCAACACAAAAATATTTTAATTGCCAAAAATATTTCCCGACTTCATATAATTTAATATCAATATGTCTATGTAATATTTTCGGGCATTAAGTGCCAAAATAATTCAAATTTTTTGGTCATTGCAACTATAGAGACCTAATATTATATAAGTCATGAGTCAATTATAAATTCTCACAACCCAACCCCCATAATTTAATATTTGTGACAAGTTGTCCCAAACTGACCCACTTGACCCTGCCCTACCCTACCGATATTTGATTGTGTTGGGTTTCAACCTTTATATGGTTGGATTGAGTTAAATTGTGATCAAATCGATCATATTGTGTTTGGGTTTGGGTTGAGACAAAAATCGACCCGACCCAACCCAATTCAACCCATGTCCACCCCTACTCTTACCCTTAAAGGCAATGCTATAAGATGGCTTTCAAACGGAAAACCCTTTCAAAGATCTCATGGCACGAGACAACAGCCACGCAACACCCGTATGAACCACTTCAGACTGAAAACCTTTTTTGAACCAATTCATTAAAAATAATGATGAAAGTATGCTGGAAAACTAGAAATACAGAACAACTAGATCAGCCCGAAGTGGCCACTTCAGATTGATTCCACAAAAAATAAAGACCAATGTTTAGTGAAACCATATATTTTATCACTTTATTTCCTTTTTAATGTGGAATTATGGGACATCAATGGGAAACCATAAGGAATGTATATTATTCATCTGTTCTACATGTTGCGAGAGAAAGGGAGAGGAGAGTATTCTATTGTAGTTTTTCTTCCATGTATTTGCAAAATATGGTTCGAAAATATCGGAATTTGTAAGCAACTTAAAAACATTTCATAATCGAGCATCACCTTGGAGAACGATTACCAATTTTAATGATCTAGGGCTACAACAATATTACTAAAAACATTATAATGGGTGAGCGAAATATACATATACTATATACATGTTAAGAAAAAATAAAATCTCTTCGTAAATATTAAAAAATTTGGAAGATGTAGGGGCAAGAGGAAAAAAAAAATTAAGAAGGGCAGAGCAAAGCTACCACTCCCTTATCTTATTGTCGTAGTTTCGGTTTTAGTGAAGGTTTCACAGTCGATAGTTTGTGTTTCTATTTTCCATCTGGACAAATTCTAAAATGGTACGATCACAATATTGTTCTGCATTACATTGAAGAAAAGAGGAAAGTATGTGTCATAGGTAATAATTTTTTTACTTTAATTCTATTAAACATTCAAAATGTGATTTTGATTTTGTTGCTACTACTATTTTTACACAACTCAGATAAGATATTGTAGAATGTCACCTAAAGAACTCCATAATTTTTGCGGTGCGAAATACGTTAAAAGCATTTAATGATAGATAACGGCTCGATCTTTTGTTTTGTTAATTAAATAAAAATTTAAATTGTTTAACGTAGGAGAAAATTTTCCAACTTCCTACTTCGATCCACTTTTTTTATTTGTAACCTTCGTCATAGCTGAATGCTGATAGCCCCCAAGTCAGTGGGTAAAAACTGGAACACAATATCATCGTCTTCACTTCAGAAGTACTTGCGGTCGTTGATGGTGGTGAAGTTGGCAATGGTGGTAGTCGCGAAGGGGTGAGAGTAGAAAATTTTGCCCTTTAAAATTCAAGATTACATATTTGTGAAATATTTTTATACTAGGTCACTATTTGGTAGAGATTAAAATAAGATTTTTAATGAATTTTAATAAAAGTTAATAAAATGTGGGGTCAAAATTGTAAATTTCATGAACGGTTAAATTAATTGTTGTCTTTAATTTAGGCCCATGTCTGTCAACAATTTCTACAAGATTAAAAGCAATTTTCTTACCGTTGCTAAAGTGTAGGTGGGTCCCAGTGTGAGAATTTACAGAGATGGAAGTCAACAAAGATGACAGTAGTGGGCCCATTTTGCATTGTCAACGGTCAAATAACTAATTAAAATGGAAAAAATTTATGGATCAAGTATTATCTATCATGAAATCAAAAATCAAGCCCCGATATTTAGAATTGCAAAAATCAGGTTTTTTCATGAATTAATTAATTATATTTTACAATTATTATATTATATTAAATATTTAATTGTAATATAATATAATTAACCACCCCACCCCACCTTACCCCACCCCACCTCCATCACCTCTACTGCTCCGACGACTAGTCCGATAGCCGGCGACTACTCCGGTGGCCGGCAACTACTTCCCGGCAGGACTTAATTCTGACGATTATACAGATATCTTATTGAGGTCACAGTTAGCATAATTCAAATAACTGCTCCAATGCCGAGATCACAGATATTTTATTAAGTTCACAGTTAACTTCATTAGTCACTTTTTGAAAAAAATATAAGGTCAAAGATATCTTATTAAGGTCACAATTAGCTTAGTTCAGATAACTGGTCCGATTTCGAGGTCACAGATATCTTATTAAGATCACAGTTAGATTAGTTTAGATAACTACTTCAATTCCGAGGTCACAGATGTTTTATTAATGTCACAGTTAACTTCATTAGTCACAACAATAACAAAAAAGGGCGACCCAATTTCGGGGTCATAGATGTTTTATTAAGGTCACGGTTAACTTCATTAGTCACAACAATAACAAAAATCGATGACCACCGACAATGGATCCAAAACCACCAACAACAGATCCATAACAGCCACCAATAGATCCACCAACAACAGATCCAAAATCACCGCTAGCCATGCACCCACAGATCTGCCACACACCCACAGATCCACATCTGAGCCACACGCCCACCCAACTGCTTCGTGCTGCTGCGCCACACAGCAGCGTAGCAGGGATGCTGCCGCGACACAGTTGCGCTATGCTGTGCTACATAGCGGCGCAACAGTGTCGCCCTGCTGTGTCCCACAGCAGCGACGTTGCTGTGTATATGAGAAAGGGGAGAGGAGAGATGGAGGAGAAGGGAGGAGGGGGAGGAGAGAAGTGAGGGAAGGGAGGAGACCCCTGACTGGCGTCGTGGCGTGGAGGCGGCGAGAGGCAAAGTGTAGAGAAATAAAATGGATTAGGGCTTGGATAGAGATTTATATTTAAAATAGACTTAGTAGGATAGATGGGAGGGTGGGTATATAGATTAAATTTACAATATTATTATTAATATTAATTGTAAAATTAAAACCTGATTTTTGCTTAAATGAAGTAAAAACCCGATTTTTTAAAATATTAAACTAAACACCTGGTTTAGTGTAATTTCCTCAATTAAAATTTGGATGAAAATTTCTCCCAAACAGGCATCTAGATTACAAAACATGGGCTAAAAGATATTTCTTTCTTTAAATGGGCCTAGTACAGTGATGGGTCTAATCTAGGTATTAATGGACCCAAGTGCCCCAGCCCCACTAGCTTAGGATCCATGGGCTTTTGTCCAAATTCGACGCTCAAGTTGTAGAAAATAGATAGTCAATTAGCAGCAACAGAATTGAAACTGTCGATAGAGGTGTCAATCCGGGTGGTCCGGGCCGGGTCGGCCCGCCAACATGTGAGCCCGGTAACGGCCCGCGTGAAAAAAAGCCCGCCCGCTGCGGGTTCCGGGCCGGTTACGGGTCGGCCCACAATTTTGGACTACAACCCAGGCCCGCCCGCTGACCCATCCGGGTCGAGCCCATGCGGGTCACGGGTCGCGCGGGTCGCGGTTTGTTCCGGTTTGGCCCGTATAATTATATAAATAAAATTATAAAAATATAGAATTTTTCCGGTTTGGCCCATATGGAGAGCAACTATCATTGAAAATAGGATTTTGAGAAGAAGAATCGCGAGAATCCATAATATAGTAGGATTAAAAAATTTAGTAGTGACTAGTGAGAACCGAGAAGAAAGAAATATAATCAAGATGATGATGATATTTGCAATTGAATAATTGCAATTGTAGTAAGGTAGTAACAAATTCAATTGTAGTAAGGTAGTAACAAGTATGAACTATGAATTATAAATGTATAATAACTAATGAGAGGATATTGTAAAAATAAATGTAAGAATAAATTGAAATTTATTGATGAAGGGGATGATATTACCGTTAGAAAATTTATATTACCATTAGTTAAAATAAAAAAAAAAAAAAATTGACAATGCAGCAGGCTACGCCTTTTTTTGAATTTTTTTTATTTTTATTTTTTCAAATTTTTTTGTTTGGCTCTCTCCCCCCCTTTTTTTAATTTTTGTTTTATTTTTTTTTTTTCAATTTTTTTTTACGGGTCGCGGGTTAACCGTGTCAAGTGCAACCCACGAAGCCCGCGGGTTACACCTCCTGGCTCGTGAACCGCCCGCACGGGTCGGCCCGCGGTTCCGGTTTTCACGGGCCGGTTTTCACGGGTCATGGCCGGCCCGTCCGTCTTGACACCTCTAACTGTCGATACCATTTGTCACTCGAGATCTTCTAATAAGCGCCTCTCCTTCGAAATCAACAGCGTAGCGGCGATAGAGAGGCAAAAATATTCTTGACCATTTCTTTTGCTTTCTCAGACGTCAGTTAAAGGTAAATATACGAGTCAAAACCAATTTGTTTCTTACTGTTCTTTTCAATTCTGGATTTCTTCGGACACTGTTATTCATACTCTTTCTTTTGTGGGTTTTGGACTAATTTCTCGGATCTATTTGTTAACTGGCGGGTTTTAGTCTGTGAATTGATTTCAACACTTTACACTTATATTTAGTCATGATCTGTTAGAGGGAAACTGAAACCGCTTAATCTGAGAATTTATTTATTTGTTTTTGTTTTGGATTCGGTAAGGAAAAGGAGGACAGAGAAGAAAAGAGCAATATAATATTTCCATTATTTTTAAACAAGCTCAACTGAGGCTGGGAATTGAAAGACTCATTGTTTCCATTAAGATACTTTTTAAAGGGAAATGCCTCCCTTTTTGTCAAAGATATTCTTCTAGTCCTATGATATATTTCCTTTTCTTTCCAGTAAATAAAATATACTGTTTAATTATTGAAATAGGTCCATGATATGAAAGTTGGACCTATTAAAATGGTTTGTTAGATGAGTCGATACTGGAAATTGGAAGCAAAGTTGATTTTATGGTGGTTCTCTTTGAGTTTGCTGACCAAAAGGATGGTTATGTGTTCATTAATGCTTGATATGAAATGGTTTTGCGGCCCAAAATATAAAAAAATTATCCAGATGATCAAGAGATATGAATAGTAACTGACCAACTGGAGAATATAGTTTGTAAGATTGGATATTTTCAGTGTTTTAGGATTATGATTTCACAAAAATATATTGGGCTATAATAATTAGTGATTAGGAATAAGAGTTGCTCTAAAAAGATCGGGTGCAATGTGGTGAACATCGGAGGAGAAGGGTAGGCAGAAAATAAGAGAAGAGAGAGCTTCATCCTTGCAAGGGGTAGTTGAATTCAGCAAGGCAATTTGCACCATATACTATTGATCTTGCAGATCTCTACTACTTATATACATGGGATAACAACAAAGTATTTATAACTAGTAAACAATGTAATTCTGACATTTCAATCTAGATTGAAGATGCATAAAATTGAACTTTTACTTTATGGAATTATCACAAATCCTGCTGTGTAATTCAACACTTTTACCCTTTATTGCCCATGTGATTGGCATCACTTTTTCTTAGAAAGGATCACAATTTTATTCATCATGATTTAATGAAATAATGTGCATTTTCACGGTCATGTTAGAATGTGAATCCATTTCTATTATTACCTTTTCGTTTGATTCATAGACATTACTTCAGATTTAATGGCATCAAAGTTGCAGCAATTGCAAGCAAAGGCCTGCCATGCCTCACAGTTTGTGGCCAAGCATGGAACTTCCTACTATAAACAGTTGTTGGAGCAGAACAAGCAATATATTCAAGAGCCACCTACTGTGGAGAAATGTAATGAATTGGCCAAGCAGCTGTTCTACACTCGTCTTGCCAGGTTAATTTATTTTAACTATGCTTGTACACCATTCAGAATTGAGACGTATTCCCGGATGGCATATCTTTCATTTACTTGGACTTTGAACTCCTGTATTTATTCAGTTGTTTCATGACATTCCTCTACCTTGTTTACTGGATAAGCATGGGAAATTTTATTCCCTTAAAAAATCAACAGTTTCTTATGCCTTGAGTCCTCTCATGTGAGGCTTTCATTAACGTTCTCAAAGCTTACGCTTTAAGTGCCATTTGTGAGGTTTATGCCTTGATTAACTGAGGCTTATGCCTTGGTCTTGTGTGCTCTTAATTAAAGCATATTCCAAGTGTGTTCTTAAATATTGGATTCAAGTTATGTGCCCCCTTCTGGTATGTTTTTTCATAAGGATGGGCTTCGTGCCTAATCCTTTACCTATTTGGTGGATTTTAATTATAAACATAACAACATGCTAGGAAGAGATTGCCTGCAAAAGTCAAATGTGCTATTTGTCAGGTCCATTGCAAGATGTCAATTACATTCGCCCAATGTTTAAAAAGGTGGAAATAGGTACTGAGGTGTTTTTCCTTTTGTGAGGCGAGTTGGATACGCCTCACCACAAACTAAAATTTTTGTTAAATGAGTTGCATCTCCATGTTGTACTAGTTTGTGTTAGTTTCTTCAGTCTGTTTAGTAGTTCTCATTAAGTGTACTTTGCAGCATTCCCGGCCGTTCCGAGTCATTTCGGAAGGAACTTGACAATGTCAAGAACATGTGGAAGCACAGGCAGGAGCTGAAGGTTGAGGATGCTGGCATTGCTGCTCTATTCGGCCTTGAGTGTTTTGCATGGTTTTGTGCTGGTGAAATCGTTGGTAGAGGATTTACATTCACTGGTTACTATCCCTGAAAACTGCCAGCCGGGTAAACTGTTTGGGCCCGTCGATGTTCATTATCATCACTGCGGTTATTTGAGTTGACATTCTTTGTGCGAGATTTTGTTTTCCTACAATGTTTTCAAAGCTGAGAAATCAGTTATTCGATCATCATAATAATTAACCATATTCGACATCAAAATCCCTTCTTTAGTGAAGTGAATTCAGTAAATGAACTTGATAATGGAATTGTAATTCCTGTGGAAGACCTGTGATGAATGTAGCTCTGAGAAAAGTTTTGGTGGTTGTTCCCTGCTTAACCTTAAATTTTATGTTATTCCAATAAGAATGTCATTACAGCCTTGGCAATGTTGGTCATTGGAGTTCAACTTTGACAATTTTTTTTTTTAATTTTATAACTTATATAATTGTAAGTAAACTTACTTGTACCTTTTAAGCTTAGCCAAACATGCTAATCTTGAACGAGCTCGTTTGGTTTATGGGATCTTGATGTTTACAATTTTCTAGCTTATTGGCATCTGAAACCGAGTTTCCAGGGTATTATCCTCTTCTACTAGGGTATTGGGCATGGGATTGGATAGCATTAGCCTATGTTTGACAATCATTATTTTTGAACTTTTTTCTACGTACTCATTTTCAATTATAAATTCACACAATAAAGTATTTTGTATGTAAATTCAAAAATTTTCTTTATTTTGTATCCATATATTCTCCTGAATAACACCGTTACACCGTTCAAAAATATGTTTTTCACAACTAATTGTTGTCAAACAGGGCTTAGTATGAAGAATTTAAAATTTTATTTATTATATTGTTCATTTTAATAGTCCAAAATTATCTCTAGAATATTTGAAATTAAAAGAAACGTTTCTATGCATGTCAAATACATCGTGGAAGGTTTATGTAATTTTTTGAATAGATTTTTCTGTTTTATTAAATATTATTAATAAATTAAAGAAGGGGAATAATTCAAAACTAAGGGATTAACTATTTACAATTCAAAAATCAGGTTTTATATTTGAAAGTGCAAAAATCAGGTTTTAGTTAATTAATTAAAAATATTTATTAATTAAATATAATAAGACTACAATTATGTAATTAATAGTCACATATACATAATTAGAGGTCACATGTCACATTTTTTAAAATTAATTGGTCACAAATTATTTCGAGGTCACAAACCAAAAATTTTATAGGTCACGGATTATTTCGAAATCACATATTTTTAATTAGTCGGTCACATATTATTTTTGAATAACATATTAATAAATTTTTATGTCACAGTTAATTAATAGTCACATATTATCCTACCTAAATCAAGAATTTACAGGTCACATTTAATTTCACTGGTCACATATTTTCAAGTTTATGGTCACGGATTATTTTAAAGTCACATATTCTCAAATTTTTAGGTCCCGTGACTCGACTACCACTTCGGCCACCAACAAACCCACCACCACTGCCTATATCCAACCTAAATCTACCGCGCCACCAGCCCCCCACCACCGTCAACACCTCCACCTACAAAACCAACAATACCCAACCCACAACCTCACCAACAAAACCAACATGTCCACCGTCGGAAACTACCACAGCCACCAGACCACAACCACAGCCAAAAACCCAACCAAACACACACAACAATGCACCAGCCCCACAAACTCACCAAAACCGTCGTCGATCCACCATAGCCCCCAACACATCTACCTGCACAGCTAACAAAAAACACCTAAAAACTCCCTAACACCACTAAACCACTACCACAACCCCACTGCCGCTCCACCATTGCAGGCAAACCCACAGCACACAATTACACACACACCACCCGTCGCCACTGCTATGAAAGCGTCGCACGGCAGCTCGCGTGACGCTACCATTCACTGCAACGACGGTGGGTTAAGTACTAGATCGCGAAAGAAAGAAGAAAGGGGAATGGCGGAGGAGATAACAGATCTCTGACGGAGCAGTGCAGTCTCTGGCATCTGTGAGGGAGATTTGGGCGACGCCGGTGCTCCTCTCCGGCGGTGGTAAGGGCAGTTCGAGCTCAGCCGCTATGCAAAGCCTAGCTGCTGCAGTCCATTCCATCACAGCAGTTCGAGCTCCTCCGCATCGCTTCGATCTCCTTCCATCACAGCAACACACAGTCCATTCACGAAGAGACGGGAGGGGAGGCGAGACAGAGAGAGAGAGAGAGAGAGAGAGGAGGCGAGGCGAGATAGAGAGAGAGGGGATGGAGTAGGCAGTGAAAAAAAAACCTAATTTTTTGATTAAATAAAAAACCTGATTTTTGATTAAAAAACTTTTCCACCTGATATTCGCATTGTGAACTTGAAAGGCCTGGAACCATGTAATTTCCTCTTAAAGAAGGTTGGTGAAGATTTTAAAAAGATTATTACAAAATAAAAATTTATTCGAGTAACCTAATAAATTAATCCAATACTGGTCTCGTAGTCCAATCTAGTTCCACTAGGCCCAATACGAAATGACCGACTCCGAATCTGGTTTTAACGCAAATCCCATTTAACCAAATAAATACCAGGAAAGACCTAACCCTGGAATCAATTTCGCTCCAGCAGTTGCATCTCTTTGTCTAAATTTCTACTCACAGAAATCAACAATGGGTAATTTTCGGAGCTAAAATTTTCAAATCCACTGTTTTATGTTGAGTTGATGAACTGATTAAAGATTTATTCTGATTTGATTCGAAAATTGCAGGTAAGGTTCATGGATCACTGGCACGTGCCGGTAAAGTGAGAGGACAAACGCCAAAGGTGGCCAAGCAGGACAAGAAGAAGAAGCCCCGTGGCCGTGCTCACAAGAGGATGCAATACAACCGCCGCTTCGTCACCGCCGGTAAACCTAGTTCCGCTGACCATTTTTCCTTTTCCTCGTTTATTAATCGATGTGTTACTTTTCGTATTATATTTTTTTCTTTTGCACTGTTTATTTTCTGTGTTTTCAGTTGCTTAGATATATTATCGTAAAATGCCAGTATCATTTTTTTTTTCTTTTTGAAATTTAAAAATTCCGTTGAATATGTAATGTAATTAAAAACAAAACAAAAAACGCCTTTGGAATTCAATGTAATAAAAACAAGTTGAACATTTAATTGGGAAATTAAAATTCAATGTCACGCCTCATAAGCATAATGTTAGCCAAATCAACCTTGTATGTTTATTTTCTGCAGAAGAAATATTTTAGAGACTGACGGAGCAAAATATTGACACTTTAAGGCATGGTTTACTAGCATGCCTACAAATTCAGGGACCAACTGAACTAGGTTGTTAATCCTATTATTCTAAGATATGACGGTATCATTTTTACATTTATACGAATTAAAAAAAATCTGGAAATTGGTTTAAGTTAATTTTGCCTTTTGACAGCTGGTTATTGACAGCTTTGGCACTTGTGACAGAGTTTATTGCTAATTTGTTAAACATGGACAAGTGTTAAATGGTATGAGATCCTGCTTTAGATGTGAAATCATAATCCACAAATGGGTTCTGTACTACGTTTTGTTTTTTACTCTGCATTACTTGCTGGAATAAAATTTATTTTCTACTATTTGTTTTGCACATGTAATAGGTAAACATTGTTTGGCTGTCTTGATTTATTGTGTAGCTACATTGTAAATTGTTGTCTGAAACCTTTTCCTTGAGAAGTGACTTGTATCCCAATAGTTAAGGATTCTAAGCAAATAAAGAGTGCCACTTACCTCAAAACTTCTGTAGGTTCTTGTGAGAAATATAATTTGACTGGTGCTATTTGTTGCTACTTGTAGTTGTTGGCTTTGGAAAGAAGAGGGGACCAAACTCATCAGAGAAGTAAACTGAAGATGCTAGTATCTTTTTATCAGGCAAAATGCATTTGCCGTCTGAGTTACTTGTTTTTCAAAAAATGTGTTAAGGGCATTGTTAATTAGTAGACTAAGTTTCTATTTCTGTTTTATATTTTTGCTTTGATTATGTTGATCATCTAATGGCTTTATAAGGTTAAAGAAAGTTTTGTTTAAGTTGAATCGATTTCGAAATGAATTCGTTATCCATGCTACCTAACTTTTTACTTCCTGGATTTGGTGTATATGTAGCAGTTATGTCGGGGAAATGGATATATGAATCTATTTCCCTTTAGTGATCTTCCCATTAACACGTCCTTGTGCAAAACTGTGGACTTTCCTTTTGAATAACAATGGTGAATATTCCAGTAATGTTACTTGTCTATGGAGGGAAAAGAGTCGTTTCAAATTGATGTTGATACTGCAAACTGAAAGCATGTGATTAATTGTACCTGTTATCATTCTAAAATGTGCGACGGCATGGCTGCATCTTATAAGCTCTGCTCAATTACCAGTGTCCATACATTATGCTGTTGAAGTTCTACACTGGTTGAACAGTGTGGTGGGTAAATATAAAATTAGGGCAACTGGGAAAGATGAAATTTGCTTAGTTAGGTAAAGGGAAACTTGACCGTGTTTCCGAGGTTCGAACTTCAAGATCGTTTATGCAGTACTAGACATGATTTCCTTGAGATTTTAGTTCATTTTATCCTTTACTACACAATTCAATGTCATCTAATTCACTTAAGAAACATGCTAATGTAGCTCTCAACATTTCTGACGGCTTAAGTTAGTGACATTCACTTTATATTGGAGGTTTGTCTTGTGTACGCTTAGTCACATTTTTCAAAAATTCATTTTTGGCCACCCATTTACGCGATATGTAATGTTGTTCAAATTAATGAAAGTTTTTATTTCGAATTCACCACCCTAGGACACGAGAACAATCTAAATCATGTTTGGGAATGTTTTAAATTATAAATATATGGAAATGAATTTTAAAATAAGTGTGTAGTGTTTTTGAATTTTACGAAATATATGAATAAAGGTAGTTTGGGCTCAAAATGTTGGCTAAATTTGAAAATATTAACCTCTGTTTGGTTCGGATTAAAATCTGATTTTAATCAAGTCAAAACAATCAATAGTAACATCTTTTGTGAGTTTTACATCTTTTCAACTAAACATTTCAAAAATTTCTATTAAAATCTATTAAAAATTTAATTTTAATCTTCATCAAATACCGTCTTACTAAAATTACTAAAATTTTAATAAAGGGAAATATGAACATATTTTATTAAAATCATGTTCGAGTCATATTCTCTAAAAAATTATTAATGACACATTTTCCTAATTAAATAATTTTATATGTAAATTGATTTGTTTTTTAAAAATTTTCAACTACACGTACTTAAAAAAATTAGGGTAATTAGAACATAATGTTCTTACTTTTCACTATTATGGTTAAAACGTCCTAACATTTTTTTTTTAATTTAGTATTTTCACATTTCATTGTTAAAAAAGTTAATTTAATTCATTCTCTTAATTAAAAGTTGTGAAACGACGAATGTACCATTCCGTTTAAAAAAAAAAACTAAATGTAAACATAGTCCCAAATTTTAAGAAAAAGGTGATAACGAATCTCAAATAAATTATTAAAGAGTAATTAGTACCTAATGTCTTTACACTTCACTATTATTGTGAAAAGTTCATGTATTTCATTTTTTGGATTTTCAACTATAATTACACATTTGATTGTGCAAATAATCATTTACATAATTTTTCATCCAATTTATCAATAAAAAATTATGAAATGTATATACATTCATATTTAAATAAATAAAAGGAACATTATTTTTTAATTTTTTTTAACTTTATAATAATATATTCGGGGTTCGTTTGCACTTTTTAATTTTTTAATAATTTATTTGGAATTCTTTTGAACTTTTTTTTAAAATTAATTTCTATTTTCTTAATAAATTATTTGTGACTCGTTTGCCCTTTTTTTTTAAAAATAATTTAATTTTTTAATAATTTGTTTGGTACTCATTTGCGCTTTTAAATTTTTTTTAATTTCTCATTTTTTCATAATTTATTGGAGACTTGTTTGCAGTTTAAAAAAAAGACTATAATTGCAACTAATTTCTTATTTTTTTTATTTAACTAGTAGAGCATATTTTTCATTTCAAAAAATTTTTATTGAGAAATTGGATGAAAATAAATAGAAATGATTGTTTGAGCAATCAAATGTGTAATTACGGAAAAAAGTGTCAAAAAAATTTAAAGGTATGAACGTTTTTCACAATAATAGTAAAATGTGGAGATGTTATGTGTTAATTATCTATTTAATAATATATTTGAGAATTCGAGACTATTGTTACAATTGCTTCTTTTTTTTTTTATTTGAATAAAATGATATATTCATCATTTCAAAGCTTTTAATTGAGAAATTTGATGAAAATGTCAATTTGAACAATAAAATGTGAAAATAAATGTGAAAATGTTAAAAAATAAAAGTAATTACGTTTTTTCATAATAACAGTAAAAGTTAAGGACGTTATGTGCTAATTACCGAAAAAAATGACTTATAAAATTTATGTGGTGTTTGATTACGAGTATTAAATTTGTATGAAATAAAAATAAATTGTAGGAAATTCAATTTACTAGAACTTATTTATATATATTTTATTAATTAAATGTGTTTAATTTATTTACTTTTCGACTTATAAAATATTATATTTGTCTTTTTTTTATTGATAGGTAAATGAGAGAGAAAAAAGAGATATTGAATTAATTGGAAAATAAAAAACTACTCGTTCCTTAAGAAAATGTTTTCCTCGATTTTGAGGAAAATACGATTACATGACCAAAAATTGAAAAATGACATTTTTATGAAAAATATAGCAAATCAAACACACCTTTATTATCCTAAACGGGGGTTAAACATAGCATATATGGGCTATGAATGTTAATAAAAATTAATTAATTAAGACAAACTTATGCTTCTCCTCCAAGGAAGCATAACATTAATTAATTAATTAAATTATTTTAGGGTATGTTTGAGCCACATTATTTTGAAATAATAAATTGATGGAGAATGTGTCGCTGAAAAAAAAGTTAGCTCATGTTTGACATCCATTTTTTTCTTATTCTAATTCTCATTCTTCATTTCAACTACATATTCTATTATTAAAATAATATTACCCATAAATCCAAAAATTCTCCTTACTTTTTAACTACACAATCTTCCATTAATCATTTTTGAAAAAATTATTTTTCAAACAAAATGGGTGTCAAACAGAGGATTGATGCGATGAAAAATATTATGTTATTGAAAAATATGTGATTAAAAATAAGTAGAAAAATAAAAATAAAATTTTTATGTGGCTCAAACAGACAAACTTAGAATTAAGCTAAATGAACATAATGCGTGACATAGGGGTTGACCGACCACTCACATTACATGTGGGTCCCGACCTGAATTAAATAATGTCAATTTTCCCATGTGTGTGCGTTGTGTCATCCCCTATGTTAAACATTATGTTTGTATAGCAAAACTCACGAACTTAAGCTTGTCCTCCAAGGATCGAGGATCATGTATCAGTCTACCACGTGGAATGCCTTCATTGGCGAGTACCATAACGTTTTTGACACGGTATTTATTACCATAATCCACTATAAAAAAAGGACCCCAATAACGCTAGGGTTTAGGGGAAAAAAAAAACATTTCATGTCATTTCATTTCTATCCTCACTGCCAGAATGTCACTCGATTCGGCCGTGCCGCCGCCATTGGATAAACTTTCCCTGAAAGACGCCGTACAGGAGGCCCAATTCTCCCAACGGGTCCTGATACACTCCATCCTTTCCCGCGCCGACGGCGGGTCTGGTCTTGCAGGCCACACGATCCGAATTGGGGGATGGGTGAAAACCGGCAGGGAGCAGGGAAAAGGCAGTTTCGCATTTTTGGAAGTTAACGATGGGTCGTGCCCCGGGAATTTGCAGGTGATTGTCGACGCCGGCGTGCATAAGCTGAGCGATTTGGTGCCTACTGGGACCTGTGTACATGTGGAGGGCGAGCTTAAGGTTCCTCCAGAAGGCGCGAAGCAGAAGGTCGAATTACGAGTGAAAAACGTTATCAACGTTGGCCCCGTAGATGCGGGGAAGTATCCATTGCCTAAAACTAAATTAACGCTCGAGTTTCTCAGAGATGTCGTTCATCTTCGCCCTAGGACTAACACTGTATGAATATCTATTTTTCTCTTAAATGTGTTTTTATGTTTGTTTATTCTATCATATGAATGTAGTGGTTATTTGTACGAATCTTTTTCTCCTGTTAAGGAAATGATTTTCGATGATGTCCAGATAGCAGGCATATATGTGTGATTAACATAATTTTTCAAGTTCAGGGTGTAAACAAGCAATTTAGAATTTGTTGGTCAAGTTGAAATTTAGTGTACAGTTCACTCATATTTTTATTTATTTTTTAAGCAAAACTTTTACTTGTATATAAACTAATATCCTGTTTGATGGCTTTGATCATTTGATATGATATGCCTGATGGTTTCTGTCTATAGTTTACACGTGCATTTATAGTGTTTCTGGTAGGGTTTGCTTTAAATCACATGAGAATTGAGAACAAGCTGAATACTTGAGTTTGTTCATTTAAAAATTTAGGGTGTGTTTGATCCACATTATTTTGGAAGAATGTATTCTCGAATAGTAGATTGATGGAGAATTTGTGGTTGAAAAAGAAGAAAAGTTATTAATGTAATGGAAAATATTATTTTATTGAAGAATGCGTGATTGAAAATGAGTAGAAGAATGAGAATGAAAATTTTAATGTGTACCAAATGGGGGCTTAAACTCAAATTAATGATAACTTACTCTACTTTATATGTTCTATAACTAAATTCCCTTTTCGTTAATAGGAAAAGGCGTATTGGTTTTTTGCTGAAGGACTGGATTTCTCACATTGGATTTCCTCCTTTGATTCTATTAATGCCATGTTTGGCATGTAACTTATAAATAATAGAAATGAGCGGTCGATAAGTGGGTACTACTCATGGGTAGTGTGGATAAACAGTGGCTCTAGTGTTAATAAACAATTTATAAACATTAGCCAAACATATGCTAAATGAAATTACTTCACTTGTTAATTTTCTATTTTTTCCTTATATGGTTTTACAAGTAACAATAAGACTTGCTTGAATGCTAAAACTAATGAAGTTCAAAACCCCACTATATATATATATTCAGGATGTTGGATGTCTGTTGATTAAATGCACTGCAGCTGAGTCTGCTTCAATCCGCAGATGCTTTGCTACTCCACCATTTATCAACGAAGTCAAACCCAATGCCACATTCGATATGTGTTTATTTAGATTTATTATTCTCAAACTTCCAAATTGTAATGAAAATGCATGCTTGCACTTTTTTTGGATGATTCAGTGAGTTCTAACTTCTCTTTTACCATGTGAATTAGAGAAATTCATTATTTTCAACATGAAAATTTCTTAATATGGACCCATGTTTGTATATAAATACTAGATCCAAGTAATTTTTGCTTGAATTGCACATCAAATATGGCTGCAAATGTGATTTTAGTTGTGGTGATCTAGTGCTAACTATCATAGTCATTACTTGCTGCTTGAGCAAAAACCAGGATGCTGGGATTTTTATGTGGGTGGTATCAATAATTTGCTAAGCACTAGACCATTAGATCAAATTTAATCATTAGTGTTTCAAGGCTGCTTCTGTTATGCAAATGTCTAGTTCAACTGTTATGATTTTCTCACTGACAATTTTTAATTGATTCACTTGTTTAGATATCTGCAATTGCTAGAATCCGTAATGCACTGGCTTATGCAACTCACACGTTCTTCCAAAAGCATGGTTTCCTCTATGTGCACACCCCTATTGTTACTACAAGTGATTGTGAGGGTGCTGGCGAGATGTTCCAAGTTACAACCCTAATCAGTGAAGCAGAAAAATTAGAGAAGGAGCTGAAAGATAACCCTGCTCCCTCTGAAGCCGATATTAAAGCTGCTGAGCTTGTGGTGAAGGAGAAAGGAGAAGCTGTTGCTCAACTTAAATCTTCTAAAGCAAGCAAGGAGGAAATTAGTGCTTCTGTAGCTGAGCTCTCTAAAGCTAAAGAGAACCTTTTGAAACTGCAAGAAAGATTTAAGCTGGGGGAGAGATGTAGACTAAGTGCTGGTTTCCCCAAGAAGGATGGGAAAATTGATTATTCTGAGGACTTTTTTGCCCGCCAAGCATTTTTGACTGTCTCTGGACAACTTCAAGTTGAAACATATGCATGTGCACTCAGTAGTGTGTACACTTTTGGGCCGACATTTCGAGCAGAAAACTCACATACTTCAAGGCATCTTGCTGAGTTTTGGATGGTGGAGCCTGAAATAGCATTCGCTGATATAAAGGTATTTTAGTCGTAAACTATTTAATTCAACTCAACTCAACTCATAAATTTAGAGCATTTATAGTTCCTACAGTGCCTACTGCCAAAGCAAGATAAAAGCTACATATCATGGGATGCAACATATATGCTCTAAAATATAGAAGCTGATGTGGCATCATTAATTGTCTGACGTTGCTGTTTCCAAAAAGCTGGGCTGGAAAAATTAGTTACTGATGCAAGGAGGATTCAATTATTTTTGGAGTGTGTTAAGATTAGAATTGGAGCAATAATTATATACCTGACTCTCAGTTGTTAATTGTGCCACATGTTATCTATAATGTTTATATAGGCAATTTATTTTGATTCATGATCTGTTATCAATTAGGTCTTCAATATTCCTGGTTGCTTTTAAGCTTCCTAATTGCCCAAGAAAACGTGCGTGGAGATTGTACAAGTTTTTGCTTTTACTGATGGAATTTTTTTAGTTAAGTATTCAAAAATATGAGCTCCCTAAGTTTTATGAAATGAAACATGTAACGAACAAATATATGAATCGGATAGTGATAAGTAATCTAGAGGCTTTTGTAATATTCCTTCTCTGTTGTTACAAGAGATTACAACAATGAAATGACTTTTGTAGGATGATATGAACTGTGCGGAGGCCTATGTCAAATTTCTCTGCCAGTGGTTACTTGACCATTGCTATGATGATATGGAGTTTATGGCTAAGTTTATTGACAAGACTGCAATTGATCGTCTTAAAATGGTTGCTTCATCCAACTTCTACCGGATTACTTACACAGAGGCAGTTTCCATTCTTGAGGAAGCATCTAAAGAGAAGAAGTTTGAGAATGCAGTAGAATGGGGGATTGACTTAGCTTCTGAACATGAAAGGTATTTGGCATCAATAGCCTGTAATTTGACTTGCTAGGTGCTTTACTGATCACGTTGCATGCCTAATCGTGTAGATTCTTGACTGAAGAGAAATTCAAAGCTCCTGTCATTGTGTATAACTACCCAAAAGCAATTAAAGCATTTTATATGAAGGTGAATGAAGATAACAAGACAGTTGCAGCTATGGATGTGCTTGTACCAAAGGTAAGATCTTTGCGAATATATAGACGTCTCACAATTCTCCTACTGTAACTTGCAGTATCTCCTTAATGTTTTTGTTTGTCTCATCTTTCATGTGCAATGAACTTGTGAGGAAGAGTGTCTTATTAATAATGGTGGCTGTATTTACTTTTTCAGGTGGGAGAACTAATTGGTGGAAGCCAAAGAGAAGAGAATTATGAGGTCCTCAGAGATAGGTACAAAAAGCTATGGTGCTTGATTTTATTTTATTGAAATAAATGCATCCGTGACTAAGTGGGGGGCGGGGGGGCTTACAAGTCTGTTGAATAAGAAAAGATAGTACAAAAGGGAGGGGGACGCACCACCCTACCTCTTAACTACAATAGAGTAGAAAATCTTTTGAAAGCTACCTCCACTACACGATTATGAGAACAAAAATAACAACTGAAAATAGTTGTATTCTACACACCAAAAGAGGTTTCTTAACAAATAATTAAAGGAATTTATTTTTTTACTTGTCTACATAGTCTAGACTGTTTATTTAGTGGCTTCATGATTAACAGTGTGTACTATCTTGGGTTGTCGTTATTTTTTGCAGGATACTTGAGATGGGTCTACCTCTCGAGCCATACGAGTGGTACCTTGACTTGCGCCGATATGGGACTGTGAAGCACAGTGGATTCGGTTTAGGCTTTGAAAGGATGATTCTTTTCGCCACAGGGATGGAGAACATTAGAGATGTCATACCCTTCCCCCGGTATCCTGGAAGAGCAGACCTGTAGAATCAATTACAGATATTTATGGATGATAATTTATAATATTGTTAGGCTTTTGAATTTTAATTTTACGTCGCTTACAAAATCTCAATGCTGGAAAGGTGATAGCGAGTGTTTTTTTTTTCCAGTCGATGAAAATAGACAATTTCTAAGTTGTGTTTCCCCTTTAGTTGTTTTTTTGAATGTAACAAGGTTCTTATCTTTCCATCTGTTCGTCAATGTTCATTGTGACATGCTTGGTATGTATGTTGTGTTTGGTCCTTAAATTGTATCCAATCTTATTTAATTCAATATACTAAACATGTCTGGTGTGATTTCTCTATATTAGACATCAATTTACTCTTAGGGCTTGTGTGGGAGGGATTAAAATCAGATTAAAATTGAAAATATAGCCGTTATTGTTGACTTTTATTAGACGAGTGGGGTCCAATAACGGCCATATTTTCAATTTTAATTGGCTTTTAATCCCGCCCGAACGGGGCCTTAGTTATTTCAGCACGACGGTGGGCATAAACTACCGAACCTTGAATGGCGTGAGCCACGTGCGGAGAGACTCATGTATGGTTTTTAGGGGTATCTGGTAAAAAAAACCGACCGGTGTGCACCTGACCAGAGGGATTAAGAAATTAACAGAGTACAAAATTTATCTCTATATTTTACATTATTTTGATCGTTTAGAGGGTGATCATGTGGTCAACTGATTTGCTCATTCCGGTGGTAGAACTCCTATCCATCTTTTATATGTTGATGACAACATTTTCATAGAATCAATTCACGATGAGTGTCACCCATACCATCCTGGCCGAAGCGCTTCCCTTGCCTCCGGGCTCTCACTTGAAAATTCATAATATTGATTTTGATCTCCCAGTCATTGAATGCCTGTCACAATCCTAAATGCAATTGCCGACAATAACAGGGCCTATAGCTTTCTAATTGCAAGTTGCAACATATTTGAACACATAAAAACACTTGTTGATGTTTATTTAGACTCCATGTTACGTTCTTAACTTGTCTATTTTTCAACTTGATAAAGCAGGTTTTTTTGGTACTTTTACTTGGTTCTTTTAATCTTGGCACTTTAGGTCTCATTTTTATTATGGAAGTACATTAGGAGTCATTTTAATATGCTAGTTATAAAAAAATGTATTGGTTAATTGGTTTTTGTATTGTTAGATTAAAGAACTGGTTGGACACTATTTTTTCTATTTTCAATCCAGTTTTGGAATTCTTGTAACATTATAAAGAATCGAACTGGACTGAATTGGAACCTGTTTGGTTCCATAGTTAGACATGGAAGCAATAATTCCATTTTTACAGTTGTCGTTGATGCTAGATTTGTTCAATTCCTTATAGAATAGGATGAGTAGAACGCATCCATTCCTAAATATAGATTTTTAAATGTAGTGCCGAAAGCACAACAATATAATTTTTAGGGTTTTCTGTACGAAGTGGATAGTTTGTCAAGTATAATGAATAGTTGATATTTCGTAAATAGTTAGTGTTAGATCCCTTTCGAGAAAAATGAACATGACACGATTGTTGTCTTGTTCGATGGCGATGCCATTGCTGGACGTGTGTTTGTGATGGTGGGGTAATGAGCACATTTGGTGGAACGGAAGTAATGCAACGTTTGGGTATGTATGAATGTACTTGTGGTGCTCGCGTTTGAAATAAACAAAGGCATGCAATGCTGATTTAAATGACGGTAGCATGGCATGGGTGGAATTAGCCGACTTCAAAGGACAGAAGGTAGTGTGCACCAATTTCAAGTATCGGTGTACAAAATGGATCCAGGACCGAATTACCAGTGCTAATACATAAATAAATAAATTACACGTGAAATTAAAATTCAGTGGGCTGTGGACTGAGCCTTGGCCCAATCCCCCTACATCCGTACCTGCCGGTGTAGGCATGAGTTTTGCAGCAAATCTGTGGTGAGCTTGTTGTCCAAGCTAATTTCAATTCACATTTCAGTGACAAAAATGAGCACAAGATGTCATGTGACTTGACAATGGGACGACGATTTGGCTATGTTAACCACCTAGTAGTTAGGGGTGTTTATTGCATGTGCGAATTTTGTACTGTCTTTGTTAGATACATATTATTTTTAAAATTTATTTTTTTCTCTTCTTTTAAATCACACATTTTTCAATAAAATAATATTACAAACAAATTTAAAATTTTTTCATATTTTTTAACCACACATTTTTCAAAAATAATATATATCAGACATGCTCTATATATTACAAGCGTTGAGTTAACATTGTAATATTATGGCCCTTCAGAGCATGTACTTGCTTGCTTGTGCACGAGAATTGGTTAATTGAGACGTGAAATATTTTGGTGTCATCATAGTCATGACAGAGATCTTCGATAACGCTTGCGACTCTTACTAGAAAGTATATTTATGGCAGTTTTCTCATTTTAAAAAAATGCAATATTCATTTTTTGTGAGAAATTATGTAGGAATTTGCTATTTGTACACTCTCTTGCAATAGGGGTCCACGTTCAATATATAATCGTACACGTAGCAAAACCCAATCACAAAAGTCAAAGTCAACTCTGAAGTAAAATGTAATCAAATGGTTTTCCTACACAACCAAGCCGCTACGTCAACCCAAATTATCAGAATACTCGTTCTTTCTTCTTTCCTCGCAGTTTCTCAACATTTCGCCCTAATAGCCACTACCACTTTACAATCAGTCAATCATATTTCATAACTTTCTTGATCGGAAACCCGATCCCTCAATTAACAGGTACGCTTGTTGTTTGTTTATTTTGGTTATTAATTTTACGAAAATTTGTTTTTTCTGAATAAAACCTGATCTTTGTTTAGGGGATCATAGTTCACAAAAAAATTTGGTGCCAAAGTTTCCTGTAACTGTATTTTTTTATCTTGTATTTTGGTTTGCAGAGGAATACTGGTGAGAAAATAGTTGTTATTGAATCAGAATCGAACCGGATCCAAGATGTTTACCCGGATGTTTGGAAAACCTAAGCAAGAGACTAATGCTCTCACCACTCTTGATAAATTAAACGAGGTATAATTTTTCGCGTTTTCTTGTTAATAATTTATGCAAATAAATTTGAAGTTTTAGATTCTTTTACGGTATTGATCTTATTTTCAGTTTTCTATTGTTAGAATTATTGATACAAAGCAGATCAAACTTTGCAGTTGTTGCTTTGTATATGACTATAGTTTTGTTAATCTGCACTCTTCAATTACGAAAACAAAGGAAAAGTAAAATAAAAAGGCAAAAGAAGAAAGCGATGTAAAGTTAGTTTCTTGATGTGGTCTGTTGTCAAATTGTTTCAGCTTGGGATTATCGGACACTGGGCTATTTGATCCAAGCTGACAACTTGATTGTGAACTTGGATTTATTGGAAACCGCATCAGTGGTATTTGCAGATAATAATATCCTGCATATTAACATGTTGCAGTTCCAAATAATTTCTGGCTTTGGTTCTTTTGTTACTGTTTAAGTCACATCTGGTTATCGCTCTCTAATTGGTGCATATTTACTCCTAAAATAGAACTCAACTATCAATTGTTGTGAAATGGAATCTACCTGTATGGTTTAAGTCGAGTTTTTCATTAAAAAATACTGGTATCAGAGTGTAGGATAGCCTTACTGTTTATTTGTCTTCCTCTCTTGCTACTACATATAAGATATTTACTTACAAACCAAATAATATGAAAAGTAGTCCTATGACAAACACATTTCGGGTGTTTCATTTTTATTGTTGTCATTTGGAAAATAGCTTACTAGAAAGTGAGAACAGGAAATATAATCAAATGGCAAAATTAACTAGTCAGTGTTCTTTGGCATCTGAGTCCAGGCTTTGAAAAGTATTGCGAGTTTTGCTACACTTTTATGGAGCAATTATTTCTTTATGTGCTTAAGTTGATGCTAGCATACATATCTATTTGTGAACAGGTTTGACTCTAAAGCTTTTGCTTTAAGCATTTGAATTAGTAAAGAGTTATAACTTGCTCTAGTTTTACCTAGATGTATTGATTTTTATCTATCTTTCCACAAATTGACTTTTTCATTCTTGCGTTTGTGTAGACTCTCGAGATGCTTGAGAAGAAGGAAACAGTACTTCAGAAGAAGGCTTATGCTGAGGTCGAGAAGGCCAAGGCTTTTACAAAAGCAAAAAACAAAAGAGGTATGATCCAAAAATTCTTCAAGAACCCACCCAACAAAAGCCTGAAAAAAATATAATAAACCAAAATAAAAAAATTATAAGTTAGTGTAAGGAGGAACAAACTATAGATGTCCAATTCTAGCATTCACGAGTTATTGCAGTAATACTGGAGTTCACTATTTCAGGTCATTCTGTCTATCTAAGATATTTGTACTAAAATGGTATGAACATTTAGAGCATCTCCAAGACTCTATTTTTTTAAAGAGCATCTTGTCCATAATTGAGAGCATCTTCAAATTTAAAGGGTAAATTTCTTTATACACTCCAACAAACTCTTTATTTTTAGCTCTTCTTTTTACTTGTATCATTAGCCATAATATAATTTTCCCCATAATTTTCAATTAACACATTTTTAGAATTCATTAACTAAAAAAATTTCGAGTATGATTTGAATAATTCAAGAAGTTGAGCATTGAAACTTGCAACTAATGATTGTGGTTTTCTTTATCCCTTTTGTAACACCGAGGAATTTACATAAAACAAGAATTTAACTGATGTTAATTTTAAACATTTTATCATGTAGCGGCTATACAATGTTTGAAGAGGAAGAGGCTATATGAACAACAAATTGAGCAGCTTGGGAATTTCCAACTACGCATCCATGATCAGGTTAGCTTTCAATTCCCATTTGCATGATATTGCATAATGTTCAATGAATTAATGAATTTCTTAGACGAAGTCTCACTTGAGTTTATATGTCAAACGTTCCATTGTTAGATGATACTGTTAGAAGGTGCAAAAGCTACAACTGAAACTGTTGATGCTCTAAGATCTGGAGCAGCTGCAATGAAAGCAATGCAGAAAGCAACGTAAGTTGTTGATTTAAACTATGTAGAAAAGCAGGTCTTATGGAATAAATCTGTTCTTTATCTGCTGTCCCTGTGTATTGGGTAGAATACCTTACATTTTATGTGCGTCTAACTTGCAGGAATATTGATGATGTGGACAAGACAATGGATGAGATAAACGAACAGACAGAGAACATGAAGACGATTCAAGAAGCTTTGGCTACCCCCATCGGTGCAGCAGCTGACTTTGATGAGGTATATGTCATATTTCTATTCTACTGAGGTTTTTGAAGCTTTAATTATATATTGAAGTTATTAAGGCCCATCCAGTGTTCTATTTACTATTTCAAGTACTTGAACTTCTGTGCTTACATGCGAATATTTCTGGTGATTCTAGGATGAATTGGAGGCGGAGCTTGAAGAGTTGGAAGGTGCGGAATTGGAGGAACAACTTCTTCAGCCTGCAACCACAGCCCCTGCTGCTCCAGTACAGTTTCCAGCAGGCAGAGTACCGGCTCGCCCTGCTTCTCATAAGCCTACAGCTGAGGAAGATGAACTCGCTGCTCTACAAGCAGAAATGGCTCTTTAAGCAACGTTTTTCTTTTCTATTTAACTGGTAAATTTGAAGTCATTTCAACTGATTGTGAAAGTTAAGAACTGGGGTTTTCAACTGGTTGAAACACTTAATTTCCATCTATATTGAATGTATGTATATTATTTGAGGCAAATGCTCAAAATTCCAGATTAGCAGTTGTTACAGAGTTAAAAGTGTGCTGACATCTCGAGTTTTCTTTTTGGCCAACAAGTCCATCCTGGACCTTCTTGGTTGGCTGGTCGAGTGAAACACTCGTGTGGTTCCGTATAATAAACACGTGCTACGAAATGGTCGAAGACTTGAAGTTGAAGCAATTGAATAGAAGGTCGGGTAATTTCCACAGGAAAATTTCAATTTTTATGATGTTATTGACACGACGGAAGACAATTGTGCCCACTTTTTACCCATCTTTAATCAATTACATGCAAAAATATCAGCTGTACGTAAATATTATAACAAAAAAGCTATTTGTACAATCATTAGTGGTTGATCACATTAGTGTGGACCCCACCAATTAATTACCACTAATGATTGCACACCTAGATTGGTTCATATTATAATGGCCTACGGCTTTGTATGAGAAAAAATTGCACTCTTTAATATTCCATCTATTAGTTGATTGGCAAATTAATCCTTGACCTTTAAAAAGAACTTCTTTGCCCTACTATAGTAAAAAGAGTTCACATTCCACTTGATTATGTTATAATTTTTTATTAATTGATAAAAAATAAATTACAATAATATTCAGTAAAAAGACAGAGAAAGCATTATACAATATTTTGAATACGAATACTCACAAACTTTTAATAGGCTTAAGAAAATCACAAATTTCTCAACATTGGTCGAAATTCAGAACAGAAACCAGTAATAAAGTTGATTATGTTATGATCAAACGATATCCATTGTCTTAAGACTGATCGAGTAGTTAAAAGAGAAAAATAAAAGAAAAAGTCGAGGGTTTAGTTTAACATATCGGAAACCCACTCGACGTCATGGTTCGGGACCTGAGCCGGGGTTGGGTTCGGACTCCAGTTGCCGATTGGATTCTCCTTGCTCAATTTCTCGAACATCTGGACCCTCAAATCCCTCCCTGATTCAATCCTCTCCATAGATGGCTCCTCCTCGTACCAAACATCCTTTTCCCAGGCATCTGCGTACCCAAAACCGGTCCGGGGTACAGGCTTAGTAGGGGTCGATGGCAGACTGAAGTATCCGGGTCGGGTTATTGGAAACCGGTGCGAACCTAGTCCAGAGGAAGAACAACCTACTTGCAGATTCCAAGAAGGTATGGACTTCACTTTACTCAACTGCAGCTGGCGCAAAGAAGCGATCATTTCGTGGATTGAATTGGAGCCCAGCGACCGGCTGAGGGAGCTCATGGAGGTGGAGGTGGCGGTGGCAGGAGTCATCGGAGACATCGGCGGTGACTCAGTCGGTGGAGAACCCGAATCCGGAGATGATGTGAAAGCAAGCCTGTGTGGTGATCCGTCGTACGAATCGGCTCGTGGACTCAGAATTCGAAGCTGGTCAGCCGAGTGAGCGAAGAAACAAACCCTTCTCTTACAGTTAAGCCCATCTTTGCATGGCTGCGTACGATAGCGCGCAGGGTGAAGCCAGCACTCGAACACACCGTGGGCGTATTCACAATCGTCACCCTTTCTACAATTCCCTTGACGAAACTCTGGGCACGCACTTCCGGAATAATGAAATTTCCGGGGGTCCCTCCGGCAAGCTTTTTCGCCAGGGTGAGCGTACGGACACTCCGTCCAGTCATGTGACTTCCCAATTGAGCATTTCCTCACCTTAAACTCAAACATCATGAAATTATCACATGTGTGCGCGTCCACCGCAAAATCTCCTTCCCTAATCGAGTTCGACGGCAAATAGCGCCGATCGAAGAAACAAACCCTAATCGAGTCATCGATGGCGCTTCCGCCGTTAACGTTCATAATAGGACTAATATTGTAAGATGCCAGATCATCTGTGTTGAAGGACCATGGAGGTACATGCACGGTCAGCCTATCGTGGTTTCTTTCTCCGATCATCATATTTTGGTGGTATTGGCGAACTGGTTCAGTTTGTATATAAACTGCTGGAGTAATGGGATTTAACCATGGTTAACCGAGAAGGTGGTACGATAATCGCACGCGTGTATACTGGATCAGGACACTAATATTTTGTCCGATTTTGTGGGGCTAAGGATTTGTTTGATTTGGCTGTGAGGGAATTATATGACGGGCATGTCGTTTTAAGGAGTTCGGTTAACTTGTGGTTTATTAACCTACTGCCCTAATGTTACGAGAAGGCTGTGGATCGTCATATATATATGTCCCCGTTTGGCATCCATTCTTTTTCTCATTTTTTTTTTCTCTTTTTTCATTTCAACCACACATTAATCAATAAGATAATATTACACATAAACCCAAAAACTTTTCTTACTTTTCAACCACACATTCTTTCCATCAATCACTATTCCAAAATTTATTTTTCACCAAAATGGGTGTCAAACACACCCATTTTAATAATATATATATATATATATATATATATATATATATATATATTTTTTAAATTATTATTATTTTAATAAAGGTGTCATACTTGCTACAAACAAGCTTGTCAAGAAAAATCTTAGAGTTGCATCATCCTAATTATCGATAAATTGATTGATCGTTTATAGTATATGAACATTTTAATTGTTCAGTTTACTATATCGTTAGGCTTAAAAACCATTTCTACTGTTTGGCATTGATTAATTTTTTATTTTAATATTTTTAATTAAATATCGATGGTACACAAGAGTCAGCTATGATGATGATTAAGCATGTGCGCTCGCCACCTTAGCGCGGCTTAATTTTTACACATAGTTCAAATAAATTAAAAAATACTTTTGATAACTTCGTAATTAAGTAAGTCTTAGGGAGTTAAATTTTTCAAGGTGCTAACGTGGTCGAACTTCATAATTTGACATAATTTAAACACCTATAGCTACTAAATTAATTTAATTTATAGCTCTATAATAGAGCATTTCCATCAGAGGGCACACGTAGAGAAAGAATTTATGAAGGCATGTGCTTTAAATTTTACTTGCACAGAGCATCACTTCATTTTTGTTAGCTTTAGAATAAACTTTGGGTAAGTCACTTCACAAAGTTTAAAAAAAAAAAAGGAAGAAAGAAAAAGAGAAAAAAAGGAC
The DNA here is from genome assembly GCA_035079005.1 of Fraxinus americana. NCBI lineage: Eukaryota > Viridiplantae > Streptophyta > Magnoliopsida > Lamiales > Oleaceae > Fraxinus > Fraxinus americana. The sequence goes on along the minus strand of CM068715.1, from coordinate 30,787,160 downwards.
AAGATTCTCTTCTTGGATATGAGTGAAAAGATTGCCAAATGGAAAACTAAAAGGAAAATTTTCTTTTTTTAAGTCGAACTCGCGGAGTGCAATATTTAAAGATCTTCGTATATGTTTCATCTATTATATCAAACATGTAAGTCTCTAGACAGTAACGGAGTCAAATATTTTTATTGTAGCGTTAAAAAGGGAATTATAAGTTTTTTTGAAGCAATATAATACTAACCATGGTTGAGACTTGACATGAGAATAATAGTGGTTCGGTGGTTAGGAATTGAATGAGAAATTAATTAGGGCGTGTTTGATACGCGTTATTTTCCAGGCAATTAGGAAAATATTTTTCACTTTCCATTTTTTTTAGATGTTTGATAGGCGAAATTTTCCACGGAAAATATTTTTCGGGTTTAGCCCACATGTGTGCATTTTCCGGCTTTTTGATGAAAAACTTTTCCTGCCTTTTTGGTGAAAAAAAATTTTCCAGGCTGGCTGGAATTTTTTTTTTTTTTTTTTGGCAATGGAAACAAATTTTATAGCCAATGGTAAAAAAAAATTTCACTTTAATGAACAATTTTCATGTAAAACAAAATCAAACGAACACTAAATTTTGATTAAAAAAAATGATTTTTTAGGAAACAATTTTTTTTCCCTTTTTTTTTGTCCTTTTTGGCAATGAAAACAAATTTTATAACTAATTGTGGAAAAAAATATCACTTTAATGGACAATTTCCATGTAAAACAAAGCCCAACGAATAGAAAATTTAAAAATTTTCCACGTGAAAAATTATACCAATCAAACATACTTGAAATCGTTTTCCCTGCAAAACATTTTCTAGGCAAACATTTTCCCTGTAAAACATTTTCTTTCCACCTATTTTTCACCCTTACAATCAAACGCACCCTTAGTGATTTCTTGCAAGGAAAAATCGTGCAAGTGCTAAAAAATGAAGAGGAATAAAATTTAAAATTTGGAGAAAAATAATTAAAATTCCATATATTGGGTAGGCTACTATTGTGGGTGGGCATGCTTTTTACTAAAGAATAGCTAATATTGTTTTTTAATGGGTTTTGCTATAGGTACATAATTTTTGTACATACATGGATACATAACAATCACATGGGGTGAGCCTATGTGCAAAAATTATATACATCTAAAATTATACATTTTTTATAATTTTAATTTTGTTGGTTTAGCTAATGAAAAATCCAATGCATGGCAACCCTTTTGATTATAAACTACAAATTCTAAATGAACTGACATGTTATTTTCAGTCGTTCTCATTTGGCATGAAGTATGAGTCCTAGTCAAACACGTGGTTCGACTACTCCAAAGAACCATAAGTTATCTAGCAATTTAGTCACTCATCCTTGTTTAAAAGTTTTTTCTCCTCATATACGATCAGTACTATGAAACATGTGTTATTAAACGCGGTTAATGAATGAATGAACTTTAATTTTATTTTTTTGGTTATAGAACCAGAACCAAGGGTTATGCTACATGTACCCTATGTATTATACTTTTATTTATTCGAGCCCACCCCCTCTCTCACATGGGGGTCGGGTACTTTAATTTTATTTTTTTGGTAATAGAATCAGAACCGAGGATTATGATACATGTACCCTATATCCCCTCCTTCACATGGGGGTCGGGTCCCATGCTTTAATTTTATTTTTTTGGTTATAGAATCAGAACCAATGATTATGATACATGTACCCTATATATCATACTTTTGTTCACTCGGGCCCGCCCCCTCCCTCACGTGGAGCGGGTCCCATGGACGTGGGACCCGACCCCCACGTGAGAGAAGGAGTGAGGTCGGGTAAACAAGAGTGTAATTTATAGGATACAAATAGCATAATTCCCAGAACCAAACCACAATTGAATATTCGATTTTGGTTCGATTTCATTATTACGGGTGAACCAATAACACCATTAGAAAAATATCATTAGTTCTTAGTTTGGTTCGATTCGATATGCTTGGAATCAAAATCACATTGAACCAAACCGACCCCTAGTGTAATGTGCACCACTATCCCAAAGCGAAAGAAACTAATACTGACTAGGATAATGACCTCCACTTATCGTGGAAGAAATGAGATGTAATTGATTTTTATTTAAGAAAATCCTAATTTGGCTTTCTTTATATTTTGTTCTCAAAAAGCAACTGCTTAATAATTAAGATTGTGTTTGACACCCATTTTGGAGAAAAAAATAAATTATGGAAAAGTGATTGACGGAAAAATGTGTGGTTAAAAAGTAAAAAGAATTTTAGAGTTTATATGTAATATTATTTTATTAATAGAATTTATGGTTGAAATGAAAAAATGATTAAAAAAAAAAAAAAAGAAGGCGAATGAGAAGAAAATGGGTGCCAAACAGAATCTAAATGACTTCTATTTTACGGAGTTATGTGATTGATTCTTGGAGCGCTATGTTAGCATCATAAAGAAAATCAAAGAGAGATTGCATCTTAGTTTCCAAATTATCGAAAACTTATTATAAAAAAAAAACCGATGTTTGTGACCTGATTTACCAATTTACAATAAAAAACGACGTTCTTGCATTCTTTTTTTAAAAATAATTTATCAGAAGATTATAAAATGACGTAAATGATTTTTTCATTCATCCTTCATTAAAATAAAATTAAAATATAAACAATAATTTCTTTTTCACCTTGTCTATTGAAAAATTTCAATACCCATGTAAACTTTTGGACCACTTTTACTATGTGGTGATAATCTGACGTTGACATATTGTCACTTGCACAAATTCTTGTGGTGTTTGGTAAATTTCTTTTTCTCTATTACATATATTCGATTGACCTTTGGAAAAGGAAAGGCAAGTGAGATCATATGCAATTTTCATTAAATTTATTCAATATTTACTGATTTTTCGTTATTATTTGTTGAGCGACCTCGAAGGAATCTTTCATTCGCAGTCCATGGGGTTCATTTGTAACTTACAACTACTATACTTACGCCCGATCGATCTTCTAAACAATCAATCGAATGATCGAAAACTTGATATCGACTTATTTAATTTTCAATTTCCCCATCTATGTCTAGTAATTTATTTATATGCCTCAATAAGTGAGCATTACACGTGGAGAGTTTTTATTTATGGCATTTATGAAGCCATGTTCTCCCAAATCTAAATATTTCAAAGATTTGGCATAGACAAAGTAAAAGTCCAACCAGCTGTCCTAAGTACTGTGATTCATGGTGTACTTTTTGAAACGCTATCATAAAAAAGAAAAACATATTTGTCACAAAATAGTAAGTAGTATAAAGACAGTTGAGAACCTACAAGCTCCAGCACAGCCCAGAATAAATTCAGACAGTGTATTCTAGGCCCAGAGTCCACATAAGCTACGTGGAGCGCCTGATAACCCAAAAGAGGAAATTAGGCCCCGTACGGCCTAAAATCAATGAAATTGAATAATACGTTTAATTAATAATTGAGGAAATTGCACCCACACAAGTTTTTAAAATACTATTTTCATAAATCCAAAATCATCTTTAATAATACATAAATCAGGTTTTAATTAATAATTTTTAAATTAATTTTTATTTAAATCAATTTTCAAACCCTAATTAATTCATTCTCTCACCTCTCTCTCTCTCTCTCTCAACCCATTTTCTCTCCCTTCCCTCTATCCCCGTCGCCGCCACTCCACCGTCGCCACCACCACTGGCACCACCACCACCACTTCTCTCTCACACTTCGCTCTATAATCCGGTGAAATAGCAGGCGCAGTCGCGTGTGGAGGCAGATCTAGTGGGTGTGTGTGTGGTGCGTCGACTTCGCGATCCTGAAGAAAACCCCTGCTGTTAGTTTCCCCGATATGATGGGGAAGGAAAAGCGTGAGCCGAAGCCGCGCCGGAGCAAAATCAGCCGCGATGGATCCAAGCAGATTGAGCAGTCATCCGGGGGTGAATCTTGCGATGGATCTAGTGTTGATGGTGGATCTAGATCCAGCTGAGATGAGGTCGTGTGTAGGTCCATGTTTGAGCTGTGTTGTTGTAGGTGGTGGTGACAGTGGTCACAAGTGGTATCGAATTTGGCTCTGAAGATGATTTTGGTGTCAGATTTGGCGATGAAGGAGATGGAATCGACGCAGCCTTTATTGGGGGCGTTAACTTCAATTATGGTGGCAATTCTTCAGTTTTGGCTTGTTGGCTTGTGTCTATGTTGGTTGCGGTGCATCTGTGTTATGTTGTTGAGCTGTGTTGTTGGTGGTGATAACGGTGGTCACAAGTGGTGGTGGAGGTGGTTTTGAAGTTGAAAATGGTAGTTTGCTGGCGGCAGTGGAGACGGTGGGGAAGGTTGTGGTCTTGCTTTGTATGAGATGTTGACACCGCTATTGGGCTGCGATGGTGGTGGTGCTACTAGTGGAAGCAGTGGCGATGTGATGGTGCGATGTGGGGGGGCGAATCTGGGTGTGCGGTGCATGATGTGCAGTGGTGGATCTGTGCGGTGCGGTGGTGGAGGTTTTGGCGTGTTTAGGTGGCAGTTGTGGTGGTTTTGATCGGGTAGAGGCAGTGGTTTTTGTTGTCGGCGTTGGTAGTGAATTTGGCGGTTGTGGTGATGTTTGTTGTTGGGAAGTGGTGATAATGGTGGGTGGTGGTGGTGGCGGCAGAGACGACAGTAGTGTTGTGTTGGTGGTGGTCACAAATGATTTGTTGATTGTGATCAATAAATTAGTTGGTGTGTACCAATAAATAATAAACTGTGACCTAGAAATAATTTGTGACCTACAAATTTATTAATTTGTGACCAATAAAAGTAATATGTGACTTATAATTTGATATTCTGTGACCATAAAATAAGTTGTGTGACTTATAAATTTTGTGATTCGTGATCGATGAACAATTGTGACTTTTAAATTTTTAATTTGTGATCGATGAACGAACCGTGACCTATAAAATTTTTGAATTGTGACCAAATTGTGACCCTAAACCTATAAAATTTTTGAATTGTGGCCTTAAATTTTTTGAATTATGACCAAATTGTATAGATCTGTGACCTTTATATATTTATTAATTAAATATATAATTAATTAATTAAATTATAAATAAATTTTAATGAAAACCTGATTTTTGAAATTTAAAACCTCAAACCTTAATTTTGAAATGGTGATACTTAAATACCTTATTTATGTATTGTTCCCTTAATAATTTATCATCTAACCACGCAATTAATACTTCCAAAAAGCCTCAACCCCCTATTGAAACCCACTCGTCATCACTTCAAAACGGGAATATATGTGGAAACCATGAAGATCCAGATCTCACAGAGGCCCAAACACTATCACCGATCATGCCGATCACATACAACATACGGTGGTTGAGGAAAATTGGGTAGGCAAATCAAATTTAACAATCATCTCGACGAATTTTTTTTTGGTAAATTTACTGTTTTCTCTTTTAATTTCCTTTCATCTCGATGTCATAAATTTTATTCTGGATCTGAAATTTCACGGCTTAATTCCATATCTGTAATGTAAACATCAAACCCAACAAACTTTCGACAAATATTTAGATAACCCACTTTCATTTGGTGTTTCTTGAATTGGATAATGTAATCATTCGCCACTCTTTCGTGTTGTTTTGGGTGGGTTGTGGATTATGTTTATTGGCACGGATCTGCTATTTGAGTGATAAGTTTCAATTTTTCAAGGTCCCAACATTTTATTTCTTCAATTTCTATAGATTAGCGGTTGTATAACTTGTATTACATGTCTAATCAAATAAACATGTGATGGGAAATTATTATTAGGGGAGGAAGTAACTAGGTGGAGCATCATTATGTTTCGATCAATCTTCTCCCGTGCAATATTTTATTTTTGGAAATTTTGCTGTAATGTGTTGATAATGTGGCAAAAATTTTGACGTTTCTAGATAACGAATGTGAAATGGAGAAATCATGCTCTTTGCTGGTACACTTTGACAAGGGCACATCGGCACTTGCCAATGAGATCAAGAAGGCACTTGAAGGGAACGATGTTCATGTTAAAATTGATGCCATGAAAAACGTAATCATGCTTTTGGTGAACGGTGAAACTCTACCTCAGCTCTTCGTCACCAAGCTTCTGGATACTTTTTATCAGATCCGAGCAGCTAGAGTTTGTTCCTGTGCTCTTTGGATCATAGGAGAGTATTGTCTATCTCTATTAGAAGTTGAGAGTGGCATTGCAACCATAAAGCAGTGCCTTGAAGATCTACCTTTTTTTCAATTTCAGAAGAAGCGGAGGTCATTGGCTCTACAAAGAAATCCCAACAGGCAAACGCCATTACTATTTCATCTAAAAGGCCAGCCATCATTGCTGATGGGATGTAGGCAACTCAAAGTACTGCCGCTAAAACTACTTTCTTCATTCAAACTGTAGTTCGGGGATAGTTATTGGGCTGAGAATTAGCCATCCTTTCATATATTTCTTCAGAGTGAAGTTATTGAATTAATAAAATTACTCTGCATTTCTTGTTTGATTTTGCTTCTTGTTTGAGATTACAAATGTAATATGAAGTAATCAATGAATTCATAGTGATAAATGAAGATTTGCTCCAAAAACATCATTTCTGGTAGCTTGATTGAGTTCATTTTGGATTTTTGTCACTTTTTTGAGTTTTTATCACTTTTTTAATTTGTCACTTTATTGAATTAATTCCAATTTTTTTTATTTGTGTTTTGTCACTTTTATGAGTTTTGTCACTTTATTGAACTAATTCTAAGGTTTTGATTATTGTTTTGCACTTTTTTTAATTTCTGACATTTATTTTAATTCTATCACTTTTTAAAGCGTCACTTTTTCTATCACTTTTTTGATATTTTTTGTCACTTTTTGAGTGATAAACATTATTTATTTAAATAAAAGTAACATTGCTTGTCAATTTTATAAAAGTGACATTGTGTCACTTTTTTTGAGTTTGTATCACTTTTTTTGAGTTTTGTCGATTTTTTAAAAAAAGTAAAAAAGTGACAATTTTTTTTTAAAAAAGTGACATTATGTCACTTTTTCATTTTACACAGTATTTTTATTTCGTAAAAAACTTTCATATGTTCAAAATATCCCTAATTTTAAGAGTATTTTTGGAAGTAGCCCCACCCAAAATATATTAACAAAACTGTATTCTAGGCCCAGACCCACATAACATTGTCCAATTAGGACAGAGAAAAAATAGGTCGTGTAGTTTATAGTTGATAGATACTTCGCTACTAGTGACTAAATGTATGTTTTAGTGTTGTTACAATGAAATTAAGTTTAGCCCGTTGAATTTTTCATGAAGCTTAAACTTTATAAAATATTATGAATTGTCAAGATCTCTATGTTAAATCATCAAGAAAATTAATTAATGCGGAACATACCTTGACATATTAATTTTTATCTTGAATTTTGATCTCTAAATTTTGATTTCTTTTTTTCAATTTAATTGTTCAAATCCTTCTCTTGATTCTTGATTGTGATTTTAGATCTTCCTTTTCAATATACTTTCTCTATTAATTCTTGTATTGATGGGATGACACAGTACAAAGAATGAGAATTCCATATGAATTGGGGACAATAACCATATATATTGTTTTCAGATGTATTCGGATTATCGTCAAATACAAATCCGAATTGATCCAGTCTCTACACATATAATTCGACATACACTTTATTTAGATACCAAAAGCTCAATTACTTAATTTTTCATTAGATCGCATTAATTTTGGACTTAATTTTAAGATAACATTTATACACAATTAATTACGTATGTCGCCCACATGGCAAATTAAATAATTTTTCAACAATCTCTCGCTTGGATCACATATGTTACCTTATACATGTATATAACCTTATGAGCTCAAAACTTTTGCTATTATCTCCAAACAATCTTGTCCATTGGTTATATCAATATAGGATCAAAGCGATCTTCGTTACAAGTATCATAACTAAACACATCAATGATCACGTACATCAATACAATTAAAGACATAGATCAAGTCTGAATGTGTAGCATGGAAATTACATGCAATGTGATCCAAACATGCATATTTCCAACTTGTTTTATTTTATTCTCCCTTGTGAGATCAAACTAAAAAAACTTTAATCAAAGTGAAAAATTAAACTGAATATTTTATTACTGAAATGAACTAAAATAAACTTGAATGTGCACAACCAACAAACATGTGTCAGAAAGACAACATCTAAAATTACAAACTCCTACTAAACTAGTATATAATCAAAATTTACAACACCCGCTTAAGCAGTGTGCTCATGAAAGACTTTGAATGATAGACCTTTAGTGAATGGATCTGATATCATAAAGTTTGTCCCATTATGTTTTATAGTAGCCTGACTACACTGAACTCTTTCTTTAACAACTGAGAATTTGATGTCTGTAAATTTAGACTTTATTGAACTCATATTGTTATTTGAATACAAAACTGCTGACTTATTGTCACAAAATAGTTTAAGTGGTTTTATAATTCCATGTATAATCCATAGCCCAGTGACAAAATTCTGTATCCATATTCCTTGATTGGATACCTCATAACAAACTATAAACTTTGCTGCCATGGTTGAAAAATCTATGAGTGTCTGCTTAGCACTGTTCCAAGATATAGCTCCTTCAGCCTACATGAAGACATAGCTCGATGTGAATCTCTCGCTGTCTTGACATCCAACAAAATCAGAATCAACATAACTAGTGATCTCCAATTGGTCTGATTTCTTTTATGTGAGTATGTAATATTTTGTTCTCTCTAAATACCGCACAACCCGCTTGGCTGCCTTCCAATAATCCATCCCATGGTTATTTAAATATCTGCCTAGTATTCCAATAATGAATGCTATATCCAAACGCGTGCATACCTAAGCATACATTAAACTCTCAATTATAGAAACATATGTAATTTTCTGCATCTCATTTACTTCAAGGTCATTATTAGGGTATTGATTAAGATTAAACTTGTCTCCCTTAATAATAGGGGTATCACTTGGTTTACAATCATGCATAACAAATCCCTTGAGTGTTGTATCGATATAACTCTTTTGTGATAATCTAAGAATATCCCGAGAACGATCGCGATGTATCTGAATCTCTAATATAAAAGAGGCGTCACAAAAATCTTTCATCTCAAAATTCTTTGATAGAAATCTGGTTTCGTGCAATAAGCCTACCTAACACAAAGTTTTTCAGTTGCACCATATATATCGTCTCATCAATGTCACCATTGAGAAATGCTGTCTTTACATCCATCTAACGTAGTTCAAGGTTAAAATGTGCCACAAGTGTCATTATAATCCTAAATGAGTCTTTAGTTGAAATTAGAAAGAAAGTCTCTTTATAACCGATGTATTCCCTTTGAATAAAGCCATTTACAATAAAATGAGCCTAATATCTTTTCATATTATCCTTCGAACACCTCTTTGTTTTATATATTCATTTGCAACCAATGTGTTTCGTACTTTCAAGCAATGAGACAAGTTCCCAAACATCATTATTTTTATGGACTTTATTTTCCTCATTCATGACATCAATCTATTTTTGAGAATTATTAGGCGAGGAATATTCGTCCTGTTTAGGGCGGCCCCTCAGATAATGAGTATAATGAATTTTTTTGTCACCCCTATTTTGGAACTTTTTCCTACGGCAATTTCATCTAAGTTCCTTCCGATGCAATGGCGGATACAGGGGAAGCTAGATTGGCTCATCCTCATCCCATTATGTTATGTATAAAGAATTTATATGTACAAATATTTCTTTTAACATATTAATTCGGCTTATTTTTTTAGTCCAGTTTTGAATCCGTTGCTATTCCAATGATGACAATCTTGTTTATCCTTTTCTCATCTGTTCCCCTTTCCTCGCCTGGGCAGCCATCTTAGCCCCAGTTTGACACAAATCTTTCAAAATACATTTTCAACCGCACATTCTTAAATAAACTAATATTTTTCACCACATCGATAACTTTTTCTTACTTTTTAATCACATATTTTCCATCATATCACTATTTAAAATACATTATTTTCTCAATAATCTCCATCAAATACACCCTAAATTAGAATGCAAAGCCTAAACGAGAGAATGCATGGAAGAAATATGGGGCAAGCAGATAAAGTGTATTTGATGTAGACGAAAGGGCACGTATTTAGCGTTTATCTTTCCAGATCTGTTAAGGTCTTGTGTTGTCACTGAAATGTTTTTCTCCAATTGTCTTGTTTATCAATAACAGGTATTTAGAGCGTGTTTGGTAAGTATGTAAACTATAATTTAAGCGATTATAAATTGTGAATCTTAAGGAATATGTAAATGATATTCGAAGTCCTTCGAAGATATTAAATTGCTCGAATTTTATATGTGAGAATGTAGTTCCCTATATTATATTTTGAGAATTTAAAAACTGGAAAGATTACATCCCATGTATGGTTCGCATAATTAACATTATTAGAATTTCAAAATGGACCGAAACACTTAAGCTCGAGCTGTCTAACTTTATTTGTCTCGACGAAGGTCAAGTAACTTAAATAAAATAAAAAAAAGTCATTACGTATCGACATGTCATATAATTTCAGGCGCACGCAGTTCTTAAATCCATGTTTGGTTCAATTAAAAAAATTGATAATAAACATGGACGAAGGCTCCCTTGGGGCCAGGAGTATAAAGGGTGCACAGACCCTGGTCAATTTGGGCATATCCCGCGATTAACCTCCACCCATCACTGAGGGGCTAAGGATAGGTGGTCCAGGACATAGTCTAGTGTAAGTTAGGATACCTGGATATCAAAAAAAAAAAAAATTGATAATAAATTAAATCAGAGTCAACAATTACTTTGAATCACATATTTTTTAAATTTTAGAATTTTTATTAACTTTTAAACCACACATTTCAACATTTTTATCAAAATTTACTTAAAAATTAATTTTAAATTTGAAGTAAACCAGACAAAGCTAAGAATGATTAATGTTAATGCTACATTATAAAAGGCCAAATAAATATTTTGTGAGAAATTAGTATATTGCATGGAACAAATTTAAGTCGAATATGCTAAGCTAAGATCCCTAATTCATTTTTTTTTAGATACTATGCTAGGAAACAAAAATGGTCACGACAAATCCTTGATGCCTATAAAGCATAACCAAGGGCAGTCCTTTTGTCTTCTTTTTCTCGTCTTTTTATTCAAGTTCTTGTCCTTGTCAACACATCGACGAAAAAAAAACGAGTTTCGAAGATCATGATTCATCAATTTGATTGAATTTGGCTATTAATTTGATCGATGAATTGATCAAATATCACTCTCAATTTTGATGATATGATTTTTAACTTATCACTAAATTGATACTCACGTCATTTTATAATTTTCTTTTTCATCAATAGATTGTCTGATTTTCAGAATTTTCGTATTTCTATAGGGTTAACGTTCGCACACAACACATTTTCATGGGACCATTTTGAATTTATCTTTTACTAAGAATTTTACTACTCGTACATAAAAAATGTACATAATAGATTACGTGATATGATGTTGAGGGAAAATATTAGATGAAAAAGTTAATTACTTTAACTGACAAATGGTAGAGTGTCATGTGACATCATGCAATTCATTATACAAATTTTGATGCACATCTAGCAAGGTCCGCGGACTTAAGCTTTGTTCCTAGTGACTTGAGGTTGAGGATCGGTAAGGATTTTTATTATATGGAAAAATGCAACCACAATTGATTTTTTTTTTTTTGAGTTGTGCTTCTTGTACTTCTAGCATTTCTCCTTTTTTTTTTTACACGGTTGCTAGTATTACCACTACAACAAAAATAGCCTACGGCAACGTTCAAAAAACGTTGCCGTAGGCCTATGGCAACGTTTGGACGTGTATTGCAAATCAAGGTGTTGTCGTAGAGTAAAGAGATACGGCAACGTTTAAAAAACGTTGCCGTAGAGATACGGCAACGTTTGGTAAATGTTGCGAAAGACAGCCTACAGCAACGTTTGGCAAACGTTGCCGTATCTATCTACAGCAACGTTTGACAAACGCTGTCGTACATAGATACGGCAACGTTCAAAAAACGTTACCGTATGCTGAATTTTTTTTTTAACAACAACAATTTATGCAAATATATTGACAAAATTGAAAATGCAACTTATGAACAAATTTTGAAATCGCATGAAAATTGATAATTTCATCACAATTTTTTTAATTCATACACTCGAACATTAGAATGTGATACAACACCACTTAACAATGTACATGGCGTGAAATCAGAGCAAAGGAAAAATCCAAGATCACAAGATCCTCTCCATCAAAAGCTTCAAATTTTGTACTCCCCGTAAATCTTATACTATCCGTGCTCAAATGTAACCTCTTCGGATTTCTTATACGCCCGATCCCTTTGAAGTAAACAAGAAACTCCTTCTGAGTCAATCGAACATCTTACACCATTCACTTCAAGGAGGAATTCTTGAGAATTCTCCATCTTTTTGGGAAATTAATTTACAGCAAACTCCTATGTGGACATTGATATAACCAGATGAATGCAATTCACAAGCATGAAGGAATCCTGTTCTGTAGCCAACACAAGTCAAAAAACAAAATATTTCTTAAAAAAAAGTAAAAAAATACTAAGATGAAAAAGCATCATGCATATACTAGTTGAACTCCAGATATTTGAAGAGATTCCTTATTAAATATCCCCTAGAACCCACAGAACTATGAACAAATTTGCATCAGAGAAGCATATGAAGTTAAGGTTGCCACTTGCCAGGTAGTAAAGAATAATGGATATTTGCAACTGAATCCTCTATTTAGGGAAAGGAGAAGACAAAATCAAATATCTGGACCAAACATCCTTCTGTTACCCAATGACTGTTCCCAATTTTACGGGGGAAAAGCATAATTAAAACTTAAATAATCAAGAATATTCCCAACAACAACAACAAAAAAAAGGGATCAAAATGTAATTCACGTGTAGTCTGCTCAGCCAAACTGATTCAATCTAGAAAAACAATACCCCTACAATGTATTAACAGAATTAGAAAAGAAAGAAGGCACATGTATAGTTAAAAGGTTTGCTAAAACCTGAAGCTTTAAGGTCAAAAGCAACAAAAACATTATAACAAGAACAAATGTCTTAAAAATATTATGTTGATTCAGAATCAAGAAACCAATCATATAGGCTTGTTCCATAAACACAGAGTTAAAGTCTTTTTTATCATTTCACAACACTCTTTTTGAGAAGAAACAAACACCCAATTTTATTAAAGGAAAACTTTTAAAATCGAATCTCAAGAATCAACATCAGAGCTCAAACTGCAACTAAAAGATCGATCGAATTTCAAGATGATATTCTTGAATTCACTACCTCTGTCCTTTCTTTTTCGAACTGTCTGGGCAGCAACAAATTCAAGTGACGCACCTAAAAAACCAAGGGATCCCAAGCCCACACCAATGACAAGCAATCAGTCAAGAGGACTCGTAGGGCTGCCCAGCAGCCACTGCCAATCCATGAGCCTCCTCCTCATCCCTCGCCACAACCGCCAAACCGTTAGAGCCCATAGAATTGTCCACACCAAGAACCTTCCCCAACGCTCGCCAATAGACTGTCTCGTGTTTTGGGTCATTCCGGCGAAGGGGAGGTCATAACATTGGACCCATAATTCCTCTACATTGAAACCAATCTCCTGAATAGAATGAACGTTTTCACAATCAAAGAGACAAAGCACAGATTTAACAAATAACCGAGGTCGTCCCGACAGGATTCGATTCTTGTCTGAAACCCTAAATAGCTCCAACAGAAAGGTAGTTCTACCAACCTCCGTAAGATCCGCCTTACCGTCGATTTGCCAAATCTGGAGCAGTGTATTCTCGAACGCCCCTTTAGTCCCCTCCCGTTCGGCAAGCACCATGAAAGCTAAGCATTTAGAGCGTTTCTCCACTGATAATCCGACCGCTGCTCCTACTCCCTCCACCACCTGCGCTTCTATCTCCGAAAGCCGGAGTCTAGCGTACAAACATGTTAAATCCCTCACCATCCCCCCACCTCTATAGACCAAAGCCAAGAGGGAAGAGAAACTAAAATCTGACGATTTAGAGAGAGAAACCTCACCTTGAAGACGAGGAAGGACTTAAAGCTGCTAAAAGAATTGGTTAAGAGATGGATTGGAATGTGATTGATTCATTTAAATGGACGACGATATTATTTGCAACATTTGATAAACGCTTTTGCAACGTTTACCAAATGTTGCGAAAAGTCACATTTAGCAACGTTCACCAAACGTTGCGAAAGGTAGACCTTTAGCAACGTTTATCAAACGTTGCGAAAGGTCAAACGTTGCTAAAGGTCTACCTTTCGCAACGTTTGGTGAACGTTGCGAAAGGTGACTTTTCGCAACGTTTGGTGAACGTTGCTAAAAATCTTACTTTTCGCAACGTTTGATAAACATTGCGAAAGGTAAAACCTTCCGCAACACTTAATAAACGTGCTGAAGGTGCCTACCGCAACATTTTTTCAGAAAACGTTGTCAAAACTCATTTATTTTAACCAATGACAACATTTACTTACTAAAATGTTGCCAAAAGACCCTTTTGGCAACATTTATTGACAAATGTTGCATTTTTAATGTTGCAAAAGACCATTTTTGGTGTAGTGTACGCCTTTGCATAAAAGGCATATCACCCGACAGTCAGCTAAACAAAATGTAACGTAAATTTAGTATTTTTATATGGTTGCTAGTGTGATGTCTTTGTCTATTCTCAAAATGTCAATATTTCACAGTTAAAACAATATTAATATCTTTTTGTAGGACCATTTCGAACCTCTTCATTACAACTCTTGAATTTTGTTGGCATCGACTCAATGTCAATATAATTGATGCAACCCCACAATATTTTTCTTGTAAAAGAATTTAATATATTTACAAAGATAATAAAAATAAAATTTTCCTATTCCAAGTAATTAAAAATTATCAATCCTGGTTCACTCACTTTTCTAGCTTTGCAAGGCAAATATGTGGTTATTGGAGGAAAATAGAAGTCGGCCAGTTGCAGTAAATTAAGAGTAATGTTATTCATCCCCAATGGGGATGAATACACAGTTTATGTGGATTTAAATAATAGGTTAAATGCTTATTTAATTTCATCTATTATTTAATGTCATATTGACGTCATGCAGATTGTGTTTCCATCCCGGGATGAATAACCTAATTTGCTGGATAAATCAAGTTGACTGCTGACGTGGCACAAAACTGAACGTCAATTGAGTGTAAGTATAAAATATCATCAAGTAGCAGGGCACAGCTCAGCCGTTGAATTTTCAAACGAAATAAACAAGTGATTATGTGGTAGGAAATGACTCAGTTCCGCGTCAGTACGACCAAAAATTGCTGTAAATAAGATATGATACACACGTTAAGATGAGTCAGCCCTCTAATATTCAACAAGTCTTTGCAAATCTTTGCAAAGCGCGTGTCTTACAATTGCACATTAGACAAATGTTTCAAATATAATTAATTTTCCACCCGACCCGACCCAACTCTATTGATTAATTAAAATCCAACTAGGGATAGTCCTAATTTAGAGGTGGTGTAGTCCGATTCAATTCAATTTCAATAAGAAATGTTACGAGGATGAATCCTACATATAGACTCATACATACTTTATCATTGAGTGATTATCTATGGATCTTAGCCGATAATCTGGATTATTTTTCTCTCGACAATGAAACTTATTTCTCATCGTCTCATTGGTATTTGACATGGACCCTTTTTATTTTAATGTCATATCAAGTATTCAAAATTTGCCTCAATGACGTTTAAGTCATTATGCCCATTATATCCTGATGACACATGCTACAATGACTCATGAGGGTAATCTAACCCAGAAACCCGTTATCAATCGATTTGATGTCCAATAATCTGAATCGAATAAAAACCAATCTTTTATATATCAGAAAAAAATATTTATATAATTTCTACTAACTTGCTTAATTGGGGCTAAGATTAAGAAATGAAAAAATATGGAGTTAGAAAGTCTAATTATTAACAGAACTAGATAAGAAAATAAGATTAACATATTTTAAATAATCGTCAAATCGATTTAAGATTTTCGTGGATAATAAAACGGATTAAAATTTGCTATCTTAAGATTTTCTCTAAATTGATCAGAAGATGAAATCTTATCAGATAAATGGATAAAATCCTATCTAAATTGGTAGGAAGATGAATTCTATCAACACAAGAATATTCCAGGGTATGAAATTTAACTTTATGGAATAGATGCGGATATATCTGAAAAGACTGTACCTCACGCGCTATGGTGGGATGTGAGTACCATAAGCGTGTATGGTAAAGTACGGCTGGAATAAACTTATATTTCAGTTAAGGACATTTTCTGTTGAGGACATAAAAACACTCTAATTATCAGATAAGGACTCGTTTACCCTACTATAAATACCTCTACGTTTCTTAATACCCTTCACACATCGAATTCGTATTCATTTATTCATTCTTTCTTTCTTTCTGTATTTTGTTTAGTTTAATTCTTTTTTGAGGAGAACATGACTATTCTTATCGAGCAACCCGCGGATCATGGTACAATTTATTTTCTTGTGTCCTCTTTATGTATTTATGTCTTGTTTGTTTCTGATTAAAAAAGGATTTTAATCTAATTCAACGTTAAACAATCAATATTAAACACATTTTTCATGATCCCACAACTTTTCAACTACACATTTCAAAAATTTCTATCACAATCTACTAAAAATCTAGTTTTAATCTCCACCAAACACCCATTTAATGCTGTGGTTTTGTTGAAGGACGCAGCGAGCACAACTCTCGTATTTAGATGTAATATGGGTTTTTCTTAATCTTTGCAGTGGGAGGAAAGGAAATTGTATCTGACACAAATGAACTTGTGTTGGATGAAGGATTTGTCATGCCCAAAATGGAATCAGAATGTGGATTTGAAGCCCCTGAAATCAACTCATATGGCCATTCATTTAGGTTTGCTCATTGTCCTTTTCTTCATTCCAACATAGTTTTTCCATATAAAAGGTTACGATACTCGATTTTTATGTTCGTTTAAGGCATATTTGATAAGGAACATATTGACTCGATAATTTTGGACAGGGATTATGATGCAGAAAGCGAGAGACAAAAGTCCGTTGAGGAGTTTTATCGATTGCAACACATCAACCAAACATATGAATATGTAAGTGCTAAAAATTTCCTTAAACAACGAGGTTTGGGTAGTGAAAAGCCCTTTGATTTCGACGTGGAAATAATTGTGAATGTTGTACACAGGTGAAGAGAATGAGGGAAGAATTTGGAAAACTGGACAAAATAAAGATGAGCATTTGGGAATGTTGTGAACTTTTGAATAATGTCGTGGATGATAGTGATCCTGATTTGGATGAACCCCAGATCGAGCATTTATTGCAGACTGCAGAAGCAATTAGAAAAGATTATCCTAATGAAGATTGGTTGCATTTGACTGGCCTTATTCATGGTATATACGAGCTAATATTCTAATGAGACTAATTTCTTGGTTTTCTTGCCATGCAATGTGTCAAAAATAATATTCGTCCTTTTTTTCGTGACATCGACTTGACTATACTGAACAAGTTTCGTATTCTAAAGATTGTTTTCTTATGGGCTGCAGATCTTGGAAAAGTTCTTCTTCTTCCAGAGTTCGGAGAGCTCCCTCAATGGGCTGTTGTTGGTGACACATTCCCACTTGGCTGTGCATTTGATGAATCCATTGTTCACCACAAAGTAATTAATTCTTGATCAATTTTACCCCATCTTCTATATGTTGCAAATCTTAAATTTTTATGCAAATATTCTGAATGTGCTGCAGTATTTTGAGTACAACCCAGATTCCAAGAACCCTGCTTACACCACTAAGAATGGAATTTACCAAGAAGGATGTGGACTAGAAAATGTTGTGATGTCTTGGGGACATGATGACTACATGTACTTGGTAATTACCCATATTTTAATGTTGAATCATGTTACTTATACGATCTTGATTAACAACTTCACACTTGGCAGCATCATATTTATCAATTTTAAAAACTATTTTTTAAATCAACGGCTCGAATTTTGACAACACCAAGATTGTCAATAATAGTTGTCAACAAAAGTTGTACAAATAGCTTTACTGTTTAATATTTTTTTCCTTTTTCAATCTTGTCTTATTTGTCGAGCATAACAAACATGTCATAATTGCTTAATTTTGATGTATAGCCACCTTTATTATTTTCAGATAGCTAAAGAAAATAAAACGACGCTGCCTTCAGCTGCATTGTTCATCATCCGTTACCACTCTTTTTATCGTAAGATCTGAATCCAATACATTAACTAGTTATGCATATGATTTAATTTCTAAATAGTGTGACTGAGTCTGAGATGGAATAATGATGTGCAGCTCTACACAAGGCTGGAGCTTATACACACTTGATGAATGAGGAAGATGTAGAGAATTTGAAGTGGCTTCATATATTCAAGTAAAAACCCTTTTCTCAAACTTTCTTTATGTACTTATTTAAACATTGGCGACGATCTTTGGCTCGTGAATGTCTTGTTTTCTTGCAGTGTACGCGTATTAGGGTCGATAGAGTTTAACATTTTGAATTATCTTTAAAATTTTATTTGCAGCAAATATGACCTTTATAGTAAGAGCAAAGTTCGTGTTGATGTCGAAAAAGTAAAGCCATACTACCTTTCCCTCATTGAAAAGGTATGTTAATGTGCCTTTTGGCCATTCATTTTTAGAGTGAATTTTTACATTTGGATTTTCTCCTCGCTAAGATGTATCAATTTTCGTTTTTTCTTTTTTTTTTTGCAGTATTTCCCAGACAAACTTAAATGGTGAAAATTCTGGCAAAATACATGGAATAAATATTTTGCGCAATCAGAAGGCAGTATGGTGTTTTTGCTCAGTTAACTCAAGATTTGATGTAAAGAAGCAATGCGCGTTGTAAATGTTTATCTTTCAAGATTTGTAATGTTCTTTTGTTCTGAATGTAATGTCCTTTCATTTTGTTAATATTTCGAGTTTTTTGCCTATATTGTTTTCCTTCTTGTTAATCATTAACAAGCGCTTTGTGGTTGATAATAATGTTAGAATGTTGCCAAATCACCTGCCCTCCGTTCCCTCGTCTTATGAAGGGACACTGTTCATAGCCACCTACTTTTTGTCAACATCGAAGGATGTAACACACAGATGCATGTACAAAATTTCTAATGCAACACATTTTGTCATTATAAAAATGTTTTTTTTATTGTAGTGTCACATCGATAAAATGACAAACGAATTAAATTTTAAGAAGTTAGGTGACCATTTGCGAGCAGTGTGGTAGCTCGACTTTGAACGTAGGGGGGGCCTAGAGGTAGAGGTGAAGTGGTGGGGGCCCACGGGGGCTGCCCCAGAAATTTTTTTTGGATACATTATTTACAAAAAAATCAAGAAACGTATAAAAGAAAGTAATAATCTTTAATTTAGCAAAATCATATTTTGATAACGTTATATAACTACATTATAATCAGGCGAAACTTGGGCGAAAAGTTACTGACTTGGTCGCTTGAGCGAGTCTCTAGCGAAAGTCGAGTGAGGGTTGAGCAGTCGTCAATATTTTCATCACAACTTTCTCTACAGATATCCGATTGTGATGATTCAAATTCCATTGGAAAGCTAACTCGAAGGGACACAATTCTTCTAGAAATAACCATATCCAAATTCCAATGTTTTCGATGTGAAAAATGAGTTGAAAGTGGTAATTACAAAAAAATAAAAATAAAAATAAAAAAAAATTGGTCAAAAATGGGGGGGGGGGGGGGGAGGCCCCCCCCTTGGCTCCGCCCCTGGGTCCACACTAGAGTGGCTGAATAGGGTTTTGGCCCATAAATAAAGCAATACAAACTCCTGGACAAGTGTTGTAGACGCGATGTTAAATTTTAATTGTGACGAGAGTTATCACTTGTTATGCCTAAAAATAAATTTGCCTTGTGCTTGTGCTAATGCAGGACAGATAAGAAAACAATAATACTTGAAAATGTTATAATTTTTTCCTTAATAAGATTTTATAGTTTAAAATGATGTCTTCTGACTTCATTAACGATATTTGGGTTTTTATAAACACTAGTTTTTGCCCCGTGCAATGCACGAATTGTATTATTTTGAAGGTAATGTTAGTGTTTTGAATGTTAAAAATTGATAGGAGATTGTATTAAAAATTTTTAATAAACACATTTGTATAAAAGAAATAATGTTTCATAAAGATGCAATGGTTAATCCAAAATTTGAACAAAGAGCAATAATTTACAAGATAGTATACAATAATTTACTTGAAAATAATGAATTGAGAAATATTAAGTGTCGTTTTGACTTAACAAACGAATTCAAACTTTCGAAATCCCTCATGCGTCACGGCAAGGTTGTGAGTTCAATGGGAATCGTCACGAGCTTTTCGAAATGGGGTCATTGGCTCAAAACGGACACTGTGTTCTTTAGTATGAATCAAATAAGTGTAACGAATATTTTTAGCAATTTTTTATGAGGATCGGGGGCAACACTCCTGAAAGGCGAGGATTGACCTACCCAGTCGGGTCGCAAGGGTCGGGTGGACAGCACCCCCCATGGAAGCTTGGAGGCAACGCCCCCGAATGGAAAATGTATGTGTTGAAAAAATATAATTAATTTCTAAGCAAATCTAACTTAAATTTCAACCTATTTTAATATAAATACAAACAGAACATATCAAATAATTAAAAAGTGAAATTGTATTTAGTTTATGTAAAATGTAAATAAATATTATTGCCTAAATTTAATAACAAGAAAAAGAATTGTCAATTTGAAAAAAAAAGGAAGACTTATTATATATATATATATATATATATATATATATATATATATATATATATATATATATATGTCTCCACGGTGCGCGGTGACACCGTGTCTCCATGGAGACATGGACTGTCATGTCTCGGCAAGGAGCACCTGTCTGTGGCGCACGGAGAAGGACATGGTGTCTCCGTGCACGAAGACACCATCGGACTTTTTTTTTTCTTTTCTCTAGAGCCAACATTTTATCATTCTGAATGATTAATACTCTTGCAATCACACAACAATTCACTCGCATTGACTTGAGAAGGTATAGTAAAGAAGTATTCAATTTTCATTATAATCCTAAAATCTTCTAAAAGCATTAACTTATTATATTATTCTATGAGCAAAAATAAAATGGTTCCAATCTTTAAGATTGCTAGTGTTTCATTTTCCTTCCTCTGTCGTCTTCTTTTCTTCCTCTTTTGTTCCTTATTCTTGTCTTTTATTTTTTTCACGATTTCTCCGTATCTCCCAACCCTTCTTTTTCTTTCTTCTTTTCTCGATTTTGCTCCATTCTTCTTTCCATACTCTCTGTACATTTTTTATCATCTTGTGTATAAAATTTTAAGCCTACCTTTTATCGGGCAAAAACTAAATTTTAAACTTACCTTTTAACAATACCAGAATACCCTCCTAAAAGATTTGTGTATACTTAACGGAAAATAGGGAAGAACGAAAACATAGAACTAAACAAAAACGAAAAAATCGAAAGCAAGTTGCAAAAACAAATAATAATAATAAATGAAAAAACAAAAATAAAACAACAATGAGTAGAAATCTACCTTTAATTTCAATCAAGATAATCAGCAAATACGTCTAAGACAAGAATTAATCACGGTAATAAGCAAATATGCCGAAGACAAAGAAAAGCAAGAAGAGGGGATTTCTACGTCGGTTTCATTTCCATATATATTTTATGGGTAAGAGTTTTTAAAAACATATATACGTTGGACACAAATGAACTATGTTGAATATATTTTTTCATACGATGTCGTTTCCATCCAGATATTTTATATGAACTGTTAAAAGCTGATTACTAAACACTAACAATCCTATTTGGGTGTGAAAACGAGGCCAGAAAAATGAACAATGAACTCTTATTCACTATTTTATATAAAGGCAATGATATTACAATTGTTACGACTAAACATACATGACGATGGCCCAAAAAAAAATCACGAGTGCTCGATATTTTGGAAATGAAGCCTTCAAACAATCAGTAGGGGCCGTTGGCCGGTTAGCAATTAACTTTACATTGTTCCACATATTGATTAGAATTTAAATGCGATGTCCAACATAGAATAGGAATTTGTTTGCAAGGTCTCATATTGATTAGGCAGTGAATACTAGCGTCCTACATTCAATAAGAATTTGTTTGTTCCCTATGTAGGAGATGATTTGTCTTGTAACATGTGTTATGGTGCATTTAATTGCCAACATTTTCATGAAAAGTTACGAAATTAATTATTAGAGTAATGTTATTCATCTCCATTGAGGATGAAAACACAATTTAGGTGACGCTAATGTGACATTAAATGATAGGTGAAATTAAATAAGTCATTTAATTTCACTTTTCATTTCACCTATCATTTACAGCCACCTAAACTGTGTTTTGATTCCCACTGGAAATGAAGAACATTACTCTAATTATTAACTTTGATTAAAATTTAAATTTTAATCCTTACCAAACATGGGCATTAGTTATGTCGAAGAAATTTCTAGTATTTATATAGAGTGAAAATCCAATACTCTATGTCACTATTTGATTGACATGTATATTATATATCTATGCATGGATTTCAACTAAATAGTGGTAAGGGCTTAATATGGCATGTCCTGTTTGAGCCACATTAAAACTTTGATTATCATTCTTCTACTCATTTTCTACAATACATTCTTAAATAAAATAATATTTTTCATCGCATCAATAATTTTTTTTTCAATTACACATTCTCCATCAATCTACTATTCCAAATACATACTTCCAAAATAATGTGGTTCAGACACGCCCATAATTTGTGTTTCTTCAAGAGAGACAATGAAATATTTTTCTTGAATATTAATAGAATTACAAAATTGTATTTTTTAAGAAAAAAATTTCATATATATTTTTTAGAATTTATCACTTTTAAGCTTTTCCATGAAGCAAGATACAATATTCTTATGAAATATTAAGCCCCTGTTTGGCTCCCCATTAAATTTTATTACATTACATTAAATTTTGTTCTCTATTCATTACAATCACACATTCATCAAATAAAATAATCATAAACATAAATCTAAAACTTTTCATTACTTTTCCACCACACATTCTCCCATCAATCACTATTCTAAAAATTTTCAACTCTAAAAAATGTCAAATAATGAGGCCCAAACAGGGGCTAAATATATAAAATTTGTTCTTCTTGGAGCAAATATGTGTACGCATATCATTAATTGGTATAGTCAAAACGATGTAAACAAACCTAATAACATATAACAATTTGTTGTCATGCAAATAAAGTTAAGAGATCTTACTCACTTTTTCTTTTAAACAAAAAATAATATTCATATTGATAACTCAACTGGTTATAATTTCGTGTTTATTTTTGAACACGAAGAAGAATCACTTTTGAAGGTTAAATTTTGTAATGATAACGCGTGATAAAACTAAGAGAAAAAAGAGAATTTAGAAATAATCGAAACTCATGTATAATTAATTGAGAGGCTCCATGATGTAGATTTTTTTAGAATAAATTTTGTGAAAATTGATTTTTTATGGATAATGTGTAGTTAAAAAATAGGAAATTTTAAGAATTTACGTGCAAAATTATTTTATTGAAAAAATATACGATTAAAAATGAATTTAGGAAAAAGTGAATTTTGAAGAATTTGTACCAAGCAATGACAAATAATTAAAGCTCTATATCTATATGATATCGTCACAAACAGTATTTAATTTACAACGTACTCCATACTTTTCCTAGCCGTATTTTTTCAATTTTTAAATTTTGAAACCGTTTGTTAAAATATATTTTCTAAAAGTGGAAATTACACTACAACCTATCTTTGGAGATATGAATTCTAAAATCAGGTGGGATACTTTTTCTTTCAAAAATCAGAAGTTTTATTTTAATTAATATTTTTCCCAATTTCATCCCGCCAAACCCTAATTACCGTCATTTTTTCCTCTCCATCTCCCTTCCTCTCTCTCTCTCTCTTTCTCTACCTTCCCCACCTCATTTCCCCCTCCATCTCTCCTCTCCCCTCATCTCCTCTCTCTGTGAACGTCGGCGCGGCGGCGATGTAACTTCCCTCCGTCCCTGCCGACGATATAACTTCCCTCCATTGAAGCGACGTCGCAGTCGCCCTCACGTCGCTGCGAGACCACCACTTCTCTCATCATCATCATCATCATCTTCTTCTTCTTTTAAGGTGGCTGTGAAATGATGAGAGTTTGATGTGGGTCTTAGTGGCTGAGAGATGGCGAATGGCAGTAAGAGATCGAAAAAGATGACAGTAGAGTGAAGGGGGCGGTGTGTTGTGGTCTGGTTATGTTTGATGGAGGCTATTAGTGGTTTGTTCGTTGATTTGGAGCCGTGAAATGATAGGGCTTTGATGTGGGTCTTAATGGCTGGGAGATGTGGGTCTTAGTGGTTTGTTCGCGCTACTGCCGGTGTCATAGATGGGCAAATTGTCGGCCAGAAAGAGTGATGCAGCGCTGGCAAGATTTCTACCTGTTTTGGGGTGGTTGACGGTGGCGAATCGGATGGTTGAGGCCGGTGTGAAGTGGTTTTTGTGGTTTGAGTTTCTCTGTTGGTTGTGTGGTGTTCGTCACGATGGTGGTTGTGATGTCGATGGTGGTGGCAGCGTTACTGGTTGTGGTTGGCTATGGTTGGTGATTTAGTGGCGGGATGGAGCGTTGGTGTTGTAGTAATGGTTTTGGTTTTTGTTTCCGATTGTGGTTTTCAGATTGTGATGTGGTGGCGGTGTGGCGGTAAGGTGGTTCTGGATTTTTAGTTTTTTTTCTGTTTTTGGTTTTCAAATTTGTGACTTAGGGGTGACGTGGCGGAGACTAGCTATGACCCCATAATGGACTATCCGTAACCTTAAAATTCTACAATTTGTAACTAAAAATTAATCTGTGACCTGTAATTTTTTGATCTATGACCAATAAAATAATCTGTGACTTATAAAATTATTGATCCGTGACCTCGAAATAATTCATGACCTCCAAAAGTTTTGATCTGTGATTGATAAACAAATCGTGACTTATAAATTTTTTGAACTATGACCTCGAAATAATCCGTAACGTATAAAATTTTTGATCTGTGATCTCGAAATAATTAGTGACCTATAAAATTTTTTATATGTGACCTCAAAAATAATCTGTGACCAATTAATTATGTAAATGTGACCATTAATTGTATAATTATGACATCATTATAATTAATTAATTAATTAAATCATAATAAATTTTAATAAAAATCTGATTTTTGAAATTCCAAACTTATTTTTTTAATTTTAAAATAGGAAATACTTATCCTCTTATTTATGAATTTTTCCATTTCTAAAAACAATTGAACCATATAGCAAAATATTAATTTATTAAATTTTTTCTCCATTTTTATTGGTTGAGTTGGAACTTGGAAGTACATCACATCGATGATCCAAGCATTGACGAGGCTCCGTCTCTGTGGATCCAACGGTTAAAAACTCTCACGTGTGGGGATAAATTCTTGCACGTGATAGGATCCTCGTTCGGTGTTCATTTCTCCCTAAAACCCCAAAACCTAAACCCCTAACACTCATTTTCTCACTATTACAATTCATCAAATCATCGCCATGTACAGAGCCGCAGCTTCTCGCCTCAGGACTTTCAAGGTTAGCATTCCAAACGTATACATATGCCTACATATATCGACGTCGTTATGTATATGTATATATCGATTATTTTTTAGTTGGATATGATGTTGGTCTCTTATGAAATAGCACTAATGTAATTTTCACATTTCGATGATTGATATCTTGTTCAATGTGACTTTGTAATCAACATGCTGTTGCTTGTGGTAAAAATGAACTTTTGCCTTGATGCTTTATTCTATGACATATGGGAGCAGGTAGAAAATGTGTTATATTTAGAACGAAATTTTTGTATGGTTCATTTGCTACAGTAAAACTGGAAGCTTTGGGGTTTATTTGAACGAGGTGCACATAGCAATGTTGCAACATGAAGTTGTAATTCGAAAAATAAAAGTTTGTTTTGGGCATAATGAAGATTCTTTGGATTCCATATATGAGAGCAGAGTCTCGTGCTTTTAAATTGGACAATTGATATTTACAGGATGACATTCCTGATCCTTGCTAGAAACTATCACATGGTCTCATCGATTTGAAGTTTTTTTTAAACATTGAATCGTGTGATAGGACCGAACAAGTAATAGGGGATTGACTAGATTTACAAGTACGAGTGCTGTTGCGACCAAGACATCGTCAGGGGGTTTCTTTAGCTGGTTGACTGGCGAACATTCTTCGTCACTTCCTCCTCTAGACTTCCCACTCAAGGATGTTACACTTCCACCTCCACTGCCTGATTTTGTTGAGCCTGGGAAGACCACTATAACGACTCTTCCCAATGGTCTCAAAATTGCATCTGAAACGTCTGCGGTATGTGATAACCATTAGCATGTTTGGCTAAGCTTAAAAGGTTCTTATAAATACATTTTAAGCTAGCCAAACATGCTGCATATTTTTCTCTTCATTTGAAAAGAATAAGAACTGCATATATTATTACTCTGAACAAAGTATTGATTTCTGACTTTGTTTGTCAGAACCCAGCAGCTTCAATTGGGTTATATGTCGATTGTGGCTCAATATATGAAACTCCAGTGTCATTTGGTGCCACACATCTCCTGGAACGTATGGCCTTCAAAAGCACAACTAACCGGAGCCACTTGCGTCTTGTTAGAGAAGTTGAGGCAATTGGTGGCAATGTCATGGCTTCCGCCTCTAGGGAACATATGGGTTACACCTATGATGCTCTGAAGACCTATGTTCCTCAAATGGTAGAGCTCCTCATTGACTCTGTGAGGAACCCCGCTTTTCTGGATTGGGAGGTTAGCGAACAGGTAAATTTCATCTGTCTTATGTGGGAGTCAGTGCTCTTTTTTTTTTTTTTTTGCTCTTTTGAATGTGTGTATAAATATCGTAATGTTCATTACAGCTCCATAAGGTGAGTGCTGAGGTTAGTGAATGCTCTAAAAACCCACAACACTTGCTTTTGGAGGCTATTCATTCTGCTGGTTACTCTGGTCCCTATGGGAATGCTCTTTTGGCTTCAGAATCTGCTGTGAACAGATTGAACAGTGCCGTTTTGGAGGAGTTCGTTGCTGTGAGACCCAAACATTTATCTTTTGTTCCTTTACTTTTACCATCCTTCTTACTTTTTGGGACTCCAACCCCTTTCCATTCCCGTCCTTTGATATTTAACAGTCATTCTTCTCCTGAATGGTATCTTCATTGTACAGGAAAACTATACTGCTTCTCGGATGGTCCTTGCTGCATCAGGTGTTGACCATGATGAGCTATTAAAATATGCAGAACCACTTCTATCTGACCTACCTAATGTACCATGTCCAGCTGAGCCAAAGCCAGTTTATGTAGGGGGTGATTATCGTCATCAAGCTGATTCAGGGGTGTGTACCACAAGTATTTCATTTTTTACATTAGCGCTCATTTCTGAACATTGATCTGAAATATGGCAATAAATATTCTTTTCCCACTTTTGGGCAGACAACTCATTTCGCTCTTGCCTTTGAACTTCCTGGTGGTTGGGTCAAGGAAAAAGATGCAATAGTTTTGACATTGCTCCAGGTTCTTCTTTTCAGTTATTATAAGCCTTAAATAAGATTGTACATACCACGGATTGACACATGGCTTAACAAGTAGTATGCTTAAATTTCTTTCCTGTCGAATACATCAGTCAACTATAGATCACACAATTGCTTGTTCTGTATTGTTCGTTCTCATTTCTTTTACGAATTTGTTTTTGTTTGTAAGCCATCTTGTAAGGATATGCTGATTGTATTGATCCTATAGATGCTTATGGGAGGGGGTGGATCTTTCTCAGCTGGTGGTCCTGGGAAGGGGATGTACTCTAGACTATGTGAGTTGCCTTTATTGTACATAATCAGTCTAGTAGGTAAATATGATTCTTGAAGAAAGGAAGCACTGTCTTCCGTATATATGCATGATATTCATTTCACTACAAATGTGTAAGAACAGACATCTGTCTGCATTCACACGAAGGAGCTAAAAGACATGTATTGGTTCAATAACTAGTAACATTTATTGCATCTCTTAATTAATCTATGCTTGCTATTACAGAAGCCCTGAGCTTGATTTTGCACTCCTCACTTCTCCATCTTGATTACCATCTGCTAATTGCTGGATGGTCTGCAGATCTCCGAGTCCTGAACGAGTATCCCCAGATTCAGTCATTTTCTGCATTCAACAGCATTTACAATCATACCGGATTATTTGGAATTCAAGCTACCACTGTAAGGCACCTGTTTAATTTTGTGAACATTCTGTGTTTGTTATGATGTACATTTATAATGTGGTTAGATTTTTGGTCTATTTTATATATGATCCACTTAAAGCTTTAATGGATTTTAGATCTATTATTTCCATGTTAGTAATTAGTTTGGTATGTCACTGTGATTTTGCTGATGCATGGATTGCCCTCTTTATTCGAGTGGTTTAATGTATTGTTCCTGATTTTCGTTTTGGTATACTTGAAATAATTTAGCCATTGTTTCGTCCTCATTATTTTCAAAATACATTTTTTTCTCTCTTATTTTCAACCACACATTATTCAATAAAATAATATTATACGCAAACCCAAAACTTTTCCTTATTTTTTAACCACACATTCTTTATCAAAATACTATTCTAAAATGCATTTTGGGCAAAAAATGGGTTTCAAACAGGCCCTTAAAGACGTAAATTGTAATGAACATGATTGATTAGGTAATCCCACCGTTCTTTGTAGATTAGGTTTAAAAATCCATTATCTGGAAATTGCTATCTCCTGCTGCACTTCACCCTTTTAAATTAATGAAACTTATTTTAAGGGGTTTATAAGCTTGTTTGACCCCCAACCTTTTTTTTTTTGACAAAAAATGCATTTTGGAATAGTTTGATGGAGAATGTATGGTTAAAAAATAAGGAAAATTTTTGGGTTTGCGTATAATATTATTTCATTGAAAAATGTGTGGTTGAAAATAAGGGAGAAAAATGTATTTTGGAAATAATGGAGACCAAACAAGGCTATATTTGTCATCTATACAAACTTATGTATATTGTTTATTGTGTATTTGTTGGCCTCGTGAATATTGCAATTCTGTTTAACAGAACAATGGTAGATTATAAAGGAAGGAAAAAGGAAAATCTATTTCACCTTGAAGTGACCATGCTAGCCGTTAATCTTCATATTTGACCAGCTTATGCCTTTTTATTCTCCTTGTTGAGTATTTATTGGATAGCTTAGTGATGAAGCTTACCTTTTAAATTCAGGGTTCTGACTTTGTAACAAAAGCAATTGACATAGCAGTTAAAGAACTCATTGCGGTTGCCACTCCAGGAGAAGGTTTGCTATAGGCTTTTAAGCTTGAGTACTGTTGTATTTTGTTTGGAGCTTTTTCATTATCTGTTCACATATTCTTGTTTCTGAATTCTGATGGCAGTTGATCCTGAAACATCCTTCATATTCCTGTGTAATGAATAAATATTTTATTCTTTGGAAAAACTTCTCAACATTTTTCTAGCCCCTCCCTCTCGTATTCTTCCATCAATGCGTACAAATTACCAAACAACACCTTACGTGCCCTTGTGCTTTTCACATTCAGGTTTAGAAAATATTCCAAGTAGTTTTCTTCAAAAAATATTCCAGATAGTAAATCTAGGTATCTCGCTCATATGAAGTTGTTCTAAAGTTGGTTCTGCAATTTCTTTGTCTGCTTCCTGTTCTCCATGCAGTTGACCAGGTACAGATGAATCGTGCTAAACAAGCAACAAAATCTGCTATATTGATGAACCTGGAATCCAGAGTATGCAACATGTTCTTACATCCTTCTAGCTCTAAATTCTGTCCAGAAACTAAAAGAAAAAAACTCAAAATATTATCTTTTATTAGAAGTTCAGGACATTTCCTTTTGTTTAGATGTATTTGTATAATGTGTTTACTGTTTACATGTCTGTTACAGATGGTTGCTTCAGAAGACATAGGTAAACAGCTTTTGACATATGGAGGGAGGTAAGATCATTAATTACTGTTAGCTGAAAAGAATTTTGTACTATAAAATTACTTTGTAGAAATGTTTGGGAAATGGATAAATTTTTAAACATTGCAACTGAGCCATAAATTGAATGTTTTCCTTCTTCCTTTTTGAAGCTTTCCAAGAGATAACTGCTTAATAGAATATACTGATTGAAGTGTTATCGAATTCCTGGAGGAGCACAGGTGATCCTCCACCAAGGATCAGAAATACATCCTAACCAGCAAATATGTCACCATGTGTTCCTCCCTACACCACCTCTCACTATTTGTAAAACCATTGCCAGAACTTCACTGCTACCTTTGAGACCTTAATTCACCTGAATCTAGTGTAGGGTTGTCAACGAGCCGAGCCGGAATTTGAAACTCGAGCTCGACTTAAGTAAAAATGATTCGGGCTTTTTTTGGCCTGACCCCACACGAGCGGAGCTTTTGCTCGGCTAAAAAATCTTGGCTCAACTCGAGCTTTTGGCTTTGGCCTTAGCGAGCCAGCTCGCTATTTTTTTATTTTATTTATGACATTTAAAATATTTTTAAAAAATTTAAAATTTGTGCAATTTATACTAATTATAAATTAAATAAAAGTTAGAACCCTTATTTTTTCGGGCATGTGATCGACTACAATCAACGTAAGCGGAGTTAAAATTGTACATGAATAAAATATTTCGTGTACAATTTTTTTGAAATAAATAAATTTAAAAATTGTCTATTTTTTTTAAAATAATCAATTTAAAAACTTACAATATCGTATCATTGGATCTGTTGCAATTTTTCGGTCATTATACTGTCAACATGTTCTTGAATACGTAATTAATTGTTGACTTTGACTTGGATTAAAATCTGGATTTTAATTTTCACCAAACAGGGGCCAAATATAAAATGTGTTTGCTTTTGCATCTCCAGGAAACCAGTCGAACATTTCTTGAAGGCTGTAGATGAAGTTACAGCAAAGGATATAGCTTCCGCTGCTGAGAAGCTTTTATCATCTCCTCTCACAATGGCATCTTATGGAGACGGTAACAACTCTGGCCTAACAAACTCCTTTTCTCCATTGATATTCCTTTTATGCACATGACATTTTCATCATTCTTTATCCTCATTTAACTCTCTATTACAGTTATTTATGTTCCAAGTTATGATGCGGTTAGCAGCAGGTTCCATTCAAAATGAAAACATCCTTATGTGGAATTTTCGTACTTCGGTCAGGGCCCTTTTCATTTTCCTCAAGTTTTGTCCACCTTTTGAGCAGATAATAGCTGTGAAAATAAGGAAACTTCAGATTCTTTTATATGAACAATAATTGTCTAGGGGCATTTGATTGATGCCTGATTGATTATTTATGCGAGTTGTAATTTGTCATGTCCAAATTTTCTGGTTCCACAGCTCTTTCAATTATCTGATTGCTAAACTTCATCCCAGATTAAAAATTTTGTAATTCCCCATCTCATTTGCACATTCTTATAAAGCCTCATGGTTACTCGGCGAGCCATTCTAGTTGTATAATAATAGAACTAGAAGATTGGAAACTATCTAGTTAAAAACATTTGTTTTTTCTTTCGTAATGAGGCCCCCGTTTGACATCCATCGAAATGAGGTTTTTTTTTTTTTTTTTTGGGAAAATGAGTTTTGGAATAGTGATTATTTAAAGAATATAGTTAAAAAATGACTTTTTTTTTTTGGTATTTACGTGTAAAATATTTTATAGTATGAATATGTGGTTGAAAATGAGTTTGAGAAAAAAAGAGTTTTGATTAAATGGACTTCAAACAAGGGCTAATATAAATCGGATGAAGGCTTTAAAACATTTTAGTTTCGGTATCAGTTATTGTATGACACAGTTTACACGACTTATTGTACAATTAAGGACAATTCAAGGTAGATGGTGTTTTAAGATTGCAAAATCTTAACTCATATTTGCTGCTTATTTTTAAAAAAATTTGATTGCGTGTTATAGTTGCTAACTAGGAATTGTCAATAATCATTTTTTCTATGCATAAAGAAGGAACTGGGAATGGATAAATTTTGTCGAGAAAGGTCAATAAAGTCATGAAAAGGGAGCTAAGATCCACATTTTAGATGGACATACACACTTCTTCTCATTCTCTTGGGATCTCCAAGTCATACCCAACTCAGCAACAAAATCTTGATGCTTGCAGGTTTCAACTTCCTAACAAAATATTTGATTCAGCTACACTTGATGAGTCATACATTGTGTCTATATTATCCTTTTCATATCCCATTTCGATACGTTTTGTCCCCAAGTGGCCGTATACGTTTAGAGAGGGTTGGATGCATAGTACTAGATTGAGACGAGGCTAAAACAAGGGGCATAGGGCATAAAAAATGTGCTTGCATATCCGTAAAGTATGAAACAGAACTGAATCCCTTTCCTTTTTCCATAGTTTCATGAAATATTATCTGTCCCTTGACATTGCTGCATCGATAATTTGACACCCTATTTTGTGTAGTCTTGATATTCCTGTTTGGATAAACTTTAAAAAGTCAATTTACTTAGGAATTAAGTCACAGGAATTGTTCAGGAGAGTGAAATTTCTTGAAAATACAATATAGCGAGTATATATAACACGTTTTATACATTTCTCTGTTTCTACATTACGAATGCGATTTGAAAACTTCCGAGTAGTAGAATCGTTTTTATGAAATGTGATCTCTCCATAAATTCTCTCTCTCCATTATTGGAAAATAAGTTTTCTTAATTTTAAACGCCACGAAGAATTAAGTTAGAGATCCACAAATAGGTAGTGCGATAATTGAGAAATAACAATTGTCACTACTTGATGACAAAATAGATTTTGAATTTTTACCAACTCTATCAATTGGTATCAAGGTTAAGAGGGTGTTTGATATCCATTTTTTTGGAGAATTAAATTTTTGGAATCGTGATTGATGGGAGAATGTGTGGTGGAAAAGTTATGAAAAGATTTAGATTTGTGTGTAATATTATTTTATTGAGAGAATGTGTGGTTGAAATGAAAAAAGAGAAGAAAATGAGAATGAGAATGAGAATGATATAAGAATGAGTGCTAAACAGGAGCTAAACTTTAGGGCTCGAGGTCAGGGTTTTGAGGACGTCATCCTGATAGCATGATTCTGTAGGGCATAGAAGGGTGAGCAGTAGTACGGGTTAGGGCCCCAAAATAGACAAGTGGTGTTTCAATCACCTATTTTGTGTGTATATATATGTAATTGTCCAATTTTTCTTCGGAATAAAAGAGTTGTTGGAGGTTAGAGTGGGCAACATACCTTTAAAATTAATGGCTCTTAATTTATAAAAATAATCGAATGATCAATTTCTCTGTATGGTTCCAATATTTCAATGTTCTTCTGAATTAATGATGATTCGTTTTGTCAATTCTTGACTAAATTGTACAGGAATGAAAAACGCAATACAACATCTGGAAATTATATTTCTGAAAATAAAATGTATACAACAATTTAATTTAATTTATTCATTTTTTTTATCTTGAGTTTTTAATTTGGACAAGATATTTAACATTTATTGAAATTCTCTACTTGTTAATTTTTTTTAACAATATAACGATGCCTGCAATTAAGTTAATTCTTTGGGGAAACTCATATTTAGCTTCTGTTTGCTGTCAATTTTTTAGCTGTAGAAAATGAATTTTGTGACCTTTGGAACACTAACTTCAAGAATAATGTGAGATAAAAGTCAACAACTCCGACAAAGTGGGGCCTTGCAACGGAAGTATTTTTTTTTCCTAAAAATTGAGAGGAAATGGGAAACAAATACGAGCTTAGTGTCTGTTTGGGTTTCATTATCTATGTATAAGGAAGTAATGCGATCCACGAAATGTGTGCGGATAATATGTAGATAACAATTGTGAATATGTGATTAAAGTTAAAATTTGACTAAAAATTATAATTTACTTATTAAGAAACCCAAACACAGGCTAAGTTGATTCTAGATTGAAACTTGCAACAAATCCCACGATAAAATGAAATTGTTTAGTCTATTTGACCAGTTAATAGGAAAAAAAGTCGGTCTTGTTTAGTCTATTTTACTATTCATGTGATTTTCGTGTATCTATATTCTCTTTATGGTTTTCGTTGATTTTTTGAACTAATAACTTAGGGTCGACCTTGAGATTTTGAGTGACGTGGAACCTAAAAGAGGGATTATTAGGTGAATCAATTGGCTAATTTTCTGAAATGAACAAAACAAATTAAAAAGTCCAGTTTTTATCACTCTAGGTTGAGAAGAGTACTAATTTTTTTGCCCTTTTTTGACTAATAATAGGAGACTTTTTCAAGAAAAGCCATTAATTGGAAACAAATTAAAATAATAATTTTTGTTTATCGTAATATATTGAATTTAAAAATATCGATATTAATTTATAATCTGTGTGCCTTTTGAACCTAAATATTGTGTCCTTTAACTGGATCCAAAAAGGGGAAAAATATTATCTATTAAAAGATATTATCTAAATTACAAAAAATGTAAATATGTAACTAATTCTATTTGTTGTTACCCTATAAGGGGCATGTGATCGCACCAACTGCACATCCTCAAGGTCAATAAAAGAGAAATCAGACACTAGTAGAACAATATTGTAATATTGTACTTTTGACAATACTGTTGACTTACAAACATGAATGTACAAGCATCAAGTAATGGATTTTCCTCAAGTTGCGAGTTAGAATGTGTTGGCGACGCTGGATAAATATAGGTGTGGGTGAAAAGGTGGTTGTATATCGAACAAACAAAAATCAAAGTTTAATCCGTAGGAGCGTGATTAAACAATATAACAAGGTGATTGAAAATCTACGCCCCGTTTGGTAGAATGTGTTGGCGACGATGGATAAATATAGGTGTGGGTGAAAAGGTGGTTGTATATCGAACAAACAAAAATCAAAGTTTAATCCGTAGGAGCGTGATTAAACAATATAACAAGGTGATTGAAAATCTACGCCCCGTTTGGTACACATTTTGAAGGTAAGAATGTATTTTTACTGTTGATATGATGGGGAATATGTGGTTGAAAAAGAATGAAAAATTATTGATGTGATGAAAAATATTATTTTATTGAAAAATGTGTGTTTGAAAATGAGTACAAGAATGAGAATGAAAAAAATAATGTGGACCAAACATGGCCGTAGTATGAAAATTACAAATGAAAACAAAGGGTAGCCAAGAAAGAAAGAAAAAGAAGAAGAAAAACAATTCCAGACAAGTGATTTTCACTATTTTCTTAAGATAAAATTGCCCCGCAATGGTACTCACGGTTCACGACACTTGTCTCTTAAGATACAACGGATTCAACTTGTGGTAGAAGCACTTAAACCAATGAACTTTTGACGAAATTTCTCTCTACAAAGAAGAAAACGATTTTGGAATTGTTTTGTAAGAGTTTTTATGCAATGCTCAATGCAAATATGATATAGGATGTCTAACGGACGTTCAAGGAGTCTTACACATAGAGAATGAGGGGTTGTCAATGAAGTGTTGCGCCCCAAACTTAACAATTCTTGCTAAATGTCGCACCATTCACTGTCGCTAGCCTGTCGCCATCTCCTCGCTCGAGCGATAAAAACAGTGACTTCGTCGCTAGCCTGTTGCTCAAGTGACAGTCCAACATCAGGCTAGCAACACACTTATGCAAATATGTGACAATTTCCTTTATTTGCTTCCAAACTTTGGAACGCAATTTCTCATTCATTCGGAATTGATTTTAAAATTTCAAATATACCATGACGATCTACTTG
The DNA here is from genome assembly GCA_035079005.1 of Fraxinus americana. Lineage (NCBI taxonomy): Eukaryota > Viridiplantae > Streptophyta > Magnoliopsida > Lamiales > Oleaceae > Fraxinus > Fraxinus americana. Next base: position 30,751,236 of record CM068715.1, on the reverse strand, counting down.
ACGAGTAGAACAAGTTGGTTTATTTACATTTGTAATCTGACCATTGAATCAAGTTCGAATATTTGGTAGAAGTTGACACGAAAGTCACTTTTTTAAATTTTTTATTTTTATTTTCACACATAACTAAATTTTCAATCTTTTAAACCAATTTCCAACCAAATGTGACCACGAGACATTACATTCAATGCATGAAGATAATGAGAATGATTACAATGACTCTGGTGTAAACATTTTATCTCTCACATTTTACTTTAAAATATTTTTTGAACCTTTAATTGGAGATTGGAAGAAAGTCCCAATTAAAAAGTATTGTACCATATTTCATATCTGTCATTCATAATACATGTCACATATGGTAGTTAAAAAAACATAGTGTGTTGGATTATCTTTGGGAGTGCTCGTATCAGATCTTTTATTTACGTTTTGGAGTCTAATATACATATCTTTCATTTTCTATTGATATTTGTATACGAGTACTATGAAGTGCAAAAAATAAATTTTTTTTCCCAAATCACTACTAGAAAATGTTTCTATTAGTGATCATTGGTGGACTATCGACCAGTCATTTGAAAATTGAGAGAGCGACGAGAATATTATTGACGGTAAATTTTATTTTATAGGATAACATTTAGAATTTTGGATGATATTGAAGGAATTTTTCTATGGCTAACCTCTACACGGTTTTTAACAGCGAGTTACCTCATGGATATAAACAAGAATAAAGCTATTTGTACATTACTTTTGCACATTATTGATGAAGTCATTGATTATTTTAAATATCGTTAAAATCAATGACAAAACTATGTGTGACATCACAAAATATATACAAAGCTCTCAATTATGATGTACATGTAGCAAAACTGTATAAACAAACCCATGTGAATTCTTAAAAGATTAATTTATTTGAGTTTTTGGTGTTGACTTCTTTGATATTTATATGGAAAAATATATGATTTAAAATAGAATAGATATGGTGGTTGTCCATCAAGTGTACTGCTCATTTGCCTTGCATATCAAGCAACATTGTCCCCCACCCTTCCTCTCTTTGTCATGATCAGTCCTCATGTGAGTTCTGATCATTTTTTATTTCTTTTCCCCTCTCTCTTGTTTCTATATATGTCCATTTTTTTGGGGTAGGCTGCTGGGGATGTTTGGTTATTTTATTTTACATTATAAAATATATCTCCTTTTTTTTTTTGACCTTTTTTTTCCGCTGAAAGTGCTCAAACGCGTTCAGACTCCACCGTTTTTATCTATGAGATTAACGTATTAAAACTTAGAATGAAAAAACATTATTCAGTCACATACATATCTTTAATGTACCAAAGTACTAGGACTAAGATTAATATTGGAACATTTATGTAAAATAAATAAATAAATTATCATATATATAATAGTATGTTAAGCGCGTCGTAATTTAAATTGTTAAAAATAATTTATTTGTTTATACTTGTCTATATCAAGAAATGAATATTAATTTCTAAGTTCATTTTTGTTCAAGATGATATATATTCTTAGTTTTGTCCCAATATTTGAAGAAAATACTAGGAATATAGTTATGTATTAGATGGTTAAGTATCTGAAACAGTAACAGGTGAAGAGGCTGTTTCCTGGCTTTTGCTTTACCAGTCAAGGAGACTCAAGACAAAGGCGTGGATGCCCATGAGCTTTACAAAAATCCAATCTCTCTCTCTCTATATATATGTATATATTATATATATCGTCTCTCTCTAACTCTCTAGAGAGAGAGAGAAACCGTGTATATGGTGTTCTTAAATTAGGACAGACCGAAAGACTTAAATGCGGTATATTGCGTATGCGACACCTTTTTCTTTATCTCACCGGCTTCCGTTAAAGTGTAGAGGGAATTCTGCTGTTTTTTCATAGCTAAAGCAGGCTTTATAGCTCTCTTCCACCCTCACAGTTCCTCTTTTTTCCTCTCTCTCTCTCTCTCGTTATCCCCTTCCCTCTCTAGCCATCACCAGTTTAATTTCCAGTCTTGAAAATTTTTTTAATTTCCAGTCTTGATTTCTTGTGGATTACTAGTTGTTTTTTTTTTTCTCTTTTGTTTTTTATTTGTAAAAACAATCTTTATTATGGGTTTTTTCTTTACATATTAAAAACTATTAAGGTTTTACTTGTTCAATTTTGTGATTAATTTCAAGAATTTCTGCTTGTATACATATGAATTGCTATTTTCTTTGTTCATTTAGTCCACAGAATATATGTATATATGTATCAACTATAGAGACTTCAATTCAGACAACATAAGAAGATTTTGTCCAAGGTAAGGTTTCTTATGGAAGTTTATCAGCCAAGTTGATTACCAAATAAAAAGCACGTTTGAAGAGCCATGAATAAGTCTCAGTTAGGATCCATCAGCAGTTCTGATCTCATTGATTCGAAGCTTGAGGAACATCGATTATGTGGATCCAAGCAGTGTCCTGGATGCGGCCAAAAGCTCGAAGGGAAGCCAGTACGAATTTTACTACTTAAAGAATAATTAAGTACGTTTTTAATTTATTCTCGTTTTTGGTTTTATTAAGTTAATTTTTAAATCATCTGCAGAATTGGGTAGGTCTACCAGCAGGAGTGAAATTTGATCCAACAGACCAAGAATTGATAGAGCACCTTGAAGCCAAAGTAAAAGGCAAAGAATCAAAATCTCATCCATTGATTGATGAGTTCATCCCTACAATTGAAGGTGATGATGGGATTTGCTATACTCACCCAGAAAAGCTTCCAGGTATCAGAAGTACACTTTCACTGTGTGTAATGTGTGTGTACGTGAAATTGCTTCTCCTTAATTCAAGGAGTTAGGTTATACACTTTCTTGCTTGCAAGATACAACTAGAAGGATTCTAGGGTTTGTTTTATTATCCCTTGTTTTTTTCTGATGTTTCAAGAAATTTAATTGAAGTCTCTTAGTTTGTTGCACCTAAGTAAACCTAACTTTGATTTTCTCAACTTTAAACTTTCTCCATTCTTGGTTTAGTTTCAAATAAAATTTGCACTAGGCGTTCGTTCGGCTCCTTTTTGGCCTGGAAGTTCACTTCTAACGTCACTAGCTCCTATAGCGCATTTTGATTTGGAAGCAAATAAATTTTACATTGTTTTTTCAGGCGTAACAAGGGATGGATTGAATAGGCATTTCTTCCACAGACCATCAAAGGCTTACACCACCGGCACAAGAAAAAGACGAAAAATTCAAACCGAATGTGACTTACAGGGGGGAGAAACCCGGTGGCACAAGACAGGCAAAACCAGGCCAGTCATGGTTAATGGAAAGCAAAAGGGATGCAAGAAAATTTTGGTTTTATACACAAATTTTGGGAAAAATAGGAAACCTGAAAAAACAAATTGGGTGATGCATCAATACCACACAGGTCAAAATGAAGAAGAAAAAGAAGGTGAACTTGTGGTTTCCAAGATATTTTATCAGACTCAACCAAGGCAATGCAATTGGTCCGAAAAGAATAGCATGAATAATGCTGTTGAATTACCAACTAGCAGTGATCCAAATAGGGATAGTGACAGTATTGGGATCCGCTCTTCTAAGGAAATAGTTCCTCCTACAGATGAATTCCATGGCGGCCGTGGTGGTGGCACCGGCGGCACTGGCAGCTCTCCTATGTCTAGCTATGGTGCGTTAGATATCCAACAATTCAAAGCAGACCATTTCAGCTTCCTTCCGTTTACAAAACCCTTTGATGAGGTACTTATATGCGTATATGTCGAACATCTCTATTTATAACTGCAATTAATTTTCACAAATCTTGCTCAAAAATCTTATTACAATAATACCGACAATTTTATGAATTATACAAAAATTTACTAGTTGCTGGAAATTAATGTAGATTTTTAGGTAAAGTTTTAATCATGAATTACTTTACCAAAATTCTTCTTTCTTTCCAGTGAATTTTGTTACTGTACTCAATATTTTCAAAAATTAAAGTGAACATTCTTGCTGCTATATAGTAAATATCAAATGTGTTATATTCTATGTAGAGTTTAGAACAAAATTATAAGCAATTGACTTATAATTTCAAGCAAGTAATGCATGCATGAAATACCAAAATCAGCACAAAAAATTGCTTTTCACATTTGGATGCTTGTGCATAAAGCCTGAAAATGATATCGGATTTGTTTGACATTAACACTCATCTAATTAAAAAAACTAAACAGTTCACCAACCAGAGAAGAGAAAATTAGAAAGAGTAAAATCGAAAAATAAATAAAAATTGAATGAACATTAAAAAAAAAGGAGAGAAAAGGAAAGATTAAATTAAAGAAAAGGCACAGAATATTAAAAAGAACCTTGACAAGGGACTAGCCAGCTAGCAAACTGTTTATGAATTATTAATTTGTTGCAGGCTGGGATTGGAGAAGCTTCAATTGCAAGGGAAGTTTCAGCAGCAGACACGTGCGATGAGCATCAAATGCCACCACCTCACGTGACCCATGAGGCTCAGCAACACCAGATTGCAACCGCAGCATACCACATGATCAGCAGGCCTTCACTCTCTATATCCGCCATAATTTCTCCACCACCACCTCTTCATCATCATACCTCTATCATTCTTGATGAGGACTCCTTCCATGTCCCTAGAATGATTCTCCAAAATCAAAATTTTCAGGTAATTAAACCATGTAAACCCAACATTTTCTTGAACCTTTAGAAACAAATTATATGATTAGATAGCATTATATACGATGATTCTCCAAATTTATTTCGAATGAGGATTTGTTGCTTGCTGGAAATGCAGTAACAATTTAGCATCTTTTGCATTTTCTAAACGATTCTTTCTGTCTAGTTCGGCAGTATGACCTCCCATATTGTCGAAAACAGACAAAAAATTTGCTTTTTTGGCGTTTAAGCAAAGCCAACATGCTCAATAAACCACTCCCAATCTTAGCATAGTGATTACGCCTAAGATCCTAATGTTATGTTTGGTAGGAAGGATTTGACAAGATCAAAAACGAAATAAATAAATAAATTATAATCTTGTGTATTGTATTGTTTTGGCAAAGCTTACTGATATGCACTAATGGTTAATTAAGCCAAATGAGTATGCGATGATTTTATGACTTCTATGTTGCAAACATGTAATTATATTTTCCCTTTATACTTGTTGTCTTTTATAGACAATGCATAATCTTAAAGATGATTATGTTTTATTTTGTTCTAAATGACTACAGCAACATCATAAACTCGGAAGAAGGTCTGCAACAGGATTGGAGGAAGTCATCATGGGTTGCACTTCAATTGATCACATCAAGGAAGTAAGTATAAACTTTATAATCCAGAACTCTTTCATGTAAAATTGTTTTCCGAGTAGTAGAAAAAGTAAAGGTAACTACAGATTGAAAAGGATAAGGCATGAAAACAAGCAACTTTTTTCCGAAATCTTGATAATAAAAACAGAAGTTGTACATTACAATTAGTCTAATTTAACTTTAACTAAAGAGAAAGCTTGGAATAACAAACTAGAGAGAGCAGTTATTACAATCTTTTTCCTTTATCTCCTTTTCATTTAGTTTAAACATAATATCTTAACTGTGAAAAAGTAAATGAAATAAGTTGCATAGCTTGCTTGCTTGATCAGTATAGTAAATTTGCAGCTGATTCTGTATATAGGCTAACTTTTTCAGTATAGGGGTGCCTAGTGCATTTAGGCTAACTTTTACGAATAAAATGATGTGTTTAGTAGAGAGGACGATTGATTATACGTCCCAAATACGATAAAGAAATTTTAATCACTTTATCTTACTACAGAATCACCCCACAAGACTTACTAGCAAAGGAAGAAGATGCTTGCTAGTTTTTTCTCCTTATTCTCTTCTTTAATTTTTAATTTATTTTTCTTTTTGTCCATCAACTGTGGAAGCTGTAAAATTTTTTAAGAATCCTCCTTTCTTCTACTTTTGAAAAACTAAAGTTAAGCTATGGAGCTATTAATTTGAAATATTACTAATAAGAACATAATTTTAACGACTTACACAAAATAAGAATATAAAGACCATGGAAAGTTATATCCCATCATGTCATTTGGCTATTAATTACTATTCAAATGCAAAAAGAAACTCAACAATGAAAATTATTTGAAATGGGAAAAGAAAAAGAAAGAAAGCTAGTGATCCTAACACCATTTTTTTCCCCATGTTTGGTCTCATAGAAAAAGATCATTTCCTTATATGTTCTTGTCGAACCAACTCATTTTATTTAGAGTCCATCTTCAACATGTCTTGAGTGCATACCAGCATTTTCCAATCAAAATCTTGAATCATGCAACATTTCACAAATAAGCGACGAAGAGACTTGTATTTAAAACCTTGGTTTGCTGTGATAACGTATTGAATTACCTCGTCTCAAGGTTTAAGGCTTTTAAAAAGTGAAAAAAAAAAAATCGATTTAAAATCTGTTTTTCGACAACTCTTACCTTTTGTGCACATGTTGATGTTGTTATTTCAGGAGTCATCTATTACAAATCCACAAGAAGCAGAATGGTTGAAGTACTCCACCTTCTGGCATGACCCTGACAACCCGGATCATCATGGGTAGAAACAAAACATATAAGATTCAGATTCAAATAAACATTCCCAACACAGACAAAATCATTAGTACTCGAAGCTTCCTCCAAGTGCCGATGGACCATATCTATATATATGTGTATATATATAGTTTTACCTTTTTTCCATCTAATTTTCCTGTCAATGTCTGGTTAAGGTCATAAGATCCACTGAACTAACTGTGCAAGTTGGAAAAACAAGAAAGAAAAGAAGACGAAAGGACAATCAAGAAAGGGAAAATCAAGAAAAGCTGCTTTTTCTTGTAGAAAACAAGACCCCCAAAAAGCAACGAGAATTACAACATTATGATTAGTGCATCATGTTTATGGTTATTATGATTATTTTCTTCTTATAGTGATTATATAGTTTGTTTCATTACTTTTACAAAGATGAAATTAATTTACAGGTTCAAGCTAAAGTGAAAAGAGACCCTATTTTTTTCCTTGATGTACTCCTCCACAAGTGGTTTTCTTGAAAGAATTCGATTTATACTTACGAAATATAATTTTTCACTCTACTTTCCACGATGCTACAAATGAGTTCTACGATGAAGTCACTCCTTTGAATTTCGACGTTGTGAAAGCCGAGACTAAAACAAATTACTTAGAAATAGAATAACATTCTAACTTATTTGAATTAGCAAGCTTCTCCTATGTGTCACAGCCTCAAATAACACGAGAAAATTGATCATTCTTCTTTTCATATGTTATATGAAGTTTTATCAATCAATTTGAATATAACACGATTTAGTTTCTAGCACGCAGTATTCATGCCCAGCCCAAAACCAATTTTGAAAATTTTGCATGGCTTTCATCGCATCATTTTCGATTTCTCTTTTTAGAAACACCATTTTGCGATGACGTATGTGATGGAGCACCCGTGAGAAAATCCCCTTCTCTTAATACAAATTTGAAATTCACCAACTAAAACATTTCTCTACTTCGACTAGATTTAAGTGCTATCATATTTTTCCTTATTTCGATATTCTATTTCATTTTTGAACTCCTTGAAATTTTCAAAACTTTAAATTTAAACTTCATCGTATATAACCATAACTATCATGACCATCGATAAATATGATGAAATAAGAAAGACGACGTCCACCTGTAATCAACATAAGCGCGCTCACATTCTGAATGTATAAGGTTTATTGGATCATCAATCCTTTTTCCTTTTTCCAGTCTAAGGTGTCTTGTTAATTTTACCTAACCGCAAGATTTGAAAACTCATATTAGTCGCAATCAAAAGAGTCTTAGGTAACATCAATATGTAACATGGGTATATATATATATATATATATATATATATATATATATATATATATATGATCTATATATATCTTATTCTAAGCACCAATGAGTTGGCACATTAATTCATTGGTGGATTGGAACTCACAAAAAATCTTTATCCACCAATGAATTAATGTGCCAACTCATTGGTGTTTAGGATAAGATGAGCACCGGTGCTCATTAGATCATTCTCGATATATATAAACTAATCAACATGGATTTGAGTGAACCGCATCATAATTTCTAAAGTTATAAAGCCTGAACTAGGAATAAAGAGATAGAAATCAAATATTAGAGGCAACAAGGATTGAGAGGACGAGAATATATTGGCTTTAGTTTTAACAACAATGCTACACATCTAAGGACTCTCACTCGACATGACATTGATGTCTAATACGGTTAAGGAAAAAGATAACTCTACTTCCAAAAAATATTTGTTCATCAAATTTAAGAACATAAATCTATAATTCTACTTCCAAAAAACATTTGTTCATTATGTATTCTAGAAGAGAATACATGAATACTTTTTTTTTAATGGTTCACGGGGCTGGGCATCTCCACCCCGACCCACCCTGAGACCCGAGACGGGGCGCCCCTTCTTGCCCCGCCCCGCCAACTAGTTCGGGGCGGGGCACCGTCGGGTCGGGTCGGGTCGGGTCGGGGCGGATTAATATTACTTGATACGGATTATGAGAGATAGTACAAATTCTTGTATCTTAATTAATATTATTATATTTGACCGATGTAAGATATTACCCTTAATAAGGTTGACTTTCTATACATATAGTTACCTGTGTGGATCCCCGGTGATCGAGACCTACTCTCAGTTAGACTGATCGATATACACTCAACGCCCCTTCAACTTGTTGACATAAACTTCGCTAACAAAGTGACGAGAGTGATACTGTTAAGAAACTTTCGCGATTGATTTGGTCTGAATTAAACTTTAAGGACTAATTTAAAACTTTGCTACAACTTCGAAGACCAAATGTAAATTTAACTAATCCAACTTGAAACAGATTAAAAAAAAACTCATACGTGTCTGTTTTCTTCAAGTACTGAAATTATAATGGAAACAATGCATATATAAGGTCTTTACTATATACCAAAAGTTCAAAATTCAGGTGATATATCATGAGAAAATATTCTCGATTACTACCGTTGAAATTTAATTGTTTGAAAATTATCAGACTATCCTCACAGTATTTCAAATTATTTGAAGGCAATTGTCAGAAGTAACGAATTGAGCATGATGATCATCTCGAAGTAGGTTTGAAGGCTTTTGTAGTTATAATTGTTGGCTAATGACATTGTATTGTTGTTAGATCTTCCAATTTTTGAAAGCACTATTTTTACAATGAGTACAAATTAATAGGGGTGAACGTGGTTCTATTTGGTCCTTTTTTCAAGAGAATTGAACTGAACAATGAACCAATGATTTTTTTGTTAATGGAATCAAATTGTTTTTTTTAAGATGTGGAACCGATCCGATCCGAACCGAACCGAACCATTTAGTTCTGGTTCTGGTTCGATTTTGTCTGATTCTAGTACTATTACTTAAATTTTTAGACTTGCATTATATCCATAATTTACTAATATGCATTTAAATAAAAAATATATGCATCAAACATTTAGCAAGTTCAAATTATCAATAATCAAGATCATACAAGTCCAAACTAACAAACAAAATATAAATGAATGAGTCATTGTGAGAAGTTAATAATATCGAGTTCCATATTCATCCTACGTCGAATCAATTCCTTTACATAAAGCCGTTAGACCTACATGAGAAAAATGAAATATGAAACTGAAATATAAATATAAATTTAAAACTTGAAACTAATAGGCAGGGGTGGTGACAAAATGACCAAGCCAAGCAACCCTAGCCCTTACCATCAGATAACCATTAATCGTTTAATATTCCATTACTTATGTTGTAACTTTAAGAAACTCTACAAACATAATTCAAAATACACAAATAAAACAAACAAAAATAAATTAAAGTATTTACAATTAATAAGATGTAACGTAATAATATTTTATAAAATAAATTTTACCATATTCAATTTCGTCGTAGAACTCCGTCTCCTCAACGCAAATTCTGTCTTAAGCTACTCTCAAAAGCCTATATTCTTCTCATAACCAATTTTGGGTACAAATCAAAGCCTCAACTATTGTAGGAGTTAACGAACTCCTAAGACAATCAAGTATGCGCCCTCTAATACTAAATGTCGACTCAGAAGCAACTATAGATACATGAATGACAAACACATCTCTTGGAGTTTTCACACAGAAAAGCTGCATTGTTTGAGGTTTGAGGAATTAGGAATTTAGGAAGGCGTCTGGAGGTGTTTGGGGTTTTGAGAGTTTGAATTTGAAATAATGCATTGAAGTGATGTTTAAACACAAATATTGAATACAATTAAAATTAATGGGCTAAACACGTTTTATGGACTGTACCAAAATAATGATTATTGGGCTGGCTTCAATTAACATAAAATCAAATTCATACAAAAAATAAAATTATAAATTAAGTTTGGTTCTAGGTTTGATTCTTGGTTTTAGAATCAGAACCGAATCAAAACTATAACCAAATGATTTTTTGTTTGAAGAACCAAAACTATTAATTTTTTGTGTAGAATCGAATCAAACCGCTTGGTTTGGCCTGGACTGGACATGAAATTTTGTTCACCCCTACAAATTAACGATAGGGGTGTTTTTTTTGGTCTAATTACCTTAATAATGAGGATAGGGTAGAAATGATCAAAGGGGGGCAAAAATGACATTAAACCACATCGAGATGCACCAGCATTCCCCATAAAAGTAACCGAGTGGCCTCTTTTTCTTTGAGAAAATCAGACTCTTAAATCTCACATCCAACTACGTACAAGAACCAAAAGTTCGAATCAAATCGAAGATGTCGTGGCAATCATACATTGATGATCACTTGATGGCGGAGATCGAGGGTAATCACCTCACCGCCGCGGCCATCCTCGGCCATGACGGCAGTGTCTGGGCTCAGAGCACTACCTTCCCTCAGGTCTTTAATTTTTTTTTTTTTTACAGTTTTTAAAGCTGCGTGTAGTTTTCGTTTTCCAATTCGATTTTAGATCTTCTGAGTTCTTATAATGTTCCGGATTGTAAGAATGCTGAAGACGTGATCTGATCTGATTTTGGATAGCCATTACGTCAATTATTTGTTTGTATTTTATTAAAGTTATTTTTTACGTTGATTTATAATTTAGATTGAGCCTTTCATCTTTGATATAGCTTTCTGATTAATTTTATTTTGTAGCATGATTAATGTTTAATTGTAATTAGATTTGTCTGATTTCGGATACCGATTAAATCAGTTATTTGTATGTATTTAAAGGCCATTTATTTCTATGCATACCTTGCTTACCAATATATAATATTTATTCCTCTCAGCTTTCAAAAATGTCAAAATATTTTCTCTATGGGGCATGAAAATGAAGATATTTATTGAGTTTGACTGTAGAAGCTCTTTGTTGATTAGTGTTTTTTATCAGTATTATTTATAACAGTTTAGAAAGTGTGATACCGCAGCCAATATTATGATATAGTGGATCAGAATATATTCAACATAAGATTGGTGGAAATTAATAAGAGTAGTAATTTTGTTGATGGAAGTAGAAGGACGTAAATAATACAATAAAAGCATATAGTTTTCAAATTGCTCTAGTAATTTTTTTCTGGAATAAGTTTTCTCCATGTTTTATGGGTGAACTAAAATTCTTTTCTCTTTTTGAACTAAAATTCTTTCCTCTTTTTGATTAATTCTGGTGTAGTTCAAGCCTGACGAAACCAGTGCTATCATGAATGACTTTGAAAATCCTGGTTTACTTGCTCCTACTGGCTTGTACCTTGGTGGTACCAAATACATGGTAATTCAAGGTGAGCCCGGGGTTGTCATCCGAGGGAAGAAGGTATATTTTCGTCTCCTTTTCTGCTTCAATTTATGACTTGTGAATACGTTTCTAGTTGTTGCTAGAGTTTGTAAATTTAGCTGTGGATAAATGTGGCTTTAGCGTTCGATTGACCAGATGAGTTCTGATGAAATTGGATTTTGAGACTGGCTGCTAAGGATTGAAAATGAGGCACAGGTCCTCAGTATATCAACTAGGGCATTTTATTTTTCTTCTATTTATATATGTCTCCATGTTCGTGCGTGCCCGCAAACCTTTATGTGTGGTGAAAAGACGATTTAACCCTCTGGACAACTTCTTATGATTATTTTTCTCTCTTCAGGGACCTGGTGGAGTTACAGTAAAAAAGACCACTATGGCCTTAATCATTGGCATCTATGATGAGCCTATGACTCCAGGCCAGTGCAACATGGTTGTTGAAAAGATTGGCGATTACCTTATTGATCAGGGTCTTTGATTGTTTTGGTACGTACTACATTTTTTTCGCCTTTTTTTTCTTGAAATGAGAGAACTTTACCAACTATACCACCTTGAGTTAATTGTATGCTCTGGGAGTGTTTTGCAGTGAAACCTGATACAAGTACCTGATGTTGCTTTGGGTCTTGGTCATGAAAAATAGTCTGGTGTTTTGAGAAGTGATAGATAGTGATCTGTTCCTGAATTGAACAAGATTTGTCTTTGCATTTTCTGCTTATGAAAATTGTTATCATGATTTCATGTGAATAAATTATGTATTTTTGAATTTTTTATGGGTATTTGGATTTGCAAGTATAGTACCTGGCTTTCACGATCAGCATATTAGTGGTTTTTTCCCCCTGTACATTTACACATGCCTTCTGTTATGATGTCTGCTGAAGCCTCCTCTAACTAGGAGCTGCAGAGGTGTAGTCACATGTGGCATGAATGAATTCTAAAAAGAATCAAGTTCGAATCATGATCTGATTTTATGCTTTTAGATGAATTCGAGAGTTAGGTAGCTTTTAAATCCATCGCCAAATTTCAGGGTTCAACCTTGGGCAAGCAAGGAAAACTACTCTGATGGGCATGATTCATGTAACAATTGTGAAAAAGTTTCCTTTCATTAGGGGCCTAGCCGAAAGTTACCAGGATCATGCAAGACACATCTCTTTTTGGCTACTGAAATGAACTTTTATCCCTTGTCATTGGCTTTGTTGTTTCTTTCGTAGAAAGTTCTTTCTCCAAAGAAATTTCCCAGTCAAACTTGATAAGGGATGTTGAGTACATTATCTAACATTCTTTCTAATATCTATTTGGCAAAATAGGTCTAGTTCAATTTCTTGACTAGGATCTGGATGATTAGCTCGCCTGGTTCTAATGGCACCCCAATGTTCGGTCAGAAAATATGCAATGAGAAAGTTGTTCAGTTTGCTCGTTCCTCCTAGAGTTAATCTTTTAACTCTTTTTCTTGGCCATGATTTATCTGGTTACCTAATTGTTCTTGCTATCTTACTCCCCCGATAGTTTGCTCCCTATCCCTAACTTTTCCATCATGATGCTCCCCTCGAGTTCGATTTCGAGGGTTTCACTCTTACAGGTAAAGTTACAACACTGATGCAAAAGGGGCCTTCTAGAACTGATCTTCTCACAATCTGGCCATGAAGAGATTAGGTGAAGTAGGACTTGTCTAAAAGAATGTCACGTCTTTATTGACAAAATACTTGTGGGACGGAGGATAACGGCATTTATAACCCTTTCATGTTAGCAAATAAGGAAGGAAGATGCATTTCATGTACTTGCCATGTAATTTTAAGCGTATTGCCCTTGTGTGAAAGAGATGCAACATTTGCTTACGTTCAATTGTGTTAACCACCCAACTCGTCACAATAGAATTTTCAAGTGCACAAATCGTAAAAATACATTATTCGACAAAAAAATAATCACAAAAATGCTAGTGCTAAAGAGTGACATAATATAAATGGAATCGGAATGACACCCCAACAAAGAATGCAGTTGAAAATATCAAATTTGGCTTAATTTTGGGCTTCAACTAGTTAGCAAACAAGTATTATACAACAGAAAGCTCAGTCGTTACTCGAACTTGAACATTCAGTCTGCAACTACAATTCTAAGCCTTAATAATTTGGGTTTTTAAGTGCCCTCTTCCCAAGAAAAGAAATTGTCACATTATTTTCTTCTATTTCTCTCTGTCCCTTCTGCTTAAGGGGTAGGTGGAATGAATTTCCAAAATTTAGGAGGGCTAATTGCTATACAATCTCAACATGCAACTTTAAAGCACACTTTCCCAGTCGAAGGTTCCTTTCTTGTTGGTCAAGAGGGACTCTGCTCCTATCTGCAAGAAATAATTTACTTCCAAAAGCCAAATCTGTCCAAGGCGAAAGTGGTTGGGGATTTAGAGAAATGGAAGGAAAGCCATCAGCAGACAGCCTGGAATCCATATAGAAACTTTTTCTATGGATGATGAAGATTTTGAAGGACTTGCTGCTGTTGTGTTAATCGCAGCAGTTAAGTTGCTCCTGTTGAATTTGTGAAGCAAGTCGAAGTAAAGATCAACTAGGGACAAGTATAAAATGAAATGGTTAATTGAACAATCGACTTACCCAAGTGTCATATATAAACAGTTGTCATAGCCTGCAGCAGAACAAGAAAGTTTAAATTAATTTTTCATGTGTTCTACAAGAGAATGACGCAGAGTGGGCTTAACATTCTCTCTAATGCCAGCAGACAAGTTGGGATATCGCATAGCTTTGATTAAGATGTTATAGAACAATCACGAGAAATCACATTGCACGGTAAACTTGTAATTAGACAATCATCACAGGATGCAGTTGAAATAAAATCTCATTCACTTTATACTCAGTTACTGTATGTTAACATTTACATGAACCATCTTATGTATGATTCCAGGCATTCTCCTTGTGCGTCTGTTTTCCAAGTGGATGAATGACTGGGAATATAATTTTAACACTTATACGATGTGAATAATATGTTCGTAGATGTCAAATTATGTGATGGATAGTAAAGTTCATATATGTCGAAATATGTCAATGAATGCATATGCATATGTACAATTTAGTTGTCACATACTCGTTTCCCACAGAAATTAAGTTATGCAGAGAAACAATGCCAACACATACTGTGCATTATCAGAAGGTGGATATTTGATAACATACTTGGATTCTTGTTTGTTCTGACCCCTGCTCCTCCAAAACTGCAAGCTATATCAGTAGCTCCATTCTGCTGGTAGTAACTGTTGAATGCAAAGGATGAATGAGATGCCAGGCTATCGGGCTCGAAGCAAGGCTGGCTCGGCTGAATAGCCGAGCAGTCCACATTTCCAGAACCACAAGCCCAATCGAGGCCCTTTCTAAGATCATCTTCAGAAGCAGTAGGTGAGGCAATGCACCATGTTCCATTTGAACTGGTGATGTTAGAATTTGTAGTTGTGTCCAAAGAACCTCTTCCTGTGAAGTCAAGGTTATAAACACTTGTCTGGTCAGGAAAAAACAAGCCCCAGTTCCTCTCAGATTCCAAACCAGGTTTCCTGTTCTCATTGAACAATGAAAAGATGTAAACATCTATTTCCTCCCCTGGCTTAGTAGGAGTACCAGTATCATTTATGACATGACGGACCAAATTAGTGTTGTAAGTTTGTGCATTATCTGGACTAGCAGCAGTCTCCTTGGGGGATCCTTTAGAAGGCCATCCTGTCTCAGTTACCATAATTTTAATTGTTCGAAAATTCAAAGCCATTAAGGCAAAATAAATTGCATCAATTTGCGCATCAAACATATTTGAATAAAGCAAACCAGTGTTTGGATCAATAACTTCAGAAGATGACTCAAATAGAGCATAGTCTAGGGACACATTGCTGGAGGAATCTCCATAGGCATAATAAGGGTATATGTCTACCATAAAAGGTGACTGATTCTCGACAAGAAAATCTAACATGGGTTTTAGAAAGAAAGCATGGCTACTGTTAAAAGCCCCTGCAGAGGGTGGGAATGATCGGGACAAAATACCCAAAGAGTGGGTACTCGAGATTTTGATCTTCCTATGAAGGCCGGCTTTTCTTAGAGCTGTGAAAATGTTTCGCATAGCAGGAACTACCAATGCTGAGACATTGCTGGAGGCTTCAGTAACTTCAGCACCAACAGTAATATATGTGATTTTGGTGGCTGGATAGTAAGGGAGAATGCTATTTTTCAACCATGTATCGGCATTTGATTGGAATTGAGCAAATGGTAACAAGTCTAAGTTGGAGATCCCAATCATGAGCTCGATTCCAGTATTTGCAAATGCTTTGAGAACCTGAATGTTGGAATCATATATTCGCACATTTTTAATGTTGTGAAGTTGGATAAGTTGTACGACTTTATCAGGGGTAGGTAGATCATCAGCATTTCTTCCATAACACACTCCAACAGTGCTGCCTCTGCAGATACCTATTGCATAAGTTGACATGGTTTAGCAGTGTAAGTCATAATGCCATAATGATCTCAAAACATTGTTCTGCAAATATCATTACATGTCAACTCATTTATCATTTGTTGGCTATAGAGGCATGTTTGAGCATAGGGTTTGTTTTCATCTAGAGATTAAAATGAGTGCCTATAACATATGTTCATGAATGTTTTGCTAAGAGCCCAAGTTCATATTCTTCTACACATTAATAGGTAATATGATACTCAATGCTGAGCACAAACTTAAAGCTCAATGCCTGCTTTTAAGTTATAACATGAAGAGAGAACTTATAAGCTCATCTCAACATTCCAAGTTTGATACTGTTGACAACAGCTTTAAACATAACATGCATAGGCCTAATAGATGGAACTCAAACAAATAGGTCCACGATCAGCTATTCCGACACAAAGATATATACGCATAAGGGGGCGGATAAGCAACTCAAACGAATCACCTACGTAATATAAGAACAAAAGGGAGAAGATTAGGTAGGTGGCCTAATCATCCACACCTCAGGTGAGATGAATGGAGGACTGAGCGACCGACCATTACTCACTTATATAACCAACAGCTTGATATGCATGTTGAATTACATACAGCCTAGAGCGAGTTTGATAAGCAGGTCCCCAGGTCCAATGAAATTTGAGTTTACTGAAAGAAATTGACCATCTTTGAAGAAGCAAAAGCTAAATTATTATCTCAAGCATCTTCCACTTCACAAGAAGCTGCAAATCTCTTAAACCGCAATAGAATGAAGCTTAGCCTTCGATGAAACTTAGCAGGGTTACGAAGAGATGCAAATTAGGCACAACAGATTAATTAGGGAATCACAAACCATCAATCTCATAATCAATATATGGTATATTTGGTAGGGACGACTGGGTTGGACTAGAGAGTTTTAAGAAAGAATACGAAACTAAAATCTTGTTCATTACACCGTTTAGCTTGTCTCGTATTCCATTATCTCAGCAATAATGAGCCAAGCTAGTATTTGCAGTGAAACCTCCGTCCTTCATTATGAGTACGGAATCATTCCCAAAGATCTCAAATAGGTACTTAAACATGCTCGGGCTCCTACCTAGTTTGCGAGAACTTTACCTACTGGACTTGGATGCTTCTATGTATCTAAATACATTTCCTATTTCAAAGAAAAAAACACATTTTCATGCTATGTTATACACAATACATTCATTAGAGTAAATCACTACAACAATGTTTTGTACTACAGGTACAACCAAATCATGCTCTCATGCACTAATGTTTATTAATAAAGCCAGAACATGGTTTACAGACAGAGACAATGGAGGAAAAGACCCAAAGATAAAAAGCAAATGCTGACATTAGATTTACCTAACAAGAAAGGAAGATCAAATAGAATATTGCTGGTTTAAGCTAAATAAAACATAGTAAAATATTATAAATCTTGAACACATACATTCATCAGAAGCCCAAAACAGAAGCAAAGATAGGATCATAATAATCAAACATTTTTAAGGTAAAAAGTTAACATTAACCTTGACCAAGACTACTACTATTTTAAAGTAAAAAACCTTAAAATCCCATAAAAAATACTCCATAACTTAAAACTTCAAACAATAAAACACTGTCAATGGAATGTGGGTACATACCACAAAGCATTAGAAGCAAAAAACAATCAAAGAAGACTCTGAATCCACTTCCCATATGCTCTCCAGTAGTATAGCAGAATGAATGATCTTCCTCCTCACTTCCTCTACGAAATTCAAACTTTATACTATTTTTCTTCAGATTTTGAAAGCAATTACTTTATTTTTCTGTAACGTCCCTTTTCTCTAGCAATCGCAACGTCTTTTTTTCTGGAGAAAAAGAGGGAGGACCAAGTTACCGTGTCTTTGTATGTGTGTCGGGCATAATGTGTCAGCAAGGCAGTGTTTGGGTCCGGACTTGAGAGAGTTTGTATGATGTATGAAATGGAGTTGAGAGTTGTCTCGATTCCGCAACTTTTAAGCTATTTGGAGCACATTGGGATGTCTTGTCTGGGTTACAGTATTCTGTTCTCCACAAACATACCATTAATAATTCGAATCTCTAATGGTCAAGATTATGAGGGAATTGTTGGGGGAAACTATTCCAACTTTTTTTATTTCTCTTTCTCAAAAGCATTTTCATTTTCACCTACAATAAGGCAATCCAGATTCCAGTGTACACAACAAAAAATAAACAATATTATTTGAAGGTGAAAAGTGACCAAATTTAACTTCACTTATTAATTTAAAAATAACAATGTTCTCCCAAGATTCCTTGTTGAAAAAATCGTCCACACGTTACATTTTTAGCATATATATCCACATTTCAACCTCTTCTTGTGCAAAAACGATCATTTCCATCAGTTGTATCTAATTTGTCTGTTAAGTGATGTCATGTTTTGCACGCGACAGAATTTACAAGGGCAAAAATATCAATTCACTTAGCCCTTATTATTTAATTTAATAACAATAGTAATTTTGATAAAAGTTGGTGAAGTAAGTGAATAAAAGTTGATAAAAATTGAGAAATCCATGAAATGTGCGATTGAAATTGAATTTGGAGAAAAAAAATGAGGTTTAAGAAATGAGATCCAAATAGATATCTAATTACATTGGGAAAAATTCATGGATCGGACATTATCTATCATGAAATAAAAAATCAGGCCCTAATGTTTAGAATTGCAAAAATCAAGCCCTAATTAATTATATTTTACAATTAATCTATTAAGTTAAATATTTAGCAGTAATATAATATAATTAATTCACCCCACTCCACCCCACCTCCACCACCACCAGCACTGCTCCGACGACTACTCTAGCAACTGTTCTCCGGCCACGCTTAATTCCGACGACCATTTTCAGTGACCGTTGGCCGCCGCTTAATTCCGGTAACTGTTCCGATTCCAAGGTCACAGATATCTTATTAAATAGTTAAAAATTGAATTTTGGGTCATAGATCAAAAAAATTATATGTCACATGTCACGTATTTTCAAATTTGTGGGTCACAGATTTCTTTTTTAGTTACAAATTATCAATTTTAAGGTCACGGTTCAATAGCTAGGTCACAGACAAAAAAACCACCACCAGTTCAATAGCTAGGTCACAAACACCAGAAAAAACCACCACAGTTCAATAGTTAGGTCACAAACACCAGAATAAACCACCACAATTCAATAGCTAAGTTACAGACATCAGGAAAAATCACTATAGTTCAATAACTAGGTCACAGACACCAAAAAAATCACCACAATTCAATAGCTAGGTCACAGACCAAAAAATAAAAAACCACCACCACACGACCATCACCACAGATCCACCACCTCCACAACCACACATCCCCAGTTGCAGGCTAAACAACAATAAACCCAACTTTAATTAGCTACTGAACACTTATATACAAAACATACAAAGCACAAACACCATCACACTCTACCTCAGCCACCACAAACGCCGGAAGCAGCGCCCAACGCTGCTGCATCCTAGCAACGTCGCGCTGTTGTGCAGCACAGCAGGGACGCTGCTGCGACACACAGCGGCGCAGCAGCGTCGCCCTGCTATGTCCCACAACAACGACACTGCAGCGCTGCTGTCGCACATCTAAGAGAGGGGAGACGAGAGAATGGGGAAGGGGGAGGAGAGAAGTGAGGGAAGGGAGAAGACCCAGATCTGGCCGACGTCGTGGCGGTGAAGGCGGCGGGAGAGAGAAGGGGAAGGGGAAGGGGAAGGGGAGGGGAGGGACGAAATGGCAGAGGAGGAGGGAAGGGGAGACGGAAGGGAGGAGGAGAGGGGAGGAATAGGATTTGGGAATTGAAATTTGGGGTTGGGGTTGGGGGTGTGTGTATATTTAATTAATTTAAAATATTATTATTAATATTAATTGTGAAATTAAAACTTGATTTTTGATTAAATAAAGTATAAATCTGATTTTTTAAAACATCTAACTAAACACCTGGTTTAGTGTAATTTTCCCAATTACATTTGCTTTTGGGGCCCTTTTACTTGTTAAGCTTTGGCCCACTAATCCACCCAATATATGGGCCAAAATACCCAAGAGTTATAATTTAGTTGAATTTAGTCCATGTGATTTCATTGTAAAGTGTTAAATTCTTTTTTGAAAAAGACTACAGTAAAATCTCAATAAATTAATAATGTTGGGATCGAGAAAACTTATTATTTTAGAGAGATTATTAATTTATCGGTAAATGAATATTTATTAATTTATAGAGTATTTTATATTTTATAACTTGTATTATATTTTAACATAATACATGTACAAGATTATATAAATACATATTGAATGTGGTGAAATTAAAAAATTTAATATATATAAACACACATACATACTTTAAAGAGAAAACATTAATATACATGCATTAACTTCAAAATTTAATATCTTAAAGATTAATCGTTCAAGTTATTTCATGTACATATAGAATATAATTTCTATAGCTATTAGCATTATCTTTTATAAATTTAAGTAATTATTTTATAAATTCGTTGGAGCTTAAAGGATTTAAAAATAAATATTATCTTGTGTATTTAGTAAAGTTATTACTTTAATACACTAACTTAAGTTGGAATTGAAGAATTTTATTATTTAAGCAGATTATTAATTTATCAAATATTTATTTATTGATGTTTTATTGTATATGGTCGGTCACTCTACTCCCTTGCACCATGAAGTTCCTTCTTCTTCTTGTTTATTTATTTATTTATTTTTTTCCTTTTGAGATGAAAGATGTTCTATTTAAAATTTTAGTTGAAAGAGTTTTAGAAAAGGTAGGAAAATGATGATTTGTAACAATAAATTTATTTTCTTCAAGTTTGAGTATATTTTCAAGAAATCTAGTGTAATTCCAAGATGTAAGAAACTTGCACATTTTAGTCTTGATGTCATGTTTTAATCTTTAAATCAAAAGGGTAATTGACACAAAACCCCTCATCTTTGTTTTTATTACAAAATACCATTTATCATTTTAATAAGTGGAAAACCTCCTTAGATGACCCAAACCTTGCAAAGTATTCCATATCGTCCAATTTTGTTAGTTTAGCCTTTAAATGCAATAAATGGGACCAAAATTAAAATGAAACATGGATAATTGGCACAATACCCTCTGATGTTTGCCTATTTTGCGTAATATCTCATAACCTTTCATTTGGACGCAAAATCCTCATAAATCATCCAAATTTTGTGGAATACAACATTTTCATCTTTTTTTTCTCCATAAAACCTTTTAAAATTACGAATTCACCCCCTCATTAAATAAACAAAAATAAAAGAAAGAAACAAAGAATTAATTGCAGCTATAATACCCTTTTTTTTTTTTCAAAAAGTGCAAACCCCTCTCAATTAAAATTTAAAATATTTAAAAGAATAAAATTCTCTTTTATCTCCAACAACTCCACCTACCTCCTATCCCATCACCATCACCATCACCATCACCACACACACCCCATGTTCTCTTATTCTACTTCTACATTCTCTTTCTAGAAATTATTGAATATGTAGCTCATTCATAACTTACTATCAATTAACTTACTATCAATTATTGAATATGCGTTCGTGCGAACTACAACTACTAGAAAATAGTGAGATCATTAGCGAAAGAAGGATCAATGACGATCATATCCTAAAGGAGAAGGAGGAGTAGGAGGAGTAAGTTTTCTTTGAAGATCTAGGAAGAAATCGGACAATTATGCCATTCGGAAGAAGTATTCTACAGAAGAAAAGCCTGTTACGAGTAAGTGGAGAAGAAAGATCTACAGAGATTCTTATCTCATTCCATTCCAGTGGCTCAACCAGTAACCAATGGCGAAAACTAAAAAATCCATGGTTTCCCGGTAGAACCCTATTTCGCCCAAGTTGTTTCGGAACCGGAAAAAAGAAGCGGTTTTTCGCACAGCTTGCTCATAGTGCAGGTGAATTCATATATAATAGTGAGAATTTAAACATAACTGAGAACACAACTTTTCATTTCACTGAGCCCCATTTTTCAAAAGACAAGGAGTTGTTTTATTTATACAATGTATATGATTCTATTCTATAAGAAATTTTCAAAATATCATAATAAAAATCCTAATGAAAGATACTAATTAGAAGACTACCATGCATAAGCAAAACCTTAATAGAAGAGGATATTTAAAAAAAAAATTACCATAAAATACTAAAATCTTAAAAACTGCAAAAAGAATTCACATTTCCATACTCAGGCTACATCGATATAATTGTAGAATTAAATTGCCGAACAGCATTTATAAGGTCTAAAGTGTCTTCAAATTCTCGTCAAGGATAGTAGTCGTCGTTCATGGAATGATTCCTATCATGGTCTCTAGACCTTCCCAACTTTCTCATAGCAACATTCCTGAAATATATGGCATTTTGAGCTTGTGAGCAGGACCTTTGCATTCTAATGCCACTATGACTATTTCTTGATTCCATCATTTGGTTGAGGGGCAGCCTTTTCTTAGCTCCTGGTTCAGGCCTCTGTTTTGGAGCACTATGGGACCTCAGTTTAGCTTTGAATGACTGTGTGTTCACCATATAATTTGGATTATTTGCATTACTGAAGTAGCCTTCCAAACAGGCACTCTTTGCTGGCGTGACAGCTACATTGCATCCACAGGAATTTGAAAATCTTGGAGTGCTTTGGGCTGTGGAGAAACCTGTTAGGCCCCACTCGTGGTCCTGGAAATTCCTGGAATCGGGTATCAATAAACGTGCCTGAATCCCAGTCGGAAATGGAGAGGAATTTGCTTGGCCAAATGAGTCATTTCCGGCATCTGAAATCCATGAGTTTGTTCTCCTGGATCTTGATTTGGGCCTGCCTGTATCAACCTCCACAATTTTGGGGCTTTCATCAAATGCATTTATGGCACTCTCAAATGATGCAGAAAGCTTTCTGCTATGGATTGACATTGCGTGCTCACTCCCATCTTCCTGCATATTGAACTGAGTTTAAATTTTTCTTTTGAGTAACAATGTGAGGATTATACTTCGATAAAATTTAAGTCAAAATCAATAATTAATTTTAATCACATTTTATAGTACCTATAATTTTTATTAACTTTTCAGCCACATGTTTCATACACTTTTATTAAAATATATTAAAAATCTTATTTTTAACTACACCAAACAGGGACTTGATTCTTGTTGATTTGCCTTTTGCGTGCAATCTATCACATGTATGTATATTGTTATCTTCACGCAGCCACTCAATTTCAATCCAGAGACATAATATACTGAAACTAACCTCAGATTTGCAGGCATGGAATTGAGGCTGAAAACTCCCATTATTGATGGTGAAACCTCGAGTTTTTTGTGCACGAACACTGGCTTGTACTCGAATAAGAGCTTGCATGCTATGAAGCGTAGCAGCGGCTTGTTTACGCACAAAATATCCTCTCACCACTGCTTGAAGCTTCACTAATCCTTTCAATGCCCTCAAAGCTTTTCTTGACTGTTTTTCCATTTCCAACCCAAATTCATAAATAACAAATGGAAAAAAAGAAAAAAAAAAAAAAAAAAAAAGAAATGTTGTAATCTAATGCTAGAAGTTTCACTAAAAGCAAGAAAGACGATGGGATTTTGCTATGTAGACAAGGCTTGCTCCATACTTGACTTGCGAGCTGGTTTATTACTCACCTCTATCTTTAAAGGAAATCCAAATTAAGACAGGATTAATTTACTTACCAAAAATCCACGGAAGACTGTCTGGATCTTGACAGCAGCCCACTTTTCCCGGCAATCTCCAAACATTGTACCTCTACCATGACTGGTGAGCCTAACAACTGCAACAGCCGCCTGTGCGGCAGCAACGGCCGCATCAGCTGCAGCGGCAGTGGCGGCGGCCACCGCTATTGCATGCTTACTCTGCTCATTCTCCGACTCACCGTAGAAAGATCTCAACCATGCAGCCTCAGCAGGAGTAATATTTGGCGGTATGGTCGTCGGATTGTGACACAACCCGGTGGTGTCCCTCCCGGGAATCCGCAGGTTCTTGATTTCCCGGCCACCGGAACTTGAATTTTCATTTTTGTCCTTCTCTTTCTTTGTTATTCCAAACCCAAAAAGACCCTTCAGCCACCTTGTTTTTCTTCCCATTTTCACTTGATTTCAAGAATGAAAAAGAACTGGGTGGCAAGAGGGTATTTCTAGAAAAACTTTAGGCAGGCTTTTAAACTTAGGGCTTACACAGTTCAAGATTCTTAGTCCAAAACTCTGCATACAGCAAGAATCTAGTTTCTTTCCATTTTTTAGTAAAGCTGCCATAGAAAAATTGAAAACCTCTTAAAAAGGTAAATTATATATAAACTTAAAAGTGAGTCTCGTTCTTTTTACAACACAGAATTACAGCTCAAGAGTTTGTCTTTTTCTTATTGCAGAAATTTATCATACAAAGTAAAAAATTATAGATAGGATGCAACATAAAAAAATTGAGGCAACCCTTTTTTACTTGTGAAGACTGGAGTGATTAGAACTTGAAATTTTCAACCATTGAAACGTCTGAAAAAATAAGAAACGTTAACATCGTTTTTACACATTCGAAACAAAAGAAAACAATATGTGACAGACCTCGTGATTCATCTGCATTATAAGACAAAATTGTAAGGCAAAGAACTGCAGAAAGAAATTAACATAGAAAGGTAATTTTTTCTTTCTAGTTTTCAAATAAAAGAATCTTTATTTTGCCAATCACTCCCTCGTTTATTATGAAATTTTCGTTCAGCCTCCGTTGTGAAAATTTTGGTTCTCATATAAACTCCAATTCTTACATAGCTTGAGACCATGGAAGAATTCAGTATATATTTGTACGTAGATAGTGTCAATGCACCGGGAGTGATTTCTTGAACCTCACCAATAGTTATTTGATGTTCGTAACTAATGCAATGAAAAGCGAGAAACAATAGTAAACACACGAGCAATAAATTGTTGATTTTAATAAATAAGATGTTGGATCAAGAAAATTATAGAAAGAAGGTTGTAAAATCACATCAATTTTTTGGCGACTACAATTCAAAGACCAACAAAAAGGAAAACAACAATTTCAACCGACCTAGTGCATAGTTTAGCACCTCTGTTGCACGGACATTTGTTGGATATCGACACCATGATCATTTTTTTATTAGAAACATTACATGTTTTTAATTTAAAGTTATTAGTAACTAATCAATATGTATTCATATTTAAAATATTTCAACAAAAAAATTAATAACAAGTATAAAACTAACTTTATACTATATAAATGAAAAATTTTAAAGAATATAA
The DNA here is from genome assembly GCA_035079005.1 of Fraxinus americana. Classification (NCBI taxonomy): domain Eukaryota; kingdom Viridiplantae; phylum Streptophyta; class Magnoliopsida; order Lamiales; family Oleaceae; genus Fraxinus; species Fraxinus americana. The sequence goes on along the minus strand of CM068715.1, from coordinate 30,725,716 downwards.
TCAACTTGTCGACCATGTGTCGTGTGAGTACTTTGAAAAATCATGTCAGTACATTTGACACGTGTCTATATCAGTGCATTATAGTTTAGCACTATCACATGCTAGTGAGCCTTTTATTAATTTTAATGCCTTCTAGAAATGGCTCTATCCTCCTAACATTCCCACTATTACTTATAAGCCAACGCTAAAAACACACTTGCAAACGCTTGCTTGATATGGTCTTCTCTCTAAGTGGTTGCAAAATTTATCAACAACATTGGCATCAAATGCTATCTTTTCTGAAACCTCCTTTTCTGAAATTATATAAGATAACACTGAGGGAGCATCGTCTCCAACTTAACTAGGATAGTCAAGAAGCTCAAGTATTGTTCGTACCAAACTAGTCTTGATTCCTACATCTTGAAGATAAGAATATAAGTGTTTCTTATGATGATCAAACATGTGCAGCCTAGCAACCTTGTCCAACGATACTTATCCTTGATCAGTTTAGTCACAACAACGAACTGCGTCCATTAGACAATTTAATTTATGCATTTCTAGTTTCTAGATTGGTTTTCAACACAAAGACGAGGGCTGTAAGATCTCGTTGATTTTATTAGTGATCTAATTGCAACTAACTTCGGGGACAATCTTGTCTGATAAATCAGTTTAAGAGAAATCAGATTTCACAGGAGGAAATGCTCCCGCTTCTAAAACGGCCACAGCCCTGGAATCAAGATGGCTGCAGCTACCAGAATTGCAATAATTCCATCGAGATCCTAACTATCCGCCTATCCCCACCACCGCTGTGCTCAGATCAGCAGCAAAGAGAATGAATACGATGGAGGGGGCTCGTGCCAACCATGTGCAATTTTAACTATTGTATTCTTTACTTGCTTGGGGTTATCCAATGCACGTGCCTTTCATTTGCATTTTTGTGGAAAATTACAAAATTGTTTTGGATATATAAATGGAAAATTCTTATTTTTATTACAACACATACAAAGAAATTATACTTTCTGAAGAAATTTAAGATCTATTTTCTACGAAGAAATTCATCCTTTAAACAATGTAAATTATGCATTTTTAGCTCTGGTTCTTCATGCTCCATCTAAATACTCTGCCTCTAATTAAATCCTTTATTAGTTCCACAAAATCCTGAATGTACTATCATGGGTTTGCATCAATGAGACATAATTTCAGATCAAGGAGAAGAAAGCAATACTTTATAAAATTTATGGACCTAGCAGCCGACTTTGCAGATGGTGCATTTGAATTTTCTAAGGATAATATGGCCTATAGTATATATAGCAAACAGGCAACTTTGAAAATATCTGAAGCCAACCAGATTATGGAAGTTGCACGTGTAAGATGTTTGATGAAGAATGAAACTGATTTACACATAAGAGTGTCGAACAACTTAAGATTTTGGGATGTGATTTAGTTCCACATAATTTATTAGGACGCTACAAATTTTGACTATCTGTTATTGGGGTTTCGGAGTATTAGAGGGCGGGCGGGCCAAATAGGTAAAGAAGATAACCTAATGAATTATTTTTAATCAAGAAGATACTATCTATCTTGTTGAATAAAAAAAAATAAGAAAGTTGCTCTTCTTGATTGATGAAGTACATGACATAAAGGAGCACAAGTTTGAACCGATTTTAGTTCTTTATTTAGTTATTTTTATTATTGTTTTTAAATTTAGGTCAAATTATCATTTGTTAGGAGTTAAGGGACAATGAAGGAATTTTAATAAGAATTGGCATCTAGGGTATAAGTGGCCGCACTATCATGTTGGATATGCATTATATTTCGTTAATAAAAATCACGTGCATGCAAATACTAAAGTAATGATTTACCGAATCATAGTACATGCATAATAATGAGCAAATCACTTGTTCAAACGTAGAAGACACATAAATCGAAGGAGATAAAATGAAGCAAAGTATGCGAACGCAAATCTCCTTAAGATGAATTTATCCTCTGTATTGGTGATAACAAGATCAAATGGACGTCCTTTTCCCAAAATACAATGCTTATTTCAAAATTAATATAGCATACTATTAATTTTGTCGGGTGAGCCAATGTTTGACCATACTCTTCTAAAATGGAAGATATCGAATAGTAAATATCAAACACGAAACTCAAAATAATATGGAAATTATTTTGATAGAATTTAGAAAAATGAAGAACTAGAAATCAATTATTAAGAATTAATTTGGAGTGAAGAAAATGGAATTAGGAAGGTCCTATATATAAATTTTCACGTGTCTCTTCCTACCGTTCGCATCTTTTGGCAAAATTCATTTCAATTATTAGATCGCACCATTTCATGATTGATGGTCTAGATTGCACCTTATTAAAAGGTCGTGACTTTTCGTTAAGCACCTTTTGCACTTGAAGAGCCGTACCCAATCAACATACCTATTGGAGACTTTTCCAATTCACACTTTCAAATCTTTTTATATACCCTAAAATTCCAACAATCCCCTACATAAATGGAAAAAGTCTACTCAGTACAAAAAAGATGAAGAAGAGTACAACTGAAATTTAATGCATCAGGATCGGTAGCTTTTGCTTTGAACCTTCCTTATTAAAAATATCAAACTCACTTAGCTAATCAGTAAACGCAACATTTTGAACTATTGGTCGTTATTGTAAGTCTAGACAATAGATCGAACACATTATCTTTCATACCAAACTTTGGTTCTCGATTGAGTTCATTATTTCAACCGTAAACCTTCTTGGTTTTGCAAGTGCCGTAGAAAATTCGTCTAAATAAAATTCTCATAGAACTGGCTCAGCTCGCACTCACATAGGTGATGTTCAATAAAGAGTACCCTACAATACTCCATTTATACTATTTACAATATATGGTCATGATTAAAAGCATAGCTTATCCTAACTGATGTTTAGTAGGCAACACTTATTTTCATCATAGAAATTGGGAGGAGTTAAAACTCCGAAGCACTACTTGTCAAGTCAATCATAACTAATTTTCCTATTAAACCTAGTCTATGGCATCTCCAGTCGCCATGTTAGGTTCCCATTAGTTTAGAATTTACACCCATTTCCGTAGATGCACAGTTTATTCTCACTAAATAACTCATTTGTAAACGGATCCGATGTGTTATTTTACGGCAGAACAATCAGAATTGTTCCATTTGAGAGTAACTGTCGAATAGAGATATTTACTTTTATTTGCTCAAGGTCATTGAATGCGTGTGCCTATCTCATGCATTTTTTGTGAAAACTACTAAAACATCTGAACACATAAATGATTAGATCTTATTTTGAGATTTAAAAATACTAAGAATTAAAAGTAATGTTATTCATCTCCAGTGGAAATGAAAACACAGTCTATGTGGCTTTAAATGATCGGTTAATTGATAGACGAAATTAAATAAGTCATTTAATTTCACCTATCATTTAATACCACATTAACGCCACATACACTGTGTATTCATCCCTAGTGTGGATGAATAACATTACTCAAGAATTGAAGCTCCAAAAAGAATCCTATTTCAAAAATTAAACTCATCCACTAAACAGTAAAATATCATCTAATCCGTAAGCAAATTAAATACGCGTTATAATTTATAAAATTGATAAGACAGCGGCAAATGTCTTGTTGGTTTCAGCGAAGATTGCTGTAAGGTCGATGTCTAAGGCTGCTGTGGTAGCAAGAGCAGAGGATGAGCAGAGGGCCAAGGAGGCTGCATTCACAAGGATAAGGGAAAAAGAGGCAATGGAATATGTGGTATATTTGGTTGTAACGGAGAAGGTGAGGAAGAAGGAAGCAGCTCTGTTCATATCACCTAACGTGTCAGGGCAAATGGTGGGGAGAACGTGGCTCATTTTGGTGGTGCTAGTGTTGAAAGTGGTGGGAATGTAGGTCATCCTGGTGGTGGTATGGTATAAGTGACGAGAGAAAATTACACAAGTATTAATAATAGTGACAGTGCTAGAAGTTAAAACACGGAAGGTGGTGTGCGTCCAATTTTGGTTGTGGAAGAAAAGGCTAATTCGACTAGAAATGAGGATAGACTGGATAGTTCAAGTCAGGTATTGGAGGCAGTGGATGCAGTGGAGTTGAGGGAAAATGAGAAAATGGGTGGAATAAAGGTAGTAGATGAAGTATAAGGGAAACTTCCGAATGATAATTGTGTGCCAGTGGATGTTGACAATAACGACAAAATGAGGGAAAGTTCTTGGCCAACCCATAGGTAATCAATTGTTGAGAAGAATAGTGTTGGTGGGAGCGAGACGTTTGCTGATTTTGGTTCTGATGCAGAGAATCACAATATGCATGCGGGATAAAATAGAGGAAGTGATGGAGGGGATGCTTTTTTGTTCCACGAGTTGAGGATCACATCCAGCACAAGGAAAATAATGATGGACATTATAAAATGGGACACGACAATAGTTAGGTGTTTTTCTCGGGTTTCTAAGAGAACACAGAGGCTAGTAGCAATATTTCATCACAATGTGATCACAAATGTGGTAGACCTTGTGAGTAATATTGGTTCAAATTAGTTGATTTTTATATTTGTCTACTCAAACATTTTCTTATCAATTTTGGCCAAGTTTTATGTAAAAAAATTCTCGAACTTTTTAGGATATTTTGTACCTCCCCTTTGTTTCCCCAATAATAATGGCATGTTGATAAAAAGAAGTTTTCGATATAGCATCTTCTAATTACTATCAATATCGCTTTGGAGTTTACATTATTGTTTACCTTTACTTGCTCAATGGTATTGAATGCATGTGCGTAACACCTGCAAATTTTGTGAAAATTACCAAAATGTTTGAATGTATAAATGCCAAATTATTGAATGCACGTGCCTAGCTAGTGCAGTTTTTGTGGAAACGATCAAAATATTTGAATGCATAAATGGTTAGATCTTATTTTGAGCTTTAAAAATACTAAGAACTAAAATTTTCCAAAAAGAATCCTATTTCAAAAATTAAATTCATCCACAAATCACTTGCTAAATTGTCATCTAATCCTTAAGCAAATTAAAGGCGCCTTATAATTAAAATTAATTGATAAGACAGTGGCAAAGATCCTTTTGGCTACAGCAAAGATTGCCGTAGGGTCAATGATGCGTGAATTTTCCAACCGCAAGTGTACGGTGTCTAGTTTTAATATAGTGAGAGTAGAGTATCATTTTCCACAGAGATTGGGATCTAATCTTAAGTAATTATAATAACCTTAATTTTATCTAGAAAACCAGAATATTTGAGTGAAATAACTAACTAAACTAATTTAATAAATTAATAATGCAATTACACAAGATTAATACCAATGGACTTGAACTCTAGAGATCCAATTTCACCTAACCATCGATCATGCTTCAATCATCTAATTATTCCTTAATTTATTCTTATGGTTTATTAGTCAAGAACCCAAAATTATCTTAATCCCCTCTCTCGATGGCGAATTAAGAATTACTCTTAAAACCCTAATTTTGAGTCTCCATCTAAAATTAAGGTGATAAAGTACATTTAGATTTTTGGTTCTCTTAATAACTACAAAGGATTTCATAGGTCTCTCGAACTATATAATGTCCTAGATTGTGTTTATCAATGGTGACTATTTAGAATTCCCTCTCTCGATAGTAAATCACAAATTCCATATTATTCAAATGGTGATCAAGCATTCAAAAACATTAAAAATAGATAAACACAAATAAACCAATTGAATAACCCTTGAAATAGATAATTAAATGATCAAAGCATAATTTCAAAGCACGTTTTAGGTGTTTTCAATTTTAGGTGTCGGTAGGGATGGCAGTGGGCAGGTTCGGGGCGAGGCACCCCCATTCCCATCCCCACCCCCGCCTTGCCCCACCTCTCCTGAGACGGGGTGGGGAGGTGGCTTTCCCTTTTGCTGCCTCGTTTTTTTCCGCCACCTCCTCCTCCACAAGCTTTGTCAACTAGAGATCATGGCAAATAGGTACGTTTTTGAGGCAGCGACTCCCTCCCCTACATCCCAATACCCAAGCTCCTACGTTCCTAGTTATTATCAGAAAAAACTAAGAAAACCCTAACAAGGATCACACTGCTGGTAAAATTCTTCAACATCTGCACCACAAAAATAGCAGGTAAAAAAACCCACATTAGACCAAAGGAAAAAAAATCTCGCACGATAAAAGTGAGACAAAAATAAGTATCGAAGATTGAAAATAAAAAATATTAAAACACCTATGGCAAGTGCTTTGATAAGGCCAATTCGACGACCCTTGAAATCTCTAAAAACTTCTTTAACAGTCCGAGGATTGTACAGTCCTCCGTCCATTTTTCCCCAAGTTCAACACTTCAACTTTAAGGAAATAAATAAAAAGATAGGGTACCCTCAAAACCCTTTGAAGTAGAGAAATGGGTTTTGGTGGAAGGACTGAGAGGTAAGTGAGAGAAGAAAAGTTGAAAAGAAAATTTTGAAATTAAGGGATGAGAAGAAGAAAAATAGTGGGGAACATATGAAGATGGGTGGATTTCGGGGCGGGGCACCCCTGCCAACCGTTCGAGGCGGGTTTTTTTGCCCCATTCGGGGCAGGGAAAATTGCCAACCCTAGGTGTCGGGGCCCAGTGGTGGGGAGAATGTGACTCCTTTTGGTGATGGTAGTGTTGGAAGTGGTGGGAATTTAGTTCATCTTGATGGTGATATTAACAAGTTATTATTAATAGTCACATTGTTAGAAGTTAAAGCACGGATGGCGGTGTGCGTCCAGTGTTGATTGTGGAAGAAAAGACTAGTTCGACTGGAAATGAGGATAGAGTGGATAATTCAAGTTAGGTATTGCAACCATTGAATGCGGTGGAGTTGAGGAAAAATGAGAAAATAGGTGGAATAAAGGTATTAGATGAAGCATCAGGGAAGCTTCCAATGGTGATTGTTTGCCAATAGATGTTGACAACGGGGGAATGAAGGATGAACCGTGCTTTAGTGCCAGGCAGGGTGTAACACCCTCCCTGACAGGACACACACAATGGGTGGAGGAGGGCTTTTTTTTCCATTTTTTATTCCACGCGGGTCCCACGTCGGACCCACACTCATGTGAGGGTCAGTCACTCAGGTGGGCAACTCATTTTTGGCAGAGGAGGTTAATCCATGAAGGATAGTTATTTTTATGATATTTGGTACTCCCCTTTGTTTTTTGAAAAATAAGTCGATAAATAGAATGTCTCGGTATAATATATGCTAATTCCTATGAATATTGATTTGGAGTTTATTGTATTGTTTACATTTACTTCTTCAAGGGTATTAATGTACCTGCGTAGCACGTGCAATTTTTATGAAAATTACCAAAACATTTGAATGCATTAAAGTTTATTATCTTATTTAGCCCCATGTTTGACAACCATTATTTGAAAAAAAAAATAAAAAATTACATACTCATTTTCAACAACACATTCACACAATAAAATATTTTACACATAAACCCAACAAAAACTTTTTCTTACTTTCTAATCACACATTCTCTTAAAAATCACCATTCAAAACATTGTTTTGGCCAAATAATGGCCATAAAACGGGGGCTTAGCTTTAAAAATAGTAAGAATTAGACTTTGGAAGAAAAATCTATTTCAACAATGAAATTCTTACACTTAACATTTGATAAAATGTAATCAAATCCTTAAGAAAATTAAAGACAAGTTATAATTAATATTAAATCAACAGAAAGCTGTCACCTTTATTTTTGGGGGTAGCAAAAGTATGAAATAAAGCAAAATATATAATCTCAATAAGAATACCAAATCCATTGAATGTGGTAACATGTAATCCATCTGGTTTTGTGATGCAATAGTAAGTCCAAAAGGGTGAACTCTGTAATGCACAAACATATGGAAGGCTCTCAAATTTTTTAAGTGCACTGATTATGAAACACCAGAAGGGGTGGGTAAATTTATTATGGTATCATAAGGGGTTTTGTCATTGAGAGAAGGGGTGGGTATGCGGTTAATTAAATAAGTAGCAGTAAGTATGCATTCACCCCGGAAGGAAATTGGTAAATGTGCATGAAAACGAAGACATCGAGCCATATTTAACAAGTGGCGATGCTTTCGTTCAGCAACACCATTTTGTTGTGGTGTCTCAACACAAGTACGTTCATGAATGATGCCTTGATCAAGAAAAAATTGTTGCATACGATATGAGAGAAATTCTTGACCATTATCAGATCGAATATGCTTGACGGGATAGTTAAATTGTGTGTGGATCATTTAATAAATGAGGTCAGACAAGTAAATGCATCAGATTTGAAGCGCATTAAGTATACCCAAGTAACACGTGAAAATTCATCAACAATTGTAAGAAAATAGTGTGCACCAGTTGTGGAAGGTGTTGGATAGCCACCCCAAATGTCACAAAAAATTCGGTTAAAAACAAAAGTACTTTTATTTTCGACCAATTTGAAGGGGAGGCGTGTTTGTTTGCCTCGAATACAACTGTCACAATTTTGAATTTTATTTGAACTACATAAAGATTTTAGAATGCAAGAATTTGAGGGATGACCTAAACGAATGTGCCATAAATTTGGCAGGGTTGGCTGTGATTTGAAAAACAGCTGGAGTTGAATGCTTGAAATGATAGAGGCCACCACGTTCTTCACCCATTCCAATCAGCTTCTTCGTGTGTTGGTCCTGAAAGAAGCAAAAAGAGGAGGAAAAGACGACAGTACAATTGGAAGATTTAGTAAGTTGACTAATTGAAATTAAATTATAATTAAAGTTGGGAACAAAAAGAACATTATAGAGACATAAATGGGGGATAAATATAAGTGGCCCATATGTGTGACTTGGGCCTTAGAACCAGTGGACAACAAAATAGATTGTGAGTGAGCCCAAAAATGTTGAGCCTTAGACAAATTAAAAATGCAAGATATATGAGCAGAGGCTCCACTATCTATTATCCATGGAATTTGTGTAGGTAAAGGAGGTCTACCAGAGAAGGCCGAAAGTGCAGTGGTGTTGGGCTGCAGTAGTTCCATCAATTGTTGATAATGCTCGTTAGAAAGACCCGGAATCACGCTCGAGGTAGGAGAATATGAAGATGCTGGCACCATGTTTGCTGTGTGTGCGTGAATATTGGTTGGCCCGTGTGGGCGATTGCTGGCTGGGCGATTTCCGGTTGAGGAACGTCCAGGGCGAACTGGGTATCTGGTTTTATTGGTAGTCCAGTGAGGTGGGTAGCCAATTATTTCGAAGCAAGAAGATTCTTGATGGCCCTCCCTCCCACATTTGGTGCACTTCTTACCGGTGCGAGGGCGAAACCCTTGATTTCCTTGACTGCCGGTTCGTAGGACAGCCATGGCGGTGGTGTCGGGGTTAGGTAATAAGGGGATTTGTAGGAGGCGTTGGGTTTCCTCTTGGTGTATGGTGGTATATGCTTTAGAGATGGTAGGAAGGGGATACATAGCTAGAATTTGGCTTCGGATATTGGAGAACGAGTCATTGAGTCCCATGAGAAATTGGAATAGCCGTTCGATGTTGACTGATTCTTCCAAACGCTTGCGAGCATCGCAATTACAGAGGTTGGGCTCGGTTAGTGCCATGAGTTCATCCCATAGCCCTTTGATTGCGTTGTAGTAAGTGGTGACAGTCATGGCGTTTTGCTTAAGATTAACCAAGTCGCGTTGGAGACGGTAGAGGCGAGGATGATTGCTTTGAGAGAAATGGTTATCCAAATCTGTCCAAATTTCAGAAGGTAATGCACAATAAATCAAACTCTGCCGAAGAGATTTATCGATCGAGTTTAACAGCCAAGAGAGAACCATATCGCTGCAACGATTCCATAGATTGGCAATTTGTGTGTCTGATGGTTTCTTCAGAGTACCGTCGACGAAAACAAGTTTATTTTTAGCATTCAGAGCCATTCGCATGGAGCGTTTCCAAGTGGGATAATTTTCTCCAGTAAGAAGATCCGGCACCAGTATGGCACCGGGATTGTCAGTCGGAGTTAAGAAATATGGAGATGTGAGGTCGTTGATTAATTGGGAAGGAGTGAAGGTTGTGGAGTCAGACATGATTCCTGTTCTTTGCTGGAATCAGAAATTGGAAGAAGTTGGCAGAAGAATTAGAAAAGGGATCGGGTTTGGCTCTGATACCATAATAAATTTACACACAGTAGAATGAAGAAGGTGAAAACTTTATATTTCAGTTCACACTTTTACAATAAATGTGTTGTACACTTATATGCATAAATCTAAGCTATACATGGTAAATGGGAAACGTTAATGGAAATAGTGTGTATATGGAAATAAAATATTTGGCTTGATTTATTGCATGATTTTTGGTGCGTGATTCCTTGATTGCTGTAATAATAAGGACTAACATGTGAAAGAGAGAGATCATCGATGAGGTAATATTGTGCGAAAAGAAAAAAATAGGCAAAGAATTATCATCAAGATCAGATACATTATATTCGCAAAAATGAATAAGAACTTACTTTCTAACATAAAACATCAACGAGGAAACTCAACTTGTTCGTGTTTGTTCAAGGAAAAATTATGAAACAGAGATAGGACGTGGAGATATTTTGTTTGGAGGGGATAAGATTGTTTGAAGAGAATAGTACATATACTTCAAATCAATAAAAAAAATATGTATAAAATGACTATGCTTTCAAAGGGTGGTTTGATAAGGAGACTATCACAAACGAAAGAAAAAATGTTAAGGTAGTAAAGAGCATCGGGGTACACGGCTGGAGGCGAGGGTGAAGAAGTAAAGGAAATGTAGGGTTAAGGAATTTACAAGAAAGAGTTGAGAGGATTTTGTTATAAATTTCTTACCAAACATCAATTGAAGGTGAACATGCATGGATAGAGTAAGATGCCCAGTTGGAGGATTGTTCATTTTCTCAACATATTGTGAAGATTCTCAACTAGCAAGAGGCATCCAAGGTTTCCTGTAGAATCAAGAGTGATTTACTTGCATGCGTCCAATTTGACACAGTCGGTACATTACATCTGGTACAACGAATGCATCATTGAACATATTTCATTCAATCATCATTTGAAAAAGTGGACTGATCATCACGAGTTTCCTATCTTATAGCTATTACTCTTAGACCTTCACAATTCAATTTTTTCGTGTATAATTGTCACGGTACATGGAAAATTATACAACGAGCCGTGGTTTAAAAGAAAATAATGATAGGTGACATGATTTACATGTCTCGCTAAGATTAAACGGTTTGCTTAAATAGATGAGTATTTTTCAAAAAATAAATAATTATTTGGATCGACTAAACTTGAAAATAAGTGACTTTATTTAACTTTTTTGACTTATATATGTTTAAGAACAAAAAAGTTAGGGCACGTTCTCTTTACTGTTTTCAGATCATTTTCAATTTTCATTTTTCTAAAATATTTAAAACACGTTTACTTGCTTATTTTTAAAAACGAATATCCAAAAACAAGTTTAAAATTTACGAAGAAAACGGAAAACACCAAAAAAAAAGTCGTTTTGACTGTTTTCAGTTAAAACCAAGACAAAACTTCATTTTTTTTTTAAACAATTTTTTAAAATGACAAAAAGAACGTATTTTCAACAATATCAAAATGGTCACTCAAAACACAAAATCAAAAATAAATTCAAAACTCAAAACTCAAAATTGAAACACGAAGAGAACAATCTCTTAATTTTTTCTACTTTTTCTTTTATGCTTCTCTCTCTCATTTCTCATCCTTTCTATCAAACATGAGGGGAAAAAGGGTAAAAACGGATAATTTTTTTCAAATATATGGGACAAATCATATTTGCCAGCTTCAAGACTAGTACCATTTGCGTTCTCCAACCACACTGCATACAAAAGAGAAAATGATTGCATTTTAAGATATCGTTAATCATGCGTTGAAGTTGTAAAATAACTTCAATCGTGCAACATTAAGCCTTTATTTGGTCCCTATTTTTTTTTTTAAAAAAAATTATTCTTTTTTTCAATCCTACATTTTTTAATAAAATAATGTTACATGTAAATTCAAAACATTTTCTTATTTTTTAACTACACATTCTCTATCAATCCATCATTCCAAAATACATTTATACAAAAAAAAAAATGGGACTTAAATAGGCCCTAATTATGTAAACTTAAGAGCCAACCAATGTGAGCTTCTCTTAACGAAAATATATGTTGGGACTTTACTTATTTCTAAAAAAAAGAAGCAAAAAAAAAAAAATTAAGGCAGTACCCTTGATGTAAGCGAAAGCGTGAAACTAGAAAAAGCAATCTTTCACAAACACGAGGATGGATTGAGTCCGAAGAAAACTCAACTCTTTAAGTTAGAGTCCACTAGGCAACTTTTCATTGGCTGATTGATTAGTTAAAACCCGAATTGTGCTTTCTCTCGATGGCTGTGATCATTAGTTATTGTGTTTTCTCTCGATGGCTGTGATTATTATAGTAAGCCCTTGTTACTCATTTGGTTGGACTCTTCAATATTCATTCAATTTTGAATTTATTGGGCTCGAAACTCTTCTCTCCGTCTCTCTCCACGTTCTTCCTATTTTGGGCTTGCGATTTAATCGATCTATAAATCATCTACTTCCGCATATTTTAACAGTGAACCTGAATCGTAAGTTTTATTCGAGAGCAACAAAAAATCAAAAACACAAAATTAAGACCCATCCAGGCTGAGGGCACCCGAACCAGCTTCTGGTTGCTTCAGAGGCAGTCATTCCATGCACTGGGGTGGCCGCTCTCCTTCAGAAATGGCTGCATTTCTTTCCTACATTTCTTCCCTTGTTACGATTGCGATCCTCCAGATACGCGAAAGTTGTCTCCTCCGCAGCATCAACACTTTAAACCTTAGAACTATACATGTCAAAAATTCATATTCGGCCTAACACACCAGAATCCTTGGACGCATTAATTAATCTCAATATGAGCCACCAGAACGTGGAAAATATTTATGTGTTGGAATATTCTAACGATATTTGGGGCCACAAGTAACAAATTAAAATGTGTAGTGCTATTATTTAAAGTATAGTCATTAAAGTGATCCACAAAAGACAAATTTTTGACTAATGGGTATTAAAGTTTCATGGAATTAAAGTGTAGAGACCGGATGTTTGTTTTATATTGTTGAGGGGCCGATTTAAAACAAATGAAAGATAATGAATAGTCATTATCTTATGAATATATAGGTTATGGTCCCCAATTGTTAGTGGTACTTCTAGATTCTCTATGTTCCCCATCAATGGAGATCAAAGGTTGTAGAGGAGACCATGAATCAATTGGAAGATCTAACCCCATCATGCAAAGAATCATAATTTATGGATCTAAGGTATGTTTCCGGTTTTGTATTTTGATGTTCTCATTGATTTCAACATGGATGGTTAATTCGGTAATGTTTGATTATTGATGTTTTGGATCGATAATCACTTATAAGTTTTCTATCAAGTGGTATCAGAGCCGATCCATTGTTGAATCATTGAGAAATTGAATTTTGAAATTCTGAATTCTATGGTTTTTTGATTTTATATTATGAATCTAGAATTTGGAAATCATTATATGGAATTAGCATGTAATAATTTGGGTTATTTGATCTTTCTGTTATGGATCTGGAATTTGGATTGTTATTACATAAATTTGGCATATTATGTTATGGATCTAGAGTTTTGGTATCTTAATTCATGAAATTGGCATGTTATTTTTATGGATCTAAGCATGATATTATGGATTCAAGCATATTATGTTATAGATCTAATATTTGGATTAATATTACATGTTTTTTTTTGAGCATGTTATAATATGATTTTTGGAAATAATTATATAGATCTATGATTTCCTTCAAAATTCGGATTTGAAATAAAGATTGGATTTTTGGGATTAAGGTTTTAGTTTAAAAAAAAAAAAAAAAAAAATTTTTTTTTTATTAATTTTTGGCGTACGGATTCTTTATTACAATGAATGACGGACGACCATTGAGCTGCAACAGAAGCTATTGTCTGTGACGGCTCTATTCTTATATGACGTGGAAACAAGAAGCGCTTGTGGCGCCGCTATTCTTGTCACGCAATGCTTCTTTATGTAACAATAGCCACGGCTGACCACAATGGGGAAGGGGGCTGCCGTCCGGCAGCCCCACTTTAGGGAGATGGAGAGGCAATTTTTTTTTTCCATTAAAGCATTCCATTAATGCCATTAAATTTTTCAGTTTTTTGGGAATTTTTGGAGGCGGGACTTGGGTTGAAAATTTGAGGTTTTGAAACCCTTGGATGCAATTTAAGGATTAGGGTTAAAATTTATGTTTTAGCCCCTAAGGTTTTAAGTTAGTTCAAGTTGGGCCTTAAGGTTATGGGTTTTAATTACTCAACCCCCTAAAGTTTAAAGTTCATCATATTGGGCCTTATAAAGTTCTGGGTTTAATAATTCAACCCCTGAAGTTCTGAAATTAATTAATTTGGGCCATTTAAGTTCTGAATTTAATTATTAAGTCCCTGAATGTTCATAATTGGTTTAGTTTGGCCCCTAAAGTTCCGCATAATTGATTTTTTGAATCCTAAACTTTCAAATTATTAACATTTAGCCCCTAAAGTTTTAAATAATTAAGTTTTGGGTCCCTAAAGTTTCCAATAATTTATTTATGACCCATAAAGTTTTGAATTAATTAATTTTAACCCCTAAAGTATTGAATTATTAACCCTTAGGCCCTTAAAGTTTCAAGATAAATACAATTAAGTATTCCGCTTTTCAAATTTTGGTATAAAAGACTCATTTGAGTATATATAATATTCAAAAGTGAATTGATTGAAGCAATATGTTGCCAAAGCAACCTCTCTTGTGGAAATTAATTAACTTAGAATATTAGAAGGAATTCGTGTGTATGCTTGTTCATGCGGATATTAGCCGGCCCAAAGGAAGGTTAATATTTGGCCGAATTGTATGCACACTTGTGGTGGTAAATGTGTGACAATTATAAGGTTTCCATGTGAATAATAAATCAATCCAAAGATAGGTTTATTATTTGACAGGAGTTATTGTCAATGTTTGATCACTACACCAAGAGTACCACTTACAGTTAATATTACTGTCCAAAGACTTGATATTAATGATGTGCTAGGTATCTTGAGATGGGACGTACCATTATTTGAATAACTTAATTGTTTATACGGATTCCAATGTAAACATGTTAATTGGGAATAAGTTCTCTATTCAGTTAATCCATCCACTTCTGCTATATCTGTCAACATCAACTCCATTCCAATGCTAATTAGAACAAACTTCAAGTATTGGAAAGAGAATATATTAATTGTTCTTGGCTGCAAAGATCTAGATCATGCGCTCCGGATTGAGCAACCCGCTTTTCTTACGGAAGAAAGTTCATCTAATGGAAAAGGGAACTTTGAGAAGTGGGATCGCTCAAATCGCATGAGTCTAATGATCATTAAGCGCGGCATTCCGGAAGCCTTTGGAGGCACAATATCTGAAGAGGTAACTAATGCCAGTGATTTCTTGCCGAAATGAGAAACGTTTTGCGAAAAACGATAAGACTGAAACAAGCACGCTTTTGCAAAGCTTGATTTCAATAAAGTATAAAGGTAAAGCAAATATAAGGGAGTACATCATGAAGATGTCTCACATTGCTTCTAAGCTTAAGGCACTGAAGCTCGAGCTGTCTGATGACTTGCTCTTGCATTTGGTATTGATTACTCTTCTTGCACAATTCTGTTGATTAAGGGCAGTTACAATCACAAAAGGGGAAAGTGGACCCTTAATGAGTTCATTTCCATATTATGTGCAATAAGAAGAAGTGCTAAAGCAAAATAAAACTGGCATTACTCACTTGGCAAGTACTTCTAAGGATAATAAAGAATAACAAAGCTGCATTCGGTTCGGTTTAAAATAAACAGCACAAGGCTGAAAATGATACATTAAGTTGTAATTTTTGTGTAAATTTGGGATATATAAAGAGAGACTGTACTAAATATCACGCTTGGCGTGTAAGGAAAAGTACACTTCTCATTTTGGTTTGTTTTGAGGTAAATTTTAATGTCAATACCTAGACACACACTTGGTGACTATATTTCGGTACTACTATTCAAATAAGTGTGTATATGCGGGGTTGTCTGATCTGCCAAAACCAATTGATGCTGAAAGATTCATCTATGTGGGGTGATGACAAATCAGTTAAGGTAGAGGCTATATGGACTTTAGGTTATCATTAAAAGGCTGGTTATTATTTGAATTTGAAAGAGACATTTGCGGTACCGTCTTTTGGACGGAATTTGGTTTCTATTTTTACATTGGACAAATTTGGTTACTCTTGTTCAATTTGAAATAGTCAGGATGATCTCTTTCTTACCTCAAATGTTGTGGGCACCAGTTCTTTATTTGGTAATAATAACCTATATCAGCTTAATACAGTTGCCTCTTATAAAGAAATCTTATGGGTTTGTCTTGAATGAATTATATGTATATAATTCTTCTGTTGCAATTGAAAATGATCAGGTTCAAGGACAAATTCTTGCTCCAGATCTTGTTCGAGAAGCAATTTCGGATCAAGACAACATTATCAAATCCCCAATAAATAATCAAGAGATTGTTCCAGGAATTCAAACTCAACAACCTCAAGTACAAAGTCATTAAGGAAATCCACTATAAAAGGGAGAAAGACAATTTTGGATGACTTTATAGTCTTTTCCAAGAAAATAAGGATGGCATGGATTAGTGAAAGAAGATCTGATAAATCAACTTTCATCAAATCATGCAAAGGAATTACTCTCCAAAGTGGATTGATGTCATGAATAAGGAGTATTAGTCTATGCAAGACAATAAAGTTTAGGATGGATTGATGTCATGAATAAGGAGTATTAGTCTATGCAAGACAATAAAGTTTAGGATCTTGTCCCATTACCAGAAGGTGCGAACCCCATTGGTTGCAAATGGATATTTAAAACCAAAAGGGATTCGATTGGTAATGTGGAAAGATATAAGGCTCGTCTTGTAGCTAAAGGTTTTACTCAAAAGGAAGGTATTGACTACAAAGAGACTTTCTCTCCAATTTCAACGAAAGACTCTTTCAGGACAATTATGGCACTTGTTGCACATTTTGATCTTGAGCTACTACAGATGGATGTTAAGGCGACGTTTTTCAATGGTGACATTGATGAAACGATCCATTTGATTCAACCAGAAAACTTTGTGTCATGAGACCCAAAGAATATGGTTTGCAAATTAAAGAAATCCATTTATGGGCTCAAACAAGTTTCCCGTCAATGGTACCACAAGTTTCATCAAGTAATTATCTCATTTGGTTTCGAGATGAATGTTGTTGGTGATTGTGTGTATCACAAGTTCAGTGGGAGTAAACAAATATTTCTGATTTTATATGTTGATGACATACTGCTTCCCACTAATGATATATGCATGTTGCACGAAACTAAGAGATTTTCATCAAGGAGTTTTGAGATGAAAGATCTTGGTGACGTCTCTTTTGTATTAAGGATTTGGATACATCGGGATTACTTTCGAGGTATTCATGGATTGTCACAAAAGAGCTATATCGATAAAGTGTTTAGAAGGTTTGGCATGCGGAATTTGTAAATCAAGTGACACCCCTATTGCTAAGGGAGACAAGTTTAGTCTCAATTAAAGTTTCAGAGATAAATTTAAAGAAAAATGAAATACGTAAAATTCTCTATGTTTCAACAATTGAAAATTTAATGTATACTCATATTTATACAAATCTGGATAAAGCATTCATTGTTGAAATGCTAGACAGATATTTAAACAAATTTACGGATGGAAATTTGGAAAGCAGCCATAAGGTTATTCAGTATCTTTAGAGAACTAAGAATTACATGATCACATTCGGAAAAATCGAGACCAATTGGAGATCATTGGATATTCGATTCTGATCATGGAATATGATTTGCAAAATATTGTCACTGGCTGCATATTTTGAATGGAATTGAAAGACCATTTAAGTTAAGTTATTATGTGACAATAACGATCTTGTATTTCAACGGGAACATGATGATGTCAAAGTCTAAAGACATTAAGTTCCTAGTTGTTAAGGAAAGAAATCGAGTTGTCGAGATTACAATAAAGCATATAAAGACAAACTCCATAATCATGGATCCATTTACTAAATGGCTACCACCCAAAGGTCTTTCATGAGCATAATGCTCACACGGGTGTTGCATCTTTTGATGATATGCCAGTTTAGTGGGAGTTTGTATTTGGATGTTGTCTATTTTAGACACATATTTTTTGTCCATGGATATTCGATTTATTTCAGAAATAAAGTATTCGATTCGATTTCACTCGATTGAAGTTTATGGTTGATCTCACTTAAGAAATAAGGTGGACCAGTTGGAAATAGACATGTTTGGATCACATAACATGTAATTTCCGTGCTACACTCCATGATTGATCTATGTCATTTGGTTGTATGGGTATGCGTGACCATTGATGGGTTTAGTCACGTTAAATGTGACGAAAACCGCTTTGATCCTATATCAATATGACTGATGGACGAGGTTGTTTGGAAATACCCATAATAACGATAGCAAAATTTCGAGCTCATAAGGTTATGCACATTTGAAAGGTTACATGTATGGCCCAGTGGGAGATTGTTGGAATATTCTAACGATATTTGGGGCCACAAGTAACAAATTAAAATGTGTAGTGCTATTATTTAAAGTATAGTCATTAAAGTGATCCACAAAAGACAAATTTTTGACTAATGGGTATTAAAGTTTCATGGAATTAAAGTGTAGAGACCGGATGTTTGTTTTATATTGTTGAGGGGCCGATTTAAAACAAATGAAAGATAATGAATAGTCATTATCTTATGAATATATAGGTTATGGTCCCCAATTGTTAGTGGTACTTCTAGATTCTCTATGTTCCCCATCAATGGAGATCAAAGGTTGTAGAGGAGACCATGAATCAATTGGAAGATCTAACCCCATCATGCAAAGAATCATAATTTATGGATCTAAGGTATGTTTCCGGTTTTGTATTTTGATGTTCTCATTGATTTCAACATGGATGGTTAATTCGGTAATGTTTGATTATTGATGTTTTGGATCGATAATCACTTATAAGTTTTCTATCATTATGGACTTGACAGAACATATTTGACAACTATAATGTATCATTTCTCTATTTCAAAAGGATAAAAAAGGAGGATTAGCTAATATCTATGTTCGGGAAAGATTATTAGTAGCTTTTTAAGAATTTTTTAGGAGAAATAGTTGTGAGAAACAAGAAATGCATTAATAAGAAGGAGTAATAAATTGAAATTGTCACTCTGATTGAATACTAAAAATAAATTTGTAGGTTCCTCAAAAATGTTTTCCGAACATATGCTATGTCTCTAGGCATTTCCCCCTCCAAACACGAGAGAAATGTTATTCTTCACCCCTGATATCAAATATTAGTTTTTGTGACAATTGCATGACATTAAATAATAGATTTACTTACATGCATTTCACGTGATTCATTTAATTGAATTTATCAAGTATGGCCATCTAAATTGATGCAAGATAACATTATTCTGTGTATGGAGTCTTCGTCCACACATGTCCACTCCGAAAAAGAGTAGAGGTTGTTGGTAGAAATCATTGAAGCCTACAATCTAGTACAATTATGGGTGTATAACTCTATATTAGTAAAATATATACACGCACTAATATATGTGTGTGTGCGCGCGCGCGCGCGTAAAATTATAAGATGCTAGCATTTTCGTTTTGGAATCTCTTTGAAAAAACTTGGCTTAAAATTGCACGTTATAATGGACCTTTTGTGGACTTCAATCAAAAAGTTTACGGACTTCAACAAACAATTCACATAATTTCATACTTTAATTCTTCTACTACAACAAAATTATCATGTGATCAAAATTTAAATTTATGTTAAATAAGTTTTTTATAATAAAATGGTTTAATTTATAATAAGGAATCCTAATCTTTTGTATGTTTTCACGAAGTCGCATGTCCTACTTTTTCAAAAATAATAATTTTAAGTGTCATGACGCATCGTTTCACATTTCTGTTGTGGTACAACCTAGTGTATGTATATATCCACAGAGTATACACATTAATAAAGGTTTCAATTTTGCTCGTTGGTTCGGACGGCCCATGTCTCAGTCCAGAAAAAGCTCAAGCCAGCCCGAGTGACTTGTTGAGCCACACGGTTCGGCTCATGTCACGAGCCATTTTCAGCCATCATGATTTTCTTACCCCTAGAGGGAAAGGTACTTCCCTTTTTGGTCGGTTGTAGGCAAGGATAGATTCGAACCCTCAACATCGTGGTTCGTAGCCACGTGCTCTAATCGTCTAAGCTACAGGCCTCACCCCATCTTCATTGGATCTGTTCTTGGGAGTACCCTAAAAAAGATGAACGGGTCTAGCCTTAAAAAAATTAAAAGTTACGTGTACCATAAGCCGGCTCGGCTTGATAAGGCCTGAATCAAAAGCTCGGATCGAGCCTAGATTTTTTGGTTGAGCAAAATCTCGACTCGGCTCGGGGTAAAAAAAAATTTGAACCATTTTTACTCAAATCGAGCCCGAACCTCAAGTCGCATCAGCTCGTTTACATCCCTATACATGAATGTGTGTTTTTGCCTCCCCCTCTCTCCCCTATGTATCTCTCTATATAGCCCACGTTTGGTTTAAAAAAAAATCAGATTTTTAACAGATTCTGATAAAAATTGATGAAATGTGTGATTAAAAAGTTGGGAATCAAGGATGGACACAAGGGTGGCATGGGGGAGTCAAGTAACCCCCAAACTTTGGGGCCAATCTTTTTTATTTTTTCCAATTTTTTTATGTTTTTGTCTCGATTTTCTAAGTCATTATAGGATGTCAAATAAAGTCGAAATATTGCATTCTTAATATCATTTCGAAATGCCCACGACCTAATTTTCTACGTCGTTAATAGTGCACGAAACGGTCAACTGTAGCAAATCTTACGGCTTGTCAAAACAGGTCGTTCCAAACTAATATTTTAACCATTTCGATAACATACTAACTTTAAAAAAAAAATCGATGATCGTATGCTAACTGAATCCACAAATCACTTATGTCTTCTCGAAGTTCGTTTTGAAAACTACATCATAGACATATCAAACAGTCTAACTAAATGTCGAAAATAGTTAAAGATGTGTAAAACGCGTGTCTTAAAAAGAGTCATTTAACTCTTTTTTTCTTTAAAAAATTTCAATTATTTATTATTTTTGCGACACAAATTTTTCGATATAATTTACATCATTTTATTAGAAAAATTTACATGGGTTATGACATCACAAATTTTCAAACTTTACATCCAAAAATGTCATCCATCATGAAAATTTTTGAGTGTAAAATTCTTCGCAACTTTTTTTTTGCATTAAGTGGTGAAAAGTTGTGATCCAAAACACATATTCATGTGTATACTCCATGAATAAGCTCCACTGGGGGAAACATCCAACAGGTCATGCAAATTGGAGGAATAAAGAAACAGTAAGTTGAGCAAATAATGGAACTCCAAACCTCATGCATGCCAAGCTGTCGAGAAGAATATTCAAAATGTGTTGCTTTCAAGGTGGACAAAGGCTATAACCCTAAAACCATTTTACAATATTTCTCTGCAACATAACAGATACAACGTTGTATTATAACATAAAAATGCTAAGATTTTAGGTCTTCTTAGGTGTATAGATAGGCATAATGGAGTAGGGTCGAATGATGATGGCGATGTTGGTGGGTTGTGGGAACTGAAGAAAAAGGCAACAAGTTAAGATCACAAAGAGATTCAGATAAGGTGGAAAACATGCACGAAAAGAGAGAGACATAGGATGGGGACTGTAGAGTTGCTTATTAGGGCACCATGTGACAAGCATGATGGCTTAGGATTAGGTTTTTTATTGTTTTTTCTTCCTCTTTACATATTTTAGTGACGTTGAAATGGCGGCCACGACCACTTTGTTTTCTTCCGGTAATAACTTTATGGACTATGTGGGTAGAAGTGGCGTCTAAGTATTTGTCTGTGTTGAGATGTCAAAATTTAAGTAGAAAACGAATGAAGTGACATTCAAATAGAACAATAAATTTCAACTCTTGCACGCATTATGAATGTTACTTTGATAGCTAAATGGGACACAACAGATGTCAATTCTTGCACCTGTTGTGAATGACTTAACATTGTTAATTCATGGTTCATATTCGTGTGCGCGCATTTTATATGCAAAAAATAATGTAATAATTTCATAGTGGTTGCTCGAATATATGGAAAACTACCATTGGCATTGGTAAGCTTAAACTTTCAATTTGTAGAAAGTGATTCATTAAATTTTAAAAAAAAAAAATTAGCAAGTACGTCCTTAACATGCTTAGGGTTATGGCTTATGTGATGGCTAAAACCCCACCGAAAATCATATGATAATTAAGTGACGATCATGGTCGGACTTAAAATTTTGAGTGCCCATTTTTTATTTAAATTTTTTTCAAATTATAAAAATCTTGAAACAAATTTGTAATATATGAAGCAAACACATCACAATAAAATAGAGGCATTAGAAGAATGAACAAAGAAAAATATCATTTTTACCAATGCAAGCTAGCACAATAACGTGAGTTAGCCTTCACAAAAGGAAGGAGAAATGCCATAGGGCTGCTGATTGGCTCATTAATTTATGAGCTCGACTCATTGGATATAAGAAATTTGGAGATGATGACTTTCAAGCAGGGGTAGACCCAACACTCAGTGAGCCCCCGCGGTCGCCCGTGCTAGATCCATCGGGAACTTTTTTTTTTTTTCTTTACAATAGATAAATATATTAGCTTATATAATTGTTATTTCACTTTATTTTCAAATGCCTCCTTCAGTTGAGTTGGTTAGACCTTGCAATTCTTATGAGCTTGCAATTCATATATTTTTAATTCTCCAATTTTTACCAAAATTAATGGCAATAGGGAGGGGGGAGTCAAACCCGCGACTATCCTTAAAGATTATTGGCATCCTTACCATTAGGACACTTGCTGAGTTTGATATTATTGTTAACATAATAATATATATTAAGTTTTAATAATTTTAATGCAATTGTAAAAATTCGAACTCGAGCTCTTCCTTTGAATTATAACTTGGCCACAATATTAGTGAGTATTTTTAACTTGGATAAAAAATTATATGTTCAATTTGAACAAAATAATTTTTATATTTAAATTTTAGGCTTTGATTCCTTTTTTTTTTCAATATACATTTTTCTCTCTTCTTTTCAACCACACAATTTTCAATAAAATAATATTACACGTAAATTCAAAACTTTTTCGTATTTTTAAACACACATTCTCCCGCAAATCACTATTCTAAAATGCATTTTTTTACAAAATTGGGTATCAAATGAGCTCTTAATATTTTATAACTATCGACGACCAACGACCGCCCGTGCTGACTTAAAACCCTGGATCACCCCCTACTTTCAAATGCAGTGAAAGCCATGAAGTTGTCATGTTGAATTTTGTGCATTTCAACATTGTTCGTACTTAGTTTTAATTTGTAAAATAGGATCGGGAAATTCAAACCCCATTAGGTCTAAGTGGAGGTTAATAACTACACCTAGTCTTTGATGGTGTTTTTATAATCAAAGTCTCGATTCTCCTTTAGAGTGTGTTTGGTGCATATTAAAATAAGAGAATACATATTTTTGAAATGATGTGATAGGGAATATGTGGTTGAAAAAGAATGAAAAGTTATTGATGTAATGAAAAATATTATTTTATTGAAAAATGTGTGATTGAAAATGAGTAGAAAAATGAGAATGAAAAAAATAATGTGGCTCAAACTGGAGCTTAATGTGAAACCATTAGCTCTCGGCGAAAATTTCACTTATAACGACGGATATTTTTATAGTTCAAAGTCATTAACTTTTTATTGTTTTGTTGGACAAAAATCGCCGAGTCTACTGTTAAAAATGAAATTCTTGTACCTATTACAAACACAAAAGTAATGAAATTGCATAGAGACAATGTCACAAATGTTTTTGCAACTTAAAAGAAATTTTGATATACACATTCAGTCATAATTAACATATACATTAAACAATGTCAACACTGTCCAACAAAATAAATCCAAGATTAGAAAATATTAGAAGCAAACAACCAAAAAAAAACAAAAAAAAATCAGTGATAAACCATTAACTCTGAACACAATCAGAAAAAAAATTAAAAATAGGGAAAATTAGAGAAGACAGGAAACCAAACTGTCAAGTCGTCATCATGACGTCACGGAAGTGGTGTTTCGCCACATTCGATGCATGTTAGTGACTGTGCCCTCAGGGCTTGGTACTTCCAATCTGTGGTCCCAACCATATACATCATCAGCACAGCACAACAAACTTGGGCCGACAGCAGCCCAATCCATAGTCCAAAAAACCCAAGCCCAACCAAGAACCCAAGCCCAATTGCTATTGGCATGCCCACTAGATAGAACGCACCGAGGTTCACGCTAGCTGCCATGGACGGACGAGCGGTCCCACGTACGACTCCACATCCAACTGTTTGCGGACAATTTCCTAGTTCGCACAACCCTAAGATTGGGAGAGCAATTGATGTCAACCGTACTATGTTCAAATCATTTGTGAACATTTGAGCCCACAAATTTCTCATTGATATGGCAAATGTCATAGCTGACAAACCCATTAATCCCGATAAGAAAATTGACACCATGGCCGAGACTCGAGCCTTGTTGGGTTGGTTCGCTCCGAGTTCGTTCCCGACCCGAGTTGACACCGCAAACCCTAATGAAGATGGAAATACGTAAAGAAAGGATGTCGTTTGAATCAAAACACCCATGGATGCCACAGTGGAGTCGGGATCCACCAAAAGTCCACACAAAAGTATCATAATTTCGTACCACCACCATTCGAGGCACACTGAGACACAGCTTGGCATGGCTAGCTGAATAAGCGGTGTCCAACCAGTCAAACACTTCCAGCTCGGCTTGGTCCACGTCGGCAAGTGCAACCCACGGGCCCAAACGTACAGAACAAGCACCACCAGCACTACCAAGTTTGACAAAGCCGAGGCAGCCGCAACTCCAGCTATGCCGAGCTTGAGCTGCAAAGCCAAAAAGTAGTTAAAGAGTAAATGTAAAGCTGTTCCAGCCAGTGAAGCCCATGTCAGCGGCTCTGTAATACCTTGAGCCCGAAGATAAACACGTATGGGATGAATAAAAGAATTTGTAGCAAGATCAGGAAGTGAAAAAACTAGATAAGTTTGGGCCATTAAGGTAATTTTTGGATCTTGAAGTAAAAAACGAAGAATATTTGCAACATTAAGCCAAAGAAACGTAATTGGTACAGAACAAACAAGAAGAAACACGATGGCTCTGTGCAAAGTCAAAGAAAGATGCTTTGGGTTTTGAGCACCAAAAGCCTGCGAACAAAGGGGTTCCATTCCTAATGCTAAACCTGACAGCACAGAATAGGCAGTTATGTTGGCAAATGCTATGGCTAAAGATCCTGCAGCAAGTTCAGTATCACCAAAATGACCTAAAAAAAGCATGGAAATCATGGAGCGAGAGTATAGGATTAAGGCTGTTAGTGCTATAGGAAAAGCAAGGTTAAGTAATGCTTTGGTTTCACTTATAATCTCAGATAGAGTTGGTATAATAATTTGGGTAAGTTGTTCTTTGTGTTTTACACCGATGGGGAGCGATGATAGATCAAGATTGAGATTGGATGACGGTGGAGGAGGTGGCAGCGGTGGTGGTGGTGATAAGTGATCAGCCACTGAAATGGTGAGTGCGCTGGTGGTTGGATTACGCATACTGAAAAAGATGGCCGGAGAATTTTGATGCAGTTTTCTTGATAAATGTGGACAGATTCTTAAAGATGCTCTAATGAACTCCATTGTCAGTCACTGCATACTATTAATAGTTGGCCTGAGATTTTTTAGTTTATTTGATGGACCTTTTTCTTTATTAAATTGACAGCCTCTATGGTGGGATATTTTACATTTTGTTCATGAGAAAGTTCTTTTTGTAATTGCCATGAATTTTGACCATTACTATTTTGTTTGGCTTCTACTTGGGATTTTAATTAAGCTGGTAAGGAAAATGTTAATTAGGTTTAGGCAAGCACTAATATACAGAGAATACCTTAACAAGATGAAATTTTGGGTCCGAGCTTGTTTGGGATCGTTTAAAATTTATACATATAATCGATCGAACACTCTTTCTATATATGTATTTTATGAAACTCGCAAGTAATTTTCATTTATCAATAACTTGTTTCATTCTAGTTATAATTACTTCTCAGATATGCATGTATCTAATACTAATACGATACTTAAAATTGTGCTAGTGTTGGTGGATGCCCTTATGTAAAACTCCAAGATGTTAGACCAAATTAAGAAAGGAACAATAAAAGTCTGTTTGATTACAATAGTGGAATTTAGGTGGAAAGAAAATGAATTTTTCCCTATAATTGTTTTCCTGGAAATTGTCAATTAATTGTGTTTGATTAGTATAATTTTTCACGTGAAAATATTGAAATTTTGGATCTTTTGATATTCGTTTGGCTTTATTTTACATGAAAATTGTCCATTAAAAAGATAGGATTTGTTACAATTGGGAATAGAATTTGTTTCCATTGTCCAAAACATAAAAAATGGAAAACTATTTTCCTGCCAAAGTGGTGAGAAAACCAATTCAAGGAAAATAAGGAAAAATGTGTCACGTGAGGGATAGAGTGGAAAACCAATTCCAAAGAAAATTCTTCCGAAAATGGAAAAGAGTTTCCAAGTTCCATGGAAAATTGGGAATATCAAACATGGCCTAAAAGAAAAATGTTATATATTGTATATTGTGCGTTGATATAGAACATTTGAGTATTCATGTCTTCTTATACTCGAACTCGTGTTCTAACTAAGGAAGTAATTAAATTATAATTCAAGTTGCTTCTAGGGCACATCTCCAAGTGGTAAAAAGGGAATGTAGAAAAACTCCAGTTTTACTTAAAACTGTCACGTCAAGGGTTCGGATCCTAAAATATGGATTTGGTCATTAGGTAAGTGCAATTGTGCAAGTGTACAGCAATCTTTCACCCTATACCATTGGAGACATAATCTGCGATTTACCTCATTCATCAATGTCCAGAACAGAATAGGTGGAGACCGTAAAAAATGCGATGGCTCGTTCTTTTTTCAAATTATAATTCAAGTTAGTCAAACAATTAATAAAATTAATAATTACTATCACTTATGCACAGATTTCATAGGATCTAAAATTTATAGCCACTCTATAAACATGGACAATATTAATAGGACATCATTAAAAGGAAATCAGCAACATGCAGTCGCATCATTGTACAATGACATCATAAATCTTGGTAACAACAATTGAGAAAACGTTCAGCCACTAAAAATTACTTCAATTTGCACTATGCATGTAATGATTCATATCCATTGCAACACAAAAACTTAAAAAATTAAAAAAATTAATAATAAGATTTTAAACAAGGGCATAACCCTGTTTCCCTTATTCAATTTGCACTTAGGTGACTCTAAATGTCATTAAATAAAGGGTACAATTAAATGAATCACATTATTTCATCTTTAATTAAACATATTACATAATGTCACATAGAATGGTGTTAAATGGCATTATTCAAATATGTGTGACCCTATCTAACTCAAAGAGTAATGTTATTTAGCATCACTGGTGTGTAACATTAGTTTAGGTGATACTAACTGTTATCATTAAATGAATCACATATTTTCACATTTAATTGAACTTATTACGTAATGTCATATAAATTGATGCTAAATATCATTATTCCTAATTCAGAAGAAAACAGCAAAAAACAAACCAAAAAGAGCCACCACATCAGAAAATGGGGAACCAAGCTCCAGTTCCTGCCATTACCATGCTCGCTATTATGCATACACGAGCACTTCCAACGCCACAAGAACTACCGAAAAGCTGCAAGATTCCAGACGAAACGAACCAAAAATGGCATTCCATAGACATGCAGAATATGCACAAATCTCTTATGCATGAAGTACCAAACAATATAAATTTGTTTTCTCCTCAAATTATCCACAGTAAGAGTTTTGACAGTAAAGGAAGCAATAGTCTGTAAAGTTTCAAAAGTCTCCTAATATTCCTTTTCCTTGCCCTTAATCGGTAAACAATATGATCCTCGAGTGAGGATATTGACAATGGCGTAATGCATTAGTTGAAACAAGTCGACCCAAGCTGAACTCGACCTGCTCAATAGAAGCCTAGCACAATCCGCCTAAAGACCCGACAGCCCACATTTTTTGGCAGAAAGAGTTAACAACTTTCTTAAATTAAGGCCTACAATGGCCAGCCCATTACACCGCGTGTGTGAGGCTGGTTCAAGCCATAGACGTGACAGGCTGCTCGTGGCCTGAAGCGGGCAAACCACATTGCACCAATATAATATGATATGATTTCAGTGAGGATGATTATGAGAATTAGAGTGAATAGCTGAAATTAATGTTCTTCGTGTTTTATAATGGAGACCAATTCGTAGCTAAACATCAACAAAATTATGTAAGAAGATTAGATAAATATGTCAATTTGGACGTTCAAAATATTTATTCTGCAATAAGATATCTATAATTGAATGTAAGAACCTAAAATTCCAGTTCCATGTCCAAAATAACAGCAAATCACAAGTACCCAACTTAAAAAATATATGCAACATAAAATATATATGTAGAAAAAGAATCTTCACTTCAACTCAAAGGTAGGTGGCGTAGGCGAATCAAAGCTCTCCAAAATCTCGGTCTTCGCTCCACCACTCTTCTTCTCCTCCTTCTCACCACCACCGAACCACCGTTCATACCAGGGGGGCGTGGAGGCGGGCAGCCCATCTGGAAAGTCCTCAACAAATATAGGCATATTCTGCGGGCCGCTCATGGCCTTAGTTAACATGATCCCACCCCCCTCTATAAGCGCGAGAAACACGCCGCCGACGAGAGCCGAGCGAGAAGCCGGGCCAAGGCCTTGGCGCATGTGGAGGAATCCGCCTGTGGCGGCACCAGCGAAGATGGAATTCCAGGGATCCTCTTTTTGCCTTAGATATACCATAGAACAGTCAAAAGCGGAGAAAAGACCCCCCCAGGCTGCAAAGCCGCCGCCCGTACGGAGGGCGTTCATACGGACGGCTTGTGAGCCGCCAATGATTCGCTCGCCTTTGGGGGAGTTGTAGATGCCTCTCAGGAAGTGGACAGCCGATCCGCCCACGGCGCCCATGCCAAAGGCGCCGCCTAGGTCATCCAATATGCGATCGGGGCAAGGCGAGCGAGTTGTTTCTGGGGTTGCCATTGTTATCCCGTATGGAATTAGTCTTGGGGGTTCTATGAGGGTTTTGGGGGAAGAGTTAACCTTTATAGAATGGTGGAGTGACGAACAAGTCCTCTTCATATATTTTATTTATTTATTTATTTATTGCTGTTTAAATATTTATTAGTATATTGTTGTTTCAATTTTTAACCAAACTTTATTTTGTACAAAATTAGTCATTGAACTTTCTTTTTATTTCAAATTGAGCCCCAGGTGTTTTCTTACTCCACCTTGAGAGAATTGAATATATGCTAATGGGACGAGGTTGGAACTACCGTTTATAAAATAAAATAGAAAAACTGGGATGGATCGAGGCCGGCCATGAACTAACTATATATCTATCACTCATTAAAAATAAAAACTATTTGACATTTGATGTGTTGTAAAAACAAAATAGATAGAAAGCCAATTTTTTTTTTTGAACGATCGAATGGCAAACTGTCAAACTTGCCAAGCAGAACTATTTAAAAATTGGACTTATGTGGTAGAATATCTATGCTACGGTAGGCACGAAGGTGTTGGATGCTGCTTAAAAGAAGTATTATGGAGACGTATTCATTTGGGACTTTCAAAGACTTTTGAGAATTTAAAAAGTTTAGGTGTATTTGATTGAAACTTTCAAAAGACTCTAAAAGCTTAGGCATATTCAATTGGGACATCTATAGACATTTAAAAAATTTCTAAAAGTCACAGGGTATTCAATTGAAATGTTTTACAAGACTCTATAACTTATGAGGTATTCAAATAGACAGTGATTTTTGGAGAATTCTCTACTTATTAGATTTCTGAAAAAAATTTGGTAAAAACTATAAATAGCAAATTTCAAAGAAAATATCTCATATACTCCGAGATTTGTAAAGATTTTAAAGCAAAAAGAAAAACGTCTTTTTTTCTTTCAATTCTAAGATTTTTACTCTTCAATTCATTTACTGTAATCAATTTATAATTATTTTATACGTACATAATTATTTTTTGAATTGAAATTACGTGCAATTTTTTCAAAACGTGGAATTCGATATAATCAATCTTTTTTTTTTTTTTTTTGGCTAAGAACAAATTGTGTTCTTAAAATTTATGTTACTTTCATGAAAATTTTATGGTTATATTCTTAGAAATTGATGTAAAAGTTTTTTATTATTATTTTATTTACATCAAAATTGAATGACTCGATTCTGACTAGTGACTTTACCCAAGAAAATTTTGTGGATATCATGGTTCTCGAAAATATAAATTAGATAGTAAGAAAAATTATAATTTTCCATGTATATAATGAACTTGCATGATGAAAAGTTTTTAAAAGTTTAAAATGTTTTATTCAAAGTCTGTTCATAAAATCCACAAAAGTTATGCACTTAAAAAAAATCTATATAAGTTTTTAAAAGAATACAATCATTTAGTGTACATTTAACCCTCTTAGGATTTGTTAAAAATCATATTTTTAGTAAAATTTGATAAAAATAATTTATAAAAATAATTTCCTATTAAGCCGTTGTTTAATCACCAATTTTTTTTAAAAATAAATTTTACCCTCTCTTATTTTCAATCACATATTCTCTTATGTTTTTGTCACGTTGTGAAGCTGTCAAGCTGTATTCTGTGTGTAAATGGAAGGAATGCAAATTTAAGATGGCCCCTATATTGTAAACTGCTCTTTCTACTGTTACCCCAAAACATGTCATTGAACAATCTCTTGAGTTAGTTTCAGTTATGCATGTGATTCTGATGTGGATGATAAGGTTGCTGTTGTGTATGTGATTCATATAAATTGGAATACGGGTTTATTGAAAGGAATAAGTAGATATCGGAGCAGAGCGCATCAAACGGAACGGTTGTGGATGTAGACACATTACCGAGCCACGTTAAATTTTTGTGGTGATTTCTTTCTTTCATATTTCTATTATTACGTATAAAATCCAACAGTTGCCATCCACAATCAAAGATGCCGCTCAAAAGATGACCCGAAAGAATGGTAGAATAATACTTTTTACACACTGCAAGAAAATTCTCTACCATTATCGCAGCATCAACAATTACATCTCGTTAATGTGGGCCAATTCCACAAGCGGTGATCTACTTGGGACCTATTAAGGAATAAAATTATATATCGATTAATTAACGAAATATAGAATAATATATAAATATTTGAGTTATTCATCTTGATAAGGCTAATATTTTAAAGTGAACTCAAGTTTTAATATGATATTAAAACTCATTAAACTCAAATTAGTAATTTGATCTGATTAAATCCTCGTTTGGTCCCCATTATTTGATATTATAATTGTTGGAATAGTATTTTTTGAAAAATGTGTAGTTGAAAAAGAATGAAATTTTTTTGGTTTATGCATAATATGTTTTTTATTGGAGAGTGTGTGATTGAAAAAATAGAAATAAAAATGTATTATAAATTTAATGAGGACCACACAGGGGCTAAGATTAAAAAAAAAAGATTAATATGCTCAAACGAGCTACCATCTTGTAAATGTTGTTTCACAAGAAGCAACAAGATCCTACAAATTCAAGCAAACAAAGCAAAAGAAAAGAAGAAAGATTATCGACCACCAACTCCTTCGGTAGCATGGCCACGGCCATTTGGCGACCTTTCAAGCTGAAATCCATCCTATCTCTCGAGAAACTATTGGATTGGCTAATTTTTCGGGAAATTGTGAAAAGTTACGAGTACTTTGAATTTATTTGAAAACGGCGGTAAATCCAAAAAAGGAACTCGGTTAGGGTGGTCGACGTCGTCCACCATCAACTGTCAATCTTCAACGATCGCAATAGCGAGATCGTTTATCAAATGCGAAATAGATAGAGAGATGGATGGCTAGAAGAAGAATAATATAACGAATTATCACTCGAATTATTTTTCAATAGCAAAATGTCTTGATTTATTTTTTAATTACAATTAATTAAAAAACAGAGTACACATTACTGAATTAAGCCCAACATGATAAATTAAAAATGCTATGAGGTTAAAATTGATTAAAAACTCATAGCATATTGGCAATTTGGCTTCTTCTGTAATTCAATGATTAAGGATAATTCATAATTTAATAATTAAGAATATTCATAATTCAATGATCCCAAATCACAAATTAAAACTCATAAATGATAAATTAAAATTTATAATTCAATGATAGTGCAACATAAATTATTTATCCTAAATCACAAATTCACAATCAAATTCTCATTTCAATGCTAAATTGTCAATTCACTCATAGAACATAAATCTTGATTTTTAAGTAAGGATAATCATAACTCATAAATAAAAAATAACACCAAAACAGAAAGAAGAAAAAAAAAGAGTTAGAAAACTCATGGGCTCAAAGTCACAGTCACAATGTCACGGCGGCAATCGGCAGTACTAACAACCTGTTTCCGGCCTTTCGGCTTCTGATACTCGAGTCATCCGGCACTGGTGGAGGCGTCACCGTGGGCGGGTGTTGGTGGAAGTGGTGGAACCGTGTAAATTTGTAAAAAAAGGAAATGGAATTGCGGTGAATTTAACGGACCCCTAGACCATATATATAATTGATTTGGGTCTGGTCAATTGAAAAGCAGAGACCCAAATAAATTGAATAATAATTTCAGTCCAATCAAATGCAAAGACCCAATTTTTTTTGGGAAAAATTTACAGCTCAGATGTTTACTATTCCAAAATTAAAAATCAGACCCCAAAGTTTACAATTACAAAAATCAGGTTTTTTTTGAATCAATTAATTACATTTCAAAATTATTATATTAAATTAAATATTTAACTTTAATATAATAAAATTAACCCACCCCACATTGCTCCGACTACTACTCCGACGACCGGTGACTACTCCGACGCACTTTAATTCCAGCGACTGCTCCGATCCGATGACTTTTTCGAGGTCACAGATCAAAAAATCTGTAGGTCACGGGTTATTTCGAGGTCACAGATAAATTTTTTTGTAGATCGTAGATTATGTCGAGGTCCCAGATTTAAAATTTTATAGGTCACAGATTATTTCGAGATCACAGATCAAAAAAATTAAGGTCACAAATTTTTTTTTTAAGTTACAAATTATGAATTTCAAAGTCACAGCTCAATAATAAGATCACAGATACCAAAAAAAACCCCACAACATTTCAATAGCCAGGTCACAGATACCAAAAACAACTCACAACAGTTCAATAACTAGGTCACAGACGCTTAAAAAAATCATTACAATGCAATAGTGAGGTCACAGACGCTTAAAAAAAATCACAAGAGTTTAATAACTAGGTCACATACATAAAAAAAAAAAAAAAACCACCTCAATACAGTAGCTAGGTCACAGAAACAAAAAAAAACTCACTATAATTCAATAACTAGGTCACATACATCCAAAAAACCAGTTCAATAGGGTAGGTCGCAAACCAAAAAAAAACCACCAGAGTACAGTAATTAGGTCACAGACACCCAAAATAGTTGGTAACAGACCCTTCGTCTCATCCACCGCCGACCCTAATCCGCCCCACGCATCAACACCACACATTTGTACCTCAACGTCCACCATACTACCATCACCACGCAAATCTGCAACCCACCACCACACAAACACACATCAACACCACTTTTCAGTCGAGATAGAGAGAGTCATAGATTCTTCCAATCGCCATTTTGGGGGAGGGGGAGGGGCAGATCAGATATGAGATTGAATAAAAATTTAAAAAATATATAATTCCAAAAATCAGCACTGCCTTTCTACACTAAAAAAATAAAAATAAAAAATAAAAAAAAACGTGCAGCAGCGTCGTCATGTGTTTGCGACACAAGACACCGCGACACAGTCGCACAAAGACAAGAAGATGATACGAGGGGGAGGGGGAGGGGGAGAGGAGGATGGAGGCGGCCGGAGGCGGTGGCTGCGGCGACGACGGGCGGCGGTGGTGGCGGCGGGTGAGAGAGGGAGGAGATGTGAACTGGATTAGGATTTGGATAAAATGTTATATTTAAAATAAAGTGGGTGGGGGTAGGTAGTGGGGTGGGTATATATGTTATTTTAATTTTATAAAATCATTATTAATTAAAATTATAAAAACCTGATAATTGAATAAGAGTGTGTTTGGTAGGAATTTTTAGGGGAAAAATTGATTTTTGAATAGTGATATGATGGAAAATGTGTGGTTGAAAAAGAAGAAAAAAGTATTGATGTGATGGAAAATATTATTTTATTGAAAAATATGTGGTTGAAAATGAGAATTGATTTACTGTAGAAAATGAGAATCTGTACCAAACATGCTATCACATAGTATGACGATATCAGCATTTTTTAAGTACAATAAGACAGAGCATGTTTGAGCTCCATTTTTTTGACAATTTTGAATTTACGTGTAATATTATTTTATTGAAAAAAAATGAATTTTAAAAATACGAAGATCGAACAACGGCATAATAATATCATTAAAAAATTGATATAAATTATAGATCTTATGAAATATATAGTCGAGATAAATTTGAAAAAAAAATAAAAGTTAACAAGAACATAATATCACATAGTATGACGATATCAGCATTTTTTAAGTACAATAAGACAAAGCATGTTTGAGCTCCATTTTTTTGACAATTTTGAATTTACGTGTAATATTATTTTATTGAAAAAAATGAATTTTAAAAATACGAAGATCGAACAACGGCATAATAATATCATTAAAAAATTGATATAAATTATAGATCTTATGAAATATATAATCGAGATAAATTTGAAAAAAAAAATGAAAGTTAACAAGAACATACTATCACATAGTATGACGATATCTGCATTTTTAAGTACAATAAGACAGAGCATGTTTGAGCTCCATTTTTTTGACAATTTTGAATTTACGTGTAATATTATTTTATTGAAAAAAAGTGAATTTTAAAAATACGAAGATCGAACAACGGCATAATAATAATCAATTGAGTAGTTAACATAAGGAAAACTATTTATAAAATTAACAAAAAACAATATTAAAGTTTTAATAAAAATTAGAAAAAAAAATTGATGTCGTCATCCCCATCTTCTATTTTTTGAACATTATTGTCCCCAACGCTTAACTTCCTCTTCCTCCACTTTCATATAACATTACCAAAACTTCTTTACAAAAGATCGAACAAAACTTCTTTATTATTCTATTCTGTTCCCGATTATACAAAATGGACCCTTTTATTGGACCCGCCAATCATGACCCGCCGGACAACGATCTGACAGCGGCGAGCGAGGAGGAGTCGTCATCATGTACAACAGTGCTCGACCTCACGAGTTTCCAACTCCACGATCTCGAATCGGTGGAGATTCCGCCGAGTCTCACCGAGTTAGACTTGACGGCAAACCGTCTGTCGACGTTAGACCCCAGAATCTCCCAACTCTCCAATCTCAAAAAGCTTTCTCTTCGTCAGAACCTTTTTAACGATGACGGAGTCCAGCCTCTCTCCACTTGTCACACCATTTCCGCCCTCGAAGTACCAATTCTATTCTTCTCCTTTATATATATATATATATATATATATATATATATATATATATATATATTTTTTTTTTTTTTTCTTTCTTTCTTTTTTTTTTTACAAGTTTTAACTTTAGTATATTTCACTGCTTTGATTATTGAATTGGTGTATTTGTCATTTATTTGTTTAGTTGCTGTAAGATATGAACAAATACCAATTTGTTATTTGTTTGGTTGTGGATGAAAACGTTATGTTTCATGTTTACTCCTGAAGTTTTATAATAAAGTTGTTTGGCTTATTATTATTTGACATAATTGTTGTTGTTCTTGGATGCTTTGGGACTGGTTGTGACATTTCACCAGCAAGAGGATTGAAAATGAAGTAATTTGGGTTTAACCATTTATTTTTTTGGATATTTAACTTTTTTCAAGTTTTGGTCATGTTAAATAATGGTATATTTTATGTTTGAAACGGTTGAACATGAAATTTTAAGGATTTGATTTTGATTTCTATAATTTGTGGCTGGATTTAAGCTCAAAAAAGTGGATTCTGAGATGGCGGATTAACAAAATAGGATGCAAAGGCATGAATGAACTTGATCATGTAGCTTTCTTGTCCCTGCAACATCTTCTTAAGCTCAAAAAAAGTGACTTCTGAGATGGTGGATTAACAAAATGGGATGCAAAGGCATGAATGAACTCGATCGTGTAGTTTTCTTGTCCTTGCAACAGCTTCTCAAGACACATTTGAATATGTATTTGGCTGTTTTACTGGTGTGAGTCTTTCAACGTTGTCTTCAACTGTTATTATTTGGTGGACAAAAGTACTGGATGCAGAACCACCCATCTAACGCTGGTCCTGCTTGAGTTTTAAATGGTTTTC
The DNA here is from genome assembly GCA_035079005.1 of Fraxinus americana. Taxonomy (NCBI): domain Eukaryota; kingdom Viridiplantae; phylum Streptophyta; class Magnoliopsida; order Lamiales; family Oleaceae; genus Fraxinus; species Fraxinus americana. The sequence goes on along the minus strand of CM068715.1, from coordinate 30,689,111 downwards.
GGTATTAAACCAGTACTAGTCAGGTTCTCAGTTCTGAGTCCTAGAACTGAAAGCCAGAACTTTTTTATAAAAAATAAAGAGGCTGACTGCACCGGCCACATATGGAAGAATCAACCCAATATTAATCTAGTACACTATATGCAATGATTTTTAATTTTTTTTATGTTATTGTTCTGCTTTTCATATAAATATGAATGTGAAATACATGTGCGCATTTCTTTACTAGTTTTTAACTTTTATTTTTCTTCAGGTGGCCCTTTGATTTCTATATTTTATATGATCAAGATAGGCCAATTCTTTGGGGCTGACAATTATGGATTTAGAATGGGGGGTAAAGGAGTTATGAAAAATTTAGTAGAAGAAGTTTAATTCCCCTTCTTTTTGCTGCACTTCAAGTTTAATATGTGTTCCTTCACAGCCTGAATTGAATAAAATTCATTTAAGGGGAAGGTTTCTTCTTCTTTTAAGACTTATGAAAAATTTGGGGCACTATTTTATATCTGTGTCTAAGTTTGTGTATACATATATATACAAATGTGTGTGTACACATGGGATAATGAATCGTATAACTTGAAGGAACCAACCTGGAACAGCCGGTTCGGTTCCATAATGAGAGATGGAAGTCATGGAACCAACGGTTGCATTTTTAAGATACCCATCGATACTTGGTTTATTTCTCTTTGGAACTAGACCGTGCCACCCCTAGTTATTATAGAGTGGCATGATAAACATGACATATGAAGGTTGATTTATCCCATAAAATTGATGAAGGAAAATTTTATGTGAGCCTCTTCTTTCCTAAATACCCTTTGCTTTCCTAAACAAGTTTATCCGAAGCACTTTATTATTTCTCTTGACCCCTATAATATGGAAAATTTACTGTTTATCAGAAACTCATTTCAGACTATTTCCCTTATATAGGTTAGCTGTTGCTTTTCTTACAAATAATATGAATGCACACATGCCTTAAAATAGAGCTAAGCAATCAGCCTTCAACTTTTAGCTGTGCTCGCGTGTTCCTTTACTGCTGTATTATGTATGTGTGCTCTCATGTGCTAATTTTTTTATTGCTTGTACAACAGCTGTACTCATGATGTTGCATTTGAGAGTTTATTAAAAGAATTTTTTGGAACTGAATATGAGTTGTTTCAAGAATTCTTTTAGGATGTCAAAATAACAATAAAAAGAATATATATATATATATATATATATATATATATATTTTTTTTTTTTTTTTTTTTCAGGAGCTAATTCTCCGGGATAATCAGTTGAAGAAAATTCCTGATGTTAGCATATTCAAACAGCTTCTTGTGTTTGATGTTTCTTTCAACGAGATCTCATCTCTTAACGGACTGTCCAAGGTTTCCGTCACCCTTAAAGAGCTCTATGTTTCTAAAAATGAAGTTACGAAGATGGAGGAGATAGAGCACTTTCCTTTACTGCAAATTCTTGAGCTTGGATCAAACAGATTACGGGTCAGGATTTAAATTCTCGAAGGAGATATGTAAAATTCTATTAAGTACTGTCTTAAACTTCCAATAAATGATTGCATTCCTCATTGTGCAATTTTATTCTGTGTTTTCAAGATGGAAACTTGCACATTCCTTACGTAGGAGTAGTAGGTGTACAAAATATTTTGTTTTAGAAAGTTGCCCGGTTTTAAAATAGTTGCCTGATTTTGAAGTACTCTGCGTATAGGTAATGGAGAATCTTCAAAACTTAACAAGCTTGCAAGAGCTATGGCTTGGACGGAATCGTATTCGAGCTATTAATCTTTGTGGGTTGAAATGCATTAAGAAGCTTAGCCTGCAGAGTAATCGTTTAACTTCCATGACAGGATTGGAGGTACTGAGTGTTGAGTCCTTTTGTGATTGAAGAACTTGTGTATAAAATTCTTTTTTCAAAACTCTACGCAACACTTGTGTCAATATTTTTTATTTATTTTATTTTTTTTTATTTGTAGGAGTGTGCTGCATTAGAAGAACTATACTTGAGCCATAATGGTATTGCAAAAATGGAAGGCCTATCAACACTAGTAAATCTCCGGCTCTTGGATGTGTCAGCTAACAAGCTTACAGAAATTAATGACATCCAAAAATTGGAACGGTATGTATATCTATTTCACACATGCAGTTGTACTTATCATCCCCATACACTTGTTTTCACTCTGTCGGTTCTGCAGGTTAGAAGATCTGTGGCTTAATGACAACCAAATAACATCACTAGAAGGAATAGAAGAGGCAGTTGCCGGTTCCAGAGAGAAGCTCACTACCATCTACCTTGAGCGCAATCCATGTGTACGTATATATCTTTTCCTCTTGGTTTTAATTAGTCTGTGTTGTTCAAACTGGGAACATCTTTTCATTATATTCATCAGCATCAGTTGGTTCTTGGTTTAGAAAATTCTCATATGGCCTTCCTTTAGTATATCTATTACAATAGCTTCTTATTATGCTAAATCCATTGTACTCCTTTAGCCGTAACATGCCTGCAGTGCGTCCACTTTTTCGAACGGTTTGTTCCTTGGGAACCTCGTGAATGTAGGCTTGAAGTTGCTTTTCTTTAAGTGTATTTTCTATTCACTAGATTGTGTAGAAATACTTGTATCGTGTCTTTTCTTGCAGTATCGTACTTAATTTTGAATAATTAAGCCAAGGGGCTACAGCTAAATTGCCTGGAGTACATAAGAAGTTTTTTCAAATGGCAGTGACTATGGGTGTAGGATTTGTTTTTCCAAGAATATCGAATATGATTTAGGACCATAATATACATATTTAAATTTGATCTCTGATTGCACAGTCATGTCTATTGACATTTTTCAGGTACTTCTGTAAAGTAATTATAAGTAAAAACGCCAAAAAAAAATTCTTGAATACTGCATTATCAAGACACTGGAATTATAACTTGCATATCCTCCCATGACTGAAATTTGGACATACGTTTTAGATTATTATGTCCTTTATTTTGCCTGACTTATATCCCGATTCTAATGTTCCTAAATCCTAATTGTTTTCTATCGTAGTGCATTGAGAAAATAGATTTTATCAGTGGCTAGAATGCGGTTACTGTGTTCAGAATTAAATGCACATGGCATGGCCAGTTATATAATTTTCTTCAGTTTTCTTAATCCAACCCCCCCTCCCCGCCCCCGGTTTACTCAGTCAAATTTGGAGTTTTTGACTGCCATCTTTTTCCGTGGAAAATATTCTCCAATCTTTGAAAATATGCATAGTTTTCCTTGATTTTGAGGAAAACATTTTCTTTGGGGGAGGTAGGTTTTTGTATTCCTCAAAACAAGGGAAACGGTTTCTTTACTAGAACATATTTTCTATGCCAACCAAATACCACCCTAATGAAATATCAAGTTTTCATAATGCTTCTTTCCCCCTTGCAGGCTAAATCTCCGAATTATACTGCCACTTTGAAACAAATCTTCCCCAACGTTGAGCAGATCGATTCAGAAGTGTTTGCTTAATGCATCTAATTTGACGTATGGACGAATTTTCCTATGAACTTATACAAAGAGAGGAATCTTGATGCAGACACTGGATAGTTCTCGAGCTAAATCTTATTTCTGTCAACTATGAATCGGATTTATAGCCCAATATGGTAATTCCCCGAGGCTAAACTTTATTCTGGCGTAAACTTGCATTCGAAACTATATGCAACTTTCTCATGTAATCATTTATAATTCTTACATTCCAGTATTATTTTATTTGAATAGTTCTTGTTTCCCGAAAAAACGATTGTCTTGCTTCTTAAGTTGGGGTTTTAAAGCATCTTAAGAATAAGGAAGCACTTTATTGTGGTCAACAACTCAGAAGTGTTGTTGATTAAGAGTCGTCTTTTGCTTTCTTCATGTGAGCGCCTATCTATTATGTAAAGGGTAATTAGCACATAACGTTTCCTCATTTCATATTGACCTTTTATTTTTTGGCATTGTCATCCTTATTTTCACCTTTCATTACGTTAAATGTCATTTTCATCCTTTTTTTCAATTAAAAATTGAAAAATAGTGAATATACCTTCTGTTTAAATTAAAAAAAAAATTAATTGCAACCATAATCTCAATTTTTTTTTTAAAAAAAATAGCAAATGTGTCACAAATGAATTATTAGGGCCTGTTTGTTTTTTTATTCTCAAATTCTACAGTAAATTAATTCTCATTTTCAACAACACATTCTTGAATAAAATAATATTTTTCATTACATCAATAATTTTTTCTTCTTTTTCAACTATACATTTCCCATCATATTACTATTCAAAAATCAATTCTTCCCCTAAAAATTCCTACCAAACAAGCACTTAAAATAGTAATTAGCACATAATGTTCATAATTTAATCTTGAGGGGTTACTCAATTGGTTAGGCCTTGGGTTGACTCTCCAATGATCACCAGTTCAAGTCCTCTCAATGTCACTGAAGTGAGTACCCGACCGTAAACTTCAGGATTTCGTAGGAATAGTCGAGATATACGCAAGTTGGTCCGATCGTTCACGGTTATTTAAAAAAAAAAAAAAATATATATATATATATATATATATATATATATATATATATATATATATACAGAAATGATCTAATGAGCACCGGTGCTCATCTTATCCTAAACACCGATGAGTTGGCACATTAATTCATTGGTGGATTGGAACTCACAAAATCATTATCCACCAATGAATTAATGTGCCAACTCATCGGTACTTAGGATAAGATGAGCGATCTTTCATTAGATCATTTCTATATATATATATATATATATATATATATATATATATATATATATATATATATATATATATATGTGGGTGTGTGTTCTTAATTTTCACTATTATAGGGAGAAACATCTATGCCTTTCATTTTTTTTAGCATTTTTACCTTTAATTGTGCAAATTATCATTTCTATTGATTTTCATTCAATTTTTCAACAGAAAGCTATGAAATAATGAATATACCATTCTATTTTTTTTAAAAAAAAAATTTAATTTCTAATTTTTTAATAATTTATTTGGAACTCATTTGCACTTTTTAATTTTTTTTTATATATTTTTAATGATTAAGACTTGTTCGTACTTTTATTTTAAAAAAATTAATTTCTAATTCTTTAATAATTTAGTTAGGACTCGTTTACACTTTTAAAAAAAACTAATTTTTAATTTTCTAATAATTCATTTGGGGCTTGTTTGTACTTTTTTTAAAAAAAAAATAAATTAAGTTCTAATTTATTTGGACTCGTTTTCACTTTTTTTAAAAAATTGGGGACTATAGTTACAATTAATTCTTGAGTTTTTTATTTAAATATGAGGGTATATTCATCATTTCAAAACTCTTTATTGAGAAATTGAATGAAAATTAATAGAAATGATGGTTTGTGCAATCAAATGTGTAATTAGGAGTGAAAATATAAAAAAAAGAAAGGTAATGACTTTTTTTCTGCAACAATAGTGAAATGTAGGGACTTAATTACTCTTTTAATAATTTATTTGGGACTCATTTGAACTTATTTTTAAAAAAAGGACTATGATTACAATTAATTTTTTTCTTTTATTCAAAGAGAAGTGTATATTCGTCATTTCACAATTTTTAATTGAGAAAATGAATGAAAATGACCTTTTGCCTAATGGAATGTGGAAATAAGGAAATGCCAAAAAATAAAAGGTAAGAACGTTTTCCATAATAATAATAAAAGGTATGGACGTTTATGTGCTAATTACCCATTATGTAAATCGTATTTGGTATCTTACATTTTTTTTCCCCTTGTTTCCAAGCTCGTTTGAAAGAGAAATCTACCGGTAAAAAGGAGAAATTGCGCCTACAATGAAAAGGTATGTTAAAAGAGTAAATTCACACATCACTTATATGTAAAATAAATAATATATGTGCGTATATATATTCAGAAAGACTTGAATTGAACTCCAAGATCTGTCGTGCACTTTTAACATGGAGCAAATTGACAAATCTCACCTTGTGTAATTTTAATGGACTCGAGACATGACATGCGTTAATGTCCGATCCACCGTCAACACTAGTTTGATATATTATTAACTATACAAATTTCGTCCGAGTTTCTCCTCTAAAATATGCTAATCTGATCTTGATCGCAACATGACCTCTTCATCACTTATATATGAAATAAAATGGACTAAAAAGTTTATCATCTATGAATGGAAATGTTCTCCTGTCCACGGTGGACAGAATAAGACTGTCCACATACTGATGTGGCAGGAAAATCCAACGTTGAGTTCTTTCCAAATGTGAGAACCCAATGTTCGGTTCTCTTCGAATGGGCATTATAAGACTTCTCACCATGGGCGGGAGAACAGCTCCACATCTATGAAATATAATTACTCACAAAAAAGGGAAAAAAAAATCGTTTTTGAATGTCATGACACTTGGCTACTAATGAAGAAGAAAAGCGCACGTGCATTGACTCTACCATCCAAGCTAAAAAAATAGAAATCTTGGGGATAAATTTTGTCCGAGATTTTGTGGACGCCTCGAATCTTAGAAGGCCCTTATGCTCCTCATCACCATGGCCCTCCACCCACCGCCCTATCTTTTGAATTTCCGAATATATAGACACACATCTCTATCAAATATATTGTTTTAAATGGTTTTGGTTGGTCATACGTATTCGTAATAATTGAGAAAACTTTTTATTTTTTATTAATAAAATTCGGTATTCACTGTTCGATTCACTAAATTCCGTTAATAAAAACTATTAGAATGTGCATGTAAAGACGCTATCATTTAACTAAATTTGATTGTTTTAAAGAAGTTTTGAAGCACAACCAATTTGCCAAACCGAGTTCACGCTATGTAAGAATTTCATCCTCGACATATACATTATGCTAGTTTTCATAATGATGGAATTGAGCGAAATGAACAACACAATAAGGACCCATTTGAGATTAAGGTACCTTAGATCAGCTTCTTCTATAAACTCTTTTAGTTAAACAAAGCGCTTTAAAAAAATTGTTCAAACGTGTGCAAAAACAACTTCTTAATCTCAACAGCAGCTTTTGATTTTTCAAAAATTTTATCAGATGTTCCCTAGGTAAACGAAAATTGAATTCTAAGGGCCTGTTTGGTACAGCTTTTCATTTTCTACAGTAAATCAATTCTCATTTTCAACCACACATTTTTCAATAAAATAATATTTTCCATCACATCAATACTTTTTTCTTCTTTTTCAACCACACATTTCCCATCATATCACTATTCAAAAATCAATTCTTCCCCTAAAAATTTCTACCAAACACACTCTAAATCTATCACAATAAAAACAAAAAGTACGACAACCAAAATAGCAAAAACTCATGAATTGAGTGACTAATCATGTTTATAATCCTATATATTTAAGGTTAAAATGTGACCGTGATGCCAACTAATGCGTAACCTACATTTAATTATTTTATATTGCACGTCGGCAGCAAAGTCACATCGATTTATTTGGGGTCCCTCCTTTTATAGTCATCCATGGATGTCCCAAAAAGGGGTCGTGTATATGTCTTACCAACTCAATTCCTCCCCCCCTCACCTGTACTTTTTTTTGTGGGGGGGGTGGGGGGGGGGTGTTGATTTTTCTGGTTTTATATCTTGTAGTAGTCTGAAGTTCGATTTTAAAAGATTAACGTGGTTAAGAGTAGTCCGAAAATTTATATCTTGATTTTTATTTTTATAATTAAACCGTGTGAACATAGTGATTTATTTGAGAACTTCAATCTTGAAATTCGACTTACTCAGATAAACATTTTGGACTCTGATGTCAAATTGAGTTTTGGAGTTCTATCTTATATTAAATAGTCAACTTTGCTAAGAGAAATGATGTACCAACGTTTATATTTCAATTAGTGATTTAACAACAATTTGGTTTAGTTAAAAAAATTAATAAATCTAATCAAAGTCAACAATTAATTTTAGCAAGACATTTTATGAGACTCACAACTTTTATCAACTTTTCAATCAAATATTCTATCAGCTTTCATTAAAATATACCAAAAATATGATTTTTAGCGAAACCGAACATGGGCATAGTGATGTTATATTTAATCAAACTCCAATAAGATGGATGATATACTTGGGATTTTTGTGAAGTGGAATCATATAGGCCATATGCTCATGTATAAGAGATTATGCTTAGCTTTTTAAGTACTTAATTTCATGCATATGTGAGTGGACTTCTATCCTAACTATAACAAGAAGTTTCTTGAAGAACCGATTAATAATGCAAAATTTGTCAGTCGAAGTTGCTTATGACATGTTTGGATCGGTAAATTGTCACGATACATTATTCAGATATACAAATAGACTATCATAAAATCCCTACAGTCGAACGGTCATACCAATGTTTAACCCATAGTTCCTTTGACTAATTAATACATAATGCCCCTTTGTGATGACAGTTCGAAAGGCATTAATAAGTTGATAATGATGTGTCGAGATAGAAACATACAAAAGAGAATCAATTGGTAAGGTTATTGGCTACATGGAATAAGTGAGAGCTTCTTCCACTTGGTTTCCTCTACAAGACAAATCATACTTTATAAATCAATCCTTTTTTGCCAGAGAAGCAAAGGCTGTGGATCATTTTCGAATGCACAATCATTTCATGTCTTTTTTAATTACATATCCCATACCATGCATGCATAGAGTCATAAAAGTATGATAGAGCTTACACAAAACAATTATGTATTCACCATTTTGCCATTTAATTTGGCATCTTGTGGTAGAGAATCATATCAAAATCTTAATGGAGTCCTTTAGAGGTAAGTAAAACTAGTATCACTTAACCATAAACACCACTTATTATCGCTTTTCGTAAATCGCTTTCTGGCATGTTTGATAAAGCTTTTTGAAATTATAAGTTGATGGATTCCATGAAATGTGCTCTAATTTTCTCATTCTCATATGAGGCCTAAAAGTTGATTGGTAATACATCGGCACGAAGTGATTTTTCATGCTCAAACAGTTACATGAGTCGATCGTTCAATTTATGGATCGTCAAATTTCTCGAAAGCAGTTGAGGTGATAGCAAAAATAAGCAAGAAAGCAGAAGCAAGATGTCTTCAAATCACTTTTGCGTGGTTAGAAGGAATATAAAAGTTGTGACTTCAAAAAATTATGTGATTAAAAATGAAATTTGATCAGCTTAAAATCTAAAATAATCTTTACCACACAAGATGAACACAAGTTTTTTGGAGTAAGAATTGCTGCATGTATCTTACCGACACCATAATGTGCTGAAGTGTATGAATTCAATAGTTGTGGCATCATTTGCTCATATACATTCTTTAAAAAGTGATGTCTATTCAAATAGATTACATTGTACAATTATGTTTATATGCTATTTTCTTATGACTATGACAGTAATAATTAAGCATGGAAAGAGGCCAATGTTGCTTTTTTTTTTTTTTTCTTTTTTCTTTTTCCTCATTGTATTTGTGTGAGAATGAGATTTCAATTGAGACACTTCATTACCCCCCAAATGGAAGCTAACAACTTTAGATATTGAAGGAGATCGAGATTATTTGAAGTCGGTCAAAGGTGCTGAAAAGTAGCATTTTCCTGATAAGAAAACGGGGCCTCAACTTGCGACTTTGGTAGAAGAGTAATAAATGTAGTCTTGTACTCTTTCAGTAAGCATCGTTTGCGAAATACATCCTTCCCCTTGGTCTAATTTCACACCTGAAAGTGGAGTCGATGTAGCATAAAGTGAAGATTAGGGAAGTAAGACAAAATTCCCTTGGATTATATCATTCAATCAATTTCATTTCATCACGAATCACAGCATCACCTTCAATGCATTAAATTATAACTATATTACGCTCACCGCAAATGATTTGCCCTCCCGGGGCATAATTCAGTGGTACAAAGGATATGAGTAAAGTAGTTTCAGTTAAACTGACAGTCACAGTGTGAGAGTTCGATTTCCACCTCCTACAAGATATGAAATTGGACTATTTGTGGACACTAATATGACAGCTCTTGTACCCTGACCTGTTAAGGTACATCCCGCGATTTACCTCATCCACAATATTCTGGGTGGGGTGGGCTCAACCTTTTTTATAACTATAAGACAGAAATATAATATTATTTGCCAAATTATTATTTTTGATATTATCTAATAATTTGATGTATTAAACATATCATAACAGACCGACGTAAACCTCCACATCGACATTGACATTGTAATGATTCATAATTGAACCATCTTTTCATGAACCTTTTTGAGAGCCGCAAATCTTGAAAAAATAAAATGGAATTAGAGAAATATTTCATATGGAAGAGGATGATAGGGTAACAAGTGCCCATATTCTACGTACCAAGGCTTTTTGGAACCATTGAATCATTACTGTTAGCTAGGATGTCTACTCATGACCTCAGCATCCATTGTGACTATTTTTTTTCCTAAACTACTCATGGTGGTATTTTTAATAAATACGGACCTCGCTACTCTACCGGGGCCACCTAGCACTGCCAGAGTCCATGACCCAATAAATAAAGACAAACTTATGAGAAAGGTGTTAACCTCGGTATGTATACGGATGAGGTAGTCGACAGATCCTAACTTCACTTACGTTCATGTAGTATATCTCTTGCACATTTGAACAAATCGTTGAAGTGGTCTTCTTCAGATGTGGGGAGGTAACCACGAGCACTATGACGATCACGTCAGTCAACTTTTGTGTGTGTGTGTGTGTGTATGTGTGTATATATATTTGAGTGTAGGATGGACGGAAGATACGAGTCACATTAGCGTGCGAGCACAGGAACAAATGAGAGCAATATTACTATGAGTATGTAAAATTGTATTGCTTTCAAATGACACTTAGTGTGAGCTTTTATAGTAGAAGAGAAGAAACGATTACCGTTAAATGAAACGACACGTGGCCTCATTTTGACGATCGATGCATCTTCTCCTAGGTTCAAAAACCTTTAATATTTCTAAAAAAGTTGACACCCTATGGTCTAGATCTGAACTCTGAAAAGTAGACTGACAAAGTTGACTGTGAAGTATCTACTGTAGAAATATCATATCAATCAATCATAAACGAGATCCCATACTGAAAATCTCTTGAAATAGGTGAAGTGGGAGATGTCCCCTCTCATAAGAGGATAATTATTGCCTCGGATTTACTCTACAACAGGTTATAATACATTGTCTAAACTCTAAACCATGAAAGGTCTACATGACACTTCGGCTGAAGTGATGTATCACTTCGACTACCTTAGTTATGGCCTCAACTAGGCCAGGTTGGATAGGAATGTGGAGTGCGGACTTGTTGAAACTTGCTAATTAGCGGCTACGTGGTTGATACTTGGAGACTCATCAGATGAAACGTTACACAAGGTTCGATCTAATTTCATCTAAAAAATAAATTAATCTTACTTCATCCAAAGACACGAGCACAATTTAAAATTGTAAAATAAAGCTCCAATTCATCATTCTTAATCGTATTTCATGTCATCATGCAGCGAATGAGGTATCTTTGATGCTTGTGTTCGTCTTATAATCGATGCTAGACAATTATCATGAAAATTTGTGTGGTTACCCCAAATGTGAGATGTCCATGTCTTCTTTAATGTCTCTATAGTATGGTCTTCGTTATCAATTGTCACTTATTTTTTATTGTTTCTATTTTAAAATTATACTAATTTACTCAATTTTGCTTCCCAGGTCCCTTTGCTTCCCTGGTCCCTAATCATTCATTAAAGGGTGATCTTTACGTATGCATTATCAACACTTTTCACACAACCACATGGAGGGGGGTCCACGATTATTTTATTATGTGTGGACCCCCTCCATGTGAGGGGGGTGTAAAAGATTGTGTGAAAGTTTGTGTACACATAGCATTATTCTTCATTAAATGTTCAAGGAGACCTAGTTACAATTTCGTAGGCATATATTAAATATTCCAATTTCCAATTTTGCACAAGTTAGTCCCTTCTGGCAATTTTCGTGCTAAGGAACTACTATAACCTAATCTAATCCCAATATGAGGTGATTTCTGGTATATTTAGGAGAAATACAAAATTACAAATAATTAATTGTTTGGATAAAATTATAATGTGAGAAAAATGAGTGGCGAATAAATGTGTAGTAATTGCAGATCTTACGAAATGTATAATTAAAATCAATGTTTGACTTCAACCATTAAATTATGAGATTTTATCACGGTCCATTTTCGATCTTAACGGAAAAGGGATTGTCGCACGATGCCCATATGTTGACTAAATGTTCGTTCTTTATTTTTCATTTATGAATCCATATAGGGGGAAAAAATGGAATATGCTACTTGTACATAATGCGATATCCACCTCCTCACATGGAGGGGGACCCACTTCGAATATATTATATTTTATTCGAAGTGGATCCCCCTCCATGGAAAGGGGTGGACACCGTTATAGATACCGCATTATGTATATGTAGCATCACCCAAAAAAAATAGAGAACACGATACTATAAAAAAATTGGCAAAGTAATGCAACTACGAATTTTACGACCTTTATATCTTAATTAAATATAATTACACTTTATACAGTAATTGATATATTGGGTTCCTATTTGTTCCATGAAAAATTAACCTCGTCAAATTGTAGTTTAATAATGTCTCAATCAGTCAATCTAGTAACAAGGTTTCGATGTCATGGCCGGAATAATAATTAATTATCCAAATCTCGTCTTAATGATGTCTTAATCTATTGATTAAATTTAGGGTAGCCCCCAGGGCATATCTCCCAGTGGCAAAGGGGAGGGCGGTTAGGGCTCAGCGCGGTAGTGTGCAGAGTTCGATTCCCCGCAATGTGGAATTGGCTTTGTTGCAAGCGGGAGTTACCATAGGGTTAATAGCCCAGGCCTATCCATAAGCTCTCCACCCTGACTCCTGGGAGGCACATCCTGCGATTTACCTCCTCCACAATGGTCCAGGGCAGGGTCGGTGGGGGCCCTCAAGGTTGGGGTTCAACCTTTTTATTAAATTTAGGGTAATTGTATTACCATTTCCATTACAATTATTTTTATTAAATTTAGGGTAATTGTATTACCATTTCCATTACAATTATTATTAGGTATACCAGATTATAAACACGTCATAATTAAAACATATTTTTAATAAATACATCACAATTAATAATAAATACATCACAATTAATTTCAACATTATAATTTTCATAAACAGGTGCTGTCCTTGAGTTCCTTAGCACGAAAATTGCCAGAAGTGACTAACTTGTGCAAAATTGGAAATTGGAGTATCTAATATATGCCTACGAAAATTGTAACTAAGGACTCCTTGAACATTTAGTGAATGATTAGGGACCAGGGAAGCAAAATTGAGTAAATTAGTATAATTTTAAAATAGAAACAATAAAAAATAAGTGACAATTGATAACGAAGACCATACTACACAGACATTAAAGAAGACATGGATATCTCACATTTGGGGTAACCACACAAATTTTCATGATAATTGTCTAGCATCGATTATAAGATGAACACAAGTAGCAAAGATACCTCATTCGATGCATGATGACATGAATATATGATTAAGAATGACGAATTGGAGCTTTATTTTACAATTTTACATTGTGCTCATCTTTGGATGAAGTAAGATTAATTTATTTATTTTAGATGAAATTAGAACGAACCTTGTGTTACGTCTCATCTAATCAGTCTCCAAGTATCGATCACGTGGCAGCTAATTAGCAAGTTTCAACAAGTCTGCACTCCACATTCATATCCAACATGGCCTGGTTGACGTTATAACTAAGGTAGTCGAAGTAATGCATCATCTCAACCGAGATGTCATGTAGAGGCCAGCCTTTCATGGCTTAGACAAAGTACTATAACCTGCTGTAGATTAATCAGAGGCAATAATTATCCTCTTATGAAAGGGGACATCTCCCACTTCACCTATTCCAATAGATTTTCAGCATGGGATCTCTTTTATGATTGAATTGGTTGCGGAAAATAGCATATCAGCGATAAGAATAATGATGCTTGAACATGCTCAACGAAAGATAAAAAATGGACAGATTGACTTGACAGCACCTGCTTGGGTGTTTGTTTTTTCATTTTTCAAACTGTCAAATCATGTATCAACACGTGTCCCCCGTACCTTTTAACCTGTCATTGAGCATGTTTGTGTAGCATAATTGCAACGATAATATAGTGGTTGTTGAAGCCTCTAATCATATGAGTAATATTTAATTGTGACTTTGCTTACTTGATTTTAAATATTAATCATCCACTAATTAACATTAAATTCTTCATATTTAGAGCACAGTGGAAATAATGTTTCTACTACAAATCACGTGATCGATGCTTATGCCAAGAAGAGAACGTAAGATTGAGTAATTTAATATATTATTTTTGTTAATAAAATTCATCAAAAAATGCCAATTGATAAAAGTCAACCTGGCCAAGTTCAATTTAAACGTTTAGATAAAAGAACTATGGTTATATGCCATTTATATTTTATTTACCGTGACAACTGAAGTTCTAACTGTCGATTTATATATTTGAAGTTTTTTCTTTAAAGAAACTACATCGTTTACAGTGGCTAAGCACCTAACCCTCGTGGTCTACTATGGTTCCACCTTCAACCATCATGGTATATTAATGAAAATAAAACCAAAAGTTATTTTCCGACTTTCCAAAACATCCATGAATATGCTTTTACTCGTACTGATTATTTGTTTTATTAATATTCTTGAAAAATCGCAGGAACGGATTCAGAACCAAATTATAAGTCGGGCTAATATGTAAAAAAAAAAAGTTTTCTACCGAAAAAATTTCAGTGGGCTGGAGACTGGACCGACCCTCCTACATCCGTCCCTACGAAAAGGACTTTAGTGTTTTTGCCAAAGACCCTCAAATTACTTGAGTTGTATCTGATGATATCTCTTTGAGGCGTCTGCTCATTTAGTCCTAATCATTCCTTATTGAAAAGTAAACACGTGTTTTTTTATGTTCGACTAGAGATGTTCGACTTAAGGGTAAAGGTTCAATGGGTCGCGGTTTTATTTACACAAGAAATAAACAGTGAGATTCCTAAAAGAGTTTGCAACTGAAGTAGGACCCTTCATTTAACATGAGATTTGTCTTTAATGTGGGAATTAATGACTAAAAATCCAACACAAATATTAGGTAAGCATGTCACAATATTAGATATTGCTAGCTATTTAATATTCCAAAAGCTACCAAATCAATTTTAGTATTTATATCACAAAAACAATCCTTGATTGAGACTCTAATACAAGTCAGAGAGTTCTAACAACCCTTGTAAGCATGTTTGGCTAAGTTTAAAAATTTTACATATAAATAAGTTTGCTAATGACTAAAAGTGTTTTTGTGATTATGGGTCGAAGTTAAGAATAAGCGAATTACTGATTGAGATAAGGGTTATTTTTAAAATAAATAAATTTTTCTTTTTTTTTCAACCACATATTTCCCATCACATTAAAAAAAATGAATTCTTGGCTCCAAAATGTGCACCAAACAGGGGCTAAATACCTAGCATGTTAGAATTTTATTAATGGTGAGATTTAAACTCCGAATGGTAGATGTTTGTAAATATTTAATTATCCTATCATATCGAGTTAATTAACATGTTTCAAAAGTTTTCTTTAAAAAAAGAAAGAAAGAAATTATAAGATTGGAGCAATTTGAAAAAGGGATACTCTCCTATCCTTTGATTAGAAAAACTCGAAAGCTCAAAGGGGTTGGACCTCTTTAGCCATCCGCTCATTTAAGGTTGGACCAAAAGGAAAGGGTTGAATAGTTCGAGGCTCTATTCGCATAGGAAATAAACAATGAGATACCATATGCTTTTATTTATTTGATATTGTAGCTTTCTTGAAATGAATTCAAGGTGGCCCTAGTGAAATTAGTTAAAGAAAGAAAAGAAAATCAAGGACGAACAATAGTTAAACGTAAGCTCAAGACTAGATATTATCGGTCATTCAATATCTTATCCTATTCTTTTACTACCAATCTCAATTAATAAACGATACACATGGCCAAAACGCCAAAAAAACTAATCATTTCTAATATTAATTATGATCAAGTGTGACGAATTAGGAACCACATCTTTTCTATAATTTTTATTTTTTTGGCTTCATTAAGCCTCTACAATGAAAAGGGAATTCTAACAAACCTTGATTAAGACTAAAATGACTAATGGAAATCCCTATCATGTGATGTCTTTCTTACTTGTTTATGCAAAGGCATAGGAGGCAAGGGTAAAGTTGACAATGAATCGGAGCAAGTATCAGTTGTCGATCATTTTAAAATGAATCTTTATGAATTTTAATAGCTCGATCGAGATTTAAGAATTGTTGTTTCCATTATTATCATTATGCTGTCTTAATCGATCAACCCCCTTTGTGGGATCTAGGTTAACGCGGAGTTGTGCGTTGTAATCCAACTTTCGGTTCATTTCACATCATTAATTTTGCTTACCAAAAAATGGTCACTTGGAGCTCTCGATTCCGTAGCATGGCTCAACAGAGCAATCACAGCGTCCTACCTATTTTAAGTTTGAGAATAGGTCGAGGGCACTATTTCTTAGTCATTGACTTTACTTGATATAACTCGAATTGAGCTCCAACTATTTTGAGAAAAACTTTAGACCGATTAAATGGTTCGAGTCGATTCAAGTAATGGAAATAGAATATATTACTATTCCTATTAAATGACCATAAAGGCATGACCTAGAAATAATACAATGACAGCTCAACTCCTTTCAAGTCTTATCGCCCTATGCTCTATTAGTTCATTGAGGAAGAAAGAGGATAACAATTTCTTTAATCCGTTCAGTATATATGAAATATTACGAAAACTGTAAGAACTTGAGATGCAAGGCAAGTACATAGTTTGGACCAATCAAAAGTAAAATGTAAAGAGACTTGTATCAAAAGATAACATATTTCTTAAAATTTAAAAAGTTAAAAAGAAAAAGTAAAACAAAATACACACACAAACCCAACCTTGTCAAAATTCTCATCAATATGCTACCATAAAAGGCCTTCATAACTATCAGATATGATATTCTCAATCATGTTTTCTTCAAAAAATCCACAATCTTGTAAACTATGCAACCATGGTTGATTATAGTCCCACTCCGAATATTCTCCGAACACCAAATCGTAGTCATAACTCGGATCTAGACTCGGCAGCTCGACTATCTGGCTTAGCTCCTCTTGGGTTTGCACCTCTTCATTTAACGTCATCACATCTTCTGACGATGAATTTACCAAGGATGAAAATGATGACGATGACGATGATGACAACGATGATGACGGTGTGCAGAGATTGTCCATGTTGGCGGCCTTGGTGGCAGCGGCCTGGACATCACGTGGAGAAGAAGTGGCGGGGCGAGGCAGCAAGTGGGATATCTCTGGAAAATTTAGAATGGCGGCACCACCCTTGATGGCGATGGCGGCGACATCGTGTGCTCTGGCCGCCATTTCCGGGGTGTCGAAAGTCCCGAGCCAGATCCGAGACTTCTTCTTGGGCTCTCGGATCTCCGATACCCATTTTCCCCATGCCCGAATTCGCACTCCTCTGTAAACTGGATGCTTGCTATTAGCATTACTACTATTACTGCTTTTGCTTCTCTTAACGCCATCATTCGCCCGATTCAACTCACCGTTGTTGCTTCGCTTTGTCCGGTGTTTCGGGTTTGTTAGAGAGACTGAGGTACTCCACCTAGTTTCCAAGTTTGGTGCCTCTGCCATGGAGAAAAAAGGGATCAAGGCTTGATGAGAATTGGTGGATGAGAGTGTAAATCTTTTAAAACTATATGAAAATACTATAGAGAAAGAGTTGAATGACAGGAGAGTGGTAGGTGTCAGAGAGAAGAGCACTTGGTATTTATATATACATATGTGGAAGTGTAATTGAAATTTTTACACGTGTTTCCGGTGTGCAGTGTGTGTGTAATTGGTGTCTATAAATAGAGGAAGAGAAAGGAAAATACGATAGAGAGAGGCCCGACACAACCGACTCCAGCCTTTTACCCATCATTTCTTGATGACCTTGCTACATTAAAAATCGGTGAGCACGTCGATTTAAAAAAGTGAACGGACTTGACTCTTTGATTGCTTTATACAGTTTTGTATAGCCGGATTGATTTCTTGACCACTTTTTAATAGTCAAACAAATAGATGAATCATGTCTGGTTTTCAAAATATTGTGCACACGAAGAGAAGGTATAGATGTCTATATATCAAGTTAAGAGACAACTAAGTAATGAATATAGAACAATGCTAAGTGTACACAATTTTTTACACAATCTTTTACACCTCTCTCACATGGAAGGGGGCCCACACATAATAAAATAATCGTGGACCCCCCTCCATGTGAGAGAGGTGTAAAAGATTGTGTAAAAGTGTGTGTGTACATGTAGCATTACCCATGAATATATATTCAAATTATTTTTTACCGGTCCGATTGACTACATTAAGCTATTGTTTGGCACTGATAAAGAAATCTGATTGAAATCTAAGCCAGAGTCAATTATTAATTTTTAATCGTATATTTCATAGAAATCACAACTTTTTAACATACTTTTCATCAACTTTTATCAAAATATGCTAAAAAATTGATTTTTGTTGACCACAAAAAATTAGCCAACAGATATCGGGCCCACTCGTGTTTTGGCAAGCTAATTTCGACACGTGTTGATAGATTACTAGTCGAAAATGTTGAATTAAAACGTGAGAGAAACTTTTGATACGAAACAACTATATTAAGGATCCGGTAAATAAAAGAACGAAAAGATATGATAAAACATGAAACTAAATAAACTCCGATATTACGCAGCGTTCTTATTCGAAATTAGAGTATAAAAAAAGAGTGTGTGTATTTGTGTTCTTGATCTCTCATTTTTTCCAATCCCTTCTATGACACTAAAAGGGTTTATTTATAGTATTTCATGTACAATAATGACTGTTGGATGGAGGACACGTGACTTCATCTCCTCGACTGAAACATCATCTAATAGGCATCATTTCAGACTGTTTTAGTTTTAGGCGCCTTAAATGTTTTTGAAGAGGGCAGTCAACTTATGCCATGTGTTGACATGACTAACATTTGCGTTCATTGCATCTATCCAAACTTTAAGATCTTCAATTGTAGGTCATCATTTGTCATAGTCGAACTTCAGATTCTACGTTATGGGCTTCGGAGCTTTGGTTAGAACAGGTAGTGCTTCATCGTTGGAAATCTATCAATTTGTTATGTGCTTCTGCTTTCCCTTGAGCCTCGACATTGAGGTGCTTCGGTAATACGTACTTCGGTAATGTAGGGCCTCAGAGGTTCATTGGGTTTCAGCAAATGGCGCCTCGATATGGCAGATGAGTTGTGGCAAAATGGGCTTCGGCCACTTCTCCTTGGCCAACGAGGGCGTAACAATTTTAATATTCATCAAATAGAGGCTAAATGCCTTATATGTTTAAAAATGAAAATATACGACTTTCTATTAGGTTTGATGAGGCAAGATGACATTGTATATTCTTGTATGTTTAGTATTATGGAAAAACTTAGTTTTGTTACACTTTAGTAACACAAGAAGTTACATTTCGTGCAATAAATCTTGAAAAACGAAAATGTGAAGTTTATCTATAGTGAGATTTTTCAACTTTTATGATCAAATAAGTGATAATTTAGTGATTCAATTATAATACGTTGTAGATGGATCCTCCTATGCTTTGTGAAATTAATAATGTGAGCCGCTCATCGATTTGGCCATGTGAGTCACTCTTTAGTTTGCGAAAGTTGATTCGAGAGCTTGTTTGCTCACGAATCAGCTCATCAAATATAGAGAAATATGTATTTTTCATTAAAAAAATAATAAAATGAAAAATGGGGAACCTCTCAACTCGCCTCACTAATGGACGAGCTCGTGGGTGAGTCAACTTGAACTTTTGTAGAGCAAGTTGAGTGGCTCGATTCATCCGATTTAACACCTTGAGTCAAGTGTCTATATACAAACAAAAATTAAAATAATAATAAAAAAAGGTCATTTGAATTTTAACTCAATAGGGTACAAATTTTATGTCAAGTGTCTATACATAAATGAACTTAATATTTAGAAGTAATAATCGTAGATTCCTTTTGCTATAGAGAAAGTACTGACAGATTTCATGTGTAGATATTTAAAGAGAGTCAATATACAACAAATGAGATTGGTATGGGTTCATCAAGAATTTCTCAACACCTTTCATGCTTTCTATCTCTAATATTTTTATATGCGTGACATGGAAGAATGGAAGAACGAGTGCACAATTTTCATAAGAAAAACTTTTGCTTTATTGTGAGATACGATTTTAGCAATTTCATAATAAAGCTTAAACATTTTTTTTTTTTTAATAACCGTGGATGTCCGGGCCATTTTGCGCGCACCTCGACTAATTCCACGAGGCCCTAAAGTTTACGGTCGAGTACTCATCTCAGTGGCCGTGAGAGGATTCGAACTGGTGACCATTGAGGAGCAAATCCAAGGTCTGATCAATTGAGCAACCCCTCGAGGTTAAAACATTAAACATGTGTTACAGATAAAGTTTAAAATTTGGTGACAACAATTTTTCCAGTAACAATGTCTTGACCCCTTAACGTTTAAAATGAGATTTTAAATTCACCAAGTTACTGATTCTATGAATCTTGATCCCTACGTGATGGAAACGGTCAATATCGATGCTAAAATTGCAGATGATGAAAGTCAACTACAATTTTAACGTTCACTTTAATAATTTCCATCACGTAAAAAACTAGATTCGCAACCCAAAATTATAATTTTAAAAAGTGAAAAAAAATAAAAAATCTTCCTAATTTGCCCTTTATTTTTTCTCTCTAGATTAATGATTGCTTGAAATTGATTTGATGAAGAGGGTCCTTCCTTGCTCCTTTCAGTCATTTGCCTTAGACGTGTTTCCATCAAAGCCAGAGGTATATGTTGACTGTGAGTTGGAATGTACCATAAGTACGTACCGTGCAAACAAGCAACACTGAAAATTAAATTTCACTAAAGTGCTGGGACCCTATGCATGTCCACGAGTTACATTGTCGTCAAATATTGAACGCGTCTTACTTTTCTCAAAAACAGGAATTTTCACCAACCAATTCGTAGCTTAACACGTTTTTGTGTTTCCGTACAGTCAAGTTAATAATAATATAAGGGAAAATCGCAGCCACGGTACCTAACCTTTCACATTTTTGCAGACTTTGTCCAAATCTTTGTTTTGTGCCACCTACGGTACCAAACATTTAAACAATTCGGGCACCCGGAGTTCAAATGGACGGTTTCCGTCCAATTGACCGTTAGTTGACCAAAAAAGTCAAAATTGTTACAATTTTAAATATAATCATTTTAAATGTAAAATACAAAGTTACCATTTTGTCCTTAATGAATTTGGTCAATTTTGACCTTTTGGGTCAATTGGACGGAAACCGTCCATTTGGACTTCGGGTGCCCGAATTGTTTAAACGTTTGGTACTGTAGGTGGCACAAAATAAAGGTTTGGGCAAAATCTGCAAAAATATGAAAAGTTTGGTACTGTGATTGCAATTTTCCCATAATATAATTACCATGTTTTTTTAATAAAAAAAAATTATAAGTCACATAAATATTATAATTTCAAAAAGTGAAAATCCAGAATCACCCAAGTTTCTCCCCTTTTAACTTCTATCTATAGATTATTGTTTCATGAAATTAATTTGATGAGGGTCACTCTTTCCCATATTTGTCGTGTGCATGCATTTAGACCACAGATATATGTCTAGTAATAAATGCGTTTTATCTTCAATTTTTTTAAAATAAAAATTTCACATATACTTTAACACGTTTTACGTTTCCTCGCAATCCAGATAATGTAATAACAAGGGTTTTGGCGTTTTGCAAATTTCATCAGCCAATGATGAAATGTCACTTGAGCATTATGTACTCTAAAGTGTAAGTACTGATGTACATGTAGAATAATTCATAATAATAATAATAATAATGAATATGATTAAGTAGTAGTATGGCATGCCCTGACCCAAGGCAACCTAGGCCATTGCCTTGGACCTCAATTATTGAGGGGCCTCAAAAAGTTATAAGTCCAAAAATTCAACAAAAAAATCTTTTCTTTTTTGAGCTGAGACCTATATTTCATTTAAACGACATGATTAAATAAAATTATGGACAAAATAAGATGCCCAAAACACTTGGACACTTACATTTTTAATGAGTTTAAATTTTTTTTTCTCCCATAGTTTTTTAGTAGACTTGTAATTTTTTTAAAAAAAAATTAATTTTTATAAAATTTAAAAATAAGTTATTTATTTTAAAAGCGCTCATTTAATTTTTCAAAAATAATATAAAAAATCAATTTGAATAAAATATGAACGATATTAAAGAGATCAACACGCTTATAGAAAACTATATTTAAGAGTTTCGTAATAATTTGTCGTCTAGGACCTCGAATATCTTAAGTTCGGCCTTGAGTAGTAGTATAGTACCTACCCTACACAAAAGTAAAGGAAATTGTAGTCTAGCTACAATTAATTCAATTCAGTTAAGCTCATGGATGTTAAATGGGCCAAAACAAGTTGTTAGACTCACGCGCTATCAAATTCAACTCAAGCCACCTCGCGAGCGAGCTCGCACTCGCCTTTGAGGTAAATGGAGCACGAGCCAGCTCACTTCATTGAAGTGTGGCTTGACTTGCCCCCACAAACTAGTTCCTTGATGGGTCGTCATTATTTGCTAAAATTACATCTTCACTATATTATAGTCAGTTCGCACAAGAAATTTACTGTTTAGTTCGATAGTGGAACTAGGCGAGAAATACGACTTTACAACCCTAGTTAAGTTTGATTGATGAATACACCTTATTGCATAGTAGTCTACTGTGCATGTACTAAATATAATGTTCATGGGATTCAATTATTATCCATGATTTAGGCTTTTAAGATGTCTGTTGAGATAATTCAATTTAATGCTCTAGATATTATTTATGTCACTATTAATCGATTATACAGGCATTGGTGCATTTAAGGTGCATTGGGCCCTATATCCATTAAATTTCATTAGATCATTCCCATGACATTTTTATTTTATTTTATTTTTATTAACACCCCTTTGAAATATCACTTTTCGCACTACTCACTATTCAAGTACCTATTTCTTTCGTTTTTCCTTCTCCTCTTTGTTGAGAAAATTATTCTTTTTTAATATACGTTAAATAAAATAGAAATTTACTCGATTGATATTCGAGTCTAGATAGAGTCGAGTTCTTTTTGTAGTTGGGTTTGAGGAACACGTTGCTCAAGCTTCTAAATCTTCATCTCTATCATTAAAATGTTTATCAATTAAGAGATTTTGTAAGAGAAAATATCCATTTGAGGTTTGTGCCTAGTGACATCGTGTTTTTATAAATAAAACTTTTTATTTTTCTCTCAAGGTTAGACTTAAATATTCTATTTAACTCGTAAGGTGGTTTAATTCCTTTTTTTTTTTTTTTGCGTGTATTATAAATTAGTCAATGAAGTTATATTCAAACACTCGTGTACCTATAGAACATACACTTTTAATGACATAGCTTATAACGTGTCTTAACAACTGATATCTACTATATTCCTTGCTCATATCTAGAGAGATTTTGTTGGGTGTCTTTGAAATTTGCTTCGATCACATATCATTCGCATTGGTTCTATGCCTCGAATTTCAATTTTAAAAATGGGTTTAGTATGTTACTATTTAGCTTCCATTTGGAGCACATTTTCAGTTCATTTGAAGAAAAAATATGATCTTAACTGTCAAATTTGCGTCTCATCTGTGAGATGAAGGTCAAAAAAAGTGGCTGCTTTTTCATTTCCGACGACTATATTTTTCATTTTTTTTGAATTAAAAATGTGCCCCAAACACGGGGCTTAATAACTCCTTAAACCACCAACAAGAAGTAATAATACTTCAATTTATTTTCATCACTACGTACGTACTTGATAAAATGGATTAGATAGCAATGAACTAAAGAAGAAACTCCAAAAGTGAAAATCCATGACTTATGTTCTCAAAATCGCTAAATCTAACTTACGCTCGATCTACTTTTGTATTTTTAAGTTTTGAATTGCTATTAAAAGTTAAAAATCCTATTATTTTCCAATAAATTTGTATGTTTATTTCGTCGAATATTAGAATGAATTTCAAACCATCGAGTCGGGGATTTACTCCCTTGGGCCAGTCACTAAGCATTGCTGGTAATAGATCCTCAGCCTACTTAAAACCTCAAAAATTGATAATTTTCTGATGCCATGTATATCAATAAGAAATCGGAAGTAGAACGTATTTAAGAATTTTTCAAAAAAGGTATTTTATTAAAATGCAAAAATATTAAAGACATTTTAATTCCATGTGAATAAAAGTCATGAATAAAAAGCGAACGCTCATTCATTTATATATTTACGTATTCACATTAATGGAATGTGAAAAATGTTGGAAAATTCCAACGTGTGGGGCCACAAGTATACATATTAAAATGTGTGTTGCTATTTTAAAGCTTAGTCAATAAAGTGATCGGTTAAAGTTAATTTTGGTCTAATGGGTATTCAATGTCATGGAGATAAAGTGTAAAGACCAGCACGATTATTTTAAATTGATGACGGGCCAATTTAAAATAATTGAAAGATAATAACTGCTTAATTTAGTTATATAGCATGGGTCGTGGTTTCCAATTGAACATATATTTTTTTGAATTATTTTTGTTGTACATAATTTTTTACCTAATTGGTTACCTAATTGATAAGTGACGGCCATCTATTGAGGGGCACTTGGGCCCATCGCGCCCCCCAAATAGGGGGCCGCCACTGTCAATTCGGTAAAACATTAGGTAACACATTATGTACTTCTAGCATGGTTGTATTTTTTATATCTCTATATCCCCATCAACAGAGAAAAATTCCTAAAGAACTACGTATCAGTTCGAAGATCATAAATCCACTCAAGTAATCACATCTATGGATTAAGGTATGCTTCCACTTCTAATCTTCTCTTTGATTTCAACATGTAGGATTTATATGCATGTGAAAGGGTTTGATAAAAGTTTTGATAGAAAACTTAATCCTTTTCAATTCCAACAAAAAAAAAATCTATTGACTGACCTGTGTGAGCAATCTGGCTGAGTAAGTTGCAGTTCGATTTTCTCCACTTTCCTCGATGACTATGACATAAATCAAGTACATGAGACCGAGATACGAAGTGCGTGTTCGATTCCAACAACTAAAATTATCGATCCACCAGTAAATGAAGCAAAACCAAAAGTACACCGCTCTACCAGTTTTCAAGCAGTTCTGCAGTGTTAAGTTCTTCGTCATCTCCAAGTTGGGAATAAATGGAAGCTGATGCATCATCGGAATAACTTTCCATATGTCGATTTATGCGCAAGAGAATCACATTGGGAATAGGAACCGTACCATGTGCTAATCCTTCCCAATCAACCCCATCAAACCAAGGATGATGTTTGATAGAGTCGATGTCTTGGCTTCCTAGTCTTGTGCTCAGGGACGTAGTCAGGATTTCAATCTTACAGGGACGAAAATACAGGGGGTGGAGGGGGGTGGCGAAATTTTTTTTTAACTAAGAGGATTAAAAACGACGATTTTGAGTACCAAAATAGGCAAGTTAGATTGACTGACCAAAAATACAATCAATTTGTCGATACAAAAATAATATGTCCATCTATGTGTCTAACGCCATACAAATTGAAAACATGAACGTTAGAAGCTTCCTCAAAAGTTCATTTCTTGAAATATGAATCAATATTCTTCATGCTGTAAATATTCCCAGAATTCAAATTAATTTCAATACCCACTACTCACAATATAATTCAAATTAGTACTAAAATTCAATGTTCAATTCAATCGCCTGTCGCGTAGAGAAGAGATTTGAGAAAAAATGAGGGGTGTTTGTAGTTGGGATTACATTTTGTGGGATGTGACCTGTGGGTATTGATAATAGTGCAATTATCACGTTATTCATCCACTAATAATTGCATTTTTCATGATTTATTAGCACCTAAATGTTTTAAGTACACTCATATTTTGGTTTAGATTGCAAATGGACGTATACGATGGAAATGAGGAGAAACAAGTGAAAAAGGACCAAGATTGAGGAAAGTGAAAGTTCAGGGACTAAAGTGCAAATACTATCAACTTGTTTCCAATGTTGTGATGAAGATTCAAGAGTGTTAAAGGTCAATTGGATAAAGAAAAGAGTCAAAGGGATGAAAGACAGCCAAAACATTATCAAATATCAACTTTCAAGTTGAAAAGTTTCGCACCGATTTTTAGGCTCGTATTGGGACCGATTTTTGACATAGAAAACGATCGAATTTGAAGATGGTCTCTGAATCAAAGTTATAGCTCTTTGAGTTAGTTTTTCAACGCATCTTGAATCGCCTCAATCGGATATCGAAAGAAAAAGTTATGACAAAAATACTAAAAAAGGCGCAGAATTCAGAATAGCGACACAGCGCCCAAGCGCTACAACCTAGAGCTCAGGTGCCATTTTACCCAAAATTTGACAGAATTCAAGTGCCCAAGCGCTGCTCCCATGGCGCTTAGGCGCCGCGCCGCGCAACGCAATTAGGGTTTTGTTTAATGTTTGGGCAACAAGAAGTCTAAAAAATGACCCCAAAAACATTTCATTCATCATCATTCTTGATTCTACACCACTCTTTTATTGATTTTGGCTCAAGAAACATATGAAGAGCTAAACTAAAAGTGAAGTAAGGGAAGAACTCAATTGGATTCGGGGATTTCAACATCATTTATTCATGCTCTTTGGTATTTATTTTGTTAAACATTTCTAGATCTAGATTTTCATATTTATGAATTAATTTTGAAATTGATTTAACATATATTAAGTTTTTCATAGAATCAATCTTGTTTTTTCTATCGAACAATTGAACTATGTGTTGAATCTTTATTTCATTAAATTTATTGGTGTGATTATTTACTTTTTTATGCTACATGTATATGAACGATTTATAATCTGATTTCAATAGATGATTGTGATAATTGTTAAGGAGATCTAGAATTTATGATGTGTTTTCATTATTTAAATAATTTTAGGGTTTATGTTTTCCCGTATTTTGAATTAGATTTGAGTTAGATTTAACATTTATTCAGATTTTCATGGATTTAATCATGTTTCTTCCATTGAATAATTAAAATACTTGTTCAAGTTTGATTTTCAAATCATTTATTGGTGTGATTTAATTACTGCTATATGTTAGAGATATATAGTCGCTTTTTAAGTCTGATTTCAATAAATTGATGTATGATCATGCTTTGGGAAACATAAATTCTAGGATTACATGTGCAATTAAATTGGTTTGTAACGTTTAAATCATCCGATTAGAAAGTTAGGACAAAAACTTCTAATTGAGTAGAGAATGCATGAATTGTTGATGTTGATTGATCCAATCTAATTGAGGGAACCCCGAAACTTCACTATTTTACATATTATATTAAATTTCATCATTATTTCCGGTGACATTTACATTTGAATGCAATAAACAAATTCTCTTCATCAAATTCACGAGTACCCAAAGTTATTGAATACATTGAATCACTTTTCCATCTCCCTGTGGATACGACACCCCAAAGCTATACTAAAACATCGCGTAACACTTTGGGCGTAATCAGGTATGCTTTTGGGTAAGGAAACAATACACAAATCAGGTATTTACTTTCACCCATTTCAAAAATCCAAAAACAAGTTTGAAAATTCACAAATCAGGTTTTTTTTTTAAATTTAATTAACAATTAATGAATTATTAAATCAATTTATTATTAAATATTTAATTATAATATAATATAATTACCCCACCCCACATCCACCACCCCAACCGACTTTCCGATCACTACTCCTCTCTGGCGACTGCTCCGATTCCGACGAGTATTCCGATGACCGTTCCACCACTTTTTAGATCACAATTCAAAAATTTCTTAGGTCACAATTTGTTCATCGATCACATTCATAAAATTTAAAAATTACGTTACTTAATTTATGGTCACAAACATCAATTTATTGGTCACAAATTAATAATTTTTAGGTCACAAAGTAGTAATTTTTAGGTCACACAACTTGTAAGGGTCACAGTTTGTCGAATTCATTGGTCAAAAATTATTTATTGGTCACAAACCGACCAAATTATTGGTCACAAACGATCAAATCATTTGTGACCATCACCAAATCGACCCGCAGCTTCTGTGACCACTCCAACAACAACAAAAAGCAAGATCTCAACACCACGAAACCACGGCCGTCGTCGCCTCACGCACCGACACCCAACGGCCGCACCCCCACACACACACCCACAACCGCACCGCCGCAGCACCCATACAAACACCCAACCGCACACCCAACAGATCTGCAAGCCCACAAACCATCCGATAAATCAAACTTGAAAACTATAAATACGAAAAATAAAAAAAATAGATCTGGGTGTGCGACAACACAGTGAAGGAGAAAAGATAAAGAAGGAAGCGCCGGAGAAAACAGAGAAACCAACCGCTTTGATCGCGGCGCCGCTTCAGTTTTGTTGTGGATTGCAGGGCACGCATGAATTTGCATGTACTTGCTAATATTTCGGTGGAAAAGGAGATAGAAGGATAGTGGCTTCTTGTCGGTGGTGGTAGTGGCGGCGTCTTCGCAGTAGTTCGGCGAAGAGATAGAAGGAGAAGGAGCGCGGCGGCGGCGGCGGTAGGCGAGGAAAAAATAGTTACTGTGAAGAAATGGGGGGAGGGAAGGTTTTGGTTGTAATTTAATGTAGGGTTTGAGGGGGGTATGTATAGATTGATTATTATTATTATTATTATTATTATCAATTAAAACCCGATTTCTGTATAATTAAACTTGATTCCTTATTTATGAAAATGGAAATCTAAAAACCTTTCTAGGTGTAACTTCCTCTTTGGGTAATTGATTCATAAATGAGTCATTTGCTTTTGGAGTGGATTTGAGCTATTTATTTATTTAAGTAACTATTAGATCTTTTGTTTATGTCTAAAATTTTTGTATGGTTGAATTTTAAAGTGTAAGTTATTGGGTCAATATTTATTAATGGGAAAAAAATTTCGAAATTTTGCGGGGTGCGAAACTGAAAAATACATTACAAATTAATTAGGAATAGTAGATCATCAGACAATGTTGGGAGGGAAGGGGGGTGACCATCTACGTCTCTGCTTGTGCTTACATCAACTTTGAGTAACTGAGCCATATGACTAATTAGAATCGAGCTCTGTGAAACTTTATAAAAGGAGGAAATAACTCCATACTTTCAGTTTCACCTTAGTGATAAGATCAACAGCTTCAAGGCTGAAAGTTTGTTGAAGGGTTAGCTTCTAGCAAATTAAAGCTCACTTTCTCTCCAAGATCCAAAAGGCATTTCACCTTGTAGCATGAAGAAGATTAAAGTTCCCAATGCCCACCTAATCAACATAAATATGTGAAGAAATTCTAGTATGACAGATATTGAGAAAGAAGAAGCATTAATATTAATAATCCACTATTCAACCATTGAAAATTAATGGTTATACTCACATACAGAAGGTCAAATCATCTAAGGAAAACACTAATGAACTTTGTCCAAGATGATGAACATCTACAAACGTAAGTACGCGCCTTATTTTGATGCAACGAAAGAAAAAATGATGAATTGTGTAAAAAACATATGAGTATGGTTCCATTTACATATGGTTTACTGTGTGCGTTATTAGTTTGATTTCCATTTTTTCCAAAATACATTTTTCTGTACTTGATTTCAACCACAGTTTCTTTATTAAAATAGTATTACATGTAAACTAAAAATTTTTCATTCTTTTTTAATTACATATTCTCCATCAATCTATTATTTCAAAATACATTTTTCAAAAAAATGGGGATCAAACGTCCTATTTTTTTAGATTTGAATTGAATTGTACAAAAAAGGATTATTACTCTTCGAACACGAGCATTGAACAATATTTCAACATTTTAAAATGTCTGCATATATATATTTATATATGTGTGTGTGTGTGTGTGCGTGCGTTTTGGTGTCTCTCCTCAAACTAGTGCGACTCTGTAGAATCTGCAGAAAATCTGCAGGTAAAAGGCCAAGAATAGAGAGAGAGATGAAAGAGAGAACACGAGTGAAATGTGAATTGAGAAAATGATTTCTAATTAATTTCTTGTAATGATTATCAGTACATATATACAAGCTCATTTACAGCTGTAAACTAACAGCTCGGCAACAACAAAACTAACTATAACTAATTCAGGTAAATGACATAAATATCCCTGCACGCCTATATCAGTAAGACTCCCCCTCAAGATGGCTTGTGGATGTTCAACACACCCATCTTGGCTAACAATGTTGAAAATCTAGCTCCCCCTAAGGCTTTTGTTAACAAATCAGCCAAATGGTTTTGTGTAGACAAATGCATCAATCTTATGTCTCCTAACTGCACTCTTTCCCTCATAAGATGACAATCCAACTCTATATGCTTTGTCCTCTCGTGGAAAATAGGATTATTTGCTATATGGATTGCTGCCTGGTTGTCACAGAACAACAAAGCAGCCTTGGGATAGTCTATCCCCAGATCTATCAGCACCTTTTTGAGCCAAGTAATCTCACAAACCGCTGCAGCCATGGCCCTATATTCAGCTTCAGCCGAAGATCTTGGGATAGTGTATTGCTTCTTTGATCGCCAAGATATCAAAGAATTCCCAAGAAATATACAGAACCCGGTAACTGACCTTCTGGTATCCACACATGATGCCCAATCTGCATCACAAAATCCTTTAAGTTCAAGTCTTGAATTTGCAGCAAAGAAGAGACCCTGTCCTGGAGTCCTTTAACATATCGAAGCACATGATGTGCAGCTTCCAAGTGTGGTTTTCTGGGAGATTCCAGATATTGACTCAATACTTGTATTGAGAAAGATAAATCTGGTCTTGTAATTGTCAGGTATAGCAACCTTCCAATTAGCCTCCTGTACATCTAAGATTCTCAAGTAACTCACCTTCATCCTTAGTTAATTTCAGATTGTGCAACATAGGATATTTTGCAAGTTTAGACCCCAAATAACCAGCATCTTCAAGAACTTCCAGAGCATATTTGCGTTGGCAAACAGCAATACCCTTTGAAGATCTTGCAACCTCTAGTCCCAGAAAAAATTTCAAAACTCCTAGATCTTTTAGCTTAAACTGATTATCAAGTCCCTTCTTAAATTGCTCAATGTATGTTAAATCATTTCCTCCTATGATAATATCATCTACATAGATGAGTAGTACCGTGTATGAGCAGCTTGTTTTCTTGCTAAAGATGGAGTAATCTGACTTGGATTGGACAAATCCTTGTGAAATGATGAAAGAAGACAACTTAGTGTTCCACTGGCGTGATGCTTGTTTAAGTCTATATATGGACTTGTTAAGTTTGCATACCAAGGTCTCACCATGCTCCCCTTGCTGCTCATACCCAGGTGGCATCCTCATGTAGACCTCCTCCTCAAGATCCCCATGAAGAAACGCGTTATTAATATCAATCTGATGCAAGTGCCAGTTCTTGCTTGCTGCCACTGCCAAAAGAGCCTTAACTGAAGCCAATTTAGCCACTGGGGAGAATGTCTCCTGGTAGTCGAGACCAGCCTGCTGAGTGAAGCCCTTGGCCACAAGACGGCATTTCTTCCTTTCTTCAGTGCCATCTTGTTTAATTTTAACTTTTTATACCCACCTGCAGTCTACTGGCTTTTTATTGACAGGAAGAGAAGAGACAGTCCAAGTATTGTTGGCAATCAAAGCCTGATACTCATTATCCATAGCCTCACACCAAGTAGGGGACTGAGAAGCTTCCCTAAAGGATCGAGGCTCAGCAATAGTGGACAGTGACAACACATAGGCTCTGTGTTCAAGGGAAAGAGAATTATATCCTAAGGTGCTGGATAAGGCATAAGGATTACAGGTGGAATTGGACTGAGAAACCAGGTTACAGTGAAATTGTTGTAAGTAACTGGGAGGCCTTTTTGGTCGAGTAGACTTTCTGATATTATTGGAAGGCAATGGTAATGATGAGGATGAAGAAGATGAAGGAGTAGAATGTGATGATGAAGATGACATCATAGGAACAGAATTAGAGGCATGAGGCTGGACAGGAACAGGAACAGGAACAGGAGGTATAGGATCGGATATGGGGTAAGCAGGAGATGGAAAAAGAGGATCATGGGATTGAAAAGAGTCATCATTACCAGCAGAAATAAGAGAGGTCAGGTATGTATTATCATGAAAAGGAAATATATTTTCATGAAAAGTAACATCTCTAGACACAAAAGTAGTATTAGTAAGGAGGTTATAGAGTTTGTAGGCCTTTTGAGCAATGGGATAACCAATGAAAATGCAGGGAATAGCACGAGGATCAAATTTGGTTCTATTTCTGTGAAGAGTGGAGACATAACATAATGAGCCAAACACTCTAAGATGTGAGTATGAAGGTTTGGTGGAAAAGAGAATTTCATAAGGAGACTTTTCAGACAAGGATGAACTGGGAATGCGATTAATAATATAGGTTGCTGTAAGAATGCATTCACCCCAGAACTGATTTGGAAGTTTTGCTTGGAATTTGAGTGCTCTAGCAACATTCAGTAGATGTTGGTGCTTTCGTTCGACAACACCGTTTTGTTGTGGTCTTTCAACATAACTCAATTGATGCACAACACCTTGTGAAGCATAGAAATTTGTTATGACAAACTCTGCCCCATTATCAGATCTTAAAATTTTGATTTTGGTATTGAACTGATTTTCAATGAAGTGTAAGAAGGTTTGAAGAATCTGTCTGGTTTGGGATTTATTTTGCATCAAGAATGTCCAAGTGCACCTACTATAATCATCGACTATAGTTAAAAATATTTCGAAACATCAAGTGAGGGTGTTTGATATGGACCCCAAATATCGCAATGAATAAGTTCAAAACAGATTTAGAAACATAAGATCTTACTGGAAAGGGCAAACGATGTTGTTTAGCCAAAGGACAAATACTACAATGAAATTCAGAATTTGAGACAATTTCAGGTTCAGATTTATGCAAGAATGAAATTCTAGAATGAGGGACATGTCCAAGTCTAAAATGCTACAAGTCAACTGGCAATCTAGCATCAGCAGTAAAACCAGGTACAGGAGTATTAGTCACGAGTTTATTACAATCACTATGTATAAGCACAGGAAAATTCAAACAAGACATGGAAGATGCAGAACAAGGGTTGAATGAAAGATTGTTTTCTGAAGAATCATTATGCTGGAAGTGGTACAAGCCAGCCTCAAGCTTCCCCACTCCAATCATTGTCCATGTAGAAAGGTCTTGAATAAGACATTAATTGGAAAGAAAAATTAGGCAACAATGGTGAGAATGGATCAATTTGCTGACAGAGATCAGGTTACATTTGAAAGAGGGAATACATATAACATTGGATAAGAGTAGTGTATTAGACAAATTTACAGTTCCTATGTGAGTCACAACTGCACAATCACCATTAGGTAGCCTGACCTTAGTATTAACCACAGCAGTAACAGAGGATAAACGTTTAATAGAACACACCATGTGATCAGTAGCTCCTGTATCAATTATCCATTTCTCCTCTATGTTCGAAACACTTAAGCAGAATTTATTATTGCCTGAGAAAGCTGAAGTATCTAGCATATTTGGCACTTGTGGTGAATTAAGATTCATATTTGAAAATTGAGTCTGCAATTGTGGTTTTAGAATGTTCAAAACCTGCTGACATTGTTCCAGTGTGATGGTAAGACTTGAGGTGGCATTAGATATGTCTGGTGAAGCAATCACTTGATTAGCACTGGGAGTGAAACCTCTGCCTTTGCTCTTGGCTAATCTGTGTCCTGGAGGATAGCCGTGCAATTTGTAACATTTACTTTGCACGTGTCCAAGAATTCCACAATAACTACATTTAAGTATTTCTCTCCTCTGATTTTGATAATTGTACCTCTGACCATTACCAGAATTCACATTACCAGGATTCAGATTACCAGAATTCGGATTTTGATATATTTGTCTCTGACCACCACCAGAGTTCATTGATCCAACCATCAGTTTGCTCACAAATGCAGCTGCTTCAGCATTATTCTGATTTTTAGATGCAATGTCTTTCTGCTTCTCATCCTGTTGAACTAATGCGAAAACCTTATTTAGTGAAGGTAACGGATCCATCATCAAGATTTGGCTACGCACATTACCATAGCAGTCATCTAATCCTATCAGAAACTGCAAAATCTGTTCCTCTTCATAATAGGAATTGTGATTTTGAGGTCTATAGTTCGACAGCTCTTCCCATAGGCCTTTCAATTTATTGAAATAGGCACTCACCGAACCATTTCCTTGTGAAATTGAAACAATCATCTTCTTTAACTGATAGATCCTTGGTCCATTCCCTTGACTATATCTATCCTTCAACTCCAACCAGATCTGCTGTGCTGATTCCTTGTGCATCACACTAGGATACAATTCCTTTGGAATAGAATTTATAATCCAAGATGAAACTATATGATTACACCTACCCAGGCGGAATGAAGAGATGAATTGGCAGAAGGTTCAGTTATAGATCCATCGATAAAACCTTCTTTATTCTTCACACTGAGAGCCATCTCCACAGCACGGCTCCATGTGGAGTAATTTTCATCAGATAGAATAACAGACACAACCTGCATTCCTGTGTTGTCAACATAGTGCATGTAGTACGGGCTCGAAGGATCTGACATCATTTGTTGAGCAGCAGCTACCGGATTTTCGCCTTGTAGAGCAGCAGTTACCAAATCTTCACCTTCTAAATTATCAGCCATGAACGGAAGCTTTTAATCGCTCTAATACCATGTAGAATCTGTAGAAAATCTGCAGGTAAAAGGCCAAGAATAGAGAGAGAGATGAAAGAGAGAACGCGAGTGAAATGTGAATTAAGAAAATGATTTCTAATTAATTTCTTGTAATGATTATCAGTACATATATACAAGCTCATTTACAACTGTAAACTAACAGCTCGGCAACAACAAAACTAACTATAACTAATTCAGGTAAATGACATAAATATCCCTGCACGCCTATATCAGCAAGAGACTCCACGTTGTCCACGTTGGAGATCTCATGCTGTGACTACTTGGGCTTTGCCCTTTCAATTCAAATGGTTAACCATCTCATATCTAAAAAACTAGTAGGAAAAAGATGCAAGTACATGGATTTTTAACAGGGTTTTGACAAGAAAGCTAATGTGGCAAAAAGTTGTTGGCCTGTTTTTTTTTATTTTTTCCTCCAATAAAATCTCTCCATTTCAAAATCCTGTAAATATTCTGTGTGTTTTTCCTGTACGTGTAGCAATGTTCAAACTAGTATGTTAGAGTAGAATGACGTGTATTTATTTAAATTTCGTCTTTAATATGCCCCTCATGGGTAGTCTTTCAATTAAAATGCTTAGTAATGCTTTTCCTTAAATTGTAGATGTTTGACAGCCGAAAAAAACCAACATATCGGATGCATGTGCTCGTACTCGTATAATTTGGAAGTGCATTGATACGTGTATCTTACAAGTTACATGCTTACCAATGTTCCTAAATTAGCTTAAACATTATTTGAATTTTTCCCCTTGTACAGTCATTAATGGACTGTAAAATGTACAGCCCTGACTGATTATCGTAGGCCCCACTGATTAAGGACCACGCTAATCAATCATGGCTGTACATTTTACCGTCCATTAAGGACTATACATGCAGCACCTTTCAAATTATTTAATGTAGTTTTTAATCACCTTATCTTGTATTTGACTTTTTTAGGCTAAATTCCCAATTTAACAATGATTGATCATTTTGTAAACTTATTTTTGGGATTCTATGGCTTTCGAAGCACATTTTTTTGGACTTTTGAAGGCCTATATAATTATAAAATCCTTGTAATGTAGGGTAAGGATTATGATAGGTAGGGTGGGTGGGTGAGATTGGTCGCGGGGAATATAATTTTTTTAAATCTTTTCCGTACATAAATACGTATTTAATTATTTTAAATGAGATTTATTTGTATTTTTTGAAAAGTTATTGATTCTATTTGTATTTATTTTACTTTTTTTTTTTAAGAGGATGAAATCCGTTATTTAATGGTGAGGAAATAATGAATTATATTACATAATTGAAAGGTTGAAGATAGATTGTGTTGAAAAAATGTTGAGTGTAAGTTGTTATATTGTACAAAGGTTGGGGACTACAAATGAAAATCTTTCAAATTTTTATTTTGTCATGCTGAAAACGGATTTAGGTTTTCCAGTAGAACTGAAGCAAAGCAGCTGGTCAGTCGACAGTCAATCCAGTTCCTATAAAAAAAAATTGTCACCCGTGCTCGACAATTTCTATTTTCCAGTTTCCACAACCCGAAACCCTAAATCGATCCCATTGAAAAATGGTTGAAGAAAACAAAAACGAGGAGAAGAAGACAAGGGAAAATCCATGTACGACCAAACAATCCTCTAAGAAACGGAATCGCAAAGAAGTTGCGATTTTTGGAAACTACAGAAATTACTATGGATACAGAGTACACCTCTTTTCGTCTATTCTAGTCTTGTTTAATTTATTTTCGTGCAATTCAATTTGATTTATTGAATGAATTCTATATTTTTATTTAGGTGTATATATTTGTATTCGTTAGTGAGTAATTTAGCGTGACAATTTGTTGAGTTAATTTGTTGAACCTTCAGGGTGTATGTTTTATAGACATAGAGCACCACTCTTCTTGTTTATTCTTTCCATATTTCGTTTATTTTTTTCAGCAATTGAATTGGATCGGAGTAAATATTCTAGCATGTTAGTGGAATTAGTTATTTGGCCCTTCCGGTTGTATGGTTTATGGATATGGAGTACCCCTCTTCTCTCATTTATTTTTCAGCAATTTACTTTGATTGTATAGATGATTTTTTATTTGTTTTTGTGTGTAGATGTGTATATTTGAATTGGTTAATAAATATTTTAGCACGATAATTAGTTGAATCAGTTTGTTGGACCTTTGGGGATTATATTTTAGAGGAAATTACTAAGATTCAGCTTGCTCGTAGATTTTTTTTGTGTGATTTTCTTACAATCTAAATCTGGTGCTCTTTTTCAAAAATCTCTAACTGATTGTTAAGATGTCATATCCTATGAAAATTGCATGAATTAATAAGTTCTAAGAAAGATATACCACAGTTTCAGGAATTAGCACCAAAAATCAACCTAAGTTTTTGCCTTGTGTTTATAAGCTTTAGAATAGGAAACCAAATAAGAAATAACCTAGCTCGCGAGAAATCTCAAAATTGTTAAAATCATTAAAAATAGAAATCTTAGTATTGCACAATATTGAGTGATTTATAATTAAAAAAATTCATCCGAGTCTTCATTTCTGGTCATGTCTTCAAGGGTAATTGGCCTATAGTTGAAGGGACAACACTTCCACATTGGTAAGATGACCAGTCCTAAACACAAAACATTGGTATATATACGGAATATTAAATCCTATTTCTCATAAAGAACCATTGCATATTAAAATCAAGGTAATCCAAAAATGCAAGACAACTCTGTATCTGCCTCTTGACTATTATGAAAAAAGCTTAGCTAGATATAATTAGCTTAGGTGGAGGATAATTGGACAAAACCAAACACCTTAGATTGTTTTCTTTCTTTCATGAATCTCTCAGTCTAAGCACAAATGTGTGATCAACACCTAAAGAGAAAACACACAATTGGATAATTTTAGACTGGCTTTGAAATTGCTTGCAATCTGGTTTTGTTCAATATTTCTTTGAATGGTGACGGTGGCTAAAAATTATGTTTTCATATTTCAATAAACTGCTGGTTTTCTTGATAGATTTTTCAATGTAATGGTTGATGTAATCAATAGGAAAGTGCGAAAGTAGCTACCATTCCAATTGTTGTGGGACTAGAGAGCTACAGAAAATTAGTTTTTATATAAAAAAATGAAAATATTTCATTGTTTAAATTATTTGAATCAAAGGTGTCATGGCCCTTTCATTGCCTTTGTTATTATAAAACATATTTGAAATAGAATCATACATCTAAGTACTTGTTTTATAAGTCCTACTTATGTAAACTTGTCCGTGGAAAATGTGAAAACTTCCACAACGTTTCGAATATTCAATTTCATCTTCTGCAATTGCTCAATGGTGTATATCGATTGATTTGTACTGTTTGAATTATTTTTAATTTGTATTTTGTGATTTTGGTGTTCTCAGGTGGGTCAGGACTTGGAGGAAGATCCTAGAATAAAGGTGTTGAATAGGGAATGGTTTGAAGGCAAAAAATGCCTTGACATTGGCTGCAATAGTGGGTTGATCACAATCGCCATAGGTAATGAATAGTTCAATTTGATCTATTCTGAATGTCAATTTTCACATACTGATAAATTTTTTACGACTCGCTATTTCATAAACATGCATAAGATTTGAGTCGGTTCACCTGTGCATATGGGAATTTGGAATGTAGTGGCCTTGGTTGTTGTCACGTTGAATGTTGAAGTTCATTTTATTCTTCTTTTCTGCAGCAAAAAAGTTTTGCTGCCAGAGCATTCTTGGAGTTGACATTGATGGCGGTAAGTATCTCCAAGTTCTATCTTAGCTCTTCTATGTACATTTCTTTACA
This sequence comes from Fraxinus americana, assembly GCA_035079005.1. Classification (NCBI taxonomy): domain Eukaryota; kingdom Viridiplantae; phylum Streptophyta; class Magnoliopsida; order Lamiales; family Oleaceae; genus Fraxinus; species Fraxinus americana. The sequence continues at coordinate 30,650,422 of CM068715.1, read as the reverse complement.
ACTAGGTTAGATGTCATAATAGGTCTGGGGGATGCGTATTACCGACCCTATTATAGCAGATGGACTTTTGTGGTTATGTTTAATTCTTGCAACTTTCAAGTGCAATTGTGTTTGTATTTACAGGTGAAAATAATTTATTGTTGATTGCCCACTTCAAATGTCATTAATAATGATAAGTTGCATTGTAGTACAACATATAATAATACCTTTATACATGTAGAGGGCTAATTTGGATTAAACAGTGTGGTCACTATCTATTGCCAAGCACGTACTTTATATCTTATGTCTGTTGAGAGATCATCATGCCATATGGAAAAAAACTGGATTTGCCTCTTTGGGCATGTGTTGGATAATACACCAAGATCAGAAATAGATGTCCTTTCGAGCTTGAAACAAAATTGAGCTCTATGGTAGAACAAATAGCAAACCAGATATTTTTCAAGTTGGTTGGATTAAATTTTGGGCAACTTTACATGTCCTTTATAATATCTGATGTTGCAAGATTAAAAAGTGCCTAAGTATGACCTCAGTTAATGGGTTTTTACAATCTTTGGTTGGCCCATGCAGATTCTTCATATGCACTTCCATGAGCATGTAGGGAATTTTTTTTTCTATTATTATATTGTTGCTATTAAAATGATATATGTGTAATACTGATCAAATTTTACCACTAGTAAAACTTAGTAATCAAATTTATTTGATTGAATTTCAAATATTTAAATTATCTAACTAATTTTTCATTTTGTAAGAAAATTATATTTTTCCAATTTATCTATTTACTGAAAATGTGAGTATGCTACTATATACAGACTAGATTTTAACCATTATAAAATCTAGTTTAAAATTGATTACCAGATTTTATCTGTTGAACTGTATAGTTGCATTAACCAGATTTTCTTCTGTAAATATAGAAAAATATAAATTTATTTATTTATTATTATATTTTTTGGGTTGGGAGGGGAGGTGGGAAAACGAAGTGCTAATGTTACATGGACAATTAAGGTTTCTTATCCAATTACATTGATATGGACTTTTAGTGGTATGGGGAAGAGGAGAAAGTAATTAGGTACATATTTACACAATTGATGTCCCATTAGCCGAAATTAGGCGAGTTCCCTTGATGATTCTTTTTTACCAGGTGAAGCTCTCGCATGTGAACACGGGTAGACTATTGGTCTATGCCTAATTCATTTATACGAATTGATCTAGTCATCCCAAATATTATGCATATGTGGATATTTATTATGTCTTTGAGAATATGTCATTGCACACATTTTTCTAAAATGGAATGAATTGTTTTAATCATGGTTCATCATATTACAGATAGAATTGAAGATGCACATTGGACTCTCAGGAAAGTTGTGAAGATGAGTGCTCATAAATTACCTTCCAGGAAACCCAAATCAGCAGATACGGATTTAATTAATGGGTTGCAGAACCATATGAGTAAATCACCAACTGAAGTGACACCGGAGAAGTCTCCTGATACTCCTCGTTTGCAGGGAGAAGATCTCTTTGACATAGTCTCTTTTCAGAAAGGAAATTTTGTTCAGAATTGGAGGCCACCGGAAGATAACTACCATACAATTCTTTGGTAAGAACTTCTGTTTTTGGTTCTCTGTCTAATTGATTTAATGTTTACAAATGATAGTTCTGCGTATAATCTTCACCTTAAATGAACAAGAAATAGTTTGTTTCACAATTTAATTCAGCGTCCATTAGAGAAAGTTCTGGTGTTTTGATGATGTCATGATTTGGTGGAAAGTTCACTTTAGTTTCTGCTATTTATTTTTGTTAATAAATGGATTTTGTTCTCATTTTCCAGTTTAAGCGTGACAAAATGGATACATTTGAACTGGGGTGATGAAGGATTAATCACTTTGTTTTGGAAAGTCTGGAAGCTTCTTCAACCGGTAGAGTTTATTGATTTCTTATTCATATGCTTTTTCCTGAATCTCTCTCGTCTCAACTATGCATACCTTGTTGGGGCAGGGCGGTGTTTTCATTCTGGAACCCCAACCATGGAGCTCATATCAAAACAATCGGCTTGTGTCTGAGGTATTGCTTTACTGCATGTCTTAAATCACAGAAAAATGATCATTAGAAAGCTGTATGGTGAATATTTGTGATATTAATCAGTGGGAGGCCTACAGTGTTGTGATTATTTATTATAACTCTTTTAGAAGTAGTTTGAACTAACTTAATATTTTGTTCTTTAAAGCTTTACTGTTAAAGATAACTGATCTTTTCATATTGTGCAGACAGCAGCAGCTAATTATAAAACAATTCAGATACCTCCACAAGATTTTCAGGATATACTTCTAGACAAGGTGAATCTGGCTTCAAAGTTGTTTCAATGTAATATTGTACTTAATGTTCAGAATCAGCTAATGGAACTTTTCAAAATCTCACGATAATGTTAATGCAGATTGGATTCCGCAGGGTAGAGAACTTAACTTCCCAATTATCTGGTAGCAAGTCTGGATTTAACAGACCAATATTAGCTTTCTGGAAATGAATGCTTTCAGCACCTATGGAGAAGTTATAAATTTTTGAGTCTTGCGGTAGGATGAATATCTTTGAGGTAAACATTGCTTGAATACCCCATTAATAGAATTGAACAGAAGGAAATGTGCTACAAAAGTGTTCTCTTTCCTATACTCACTCACCCTGCCTGAAGAAAACGAATGCTGAATAAAACACTCCTATAAATCTTTCATCTTGTCGCGATAAATAACTAAATAATAACACACGCACGCGCGCGCGCGCACATATATCCAAAAATTTAGAGTGATGGCTGAATTCTTAATTTAAAACCATGTAAAAATTATATCTAACAACTCAGTTTTAAAGAAAATGATTACCAAAGTCTTCAAAATAAAATTCTCATAAAAGTATCTATACCCAGATTATTGTATCTAGATAAATGATAGGGATAATTGCAGTTAAGGTACCAAATCTTTCAATTAGTAGTAGACTTAGTCCAAACCTTTTATTTGTGCCACCATAAATGTTGAACTTTTAAAAAATTTGTAGGTCAAGTCCAAATTGATGGAAGCTGTCAGTGCGACCGTTAATTGACTAAGAACTGAGAAATTTCATAATATTAGGGTGCGTTTGATTGCAAGGGTGGAAAATGGGTGGGAAGAAAATATTTTATAGGGAAAAGATTTGCCTAGAAAATGTTTTGTAGGGAAAATGATTTCAAATGTGTTTGATTGGTATAATTTTCCACCTAGAGAATTTTTAAATTTTCTATTCGTTTGACTTTGTTTTATATGGAAATTGTCCATTAAAGTGATATTTTTTTCCACAATTGGTTATAAAATTTGTTTCCATTGCGAAAAAGTAAAAAAAAAAGGAAAAAAAAATGTTTCCTAAAAAATCATTTTTTTAATCAAAGTTTAGTGTTCGTTTGACTTCGTTTTCTATGGAAATTGTCCATGAAAGTGAAATTTTTTTTTACAATTGGTTATGAAATTTGTTTCCATTGTGAAAAAGTAAAAAAAAAAAGCCAAAAAAAAAAAAAATTAACGTGAGCAGTTGGGAAAAGCTTTTCCTTAATTGTGAAGAAAATTGGCGCGTGAGCCTACCAATGGCAAAATATTTTCTTGTCAAAAAAAGTCATATCAAACACAACAAAAAAGTGAGAAATGGAAAATGATTTCCCTTTTCCCTAGAAAAAGTAACCTATCAAACATGCCCTTAACCAAATAAAACAAGGGCATTTTAGTCAAAGTACATTTACCATTCTATAAAATTATTCTTCTTTCTTCTCCCGTCCCTACCCTCCATCACAGAACCATCACGCTCACCCAGCAATCATCAGCGGTGCGCCACCGCCACAAACTATACCCATCTTCACCCACCACGCCGCCGGCGATGACTGCACCGCCATTAAAGATTTGGGGGAAAAAACTGATTAAATAAAACAAAAAAACATGAAAATAACCAGTTTATAATCAAATACAATCACCCAATTAGATATTAAGGGATATAATCCCACATCGAATAAAGATGTTGACACGGACCAATTAATAAAGATCTTGGGCTATTCCTCTTAATAAGGTTGACCTTTTAAGATGGAGTCCATCTTAAAAGGTCAACCTTATTAAGAGGAATAGCCCAAGATCTTTATTAATTGGTCCGTGTCAACATCTTTATTCGATGTGGGATTATATCCCTTAATACGCCCCCGCAAGATGGTGGCTCATTTGAGCAGACCAATCTTGAAATTCACGTGCTCACTTTTTGGAGTCTTACCGGGATCGAATCGCTCGTTGGAGCAGAATGGGCTCTGACACCATATTAAGATTTGGGGGTCCATCTTAAAAGGTCAACCTTATTAAGAGGAATAGCCCAAGATCTTTATTAATTGGTCTGTGTCAACATCTTTATTCGATGTGGGATTATATCCCTTAATATTAGAAACCAAAATTAAAAGAAAAGGCAAAATCGAAATCTCACGGAAGAAGAAACAGCAATATAAATTCAAAACCCATAAAATGCTCAAAATATTAACCACAAGAATCGTAAACTACACAGAAAAAGCATCTCTTGCTATTTTCATGGAGTCTCTGTCTAGACACCCGCACAAAAGAAAACACTCCACCTCTACAGCAAATGCATTCTTGTCCTTCTCCTCAAAAAACCCTTACGATAATGTTCTCTTTTGTCTAGTGAAGGCGGATGACTGTGTTCACGAGGCTCGAAATTTAGGATTATGCTGAAATTTTCTCCGGTACGCAGCGTAGGTCATCCATTCCGATCCTCGATCTTTCGGGTCTGGACGAACATGTCGAGTCGGGTGATTTCTGGTGGTGGCGCGACACCGGTGATTGGTGGGTGATTGTTGTCAGTGCGATGGGTGAATTTTGGTTTGAGTTCTTTGGAGGGAAGGGATGTGGAGAAGAAAGAAGAATACTTTTGTAGAAGGGTAAATATGTTTTGACTAAAATGCCCTTTTTTATTTGGTTAAAATTATGAAATTTTCCATTTCTTGGTCAATTAAGTTTCCATCAATTTGGACTTGACTTATGAATTTTTTGAAGATTTGGTATCTACGCCCTACAGTGACACAAATGAAAGATTTGAGCTAAGTCTACTATTAAGTGAAAGATTTGGTACCTTGACTGCAATTATCCCTAAATGATATGAATTTTGTCTTAAAATAAGCACATGTCCAATAATCTAAGAATATTTGAAAAATAGGAAGCACGATGTAGGTTTATATGTAAAACATGCAATTCAGGGGCGGACGCAGACAATTAAAGTTAGGGGAGCATAATCGAACTTGAAAAAAAGTTGAGAGAAATTTTACAATCGAAAAAAATCATACCCATGTAATTTTGCATCCGAAAATTTACATAGAATATAACTTTTTTTTGATGTTAAATTTCGAAATTTTTTAATGTCATATCCCATATAAACTTCCTAATAAAATAATGCAAATTACATTGAGAAATTTGTATCACAAAAATAATAAATATTAATGAAATAATTAATTTTTTTTAAAAAAATACGAGTTAGGCACCTCTTTTTATTACTTACGTTCGACGCATCTTTAACTATTTTCGATATATGTTTGAATTATTCGATACGCCAATAATTCAGTCAAATGAGTTTTGAGATAATATAAGCGATTTGTAGATTCGATTACCGTACGATCGTCGAAAAATTTTTAAAGTTGACATGTAATCGAAATTCTCGAAATACTAATTTTAAACCGCTTACTTTGACAAGTCGTAACATTTGCTACAATTAGTCGTTTCGCACGTCGTTAATAACTTAATAAACTAGACTGTGAGCACTTCGAAATGATATTAAAAGTGCACTATTTTGATTTCGTTTCACATCTTATAATGCTTTCGAAAAATTAAAACAAAACATAGAAAAAAATAAAAAAGTAAAGTTGGGGGCACGTGCCCCTGGCCCACCCCTGGTCCGCCCATGCATGCATGCATGCATGTAAAATTCTTATTACATTTTTCACATTATCATTATATTTGGTAGACCTTACATAAATTTTGAAACGGTGCAGAGACACAAGGTATTTTATATTTTGTTTTCAACATCACAAAGTGGATCATTTAAAAAACTTTAAAAATAAAAAAAAATCAACTACACAATTTCACTAATAGGTAACATCAACTGGATCATTAATAGATTATCTCGAAAACATAACTTTAACAATCCAAAATTAAAATACATAGTGAATACATGTCGGCTAGAAATATTGAACAAGACAGTCAAAGTCCAATATCTTCTTCCCGATGGGCCAATACACAATCAAATATACCACAAACATTTAAAAACAACCCTTATTACAGACTACGGACACATCCACACCGGTGCAAACACGTGCACATTTATTGGAATACACAATAAAAAGGCTTATAGATCAATAACTTGTCTCAATATCTTTTGTGACTTCAATGAAGTAAGCCAGCAAAGAAATTGGATGTTTCACATCTTCATTCAGCATCTCATACTCCAAAGTCCATGTGATCATGTCTATGATACCTTTGGTTTGAACATGAATAGTTATAGTGAAGTCCTTGAACTCTTCCATCAAATCTCCTTCAAGCATCTTGTATTTGATTAATTTATTTTCCTCCTCTATGGCTTCAATCACCTGCTTAGCTCTCTTTTCCTTTCCATCTGTTATACCCACAAATTAATTTCATCAGTTGCAAACTCATAATTGATAGAGCTAAATATAGGTAAAGGTTGACACATAAAATGTTCATTCTAAGAGCGTGATGGCAATAGACCAAAACAGAAGGGAGTGATATCAACTCAGACAAACATCTCGTTGTCGTTGCTATGAATCCAATTATTTTAGATCTTTCAATAAATTTAGCTACAAACATAACAGAGTCTAAAAATTTCATATAGTCAGTTAATATGCAAACCAACATGATGTTGTACAAATCTCTTACTAGATTTATCAATTATGAATCGTCTGGGATGATAAAAATGGATTCATGTAGTCAATTACAAATTTATTATGACATGAAAAAATCGTAAAATATAAATGGTAAAAATCTCGAATCATGGATGTAGACGTATATGACATGCATACGTACCGTGGGTGTACCTCCAGCAAATTTTGGAGCCAACCTTTCCATATTCCCCTTCATGGAGATCACAACCTTGTACTAACTTGGGTATTTTGTGGGATATGTGGTGTGGTTTGTGCTTGAAGAGGTCATGAAATACATCTCCTCCATGCTTGAACTCTATTTGAGCAACCAACGTACCAGTTAGCCCCATCTCTTCAACAATGCAGATATAAACGCTTACAAGATACAAATACTCAATTCTTCGACTCTTTATATAGCTGAGGCCTATCTGCTTCACTCCTACCAATTTTTATTCTAGGTCCCCAATATGTGAACTGTATTGCAACTTGATCCCCCAATCTACGTTTTTTTGATTGGAGTGGTCACCAACCTATTGGTTGTGGCAATTGATAGTCCGTGATGCGATTACCTAATCATATATGAGCCTAGGTGCTTTACTCATACCCAAGTTGCATTTAATTACAATCATGCTACATGTACATAATTATTCACATAATCTTTTACATCCTCGTTACATGGAGGGGGGGTCTCACACACAATAAAATATTATTGCACACTATTCATGTGAGACAAGTGTACGTACACCTGATGTACAAACAACTTTATCCATTTAATTAGTGGGAAATTTCGACAGTGTCCCCTATCAACATATGAGCCTACGTCGCACCAATCATATACATCTTGTTGGGCCTACAACTTATATCCACTTTTGTTCACATATTCCGTATGATACACAACATATAAGTACTTAAAAGAACTATCAAACAAACTCTTAATTACTAGAAAAATGCTAGCACTTGTCCCCAACCTATATTAACTGTCTTGCAACTTAGTCCCTGATCTGTTTCATTTAGCTAGTGGTCGCCAACCTATTAGATTTGTGCCTTAAATGCCAATACTTGATCATTTAGTTGAGCCTAAGTCCTTCTCTCGTACCCCCAATTGTCTTTAATTATTGGGAACATTCTAATACTGATTCCAAACCTATAAACTATGTAGCAACTTGATCTCCAACTCTATTATTATTATTATTTTTTTTGCCAGTGTCATCTCTGAACTAGTAGTTTTTTTGGTGACAACCAGGGGCGGACGCAAGGGTGGGGTCTTCTTTTTTTCATTAAATTTTCTATGTTTTTGTTTCAATTTTCGAAGTCATTACGGGATGTGAAACGAATAAAAATATTGTATTCTTAATATCATTTCGAAATGTTCATGATCTAGTTTTCTACGTTGTTAATGACATACGAAACGATCAATCGTAGCAAATGTTACGACTTGTCAAAGTAGAACGTTCAAAATTAATATTTCGAGAATCTACAAATTGTTTATGTCATCTCAAAACTTATTTCGAGAACTACGTTATAGGCATATCGAATAGTCCAAACAGATATCGAAAATAGTTAAAAATGCGTTAAACGTACGTCTTAAAAAAAAGAGGTCTAATTCGCATTTTCTTTAAAAAAAAAATCAATTATTTCATTAACATTTATTATTTTTGCAATACAAATTTCTCAATGTATTTTTATCATTTTATTAGGAAATTTTATATGGAATATGATATCAAAAAATTTCAAAATTTTACATCCGAAAAAGTCATATCCCATGTAAATTTTGGGATGCAAAATTATATGGGGTATAATTTTTTTGAACGTAAATTTTCGATTGTAAAATTTCTCACAGCTTCTTTCCAAGTTGGATTTTGCCCCTAGCTTTAAATTTCTTCGTCCGCCCCATCGTGACTGCAGTTCTTAATGACAAATTATTTAATAGTCGCAGGCCCTATCTGCTCCACTTTTATTTAATTATTTTGCAAGTTTGTATTATTGTCCTTCAGTCCGATCCAAATTGTATTTAATTATTTTAGAAGTTTATATAATTGTTTAATTTACGCTAGTCAAGTAATCATTTATTACTTAAATGCTTTTTTTAATTGTAAATTACTTTTCCTCCATCATATTTTCATTATAATAAGCATTTACATGGGTAGACAGTAGACAGGCAAAGCTGTAGATGAAAAATGTTTAATATTAGTTATGTCACTCAGATATTTTGTCCCTACAGAATCCTTATCACGTTAATATTAATATTGAGAGAGTGACTCAAAGTCGTTGGGAGCAGTTCACTATTAAATGTATTAGTTAAAAAGAGTTTTTAAAGAATAATATGCAGAAACAATTCGTTACGTTTTCCAATTCAGCCCCCGATTTCAGCCACATTGAAATTTTCATTTTCATTTTTCTATTTATTTTTAACCACACATTTTTCAATAAAATAATATTTTTATATCACATCAATAATTTTTCCTTCTTTTATAATCACACATTCTCCATCAATACTTTTCCAAAATACATTCTTCCAAAATATTGTGACTCAAACACACTAAACAACGAGCCAGCCTACATGTATAGAAAAAACCCACAGAAAACACACAAATTATTGGGGCTCACTTTTTTTTTTACAATATTTAAGTCACATGGAGCCAACACTCATGGGAGTATCGACTTTCTACTAACATAGGGTCCCATCTGCTGGTATGCATTTTTAATTGATTGGTGCAATTTTTAACTTTTCCGAAAGAAAAATGCTAAACGACCAGCACCAGTGACCACGGGGATGACCACACATTCACAGTCGAGGCACGAGACTCACGTGAATAAAATAAGCCCCACCTCTCATGTGTGTGTGCGGTCATCCCCGACGTCACCCACGCGGGCACTATAGCACGGCTCTTTCCGAAATACTGCCACTGGCTTTCAACGGCCCACTATAGCAGGAGTGCTCATTGCACGCGGTAGCAAAGGGATTAGGATGTTAAAAACAGTTTGTGTACAATAACATGTCATGTGCATTGCAAGTGATTGGATAGGTAACATAGTGGTGTCAACCGAGCCGAGTGGCTCGTCAGCTCGGCTTGTACTGTTCACACCCACGAACTGTTCCGAGTCGTTAAAAAGCGAGCACAAGCACGAGTTGAGCGGGCTGGCTCGCTAGACGAGCAGCTCGGCTCGTCACTATTCACGAGCGGCTCGTCGAGCCGCTCGTGGGCTCGTATATATATATATACATACTAGGTGCAAGCGACGTGCAATGCACGTTTGCTTAGTTTATATTTAATATTTTTGTTTAATAATTAATTTGTTATTAATAAAGATGTAATTTTTTTTGGTTAATTAAGGGTGTGTCTGGGCGCGCTGCAAGGAGGAAGGAAAATTGACTATGTTACCCTTTTTTTTAAAAGCTACAGCCCTATATTGAGAGAATTGATCCAAAATTGCGGCTCCCAACGGCATGAATTGTGTTGCCAACGGCTTGATTTCTGTTAAAAAGCAGAAACAAATACCATATAAATAATTAATGATGTAATGTTTATGTAATTGATAAATAATTAGATGTGTGATTTTGATATTGTGATGTAAGTTGGTGAGATTGAAGAAAATAAGCAAAAGTAGACAAATTTGGAGAAATGGCTAAATTGTAAGGGATCCAAAGTTCGGGGGCTAAAATGTAAATACTTAAAAGTTGTGCCGAATCTCACGATGAGGACTTGAGAGTGCTCGGAGTCAATTGGATAAAGGAAGATGTCAAGAGGATCAAATTTAGTCAAAAGATGATCACAAATCAATTTCCAACCGAAAAATTATGCTCCGCTGTTTTAGTCTCATATTGAGACCTATTTTTGGCATAGGAAGTGATCGAATTGGAGAATGATGTATGAATTAAAGTTGTAGCCAGATGAGTTAGATTTTCAACACATTTTGCATCGCCTCAATAGGATATCGGAATACAAAGTTATGATAAAAACACTGAAAGAATGTGCAGCTGCCTGTTTAAAACAAGAAATTCCGTTACATAATCCGTTATATTGAGACCTATTTTTGGCATATAAAGTGGTCGAATTGGAGAATGATGTCTGAACCAAAGTTGTAACCAAATGAATTAGATTTCCAACGCATTTTGAATTGCCTCAATCGGATATCGGAATACAAAGTTATGATAAAAAAAACTGAAGGAAGGTGCAGCTGCCTGTTTAAAAACAAGAAATTCTGTTACATAGTCAGTTATATTGAGACATGTTTTTGGCATAGAAAGTGATTGAATTGGAGAATGATGTCTAAATCAAAGTTGTATCCAGATGAGTTATCTTTCCAACTCATTTTGAATCGCCTCAATCGGATATCAAAATACAAAGTTATAATAAAAACACTGAAAGAAGGTGCAACTGCCTGTTTAAAACAAGAAATTTCGTTACATAATCCGTTATATTGAGACATATTTTTGACATAGAAAGTGATCGAATTGGAGAATGATGCCTAAATCCAATTGTAGACAAATGAGTTAGCTTTCCAACTCATTTTGAATCGCCTCAATCGGATATCAGAATACAAAGTTATAATAAAAATACTGAAAGAAGGTGCAACTGCCTGTTTAAAACAAGAAATTTCGTTACATAGTCCATTATATTGAGATCTATTTTTGGCATAGAAAGTGATTGAATTGGAGGATGATGTCTGAATCCAATTGTAGCCAGATGAGTTAGCTTTCTAACGCATTTTGAATCGCCTCAATCGGATATCGAAATACAAAGTTATGATAAAAACACTGAAGGAAGGTGCAACTGCCTGTTTAAAACAAAAAATTCCGTTACATAGTCCGTTATATTGAGACATATTTTTGGCATAGAAAGTGATCGAATTGGAGAATGATGTCTGAATCAAAGTTGTAGCCAGATGGGTTAGATTTCCAACGCATTTTGAATCGCCTCAATCGAACATTGGAATACAAAGTTATGATAAAAACACTGAAGAAAGGTATAGCTGCCTGTTTAAAACAAGAAATTCCGTTACATAATCCGTTAGTTTTTCCGTTAAACCAACAAATTCCGTTAAATAAACACTTTATATATATATATATATATATATATATATATATATATATATATATATATATATATATATATATATATATATACCAAAAAAATTAAGATAAGTGACCAGAATTCAGTGACCGTTCTGGTCACCAATTTTAAATTTTTTTTCTACTTTTCTAGTTTTCTTCTTCTATAAATACCCAATCCATTACACCATTTTTTTCTCACAAAACTTTCATTATCTACTCTCTACAGTTTACAAATCATTATCAACAATATCATTCATTAATTTTAAAATTCTCTTCTACATTTTTTACATTATTATCTTAATTTTACAACACATTTTATACACTAGTATATAATCTTCATTTACTTCTTAATTCTACATTTTTACATTTTATTTCAACATTCAATTTCTACAATTTCCAAATGGATCTACGAGCATTTGTTGAAAACTTGTTCGGTATGAAAGGCAAAACACCTGCCTAAAATCAATTTGGGAATGAATTTGCCGATCTCAATGAATTACCAATTTCAGAAGACATTGAAGATTTCGACTTTCGTGAAGGTAGTCATCCCGATCCAATTGATTTGGATGACGTTGATGTTAATCCTAGTGTTCCATTGATTTGGAACAAGATGAAGAATCTACATTAAATATTCCCGATGCAAGAGGGAAGAGAATGGGGAAGAAACAGGTAAAATATTGGGACCATTTCAAATTGATTAACACTGGTCGTGTGATCGATGGACTTCCAGAAGTCAAAACAGTATATAAATACTATCAACAACGACTTGCATGGCAAAAAAGTATTGGAACCACTCACCTCAACCGTCACTACAAAACATGTGCGGCCAAACATGGACTTCTTGAACGTGGTCAAACGCAACTACAGTTTGGTACTAGTAACGCCGGTGCTATTACTACGCCACTTTCTACGTAGATGTATTCGGAGGAGGAAGCTTGAACGGGAATGGTGAAGTTCGTTGCCGCGATGGAGCTGCCACTAGCAATAGTGGACAATCAACATTTCGTAAACTACGTCAAACAATATTTTTAACCAATGTACGTTGCGGACAGTCGAAATACTCTTCGTTCTAATACAATTAAATATTTTCTTAATACAAAGAAATTATTGATTGCGGATTTAGAAAAATACGGGGATGTGATATTTTTAACTTCGAATTTGTAGGAAGGGATTAATAAGAAATGTTATATAGCTGCAACTGTACACTATATAGACTCACTTTTTGTTATGCATAAAAAAATTATTACTTTTAAAATTGTTGATTATCCTCATAACACTCAAACTATATTTAATACTATTATGTTAATAATTAGAGAATATAAATGCGAGAGTAAAATTCGTTCTTTTACTTTTGACAATGCTTCCGTAAATAAAGTTGTTATCGATAAATTGTATAGAGTACTTCAATCCGATTTTGGTGGTTATTTATTTCATATTCGATGTGTGTGCCATATTTTTAATTTAATTGAACAAGACGGTTTAAAACATGTGAATGACGAAATTAATCGAATTAGAAATGCCCTTACCATGTAGAAAACAAGCATTTGAAGAATTTTATGAACAAGTTGGGAACGAGCATACAAGAACTTTTATTACTGACATAGGTCATAGATGAAATTCAACTTACTTATTATTAAAATCATGTGAATGTTTTGAAATGTTTATCACTGAATTTTATAACAGTAGGCATATTAGAGACGAAAACGATAATATCTTAAATGAATCCGATTGGACTACAGTTTTTAAAATTAAGAAATTTTTGGAAAGTTTTTATACGTCTACGAATATATTGTTTAGTGTTTATTATCCCACTAATTGCATGGTTCTTGAACGTCTTTATATAACTGGTAGGGCTTTTAAGAGATATCAAAATGACCCTAATTTTCATGCGATTATATATGCCATGGAATTAAAATTTAAAAAATATTGGAAAGAATTACCTATGTTATTTCATTTAGCATGCGTCATGGACCCCCAATATAATTTTTCGGGTACTAAATTTATAATTGACCAAATTTCAAATGCTTTAACTTTTATATGCCTATTACTTATAGAAATTTGGAACAAACGTTAAATGAAATGTATGAATTATATGCTCCACGAATAGGTACACAAATTACTCGTGTACCTAATACTCCTCCCACTAATATAAATGATGACGATGCTGAAGTAATTAATTTATTAAAAAACATAGACTCAATTAGATATGATTCAATTGCATATGCATATGGTTCCTCTAGTAGTAGCAGTTTGTCTTTCACTGCATGTACTCAAACTTCGAGTACTAGTCCAAATGCGTTGCTATCTGAATTAATTGATTACTTTCGTTATACTATGTCTAGTAACAAATCAGTTAAGAAAAGTTCAAAAGATGTCATTGAATTCTGGCGAAATAACGAATGTCGATGGCGAATAGTTTCTGCAATTGCAAAAGATCTATAAACACTTTCGGTTAGTACTGTAGCTTCAGAGTCTGCTTTTAGTGCAGGGAAGAGAATTCTCTCTAAGATTCGAAATTGATTAAAGGAAAATATTTTGGAAGCGTTAATGTGCGTGAAAGATTAAGAAAACGCTAATTATGCCGAAATTGCATGTAATCAAGTAAGTAATATTTAATTTCACTATAGTATACATTCATTACAAAATTTTATTTTCATGCATTTATAATTTTTTTAAAAAATTGTACATGGAACAAGTTATTCGTATACAATTTTAACTCCGCCAACTCGAAATTGAAGTAGCCGGTCCCAAACCCGGATAAATGAGGAGGGTTTATCTTTTTTTTTAAATAAAAATATTTTAGAAAATGTATATTTACAATTTTTAAAATTATAAATGTTTTGACGAGTCCCGATAAATGTTTTGGAAAATGTATATTTTAAAAAAAATAGAAAATGTGCATATGTATATTTTTTGAATTTAAAATTTAATTATAGTAGAGTTTCACCAAAAAAGAAGGTCAAAATAGGCGAGTCAAGCTGCTCCTTTTGGGCGAGCTCGCCCAAAACGAAACTAGCCGAGCTTAAGTTTCCAACTCGCCACGAGCTCGTGCGACTATGGGTGGAGTCGGCTCGACTCGACCCATTGACACCACTAAGGTAACATTCTCATGTTTTCTAAAACTAGTCTATTGCACGGGCAATGTGATTATGGTGGTAATGTTAGCGTACCAAAAAAAAATATTTATCTGCATTTTTTGGTATTTTTTTTTTTTTTAGTATTGAAAGCATAATATAGCTTTTTTTGACACTTAACAGTGAATGATTTGGATGAGATGTACTAAAACTATGCAATAAAAAATAAAAGCTCAAGCTTCAAGTATATGTCATTTTAGAAAGAAAATCAAATAATAAGAATGAAGGAGATATAACATTGAATTTTACAATACAAAAAAAATAGCGAAATCCTAGTACAAACAAAAGATGTGTTGTGATGAGCTTGAATTTTGAAGGATCTGCACTAAAAATTGAAATACGAGAAGAATAGCCCTCTAGTGTTTGGGGGTAGGTGGAATGGAAGTGGTAGATTAATTATATTGAATGGTATTATTATTATTAATATTAAAATATTGAATTATGATCTGATTTTTAAATAAACTAGGTGCAAGCAACGTGCAATGCACGTTTGCCTAATTTATATTTAATAATTTTGTTTAAAAATTAATTTGTTATTAATAAAAATGTAATTTTTTTTGTTAATTAAATAATTAATGATGTAATGTTTATATAATTGATAAATAATTAGATGTGTGATTTTGATATTGTGATGTAAGTTGGTGAGATCGAAGAAAATAAGCAAAAGTTGACAAATTTGGAGAAATGGCTAAATTGTAAGGGATCCAAAGTTCGGGGACTAAAATATAAATACTTAAAAGTTTTGCCGAACCTCATGATGAAGATTTGAGAGTGCTCGGATTCAATTGGATAAATGAAAACGTCAATGGAATCAAATTTAGTCAAAAGATGATCACAAATCAATTTCCAACCGAAAAGTTATGCTCCGATGTTTTAGTCTCATATTGAGACCTATTTTTGGCATAGAAAGTGATCGAATTGGAGAATGATGTTTGAATCAAAGTTGTAACCAGATGAGTTAGCTTTTCAACGCATTTTGAATCGCCTCAATCGGATATCGGAATACAAAATTATGATAAAAACATTGAAAGAAAGTGCAATACACGTTTGCTTAGTTTATATTTGATAGTTTTGTTTAAGAATTAATTTGTTATTAATGAAGATGTGATTTTTTTGGTTAATTAAATAATTAATGATGTAATGGTTGTGCTCTGGTCCATGTACTTTTTGGCTGCGATGGAGCAGGCTGGAAACTTATCAATAAAGGTCATTTCGAACTCCTGGACGTGGTACTGAACGCAGCGGTCCATTGTTGTGGCTTGCAAAAGCTTGATTGCATCTACCAGACCAAGTCTTTCAATATAAAAAGGTCTCCCTTCCTTGTCAACTCCATGATGCCCTTGTGGATAGTATTTAAGGACTTTCTCTCTCTCTCCTTGAAACCAAATTCCTAACAAAAATATATAGGTGATACGAAATTCGGGTGCATACAAAAGTTACGATCTTTTCCCAAATATTTGATAATCGGATATCTCAAATAAAGGCTCTGCAACACAAATACCTCTACAATTGTGTCAGAACCAAAATCTTTCCTCCAGTGAATCATATCAGACCACATTTACTTTGTTTTCTCAATATCAAATTTCATCGCCTTAAAAAACCTGTATCATCACACAAAAACTATTTAAACATGACTACTGTTCTCTTATCGTTTAAGAACTAAAGTCTTTGGCCTCATTGTCAATAATATAATTTATAATCAAAACAAAATTCTACATCAGAAGTTTCTTCATTAAATACAAACTCTGCATCACGAGCAAATCATAATATATATCACCCATTTCAAGAAGTTTTCTGTATCAATGGTACTAAACTTTAAAATAGATAGGATTATAATCTTTACGAGCTGAAGAAAAAAGAATTTAGTTTCTTAAACAAAAAATCTCAAGGTATTCACCAAGCAATGGATAATGAAAATTTGCATCCCTCATGCAATTCAAATTGCTGCTATTGGACTAAAAAGGTGTGTACATTGCATCCATATCAAAATCAAATAAAGGATCTTGGAGACCGTAAAACTAAAAAGAATGTTACCTTAGCATCATATTTCATCGTGTTTTCCAGGCAATAATTCTTCCAGAATAAGTGTTTGACGCAAGGCATCCCATTAAGATCAACATCATCCATAAGGCCAGCTAAGAGCTCATCTTCATCACCAGGAAGAAAGCTTCCTATTGGAATTGGTCCAATATCTTCAAGTGGGTCCTTATGTTCATCTTCTAAATATGTTTTCTTTATTCTCGAGAAGACATCATCAACTGATTGACCACTTTGATCAGAGTTGTCAATAAATCGAAATTCAAAACTATTAAAATCTAATCTAAAACAAACTTTATCTTTTAAATCCTATTTATCTTAATATATCTTCAATTATCCATCATGAATGTTCTCCTAAGTTTACTCTTAAACATCCCACAAGCCAAATCGACGAGAGAATCGATAAAGGACAAAAGAAAACCTCATCTCTTTTCAAAATCACTTCATGTCAACCCCACACTCAATTTGTTTACTTCACACAACCCATATTGACCCGGCCTCCTTCCCCCACTTGCCATCGACTAACTTGAAATATCCGGTCCATTCCTAACACGCCTCTACCACTTGCTTCTCATGCAATTATCCGATGCTATTGCTGCAAGTGAAGACAGATCCTTGGAGAAATCATCCTGAAGAAATAAAGAAGTGATAGTTAGCAAGTTCAATAAGTTTTGAGGACGTTCATTTGAACTCAGATCTGAAACTTAGTTCTTAATAGCAAATGAAAAAAAAGGAATTCGGTTCAAATCGTTTTAGTTGTCTCTCTTCAATGATATGAACAATAAATGAATTTAATTGTTTTACCGTTTCAATTATTGCTTGCTAAAATAGTTAAAAGGAAAAGGAACTAACAGTTCGTGTATTGAGATTTGAAAATGAATTGATGAAATTGAGATGTGGGATAATGGAATTCTAACAGACAAACATTAATGACGTGGCTTAATTGCTACTTAACGGAATCCGTTAAAGTTAACGGTGGAAAAAGTGGAACAAGAATTTCCGTTTCATAGCTACTTTATATATAGAAGAGATAAGTTGCAATTCTTACGTTTGAAGTGAGAAATCAGGACAATTAAAATTGAAAATTAACATGGAAACATTTATAGAATGTAAGTTATGTGGGCAATTGAACGGGATCCCACGTCGAAAGTTTCTGAAATTTTTTGAAGGGAATCCATGGTTCAGTTTGGACCTTCCATTTCAATGCATTAGCCCAATAGTGAAGTTAAAAAATTAAAATTAAAATTTTTGAAAAAACGGAAAAATCGTAATTGGTTCACGGGTTGATGGTTTAGGGATTTTTTAAGAATAGTGCTATTTATTATTATTATTATTATTATTATTATTATTATTATGATAAATTATCGATGATATGACAGTTTATGTAGAATAATGAGATTTGATAAATCAATTTATGTGAGAGAGAGAGAGAGAGAGAGGGAGGCGATCGTGACAGGAATAATGAGATTCGACAGTTCAATTATATGACTGGGGAGAGGGAGGGGGTGGGGTGGGGGGGGGGAGAAAAAAAAATGTGAGGAATAATGAATGGGAAAAAATTATAAATCAAGTGTATAATTAACATCAATTCACAAATCATGTTTATAATTTGAAATTCAAAATTCAGGTATTTCTATTATTAATTAAATATATTTATTAATTAAATATGATAATGGTCACATATACATAAATATAGGTCACAATTTATTTACTGGTCACATATTATAAATTTTTTTATAAGTTACAGATTATTTCGAGGTCACATATTAAAATTTTATTGGTCACAAATCAAAAAAATTACAGGTCGCGATTTATCTATTGGTCACAAATTACTTGTCAAGTCACAGGTTATCAAATTTTAAAGTCACAGTTTAATCTTGGTCACAGATAACCAAGTAATTGGTCAAGTGGTCACACACCATCGTTATCAACACTACCGCCACCACCTCCACCATCTTCACAGTCGCGAGATCCACCACAATTTCTGTCACTGTTGCAACCACCATAGACACCACATCACTACCACCAACAAATCACCATTTGCAATTACAAACCACCACTGCTACTATCAAATACATTGCCCGATTCAACAAAAATCACCAAAATTGTCAGATCCACCACCTCTGCCGCCACCATCAACAAAAGTTTCAGCCACCATCAGTCCAACAAAACCACCGGCCGCTCAAGTTCCTACAGGAAAAAATCACCACCGCCTCAAAACCACCACCGTTGCATCCAACCACATAAAACACCGCCGCCGCCGGATGACTATCAACACCACACCGCCACCGCCACCGCTACTGCGCACAAAACACCACCACGCCACCGTTCACGCGAAGCTGCCCCTTGCTGCTGTTCTCGACAGCATCGACTCTACTGCGTGAACGGCGTCGCGACGCTGCCGTTCGCGCAGCAACGTTGCAACGTTGCCTCGAACTGAGCAGCGTCATCGCAATGCTGCCGGCATGGAGAGGAGTAGGGGAAGAAGGGAGAGGGGGGTAGGGGAAGGAGGCGAGAAAGAGAGAGAGTTGGGAAGGGATGAGAGAATTAGGTTATGAATTAGGGTTTTAATATAGTACCCGATTTTTGAATAAATAAATTGTAGACCTGATTTTTTAAAACGAATCTTTAAACAACTGATTTTTTGTAATTTCTCATAATGAATTACCACATTACCGATAGCTTATCGTCATGATGATAAATAACATTATTCATTTTTTTAAGAATAATGTTATTTATTATTATCGATGATGTGACAGTCTATATAGAATAATGAGACTAGATAGATTGATTTATATGAGAGAGAGGGAGGAGATAGAGAGAAATGCGAGGAATAATGATATTCGACAGTTCAAAATTTTTTTAATGGATTTGTTATATTCGATTATTAACATATAATTGGCTCGATTCTCGGTTCCCGGTTCCACCAATTGAAATTGGCAAGTCGATTTTAACAACATTAATGTATACAATAGAATCTGTGGCTATACTAACCGTTAAAACGGTTCTAGATTTGGACCTAGACAGACTAATATATGTTTTAACAAATTTGTAACAATACAGATTTAGTACAAATGATTTTTTGAAATAGTGATTAAAAAATAGAAAATTATTATGAGTTCATATGTAATATTATTTAATATTTTAATTGGACAAGGCAGAATTTATTTATTTTTTCAGGTTGTCAAATAAACGAACAAAATGATTTTTTGCGTTATCAAAGATTTAAAGAATGAATATGGAAGATGATTTTTTTTTTTTTTAACTTCCTTTAATTCGTCTTTATAAATTGATCTTGGATTTTGAAGTAAATTTTTGTTTGTTTCTTTTAATTGATTTTTTTGCATTGTTAGATTACAATAGTGGTAAGTGGTGTCCCACTCTATTTTTGACGCTCTTTTTTTTTTTTTAAATTTATAAGGTCTCACACTTTATTTTTATAATTTTTTCAATATAAAGAACCGAACCAAATCGGACTGAATCGAAATTGATCGGTTTGGTTCTATAGTTGGATATGGAACCAATTGTTCAATTTCTAAAATTTTCATTGATACTCGTGTGAATGCATGACTTAAGATGAGTATGAAAAATAAAAAATTTTAAAATAAAGAAAATCAAATAAAGGCTAATCATTCTTTCTTGAGTTCTTCCATGTCAGCACCCTCATCCTCATCCTCATCCTCGTCCTTGGCTCCTTCTCCCACTTTTGACTTTTCCTCATCATGATCATCGTCATGGTCATCGTCACTATCTTAATTATCCGCATTATCATTGTCATAATCATTACTACCATCGATTTTGTCTAATTGGATTAGACTAATTTACGAGTTTACACGGGAAGTAAGCGAGACTAGAGAAATTATCTTTTTATAACTAATGTATTAAATTCTATTCCATTATAAAAAAAACTCATATTTGTGATAACACACGTCTTTTGAAATTAAATGGCGAATCAATAAAATGAAAGAAATAAATAAGTGAGAATAAGAAGCATGGTAGACGCTAAAACAAAAGGGAAATTTCTCAGATAGTAGAATTATCCTAGATTAACTATATAACTAATTCCACACACCACAAACAAGTTTATCTTACAGAGCTCTTATGAAGAATCTTGTTTCTCTATTCTCTATGCAATAGTAAATTCTTTATGAATCCAACCTCGTATTACCACTTAAATGCTACAAGTGCTTTTCTCGAACTTTTTGAGGAACGAACCGCCAGAGGTCCACAGCCACATCAACCTCCTTTTTCTTGTGAAATTTGTACAGCTGAGGCACATCAAACCGGAGCTAGAGAGAGAGAAGCAAGTCAGACTTTCATAACACGTATTATAAAGATGTCAATAACCAAAGTCCACTTAATGCTAAAGGATATGGTAGGCTAAGATACTTTGGAATGCTAACGGAACGAAGAAAACTAACTGTACGATGATAAGTACCTCGCATAGAACCTCAGCGCTGACAGCATTATAATCTCGCAAGGCAGTCCTTTTCACGTGCTGCCATCACCAAATAAATGAGCAAGGGAAGATTTTGACTAAATCACAGGACATACAGCGATATTGTTCAAAATAATGTTTGCAATGGAAACTCAAATAACATGAAAGACACTATGGAGTTTCGGTTGAAGGAACAAAGGTGAAAATCATCTGAAAGCTTCAAAACGCTTCATAGTGCATTTAGCTAAGATGTGAAAAATAGTTGCACAATAACATGATAAAAATGCATGCCATCAAAGTACAGAACTGATAGACGCAATAAAAAGGAGAGAATAACTTGTAGTCAGAGTTCAAGTAAATATTCCATACAGGTCATACACAAATCCCTTTTTGACATTTTCCACTTTTTCCGCTTGTATGTTTTAGGATTGCAAACCTATCAAAGGGGGTATTAGAAAAGTACGAGGGTACAATTTCAGCTAATGAAATGTGATAGTAGAATGAGAAGGTTTAGATGGCGGGTATAGCCAAAGGATAATACGATAGAGACGTATTGAAATATAAAAATGAACATGCTTTTAAAAATGTACAAGTAAGCTAAAATAGGAAAGCAAAGAGAGTAATTCCAGAGTTTTATGCAAAAGCACAAAAGAAGTTATGTAGCATCATCAAACCAAAGATAAAAACAAAGTTGTTTATAAGAAATTTCAGTAATGCCATAAAAATGAAGTGCTCTGTTCTACTGCGATAAGATCATACAAGAGAAACTAGTTTGACAAGTTATATGATGTAAGACACAAAAAAAAAGAACGATGTGGGTCTCAAAAGTAAGAGAAGCTATGAAGAAGATGAAGACGAGAAAAACAAGTGTTGTCAATTGAATTTAAAGCAACGTATAGAAGCATACCCAACACATTAATTTTATGGTAGGTGAAATTATTCAATGAGATCTTGAAAGGTAAAACAGTGCCTCAGGAATATTGTAAGCGTGTCACGGTATATCAAGGAAGAATTCAAAGGACTTTAACAACCAATTAGTTCATAATAGGGAGATCTATTGAGGAAATCGCATTAACTGCTTAAGAGAATTAAAAATCTTGGGAAAGAGAAACAAGGTTCAAATAGTTGGTTTGGAAAAGGTGTACAATAGTTCGCATCAGCAAAGTGAAATAGTTTGGTGCTAGGAAAATAAATTAGACATAATTATATATTAAGATTGTACTCTAGGTCTTCCATTTTTAGCGTTATCATGGATGAGCTTACAAGATACATCTAAGGTGGATCTCATATGAATATTCATTCTGGATTACATAGTTTTTGCAGAAGAAGGTAGAGCTTGATAAATTGTAAGTTAAATCTTTAGAGGGACACTTCAAAACTAAAAGTTCTAGTTTAAGTAGAGGTATGCCGAATACACATCTATTCTAAAGACTAATTGTTTCAAGTATTTAGTTTCGGTTATTCATAAAGGAGAACTTTGAGAAAATGACAAGGAACTGATATAGGGATTCCACGTAATCATAAGATTACCAAGTGAAAAAGCAAGTTCTACAAAATGTTCTTAAAGTAACTCCAATTTATAGAATTGAATATTAGGTTGTTAAAATACAAAAAATATATAATATGTACATAGGGTAGACAAGGATGTTACTGTGACCATACTAGAACAAAAATAAGAAACACATATAAACCAAGAAGCAGAAGATTGACTACTTAACAACAAATTAAGGGAATGATGATTTGCATGTAAGGTCACGTCATGTGTACCTAAAACCATTCGATTCATAAAACGATGGGATCCCGGACAAACAAGTTGTTAGAATCGATAAACCCAAATCGACATGATCTAAAGTAATTGGAAAATGCTTGATCTCGTTGGATCTTTCAGATATATAAATATTAATATAGAAATATAAATAAAAATAAAATGATGGTAAAAAAGGATTCATATAGCTACCCAAATTTTATTAGGAATAAGGGCTTAGGTGGTGGTGGTTATTGTGGGGGGTCAGCGTTTGAACATTCTTCAAGAAAATGTAACATTAGAAAAACAGAAGCCAATTACGATGGCATGATAATTATAAACTTAGGCAATATTTCTTCCAATAATATAGCATTTCAATGCATGTGGTTCGGCATCTATGGGGCCAGTTGAACATGATCCCTCGTGTTAAGATGCCGATATTACAAACTCAAAACCGTGTATTATAGACAAAAAATCTAAAAATCGAATTGAAAAGAATAAAAACAAAACACAGAACCAAAAAGATCCCTGCATTAGAAAATGAATTTCCTCTTCACTTTTTGTGCTAGATCTACTTTCATAAAAAATATCTTGAGTTGATGAAAATGGTTACAAAAAAAAATCATAATATATCTGATAGAACATACTAAGATTTAGAAATTTTATGGAATAAAACATTTAATAGATTTATGATATAATTTCTAAATGTTTGAATGTACCCAAAAAAAAAGCAGTGAAATAAATATGTCAAATTATTTTTCCTCTTATCCATTCATGATTGTTCGGATAGAGTTTTGCCTTAAGCCTTGAAAACATTTGAGAGGCTAATAAAACCTTTTCCATCACAAACAATCTCAGATTTGAAACAACTATAAACTTACATCTCTTGTGGTGGTCTTGTGCAAGGAATAAACAGCTTGAGAAGCCACCTGGTACATTGAGAATTTCAAGAGATTAAGACCCCTTTAAACAAACATAACCAAAGACTGAGATACGAACAAACCATAGTACAGTTCTTGAATCTACCTTCAAAGCCACGAAGAGGAAATCCATGTCAGCACCTTTCCTCCTTGTACCAAATGGAGGATTCATTACTACTGTATCAACAATTCGATCTATGTAGAAGTCAAGGGCATTAATTAACATTTTAAGCTTTTCTCTCCATCAAGATGTATAATTAAGAAAGAACACAAACAGTCATATTTTCTCAATGTATAGAATTAGTACAATGTTGCATTTCCTTGTCAATCATAGGGAACACTGGGTAATTATTCCTCTAATACTATATTTCTTAGAATTAATTTATCACATTTGCAGAAATATAAATTAGTTTTTTTTTTTTTTCTTTGGGGTTTTGAATGTCAACAGGAAAAGAGATACCTCGCCATTTTAAGTTCCTGATATCGCAGTGAACAAAGTCCATGACTAGCTGCAAGTGCAATTCATTGAGAACCAAATATGAAAGACGCCAGATAAAAAATTAACACAAAGGCTTCTTGAAAAAAGCGTTCGAGGTCTTATAAAAATGCGTACATCAAGATCATCGGCATTTGAGGATGCAATTTCAAGAGATTCTGTATCAATGTCAAGCCCAATAACGTGCCTGGTCAAACCAAACGAGCATTAACAAATCTCAGAATTTCGCAATGGAATAAATGCTTTGGTATACATAGAAATTGGACAACATAAACAGGTCAATCGAGCATCAGCATATAAAAGGGAAACTAAGTACTCACTCAGCCCCTAAGAGAGCAGCTGCAAGTCCTAATGTACCGCACCCACAACCAAAATCTGCGACCACCTTATCTTCAACATCCCCAAACGAATTCTCTGCCTAAATAAATGCTTAAAGTAAACATAATCAAATCCCAAAATAGAATTAAAAATAATAATTTCAATTTCTCATAAGAAAATCACATTTAATACTATAACATAAAAATTTGAGGCAAATGGTATCTCTGAAAAGTAGAAAATAAAGAGACGAATGGAATATAGAGAACTACAGTGTACAGCAATCGAGATGCAATATGGGGCCCAGTTGGATATTGTTCCAATTCAATCTGTTGCAGCAACAGAATCATTCGCTTTAGTGACGATAAAGAATTAGGGAATACAAATACAAAGACAGAACTAAAAACCCCCCACTCACAAACATATATAACACATAACAATGGAGAGGAAAACCTTAGGGTTCTCGAACTGGTCAAGAGATCCAAGGAGACCTTCCAACTGCTTCAGCTTCATCTTGAAAGGGTGAGGTTGGGGGTGGGAGACTGAATGGTAACGAGGGAGAATAGAAATAAAGCTACATATTTTTACTAATTTCTGATCTCAGTTCATAGTTTTAATTATTATTATTATTATTTATTTATTTATTTTATTTTTTTTAACAATTACATTTGTTAAAACACCACCAGCCAATGGAATTATGGAAGTATGATAATAGTTATCATGTTTCAATATACAATTTTGAGAAAAATATATTTTATTACTGCAACACAATAAAATCTATTTATTTTTAGAGAAATGTTATGATTACCGGGGGTAGGTGGGCCCCCACTATTGTAAGGGGCCAGTCAGAGGGGTTGTCAACCCCCGACCGGCAAAGTTAGCAATTAATTTTTACCACGTATTTTATAGAATTTTCAACTTTTCAATCGCACATTTTATTAACTTTTATATAAATCTGCTAAAAATTTAAATTTAATTCCAACAAAAGCTTAGCAAAATTTGTAATGCAGTGACAAAACATATATAAGTTTGATATTGTTTCGTATGGTTAATTTTGAAAAATAAAGCTTTTACACTTGGAGAGATTTAGGACTCGAAATCCAGCTTATATGTTAACAGAGAGAGTTGAAGTCAAGGAAGTAAAATTGGGTGCAACTTTGGTTGGAATGAGGAAAAGGACACGGTATCGTCGTGTGGATTATTTGACAAAGGAATTAGTCTCCAGATGAAAGATTGTCGAGCCTTCTCTCCTCTCAAAGTGAAAATGATCGTAATCTCATTAAAACCACCTCCTTCAAAGCACTAATATAATGAAAGCCCCCCTAAAATAGTTGATGCCCTCAGCTTAAAGGTGTATTCATCTATAGCTTACTATTCAAAAATTATATGAACTCGCAATAGAAAAAGAATATACATATCGAGATTATGACGTCTAAATAGAGAAAATCATATGCAGAGGTATATTATAGTTAAAAAGAGGAATGGAAAATCAACTTGAAGCACGAGAACGAAGCCATGGACTACATCAACCAACCCAATTATTAATATTCCAAAAAAAATGAGACTTCAAATATCCCGCGAATGAGATTACATGCATGATTATCCCATCCTATTTACAGGTGAAAGACACATTCAAATATTTAAGAGGTCACACCGAGTATACACCTTAATCAACATACTATGACAACGTCCATATTTTAAGACAAACGGATCAATGTCATACTATGTTCATATTACAACTCTAAACAACAATTAGAAATCACTTTTTAGGAATATACATTCAACTAATCAAGTCACATTTCATTGAAGACTAGCAATGCAATTTACAAAATTCGACAACCAAATATATGAAGTAATGATCACCGTAACTATTTCTTACGAGTTCGTATACTTAAAGTAGTTTGCACAATTATACAACTTCGAGTACATAACTAAAATATTGCTTATAAATTACTAGTCAAGATCGTTTTCATAGTAATAACCATTTTTTGTATAAGGAAATATGCACTTTACATCTTCCACCTTTGTGAAATATAATAAATCTACCCTCAATTTTGTTTTAGCATAATCAATCCCCCACCGTTCTATTATGTAGCAAAACTCTACTTCCATCCAGCCATTGAACGGTGGATTTGCCCTCTTTCTCGAATAAATAAAAATAAAAAAGCAATAAAACAACAAAAAATTAATGAAAATTACAAATAGATTCCCATTACTTTTCGAAGGTAAAAATAATCACACTTCAATAAATACAAAACTACTTCTAAAAGTATTTTTTATTAAAAAAAAGTAGCGCTCAGCCAAACGAGCCCTTAAGTGTTAATGTCATTTCAAAACGAGGACTTCATTTAATTAGCCTAGTCAAACCAAATATTAGTTTAAAAAGGTCAACAAGTTTTTTTTTTAGTTAGAAGGCCTAAATATACATAAAATGGAAAATAGAATTTGTAAATGACTAAAATATCCTCCTATACAAAAATACATTATTACCCTAAATCCTCTTTCAATTTCCATTTAGCCCTAATTCAATTTTGGCTTCAGTTTCTTCTTTATCGCGTGAGTTCGGGTCTACATGTATGCCACTCCTCTTTATTTTCTCTTCATTATTTTCTTCGTATAATGAAACAAGAAGCTCTACATTCTCATTTCCATGAACTCTCATTTGGTTGAAGTGAGTAATAAAAGTTTAAGACATTCTTGTTGGGCATTTGGAGAAGAAAAGAGGGTATTATAAATTTTCAATATTTGGGTTGTTTTCTTTCTCCATTTGTTTGAATAATTTCTTCATGTTGTTGTACATATCTTTTCATTATTTTACAGTAAAATATACATTTGATTTTTGTCCGTACATAACGATTTCAATATCGTTTTCTACAATCCTTAACGATATACATATCGTTATCAAAACTGTAAGATGTTTTAAATTTGATGAAATTTTTATATTGAATTACAGTTATGGACACCACGGATATACAAATAATTTCTAAATTGTTTGTTGAAGAGTGTCTGAGAATTTCCCATTGTTGGTTTGATTGAATATATCAGAGAGACACTGCAAACGTAGTTTTATGAAAGACGTGTTGAAGCTGAAAATATGTAACCCACCTCACTCCAACTTTAGAGAAAAAGATGTGCATGAAATATAACTAGTCAAGACCAGCCAAAAAGAGGAAAAGATCAGCCGGAGAGACGCGTACGCCTCATAGGTGCAGTAGGTGCAAGAAAACTTGTTATGTCCGATCCACTTGCACGGGCCAAGCAGCTGGTATTGAAACCTAAGTTTGGAACTTCGATCCTTAGATTGTGTTTTGATATATGTATAGATATTTTGAAAATATTTTGCGGCTCAACCATGTTCTTTTTGTTAGAGCAGTTGCTATTCCTATAAATGTTGAAATTGTTAGGATGTTGCATAATCATTAGTTAGTGTATTTTGATAATTGTAATGATTTTGGATATTGAATATAATTGAAATTAAAACATCTCTCAAATGTGTGACCCACTTCACGCCACCTTTAGAGAAAAAGATGTGCATGAAATATCTCCAGACATTTATCAAGTTGGTGACAGTTTAGAATACCACTTTGTAGATTTAGATGGAAAGACATGTACGTGTAGGAAATTTGATCTAGACACGACTTGGATACCATTTTAGTATGAAATGCACTTTGATTTTCGTAACGATATGGTTATCGTTCCTATAATAAAAAGCGACTTCAATATCGTTTCTATATGAAATACACACTGCTTCACTGATCTTCGTAACGATATTGAAATCGTTCCCGTAAAAAAAAAGGACTTGGATATCGTTTCAGTATGAAATACACGTTGATTTTCGTAACGATACGGACATCGTTCCTGTAATAAAAAACGACTTCAATATCGTTTTCGTATGAAATACATGCTGGTTTACTAATCTTCGTAACGATATTGAAATCGTTCCGATAACAAAAAAACGACTTGAATATCGTTTCAGTATGAAATATACGCTGATTTTCGTAACGATATGGACATCGTTCCTGTAATAAAAAAAGGACTTCAATATCGTTTTCGTATGAAATACACGCTACATCACTGAGTTTCATAACAATGTTGAAATCGTTCCTGTAACAAAGTAATGACGTCCATATCGTTTCAGTATAAATTTGTCGAGTTGGAACTCGTTTCAATCAACATCGTAACTAGAACGACATATATGTCGTTTCTTCTCATATGAAACGACTTTGATGTCATTGTAGTGGCATCATCCCACTTCATAACCTCTTTCGATCGTCTTACATATGTTAAATGCATGTCGGGTGGTTGTGGATGGTCGAATCGTTATTTTTAGCTAGAACGATATAATTATCGTTTTATATGAAATGAAACGGTATCTATATCGTTGTAGTTATTATTTGAATTGAAACGATATCAATATCGTCAAAATTGTATTGAAACGATATAGACGTCTTTATGTTATTTTGTGGGTTTGATATATAACGGCGTCTATATCGTTTCAGTTTAAATCATAACTAAAACGACATATATATCGTTTTAGGTTATATAAAACGATAATTATATCTGTTAAAAATGATGATTCGGCCGTCCAGATCATTCAACAAGCATCCGACATATGTAGGACAATCGAAATAGGTTATCAAGTGGGTTCGATTTCACTCAAAAGAAACTATGAGAATATTTGTGTTCTCATAACTATATACAACATTCGAACTATTTCGATAGAAAGAAAGTATTTTCGTTCATTCTTTTTTAGTCATTCGAGTGACATCAACTCGCTTGATAACCTTTTTCGATCGTCCGTATGTTGAAGGCATACTGGGTGGTTGTGGACGATCGAATCATTATTTTTAGCCAAAACGATATAATTATTGTTTTGCATGAAAAGAAACGATATCTATGTCGTTGTAGTTATTATTTGAATTGGAACGGTTTCAAACTCGTCAAATTTGTATTGAAACGATATGGACGTCGTTATGCTATTCTGTGGATTTGATACATAACAATCTCCATATCGTTTCAGTACAATTTTGATGACATTGATATCGTTTCAATTTAAATCATAACTAAAACGACATATATATCGTTTTAGTTTATATAAAACGATAATTATATCGTTTCTGTTAAAAATGATGATTCGTCCGTCCATGATCACTCAACAAGCATCTAACATATGTAGGATGATCGAAATAGGTCATCAAGTGGGTTTGATCTCACTCAAAAGAAACTATGAGAATATTTATATTCCCATGACTATATACAACTTTCAAACTATTCCGATAGAAAGAAGGTATTTTCGTTCGTTCTTTTTAAGTCATTCGAGTGACACAACCCACTTGATAACTTTTTTCGATCGTCCTACGTATGTTGAAGGCATGCTAGGTGATTGTGGACGATCGAATCATTATTTTTAGCCAAAACGATATAATTATTATTTTGCATGAAAAGAAACGATATGTATGTCGTTGTAGTTATTATTTGAACTGGAACGATTTCAAACTTGTCAAATTTGTACTGAAACGATATGAACGTCGTTATATTATTCTGTGGATTTGATACATAACGATCTCCATATCGTTTCAATACAGTTTTGATGACATTGATATCGTTTCAGTTTAAATAATAACTAAAACAACATATATATCGTTTTAGTATATATAAAACGATAATTATATCGTTTCTGTTAGAAATGATGATTCGACCGTCCACGATCACTCGACAAGAATCCGAATATGTAGGACAATCGAAATAGGTCATCAAGTGTATTCGATCTCACTCAAAATAAACTATGAGAATATTTGTATTCTCATAACTATATACAACATTCGTACTATTTCGATAGAAAGAAAGTATTTTCGTTCGTTCTTTCTAAGTCATTCGAGTGATACAACCCACTTGATGATTTTTTTCGATCGTCCTACGTATGTTGAAAGCATGCTGGGTAGTTGTGGACGATCGAATCATTATTTTTAGCCAAAACGATATAATTATCGTTTTGCATGAAAAGAAACGATATCTATATCGTTGTAGTTATTATTTGAACTGGAACGATATCAAACTCTCCAAATTTGTACTGAAACGATATGGACGTTGTTATGCATTAATGTTTTTTTGTGGATTTGATACATAACGATCTTCACATAATTTCAGTACAATTTTGACGACATTAATATCGTTTCAGTTTAAATCATAACTAAAACGACATATATATCGTTTTAATTTATATAAAACGATAATTATATCGTTTCTGTTAAAAATGATGATTCGGTCGTCCACGATTACTCGACAAGCATCCGATATATGTAGGACGATCGAAATAGATCATCAAATGGGTTCGATCTCATCAAAAGAAACCATGAGAATATTTGTATTTTCATGACTATATACAACATTTGAATTATTCTGATAGAAAGAAATTATTTTTGTTCATTCTTTCTAAATCATTCGAGTGGCATGAGCCCACTTGATGATCTATTTCGATCGTCCTATATATGTCGAATGCATGTCTGGGGGTCGTAGCCGGTTGAATCGTCATTTTTGGTAGAAACGATATAAATATAACGCGTTATATACAAACTGAAACGAGATATATGAAGTTTTAGTTATAATTGTCCTGAAAATTTGTAATAAAATGTTAATGATGTTGTTATGTATCGAACCCACTAAATAACATAACGACATACATGTCGTTTTAGTACAAAATTAACGAGGTCGAACTCGTTTCGGTTGAAACCAAAGCTAAAACAATATCTATGTCGTTTCAGTTCACATAAAACGACATGTATGTCGTTATGCGTAAAATCAACGGTCAAATCGTTATTTTAGCTAATACGATATAATTATCGTTTCCTATGAAAAGAAACGATATCTATGTTATTGTAGTTATGATTTGAATTGGAACATTTTCGAACTCGTTAATTTGTACCAAAACGATATGAAAATTGTTATGTTATTTTGTGAATTTGACACATAACGATGTCATTTTCGTTCAGTACAATTTTGACGACATTGATATCATTTCAATTTTAATCTTAATTAAAATGACATATATATCGTTTTAGGGTATATAAAACGACAATTATATTTTTTAAGATATATAAAAAGTATATATTGCACGTCGTAAAATGTTTATGTGGGGGATGAATGGAGAAAAAATAAAAAATTTAATAGTTGGACTGGTGGATGATTACTTAAAAATATAAAAACAATTATTTGAAATAAAATTAAAGATTTTAAGTTAATTGTCACTAATTATTTATATATTTCGAAATCATAAATTTTGTAGACATTCAATTCATCTTTATTAAAATTAATCTTTTACTACATAATACATATATAAAATAAAGTGAAATATTTGACTATAATTTTTCAAGATATTCAGAACTATATGGTTATATATTTGTTATTGCATTAAAATAAACAATATTATTCAATATCTTAGTGGTGAGGGAACCATCACTTTTCTTAGAGGTTGAAATTTCAAATACTTGAACATTGAAAATTTGACTATAATTTTTCAAGATATATATAGGTTATTGTAATAAAATAAATAATATTTTTCAATATCCTAGTGGTGAGAAAAACATTCTAATAAACTTTTTCTTCAAGGTTGAATGTTCGAATCCTTAGACCTTGTAAATTTGAATATAATTTGCCAAGATACAATAAAACAAATAATATTGTTCAATGTCCCAGTGGTGTGGGAAGCATTTTTTTTCCACGAGGTTAAAGGTTCAAAATCTTGAACTTTCAAAAAATTCTTCATTTATTTGATTATAAAAAAGAGGGTAAAGTAGACTTTGAGATTTTTAAATAATTAATTCTTTTTTCTTTTAAAAAAATTTGTTGCCATCTAAGAGCTTGTTTGGTAGGAATTTTTTGGGGGAAGAATTGATTTTGAATAGTGATATGATGGGAAATGTGTGTTTGAAAAAGAAGAAAAAATTATTGATGTGATGAAAAATATTATTTTATTGAAGAATATGTGCTTGAAAATAAAAATTGATTTACTGTAAAAAATGAGAATCATTACCAAACAGGCCCTAAACATAAACTTGTTTGGTGGGTGGCCATTCAAACTCGTTCCCCTTTCAAAACCCTCCCAATTGTAAGCTCGTCACTGTCTATTCGTTCTTCATCCGTCTCCAAATGGCATCTTCGAGAGTACTCTCCAGATTATCCTCTAGATTACAAACTGTTGCTGTAAAACTCAACAAGAATTCCCCAACCTCCACCCACTCTTCAACCTTCAAAACTGCCTCTGAATCCTCCGTTAATAAGCGTTTCTCTATCGTCTCCAGGTGAACAAATACTCGCAAAATCTGCATCAGCGCACACTCACATGTCATTTTCTGTCTATATGTTTGTATACATTAATTTATTTCAATGCATTATGCACGTGGGTTTTAGGTTACCTGTGGAATTGAGTTGCGTGGAGACGATGATACCGTTGCACAGTGCAATAGCATCGGCTCGTTTGAGGTCAAGCTTGTCAACTGAGTCGCAGAAATGGGGTCTGGTTGCTCAAGGTTTGCTTTAGTTGAATACTTATGTACTAATTCTAGTTGTTGCCCATTTCCATTTCCATTTCCATTTGGATATTACTTATTTGATTTTCGAAACTTATTTTGTGCAATCTATCGATTCGCTTGACTGCATTTGATATGACCACATTTCTCATAAATACCTACCAAGTGACGTGTGAATAGTCAATATGGAGCTAGTAATTGGGGATTATGTGGCTTAGTAGTAATGTCCCTAGTTATTAATATATTTTAAGCAGTCACTGTGTTAAAAGTCACATTAGTTTTATTGTTGATTTAGCGGCAGTCCTTTATTATTTGGAGATTTAAAATAGACGTGTGTGAGAAATATCAATGTCAGATATGTCGTGTACCTACCGTGCTCCACAGTGTGGAATCATTATAGGATCCTTGCATTGTGCATATAGGTACCTACTCAGCCATCTATGGATAAATATGGACAGATAATTGTTGACTGAAGCACCAGAACTCGAATCTTATATTCCTTTTTAATTTTATTTGGTTGTGAACTTTTTCTTTTTGCCTAGTTTATGAAGAAGGAGAAAAGCAACTTATCCCTTGAGTGAGAAAAAAATGAATAGGTAGGAAATGTTACTCTTACCTGGTAGATATAGGAGTAGAAAGCTTGATCTTCATTTGGGGAGAATGGTTTGTCGTTTTCATCTAGCTCTCCATTAATAGCTGCAAATAATGGATGAATGTGGATTGGTTTCGAATGTGATTGCTGCTCCAGCCTCCTAGTTTAAAAGATATTTGAGGTTCTTATTTTTTGTGGAATCAATTATGGTAGACTCGTAGTACTACTTATCATAATAACTTCTTACCCTTTTTGTGCTTTGACTAAGAGCATGTTTGGGGGAATGAGCTCGAGGTTACCAAAACAAGTAAAGAAGGTGAAAGGAGAGGTAGAGGTCGGAGGATTCTTCTCACGTGGAGGAAGGAGTTTGATGGAGAAGGGAAAGATGGTGAAATACTGAAATGGGAAAAGTTGTTTTAATAGTGGGAGGAGACATTGGAGTTTTGGAGGGCAACGGTGACCGGAGGTAGGGGTAGCTGTGTAGGAGATGGAGAATGCTGGGTAAGATGTTGCAATGGATGGGAGCTTAAAATATTGATAAATGTTGGGAGTAATTTGGTCTTTTTGTCCTTGTACGACACGTCTTGTGTCAAATCGGACACTGACATTTCTTGGATGCTCCATGACATGGGCCTCACAAGCTACTTGGCGTGTCCTATTTTAAATTCCTACTGTTCAAGGATGTTTTATGGACTTCTCCCGGACAAATGTTCGATATGGCATGTTTTCTTCCTATATTAAAAATTATAAAAATGAAGATAATAAATATATAAATTTAAATCTGTGAGTCCATGATGTATCGATTTCCTATTATTTTAGAGAAATCACGTTTCGGGTGTCCATGTATGTGTTCGTGAACTTAGGTCTTTTACATGGTCAAACCATAAAATAAGCTAGTGTCCTTTTATCACATTAAGGTAGGGACATGCCCCTTTTCAACAGTTTTTAGCTCCTTTTGTCTTAAAAGAAGCAGCTTATTTTTTAGCTAACTTATGTTTGGTAAAATAAGGTGCTTAATAGCAAGTTTGACTTGATTTTAAGCTTAGCCAAACATGCTCTAAGAAGATTGATAACTGTTTACTTAATGTATCAACTGTACAAGACTGCTTAATAATTTCGAAATACAGTGCAGCGTCGATGCAGAATGAAATTTTGTACCTGGTACCAGAATTTGGAGTATGGACTGCCTCTTTGATATGGACTTATCATAAAGATATAACATCATGAAAAGGAATATACGACCAATCTCCTTTATTTTGCTTACCTCAGAGTTACAATGAAGTTTTGATTCTATTTAGGACTAGCCATACTTGATAAAATGCAATCATGAGTTTGTTCTATGGTAAATATTCTTCTCTCGATTTAGAACCCTTATGTTGGAGAGGGACTCCAACTTATCGAGGAGATTAAATTTGATCCACTCCCGCTTGTGTGTAGCATATGATTCTTATTTGACCTTATAAACATTTACCTATAATAAATGGTTTAAATTGTTCGAAAACTAGTTCAGGTGGGACAGTCCTTTAAGTCAACAACATATTCAGGACAGAAGATTCTCATTTTGTGTAATCTCAAGATTGATAGAAGAACGCTCTGTTCAGGACCATGTTTGTTAGTCATGTGTGAATGTACCTCTGGTACTTTCCTTACTGAGTAATAGATGGTCCTCTTTCTTAACAAAAAAGGTCCTCAATCACAAAACATGATACCTTTCAAAGAGAATTACACAGGACTCTTGGGGATTGGGGATAAAGTAACATCAAAACTACAATTGATTCAATTCATGCCTTTCTTTGATCCTCCAGTATAGCAGAGACCATCACCATCACCGCCACCCCCAACTACAACTCAACCACATCTGCGTTAAACTTTGTTCACCCTCGTCACATCATCCACAAATTATACCACCCCACCAGATCCTTGCTTTTGTCAGTCAGTCACCAAGTGTATAATCATTGCCGCAACCTAAATCATGAGCAGTAGCCTCTGTGATTAGAGCATCACAACCACAACAATCCGGCATCTTTCCCACAGCTTCAACATGTCTTGTCAACAGAGTGATATTCCGACCAAACCGTTGAAGCAATGCTATGGAGGATTGAAAAATTTCAATATACAGATAAGGATACTTGACATGCACAAAATATTAAAGAAAATGATCTTAATGCTTCGTTGAAGTTGCACCTTTCATCTTTCATTCATTCTCTCTTTTGGGAATAAATTTTTTATTTTTATTTGCAATCAGGGGAAAATTTTGACAATCAAGTAATATCTTCTGCTTTGATGGACAGTGATAATGGATGAGGAGTTTAAGAGGGTTGGGATGATGCATGGTAATGTGTATGAAACAATAAACACATGATCAAGTACGCAAAACCTTCTAGTTTCCTGTTCATACGTTTAAGAATAGCATAAGACTAGGCAACAAAAGCTAATTGATTCACAGAATACTGAGTCTGGAATTATAATTGAGGGAAAATTCTTAAATTTTATTATTTAATGTATCTGTGATGCTCTTCTTAGAAATGACCCTAGGCAGCTAACTTGTACAATGCAGTAAAAAATCCTCATGCAAGAAAACAAAATCCAAAAATTACCATAAAAATTCAAATTCACTAATATTACTCAACACAATTCTTATATTATTTCAAAATCATGAGAGCTTGGGGACTATAATCCTGAGTGTTGCTCAGAAGCTTGTTTATGCTTGGAAAAGCAGGAGTCATTCCTCCAAATTCGATGGCGTCGACCTTTTGTTGTGACTGGTCACTGACTAATGAAATTATTCCTGAATTGTATAGATGATCACCGTCTGAAATCCTTTCCATATTTTAATTGAACTTTGCACATTGGTTTCAACTGAGAGAAAACTTACATTTTGAAATCCCAAAAAACGTGTGACTGCGTGAAAGTGTGGGGGTCAAGCCTTTGAGCAGAAGACAAGTAAACCGAAGCAAGGTTGAAAGCTGCTTTTGTGAAATGAAACTATTTTTCGGTTAAGGATGCTGTTGTCACTCACTGGCTCACTGCAAATAATTACTTGTGATCATGAGTTTGTGTTACAGACATCATACACACTCGTGGTTGCAATGGTGACTATTACTGTGAGTGACCACAGTAAAATTCTTTTACAATTCCGAGACACCGAACTGTACAGAATAAGCTAATGGCTCTTGGACAAGTAGAAGAATATTGTAGGGTACGATGAAACCTTGAGTTTCACTAGCCAATAATCATTGCCTACATTTGTGGCGCTTTTCATAAGGTCATTTGTGCATCTTTCCCATGTGTTTCATTGGCTAACAAACCAACAAAAAGGCTTTTGCATTGTCAGTGCATGCATCAGAGCCTCAGATCTTAAATAGCATGGACATCCACCTATTTAGCTACAAACATTGATAAACTTACCTAAGAGTTCAACCACTGCAAAGTAACTTCTCTGCCGCTGTCTTCGGATGTTACCACATTCTGGTAACAAAATTGTCCAAAAAACTCCTTGCTCTCGTTACCGTAATCCCTGCCTCATGCTCCCACTTACATCCTTGAAATTTGCTATTCATTTTTCTATACATGTAAATGGCTGATTTTAATGTACATTACTGTAGGAAAACAATGACTCCCAAAGTGGACGTGATACTAATAATTCTTCTTTATGCATGCACTGCATGTTCTTGTTAATACATTGAGATTTTACGTTGAGGATTATGTTCTTGAGACTAAAGAAGGTTCCAATTATTATAATAAAATAGTTGTTATATTATCAGATCTCTTTATAAACATCACATTCTTAAATTGGGTTAGAGTTAATAACTGCTGATCCCAGCTTTTCTTCTTAATGATAATGATTCCATTATGCTGCATGATTAATTCTAATTATTGCACCTACTGTATTGTAAAATATTGCAACACCCTTCTAGAATCAGATAATATAATATGCAATTTGGAGGCAATATTCAGCTTGCCGCATCAATAAACTCTTGTTAAAATTTCATGATTTCTTCACACACATTTTCAAACATTTGTGTAATTAATGCTTTCTTTTCATAATTTTGCAGGCATTTCAATGCCTTTATGACAGCATCTTCAGGTCCAATCCTTGTGGGGATCCTTTCTGATGGATAGGAATCTAGGTCACAGTTCTCTTTGCTGACTTACAATACTCCAAAATCTCCAAATGCTTTTGTGAACTTATAATAACATGTGCCTGGATGGAGTTTGCTTATTTATCTTGTTAATTTCAACAATTTTTTTTTGTTTTATTTTTTTGTTTATGAACCTCCCTCCAAGAGTTTACAGTGAAGGTTGGCCGAAAAACTTGTGGAATTACTTTATGTTGCTTCAAAATGCTGTTTTCAGGACCTTTATAGAAATTTGCAGTAGCCAACTGCAGGACAATAAGGCTTGTCTTTGCTCGTTTGTTGCCATCAACAGTGTCAGTTTGATGTAGACTCCGTCCCGTAAGAATTTGCAGTTGTATGATTAATTATTTCTCTTTTGCATAGATTGTGTTATGCCTTAAAAATCTGCTGAGTTCTTACGTAGTGTTGCTTATTGGTTACGTGACTCGTTTTACATCGCTATTTAACACGAACATTTTCATTAATTGGACAATTTGGCATTGGCTTCTCTGCCATCCAAACTGGTTGTTAGATTGTATTTTTCTTTTACACCACTTTACTTAAAAAAAAAGATGGGTGCCAGACTGCCAGGTGGGTTCTCGATTATAAAAGATGATTCTGTTGTCTGTAATCTGCTCTGGGTATTCGATTGCTCCATTTTGAGCCTTCTTGTTTTGCACCGAGGGTGGTGTGTCCCGTTAACTCTCCAATACTCGATTCACATATTTTAAACATCATTAGGTTATAAGGCTATACAAGTTATCAAACCAAATTAGTTTTGGGTTGAAAAATCATTAGACGACACTTCGCTTACATTCCTCGGTCGGAAACTCTCTAGGAACACCAAGGAAAATCAGAAGAAACAGTAACATAGTGGTGTGATGATGGAAATGGGGGATAGGGTAGCAGGTAGCTTACTTTGAAAGATCGCATCTTTCAAAAGCAAGTTTAATCGGACTTTCCATACCTTTCATGTGGTGTGGCTATATGTCATCAATTTTCGAAAGTCAAATATGAGTATCAAAATTAACTCAATTCTTCTATTTTACATAAACTGTCAATGAAGTTGTTAAAATTGGACCTGACTTTCACGCGGTTTAGAGTTAGAGAGAGAAAACGTCAATTAACTTAAAACTATTTTTTTATTGCTTTAAGTTAGATCAAAATTGCGTGTGATCGTGCATTAAGTTACATAAAAATTGTGTGTGATCGACAATAAATTCTGTTTAGGTTCGACTCGAGGATGTTAATTCTGAGGATCGCATTTACCTTTTTGCACAAGGACTTTTTCCGAACCTTCCCCAGGTTGTGGTTCCGTTCTCCAACCTCGTCGTTCTTTTGGAAATTGTTCCGAGGGAACACCTTATCCTCAAACCAGTAAGCGAAATTTCGAACTGTCGGGATTAAGGAAGGGTAGTAGTGTCATTTAAAGTTATTTATTATATGTACAATCCGACATTGATAGAGAGATTCTATAACGGCCACACATGGCCTCCTCCACCTTCAAACCTCTACACCAACGAACTGAATTCCAACTCTCTTCGTTCACTCACTGTAAGTACTTTAAATTCCACTTCTCCTTTCGAACTCTTACTTTTTTACCCACAAAACACACTCTCCACTCAAGATTTTCACCAGTACCAGTTAAAGCACAAGTTATTACTACACGTTTGGAACCCGGTAGTTCGTCCAGTGACACAGCGCTACAGCTCCCAAGAACCACCCATTATAGTCATAATGATGAAAAGGGTTCCGGGGTTTCTTCTTTTTCTTGTGTTAACAAAAGGGTTGGCATAAATTTTGAGAAAACCCCTCCTTCTGCCACGGACGAAACTGTTGAGAGGAGAGTCATACTTAGGGATAGACATTCAAAAAATGGATTTAATTCCAAGAACAGAAGAACAATGGGCTCTGGAGATACAACATTAGCAAGAAAAACTGGTAAGGGTAGGAGTAAAGTGGATGGGGAGAACATAGGCGAAAGATTCAAGAAAGACAAAAGCAATCAGGTGGAAGTGGAAAAGACAGAGAAGGGGTCTAGAAAAACTAAAGTGGAGACACCTGAAGCAACCCTTAGAGTTGGGCTCGATATGTGCTCGAAAAGGGGGGATATAATGGGGGCAATTACGCTGTATGAATTGGCAAAGAAAGATGGAATAAAGTTGTCCCAGTACCATTATGCTGTTCTGTTGTATCTTTGTTCATCTGCAGCTACTGGGTTTGTCCAGCCGGCAAAAAGTGGGAGTGGTAGCCGGAGCTTGAGTCAAGTTGACCTGTCTAAGGAGAATTCTAGTTTGGGTTCTGAATATTTGAGTGATATGGGAGAAGTGGCCAAAAGAAATTCTGATAGAATTCAATTGAATATACAGGATCATAAAACTATTAATGGTTATCCTATTGAAGTATCATTAGGTGATTCGAGTAAGAGTTTTGATGGAAAAAACGATGGGAAAAACTTCTCAAATGGGACTATGCAGCTTCACCCAGAAACTTTGGATGGACTTGTTCAACTGATGAAAAAGAAAGCTGCTGTAGCTTTAAATATTAAAGATGATAGAGATGAAAAAACAGGTTATGAAATTCAAGTGAGTGAGGATGTAAAGAGATTGGCACTCCAGAAGGGATTTGAAATCCACAAGGAGATGCGTATGGAAAAGGTTCCGATGAATGAAGCCACATTTACATCCGTGGCCAGAATGGCTATGTCCTTGGGTGATGGTGACTTGGCATTTGATATGGTTAAACAAATGAAGGAATTCGGGATAAATCCTCGACTGAGATCATATGGCCCTGCTCTAGCTGTTTTCTGCAGTAAAGGAGATGTTGATAAGGCATTTATGGTTGAAAAACACATGTTAGAACATGGTGTATATCCAGAGGAGCCTGAGCTCAAGGCACTTATGAAAGTAAGCATAGAGGCTGGAAAGAGTGACAAGGTCTATTATTTGTTGCATAAACTTAGAACAAGTTTGAGACAGGTTTCACCAGCTACGGCAGATTTAATTGAAATGTGGTTTAAGAGCAAGATAGCTACAAGAATGGGTAAAAGAAAATGGGATCAAGAATTCATTATTGAAGCAATAAAAAACGGAGGAGGTGGCTGGCATGGACAGGGTTGGTTGGGTAAAGGAAAATGGATCGTCTCTCGCACACTTGTTGGATCAGATGGCTTATGCAAATGTTGCAGCGAAAAATTAGTCACTATTGACCTTGACCCTGTAGAAACTGAAAATTTTGCCAAGTCAGTGGCAGCTTTAGCTGCACAGAGAGAAAAACATTCAAGCTTCCAGAAATTTCAAGTATGTAATGTACCTAAGTATTCATCATTTATTTATTACATCCTATGAATCTCTAATTAAGTGAACGGTGTACTGCATTGCAGAAGTGGCTCGACTATTATGGTCCATTTGAAGCAGTTGTGGATGGAGCAAATATTGGCCTTTATAGCCAAAGAAGATTTAAACCATCTAAGGCAAGTGGTATGATGGTGAAGTATAGAACAGTTTTAGTGCTCCGTTTCTCAGTTTATTTTTTATTTTCTTCTCAATGCTATGTCATATCTAGGTAAATGCGGTAGTGAATGGAATCCGCCAGATGCTTCCTTCAAGAAAATGGCCACTTATTGTCTTGCATAATAGGCGCATTATGGGGGAGAAGATGGATGAACCTCTCAATAGAGCAATAATTGACAAGTGGAAAAATGCGGATGCACTTTATGCAACACCTACCGGATCAAATGATGATTGGTGAAAACTACATTTCAATGTTAAAACTTTCAATTCCTTACGATATTTTAGTATTTGGATTATTGTGAAACTTATCTTGTTCTACAGGTACTGGTTATATGCAGCTATAAAATTTAGATGCTTACTTGTTACCAATGACGAAATGAGAGATCACTTATTTCAACTTTTGGGAAATGATTTTTTTCCTAAATGGAAAGAAAGACATCAGGTGAGCATTTATATATTTGATTATAAGATAAATTTCTTTGTACCATGATTAATTTCTAATCTTTTGTTTTAATAAATGAAGTACAATAATATGTCCTACTCTGAAAGCTTATTTGCTCTTTGATATGCATAATCATCTATGTATTGATCATGAGAATTATCATAAATGCACATTACTCCGACACAATCTTCAATTGTTCTAACAAGGCATCTTGATTTTATTAATGGAAGGTTCATTTCAGATTTTCTGAAACTGGTCCAGTTTTCCTCATGCCGCCTCCATGTTCTGTTGTAATACAGGTGAGTCTTGACGCTCGTTTGTTTTGTTAAAAGGAGATTCAAGGGCATGTATCTTCTTTTTGACATTAACCTGAATGTGAATGATGTGCATATTTTTGGTTTGCCTTATTAGGTTGGATGAGAAACCCATTCTTTTCCTATTTTCAATAAAACTGTCTACAAGTTGACTTACCTGCAAACTACAGGGGTGAAACGAATTTCATCTAAGAATATGATTTGTACAGGCAGATGTAATATCCTTGAGGCTGACAAAAAAGAGAGAAGTTACTGATATCTGAACTAATGTCACTGATGCTTTAACTTGATAGGAGTCAGAGAGAGGCCACTGGCATATTCCAATTGTATCGGAAGTTGAACACGAGGACCAAAGAACATGGTTATGCATCACGCGTGCAAACTCAAGCCTAGCAGCAGGGCTGGATGGAGGTTTATGCTCTTACAATTTCAATAATGAACTTTCTTGTTTCTTGTTTTGGCGATATCCGAAGAGACATTGATAAACTTACTTGTGTCAATACAGAATCACAAATATCTCACTCAAATACCCGGAAGAAAAACCAGGTTAAGCTTACAATGGAAAGGCATGGCAACCATGACAATGGTAAATTGCAGGAACCTATAGAATCAGAGACAAATTCGAAAACTATTCTACAATCTTCTACGTGGGGGATACTTCCAGAACTCGAGGCTGCAGAGAAGCTTGGGAGCTGTGTAATTGATTTTCAAATATAGTAGGTTAATGGTTGGTTGATATTCGAGGAACATTCTTGTACAGGAGCTTTGAAGCCCAGAATCTACCATCAGTTTTAGAGTTCGTCTGGCCTGGATTTTGATCTTATTTCCAGCGTTATGTGAACTTGATAAGCGATTCATTTTAATTCTATCGTTTTTTGATATTCGTTTATATTTTAATGTAATAGGCTGTGGTCACGTAGTGGGGTTTGGACCAAAATCCGAGATTCGAACCTGACTCAACACATGAAGAGGTAAAAAATCGAACCGAAAAAACACCGAATCAAGTCAAGGAGCTATGCCCTACTTATAAATGTGGTCGAAGTTTAAGCCCTATGTATCATACATAGTGCCGTCTCGACATAATGCCACCTCCATATGGGCAAGAAATGGAGCTCATAAAAGGGTTAGAGGGTAGGACACTAAGTGAACAAAATTCACTAAACAAACAAAAATTTGGTAAAGAAACTCTTGCAAGTGAAAGGAAGATAAAATACTAAAATTGGAAAGGAAACACAACCCTAAAGCTGGCATTTCATGATTGGTGACAGCTCACATGAACCAACTCATCGTCGTCATACCGAACCATAACCTTCACGTTGAATATTACGTTAAATTCATTTTATAATTCAGAAGGCAGACAAAAAAGACAACGCGTATTTCTAATTTCC
The DNA here is from genome assembly GCA_035079005.1 of Fraxinus americana. Taxonomy (NCBI): domain Eukaryota; kingdom Viridiplantae; phylum Streptophyta; class Magnoliopsida; order Lamiales; family Oleaceae; genus Fraxinus; species Fraxinus americana. Next base: position 30,606,466 of record CM068715.1, on the reverse strand, counting down.
TTGAAATCGTCGCATATAAACCCGCAAAACCAACATTTCCTACACTATATAATTACTATAAAAATATTTCTAATTTGGATTTACATAAATAAATACTGCTAGATTTCACAGGGGGAGGAGAGAGAGAGAGAGAGGGAAATGCTGAAATTCTTGGACTAGTAGACTAGAGAGAGGAAACTGTGAGTTAGCGTGTAATTTTTTTCTAATGGGAGATGAGAAATCGGAAATTATGGTGGGGGTAGTCGGGAACAACAGTAGAGAAAGAGATCGAGAGCTTTTGATACCAGTGGCTGACTCCATTGACCACCATCACCATCATGATGATGACTCTTCAAAACCCTTATCTTCCACTTCCGCTTCTCACCAAAACTCAGGCCGCGAGGTATGGTTCTATGTGTAGATTGTGTTGATGGGTTGGGTATATTATGGCTCCAGGAGTTTTTTTGTTTCTTTTTTTTTTTGTTTATGGGTTTTAAGAAAATAGGGGTAAAGTCGTTCCTCCGTTGTTTGATTTACAGAATTGAGACTGTTGAAGAAATAATTAGTTTTGGGTTCATGTTGGGATTTGTTTAGAAATTTGCAGTATTAGATTAAGATTATACTGTCTGCTTATTTGGTTAATCTAAGAGGAAGGGGAGAGAGTAATTTTTGATGGTTTGAATATCAATATTGTCTTGCCTTGTTCTCATGGATTACTCCTGGAAGAGATTGAATTTCTCTCCTAATCAGAAATAGCAAACATAATCTAGTTGAAACAGCTTAATGTCGAAAAGAAACAATTGCAATTCATTTGTTGACATTTGCTTTTCTTTCACAATAAATGCAAGTCATTGATTGTGGCATAGTGTTAGGGATTTTAGCTTATTTTATCTACCTATTACAGCTCCTTGGTTAACACTTAGCTTTATGGTCATTTATATTTCTTTCCCTGTGACTGTGACTGTGACGTGATGATAATTAATATTAGTTTATCTCATTGTTGATCAAATGTCCTCATACTAGCTTCCGCTTTCTGTATTTGTGTTTTTGCATGCACATACAGGGGATGAGCCTTGTAGTATCAATATTCAAATAAAATTGTATCCAAATTTCATATACCCCGAGGTCCCTTATATTTTATGATTGAAGGTGTTTCAAGCAGAAACTTTCCAACAATAATATGATTGTATTGTTTGTCCCAGTGGTTGCATCTAAATGTTTACTGTGGTCTGAAAAATACTGTATTTCGTTGATACTCTACAGACTTTTTACAAAGTTGTCAGGAGCTGGGCTTCGAAGAAGTTTATGACCGGGTGGTGAGCACACTTATCATTCTATTGATCTGCTATACACACTTTGCGCTTGAGATATAATTATCGCCATTTATTTATTGATCCATCTGCACTAAATATATCAGTTTTAGTTTTAATTTTTATTAATTTATCAGGCTTTATCTTATTGTCTTTTCGAAATAGTTTTTCTTTTCTCACTTTTTTTTGCGTAATAAAGTAGGATCACTTAATGTGGACACCTATTCAAGTACGTTGATATACTAATAAATAGGAATTTTGTATTGATATCTGAAAGGAGAAAGACCCGGCAAGCTTTGAGATTTATAAAAAAGACAATTTCATTAAATTTATAGATACCCGCATCTATAATAAGTTTTGGAGGTTGATATATTAGGAGATAAGACTTGTCATGGTACAACTGTATTGTGAATATCTAGAGTGAACTTAAATAAGCTTCATCTTAACTATATTTTTTTCCTTTTTATCATCACCCCCCACCCTTTTGAGTATCCTTTTTAATTTTTTGGGTTGGATATTTAATATAGAAGATATTTAACATAAGAAGATAAAATAGTCAATTTTGATACATGAAAGTATCAAACAGGGATTGCCTTTTGACGTCATTGGCAAATGTGGTAAAAGTATATGGATTAACATGGTAATAATTTCAGATATGAGATATAACAGTATGTGCTGCAAGAATTATTCATGGACATTAGGCTTGGAGCTAAATTAGTCGTTTTTTTATCTGAAAGGAGATTACCACTCTACATTTAGCGATGGATCTAATGAGTTGAATACAGTTTGATTCCATCATCTTCATTGGATTAGCGGTTGCTACAGTGGTATCAGCATTTATGCTGTCCATTAGAACACATTCCATTATCTATTCACGATACTAGAAAAGTAAGTGAACCATGTTCTATTAAAGTCTAGGTTCCTATGAATGCCTTGCATGGCAATGATCCTTCAACATAAGTGACTGAGGTCACATTTTCTAAATTGAAATTGTTGCCACAGTTTTTGTTTTTCATAATAAAATTGCCAGACAGATATTATGTTAACGTTTAATTCCTTTTCCTCGTAAATTTACACTTGATGCTCTATGTGCTCTTTACTGCTGTAGCTGTTACTTACTATGTCAATTTGCAGTGTCATCCTCTTCCCAATAGCTATCACTTTCTATATAACATGGTGGTTTATTCACTTTGTGGATGGCTTTTTCTCACCGATTTACGCGCAGCTTGGAATTGACATCTTTGGTAAGCTTATGATACATTCTTCTAATGCCCAAAAGTACGAGTATGTCCTTTATTCTAGTTGTGTTATCATAACAGTTCTTAAGCTTGAGCATGTGGAATTACAAGCAAATTCAAGTAAAATGTTGGTTGTGTAACTTTTGCAACTGTCATAATTGTGAATTCCCCTTACAGTTCGTTGATTGTCTTATCTGTTCTTTATGATAAAAGTCTTGTTCAATGATTATATTTCCTATATCTGTCGGCTAACTCTTGCTCCTTCTCCTTGATTTAGGCCTAGGATTTGTTACTTCTATTACATTTATTTTCTTGGTTGGAGTATTCATGTCATCGTGGTTGGGGGCATCTGTTTTAAGCCTTGGGGAATGGTTCATCAAGCGTATGCCATTTGTTCGTCATATTTACAGTGCCTCCAAGCAAATTAGTGCTGCGATATCTCCTGGTTTGCTTTTATTTATTTATTTATTGATTTTGACTACTTTGGTTCTCTATTTCAATTTTCTCGTTTTCATGGATGAATGTTTCTTCACAATATTATTGCAGATCAGAACACTCAGGCTTTCAAGGAAGTGGCCATTATAAGGCATCCACGTATTGGTGAATATGCATTTGGCTTCATCACTTCGTCTGTCACGCTCCAGGTGTGCCATCACTTTCATGCTTGATGCCACCTTTGTCTAAGCTTAAAAAGAAGTTAATGTTAAGTTTATACTTCTTTTTCAAAGTTGCATATTTTACTAACAAAACTTGCTATGAGCAGATCTTACATTTTCTAGAAAAGTAACTTTTAGGCTTGGCCAGACATGCTCTATATTATCTCCTCGACTAGGAAATCTGTCTAAACCATTTCTTATATTAGTGCTATTGCTGATTTGGTTTTTGTCACACACTAAATTTTTGTTATCTGGTTCACCGTCTTATGCTGAATCTTGATGCTAAATAAATCTTTTATGTTAGTTTTAGGAGAAACGTCCTTTGATATTCAATTGCATGGTATTCAAAATGGTTCGAAGATTTCCGCTTTTCAGCATCAGATGCACGTCTGTTGATTTGTCTTTATGAAGTACCTTACAAGGGCTATTGGGTTTCTGCTTGTCAAATAGTTCTGTATTAGGACTGAATTGGATTGATGTGCTTGATTTGTTTTAACCTAGCAGAATGTGGTTAGGCTTGATCCACCGGATTCCCATTGCTTCCACCATCTTTCTTCCCCTACCTCAAGCTTGTCCAGAAAAAATAAAAAAGAAAACAGATAAATGGTGAATATTTTTAGTTTCTACAGTTTTAGGACAATTCTAAATATTTTACTCCTTTTCCATTTCTCTTGAAGCAACGAGCTTGCATGCCCTATTTGTAAAACAAAATTTAAGAAACAACAGGATTGACCCATCAAACATGCTAGAACATTTTCACCTGTAAAAGAAGAGGCTGACTTTACATTTGCTTACTTGTTGCATTATAATCTTGATTTCGAGTTCAGAATTCTTTTTATCTTTCTCTCATTTCAGAATTATGCGGCAGAGGAAGAGCTATGCTGTGTATATGTCCCAACAAACCATCTATATATCGGTGACATATTTTTGGTCAATGCCAAAGACGTTATAAGACCAAACTTGTCTGTCCGGGAAGGAATTGGTAAGAGTTCCGTTTCTTTACTTACCATGATTACGTGCTGTTTGTTAAAGAATGTACTTAATCTTTCCTCCGAATTTGACTTTTTACCTTTGAACAATTAAGTCTTCACTAAAAATCCGCCTTCACACGCTAGCCACAGATGATATCAAGATTCTTCACTGAGTACCTCTTTTTATTATTTTGTACTAATTTCCTGTATTTTGGGTTTTTTTTTTTTTTTGGTGGTGTACACTGTTGTTGGGTGAGAGGGGTTATATTGAGATGCAAGTGTTACTACGTTAGTTCTAACGTAAAGTGATATTGTTTGAAGAGACCGAGTACAAACTTAAATGTCGTTCTTTGTGGATAAGAGTCTGAGGACAAACTTAAATGTCATTCTTTGTGGATAACTGATACTATATATAGTAGTTACTATCGATATTATCTGCCGACTTTTGACTTTGTTCCTTGCTCACAGAAATTGTTGTATCGGGTGGCATGTCAATGCCCCAGATACTGTCCACCTTGGATCCAAGAACTATTCAAATGGATAGGAGTAGATCTAACAGAAGCTGATATTGAAGACATCAGATGCAGCCGGCCGGTTTTCTCTATACATTTCTGTATTGCAGACAAGATCAAGTCAGATGAATGGTATGTGCACGCGATTTGCTTGTTTCAGCATCTAATCTGCAATTAGTATTTAAATTAATTTAATTTTCATGATATAACCATTGTCCCGGTGTACAACGTAGGTACGTAGCGGTTGTGTGGAAATATAGTTTGCTTCGTGTTTTGCGTATCAGAAGATATAGTTGTTTAAAGTTAAAAAGATAGTTATTTTCACATGTACTATTGAGTTAGAATTTAGTAACTTCTTCGTGATCCTCGTAACTCTGTTTTTGCAATTATAGTATTGGTGAATTCTTCGATCCCATCTTCAATATCGAACGTAGTGACTGATATAGATGGCATCATATTATTTTAAATTTTTTAAAGGAAATTTGTCCACAGTATTCTTGCTTAGCCCCTGTTTGGGGTGCATTATTCTAACCCATAGTAGAAAGAAAGCTACCGTCGGATAAGGGAGTGGGACCCACATGTGAGACAATTAGTCAAAAATGGTGGGCGAATTTCAAAACTAACGACTCTTTTTTTTCTAAAAATGAAGGAATAATTTGCCTCAAATAGGCTCTTAGATAAATATTAAGGAGTGAAAGAAATGAACGTCAAACTAAAGAAGTGCTTTGAATAAATAAAACATGATTTTATGTCCACTGTGAATTGGAGTTATAATTCACACCGTGGGTGTGGTAACATGTGGTGTTGCCACGTTAGCAATGGGTATGACGTGGCTACACCACATGTTGCGACATGGACGATGATAACTCTTGTCCTGTTCAAGAGATCAAATCCGGCGGGAGATCAAATTCGCTGAATAAAATATTAATGATTGAAACAAATTAAAGTTTAGTGATTAAGGTGCCACTAAAGTTTGATATTAACCATATTTTCTTTCTTTATTATTATTATTATTTATTTTTTGTTTACCCCAAAAAAATTGAATGCAAAAGCACAAATTGCAAAATAATTAAATACAAATTCAAGATTGTTAGAACAATTTTTCCTAATTAAATCCACTAGAACGTGTTTAAGTACTAAAAAAATCTAGATCATCTTGTTCTTTTATCTTATTTGTTCCTCCATTTTATTTTTTTTCATTTCGATCATTCATTAGTGCTACAAAGTCGGTCGGAATTCATAAGTTTTCATCTAGTTCATTCTCATCCCGACGTTTTCAATTTTTGATAATTATATTTTATCTAAACCTTCCCATTATATTATGAATGTAAGTGTCAATTGTTGAGACGGTTTACTAAATTTATATACGATATTTTACCTTATTATTTATAATAATGCTATCTAGCACCGTTATAAACGACCACACTCAATATGTACAATTAAATGGATACTTTGACTATACATTTAAATAAATTTACCATTTAATGACATTTAATTGCCACCTAAACTGATGTTAAGCACCAACGGTGCTAAATAGCACTACCATATTATTTAAGAGAAGTTATTAATTTATTTAACACTCATTTATTGAAGTTTTACTATAAATTAAAAAATGCAATCTCGAATGTCTCATTTATACATTAATGCAAGTGTCAATTGTTGAGACGGTTCACTAAACTAATATATAATATTTTACCTTATTATTTATAATAATTCTAAGTGACACACTCTGCAATTAAATGGATGCTTTGACTTTACATTTAAATAAAATTACCATTTAATGACATTTAATCGTCACCTAAACTGATGTTAAGCTCCAGCGTGCTAAATAGCACTACCCTATTATTTAAGCGAAGTTATTAATTTATTTAACACTCATTTATTGAAGTTTTACTATAAATTAAAAAATGCAATCTCGAGTGTCTCATTTATCCATTTCAAGCCAGACCATTTTATTTGTAAGTTTATATTTTATACATATTTGTAACCTTAAATTTTGATGAATTTCAATCCTATAATTATACATACTTAACTAATTATGACCTCTTAAATTTCCATGTATATCGAGCCCATAAATATAAAGTCAAAATCCGAACAAAAATTAATAAAAAATACGAATACGAATAAATATTACAATAAAGAGTAATGTTATTCATTTCAAGTGGGGTTACAAACACAGTTTAGATGATATCTGGTTTTCATTTATCATTCTCATGGAAGAGAAATAAGAAGGTAGAAATGGATTTTCGTTTTATTTAGCAATTGAAATTGAATTTTTATTCTTGACATTTTACGAATTAAAAATTGATTAGTCCATTCAGCTTTTAGAATTCTATTGACGTGTCTTTCGTCACAAGAGCATTATTTATAAATGATACTCGACACTATAATAAAAAAGATTTTTAATCTTAGATTAAATTGATTTTTAATTTGGTGATATTTATTTGGTTGATTTTGTAGATTATTTTTATATAAAAAAAAATCAAATTAAACTTATTTTAAATTTGTTGACTATTATTTGTTTGGTGGTTTAGATTGATAAAAATTGTTATTTTAAATGACAAATTTATAATTTTTGTGGAATTTATTAGATTATTACCAAATCCATTAAATTTATGATAAAGAACTTAGTAAAGTTCTTAAGAAATTCATTAAAATTTGTGTTGAGAATATCCAATAAATTGAAATAATCAAACTATAAATAGCAAAAAACTTAATAATATAAAGTTAGCACCAAAAATTATCGTTATCTTTTTGAGCAAATCTTTCATTATCTACCATTTTCTCAAAATGATGAAAATTATTTCATTCCCATTCATCTCGCAATAAATTTTCTACTTAATCGATACATGGCATGCCAACTTACCACTTCACTATGTCACAAAAATGTAAAAAAAAAAAAATAATAAAATAAAATAAACTAAAATCTTTTAGCGTTTATAGATTGTGACATAGTAGTGAAATGCACATCTAAATTGAAGTTCCGGGTTCCAATCGAGACAACTAAAGTTTATTACAAAAAGTTCAGTGACCTTTGATGAAATGAAAAAATTAGGGTCATGCTCCCAACCTTTTGACGTGGTGTGGTCATTGGCCCCAATCTTAAAAAGTGGGGTTCTGCATTCTTAACCTATTTAAAATTGTAAATTTGGGTATCAACATGATAGAAATCATCAATACAAAAATTAAAATCGCACTTGACTTTCAATTGAGCGGAAGAGAAATGTAAAGTGGTATGATGATTTTTCCTTCTAACTGTAAGTCACATAAAAAATGCGTAAATGTCAACTTTGACAATTTTGGTCATGTCTATAGCTAAATTATAGATCTAAAATCTTTCCTTTAAAGGTTGAACATCCCTTAAGAGGTTGGAAAACTCGTCCTAATTTTCAAGAGTTAATTTTGGGGCAAGAAGTGGGGTGGGCGTTGGCCGCAAGTAGGTTGTTGGCTCGACTCACGCCTTAAAAACAAACTACTGACACGAGCTGAACGGCAAAACACTTGTGCGAGGTGCAGTAGCTCACGATCCACTTAGAGAGTTAGGTTTTTGGCCAAATTCAAGAAGAAAAAATTGGCTCGTCCAACAAGGAACTAGTTCGTGAGGCAAGCAGAGCCACATTTCGATGAAGCGAACTGATTCGCATAATGGGTCAAGCTGAACTTGGATTGTAGGCAAGAGAGATGCTCGAGTGGCCCATTTTACACGCCCTAGGTTAAATTAACCATATTAAAGTTTCGTGATTAACGTGCCACAAAAGTTTAATATTAACTATATTTTCTTTCTTTAATTTTTTTTGTTTACCCAAAAAAAAAATTGAATGCAAAAGCACAAATAGCAAAAGAATTAAATACAAATTCAAGATTGTTAGTGCAATTTTTCCTAATTAAATCTACTAGAACACGTTTAAGTACTAAAAAAATCTAGATCGTCTTGTTCTTTTATCTTATTTTTTACTCCATTTTTTTTTTTTTTGGCATTTCGATCATTCATTAGTGCTACAAAGTTAGTCGGTTCATGAGTTTTCATCCCGACGTAATTTATATAAATAATCGTATCAGAATTTCAATTTTTGATAATTATATTTTATCTAAACCTTCCCATTATATTATGAATGTAAGTGTCAATTATTGAGACGGTTCACTAAACTAATATAAAATATTTTACCTTATTATTTATAATAATGTTATCTAGCACCGTTCGAAGTGATCATACTCAGCATGTGCAATTAAATGGATACTTTGACTTTACATTTAAATAATTTTACCATTTAGTGACATTTAATTGTCACCTAAACTGATGTTAAGCGCCAACGGTGCTAAATTGCACTACTCTATTATTTAAGTGAAGTTATTAATTTATTTAACACTCATTTATTGAAGTTTTTCTATAAATTAAAAAACACAATCTCGAATGTCTCATTTATCCATTTTATTAATAAGTTTATATTTTATACATATTTATTGAAATCATGAAATCTTTCATATTTGAGACTTTTAATGTAACATTAGACTAGAAGAATGAGAAAAACACTGATACAACTCTTACTCTGAAATAAATAATCATTCAAATGTTAAATAACTTGACATCTAAAATATGTGAAATGTATAAACTGAAATATGTTGTTCTGATCCGATAATTCGATTATTTCGTTAATGTGGGAAGATGTTTGAAGACAAAATATTTTAAGGATTTCTGTTTCCAAACTCGGACCATGGATTTTTATTGTAGACGTTCACTTTAACTCAGATTTTAATAGATTTTAAATTTTGTTGTCGACATCTCAAATTTTAATAGTTTTAAATAAAATTTGGAACCTCGTATGAGATTTTAATAGATTCCATTAAAATCTAATTGTTTTATTAAAGAATAATTAATGGAAGATTTGAATAAATTTTAATGAATTTCAATCCTATAATTATACATACTTAGCTAATTAGTCTTTCGTCTCAAGTGCATTATTTATACATGATGCTCGACACTATAATAAAAAAGATTTTTAATTTTAGATTGAATTGATTTTTAATTTGGTGATATTTATTTGCTTGACTTTGTAGATTATGTTTTTTTAAAAAAAAAATTAAATTAAACTTATTTTAAATTTGTTGATTATTATTTGTTTGGTGGTTTAGATTGATAAAAAAATGTTATTTTAAATGACAAAGTTATAATTTTTGTAGAATTTATTAGATTATTACCAAATCCATTAAATTTATGATAAAGAATTTAGTAAAGTTCTTAAGAAATTCATTAAAATTAATGTTGAGAATATCCAATAAATTGAAATAATCAAACTTAAAATAGCAAAAAACTTAATAATATAAAGTTAGCACCAAAAATTATCGTTATCTTTTTGGGTAAATCTTTCATTATCTACCATTTTCTCAAAATGATGAAAATTATTTCATTCCCATTCATCTCGCAATAAATCTTTTACTTAATCGATACATGGCATGCCAACTTACCACTTCACTATGTCACAAAAATGTAAAATATAATAATAATAATAATAATAATAATAATAATAATAATAATAATAATAATAATAATAATAATAATAAATCTTTTAGTTCGAAGGGCATCATCATTTAGCAATATAGCCCTCGGTCCGTGATGAAGGACGTGTGCTCCTCATCACCTGGGTACATAGGAATCTGGTTGTAGTCGGAGTAGGCATCCATGAAGCTTAAAGACTCGTGTCCCGCGGTGGAGTACACCACTTGATCAATTCTAGGGAGTGGGAAACTGTCCTTAAGACATGCTTTGTTAAGGTCAGAGAAGTCAATGCATACCCTGTACTTCCCGTTGTGCTTCTTAACCAGGACCGGGTCGGAAACCCACTTCGGGTAGAAAGCCTCTCTGATGAAGCCGTTACTGATTAGTTTCTGTACCTCTTCCTTTAGAACTTCATATCGCTCAGGGTTTAAAGCTCGTCTCTTTTGTTTATACGGAGCAACCTTAGGATCAATTTTCAAGTGTGGCAACTGACCCCGGGATCAATGCCCACCATATCCTCGTGTCTCCAAGTAAAGACGTCGCGATTTTCGCATAAAAATTCTTTAAGCCTCTTTTTAAAATCCAAATCCAGGCCTCGGCCTACTTGCAACAGCTTAGTAAGATCTGTTGGATCAACATGGAAGTTCTATAATTCCTCCATAGGGGCCGTTTGGGAATCGATCTCAATGACGTGTAGGTCAAGTTCATCCCATGCCGGCATTTTCGGGTTCATGGCATCAGTCACCATGTTCATGTCCCTAAGCTCGACTTTTCTTATGAAGTTAAGGTAGCATTCCCGAGCCCCCTCTCTGCTCTCCTTTCACTATTTCCACTCCCTGATCAGTTAGAAATTTCATACATAGGTGGTGAATGGAGCTGATGGCTTCCATATCCTTTAATGCGGGTCTTCCCAACACGTGGTAAGCAAACCTATTATCAACGATCAGGAATTCCATGAAGTTTAACATCGATAAGGGTGACTATCCCATCTCCACGGCAAGTGTGATTTTGCCCCACGGGATTATGCTATCCCCCGTGAAACCGTAGAGAGGGGTATTGATGGGGGCCAGCTCATGGTCTAGAATCATTTTATCAAAGGTGGATCCAAAAAGAATATTAATCGAGCTGCCGTTGTCTACTAGCATTTGCTTCAGCCTGTTCCGAGCCACTACGACCCTTACAACTAGGGCATCACAATGGGGGTAATGCACTCCCTCTGAATCTTCATGAGTGAACACGATGGGTAGTGATTAACTCCTTCGGGAGCTGTTATCCACTATATAGCTGGTCAATGGAGAGCCCTTTGCTTCCCGGGAGTAATTTCTTTGGGAATTTCTCGTGTTTCCACCGATGTAAAGACCTCCAAAAATGGTATCGATCTCATGAATGGGGACGTTCCCCGCCTGGCTTCGGTGGTCACTTTGCTGTTGTTGTCTGTCTTGATTTCTGTTTTCCTTATGCTCCCTCCGTTGGGAAGAGACTTCTCGATGGCGGGAGGCAGCCTCATCTCGCCTGGGCTGTGAATCAAGCATCGGCGGGGGCCTATCCCTCGGCTTGGAGTTGTCCAGATTCTCATTTCTTGAATTTGAGCCTCTGGTATGTTGGGCAATATCCCTACAATCGGCGGTATTGTGGCTGTAGGAATGATAATAAGTGCAGTATTCCTGGGGGCTAGGTCTACCTCGAGATCCTAAGCCTCTCCCTCTCCCTCGTCCTCTGCAGAGGGCCCGCTGCGTAGGCTCGTTCCTCTGAGGATTTGTTATGGGTATATCCTCATAGGCTAGTGTCCGCACAACGTTCAGAGTAGCTGTGGCCAGTGCTTGGTTTTAACTTGGGGCAATTTCATTACCGTATTGGTCTCGCTAATGGTCCATTAGGTATGAGGTAGGTCATCTCTCACGCTGCCTTTGTTGGGGCTGGAGGCCTCTGGTAGCTCTATTCCGATGATCAATCATCTCTTCGTTGATAATTTCTCGCCTCATCATTTTTTACAGGGCGTCGTAGGTCTTAGGATCCTGATTTTGCACATCCCTCTGAAATAAAGTGTTCATATTTAAACCCCTTCTCAGTGTAGATAAGGCTTCACGGTCAGTGACTTGAACACAATAGGTCATCTCGTCCGTGAAGCGTGATTACGCCCAAAGTGTTACGTGGTTTTGTAGTGTAGCTTTAGGGTATCGTATCCACAGGGAGATGAAAAAGTGATTCAAAAGGGTTCAAAAACTTAGGGTTCTTGTGAATTTGATGAAGGGAATTTGTTTATTGCATAAAAATGTAGTAAATCATCGAAAATAATAATGAGAATTAAGATAATATGTAAAATAGTAAAGTGAAGTGTCGGGATTCTCTCAACTAGATTAGATCAATCAATATCAATCATTCATGCATTCTCTACTCAATTAGAATATTTTATCCTAACTCTCTAATCGGGTGATTTATCAATACAAACCAATTAAATTTCACATGTAATCCTAGAATTTATAATTCCCAAATCACAATCATACATCAATTTATTGAACTCAAGTTCAAAAAGCGATTATATATCTCTAACATATAGCAATAATTAAATCACACCAATAAATGATTTAAAAATTAAACTCAAAGAAGCATTTTAATTATTTAATGGAAGAAACGTGATTAAATCCATGAAAATCTGAATAAATGTTAAATCTAACTCAAATCTAATTCAAAATATGAAAAACATAAACCCTATAACTATTTAGAGAATGAAAAATGCATTACATGAATGAAAGATGTCGAGATAACCAATTCCAATTGAGTTCCTCCCTTGCTTCACCAATGGTTTAGTTCTTCATGGATTTCTTGAGCCAAAATTAATGAAAGAATGGTGTAGAATGAAGAATGAGACGTTCTGGAACGTTTTGGGGTTTAAATATGGTGGAAAATCGGGTTTCCATATGTGTTTCAATCAAACAAGGAAACTGTAAAAATTTCGCATTTTGGCTTGGGCATGCGCCTTAAGGAGTTGGGCAGCCTCAGTCGAGGCTTTCTTGGTGTGAGGTACGCGCCTCTCCTGCAGGCGAGGCCGCCGCCTTGCAGCGTGTTTGGGCCATAACTTTCTTTCCCGATATCCGATTGAGCTGATTCAAGTTGCATTGGAAAGCTAACTCAAAGAGATACAATGTTACTTCAGAAACCATCTTCAAATTAGATAGTTGTCCATGTCAAAATCTGGTCTCAATATGAGGCTGAAAATCGGTACAAAACTTTTCAGCTTGAAAGTTGATATGTGAAATTGTTTTGGCTATATTTCATCTATTTAACTCATTTCTTCATCCAATTGACCTCTAATGCTCTTGAATCTTCATTACAAGGTCGGAAATAAGTTTATATTATTTGCTCTTTAATCTCTGAACTTTCACTTTCTCCAATTTGGACATTTTTCACTTGTTTCTCCTCAATTTCGCTGCATTCACCACTTTGTCTTGCAAAACATGAATTGCATAGAATTAAGCTATATTCTAACATATTAATCAACAATTTCTCATGTTTTGACAGTAAAAGAAGTATGTAAAAACGTACTTATCAAGTGACCTCTGATGAAAGTAAAAAATTAAGGTTGTGCTCCCAACCTTTTGACATGGTGTGGTCATTGGCCCCAATCTTAAAAGGTGGGGTCCTGGATTCTTAACCTATTTAAAATTGTAAATTTGGGTCTCTACGTGATAAAAATCGTCAATACAAAAATTAAAATCCCGCTTGACTTTCAATTGAGCGGAAGAGAAATGTAAAGTGGTATGATGATTTTTCCTTGTAACTGTAAGTCACATAAAAAATGCGTAAATGTCAACTTCGACAATTTTGGTCATGTCGAGACCCAAATTATAGATTTAGTTAAATTTTAGATCTAAAATCTTTCCTTTAAAGGTTGAACGTCACTTAAAAGGTTGGAAAACTTGTCCTAATTTTCAAGAGTTAAATTTGGGGTCAGAAGTGGGGTGGGCGTTGGCCGTAGTTGGTTTGGCTCACTCCTGAAAACAAGCTACTGACACGAGCTAAACAGCAAAACACTTGTGCGAGCTGCAGTAGCTCACAAGCCACTTAGGGAGTCAGGTTTTTGGCCAAATTCAACAAAAAAAAAATTGGCTCGTCTAACAAGGAACTAGTTCGTGAGGCAAACAGAGCCACATTTCGATGATGCTCGAGTGGCCCATTTTACATGCCCTGGGTTAAATGAACCATATGGAAGTTTAGTGATTAAGGCGCCACTAAAGTTTAATATTAACCATATTTTCCTCCCTCTTTCTTTACTTTTTTTATGTTTACCCAAAAAAAAAAAAAAATTGAATTGAAAAGCACAAATAGCAAAAGAATTAAATACAACTTCAAGATTGTTAGTGCAATTTTTCCTAATAAAATCTACTAGAACACGTTTAACTTATTTTTTACTCACATTTTTTTTTTCATTTCGATCATTCATTAGTGCTACGAAGTTAGTCGGTTCATAAGTTTTCATCTAGCTTATTCTCATCCTAACGTAATTTATATAAATAATCGTATCAAAATTTCAATTTTTGATAATTATATTCTATCTAAACCTTCCCATTATATTATGAATGTAAGTGTCAATTGTTGAGACGGTTCACTAAACTAATATAAAATATTTTACCTTATTATTTATAATAATGTTATCTAGCACCGTTCGAAGTGACCACACTCAATATGTGCAATTAAATGAATTATTTGACTTTACATTTAGATAAACTTACCATTTAATGACATTTAATTGTCACTTAAACTGATGTTAAGCAACAATGATGCTAAATAGCACTGCTCTATTATTTAAGTGAAGTTATTAATTTATTTAACGCTCATTTATTGAAGTTTTACTATAAATTAAAATATGCAATCTCGAATGTCTCATTTATAGATTATATTATGAATGCAAGTGTCAATTGTTGAGACGGTTCACTAAACTAATATATAATATTTTACCTTATTATTTATAATAATTCTAAGTGAACACACAGTGCAATTAAATGGATGCTTTAACTTTACATTTAAATAAAATTACTATTTAATGATATTTAATTGCCATCTAAACGGATGTTAAGCTCCAGCGGTGCTAAATAGCACTACCCTATTATTTAAGCAAAGTTATTAATTTATTTAACACTCATTTATTGAGGTTTTTCTATAAATTAAAAAATGCAATCTCGAGTTTCTCATTTATCCATTTCAAGCCAGACCATTTTATTTGTAAGTTTATATTTTAGACATATTTGTAACCTTAAATTTTGATGAATTTCAATCCTATAATTATACATACTTAACTAATTATGACCTCTTAAATTTCCATGTATATCGAGCCCATAAATATAAAGTCAAAATCCGAACAAAAATTAATAAAAAATACGAATACGAATAAATATTACAATAAAGAGTAATGTTATTCATTGTCAGTGGGGTTACAAACACAGTTTAGGTGATATCTGGTTTTCATTTATCATTCTCATGGAAGAGAAATAAGAAGGTAGAAATGGATTTTCGTTTTATTTAGCAATTGAAATTGAATTTTTATTCTTGACATTTTAAGAATGAAAAATTGATTAGTCCATTCAGCTTTTAAAATTCTATTAACATGTCTTTAGTCACAAGAGCATTATTTATAAATGATACTCGACACTATAATAAAAAAGATTTTTAATTTTAGATTAAATTGATTTTTAATTTGGTGATATTTATTTGGTTGACTTTGTAGATTATTTTTATTAAAAAAAAAATCAAATTAAACTTATTTTAAATTTGTTGACTATTATTTGTTTGGTGGTTTAGATTGATAAAAATTGTTATTTTAAATGACAAATTTATAATTTTTGTGGAATTTATTAGATTATTACCAAATCCATTAAATTTATGATAAAGAACTTAGTAAAGTTCTTAAGAAATTCATTAAAATTTGTGTTGAGAATATCCAATAAATTGAAATAATCAAACTCAAAATAGCAAAAAACTTAATAATATAAAGTCAGCACCAAAAATTATCGTTATCTTTTTGGGCAAATCTTTCATTATCTACCATTTTCTCAAAATGATGAAAATTATTTCATTCCCATTCATCTCGCAATAAATTTTCTACTTAATCGATACGTGGCATGCCAACTTCCCACTTCACTACGTCACAAAAATGTAAAAAATAAAAAAATCTTTTAGCGTTTACAGATTGTGACATAGCAGTGAAATGCACATCTAAATTGAAGTTCCGTGTTCCAATCTAGACAACTAAAGTTTATTACAAAAAGTTCGGTGACCATTGATGAAATGAAAACATTAGGGTCGTGCTCCCAACCTTTTGACGTGGTGTGGTCATTGGCCCCAATCTTAAAAAGTGGGGTTCTGGATTGTTAACTTATTTAAAATTGTAAATTTGGGTCTCTACATGATAGAAATCATCAATACAAAAATTAAAATCCCACTTGACTTTCAATTGAGCTGAAGAGAAATGTAAAGTGGTATGATGATTTTTCCTTCTAACTGTAAGTCACATAAAAAATGCGTAAATGTCAACTTTGACAATTTTGGTCATGTCGATTGCGAAATTATAGATTTAGTTAAATTTTAGATCTAAAATCTTTCCTTTAAAGGTTGAACATCGCTTAAGAGGTTGGAAAACTCGTCCTAATTTTCAAGAGTTAATTTTGGGGCAAGAAGTGGGGTGGGCGTTGGCCGCAAGTAGGTTGTTGGCTCGACTCACGCCTGAAAACAAACTATTGACACGAGTTGAGCAGCAAAACATTTGTGCGAGCTGCAGTAGCTCACGATCCACTTAGAGAGTTAGGTTTTTGGCCAAATTCAAGAAGAAAAAATTGGCTCGTCCAACAAGGAACTAGTTCGTGAGGCAAGCATAGCCACATTTCGATGAAGCGAACTGATTCGCATAATGGGTCAAGCTGAACTTGGATTGTAGGCAAGAGAGATGCTCGAGTGGCCCATTTTACACGCCCTAGGTTAAATTAACCATATTAAAGTTTGGTGATTAAGGTGCCACAAAAGTTTAATATTAACCATATTTTCTTTCTTTAATTTTTTTTGTTTACCCAAAAAAAATTGAATGCAAAAGCACAAATAGCAAAAGAATTAAATACAAATTCAAGATTGTTAGTGCAATTTTATTTTTTTTGCATTTCGATCATTCATTAGTGCTACAAAGTCAGTCGGTTCATAAGTTTTCATCTAGCTTATTCTCATCCCGACGTAATTTATATAAATAATTGTATCAGAATTTCAATTTTTGATAATTATATTTTAACTAAACCTTCCCATTATATTATGAATGTAAGTGTCAATTGTTGAGAGGGTTTACTAAATTTATAATAATGCTAGCACCGTTCCAAGCGACCATACTCAGTATGTGCAATTAAATGACTACTTTGACTTTACATTTAAATAAATTTACCATTTAATGACATTTAATTGTCACCTAAACAGCTAAACTGATGTTAAGCGCCAACGGTGCTAAATAGCACTACTCTATTATTTAAGTGAAGTTATTAATTTATTTAACACTCATTTATTGAAGTTTTTCTATAAATTAAAAAATGCAATCTCGAGTGTCTCATTTATCCATTTTTTATTAATAAGTTTATATTTTATACATATTTATTGAAATCATGAAATCTTTCATATTTGAGACTTTTAATGTAACATTAGACTTGAAGAATGAGAAAAACACTGATATAACTCTTACTCTGAAATAAATAATCATTCAAATGTTAAATAACTTGACATCTAAAATATGTGAAATGTATAAACTGAAATATGTTGTTCTGATCTGATAATTCGATAATGTGGGAAGATGTTTGAAGACAAAATATTTTAAGGATTTCTGTTTCCAAATTCGGACCATGGATTTTTATTGTAGACGTTCACTTTAACTCAGATTTTAATAGATTTTAAATTTTGTTGTCGACATCTCAGATTTTAATAGTTTTAAATAAAATTTGGAACCTCGTATGAGAGTTTAATAGATTCCATTAAAATCTAATTGTTTTATTAAAGAATAATTAATGGAAGATTTGAATAAATTTTAATGAATTTCAATCCTATAATTTTATACATAACTAATTAGTCTTTCGTCACAAGTGCATTATTTATACATGATGCTCGACACTATAATAAAAAAGATTTTTAATTTTAGATTGAATTGATTTTTAATTTGGTGATATTTATTTGCTTGAATTTGTAGATTATTAAAAAAAAAATCAAATTAAAAACTTATTTTAAATTTGTTGATTATTATTTGTTTGGTGGTTTAGATTGATAAAAATTGTTATTTTAAATGACAAAGTTATAATTTTTGTAGAATTTATTAGATTATTACCAAATCCATTAAATTTATGATAAAGAACTTAGTAAAGTTCTTAAGAAATTCATTAAAATTTATGTTGAGAATATCCAATAAATTGAAATAATCAAACTCAAAATAGCAAAAAACTTAATAATATAAAGTTAGCACCAAAAATTATCGTTTTCTTTTTGGGTAAATCTTTCATTATCTACCATTTTCTCAAAATGATGAAAATTATTTCATTTCCATTCATCTCGCAATAAATCTTCTCCTTAATCGATACATGGCATGCCAACTTACCACTTCACTATGTCACAAAAATGTAAAAAAATAAAAAATATAATAATAATAATAATAAAATCTTTTAGCGTTTATGGATTGTGACATAGTAGTGAAATGCACATCTAATTGAAGTTCCATGTTCTAATCGAGACAACTAAAGTTTATTGACTCAATTGAGGTTTTACAAAAAGTTCAGTGACCTTTGATGAAATGGAAAAATTAGGATTGTGCTCCCAACCTTTTGACATGGTGTGGTCATTGGCCCCAATCTTAAAAGGTGGGGTTCTAGATTCTTAACATATTTAAATTTGTAAATTTGGATCTCTACGCGATAGAAATCATCAATACAAAAATTAAAATCGCACTTGACTTTCAATTGAGCGGGAGAGAAATGTAAAGTGGTATGAAGATTTTTCCTTCTAACTGGAAGTCTCATAAAAAATGCGTAAATATTAACGTCAACTTTGACAATTTTGGTCATGTCGAGACCCAAATGATAGATTTAGTTAAGTTTTAGATTTAAAATATTTCCTTTAACGGTTGAACATCACTTGAAAGGTTGGAAAACTCATCATACGCCTGAAAACAAGCTACTGGCACGAGCTGAACAGCAGAACACTTGTGCAACTCGTTCTACGCCTGAAAACAAGCTACCGGCACGAGCTGAACAGCAGAACACTTGTGCAACTCGTTCTACGCCTGAAACAAGCTACTAGCACGAGCTGAAGCAGAACACTTGTGTAACTCGTTCTACGCCTGAAAACAAGTTACCAGCACGAGCTGAACAACAGAACACTTGTGCGAGCTGCAGTAGCTCAAGAGCCACTCATGGAGTCAAGGTTTTTGGCCAAATTCAAGGGAAAAAAATTGGCTCGTCCATCAAGGAACTAGTTCGTGAGGCAAGCAGAGGCACATTTCGATGAAGCGAACTGATTCGCATAATGGGTCAAGCTGAACTTGGATTGTAGGCAAGCGAGGTGCTCGAGTGGCCCATTTTACACTCCCTAGGTTAAATTATCCATATTTGCTAGAGACCCCGTGGAAAAATAAATAGTTTCAAATGAAAACATACTTCGAGTGGTAAATCTAGAAATACAATCTTCCATTGTTTCTTGCTCTCAAAAACCAGAAGTATTCTCCATGGAAGCAAGCAGTTTTAAGCGATCATCACAGCGAGACGAAGAAAAGGTAATTTTTCAAGTTCAAATCTTCTCTTTGCATGTCATCTATTTGTTGAATTATTTTTCATCTTTGCCTTCTACTGCACAAAACCCTTGAGGTTAAAACCGTTCTTCACTAATCTTTTATTTTCTTTTTTCAAGGGGAAATTCAAGAATGACTGTTGATTCTTGTGAAATCTTCAATTTTGCAAATTTGCAATTATGGGAAACTTGAAAGAAAACTCAACCCATTTAGAAATTAGGCGTGGCTTGGTGCATGATTAAGTAAACAATGATTAAAATCTTACACTAATTTAGAAATTTAAAAATTATTGGTAAATTGTTGTCTTCATTTTACATAAAAAAAAATCTCCTGGTCTGATTCTTGGGATGATACAGAATTTGGCTGATCCCTAATGTTATGTGCACTTAATGAAGTGATATATAGTGAAAGATTATATAACTGCGCATAGATGCGTATGTTCAAATCCTACGTGATTTTGTTCTTGTTAGGTGTAATTACATTGAAGCGGGATCAGAAGCAAGCGGTCCTGGATAAAATACAGTTGATATATGGATGTGATGTCTGAATTCCATATCAGCTGTATATTAATGTTACTCCATATAGAAAGTGGAAACATATTTACTTATAATTCATATTGCAATCCTAGTTAGAGTTAAAAAATAATTTTTAGTGTTCAGAAAAAAGTCAGAATCTGATATAAGAAGCAATCAGTTCTATCATAATTGAATTGAACCCATCGGCCTCTGGTGAAGGAAAATGTGTGCAAGCATCTAAAACATGCATGTTACCTACTCTGTTTTCGGTCCCTTTTTTAACTCTTGAAGCACGAAGGAAATAAAATTTTAACCATATCAAGGTATAGATGATTATATTTATTTTGCTTATGAACGTTCCGTTGAACTTTTCAGCCATTAACTTTTATGTACAACGACTTGAGTAGTTTATGAAATTCAGTTACCTTGAGGTGCTTATGCTCATTGTTTTGTGTATATAAGGTCTCGAGCACCTAAGTAGCTACCGTTCTTGATATTTGAAAGCTCTTTGTTTCAATTCTGAATATCTTGCAGATAAATGTATATTTGAAATGATGATTCATTTCCTCATCTAGCTCTTTTGTACATGGGTCATAACTCATAACATAAAAAATGGACCATGTTATATATACACGAAAGTCATTGATTTACACTCATGTGAGTTGACAGACTTTGGCACATTAATCTTGACAGCACATTTTTCAATCAACTGCCAGATTTTTGACACATAGATGGTGTCAATTAAAGTGTACACTTTGTGTGTATAAGTAGTTTAGTCCAAAAAAATCACAATCTGTTTTTCAAGTCTCAAAATGTCTGCATCTTCTATTGTAGATGAGCAGTACAAATCCTTATAAATTGATATATGTTTTCATCTTTATTCGTTGTGAAATTTTATCGTTCAACATGTCAAATGATTCTTTTAATTGAACCTATTAAGTGCAGCAATCTAAACTATTGTTATAACACTAATGCTGCTAAATAACATTATTAATATAAGTTTTACTCATAAAGAGTAAATTGTACTAGAAAACAATAAATCAACACAATTTATGAATAGAATGGTGTTGCATCTGTATTTACCTACATTCTTGGGATGTTTTCCATATAGCTTGCCTGCATCAATATCTTTAACAACATCGGGTGGAAGTGGTCCGTTTGACACCTTCTTCATTAGATAGCACTCGAGCACCTAAGTAGCTACCGTTCTTGATATTTGAAAGCTCTTTGTTTCAATTCTGAATATCTTGCAGATAAATGTATACTTAGAGGTCAATAAGAAAGTTTGTTTAAATATAAAGAGGTCGGAGACCATTAGAAATGTGAAAGCGATGTTATGTGAGAAGGAAGGTATATCCGAATATCTGCAGGATCTCTGTTTTAAAGGTGACCTTCTCAAGGATGCCCAGAGTCTGGTAGATTGTGGAGTCGATAAAAATTCAACTGTCCAAGTTTTTGTCCATATACCTATCAATCTGTTCATCAAAATGCCGGCTGCTAAGAAAACAATTACTGTTGAAGCAAAGCCTAGTGATACCATCCAGAACATCAAAACTCAGATCAGGGAGAAAGAAGGCGTCTGTTCAGATCAGTACACTCTGATTTCTGCTGGAAAGCCACTTGATGATAATCAGACTGTAGAAGGCCTCAACATTCGAGGTGGTTCGACCCTTCATATGTTGTTGAATCCAAAAGACATGTTGCTAATTTCTGTAAAAATGCGAACTGGAGAGATTCTGAAGTTAGAAGTTAAGCTCTTGCACACAATTTGCGACGTCAAAGCAATACTTGAGAGCATGGTTGGTTCGTCTCTTAATGATATGGTACTAACATATGCTGGAAAGCAACTGGAGGACTCAAAGACTCTCTCTTCTTTAAACATCAAAGAAGAATCAATTTTAGAAATGTTGCCTCTTTCTTTTCCAATATTTATCAAGAGCTCGTGTGGCAAAACTATAACTTTTGATGTGCATCGACATGACATCATTAAATGTCTGAAGGGCAGGATCCTTCAAAAAATAAAAGTGCCAACTTATTTCCAGCTCATGTTTGAGGGAAAACGTCTAGAAGATGATCGAGATCTGGGTAGCTACAATATTCAGAGTGACTGCACCCTCCATTTGGTTTTCTGGCCATCAACCTTAATCCGCCGGACTAAACTATCTATTGCAGGTAGTATAGATATACAAGATTCTACTACCATTAATGACTTGAAGAAGAAAATTCAGCTAGTGATGGACAGGCCTGTGAGAGAACTAATCTTGGATGGCAAGGCATTAGAAAGTCAGCTAACCATTGGTGATTATGGTATTAAAATGAACACAGTTATTGATGTGGCTTTGGAAGTGCAATGAGCGATTTGTAGCATCTCTATTGTAGCCGAGTATTCATGTAGTCTTGGTGCAACTACTATGAAAATTTCTATACTAAAGGCATTAGCGAGGCTAAATACTGATAATTTTGCAGCTTACTGCATTGATAGCTTGATAACTCTGTCACCCTTTTAATATTTATTTCTTCATTGTCAGCCTGTTTCATTACTTTATTACTATTATTCCATGCACTTTATCTACTTTGTTCCCTGCAGTAACTTTCAAGAAAATATGCTGAGTTTTGTTGTGTACTTTATTGATGAATAGTATAGCACGTCATTTGGCTTTCTTCTCTAATGGCCAAAACCCCGTGAACACCTAAAACTCTAGCCAAGTTTAGATGGCATTTTAATTCAAAAGAGGTTGACGATCGCCCTGAAGGCCAGGGAGAATCCTGTGTTTGGGAGGCGAGCTCAACTTTGCTTGTCAATTGAAGTGACGTGTGTCGTTGCTATAGCGTTTTTTCAACGTGTTCAACCTCCATTTTCTAAATTTTTTAATATCTTCAGTTTTTGTGTTTTTTGTTCGAGTTCTTGAATTCGTGCTTCAATTCGTGTTTAGTGTTTCTGTCTCCAACCCTCTAGAGAGTTTCACTTTTACCAATGGAGGCTAGAACTATTCGTGTTCAGAATAATTTGAAGATGTAAAAATGTGGTAACTGTTTGTCAAAAAGAAACAAAAGATAGGACAAACTGTATTTCCCAAGCATAGAATCTCTTCATTCAGAAAAAATCTGCAAAAAGCAAAAGATGCAAGATGCCATACATGAGAGGACCTCAAGGAAGTTCGCCATCAATAAGAGACACTTCATTTAAAATCTTCTTTTGACAACTCGCATTAAATTGAAGTTAAAAATAAGAGTGAAAAATAAAAACTGCACATTTCATTTTGCAACTAAACACTTGGATGTGAATTTCAGAGCAGAGTGAAAAATAAGAGCTGCACTATCAGTTCTCCAACTGGATCGGCAGTGACCAAGGTATCACCGAGAAGCTAAACTACTCTTCTATTGTCATTGGCGCAGCAATCTGAAAGAATGCGATTCCAATTTTCCAACTGAATCAATAGTGATGGCGGTAATCAGTGAGAAGCTAAACTACTCTCCTGTTTTTCAATGTTGCAGCCATCTGGAAGAATTGTACCGCCAACTCTGGTCGGAGGCCAATATCGAAACACCGATCTCCCTATTATATTCTTTGAAGGAAGGGGACCCCTAATCAAAGGAAGATTTCATATATAAGAAAGTGTAAATCATCTTCAGGTGATATCTTAAATTTTTAACTGTCAAGAAATATTACCAGACATGCGAGTCATAGCTGTTATTTCGATTATCACCCATCACAAAAACAGAGTTCTCAGGTACACGCTGTACCAAAATACAAAGATGTTATGGGATTTACAAACAATTCTATTTTTCAATCTAGTTATGGTGGTCGGAGTACCATGCAAGGCTTCAACCCAGGGATTTTGAGGTCATAGGATTCAATCATTAATTGCCATTAATAGATTATAGACCATCTCGACTTTTTTATCCTGATCTTAACACTCACATGAGGAGAAAAAATGAGAATGAAGTATACAATAATCTGAACTTACAATTTGATTCATTTCATACTTGGGTACTTCAAGAATGTAATCTTCATTCCTGACAACCCCGTTTACAATCAGTTTTCCATCATGAACCTGAACTAGAAAGAATAACACAAGAACGACGGGTATTACATATCTAATTGCAAAAGATTCTTATAGATAGCTAGGAGACGATGCAGAAATCACAAATGAAAAAAGGAAAATCAAAGCCAAGAACTTGGAGCACGAATCAGTAGATCTGTAAGAATATTTTTGCATTCATGATTCGAAGAACAGAAATAGATTGAAGAGATTAGCTTCTGCTGTAATATTACATGTGATGATACTAGGGAGAGAATTTCTCATATTATTGTGGCAGACCATGTGCAGGATAAATTCCCGTCAAGGCAAATATAATACCTTGTAAATTAATTTTATTTCTGAAGTTCTCTTAACTATGTATGTAGGTTTAAGAAAAATGACACAAAGGTGTTGGTGGACATCTGAACGGGATTAGGCATTAAATAGAATTGATAGGTTCTGCTTGAAGAAAGATGGTACAATAAAACCTGTTTAGGATGATGAAACCAATTCATAAATGTTACCAAAAAGATGAAAAAGCACGTGATACATGCCAGCCATGCAAGTAATAAGTAACGCCAAGATTCAAACGTGCTGGAAGTGGAAATATGAAGACTTGGTCTTGGTCAAACATGTTTCCAAGTCTGTTGATTTGTTTCCGTTTGTTAGTGAATAAGTCCAAGTGGTTAAGTCTTGTTGATTATTTTTCCTAATCTGTAGCCTAATTGTAGCATTATTGTTATCACTTTGAAGGCTATAAATAGACTGAACGTATTCAATAAATGGCAGGAATTATTTGTTCAAGTATATCTCCTTTATTCTTCTTCTGCTTCCAATTCCATTCTTCTCTTTAATTCAAAAAAATTCTTATCGGTGGTATCAGAGCACGATTCCAACCATGGACACTCGCGACAAGTCAAATGCAGAATTTCGTAATGATGTTAACAAAATTTTAGCAATGCATGCCGAACTTCAAGCTCTTTGAACCTCACGTAGTCCATGCCCTAGCCATCCAGAAATGAACCCATATGCACAGAACAATCCCCACACACACATAATTCTTGTTCTAACACCACAAATAACCACCCTCATCAATACCTCAAATTGTCTTTCCCAAAGTTTAATGGACATGACCCAACTGGCTGGATCTACAAGGCGGAACAATATTTTGATTTCAAAAGTATTGCACCAAACCAACAAGTTTAGCTAGCCTCTTTCCATCTTTAAGGCATTGCCTTACAATGGCACATGTAGCTGACCAAATTTCGAGGAGTTCTCCAAAGCAGTCCTTCTCTGCTTTGGTCCAATTGATTACGAAGATCCATCGGAAACTCTAACTCAACTTAGGCAAACCTCATCAGTATCAGCTTACCACAAAACTTTCGAAAAGCTTTCCCACTAAGTTGACAGCTAGTCCGAAAATTTTCTCATTGGTTGTTTATTGCGGGACTTCAAGATAATATCCACCTAGATGTAAAAATCAAACAACCCAGCACCTTGGTAAATTAGATAGGAGTCACCCGGCTAATTTATGAACGAAATTAGTTACAAAAGAAAACAAGCCAACCTTTTCGCCTCCAACTAGCTTTAGTGGCACAAAAGACGAAACCCAATCCAATAGCTAGGGTACTAGGCCCTCCATCGAATCAACGTGTGAATTCAAACTCATATACTGCTCCAGCAACATTTCGTCAAATCACCAATCAAGAGGCGCGAGAACGTCGAGAGAAGGGATTACGTTACTATTGTGACGAGAAATTCATTTCCAGTTATCGCTGTGAACGTCCACAATTATTCATGTTGAAGACTCACTACATCCAAGCCCATATGATGATGACAATGCTCAACAAGAACCAGAAGGTGAAGCCAAAAATTTCTTTTCATGCCATTGCCGAAACCAATCATCCACAGACAATATGTGTCATGGGTAAGCTGAGAAATAAGAATATAACTGTGCTAATAGACGGCGGCAGCACTCATAACTTCATCGATCAAGCTATAGTGACTGAGTACGAGTTAATTGTGATTCGGGACAAAAAGTTTCCAGTTTTGGTGGCTAACCGAGAGAAAATAGAGCGTGCTGGGCAATGTCAGGCGCTTACCAACATCATTCAAGGGTATTCCATCACAGCAGACTTACTATATTCTTCCAGTTGCAGCATGCACATTAGTTTTAGGCATACAGAGGCTTGAAACTCTTGGACCTATCGAGAAGGCTTATAAGCAATTAACCATGACCTTCAAAGTCGAAGGAGTTCTCCACATTTTCCAGGGATTGAAGCATGTTGGCATTGAAGCCTTTAACAGACAAGGAATTCAACAATCTACAAGGTAGTGAGCTTTTCTTCCAAATAATCCCTCCCATCGACAGCAAACAACTAGACTCGTATCCACCTGACCTGCACTGCCTCTTAGCTGAGTTCTCTCATGTATTTAAACCACCCACCGACTTACCTCCAAGGCAGTCACATGACCATCGAATTCCACTATAGCCAAATACAGAACCTGTGAGTGTAAGGCCATATCGCTATCCTTACTACCAAAAAATGGGGATAGAAAAGAAAGTTAAAGAGCTCTTGCAATCCGGTTTGATTAGACCTAGCCATAGCCCGTTCTCATCACTAGTTTTACTAGTAAGGAAGGCAGGCCGTGACTGGCAATTTTGTGTGGACTATAGAGCCTTGAGCGATATTACAATCAAAGATAAACATCCAATCCCAGTAATTGGCGAAATTCTAGATGAGATTCATTGTGCAAATTTTTTTCAAAACTGGATTTACAAGCTAGCTATCACCAAATTCGAGTGCAAGAAGATGACATTCCGAAGACAGCTTTTTGAACGCATGAAGGACTGATATATTTCGTCCTTATCTCCGAAAGTTTATTTTAGTTTCTTTGTGACATTCTCGTGTACTCAAAATCCTGGGATGACCATCTCATACATTTGCAAATTGTTCCAAGAAATCTCTTGACTAACAGTTTGTTTGAAAAAGAATCAAAATGTCGATTTGGTGTTTTACAGGTTCAGTACTTGGGTCATATAATTCGGAACAAGGAGTGGCAATCGATCCACCCAAAATACAAGCTATTATTAATTGGCCTACGCCGACGATTATAAAAAGGGTCCGCGGGTTTCTTGGCTAAGCAGGCTACTATTGAAAGCTTATCCGTTCGGATGTATAGCAACTCCCTTCACCCAGCTCCTGACCAAGGATGGATTTCAATGGAATGAGACGGCAGAATTAGCCTTCAAACAATTGAAAGAAGCATTGACTACACCACCAATTTTATGCCTTCCAGATTTTTCTCAACAATTTGTGATTGAATACGATGCAAGCGGAATCGGAATCGGTGCAATCCTTACCCAACACAATTGACCAACGACATATTTTAGAGAATCATTAAAAGGCTTGGTATTGACTTTATCTACCTATGAAAAGGAGATGTTGGCCATCATCAAAGCAATCAAGAAGTGGCATCCATATTTGCTTGGAAAAACCCTTTACAGTCCGCATCGACCAAAAAAGTCTCAAGTACCTACTAGAGCAACGAATTACTACACCTGCACAAACTCGATGGCAACCAAAGATTCTTGGTTATGATTACGAAATTGAATATAAAAGAGGTCCTCAAAATCAAGGTGCAAATTCTTTATCACGTGTTGTTGAATTTCAATTCTTGTCCATTTCCATGCTACATGCAGATTGGTGACCATTGCTCTAAAAGGAAGTCCAACAACACTTATGTTATGAAGACTTGATAAAGAAAGGTTCCTTCAAATCAAACCACAAATTGGTGCAACGAGACGGCATATGGTTCAAAAGAAACAAAGTTTATATGAGCCCCACCGCAACCTTGATACCAAAGATAATAGCTGACGGTCATTCATCATCAATCAAGGGCATTTCGGGTTTTATAAAACTCTCTCCCGTATCGAGCAAAGTTTCCTCTGGCCTAATATGCGTTGGACGGTGAATGTTTATTTGCAACAGTGGGATGTTTGTCAACGATTCAAGATCGGTTGTATGAAGCCAACGAGTCTACTCCAGCCACTTCCAGTCCCTACACAAATGTGGACCAATGATTCAATGGATTTTATTGAAAGGTTGACATCTTCTAATGGATACAACGACATCATGGTAGTCGTTGATCGATTAACGAAATATGCTCACTTTGTAGCTTTAAGACACCCATTTACCGTTGTGACTGTCGCTAAAGCCTTTGTCACCAACGTGGTTCGCCTACACGGCATTCCTATGTCCATTGTTAGCAATAGGGACAAGGTGTTCATCGGTTCATTTTGGAAAACATTGTTCCATTTGCAGGGAGCCAAGCTATGTATGAGCTCAAGTTACCACCCATAAATTGACGGTCAAACAGAAGTAGTAAATCAAACTTTGGAACAATATTTACGATATTTAGCTAGTGACCAGCCACAAACCACCAAAATGACACCTTTTGAAGCTGTTTATGGTATTTCACCCCCAAGTCTACTAGCTTATGTACCGGGCACTTCTCGCATCCAAGCGGTAGATGAGTACCTATGTGATCGAGATGACATTCTACATGAATTCAAAAGCAATCTTTTCCTAGCTCAAGAATGGATGTAATACCAAGCAAACCAACACCGATGCGAGGTTTTGTTCGTGGTGGGAGTGTGTATTTGAAACTACAACCTTATTGACAGTCCTCAGTAGCTTTTCGAGGCTCCATGAAACTCGCCCCTTGTTTCTTTGGTCCATATCAAATAATGGAAAAAATAGGTAAGGTGGCATACTGGTTGGATCTACCTCCAGGTTCCCAAATCCATGATGTGTTCCATGTTAGTGTGTTATGGAAGCATTCGGGACTAGTGACCCGCCCTCGACTCAACTTCCACGAGTTTCACATACCTCTACCATCCTTCCATGACCAGAAGTTGTCCTAGATTGACGTGTAATTTGTAAGGGAAAATACCGTCTAAAGTCTGAAATCTTGGTTAAATGGGAAGGAGCACCAGCAGAAGACGCAACCTGGGAAAATGAGTGGCCCTTTACCAAGACATATCCTAATTTTATCCTCATCCTTGTGGACAAGGATCTTTAAGTGGGGGAAAATGATACGTGCCAGCCATGCAAGTAATAAGTAATGCTAAGATTCAAACGTGTTGGAAGTGGACATACGAAGACTTGGTCTTGGCGAAGTTTGTTTCCAAGCCTATTGATTTGTTTTTGTTTGTTAGTGAATAAGTCCAAGTGGTTAAGTCTTGTTGATTATTTTTCCTAATCTGCAGCCTAATTTTAGCATTATTGATATCACTTTGAAGGCTATAAATAGCCTGCACATATTCAATAAATGGCAGGAATTATTTGTTCAATTCTCTCTCCTTTATTCTTCTTCTGGTTCCAATTCCATTCTTCTCTTTAATTTAAATTAATTCTTATCAGCACGTATATCTTTTTTTTGATAGGGTAGAAAATTTTAGGTATCTAAGCAAATGGGGATTCTGTGTTTGTTACCAATGCACTTTTGTTTATTTTTTCTTATTTTCGTCAATGTCCAGAGAATTGGATGATACAAATTACTAATCCTGTTGTCCAGTTTCTTTCTTGATCAATCAGGGTAAAAAGAATGGTGTATATTACTCCAAGTTCATTATATACCAATAATTGTATCCAGCACCAGCCACTTAAGAAATCATGCAAAATCATAATACCATAACTCATCAAACCTATAAGATAGTCCTTTTCCTATAGTATATTTAATTATAGAGGGACGCGCTTTGCATGACATACAAATGGATCCATGATGACCATTTTATCGAATAAAGCACAAATAGGAGGGAAAAAAGTCTTAAAATCTGACCTCCACAATATCACCTTCTTTTGCAACAATCCGTTTAATAAATACATCTTCATCTGTGTATCCAACTTCCTGAAGAACTGGTGGGCTTTTGAAGATTACAATATCATTGGGACAGGGCTTCCTGAAATAATAGGAGACCTGTAAATTCGAAATTAACATCAGATTCAGCAAAAAATGATTGACTCAGTTACCAAAGCTTTTGGTGAATTATGGACTTTATAGTAGTTCAAATAGTAAATTCTGAACAAGGGGAGCACATCAACATACATTTTCAGAAGTAAGAGTTCAAGCATTTAGCATCATACTAATTGCAGCACAGAACTGAGATATTATGCATAGTTTATCATAATATAATGATTAAATAGTTTATAGATTTAAAAATAACAGCTAGACCACTTCTAGGTCATGAAACTTGGAGCAGTGCATAACTTTTCAGAACTAGTTGAAACTGTGTATTATTGTAAGTTTTTACATGTTTCTTCTGTCTTCCAATTTTTTAGACTGGAATTGTGTGGCTAAAATTGAGTAAGTGAATCGGTTAACATTAACATTACCAAACAGTATATGAATTATCTCCACAGTGAATCAGTTAACATTATAACAGTTATTTCTTACATGTAATTATCTCCAAATAATATATGAATTATTTTACATGTAATTTCTTCTTACATTCTAGATAAGCCTTCTCTACAGTGAATCAGTTAACATTACCAAAGAACATATGAATTATCTCCAAGATCATATTTTCAACTCCAAGATGGAAGAATAATACCAAAACTTGCCCTAACATTTTGCAGTCAAGTTCCAAACTTTATCACCAAAATAAGAAAAGAATTACCTTTTCAGCTACAATCCTATCTCCAACATCAAATGTGGGATACATAGACAGCGAAGGAATATATCTAGGCTCAGCTACAAAAGACCTAAAGGCAAGTGATATGGCCAATGCTGCGAAAACTGTCTTGGCGTCATCGGAAGTGAAATTCAGCCATTCTGGCAATAACCCACTACTCTTCTCCACATTGTCATCATCTCCATCACCACCATCGCCGCCGCCTCCGCCGCCGCCATCCCCTTCCTCCGTGTCCAAAACTGCCTTTACGGTCTCTTTATTGGAGTCTTCTAATCTATCAGAACGAAGGTGAGCATTTTTACTTTCTGAGTGGTTGAAAGACAGGAACTTTGGGCCCTTGAAGAAATATTTGAAATGGGTGTGGCTGAATTGGAGGCTCTTTGGTGAAAGATTGAAATTATTGGTGGGTGTGAAGCAGTGAACACGGGGGAAATTAGGGTTCTTCAGAGAAGGGAATGGAGGGAGGAGCCCCTGAGTCATCATCCGGTTGAAATGGAAAAGGCAGTTGAATTGCACGGTGGACCTCCCTACAGTACCCCGCGAAAACAGTGTGTGTGGTAGTGGTGCCGGTGGTAGAAATGGGTAGTGGGGTTCTGCTTAATCTGTTAACATAGACCATGTTTGGTTGTGCCTATAAGCTGCACCGTCGTTATAAGAAAGTTTTTTAATAAATCAAATATGTCATCGAGAGAGGATTAGAGTCCGTTTAGTATGACTTTTGAAAAGCTAAAAATAAACTTTTGAAATTCAAAGTTATTTTTGGACATGTTAGCTAAATTTATAAAAGTGTTTTCTTACTAATTAGAAAAACGTTTAGAGGAAGTTGATCAAATATAACTTCTTTCAAAAGTACTTCTGGTATAGGAAGTTCTTTTAAAAAATTAATTTTCAAACAAAAATAAAGATAACTTCCTCCAAAAACTCTATTACAGAAAGTAAAAATAAAAATAAAAACAAAAGTTATGCCAAGCCAAACAAACCCTTGATAGCAGATATATCTATTCATGTGAAAAATCGTAATTTTTCAAATATCTTTACTCTTCTCATAGTTAGTGTAATTCTTTTGTGAGTTCTCCGTAATTTTCTTTAACAAATATTTTTTTTTCAGTATGACAGATTTAAATAAAGGTTCTTTATAAATCATGTGTTAGTCTTTCTTTATTGCTATTGATGGATTTTGGCCGACCAACTAGAAGCAGAGAAATGTGTGTTTCTTGATCTCTGGACATGGACAAGTAACGATGAAAGAAATGAATGATTTATGTTTTACATGTCCGCTTCATTTGATTAGATGTGTATGCCTTGTGATAGGATACAATGATTTAGAGATTGAAGGATTATAAGAAAAGATTTGGTGCTAATAGAGTTCTATTGTATGATAAGACCATCACTAATAGAAGTACAATAATTAACCAAGTCTTCAAAAGTGCCCAAATTTGAAAGTTCATATTCTCAACATTCGTATAGAAAGAATCACAATGATACATCATTATCGTGCTTACATGTTGACCATTTGAAAGAAATTAGCCAGAGTACAACTCATACAAAATGGGACATCACTCATTTACCAAACCATAACCATTTAGGACATGTTTGGCTTGCGGTTTTTAGAAACAATTGTACAGTCTACTCCACAAAACAAGCCATTAATATAAAAATACAACTGGATATAGAGTTGCTGGAAAACAACCCAAGTCACAGGAGTACAGAAGAAGTCAAGCATGAAGGTTATCCACTAATCTAACACCACCAAATTCACACTGTATATGTTTGATGGATATTATTGCGGAAAGAATGTATTTTAAATAGTGATATGATGAAAAATATATAGTCAAAAGGTAAGAAAAAATTATTAATGTGATAAAAAATATTATTTTATTGAAAAATGTGTAGTTAAAAATGAATTTTGAAAGAATGTATTTTTTAAAAAAATGTGTCAAACATGGGCTAGATTGCTGACAATGAGTATTTTTAAACTCTTTTTTTTTATATGCTCATTTTTAACTACTCATTCACACAATAAAATATTCTCCACGTAAACCCAAATTTTTTCGTACTTTCTAACCCCACATTCTCCTAAAAAATATTATTCAAAACATTGTTTTCCACAAATGAGGGCTAACACAACATATTCCAATCCAGCCATCACATGTCAATCAAAGCCCCAAACATATAATCACCGGCAGAAATTAGGCACATATTTGATACACGGTAATAGACAAGACTAAACAGTATAACGAACAAAATTCGTAACTTCTTTCTTTTTTTGTAGCATCCCTACCAAACGTATTATGCACAAGCCTGAACGATAACCAAGGTTAACGATGAAAATTGCAAAAAATACTTAAATATTTGTAATAATAAGCCATAGTAAATACAATAGGGTGGAAGAAACATAATTTGTAAAAGAAGAAAAAAACACGTATGCAACTAACTCTAGCGAAACATATCATTAATTCAATTGCTTGCTGTCAAGTACCATCACTGAAACCGTTACTATCATTTTTCATCCTTCTCTTCTCCATTTCTCTAGTTTGTTGGCCTTCGCTACTTGAGCCAGATGGATTTAATCCATATTCACTGGTTGGATTGCTGTAGTGACCCGTACTGCCATACTCCTGACTTGCCAATGCCAATTTCCTGAACTTTTTCATGTCCTCGTTGTATTGCATGGTATCGTAGTCAGAACTTCCATGAGAACTGTACATCGAGCTTTGT
The DNA here is from genome assembly GCA_035079005.1 of Fraxinus americana. NCBI lineage: Eukaryota > Viridiplantae > Streptophyta > Magnoliopsida > Lamiales > Oleaceae > Fraxinus > Fraxinus americana. The sequence goes on along the minus strand of CM068715.1, from coordinate 30,572,561 downwards.
CCAGGCCTAATTCCCTCATTTAGATCAGACAGAGATACATTTCCTTCTAAGGCCCTGACAACCTGCTTAGATATGCGTTTTAGGTGACATTAGAACATAACTATGGCACAACTAAGTTCAAGTACTGCTTGAATATTTATCCTAGATAATCCTAACTCAAATAGAGCTTTCATGATTACAATTACGTGGAGCAATGCTCAATCAGTTGGATTATTTCATAGCATTGTTGACCTTAAGGTCTGCTAAAACACATGTAGCATGTCTTTTGCGAGGAGTGGGTAGTCCTCGACAATGTTAAGAAAGAACAAGAAGCTAGTCTTGTTTATTATATGGTTGAGTGCTGCATACGAAACACCTACTCAAGGATTGGAATGTTAATCTTGGATTCAATTTGCACCCATATATACAGCATTTGTTAAGATAGATATCTACTATTATTAATATTTTTCTATAATGCAAGCATACAACCCTGTGGTCCACTCATTGATGATACTAGACAAATATTTAGTGTGGAGCTTGATCACTGCAAAAGGAAGGCAATCGAAGTACCTGGCTCATTCTTGGTCGGCGCCTTGCTGAATGACGGACACAAGCAGCAGCACAAGCAACCATGCGAGCCATTTCATTAGGGTGGTAGTCCTTTTGCAATCGTGGGTCAACAAGAGCATCAAACTTTTCATCTTCCAAAGCCTGTGTGAGCAATGGCCTTGCCTATCACAATAATAGTTTCGAGTCAACATCTTGCTATCAGATGCTCAACTCCCCAACTCTAACAGAAAGGATAGGAAAAAGCCAATGGTTTGGGAACTATGGTCTATTCGAGTAACTCACCCAGTCTACCAAGCTATCATCCATGAAAGATTGATTACTGTCAACAGGTCGACGTCCAGTAATCAATTCCAGAACCATGACCCCAAAGGAGAACACATCTGATTTATCGGTAAGTTTTCCGGAGGAAGCATATTCCGGGGCCATATAACTAGGAATAATGAAATGTCAGTATATAGTAATACTAAAGCTTGATTCTTAATAGGAAGAAATGTCTCAGTTGTAAAACATGAAACTATAACTAGAATCCAGCAGCTTTACATATTTATGTACAAAATTGGACCCAAACTCCAACTTCTCTTTATACATGGAGTGGAATACAAAATTTAGTTTACTATGCAGCTTGGTATAGAAAATTATACCAAGGTGTATTAGAACACATCTTTAAGAAACAAAAGTTCAAAACCTGACCAATTAAATGTGTTGGAAAATACATAGAAAGGAAGCGCAGTGCAAACAAAAGTAGCAGTGATCATGATCCCCAACCAGGGCGGAGAGGGAAGAGGTTAAATGAAAATTAATTCAGCATTCTTGACAAATAATCACCTCAAACATCATAATAAGCAACAGTTAACACAAAAGAATTAGTTTTACCCAAAAGTTCCCATCACTCGAGTGGAGACATGAGTATTAACATCAGAAGTAATCTTTGCAAGACCAAAATCTGCAACCTGAGACAATAAATGATGCTCATCAATAAGCATAGTAAAATAGATAAATTTATCAATCTCCTCTACATCAATTATTTGCATGTTCAAGTTACGTTGAGTTGCTAATTTCACTGTAGTCAGGGAAAATCTAAATAGACCTATTTTATGAGGAAATAGAGTTTCTAAATCCTACTGCTCATTTTCGAATGAGATATGAGTCACTGCCTAACTGAGAATGACAAAAGAGAACTAAAGGGCAGCCATTTGTAAGGATCGTAATTCTCCAACCATGACTATAAAAGACAGTACCTTTGCTTCAAAGTTGAAATCTAGAAGAATATTAGCTGCCTTGATATCCCGATGAATAATCTTTGGATAACCTAAGTGCAGAAAACACCCATTCAGAATCAAATATATTGAAGGGCACCAAATATAAATGTTTCCCAGTTTTATATAAACACATGCCCACCAATTAAACTTACAATCCTCATGTAGATATGCCAATCCTTTTGCAGTCCCCAAAGAAATTTTCAATCTTGTTGACCAGTCCATAGTAGGTCTTCCCTTTCCTGAAATGCATTAAACTACTAGTTATTAGATGAAACGTCACGCTCTACCGATGAATTTGAGGTATATACCATATACAGATCATTTAAGAGTAAATGGTGGTATAATTCTGAATTTCAATGGCGTGACAGGAACATAAATAAAGCATGAAAAGGGTCCCAACAAAATGAGGCGAAATGAGAACTTAGCTACATTTGACAGGTTTGACAAGAGATAAGAAGTAGAAAAGAAACAAGTATAAGTCTCTTTTCAGACTTTCAGTTATTTCAATACAAAAAAAATTAAAAAATCAATAAACGTGGTTGCATAAACTTAATATGCAAGATAATTCAGATAAGCAGTAACAAGCATAAAATCTCCTTCGAATTATTATGATTCAATAGAAAAATCAATAATGTGTATCAGTGGATACATACCATGCAAGTGAAATTCCAAGGTGTTATTTGGAACAAACTCATAAACAAGCAGTCTCTGAGTCCCGGTGATGCAGTATCCGACTAATGAAACGAGATGTTTGTGATGCACTCTGCTTATGATCTCAACCTCAGCCTGAAATTCACGCTCCCCTTGTCCACTTCCAGCTTTTAGCTGCTTGACAGCGACCTCTTTCCCATTTTGCAGAACCCCCCTATGCACATAACCAAAACCACCTTGTCCAAGAAGATTCGAATTTGAGAAGCCCTCTGTTGCTCTCGCCAACTCTTCATATGTAAATGTGCTTTGCGAGAACCCAAAGGCCATGCCAGGTGATGGTGGTGGAAGTGGATTTTCAGGTCCAGAATAACTAGAACCAGAACCTCCACTACTGTTGTTGTAAGGAGGAGGAGGCCTTTCAAGTGAAGGGGCTTGTACTGGTGAGAGCGGAGGTCGTGAAATACCAGTGGGTGGTTGAGAAGGTTTCGGTGGTACAGTGAAAACATGATTACCAGGTGGCGGAGCATTATGCTGCCAATGGTATCCTGGGCCGCCATATGGATCAGCTGGCAAACACCAAAAAAATCCCAAAAATAAGTTCCCAGACTCCGGTTGTTAAAGGTATGGAGATCAGCCATGGACATTGACAAAAAGGGTCATTGAAAGTTTGAAAAATCCAGGGTTCATTAAAAGTAAGCTTCTTCAGCATTATTGGCATTTGCAGATTATTTTCATATTTTCACACTTCTAGCAATATTTCTTATTCAATCTTCATGTGATCATGTCTCAGTTCTGCATCTTCTTCATTTTAAAGTTTCTCCCCCCACCGCAGAGATTTCTATTGAAAATGACATCAAGTAACAATATGCTTACACAGCCACATATACATGAAAGTTAAGCATGTGTGGGGGAAAAGTTCATCCCTAATTATACTTTTTTCTTAAACCAGACTCCATTGTACACCCAATAAACCAACAACTCCCGAAGAACAATTTCTCAATTGATAATATTCCCAGAATGTATCCTTGAAAATAGATTAAATTTGCGTCGATTGCATCCCTATCTATATATGAAAACGTAAGAGAACCAATAGTTCATCTACTATAAACACAGTTTAAAAGATCAAATGAATTAAACAAACAATATACATTCCCATGAAAGGAATATAAAGCAATCAGTTCTGATAAATCATCAACTAAACTCAAAATCAAGATTTTGAAGCAATATATGTTAAGGACAAATCTAGTCTTAGACTTTAAGATTGAACTTGAGCCTCGACTGTATAAAAAATCAAATCTTTTCAACTGAAAATTTGAACAATTCTCACCTTTAGGCTCAGGTGGTGGCGGTGGTGGATAGTAATGCGTTCTTCTCTTCTTTTTCTTGCAACATATAAAAAGTATAGTCAGAATAACAAGTATAACCACACCCCCTATGGCTATGCCCACTACCGTTCCCGTTGATATCCCATTTGCATTGTCATTCGATGATGATGTTGATGGCGGAGATCTGGCTGTACCAGTCTGTTCCGGCGGTGGGTTCCTACCAGAGGGAACGGGAGGTGAATTCCTGCCGGAAGGTGGTGGAGGAGGTGTGGGTGTAGAACCAGACGGCGGGGACGGAATTGGTGTGGTGGAGGATGGTGGTGATGGTGGGGTTATTGACGGAGGCGGGTTTGAAGGTGGAGGTTGTGGCGGTGAAGGCGAGGACGACGGCGGCGGAGAGGAGGCTGGTGGTGTTGGAGTTGCAGGTGGAGGAGAAGTTGTTGTAGGTGGCGGGGTTGAAGCTGCAGGTGGTGGTGAGGCATTGCTTGTTGGAGGCGCTGGTGATGACGTAGGTGGCGGCGCTGATCCCGGCGGTGGCGACGACATTTTTATGCATAATATGTGAGCTTACTTTGTGTGTAATATATGCTTTGCAGTGTGTGGGGTCACATGGGTGGAGAATTAAGCGGCACAGTAGGGTAAAGCGGGACCCACGCGCTGGCCCGAGATTTGCTCCGTCTTTTGCTCTTCTGGATAATTAGCTGTCTTTTTTCAGGGTCAATTGCAACTCTCATTCCTAACCTTTGCCCAAAGTTGCAATTTTATCCATAACTTTTTTCTTCTTTTTTTTTTTTTGTCGTCAACTTTGATAAATTAGCAAATTTGGTCAATTTTGATACTTTACAGCCAAAAAGCTGTTAAATTTGTGCAAAATGACGATCTTGTTCTCTAACTTAAATAAAATCAAAATAAATAACAAAAAAGACAGAATTAAAAAAAAAAAAAAACTATTCATCTACCTTATCATAATCCCTACCAAATCAAGGGATTTTCCCATGGGTTTTGCCTAGGCAAATCCCAAGGGGTTTCCTCTCCCACTTTTCATCGGGGGAGGCATAAGTCAAGGGATTTCGTCACCATCAATGGCAATGAAACTCGGAAAAACTCCCTAATTTTTCTTTTTTGACTCCACCGATGATAATGAGAGAAAAATTTGGTAGTGAAACTTAGAGAAAAAACTCTTAGGGTATGCGAAACTTTTTTTTTTCTTTGGTTAGGATCACATTCACAAAATTTTAACATATTTTTGAATGAAAAATATAAAAAATGACCAAATTCGCTAATTTATCAAATGTTGAGGATAAAAACCAAACAAAAAAGTTAGGGACAAGTTGCAACTTTGTGCAAAGATTAGAGAAAAGCTTTGCAATTTACTCTTTTAATAAGAAGATGTTTGTTTTGTTTGGTGGAGGTTCTTAGTCATGATTGGTTCACAATTAGACTAAATAAAAACATCACAAGTATGTGATTTGATTTTGATTTTGTAGGTTATAAATTGTGAATCTCATTAAATGTGTAGCTAAAAAAAAGGATAGCAGTCTGTAAAAGGTTTTATCAAACATGTTCTAAGTATTGTGCGAAGCTTTAAAATTATTTTTAGATAGTTTATAATTTATTTTTACTTTGTCGAGCGTAAATTTTATTAAATATCTTTTTGGTAATTCAAATTAAACTAGATTAGGACACAATCAATTTTATTGATGTATTTGGTGGCGGTTGAAATTACTCTTTATGCCAATTTCTTCGGTTGGGAAAGACCTGCCATGTTTCTTTGGTGTTTTTTTCTCCTCTTCTTCCTTTTTTTATGCGTTTATACTAAATGATGTCATATGCATGGGTGGAATGAAGCCAAAGATGTTAACGGTCCATTGATAACATGGCCAAACCAGGACCATGGGCCCTACAAGGACCAGTACAAGAAAAATATACAGCAAATTAACAGAAAACACACTTTGTACGTTTTCATTGGAAGAAAAAAAGAAGACAAACAGGCGAATAGGGTGTTGCCACGTCAGCACCATTTTTTTTTTCTAGCCAAGAATCCTGTACCTACAGCTTTTTTCGCCCTACAAACTAGCTCAGCCCAATGTCGGGTCGAACCCAATCAGCCTCTCGATTAATACTATGATTTGGAGTCCATTCTTGATCAACGGGTCAAGACATTTTGAACATAGTAAGTGGTTGGTCAAGCTGCCTTAACTCAATCTATTATCTTGAGGAATGACATCCAAATAAAGTACATTATTGATTTTAACTTCACACTGTCGAAGTCGCATCGATTAAGTGGTGTTGGTTTTCACTTCAACATTTAGCCCCTCTTCGACATCCTTTACTTCAAAACTCTTTTTTCAACATACTCATTTTCAACTACACATTTGTACTGTAAAATATTTTGCACTTAAACTCAATGATCTTCTTTATTTTTTAACCACACATTCTCAAAAAAACCACATATTTGATAAGAATTTTATATTCTATTTAAGAATATGGGAGGAGATGATTGTGGTGTGAAAACTTTTTTTTTTTCTCACATTCTATCTCAAGCAAATTCTGTAGTTTATCCTAACTTGGTACCGATTTGAGCTTTGCATTATTATGAGGGCTTGGATGTTATTTTTGTACTTTTCACTTGAACTCTATTGGATTGGGTCGCCAAACAAACATTGGATCAGCGATTAGCCCATATGACAGTTCAATTCATGGTATATGACCTAACTGGATATACCACTAATAAATAGGGCCCTATTTTCACAATCCAAATCCAAGAGCTATCTCGATATTACAAGTTGCAATCAAAAATTGATTATCAACAGAATAATTAGGATTAAATTAGGTTAATAAAGGTGGATTTTACCTTTTTGTGATTTGATTAATTTCAAGAATTTGTTGTTTATCTTTAATTGCATGTGTTTCGTACATAATTAGATTAAAAAAAAAAAGAAGAAACAGCAGCAGCAGCAGCTCAAACTATAACTTGTGTATGTTTCAAATTAGAGCTAGTTTAATTAAAGTACATAAGTAAAATATCGGTCCTTACAGGTTCGACATCTGCGCATTATTATATTACTTGTTAATAGGGGTGTCCAAAAGTCCCGAACCGAACCGGACCGAACCGAACCGAACCGAGCGGTTCTTCATAAATTAAATACCCGAACGGGTACCCGAATCGAGAACCGATGGGTTTGGGTCGGGTCTCGGGTCTAGACCAAGAACCGAAACTAAATAATTTTTTTATTTTTTATATTGAATTAATTAAATTATTTTATTTTTTTCCTATACAAATTAGCAAATTAATTGAATAAATTAGATTATTTCATAATTTTAATTTTTAAGCCCAAATCATTTTAAAATCCATTAGCCCATTTTAATTTGAAGCAAATGAATATACTTTATGTAGTTTTGCTGTAATATTAATATCTACTTTTTGGTATTTGTATGCATTGAATTAATCTTATTGGACGGCTAGTTTTGTATATTTTTTTGAATTGGGCTACGTTAATTTGTAAAAGTTACGAATGAAATGTTATTAATTGTATTTATGTAGTGTTGCTGAAAATATTAAAAAATTTAATTATAGTACGGAACCGAACGGAACCGAACCGACCCGAACCGAACCGAACGGAACCGAACCCGAACGGTTCCATAATTATATTTGGACCCGACGGGTCCATTTATTAAATACCCGAAAGTTTTGGGTCGGTTCGGGTATCTTCAGAACCGAACCGAACCGACCCATGGACAGCCCTACTTGTTAATGATCCCTCTACTTACCTAATGAAATCAAATGACTCCTACATTTTTTGTTTTGTAACAACTTCGTCCCACTCAATTTTTGTCCAACCTCCCATCCTCGACCTCTAATTAATTCACACAAATGGTCCCTCGTTATAGTTTTCATCCAATTATTCCATTATTGTGATTGAAAACGATAATCTCTCCCTCACGCTTTAAATAAAATAATAAACAAATACAAAAGAGGCAAAATGAAATGATAAAAAAATAAAAGGAAAAAGGAAAATTGCATTTTTTTGGTCTCAAATCTTTGTGAAATGTAAAAAATCTATCATCAACATTCTTTAGTATTATTCATTCCCAACCTTTCGATTATGTAGCAAAATTTGCAGTTCTTTTCATTAAACGATAGATTTACCATTCTCTTTAGATAAATAAAATAAAAGAAAATGGTAAAAAAAATAAAAAAATAAGAAAAATTACAAATGAAGTTCCGTAACTTTAATCACTTAAAATAATTAAACATGCATTAACAAATAGAAAGGAAAAAATTACATTTGTCACCTTCAACCTTTGTGAAATGTAATAAATATACCCCCAACTTTTTTTTAGCATAATCCATCCCAAACCTTTCAATGGTATTGGCATGTCTTAAAACAATATTTTTCGAAGTCTAGTAAAAAAACACTTTTTATTTTTTTTAACACGAAAGTAGTTTTATTGAAAGTAAAACCGTGGGACAAAACAGTCTTACAACCTTAGAAGAACATGACAAATTAACTCACTTGAATGATATTTATTTACTTAAATAAATAAATTGTTTCTTTTGATACACATTAATCTTGTCAAAATATCTCTAACATAAGTCCTTGTTTGATTTAGATTTTTCGTAATAAATTTTTTTCACATTTTTATCAGACATTCTCTAAATAAAATTATTTTGCATGTGAATTCATAGTTTTTCTTCTAAAAAGAATCAGCCCCCGTTTGACATCCATTATTTTGAAGAATGAGTTTTTGAATAGTGATTGATGTAAAGAATGTGTGGTTAAAAAGTAAGAAGAATTTTTGGGTTTATGTGTAATATTATTTTATTTGAAGAATGTGTGGTTAGAAATGAGTACTGTAGAAAAATGAGAATGAGAATGAGATAAAAAATGGGTGTCAAACAGGAGCTCAATTTCCACAAATCACTCTAATTTTTTTTAGATTTACGTGTAATATTATTTTATTAGGAATCTTGTACATGTACATTCTGTCACGTGGCATTACCCGATTGGATAATTTAAATTTCAAACAGTTTTTTCATCCAATTGACACTTGACAACAATGTAAGTGCCAATCAATGCGTAAAAAATCGGTGTACAATTAACAAAGTCCTTTTATTAGAAGATTAAAAAATGAGATAGAATAATGCATTGGGGATAAAATGTAGCCCAGACAAGGGAATTATATTCTTTTGCCTTGCTCATAAAAAAATATAAATAAATAAAAATCCTTTTTTTTTTTTTCGTATATGGAAAATCAAATATCGATATTTTAATTTACCGAAAATCCTCCATCTTTTACCTTATTTTACAGTCGTCACCTTCCGTTTGTAACTCTTAAGAAAGCTACCTTCTTTGTCACTCGCTATCAGTTGATTTCACCGGTCGATTAGAGGTATCTCCGATGAAAATTTCGCAATCTCTCATACACTCGTTCACTCTTTTATGCGTTTATATTATTGTATGTATGTGTAGATGTTGTATATGGTCTTCTACAATTGTTTTAATTGAATGTGTTGTGCGGATCTGCGGATCAAGATCCTGTTTAATTCAATTGCGGATATATATCATAGAACAGTCCCGGATGACATGCATGCCCGTAGATTTTGTGCCCGTTTAAAGATTTTGTTTTTCTGGTCGATTTTAGACATGGGTCAAGTGTAATTTGCACGTTCTTCTTTCAGCATTATAAAATAATCGATAATTTCATCTTTCAGACAAATGATTTTCCCTTTAATTTTCTGGTTTTTATATGAGTTATTTGCTTGTGAGTTTTGCCTTTTCTTTTCACTCATATATTCGTGTAATTTGTGTCTTCTCAGCGCTTCAACGTAGGCTCAAATTTGAGTTTATTTATTTGAAATTTGACGTGTCACATATTTTCTTTATGTGCGAAGGACTATTCGGTGATGGTACCTTCAACTATGTATTTCTCTGTCTTGTGGGTCTTGACAGTATTTTTATGATTAGGCCTGGTGCTTCTGTTTTCGGACGTTACATATTAAGGTTTGAATTTTGATACTTGTTCTTGTGTGCTTGAGCGGCAAAATAAAAAAATGGCAACACATCCTTGACTTTAAATTTCATTTATTCCATGCTATTCATGTCAGGCCAAGTAGATTAATACAATATCTAAAAATTTCAAAGCTTATCGCGGGCAAAGTTTTACTATTGTTTGGCTTGTGAGATCGGTAGTATTTGTTGGTCGAGGCATACTTAACTTTAACGTAGACTGCAATTGCATGTAATAAAGCAACTTTAGTCGTGCTGCTATAGTATGTGCATGTATATTTTATGTTGTTTTTTGGTTAGTGAACAAGGCTTTGTACCCTCTAATCATGCAAGATATTATTTTGAACTGTCATGGTATTATTTGAGGTTTCTCATGACAAATAAATTGGGCCACACAAGTGTTTTAGATTTGGTTGTCATGTTTTAGAAACTTATCAATGTTGTCGTTCCTTTTTCCAAAATATTATGATGTAATGTAGCATAAAAACTTAAAGGAAAGTGTCCTTTCCGTGACTAACAATCGTACACAATACCAATTTGTTGGGCACTCTATGGACGCATACCAGACGTGTCAAAACATGCCCAATAAATAAGAAATGAGGAAAAATAATAAATACACTCCCCTAAGTCCTTCATACATATAATAAAAGTGTGAAGCATAGATTAGAGATCATCCACATAAGATATTGTGTGCATCGTAACATTGCAAATGCGATGAAAAAAAGGGCTAATGTTAAGATTTTAATATTAATATGACTTATTAGTCTTGATGATGCACACAAGAATATATACGGTATACAAGTGCAGACTATATTAGATATTTGCTTCTTCTCGTCAAATAAGAGTTTAAGTATGCATAGCCTAGTTTTTAATCATTCATTGTTGCTAAAGGCCTATCACTTACATGACCTACTTGTTTTGTATTCAAGATTTTCAAGAATTGTTGTCTTTCGCGTTCATTTTTTTCCCCATTTTTGGTATCTGCGTCTATGCAACATAAATATGAACTGAGCACACTAACCAATTTTAACTCAACTTTAATTTATGAGATTACTCGATGTTGGCAGTTCTTATTCAGAGTATTGGGCCTTTTTCTATGGATTTCTTATACAGTTTCTTTCTACATAGACACTTACTCGTAATAAGATTTGAAACAAGTTATTCTCTTTTGCTTCATATAGCTGAATTACTATCTATGAAGCACGGATACTCCTACTAGGACACGTGTCCGTATTCAACACGTATTGCGTTGTATTGGAGACCAATGCTCCTCAGACTCTCCATGACATAGTTTCAACAAGCCACATGTCATGTCCTATTTTTCATGTACTCTTTAAATTTCTAAAGTCCAAGGGATACTTTAATGACATTCCTTAGGCAACTAATCGACATATAATGTGCCTCGTCCTACATTAAAAAGTATAAAATAAAGACATAAAATATGAATTTCAAAATTTAAAGAATTTTAATTGACATGTTCCTGATGTGTTTGTATCCTACTTTATATAGAAAAGTATCGTCGTGTTCGCATCGTGTTTGTGTAGCGCGTCGGTATCCGTGCTTCTTAGGTTACTACGAGTTTCTTGGATAGGATTGCGCATTTGATAACTTTTGGCTTGTAATTTGTGTTTTTGTTTGTCTTTATTTCAATGAATTTTGGGCATTGATCCTCTAAAGAAGTGCAAGATTGTCACAATAGTAATGTTAAGAAAGGTTCCTATTGATAGTCACAGTCCTTAAAAGAAATGGAAGGAAAACCAAATAGATCAAATGCTGCCATCGGAAACAAAACTTCCTTTTCAAAGAAGACGTCAAAAAGGGTTTGGGATTCTATAGCAGCTTACACTGTTCAGTGTGAAAGATGCTCTAAATGGAGGTTCATTCCCACAAAGGAGAAGTACGAGGAGATACGAGAAAGGCTAGCAGAACAACCTTTTCTCTGTGAATCAGCACGTGAATGGTGCCCTGACTTAAGTTGTGATGATGAACCAGATGTTGTACGAGATGGAAGTTGGCGTTGGGCAATAGACAAACCCAATATTCCTCAATCTCCTCCCGGTTGGCAACGGATTTTACGAATCAGAGCTAAAGGAGGCACTAAATTTGCTGATGTGTACGTATGTGATGCCATTTATTGTTTGTTCCTTCATTTAGATTACTTTAAAGGCTTTGAGCAATGGGAATGTCTTTCCGACTTCAATTGGGTGGTATCATTTTTCTTAACAGGTATTATGTTACACCATCAAGCAAGCGATTGCGATCAATGACGGAAGTTCAGAGGTACAGTTCTTCTCTTAATGGTCTTAGGTTCTTTATGCCCTAATTTTAAATGAATGAATAATTGCCAGAGGATCTGTGTGTAGATGTTAGAATCTTTTCTTTGTTTTTTTCATTATTTTAAGCCTTTTATGATGGTTTCTCTTCAGTTATCTGATCGAACATCCAGAACCTGGTTTAACAGCATCGCAGTTCTCATTTCAAATCCCTTCACCTTTGGAGGAAAATTATGTGCGGAAGCGTCATGCTCGTGCTATTACTTTGCATGACATGAGTGACACTATGATGCCAGGTTTGACATTTGATGCTGACTAAATAAGATTTCTAACTAGATTCATCTTTGCTTTTATATTTACATACTTCATTATTAATTCTCAGTGGCATTTTGTATCTTACATATTCAGATGCTAGTTAGGGTTGATAAGAGTAAATTTAATTTTTATGTTGCAGTCAATCCCACATCTTGGGTTGTTCCAGACCAGAGCAGAGACTTGCACTTGGGTGGGGTAGGGAACTCTACTTCATTTGTTGAGGCTCCTGCTCAAAGTTGAGGTATTTTTTATATCATTTATGCCTAAATTGTAACTATTGCCCAGTGACAAATGATGTTCTACTTCACTTTCTCTGCTTTAAAGTCTGGAGAAACTGTGTGACATGCAACTTGAAGTGTTACCTCAAATTTTAGGAGTATCTTGTTGTTTATTTATCACTCATTCCATTCCCCTTCGAATTTAGAATTGGAATTTGCATCTCAGATGTATGGAATACTTTGTAATTTATTCCCCACTCACTTTATTATTATTATTTTAAAAAAAATTATATTTGTATACTTTTCTGTATCATTTCTTCAAGTAAGAAAATATTGCGTATACATGTTCAGTTAGCAAAAATTTATGTAACTCATATACCAATACACTTGAAATAGGATAAAAAACTAAAGTACCAAGCGAATCTGTAGGTGAAGGAGTTACATTTGGTTGCTGGAGACTAGGGAATTTATCTGTTAGAGCTGCAAAGGAAAACACAGGCCAAATTTTGTTTTTCCAAAAGCAATAGTGATTTTGTCCTAGTAGTGATTTATGGATATATATTCAATATTTCTACTTTTGATAAAATCTAATTTTTATAGCATGACGGAGACATGTCTTCCCAGATAAGCTACCTCATACTAGCGGAGAGACAACTTGTTTGAATTATTAAGTTAATAATATTAGCAATTGGTTTGTCACTCATGCCATGCCATAGAATTTGAATAGGTTTCACTTTTAAGGTTTATCTTCTTGTTTATTAATATACCCAATGCCCATTTATTGATGTTGAAAGAATATATTTGTTTGAAATATGTCTCCCACACGTTAGTTAGCTTACATTTTATCTTCATTATTTAATATGGAAGTATGATAATTGGAACATTTACAGGTTCTCATTGGCTTAAGAAAGTCCTAATATTTGCTTATAAAGGACTTTTTAATTACAAATATTCTGTTTAATGTGCCATAAGGCTAGAATCCCTTAAACAAGATTAAAATTGAATTGATAGGCAAAAGACACCTAAGATTTTTTATTTGTACATGGGACTAATAAATAAGTCCCAAAAGAGCTTTTACGCTCTATAGGTTTATTGAGAAGTGTTCATACAGATTTCTTGATCTGCTTAATCTTACTTGCAGTGATAGTTTGTTGCATTGGGCTATTTAGCAGGATAAAGGTCATTGGTAGTGTCTTGTTCTTTTTAGGCAAAGCATCTCTGATTTGGCATTTTATTTAATGGAGTAGCCTAAATATTGTGTAAAAAACTTAATTACTAAAAATGTTTCTTATTGCTTAGTCATAAACCTTATGCTCCAATTGTGAGCTTTTGTCACTGTACAGATTAGTTGTTAGAATTGATGTTTAATCTTCGCATCTTTCGACTAGAATTGTGCATCAAGTGTTTCAATCATATTTCATTGCCACAGAAGATAACAGTGAGGCTCAGTTCACATTTTTCAGTTTTCATCCATAATTCAGCATCTGTGTTTTATTTCTCTTTATTACTGGAAATTAAATATAAGATCGGCACTTTTCTGCAGTAACACTTTTGCCAAATTGCTTTAACTTTCCGACGTTCTTCAGTATTGATGGAGATTTTCTTATTTATGGTTTTAAGTTTGTGAAGGCAGCAGCGCATGCTGAGAGGGCATATTTGAACAGATGCAGAAATCTAGTTCGAAGAATAGCCTGTAATATATAGAGTTGTTGGTTGATTCTCTAGTTTTCTGTTCTAAATCCCGCTTTTGTAAGGAAAACTATCCAAGTTTCTTCATCAACTGTCTTAGTACTGATTTCACGAGGACACTGAAACTATTTCAGATGATAATTTAAGTTTTTCTTGTTTCCAATGTTCTTATTTCATGACAAATGGAATGATGTTAAAAGTTGTCTTCTTCTTCTTCTTCTTCTTCTTCATACCATACGAATCTTCATTGATGACAAAATTGGAACTGTGATATTGGCATAAATTTTCTCATTGACTCTTGCAATGTAGCCATTATTTTAATACAGAGAAATGAGAATGTCCCCTCTAAATGCAAGCCTACAATCAAAACTGCTGAGAAATTGTACTGTATTTTCAACTAAGTTCTACAGAAATCTACCAAGGGACAACTAGAAGTACAACACCTGGTGTAAACTGCTATTCAATGAATCTGGATTTCAGTATATAAAACCAGCTGAGACAATTAAATCTATCTTTATTTCATAATTAAAACCAAAGGAAAATGGAAGGCTCCTGGGATCCCAATTCTCGTTCTATCTCTGTCTTTCTTTTTTTTTGGGAGGGGATGGAGGAGATGTTTTCAATTTTGTCCAAGCATATCATCTGGAGATTTAATCACCTCTTCATAGAAGATGCTCGATAATGATTTTTGTTGACCGCTGCACTGGCTGTGGTTAGACTGTTCTGCAGTAGGTGAACGTGGCAAGTCCCATTGACATTCCTGTACGGGATTAGTGGAAGTTAATTTTGCTGCACCTAGTACTCTACGGAATTGCTCATGATCGAATGACTTCACAAACATAAATTCACCATTTTGGCCTTCAGGACATCCAGTGCATCGCAACCTCATCCGCTGCACTTCATCCTTAACTCTCTGGAATTTGAAATCAAAATGTATATAAGCAATATATAAAAATTTGAATAGCAATGGTAAGGAGTCAGAGGATAGCATGCCAAAGAGGAAAAGAAACCAAGATGAACAGTTGAATTGCCACACTTACAGCTATGGCAAATTCTTTTCACCACACAGATTTCTTCGATAATTACACAGCCGCCCCCCCCCACACACACACACACACACACAATCTCCACACGAAAGTTGCCATAAAAAATCAGCAAAAAGAATGAACACCTAAACAAACAAGACATGATCAGAAAAAAGGAGTCATGATAAGGATAACATAAGAAAATCTCAATAGATCATTAGTTTGAATAAAAATTTCTCTTATTAATCATCTCGATACTGAAATATAAATGAACCACATCTATCTTGTCCCCTCAACAGACACTATGTGGGGGTGTCCTGGTAACAATATATGCTTGTTCATTTTTCTGAAAAATATTCTCTGATCAGTGAAGCAAGGTGTTACTCCTCATCTAGTTTCAAAAAAAGGTGTTACCCCTCATCATCTAATGGCAAAATCTCAGGAGTCCTCAATGTTGAAGTGGCGACAAAAGGTTAAACATAGAATGCAACTCCCCGAATTTATGCCTGACAAGGTAATACAACTTCTGAGAAAACTTAAAAACGAAGTAGTAAATACCCACCTGTCAAATGTTAAGTTAAAAGTCTTCAAAAAATGATGAGATCACACAGATCAAGAAAAAATCTGAACAGAATTCATTATCATTCCAAGTGAATATAACACGAATAGCTCTGGAACAGTAGGTTAGTAGTTAACATGCAACTATTGACTCCTATCTCTTTTCGTTTGATTTAGATATTACCAATCCTAGCTTAGCCTTTATCCATTACATTAAAGCAGAGCATCCAGCACCGAAAAGCCTCCTTAAGGCCGGGTAGAATCATTTTCTGAACAGTTATATGAACCAACAAATGCTTTGACAAATATCCAATGATGCCAAGAACATAAGCTAGTTGTTTCAAAAGCATTAATTCCAATGATAGCACGGAAACAGATAGACAGCAATGCAAGTAAAAGAGACTCCAAATTGAACACAATTGTCGATATTTTCCATGTAATAGATAGTACCATAAGCTTGTCAGCTAACCTGCAATAACTTCAAATCGAACTTGGGAAGCCCAATTACCCCGACTGTAAGTGACCCAAAAAAGTTCCCCAACAATGCAGCCTCAGGCACCCCCAATCCCTGCACAATCCCCGCAACAAGCCCTCCAAGAAAACTATCCCCAGCGCCTGTGGGATCAACCTGAATAGTTGGAAAAGGAGCAACCTTCTGTGCCTTGTCATTCTCATACAACGTGCACTCTTCTTTCCCATTGGTTACCACCAAGCAGCAGCACTTCCTCACCTCCTCTATATCCACATAAGGCGCCTCATCAGCCGAGGCCTTCAAGAACCTTATCCGCGGGAGCAATCGGTAGAACCCGGTTTCCCTCAAATCAACAAGCATCACCGTTCCATCGACCGAATCAAAAACCCGAATCAAAGCCTGGATGTCCACAAATACTATATCGCAAATATCAAGCATTTTTTCTAATGTTTCCGGCAAAATTTCGCCACCCACACCAACCGCCAACCCGAAGCTGAAATGCGAGTTTGGGAGATCAGAAGGCGTTATCGGGTCGCAGGCACAGACCCGTTTCAAGACCCGGTCCTCCCGTTTGATCTCAGAGGAAAAATGGGCATGAAAGACGGTGGTTTTGGATGGGGGGCAAATTATTGGTGGGTGGGTGACAGGGTAGGAAAAATCGTTACCAACCTTAGAGACGTAAGTGGAAGAGATGGAAAACCCATCAAGGACGCCGGAGATAAAGGAGGCGGCACCGCCAAGTGACTCTGCTATCACGGTGTCGTCTTTAATCAAAACATCGTGGCAATAATTACCTACAATTAGCAATAATGGGCTTCTATCCTCTATCATTTTGTCAAAGGGACGCCGCTGAATGGGTTTTCTCTTTTGGTGGGTTGTATAGGATTGGAATGGGTTAAGCCATTAAAGATGGGAAGAAAGGGGGTGGGTGTGGAAGAGACAAAATGGGGTGTTGGTAACACTTGTATTCTTGTTTGCTGAGCGCGAAACGAATTGGAACGCGCGGCAGCACAGGAATTATCGGTACGTGTAATGGCACGGATGTGTGTGTTACGCAGAGGGGAATGGAAAGAGGGGAAGAAGAAAATGCCTTTGCCTTTCCTTCGTCCATACATTCGCCTGCGAATCTCAGGAAAGCGATTTGATTCTGCGTTACTTAGGAAGACGACATTAAACGGTAAATTTACCCAGTTTTAAATCCCCACTCGCTTCATTCCATCCTTGAAAGGAGAAAGGATCAGAGACAGAGGGACAGACGCAAGTCGATACAACCAGAATGACTAACAAAAGTACGTTCAGTTTCAGCATCCGGGCCGGACCGACAGCGGAAGCCTAGCACTAAGTGCAATCTCCAGCGACAACGGTCCAATCCCCATCCAGAGATTAGCCGCGCAATTCTTCGAAAGTGCGGGAACACTTTCTAAGAAGCCGTAATCGTTAGTTGACCAAATTTAATAGCAATAGCTTTAGGAGAGGAGCGAGTTTACGAGCTACCGCTGGAGCTGTAAAACCGCCACCGTATATGTAGAAAACACCGAAGCGACGAGACATCGTAGTGCTAGAAATGTCGAAGACATCGCTTTTGGGCGCAGGCAGCAATCATCGATTTTAGTTGAAGATCATCGGTAGTTGGTAAATCTGGGTGCTGCAAGTGATATTGAAGTAGGAGGAGGAATTGGTAAGTAAGTCGAATGGTTACAAGGAATAAGTAGTCTTAGCTCCAGTTTCCGTTTATTCGTGACTGGGACTGCACTTTTTGAAGTTTCTAAAGATGAAAAACATTGCTTTCAAAGGTAGCCCTTTACTCTTGAGCATGTGGATGGCGGATAGACTCAAACTCTTGGAAGATCCCGAAACAAGATCATATAAACCTCAAGACTCCCGTAATTTCTTTCACTTTGGTAGGAGTTTCCCTTTCTTCCTCACCTAGGGTTGAGGTTTCCTCCTTATAAATCATCCGTTGGACTTAGGCAAGCAGTTGCCCGATCAGGATAATGGAGAGGTCATGCGTCTGACCACAACTCCATGGCAAATGTATTTCGATGGCTCCAGTACGCAAGGTGGCGCGGGAGCAGGTCTTGTTTTTTTCTCTCCTAATGAATGGTCAAAAGTCTCAATGTAAGTGATTGCAAATTTATTGGGTAAATTATTTGAATGTTCGTTTAACAATACAAAGTGTTACTACTTAGCACTTGTTTGATCAAGTATCTTTTTAAAATACATTTCTCTTTTTTTATTCACACGTTCTTCAATAAATTAATATTACATATAAATTTGAAAAAATTTCTTATTTATCAATCACACATTTTTCATCAATTTACTATTTCAAAATGTATTTTTAAGAAAAAAATTGAGCTTAAACATGCCCTAAAGTTAACAATATATTTTAATGGTTATTGAATTATGTACCGTGTTATCCATCCATCACTTAAGTGGGAAAATCCATTATGTTCAACGAATGGCATCGACTTGAGTGATTGATTGGTAATATGATGTATAGTTCAGTAACCATTAACATATTGGCGGATATAGAAATTTTGAATTAAGGGCACAATTAAAATTTCAAATCGAACAAGTTGATAAAAAAAAAAAAAAAATAGTTTCTTCTTAGCTATGATCCTTACAGATAATGATAAACTTTAAAATAATAATACAAATGCAAATGCAAACATAGCATGCATAGCATAGTAATGATCAACTGTCCATTCTAGATAAGATATTTACTAACTGTCATGAGTATGTAGGTGGTATTTATAAGGAAAAGTGACGTCTAAATTTGTTATGCCGTGTATTGGGGAAAAAATATTGCAAAATGTCGAGATATATTAACATGACATAAATTATGTTCTTGAGGACAAATATCTAATCAAGCAAAATGATCTTACCAAATTTGGCTTCATTTTTTAGGTGCATCATCGAGGCAAATTCTTCAAAGATTCCTACACCTACAATTACAGAATGATTAAACTTCTGTTCTATACTACGTTTATATGTTGACTTATTCTCGGGTTCGATTGATTGAGACATTAAAGAAAAAACAATGAACATTAGATTTTCGGTAGATGAGCAGGGTGCAAAAAATGAAACATATAATAGCAAGCATAGAAATTTTTTGAGAAGGCAAGGTTTTTAACTACATACTTGGGGGGGCCTAACTATGTGTTTTTATGCTTAAGGTAACTCGCGACATTGTTGCAGCATCCTTCTCTTTATAAACTATTAATAAATTTGTCAAACAAATGTTAAATCTTTAACGAAAGTTATCTAAGCACTTTGTAGAAAATATGCAAATCAAACAAATACAACGTGAACTTTCAAAATTGAAACAATATATTTTAATTACCAAAACTATAATGCAATAATAGTTGGAAAAAAAACAGAACTGTCGAAATTTTTTTAGAATGATACTAAATTTTAACATAAAATAAATAAATAAATAAATATTAAACACTATTCACTTATTTAAAATATTCGAATCAATAGACAGTTTGTCCATGTCAAAATTCTGCAAACAGTATAACCATAACGTTAATGCACGATTCCCATTTTTCCTACTTTGACCAATTTATTACATTTTTTATAAAAAAAATAAAAATAAAAAAAAAAAGTCAAAAAAATTGGTGGGGGCAAGTGACCCACCCTAGATCCACCATTGCATTGAGATACAATTTTAAAGTTCACCAAAAGAAAGGGCAAGAAGCAGTATTGATGTAAGGGCTCTATTTGTCACATTGTATTGTTCTCCTAGATTCGTGCAGGAATAGGATCTTGAAAGGTGTGACTCAACCCTAAAAGTAAGAGTCATGCTACACTTACCAAATTTTTTATCAAATCTTTTACACCCCACTCACAGTAGGGAGGTGGGGACCATGGGCCAACATCTTTTAGAACACATGGGACCCGCGCTTTTGTGAGGGGAGGGGGGGTAAAAAATTCGATAACCCTTCCCTCTGGCACACTAGATTAATTCTAAAAGTAAAGATTGGAGCTGGACCACTCTGTCAACAATTCTACCACACGCATCACTGTCTTACTACAAGAGGGTAGAGTTATTAAGTAGTAACAACTAACACAATTCAGTTACCATTAAGATACAATTTTATGTTTAGTTATTAAATAGTTGTAAACTTTTCAGACTATATTAATCGTCATCCTATAATTATATTCCACAACTTAATAAAAAATTCTAAAATTGTCAAATTATGTGATGACAGTTAATACTATAAAAAAACTCTCAACAATAACGAGAATTGGACTAAAGATGAACATTTTATTGAACTAAAAAGTTAACAAAGTTTCATCGTAATATATTATATAATCACAAAGGATTATACAAATAAAATAAATTGGATGAAATCATAACTTGAATACTTTGATATGTGAGAAGAATACGACCCTTAGCCCCCGTTTGGCACCCATTAATTTCTCATTCTCATTTCCATTCTCATTCTCATTCTTCATTTCAACCACACATTCTTCAAATAAAATAATATTACACACAAATCAAAAACTTTTCATCACTTTCTCACCACACATTCTCACATCAATCACTATTCCAAAATTTCTATTCTCCTCAAAATTAAATTCAAACACACCCTTAATGACAAATCTCTTTTAAGATTTTAGAATTGCACTTTCTTCGAGTCAAAAAAATTTGAGAGATGATAACTTCTATATAGAGTCTTCTAGAGACTTGGAAGTCATGCTTTCAAAATACCAAGAATGCCCCCGCTTTTAAGTCGATGCATTTGCCATGACCCACGACTAATCTGGACTTCACGTCCCAAAGTTGCCCTAGTTACGACCTCGAAATGCAATTTGAGGTCATGAGCTTCAATTCTTCGAAATTTGCGAAGTTTGGTCCCTTAAGTTTCAACTCTTGTCCAATTTAGACCTCAACCTTTGACTTTGTTCATTTCGATCCTCAAGCTTCTAATTTCGCCCCCGTTTGAGCCCCATTAAATTAAATTTCATTACATTAATTTTTTCTCTTTCTTCATTTCAACCACGCATTCATCAAATAAAATAATATTACACACAAATCTAAAAATTTTCAACCACACATTCCCCTATCAATCACTATTCTAAAAATTTTCAACCCCCAAAAATGGGGGCCAAACAGGGGCTTCATTCAAATTGCTCCTCCGACTTTCTAAAACTACATGGATTGTTTTTCTATCTGGCGAAGACATCAATGGATTTCTTTATTATTTACTCAAACACTTTTATAAGAAGTTAAATTTGCATAAATTTTCACTTGATAATATCCTTGCCCAGTCAAACATACTCTAAATCACCTCATATTTGGCGAAAAGCTTCCCAAAATACGTGAAAATCGCACTTCAAATAATTTGACTTATGTGATAGTCGATACGATGCTATTAATTATTTGACTCACGTGAATTGGTATTTTGCAAGTTCCACTTAAAGGGAATGGATGTCTATGCTTTTTTAATGGATTCAAACCAATTTTATTGTGTCATTGACATTGCACCTACTTATTTTAAAGAGTGGTTGATAAGAGCATGGTAAACCCTAAGCTATAAACTGTGAGAGAGATTTGACTATCTGAGATGTGGGATTGAAAAAATCAAAGTATCTTTAGAGTCATATATTCATAGTAAATGTATACTCCATCTTTGCTTGTGATTACAACAGACCCACAAAGGCACAAAATGATCGTGGGGTCCTTTCAGCATCTATGATATAAACTCAGAACAGACATTTCCATTCAGATCAACTGTGGAACATCAACTAAGCGTTCCATTGTTTGCAGCTGGTCATAAGGAGCAATCTGCAAGAAAAACAACAGACGGAAATATCATCAGCACAAAGCTGAATACTGAAGTTTGCTCCGAGCCACCATTTAATTGAACATGAAACAAAGGCTCATCATGCTCATGCTCTTTAACATAGTATATTTAATGAATACCAAGGATGGTATAAGCACTTCTATGTTCTCATTCTACTTATTCATCCGCTTGCATTTAACTGTGTCCAACATGCATAATTCTAAGTTACCAGAGACGATTTTGGGAGTTTAGTATGTAATCTTCAGAATGACCTTTTACAGTAGAGGTTAACTAGTAGATTGAACTGTAGGACAATACGTTGCTAAGCAGCTAGAATCTCCTTGCACGAATTCCCTTTAACAAATAGTTTTTCGAAATATTGATCATTTACCAGCAGAAAATCAGAATAGATAATTGTACCTGGCTAAATCCGTCTGCCCACGTAATCGATACAGCATAATTTCCCATAGGCCGAATTTCTTCAGGTTCAATGTCCTCTGAAACATCAGCATACTGTAGTTTCTGCTCACCAGTCCATTCATCCTGTTTCGACCAAAAATGAAATGTCTATTAGCAAGGATTAAGAGCTGTACTTTGTCAAGGGTTCTCAAACCAGAAAGTAATTTTTTGTTTACTTTGTGGTTCCAAAATCTAAATTCTAGCAACTTTTTCCCCATAAGTTGCATGACCTATATGCAGTGCTACATTACCCAGTTTTATGAATTTCAGCATGGCGTTTGACCATTAGCATGATACTTTATCAGATGAATCTAACTGTGGTGATATTAACTCAAGATATTTTGTGCATGCACGACTGTTATCTAAAATTAACAACCGTAAAGGCAGTAAACACATTTTCCGGCCTCTAAGCTTTTCCTTTTTACAAAAAATCTAGACTTCATATTTCAAAGTAGAGCTGTTTTCACAAATGACTTTACATTTGAAGTGATGCAGACAAATCACTTCCCTTGAGATTTTGGACTGATTGTCTGTTTCACAAATTGGATATCCAAAGCATAGTTGTCCCTGACTGTGAATCACTTAAGCATATAAAGTGGCACCATAGATAGTGATTGTAAGATCAATTTTAATGTTTCCATAACTATTCTCAATTTAATTTGTGTACCATAAATTTTTGTACTTGTTACAGTTTGCTGACATATAACTAGCTGTTGATTTATTTTTTCTCAATGACTGAATTGCAAAGATTATTCCACTTACCACACTTTGAGCAGATCGATCATTTCGTCTAACAGTTGCAGGGTGCAAATAGAACTCTTCATCTGAATCAGGTACTTTCACCCTGATTGCCTTCATACCTTTATCATAAGTGACAGCAGTTGATACTGTAACAAACAAAGATACTCTATAAGAAAGTCTACACCAAGAGTATAAACATTAGATCTTCACAAATTTGAGCCAAATGTCGACCTTGGCTAATGATGGCTGGTTTAGTCCCATTTACCAGCTTTAGGACTAAAGAAGCCTTGTACCATTTGAATAAAGGTAGCAAACTAGCACCTAAGTTTTCCTACATTTTGAATTAAAATCTACCCTCAGCTCAATAAAGAGAGAAGATTAAGCTACCTTGTTGACTGATCTTGGCACATTGTTGCACCACACTAATGCCCAACTCTTGAAATGTTCTTGCAACTTCACCTTGAGGATCAGCCACGACTTCTGGGATTCCACTATCTCCGGAAGCTGATAACTGTGAAGTGAAGGATAATACTAAAATACACATATATATATTCCAATTGCAAATTCCTATCCATCTTTAAGGATACAAAGAAATCTGAATAGTGTAAAAAGAATAAATAAAATAGCATTGAAGATGAAGTAATAAGTGTCCAAATATTCCCTATAAAATTTTGTTAGTTATTGGAAAATTACATCAAATTAAATGAAGGTAAAATAATTGAATCAGAAATGTAAATGTGAATCATCAAAATTTTGGAGCGTGAAGCACAGTTGGATCCATTGTTTGGGGGGATTCACATTACTATTATCATGACATTATATATAACATATTTAAATAGAAAAAAAAAATTGTTCATTTACAACAATTGCATGCTTCCAAACGTCAACTAGCTAACGGGAAAAATTATATTTTGAAAGAAAACAATATAGTGTACAACTTATATGCACTTTACTTACTGTGCAAAAATTCTCATTAACTGGTCAGGTGCAAAGGATTTGATGAGAAAAAGATAGTAAGATAATGCTGCCTTAGACAATAAGAAACTTTTCCTCCGATCAACAGTTCAATGAAAAAAGCTAGTTTTTTTTATTTATAGTACAGTAGAATGAGAATAACCAAAGTTTATAGACTGTTTATCCTGCTTAGATCTCCCAGTTAAATATGTATCTAAAGAACGATCACAGCATATCGTGCATGGGAACTTACAGTTGGTCTAATTGGAAGCTCAAAAAGATGGGGGATACCAAACTGCTCAACAACCTGCAGGTGTGTATGTAGAAATGAGACAGAAGTTCAAATCTGCAGAAATGTCGGAAACTCACAGCATCAAAGTGGCACATGTTGGAAACCTGAGAACCTGACCCTCTACCAAATGGATAGTAACGTTGTCCATCAGCATCAAAGTGGCACATGTTTTCAACCACAGCTACACAAGGAACCTGTCAACACGATATACAATGAAAATGTAAACCAAAGAACATTGTCTACTTGGACATAGCTCAAAAGACAACCCTGCCTAGAACTATCCTAATTGATCTGTTTGTCTTGCACTGAATTCATTTAAAATGACAAAAATCGCCAGGAGAGCACATTAGAGAATATAAGAAACATGCCTTTAGCTTTGAAAACATGCGAACTCCTTTGGCAACATCTATGAATGCTAGCTTCTGAGGTGTGGTAACAATGACAGCAGCAGTCAATGGAACGACCTAATAGTAGAATCTAGCTAAGTTAATCAAGAGTATCACTTAACTATATAGCTATATTTGTAAGGGACTCCGTTGAACGAAATCATCTCATCAAACAGGCATCAAACAATACCTGGCATAAGGTGAGTTGAATATCACCCGTTCCAGGGGGCATGTCAATAACGAGGTAATCCAGTTCTCCCCTATATAGTAGCAACAATCAGGATAAGACTGGTATTCGTGATGTCAAATCTAATCAAAGCCACATCCATCTCAGAAACTGTATTGACTAATAAAATTGATATCAAGTTCAGAATAGGGGTATGTCAAGAAGGGCAATCAAACAAAGCAACATCAACTCAGAATATTTGACCATTGTGATAAAATCAATATCTAGTGAAGCATTTGATATAACACTAAGAAACAGTCTTCATTTATGAGTATTTCTGGACTTTGCCCACTTGGCAAGGTGCTTTAAAAGTTGCCATGCTTAATTATATCAAGGACAATCAAAAAAGAAATGGTTGACAGGATAAATATCCCAGTGACCAAGAACTATCAATAAATTCCTAAAAACACAATTCACTATAAATTGTATATTGTTAATTGAACTTTTTGATTCACGTAGGAAACATGTCATACCATTCAGTAGTAGTCAATAGTTGATCGATGACCCCTGAAACCATTGGACCTCGCATTATTGCACGTCCTTGCCCAGCAAATCCAAATGATACCAACTTAATACCCAAGTATTCGGTTGGAATGATGGTTCGCTTCTCCGGATTCTATAATATCTCTTTCAAAGATTAAAAAGTGATTCAATGAATTGCAAATTTTTTTGGACAAAAACTGAAAGATTACCATTTCAAGTAACCGGTTTTCTGGGGAGACCATCGTTGGCAAACTAGGGCCATACACATCTGCGTCGAAAATCCCAACTCTTGCACCCATACCAGCCAAAGTATATGCAAGGTTCACAGCTACTGTTGATTTTCCCACCCCTCCCTTCAATTATAGGAGTATTAATATATCAAAAGAAAGTTTTGGTCTGCTTCTAGGAAATTAATGAACATTAAATGACACTCGACAACATACATAAAAGCAGGGCAATAAAGGGATAAAAGGTTTATGAGTTTTGGTTCATTGACCTACAGTCACAGTGAGAAGCCAATTCAGACCGAAAATGTATATAAATGCATGTGTATATTTATATGCGCACATGTGGTGTTATAGCAGAACATAACACAATTATACAATATGATGGGTTAGTAGTGATGAAACTGTACTGCCACTCCTTAAGAGCATTGTTAGTTCTCTCTAGGCTCAGGTCTCCACTTCACAAAGTAAAGCTTATAGTTTTCCCTCATGAAACAGTGCAGGAAAATACGAAAATCCCAGGATAATAAAAGGTATGAACTAAATTTTCTTTTCCATAAACAACCAGGACACCAAGACAAAAAAATGCCAAGATTTAATTCCTAAAATGACAGAAAATGAGATTCACAGTGAACAAGGTAGATGATCATTGTGCACTGCATGATACTCATTAATCCAAAAGGTAAGGTTAAATGGGGAAAAGAAAATAAAGCAAACATCAATATTGGAAAGAAAAACTTGTTTTGGTAATATATATTAAACTTACTTTAGAACATCTTACGCTGACACAGAACGAAGAAAGTCATCAGGTACTAGTTGGTCGTACCTTGCAACTTGAAACAGCAATGACGTTCGATATTGTTTGCAGATTTTCTGGAAGGTTCCCCGCATAAACAGGTCTTGCTGGTCGGGCTGACATTGTAACACTCACCCTTTTGACCCAGGGAAGTGCTGCCACCACCTCATTAGCCTGCTTCTCGAACTAGAGATACAATTTTTTGATGGCATTAGGTATGTTGCAAATGTACTCAAAACAACATCATCTCTAAACAAACAAAACTTCGTCAGTCTCTGTGCAACGTGTGCAATAGAAATTAGTTTGATAATTTGCCATCCAACAGAAAAAGTGAGAAGAAAAAGAATTAGTTAAAAAGGGTATGTACCACTTGATACACACATCAAATCTTGATAAAACAATGGTGATGGTGACATTTACCATGTCCTTGATTGGACATGCTGGTGTTGTCAGCTCTAACCGAAAAGAAACCTGAGATTCAATGTATAAAATTTGAATGAGGACATCAGTCATCATGTAGTTATTATGGATCTCATCACATCTAATTTCTAAACAACCTCTCCTAGTGCCTTGTTCACATTAAGGTCCTTCACAAATCCACAAGAGACAATGTCTGTACCAAAGTCTGGATCTATGATCTGAGACAAGGATTTCAGCACATCAGTCTCAGCTGTTTGACTTGATACTGCTGAAGTAGAAGCTGCAATTAAAATTTTGATAAGAACAACTTTATATAAAAAGAGTAAAAGCCAAAAATGCTGCCTTAATGACATATAGAGTGTGGGAAA
The DNA here is from genome assembly GCA_035079005.1 of Fraxinus americana. Taxonomy (NCBI): domain Eukaryota; kingdom Viridiplantae; phylum Streptophyta; class Magnoliopsida; order Lamiales; family Oleaceae; genus Fraxinus; species Fraxinus americana. The sequence goes on along the minus strand of CM068715.1, from coordinate 30,545,075 downwards.
GATAATAAGTATGAGTATCCTGGCTATTTCTTATTGGTGTGCATGACTCACAAAAAATGGTAATATATCGATTAACCACAAAAACATAATCAAAATATTTTGCTCTCCAAGGATATTTAGTTTAATGGTTTTACAAAAACAAGCATAAGAACTGGACTACTACGTAGCTATTGGTCGGAATGACTTGAAAAAATAAAAATTGTAATAGCTATTGCTTAATCACATAAATGTTGTTACAGTATGATGCTCTCCAAGGGTATTTACAGTAAGGATTACATAAAAATAGGTATAGGTACAGGACCCATAACATTATTATCAAAATCTTGGTCCAGCTCTTAGAATCTCGCAATCCAAAAATATCAAACCAATTCTGATTCCAATCTAGATTCCTAAGGATCTTAACTTTTTCATTGGACATTTAAAATCATACAAACGAGTTTGTGATAATTCTTTCAGCCTTTCATAACTAGTTCCAACCATATTTCCTTGTTGGTAAGATAACTGGGAACTTAAAAACTTTTACTCAGAAATAGCATTCTGTTTATATGCAAAAATTTCTAACAAGATTGGGAACTTACTGAAATAATTTTTCTAACTTAGAACTAACATTTTCTTTAGGAAAATATTTATATATACTTCTAATTCAAGCCAATATGCATATTTCTCGAATGTAATCTCATTCGTGTGAATAGAATTTCCACCTTCTTCTAGATACAACCTTTCCAAAAAAATTCATTCGAAATGCAATACCGTCCAGCAGCAGGACTTGGAAAGTTATTATACCAGTCCATAAAAATTTTCCCTCATTCTTGCCAAAAAAGAAGGAAGTAACGCCCATATTTATTTCAGTAAACAGAGGAAACTAAAGACTAACAACAAAATTGAATTTGTGTGGAAGAAAAAAATGACTAACGCCCATTTTCCTTCAAATATTGTTTTGAGCTCTGCCCTAGAAGCTCATACAAACCTTCAAACTCGTAAGGAGATTGAACACAAAATATTTTCAGGTTACATTCTTGTTTAATGCTCTTCAATAACAACTCAAAATTTTCTTCATATTGCAGCACAACCAGTATATGAATATTGTGCATATAATCCAATTGCATTTAGTCAAATTCTAGAAATGGGTTTTCATTATTAGGTAAATTGAATTTGTTTGGAAGAAAAAATCCACCTTGAACAGAAGCAGCTTTAGGTGTGATTGAGCTCCACGCTGAATCTTTAAACGAAACCCATGCAGGCCTTTCATTTCCTTGAGATGGAAACAGGTAATTAACAGGATATCAAACAAGAGATTTGTCGACTATACTACATATATCGATCAGGAACCGACAAATATGAAAATTAAGGCATGACAAAGGAGTTTCAATTCAATATATGTGATGTATAAACATATATATAAAGCAAAACTTACTTCCTCTGGGTTGTGAATTCGAGAAATGAAATGGCAAGGTGGAAGAGGATGGAGCGCGAAGAAGCTGCATTTTAGTGCATACAAGTGTGTGTTCTTTCACGTTCTTAGTGCATGCGTGTGTGTGAAAGGAAGGAAGGAGGAGGTTTTCTGAGCAAATATTTTGAGCCTCATGTCCCATATCTCATTTCAGAATGGGGTAAATACACATTTGGTACTTGTAAAGTCAATTTTATACCAAATTAGTCCCTAAAGAATTAACCCTTGAAGATAAGCTTCAACATACTTTTAATCACAGCAAAACTCACCCTCTATTTGTATTTTATATTAATTGTACTTAATAAATTACAAGTTTCAATTCTCGACTTTGAATATTTCGGTTAATAAATTATATTATTTAAAAGATATTTGAAAAAGATGGCAAAAATAATAAATTGTTATTAAAAATGTAAAATAAAGGGCTTTTTAGAAATGTCAAAAATTTTACTCTTTACATTTAAAGACGATTTCTATTATTTATAGAAGATGATCATTAAAAATAAAGAATCTCCTGAAAATGCTAAAATAATTTCAATTCGATTAATTTGTCAGTTAAGTTAACGTTAAACCTCTTTAAATCGTAAAGGCGGTTGTGTGTAACTACAAACACACAAACCGTGAAACTTGTTTTTCTTACCATCTATTTTAAGCTGACGTACGGAAACTGATTTTAGAATTCTAAATAAACCTAAACATAAAATCAATTGGGAGAAAGTCTTCGGGATATTGTCATTCTATTTTTAGCATTGTTAAGGTTGTGTTGCAATGGAAATAAACACAAGAAGTTTTACGATTGAATGATAGTATGCATCACTAGTGGCTATAACACCGATTTTGGTTATTACAAGTGATAAGATATCTTAAAAGTAACTTATTTTTAAGATACTTTATCAATTAGTGACACTTGTATGTCACCTAAACTGATACTTAACATTAGTAGTGTTATATAACATTACTCTGTACGATCTACATAGGATTTCACAAAATTTAACTGACACATTGATCAAATTGAAACTATTAGGAAACTTTTACAATTGATTTAGAACATAATAAATATTAAGAACTAACTCTTTCTTTTTATAACTTTAAGGACCAAATGTATATGTTAACCCTTTCAGGATCCTAATCTCACATTGTGCTCTCTCCATCTTCTTTTGGCACGATTTTGACGAATTCACCTTTTGGCTAACATTATAAAAGAATTAATGTATTGATTTTAAATAATTAATTGATATCAATTAAAGAAGAAGAAGAATGAATGAATGGATCTGATTATAATCCTAATGAACAAAGACTTGTGACTTACTGTTCAATTCTTTATAGTCTACGTATATCCTTATGGATCTGTCATTTTTTTTTTCCTCATAAACAACAATTGGTACATACCAGATTGACAGAATTGACTGATTAAATCCTTATATAATAATTTTTGTAATCAAACCTTTAATCCTTGTAATTCAATCGGCGTCACTCAGCAAAGAACTTCCAAAGTCAATTTGATATATGTTCAAAAAGGGGTTCTCTTGAAAGGCAATGTGCAATATGTGTTGACTAGCTCGACACTTTGGCATATCAGTGGATAGAGCTTTTGGACCCTGACCAGTTTGGGGTACATCCCGCGGTTTACCTGGTCTGCGTCTTGAGAAACCAAGACGTAGACTTCAGGATTAGTCGACGGAGGTGAACACGTGGGTATGAAAAAAAAAAAAAAAAAGGTACCCGAAAGGTCATCTTGCAATATATCCAAAAATTCTTGAACCACTTATAATCTTGGGAGTTTAATCCTTTAATCAACATAACGTACTAATGAGTTTTCGTACATTCTTTTCTCGATTGGAACTATATCAACAATCTATCCTCACTTATCAAGTTTTCTAAATACTATAGGTTTCAAAATTAACCATGGTTTGAATTCATTTCGAATCTCTTATAGGCATTCCAAAACTGACTCGCCTCTCATGCCCGAACCTATTAACACCAGTCTTGGATATGATCAACTAAAGATAAATACATCTTAATCTTAAATTGTTGAATTTATCTATCAATCATTCCCCTCTCTTCTTAAGAATTAGGGTTACAATAAATCATTTCAAAAATGCATGACCTTCAGTGCATACTTTGAAAGCATAAATTCTGTAAAAAATAAAAATAAAATCAAAGTATCTAAAACATGCATGTATATATATCCAGAATTGTCACATCAAATTAGGGGCGGATCCAGACTTTTTGTATTATGGAGTCAAAAATTAAATTGTAACATGAAAATCTGCATGCTGCAACAAAATAAAACAAAAACTTATTTGCTTAAGTTTAAATATGATTTGTTGGTATTACGAAATATGATCATTATTTTTCATTGCCTCGATATTACATCGTCCCCTAATAATCATGTACCTGAAATTTTATAAAATTGAGTGACTATAATAATATGTGGTAAAACACAAATAAGATTTCATATTTAGTTTGAAACAAAATTTGTGATGATGTGACATACTTATTAAACATAATTGATCGATTATTATAAATTTAATTGGATCGATCCTTTCTCGAGCAGGATTATTTCAATCTCAGTTGGATCAACGCTCTTGTAGTACTACGTTTGACCACATCTCAATCTCAAATTTAGAGCACGTCTCAATCTCAATTATAACAATTTTTTTTTTAGGCTTTACTTGCAAAATATTGAAAACATGAAGAATCAACTATATATAAAAAGTGCATATTTAAAGGAATTTGTTGGTTTAACGGAAAAACTAACGGAATTTGTCGTTTTAACGGATTATGTAACGGAATTTCTTGTTTTAAACAGGCAGTTGCACCTTTCTTCAGTGGTTTTATCATAACTTTGTATTCCGATATTCGATTGAGGCGATTCAAAATGCGTTGGAAAGCTAACCCATCTGGCTACAACTTTGATTCAAACATCATTCTCCAATTCGATCACTTTCTATGTCAAAAATATGTCTCAATATAACGGACTATGTAACATAATTTTTTGTTTTAAACAGGTAGCTGCACCTTTTTTTAGTGTTTTTATCATAACTTTGTATTTCGATGTCCGATTAAGGCGATTCAAAATGCGTTGGAAAGCTAACTCATCTGCCTACAACTTTGATTCAGACATCATTCTCCAATTGGATCACTTTCTATGCCAAAAATAGGTCTCAATATAACGGACTATGTAACGAAATTTCTTGTTTTAAACAGGCAGCTGCACCTTCTTTCAATATTTTTATTATAACTTTGTATTCTGATATCCGATTGAGGCCATTCAAAATGAGTTGGAAAGTTAACTCATCTGACTACAATTTTGATTCATCATTCTCCAATTCGATCACTTTCTATGCCAAAAATATGTCTCAATATAACGGACTATGTAACAGAATTTCTTGTTTTAAATAGGCAGCCGCACCTTCCTTCAGTGTTTTTATCATAACTTTGTATTCCGGTATCCGATTGAGGCAATTGAAAATGCGTTGAAAATCTAACTCATTTGATTACAACTTTGGTTCAGACATCATTCTCCAATTCGACCACTTTATATGCCAAAAATAGGTCTCAATATATCGGACTATGTAACGGAATTTCTTGTTTTAAACAGGCAGTTGTACCTTCCTTCAATGTTTTTATCATAATTTTGTATTCCGATATCTTATTGAGGCGATGCAAAATGCATTGGAAAGCTAACTCATCTGGCTACAACTTTAATTCAGACATCATTCTCCAATTCGATCAGTTCCTATGCCAAAAATAGGTTTCAATATAAGACTAAAACACTGGAGCATAACTTTTAGGTTGGAAATTGATTTGTGATAATATTTTGACTAAATTTGATCCCCTTGACATCGTCCTTTATCCAATTGACTCCGAGCACTCTCAAATCTCCATCGTGAGATTCGGCACAACTTCTAAGTATTTACATTTTAGCCCCCGAACTTTGGATCCCTTACAATTTAGTCATTTCTCCAAAATTGTCTACTTTTACTTATTTTCTTCAATCTCACCAACCTACATCACAATATCAAAATCACACATCTAATTATGTATCAATTATATAAACATTACATCATTAATTATTTATAGGGTGTTTGTTTCTACTTTTCAGCAGAAATCAAGCCGTTGGCAACACAATTGATGTCGTTGGGAGCCTCAATTTTGGACAAATTCTCTCACTGTAGGGCTTTAGGTTTGAAAAAAAACGGTAACATAATCAATTTTCCTTCCTCCTTACAGCGCGCTCATACATGCTCTTAATTAACCAAAAAAAATTACATCTTTATTAATAACAAATTAATTATTAAACAAAAATATTAAATATAAACTAAGCAAACGTGCATTGCATATTGCTTGCACCTAGCATACATATATATATATATATAGTGGATGCAGAAATTGAGAATAAGTGGATGATTAAAAGTTAATTTTATATTTTAATGAGGAAAATGAATGGCCACATAACCCCCAACTAGGGCTGTAAATGTATCAGATCTGTTTATATCCGATCAGATAAAAATAATTATCCAATTTGATAATCTAATGGATATTTAATTGTTAAATTCATATCTGTTTTGCTATGTTATTGGATATCCAATCGGATAATTCGATCCGAAATTAAAGAAATTAGAAAAAAAAATGCTGGAATCATAATAACATGCTATAAAAATATTTTACCGACTCAATTATTTAAAACAAATCGGATCGGATTGACCTATATCTATATTTGATCTATTTAGTTAACGAATTATCGCATTCGGATCAAAATTCAATCCATTGATAACCCTACCCCCAACTCCATAACATATCATTAACTCTTTTTTAATATTTATTTTTATTGTTTCTAAAATCTGATTTTGATTCTTTGTTTCTGCTGTGTTTTATTGGCGGGTAGGCTACCAAACAACCCCTAATATTGTTCGGAAATTTGTATAATTCGGGTAAGTCTTGAAGATTCGTCAAGTTTAAAATTTGACCTTCCCGTGATAAAAAAAAAAAATCATAAAATTAGTACCATTAAACTCGTTGGATTTTTCTCATTCATATGTCATAATCTATTGCTCGAAAACCTTGATGTCCGGTGTATGGCATAAAACTTCAAATAGTCCGTGAAAATATCCAAACTGAAACAAACATGTTCACTTGCATAATTTCAGCTTTAGAATTATTATTTGACTCGAAAATCATCAATTCATAATATTTCCATAAAATTTGCCCTTTAGTCCCTCAAGTTTACCAAAAATGCAGTCTTCGAACTTGCTAAATTTGCAATGATGTTTCTAACCTCCAATAATAAAATATCGTCATCCTCAAAACTATGCCTCTGTTTGGTGATGATTAAAATCAGATTTTTAGTATATTTTTAAAAGTTGTGAGCCCATAAAATATGTGTCTAAAATTAACTTTTGACTTTTTATATTACAATCTGAATTTTAATACCTACCAAACAAGAGCTATAATCCAAGTCCGGAAATAATAAAAATGTAGGTTTTCCTAAATTACAATTTAATTCCTTAACTTTTCAAATTTTACAATTAAGTCCCAAATTGGATTTCTATCAATCAATGAACTCATATCATCACTAGGAAACCTAATTTCATCATTCATTCATTTAAATCTTATTTTCCAAAATTTTATCTTGATCCCTCAAGTATTAAAAAATATATAATTTGGTACTCTAGATATCGAACTTTACACATAAGCCCAATAAGAAATACGAGGTTTTACACAATCACTTAATACCATTTTACGCCTAGAATAATGCTGACCATCAATCATCATTCTTCCGACTAGTTAAGATAGACATTATCTTGATAAGGAATAGCAACATCGAAATGACTTTAGTAGTGGGTAGGACACAATCATAGTACTATTAAGGGGTGGCCTTGTAGTACTATTGAAGATATATAGTCACTATTTGGTTTTGCTAAAAATCAGTTTTTAGTAGATTTTAATCAAAGTCGATGAAACGTGTTGTCGAAAACTGATAAATGAATCTATGTAGTTAAATTTAATTATCGGCTAACTTAAAATTAAAATAAATATAGGCATAGTAACACGTGACAAAGAAACTCTTTTAATTTCTCGTAAGAATGAAAAAACACACAGTTAAATGCAACTGCATGCTGCTATTGCTTGCTAGTTCATAGCCATGTGGAGCCACAATTGCATGCATAAGACGAATAGTCTCTTAGCTTTTTTATTTTTGGATACTGTAGATTAGAGGCATCATCACATGGACCAACCTGGAGAAAATAACATAATTCAACCATCCAATAATGAAGCTGTAGACGTATACTTCAATAATGAATAGAACTCCCCTACCCCCCATTATCCTAAGCTGAGATCTGCTGTCCATTTTCGTTGTCCACCCAATTGTAAATTGACACATCGTGAAAAAATCAATTGGGCATTGAAATTCTAGAGCGGAAATGACAAAATGAAGGTCATGGAAATTTCATTAGATTAAATGCTTAAAATGCGTAGTTTTTTTTTTGGAAAAAAAATTAAAAAATTCACGTCATGGAAATTTCATTAGATTAAATGCTTAAAATGCGTAGTTTTTTTTTTGGAAAAAAAATTAAAAAATTCACTGAGTGTAGTGATGAATTAGTATGTGCAGATCCATGTTATGACTACCAACCGAGCAATATCCATCAGGACGTGAGTTGACAAGCGAGTGAGTAGCGAAATTTGAAACCCAGATAAGATTTCCCCGCAGGTTTAATGACCGATGACAACTAAGATATGTGTGTGTACATATATCTTAGTGATGTTGCAGTAGACATTGAGCCACCCATTGCATTTCATCCACAAGATTTATATATGTTTTCCTAAGATGACCTAATTTGTGAAAATGAACGGGTGATATTAAAATATTTGTGGATTAGTCTAAATTATAGGTACTGATGAACTTGCTTAGATTCCTCCACTCATGTGTGTTCCACTTAATTGCTAATTTATTCTTCTTCGAATAAATAATAGCAGTAAAAAATGATACATAATGAAAATATGCGCAATCTTGAATTCCAAAAGATAAGTGAAATATGTTTCCTCGAACAGTTGAATCCAATGCTCAAGAAACTCTGATCGAACCACTAGATGACGCTCCTAATCTTGAATTGATGGGCATAGATGTTTCTAACGCTCATTGCAAGCTTTCGAAAAGACTTTTTTTTTTATAAGAAAATAAAAATTTACCCAAATTTTAGAATGGAAAACTTTAGACTTTTTTTTATCAACACTTTTGACTTTAATGGCTGTCTTAGAAAATAATTCGGGCAGGTAATGTCACATGAGGCAGGCCCTCTTAGAAACTGTAGCAATTCATATATTCCAACCGACAAGACATGATAATTCATTAAAAGACAAAATCTAGTTGGACTGACTACAGTTGAGCAGTGACATTTGTGTATTCCAATCCCCATTTGTTCACCCTAGGAAAATGGGTCTTGACTCATTTCTCTCTTTTACTGAGCATTATCTTCATTGGTTTCTCATATTATTTATATGTGTATGCTTTATGGGTTCCCGATAGATAAATTAATGTTGGATGGCTGGTGGTATCTAGGTGTTCAAAGAACACAAATGGACTGTAGATGGTGATCGTGGTAAATTTTAGTATCTTATCGAGTAACAAGAGGTACGTGGTTACGATGGGAAAGCTGAGATTCGGGAAGGTATTGGACCGTTTATGTTTTTCTTCCGGCTCTGGCTTTGGCTCGTGTTCTTGTCTGTGCATTAGTACTGACTATGGAAAAGAAGAAAAAGAAAAAGAATACGAAAGAAAGCCACTAATTGCAGAAACTGGTGAAGAAGTCGGTCCATTGTTGAGACTCAAAGACATTATAGCTGGAACACCTTCTCTGGCTTTCCAACTTAAGCCTAAGGTATATATGCAGATAAGCTCCAAAAATTTTACTTATAATCTTAGCCAAACATGTTTGTAATTAAGTGCCGTAATTAATTTTAATTACCTCTTTTCTTTGTTAATCTATATATATAGATGGTGGTTCTGAGAGTATCCATGCACTGTAATGGATGTGCAAGAAAAATCGAGAAACATATATCGAAGATGGAAGGTAAGTACGACGTACAAAAATGTACATTATTTTAAATATATCGTTGTGTTTGATTGATATATATTCGAGAACTCAGTAAATTAACGTAGTTATTGAAAAGTATCAATAATTAAAAATTAATCAAAAATTGTTCGTTTATGTACAGGAGTGAGTTCATATCAAATAGATCTCGAAACAAAGATGGTAGTTGTTACTGGGGACATTGTTCCTTTTCAAGTATTGGAGAGTATTTCCAGAGTTAAAGCTGCAGAACTTTGGAACACTCCACCCTCGTCCCCACTTGTAATGATCTGATTATATGTCACGTTGCTCGTGAAACGTTTGCCGTGTGAGTTTATAAACACTTTGAGCACCTACTCTTTATATCTCCATCCGTTTTAAGGGTGAGTCGAGCGGTTGATAGACCGCTCCCGCTCCCGATATTATATAAAGGTGAAAGGAAAATATGGATATGTATTTATCTTCATCGATAATTATTATGTTACATGTAAAGGTGAAAATTAGGTTTTCTTCCCCATCCATCAACTTCTTTTTCCCTGTGAATTGGTACCAGTGGCAACCCACTCGGGCTCTTAACTAGTTAGCAACCAACTTGGGCATGTGCTAATGATGTATTTTCCAATTTGATCTTTATCAATAATGCTAAGAGTGTGTTTGATTACAAGTATGGAACTTGCATGGAAAGAAAATCAGTTATCTAGAACTTAATTATTTGCCTGTAAATGGTTAATTAAATGTGTTTGATTAGTTTAATTTTCAACCTATAAAATATTATACTTCATTTTTTTATTGATGGGTAGATGAGAGAGAGAGAGAGAGAGAGAGAGAGAGAGAGAGTGAGCTGCCTTAAAAAGTAAAAATCCATCCATCCCTAAAGAAAATATTTTCTTTGTTTTTAAGAAAAATATGATTACGTGACCAAAATTCGAAAAATATTTTCCATAGAATAAAATGTCAATCAAACACCTAAAAAATAGGAATTTGGGTGAAAAATTGACATTTTCATTAAGAATAAAGCTAATCAAACACATTCTAAGTATTTAGTTCTTCTTCTCAAAATTCAATTTGACGTACCGACAGTTTTTAAATTTGTAAAAATGAGGTGCACCAAAAGAGATTAATTACATAAAAGTTGCGAAAACAACAAAATACAATAGTTATTCAGTTCCTATAACTATTATGTTTGTGACTTGAATTCTATGTGATTTGAAAGTTTGATTCAGGGAAGAAGCCTAGATAATGTTGATTTGAAAGTCCGTTTGATAAGGGATTAAATTTCATCATGGATTGAGAGTTTGATTGGAATAAAAACTTTGGGATTGATGAAGAAGTGTTTTAAAAAGACAAGAACGCAGCCAATGACGCGAGGGTACCGAGTGAGAAGGAGGCGAACAAGTGTTAGGTGCCGACCCCGAGGTGCCACTGCGCCCAGCAAAAAGCACAGCAAGGCTGATGCCGAGCACAGCGCTACCTAACGGGGAAATTTGACTTCTACTCGGTTTCGACGCAATTTTTTGTGTTCTACTTTATCTATAATTCCAGGATTTGGCTCATATATATACTCCATGTGATGTGGGCAATTTATAGACTCAACATAATTAGATCGTTGTTGTATACATTAGAAATTTGAGAGAATTATTTAGATTTAGATTGAGAGTATCATATCTTGTAAAATAATTTTAGTTTTCTTGATATAATTAATTATCCTCTTTTTTCTACAAAAATCTTGTTGTTTTGTAATCCATTATTTTCATATCATTCATATTTTTCTCGTTATTTAATTATTTAGTCGGTTCTCAACAAATTGGTATCAGAAATTAAGGTCTCTTGGCGGGTTCCTAGGAGATCCAAATTGGTCATTAAAGCAGGGTTTGAACAAGATTGATTATTTCAAGGATGACAAGTGTGAAATTTGAAATTTTGCTTTTGAATCGCAACAATAGATTCTCTATGTGGTAGATCAAGATGCGAGTGGTTCTTGCTCAACTGGATCTTGATGATGTTTTGTTAGGAAAAGATAGAATGCCCGCAACAATGACTACGGATGAGAAGCAACGTAAGCATCGAAAAGTCCTATTACAGATATATTTTCATCTTTCTAATCAAATTCTTTAGGATGCGGTAAAGGAGAAAACTACCGCTGAGTTGTGATTAAAATTGGAGCTAATTTATATGACAAAGAGTTTGACAAGTAAGTTACACTTGAAACAACGCTTGTATTCACATCTTTTGACGGAAGGTAGATCTTTGGAAGATCATATATCGGTGTTCAATCGCTGATTTGAAAACCACAGAGGTCAAATATAATGAGAAGGTTTCAAGGTTGATATTGTCATAGTCGTTGCCACCTTCATATGTGACTTTTGGAGATACCGTTCTCTATAGTCGAGATACTATTACTATTAGCAAGATATAAAACATGTTTATTCTAAAGAGAAGATGAAACATCTGATTGTTGGTTCAGAGGCCAATGTATTGTTTTGTTATTCGTGAGAAGAAGACATTTAATCATGGAAAGGGCGGAGTCAAGGATAACAACAGTAATAAAGTATGTTGGTATTGCAACAACAAGAGGCACATGAGGAGGGATTGCTATGAGTGGCGGAATATGCTTGCTACTACAGATTGGAAGGAACAACTAGAAAATTTCAGTAATTTCAATCTTGCACATGAAGACAGTGATGAAAATCTTTTGACAATTACCCATGATGACTCATAACGTAACTAGGATTGTATTCTTGATTGGATTGCACTTTTCATGTGTTCAAATCGGGATTGGTTGTCTTCATGTGAAACAGTTACAAGGGGTTCTATGATGATAGGAAATAGTGAGCCTTGTAAAATAGCTGAGATTGGTAAAGTCAAAATCAAGATGTTTGATGAAAGGTTAAAACACTTGGCCTAGTTCGACATGTTTCAGGTATAAATGGGAATGTAGTTTCTTTAAGTACTCTTGATTCAAAAGGGTATAGTATACCAATAGAGGTGGACTTCTAAAAGTTATAAAGGTTCCCGGGTTATGTCAAGGGACGGAGAAAGCCCCAGTTGTATATGTTAGAAGGTTCAACGATCAATGTGGATGCAGTTGCAGTTTATGGTTCAATAAGCAATAACTCAGGTAGAGTTGGTTGTGATCGGGTTGTTCGTGGTGATTCAAATAATGACATGGAGGAATCTTTCAGTAGCTCAGGTGGAGTTGGTTGTGATCTTGTTGATCATGTTGCTTGTGGTGATTCGAGCAGGTTTGACAACTTAGGTAGAGCTAGAAGTGCTCATGGTGATTCGAGTAATTTTGGTGACTCGGCTTGAGCTGGAAGTGAACCAAATGATCCAAGCAAGGTTGGCGCGCAAGGTAGTTCTACTGGTAAACAGGGCTTGGATTTAGTTCACAGTTGCTAAGTATGTCTGATAGGGGCATGGTGTTCCCGGAAATGGCATGGTGGAAGAGTTGGAGAATAACTTGAAGAGTGAAGACTTAATTCCTTGCAGTGGAATTTGTGTCAATGTGAAATTTGTTATGTTTGTGACTTAAATTCTATGTGATTTGAAAGTTTGATTCATAGAGGATGTCTATATAATGTTGGTTTGAAAGTCGATTTGTTAAGAGATCAAATTTTATCTTGGATTAAGAGTTTGATTGGAATAAGGACTTTGAGATTGATGAAAAAGTGTTTTGAAAAGACAAGGACAAAGCCAAAGGCACGAGGGAGCCGAGCCAAGAGAGAAGGAGGTGAACAGGGGCTGGGCATCGTGGCGCCAGTGCCAAGCAAGAAGAAATAGGTATAATAAATTTAGAATGAGAATATCAAATATTGCAAAATAATTTTAGTTTCTAGGTATAATAAATTCTCCTCCTCTTTCACAAAACTCTTGTTTGTTGTGTGATTCATTATTTTCATATTACTCATATTTTTCTCGTTCTTTAATTATTTGGCCGGTTCTCAACAATAGCATCAAGAAGAACTGATTGGTTAAGGATTAGAGAAAAAATAAATAAAATTATCGCAGCACGTCCGAAGCAAAAATCAAGTTTTGTCTTTTTATTTTTGGTTATTTGATCCTTTTCTAGGGCAATGACGTTCAAGGTGGTTCACACTATATGAAGACCTAATTTAGGTCAAAAGGGTGATGACCCACATACGAGGAAAAATGAGAATATAGAAGGAAGAAGAGAGAGAAAGAGTCACGGTTCCAAGAACTTGGTGTGAAAAAGGCGAATTCTTTTTTTTGTTTTTTAACTCTTTTTTCCTTTGAATCCGGTAATATACTCAAAACCACTTTGTATTTTTCTTCCATTATGATGTGTAACTAAATCAATATCTGGAAAGAACGATGTAATCTAGTTTCGAACCTTTAATTTCAATTCTCAAGATTTTCGTAAGTAATTATTTTATGTATTGATTTTACCACTATTCTTAATGCTTTGAAATAACTAGCCACTATTTCGTTGATTTGAGAATTTATAACAAACCGAGAGATAATTTTTAAATTTAGACAATATGGTAAAATTTGACCATTTGATAAAATGTAGAGATACGCATTAATTATTGTTGTGGTCTTTGTTGATTTAATATATTCCGTTGATGCTTGTTCAAATTCACATAAATATATAGTGAGTTGAATTAAATAGATAGGATTGGTTTGAATTAGAGAAACGTAAATTGAATTGTTCTGTGAATTCGACAGAGCAAAACTTTAGGAATTAAAATTTAGCGCTGAGATAAAAGGGAACAACTGCGGTTAAATAGTTAGTCACAACTCTTTAATCATCACATTTGATCGTTTAATTGGGTTTTTTCCCTTAGCTAAAACTAGTTTAAAATCAGAGCATTATCATCAATATTTGCACTATTCAAACCGGAATTACGAATAGTTAAATTAATCATTAAATAGCTAATTCTCATGAGAACGATAATCCCAGCTCTTATGCCCAATTTACTACTAATTTGATTATTTAATTGACACCCTACATTTGCTATTATCACACAACACTTATCATCATAAACTGGAACTTCTTAGCATTAATCAACAAATTGTTTGCATCAAAGAAATTTTTTACATTTTCGCTGGAATTTAGTACAATTTTGACAAGAATATCATTTCTTATAATTTCCAACATTTGCATACGAATTCGTACATTTCATATATTTTTGTACATATAATTTTCGTAACATTTTGTTGGAAAAACATACTGTGAACAATGTAATTCTTGGAAATAAAAGTTGAATTATTGATGAATTATCTGATGATTTTTTTTTTTTTTTCGTACCATGATTTGATAAGGGTACCTGAGATTCAGAAGTAATCCAATCATTAATCAAGAGGAACCAGATGAAGCTTTTAATACCATACTACTTGTGATACGTTTGAACTAACCCAATTTTCTTCTGCAACTTCAACCATCCTTCCACAAATATATTTCTTGGTCATGGCTGCTTGTTTCGGAAGAGCTGCATTCTCAGCTTGAAATTTCAACCCTTTCGGTAGTTTTTGTGCCGACTCTTTGATCCCAAATGGTTAAGGATCGGCAAGAGTTGCAGTACTTCATCAACTCTACTGGAGGAAAATCACTAAAAGTTTTCTGGTATTTTTCCCCTATTTAGAGTGAACCGGTGTCAAAAGACATTGATGGATTTCCACTCAGCAAATCTGAAAAACATGCATTCCAACGTCCTCAGCTTCAGTATCACTTGACCACGAGCTTTGATCTCCATTTTCTTTTCTTGGATCAACGTGACTCGGACTTCCAATTTCTGTAATCGTATCCACTTCGACATGGGGTACTAATTTGGATGAAGCCTGAAAATTACTGTCGTATTGGTCAGAGACTAGATCTCCTTCCTTTATAGATTCAATTGACTGAATTGCTTAGGCAATAAGCATTCTGGTTTCAACCAGGGAAGCCTGAGCAAGAAGGCTATTATTTGCAGCAATTTCAAGGGCCGCCTCAGCCTTCTTAGCTTCAGCAATCAATAACCTGCAAATTGTTTTATCATGCAGGATGCGCTATTAATTTCCAAAATTCTGTCGTGCCAAATTTCACACGCTCAAGTTCGAGAAAAAAAAAAGCAAACATTTTCTTTGGTTAACAAGAAGAAACCAGCGAGTTTAATCTTTCACAAGATCACTATTGTTTAGTATAAGAATGTGGGTATAAAAATAATAAATTAAAAGAAAATCAACCAGTGGATTTCTTTTTCTTTTCTTTTATTCCTTTGCTTTCTGATCTCTTTCTCTCATTCATAGATCCCAAGATTCAATGGAGGCAACATTCACTAAAACTAGTAACACACCTGACAAAAGTAAAGTGAGTGTATATATAAAACGGAAACTTACTTTGCTCTAGCAATGACTTCAATTTTTTTGTTTTCAGCAGCAGCTCTTTGTGCTCTCATGTTCTTTTAACATCTCCAACTTTGAACTCTTCCAAAGGGTCCTTGAACAAAGGTGTATTTTTTCTCTTTAATCTAATTCGTTAAATTTCACTCTTAGTCTCAGGCTTCCAAAGATTATTTTTCTCATTGACCTTCTTTTTAGGGGGACTTCTTTTTCTGGTCTGACCACCTTCGCTTGGTTTTCTCCTTGGCTTTCTTTATACCCAATCTGGTATGCCATAAAATTTAGACAGACCAGAGCAAACCCGATTACGGTGTGACAGATTGGAAGCCGGATGATTGCTGAATATTTGTTTGTATAGTTAGTTAGTTAGTTAGCTAGTTAGTTAGTTACATGTTAGTTAGAATATAGTTAGTTACTTACAACTTACTAGCTTAGTTAATTGTATATATATGCCTCATGGCTTCAGATGAAATAATAATTTTGAGTTTTACATCAATTTTATCTTACACGGTTTTCATCCATATCAGTTCCTTCTCAGTTTATAAGATGGTATCAGAGCCAAACCTTTAGCATTTTGAAGTTCTATCAATGGCGGCTGTAACATCACATAATCCTAATGAGGATCCTGCATCTCCTTATTTTTTACATCATTCAGAAAATCATAGTTCTGTATTAGTATCCCCTGAACTCACATCAACGAATTTTTCTTCTTGGAAAAGATCTTTTCTACTGGCTGTATCAATTCGAAACAAATCAGGATTTCTTGATGGTACTATCACTAAACCTGATTCTTCCAGTCCTCTATTTTTTTCATGGACTCGTTGCAACAATCTTCTTGTTGCGTGGCTCTTAAGATCATTATCGCCGTCTATTGCATCGACAGTCTTCTACATTCAGGATGCAAATCAGATCTGGGAAAAGTTAAATCAGAGATTTTCTCAACCTGATGATTCGAGAATCTGTCATTTACACAGCTTGATTTGTTCCATCTCACAGGGAACCAAATCAGTGGATGAATATTTTACTGAGCTCAATGGTCTTTGGGAAGAATTGAGAAGTTTTCGTCCATTACCTCATTGTTCTTGTGGGCAATGCGATCAGAATTGTTTTAAAAGGTTTGCAGAAGAAGCTCAAAAAGATCTTGTGTTTAAGTTTCTCAACGGATTGAGTGAGTCCTACCAGGCAATCAGGTCGCAGATCATCATCATGAAGCCTTTTCCATCCCTAGATCAAGTATATAATATGATTTTAAGGGAAGAGAATCAAAGAAGTTTACTGATTCAGTCACAACATTTCAATGGGGCGGCTGCTATGGCTGTCAAAAGAGGACAGAATCCAGACAAAGATAGAGTATGTTATCATTGTGGAAAATTGGGTCACATCAAAGAACGTTGTTATAAGATCATTGGCTTTCCACCAGATTTCAAGTTTACCAGATCAAAGCAACCTTATCAGAATTCAAGAACTGTCAATCAAACTTATGTTGCTCAAGATAACACTCAAGAGATTCAAGCATCGAGTCTCAGTTTTTCCAAGGATCAAGTTCAGAGACTCATGGCTCTCATCTCTGATCAGAACACCGTTGGGAGTGCTAATGCTTCTTCATCCTCAATCAACTGTGCAGGTGATGTCTCTTCTATCTTTTCTCACAAAAACACAAATAAACTCCAAACACTCTTCACATCAAAATTCAGTGAGATACCTTGGATTGTTGATACAGGGGCCACTGATCATATAATATGTTCCCTAGACTTGTTTGACTCTTACGTATCAGTATCGAATTTATCTGTCTATCTTCCTAATGGAAACAAAGTTCAAGTTAGCCATGTTGGGACTGTTATTCTTAATCCATTGCTAAGTCTGCACAATGTTTTACTTGTGCCCTCTTTCACATTCAATCTAATGTCTGTTAGCAAACTAACACTCAAATCCCAACTGTGTTTCATCTTTCTGTCTCATCATTGTTTTATCCAGGCCCTTTCCTCATGGACGACGATTGGGTTGGCTGAAATGAGAGGAGGACTCTTCTACCTACAGCAGTCCTATCAACCTCATACAAGTTCCATAGTTCCTTCAAAAATACAAGACATTTCTGTAGTATCTCAATGTAAATTTGTCTGTAAGGTGGCCATTGATATATGGCACCATAGATTAGGACATATACCTATGCATAGAATTTCCTCTCTCATTCCTGATGTAATAAATTCTGAAATTCCAATATGTACTACATGTCCTCGGGCTAAACAAAAGAGGCTTCCTTTTCCAATTCATATCAATAAAACTACAGAATTATTTCAACTTATACATGTTGATGTGTGGGGTCCTTATTCTGAATCTGATATTTCTGGGAACCATTATTTTGTCACCATTGTTGATGACTTCTCAAAAAGCGTGTGGACATACCTCATGAAACACAAATCTGATGTATCACACATATTGCCTCAGTTTCATAATTTTGTTCATACTCAGTTTAAATCCAAAATTCAGATCATTAGATCAGACAATGGTTTGGAATTCTTTCTTCCTACCTTTTATAATTCCCATGGAATCATACATCAAACATCTTGTCCCTACACGCCTCAACAAAACGGTGTTGTCGAAAGAAAACATCAACACATCATCAACATTGCTAGATCCTTACTTTTTCATTCCTCGTTGCCTATCAAGTTCTGGGGAGATGCTGTCCTTACTGCCATATATTTGATCAATAGAACACCAACTCATATACTAAATGGCTCAACACCCTATGAACTTCTATATAAACAGAAACCACAGTACTCACACCTCAGATCATTTGGATGTCTAGCCTTTGCTGTAAATCTTGCTCATCATAGAAGAAAATTTGATCCTAGATCAAAATCTTGTGTATTCATTGGATATTCTTCCACAATTAAAGGATATAAACTGTATGATCTTGATTCAAAATCTGTTTTCTTTTCCAGAGATGTCGAGTTTCATGAAACATCTTTTCCTTTTCAAAAGGCAAAGTCAAATTCTGAAATTTCTCTTCCTAACTTTGTCTTCCCTTATATTCCTGATACAAATACTGATTATACCAATCGAGATTCTTCTTTTCCCACTTCATTTGACCAGCATTCATCAGACACAAATATCAATTCTTGCAATGAAAACTGTACTGAAATACAAACCTCAGACGCATCTACCTATGTTCCTTCACTTAGAAAAAGTTCCAGAATATCCAAACTCCCATCATACCTCAAAGATTATCACATTACACTTCAAAACAAAGATCAATTTCCATCTTCCTCTAGTGTCACTGTTCATCCAATCCAAGATCACATTTCATACAATAAACTAAGTTCATCCTTCAAACAAGTAGTTATATCCATTTCTTCACTTACTGATCCTCTGACTTTTGAGCAAGCCAAGCGTTTTGATCATTGGATTGAAGCCATGAATTCTGAACTTGCCGCCTTAGAAGCCAATGAGACTTGGACCATTACCACTTTACCTGTTGGACACAAAGCTATTGGATGCAAATGGGTTTATAAAACCAAATATCATTCAGATGGGTCTCTAGAAAGACACAAGGCTCGCCTTGTTGCAAAAGGTTTCAATCAACGAGAAGGATTTGATTACCAGGAAACTTTTAGCCCGGTCGTTAAGCATACAACAGTCAGAATTTTTCTTTCTCTTGCTGCAATTAATGGATGGCATTTAGCTCAACTTGACGTAAATAATGCATTTCTTAATGGCAATTTGGAGGAGGATGTGTATATGGAAATTCCTCAAGGTTACCAGATTAAGGGGGAGAAGGGATGTGAATCTGGTAACATAATGAAGAAGTGTGAATCTGGAAAATTAGTGTGCAAACTCCAAAAATCCTTATATGGTCTAAAACAGGCATCGAGGCAAAGGAATATAAAGTTTACAGATTCTTTGATACAACTCGGATTTAAGCAATCGAAATCAGATTATTCACTATTCACCAGATCATCAGGAGCAGATTTTGTGGCTTTATTGGTTTACGTCGATGACATAGCCATTGCTAGCAATAATCATTCAATAATTGAGCAACTGAAAGTACAGCTAAATGTGTTTTTCAAACTCAAAGATTTAGGGACTTTAAGATACTTTCTTGGCCTTGAATTGGCAAGATCACAGTCTGGGATTTCTGTTTCCCAGAGAAAATATGCATTAGAAATGCTGGAAGAGTTTGGACAACTGGGAGCTAAGCCTAGCAACATACCAATCGAGGTGAATCATAAATTGGCTCATTCAGATCAGGTTATTGAAGATGCAACCAGATATAGACAAATCGTGGGAAAACTGATGTATCTTACTCTTACTAGACCAGACATCTGTTATGCAGTTCATATTTTGACTCAGTTCATGGATAGGCCTGCTGAAATTCACTTACAGGCAGCATATAAGGTACTGAAGTATATCAAGAAAGCACCTGGACAAGGGATTTTATTTTCTGCATCATCAAATTTTCAGATTAGAGCTTACTCAGACAGTGATTGGGGTGGATGTAATGAAACCAGAAGATCATTAACAGGTTTTTGCATATTCTTAGGAGATTCATTGATTAGTTGGAAGTCCAAAAAGCAGACCGTTGTTTCAAGAAGTTCAGCTGAAGCTGAGTATAGATCTATGGCATCAACTACTTGTGAAATTATTTGGTTAATTTCTCTGTTACGAGATTTTGGTTTGGAAAGCATACAATCAGCAACTCTTTTCTGTGACAACACTTCAGCTATACAAATCGCCAAAAATCCAGTTTTTCATGAGAGAACCAAGCACATCGAATTGGATTGTCATTTTATCAGAGAAAAGGTATTATCGGGTACAATCAGATTGGAATATTTGAAAACAGAGGATCAACTAGCTGATGCATTTACAAAGGCTTTACATCCGGCACAATTCTATTATTTGATTAACAAGATGAACATCCATAATATATATGTTCACCTTGAGGGGGAGTGTAATGATTGGAAGCCGGATGATTGCTGAATATTTGTTTGTATAGTTAGTTAGTTAGTTAGCTAGTTAGTTAGTTACATGTTAGTTAGAATATAGTTAGTTACTTACAACTTACTAGCTTAGTTAATTGTATATATATGCCTCATGGCTTCAGATGAAATAATAATTTTGAGTTTTACATCAATTTTATCTTACACGGTTTTCATCCATATCAGTTCCTTCTCAGTTTATAAGATACGGTATGCCTGGAAGTACCATAGGAAACAGAAAATGAAAAGAATAGATAAGAAAACAACAGAACTACTTTAGAGATTTCATGAAATACGTAAGACGATTCAAATCATTAAGCAAATCATGGGAACCAAGCTACAATAAAAATGTCTTCAAATTAAACATTAATTGGAGATAGGTAGTACTTGCTTTATACACAGACCATTTTTAAATATCAATAAGACGTCATTTTAACCCGAACTCAAACTATCGGAGACTAGAATTTGAAACTCTTACTGTCAATGAGATTGAATAAGATTACGGAGATCGTCGAAAATTACGATTATATTATCACTATAATTGTATCATATATAAATATATTGCTTTTACTATATTTAGTTATGCTTTTGGTTCTGTATAATGAGAGAACCCCTCACATAGAGAAGCATCTAGTCTAATTAAATATTATTGTGTATATTTGACAGGGTATCATAGCATTTTCTTTAGTATTTTCTCTTGTTTTCTTGGTTAGGTTTTCTCAAGGCGGGAGGACTTTTTTGCTCCTCCGTGTCTGGTCATCATCAAATTAAAGCAATTATTATTATTATTATTATTATTTTTTGTCAACTGGTCATTCTCCAGTTCCCCATGGGATTTACTAGCAACTCTTTTCCAGAAATAATACTCAAGTTACATATCCAACATTCCATCACGCATCCGCTTCAGGCAACAAGTGTGCTTGCAGTGGTAGATTCATATTTCCAGACAGGTGGAAGCTTCTTTGTCTTTTTGTAGTAGCAAGCAAGCCTGTGAATTCTGCTTTCAACAAGAATCAACCGGAACTTGGCATCTTTGTCCTTCCTGTTCTTCTCAATATGTTTGCGAATTGCAACAGCTTTCTTAATGAGGTGGTACAAGTCCTCAGGTATCTCAGGAGCAAGTCCATGGCCCTTGAGTATCCTCAAAATCTTACTGCCAGTGACACTCTTCACCTGAGCAATTCCATGAGAATCGCGAAGAATAACACCAATTTGAGAAGGTGTTAACCCCTTGTTGGCAAACTTACAGATATTGTCTTCCACATCCTGAGAAGATATCTTGAGCCAGCTTGGTGGAATCCTCTTGTACGGTACCTCGGCTGTGCATACGACCCATGACGGAGGCAGTCTTAGAGGAGTCGGTGGCTGCGCGTGGAGCTGAACTACACTTACAAGGGAGAAAAAGCCCTAAAGTGGATATTTGTTTGTTATGGTTGCATATTTGGGTTGCTTTGGGCTGCATTATTTGGACTGATTTATTAGCAATTATAATATAATATTACTACTTAAAAGGGGGGAGAGAGAGATGGGAGTGCAGACCGTTAACTTTGGTGAGTGCAGAGCATTGAGTTTTGGTTGCTCAGGTGATGAGCTAGAGTTTTAGTTTCTCGGACGAGGATCATCTTTGGGTTTTGGTGTAGGCTGTTTTGTGGGATTTCTTCCACCTGCGGTGTCTCGAGTTTTGGCCGATGTTTTAGCGTTAGAGCTTTTGTCGAAACCCGAATTATGTGTTCGACTAAATTCTCCCCACAGATAGAATTCACCGTGTGTGTCGGCACACTTGGTGAATTTCTTTTGAAAATTCTTCTTAGGGAGAATGAGTTCTCTGGAGTATCATTGGAGTGTTCTTTGTTGGTTACTGCACTACTTGTTGTTCTTGGTCTTTCGTCATCACTAATTTTCGTAGGTGATTGCTCTTATTTGGATTTCTACTTCGTGGGCACAAATATTGTCCATATCGCCAGTTCATGATTGCAAATTGATGCTTTTACAAGCATCAATTTGAGGGGGGATGTCAATGATATTGAATAAGATTACGGAAATCGTCAAAGATTACGATTATATTATCATTATAATTGTACCATATATAGATAAATTGTTTTTACCATATTTAGTTATGCTTTTGATTCTATATAATGAGAGAACTCGTCACATAGAGGAACATCTAGTCTTATTGAATATTATTGTGTTTATTTGACACTTAGTGGATCTGTCCATTTGGCAACGGTGGCCTCTGAAATCTTCCTCCTCTGATCAGCGGACTTCGGTGCTCTCTTGCTTCCCTTTGGCCTTAGCATCCTTTTCCTCTGTTCAACACTCTGCAACCACTCCTGGTCAAGCTGGAGCAATGTGTTGTCACATATGTTGGATCAACCTCCGACTTGAAAGAATGTTCAGGCGTGCTTGCAAAATCTTATATGTATCCCACTGCAATTCTTCCTCACCAAGAACGCCTCTTCTGGCAGTATCAGCAATTCAATTCTGCCACTCATAGTAGCAGGTCTCCTGTAACATCAACTTCTCATGGCATTTTTCCCACCCTAGTTGGACACCAACACTGATTCTCATCCTTGTTTCTTCACTGTATATTCAGCAGAGATGAAATGTGTCATAAAATGATGCAGAATTTGCAATTGAAGATCTAAGTGTTCATTCTTCTAGCAAAACTAAAAAAAGACCACAACCATAAGTAATCAATGGGCTTAATGAATTCTATAGTGTATAATGTCATGAAACTTGAATGACAAGTTTCAATCAATCAAAAGCATCGGTAAACCATTGACAAGGAGATGATAAAATTTTAGTAAAGTTAAGATTTAGTGTAGTTCGGCTGATGGCGAGTTACAACATGTCAAAAACCAAGTCAACCAAAATCTTTATCTACCTCCAATAAATGGATCAGCATACAGCTAGTCTACCTGAACAAGGCACTTCTATAATAATGAATTTATGACTGTTGCATTTAATCAAAAACATAACAGTTAAGATAAGTAATACCAGAAATTATCTCGAACAAAAATATATGACATAGCGAAACACACCTTTGAGCATGCCCCAGGTTAGCTAACTTCATCTTGACCTGTGTACACTAAACCTGTCGGTGCAAATTACAATCTCAAAATGCTGAGAGTAAGATAATAAGAAGATATTGATAACTTAATCAACTGGTAATGTAATGGATTTAAGATATGCTTGTGAAAGCTCATGATCAGAAATTGAAATCTTCAACAAATTATTCATGTGATTATAGGGTTTAGGCGAAAAATCTAGCTAGATGTTAAAGGAGATTATGATAATAATCAAAACTTTGCTGATGCAGCTTAATGAACAAGGTAGCTATTAAGAACAATCAATACTTCATAGGAAATTAACGCCACATAATCACAACAATTTATTTTCTGTATATACTGATCAATACTGAATATACAGAATATGCACCCTTGGATAAATATCAAAAAAGCTTATGGGTTCAACAAACAAATTCAGATTTTCAATAATGCATGGTTTTACATGGAAGAATGTGCAAAGAAGGAAGAACTTTCATGACAGTGGTATGTCATGTTATGATAATCCCATATTGATAGATGAGCTTTTCTCTAAGACCAAGATGGTAGTAATAGAAGATCAAACATTTCGCAGATCACTTGATCACCCACGACAACCAGGAAAACATCAAAGCATACATAGGGGTAATAGATGGAGGGGTTTCAAGAACACTGATGAATCAACTCACAAATATGCAAATATTGGTATAATGGTGACTTTGATGTCAAAGCAGTAAGAAAAGGTTTTTCAATACCAGAGGTGCAGTTGATTGCTTTAAGTCTAAACCATGTTATCTGTGTTGACCTCGAAAAATGGTTCGGACACGTGGCCAACAGGATAGGTCTTCAAGTCAGCTCCTCCTGCACACGTAACACGTCGTTAGTGGCTCGTGGCCTTTCCCAGAGGGGGTGGGAACGACCGCAAGTACTCCGACGGTCAAGTCAGTTATATATTTAACCGGTAAGGGATTCACCGGCGGTAGAACACTCGCCAGGAAGTGATCGACAAAGTGTCTCAATAAGATTAACAAATATAAGGGAGAGGATGCTACTTGATTTCGCAATATGTAGGGGAGCAAGTGGGATTCCAATCCTTTCTTTGGCACAAGGAGGGGTTATTTATACTGAGGATGGAAAGAGGAGGGCCATTGGATGAAGAGACACGTGTTGCCGGATCCTCAAGGCTCGTCCCATCCTAGGTGTCACTCTATCCCTCCATAGGTCGACTGGTATTGAATGTTTCTGACATAGGCTGCTGATTTGACAGTCTGAGGACCTGCCACACGTCCCATCAGTCAGAGATTTGATTTTGCGAAGATCTTTGTACAAAGGATCTTTGTAGAGGCGAGGTGTGGCAGGTGAAGCGTTGCAGCGTTGTAGAAGCGGAGTGCGGGCCTTTGCATCCACTGCGTACTTGTGGATGAGTCCGGTTCATTCGCTGACGCGTGTTCAGTTCGTTCCTCATGCGATCACCCCGGCGTGTACAATCAGCTCGTCCCCTGTACAATCACCTCATCCGACGCGTGGCTTCGGCCACGAGGTACGGACACGTGGTGGGCGAGGTGACGGGTCTGACACAGGCCCGTAACAATCTGCATAGGCTGCAATTTCTATCCTGCAATATAGGACATGATTTCACAATACCCTGACGTTTGCCATTTAAAATCTCTAATCATCCAGATATTTTCGGGTTTTTTTGGGACTTGTGTAAAACTATTCTTAGTTTCTTACATGACATCACCTTAGGATCCTGCATTGCAATCCTGGTTCTCTTTCTAATCAGCTGTAGGGTTTCTGCGCATATTCAACACTTACAATTATTAAAGCTCAACATAATATACTTTAAACATTTAAAACTCTCTAATACTATCTTACCTGGACTATGCTTCTTGCCTTTGTTCTAAGGCGGGTTCCCTTTATTTGCTTTGGAGATCCTCATCCGCCTCAATGTCTCTCTTTCATCCACTTCTGTTGGGTCCTCACCTGAAGATTGTGGCTCATCCACGGAGGAAGCTTCTTGAATCAATATCCATCCCCCAAGCGTTCTGATACTCTTTCAAGTTTCACCTCTTCACTTTTCTGGGTTACACAAGTAGATTCAAGGGTAGCAACTGCCTTAATCATCAATCCACCCTGCCGTACTCCAACACCCTCCGAGTTAAATTTTTTAACTTTTTCCGCAATACAGAAAGATTTCCAAGAAATTGAGAGTGCCAATTGTTGGGAAAAATCAACTTTCCCACCCAAATCAACCAAACGCAGCGGAAACACAAAACACGAAATAATTGGACAAAAGAGAAAACAAAGAATTTAACGTGGCTCAGCTGACTGCTGACAACCACGGGAGAAGAACACTTTTATTGATAAGAAAAATAAATCACTCGTTACAATATTTTTCTCACCTTCACAACTTCTCAGAACACTTTTATTGATAAGAAAAATAAATCACTCGTTACAATATTTTTCTCACCCTCACAACTTCTCCCTACACAAAGAAAGAACAACAAACGTGTTTTCTTCCTTGCACACAATACTTCTCTCTCCTCTCCTTTCTTCACCTTTTTCACGTCACACAATTCTTATCTCTCTCTGTTTCTTTTCTCACCTTTTCACTTTTCACGTTACTTTTCAATTGACAGGCCTATTGTATATATAACCAAAATTATGCCAGAAACTTACCTAATTACAATTGAACTCTCTTAATTATTTTCTTTATCTAATAATACCAATAATATTCTTTTCCTTTTCTACTTGGTAATATTTCCATAAAGAAAAATACTCCTAATTTAACTTGACCACTTTTTTTTCTTTTCTTGTCAAACAAGAATTCTTTATTCCATAATTATTTTGGTCAATCCCAACAATCTCCACCTTGACCAAAAATTTAATAAACATGAACGATATTCAAAGATTCATCAAACGTCACCTTTCGTTTTGATATCTTTGAACTGCTTTCTTCAACCTTCACGCCATTGGCCACATATCCCATTTTGGCTACCTCACAAACTTTAGTAATAGTAGAAGACTCCCCTCGGTGAGACTCCAATCTGGCAGCTCCACCTAAAATTGTCTTCCCTATTAACTTGTACAAATTACCAATCTTTTCACCTCTAATTATTGGCATATAATTTTTCTTCACAATCATCACACCGCATTTGGCACAATATTCATAACACAATGTGTCCAATGCTCCCAATGATATTAAATTTCGCTTCAATCTTGGGACATGCAAAACACCTGTTATTCTTCTCACCACTCCATCAAACATTTGCACCTTCACAGTACCCGAACCCTTGACTTCAAGTTTTTGATTATCAGCAACAAAAATATAACGCTCATCACATGGCTTATAGTTCTCAAACCAATATCTGTTTGGACTCATGTGATAAAAGCATCCAGAATCTAGAAACCAGTTACTAACTAGACTCTCATCATTAGCAACACATAAAGCATCTTCAAGATCATGATTCTCCTCCACCAAATTTGTAGAGTCTGAATTCTCTGTGATTTCTTTACTTTTCCTCTTCGAGTCAAGATGTTTTGTCAATTCTTCACAATCTCTTCTAACGTGACCCTTCTTGTGACAGTAATAGCATTCCACGTCTCTCCTTGGACGAGATTGAGAACGATCCCTTTGACCATAATTTCTTCCTCGCGATTCACCTCTACCATATCTATTACCAGAAGTAGTCAACGAACTTTGATCACCATTCACATTACCACTTGGCTTCTTCATGTTGGTCGCTCTAACAAAGCGATTGAAACCTCGTTCCTTTGTCAAAGTAGATTTACCAACTAACGACGTGGTCACCAACGTCTCATATGATTTAGGCAAGGAAGACAATAACATAATAGCCTTATCTTCGTCCTCAATTTTCACATCCACATTCAACAACTCGGTCACACACTTATTAAACTTATTCAAGTGGTCCCTAACATCAATATCATCATCCATCTTCAACTCATATAATTGTTTTTCAAATAAAGCCTATTAGTTAAGGACTTAGACATATATAAATTTTCTAACGTTTTCCATAACTTAGAAATGCGGATTTCTCGTTCAAAACACTATACTTTACCTCGGGTGCAAGAGCCAATGCGGTTATCTTGATCGTCTTCGCTTCTAATTCTTCCCAATCTGCATTTTTCATCCCTTCTGGTCTCTTACCCTGCAAAGTTTTGTAAAGTCCTTGTTGCACAAGAATATCTTCAACAGTACTTTTCCAAATATTGAAATTATTCTTCCCATCAAATCGCTCCACCTCAAACTTGGAACCTGTCATCATCTTCGCAATAATCCCAGAGTTTGAACATTTAGCTCTGATACCACTTGTTGGGAAAAAATCAACTTTCCCACCCAAATCAACCAAACGCAGCGGAAACACAAGACACGAAATAATTGGACAAAAGAGAAAACAAAGAATTTAACGTGGCTCAGCTGACTGCTGACAACCACGGGAGAAGAACACTTTTATTGATAAGAAAAATAAATCACTCGTTACAATATTTTTCTCACCTTCACAACTTTTCAGAACACTTTTATTGATAAGAAAAATAAATCACTCGTTACAATATTTTTCTCACCCTCACAACTTCTCCCTACACAAAGAAAGAACAACAAACGTGTTTTCTTCCTTGCACACAATACTTCTCTCTCCTCTCCTTTCTTCACCTTTTTCACGTCACACAATTCTTATCTCTCTCTGTTTCTTTTCTCACCTTTTCACTTTTCACGTTACTTTTCAATTGACAGGCCTATTGTATATATAACCAAAATTATGCCAGAAACTTACCTAATTACAATTGAACTCTCTTAATTATTTTCTTTATCTAATAATACCAATAATATTCTTTTCCTTTTCTACTTGGTAATATTTCCATAAAGAAAAATACTCCTAATTTAACTTGACCACTTTTTTTCTTTTCTTGTCAAACAAGAATTCTTTATTCCATAATTATTTTGGTCAATCCCAACACCAATGTCCTCTCATTGCCAATTGCAGACTTAGTACGAATGTGGACCCGAGACTTAAGAGCCAATATTTTGATACGAAAACAAGAACAAGGCTGTGCTGCAGCAATATCTGCAACATAAGTTAGCATAAAAATTCCAGATTCACAATTGACAGTTACTCTAAAGTGCTTCGCAAATAATCATAGTTTCCGTATTTCATATCAGGTATTAAAAACGCACATTGAAACATAAAAGAAATTGAAACGCCACACCGACATAGCACATTCAATAAAGCCAATTTCATGCATTATCAGTAAATAAAAATAAAATTTGAAGGCAGTGGAAAAAAGAGGAGATAATGCTAATTAATTTTGGTTTGCCTACCTAACAAAGGCATGGGGAGGTCATCCAATCACTGAAGCACACAGTGCTGCTCAGATTAACATATAACTGTAAGTGTCACTGCAGTCGGTAGAGATTCCATGCACCCACTAAAAATATACCAAAACTGTAATTGTTGTTCACAGTAGATTGAGTAGTGAAGAAGTTAAGCGGAGCGGGAAAGGAGATTTCGAAGAACACCGCGAGAGAGAGAGCGCGCCACAATTTAGCGGTGTGTGTTCTGTCCAAATAATTACAGCCGCTGGATAATGATACCATAGAATTTACTCCACCATGCATACAACTCTCAACACCAACCATATTTCGTAACTCATGACTTTTGTACATCTAAAATGATATTCTATGATTTGTAAAATTAGAGACCATTGATTGTTTTAGGTGTTGTTAACATTAATGACAAAATTGTGTATCACACCGTGAAGTGTAAACAAAACTGTTAACCATTATGTAAGTGTAACGAAACTGAATGAATTATTGAATTTCAAATTTTATATTTGATAAATATAGAATATAGAGGTACTTACGACGGAACGAACCAATATGATATTTCACATTAAAGTCATGAACGCCCTCAAGATTTCAATTCTTCAATTGAATAAGTTGAAGTTTAAGTTGAAATAATATGATTTAACTTCCTTCTTCAATGTTTTCGAGATGAATAAACGAAAACACACCAACAAATATATTAACAATATCTATTTCTTCTTCATCAAATGTCTTAGTTAACCAAGTAGCATAAGGAAACTTGAACCCATCCCTATTCTTATTGATCTAGATCTTGGATTTAGTAGATATGTCGTATCACTAATGCATTGCTCTTTTTCTTATTTTGTGAACCATTCATCTCCATATAATTAATTTATATGCTAGATCATATAAGAAAATGTGAAGTGAAATTTCACAATGAAAGCACATCTGGAAAGCTAATGGCAACATGCAATTGTTGTTGGCCGAAGGATATTATCGGATTTGAAGGATTACTGATGACAAACTAAGCTCCTGTTTGGGGTAAACTAAAATTAGATTTTTAGTAGATTTTGATAAAAAATAATAAAATTAGTTAATTAATTGTTAACTTCAACTTGAAATTTTAATTAGATTTTAATCCAAACTAAATAAGGGCTAAACCTTATATAACACTTGGGTGATCTAAATGGAATAAAAAATAGTCGAGTGAGTACAATGAAATTATTTTGAAAGTTCAGTGACCTACTGCTTCTAACATTTATATGTCATAAGCAGCCCTCATCTCTTATCCATAGTGATCATGATAAAACCTTTTCACTCTTGATGTGACAAAAAAATAGTGAAAAGTTTTTAATTTATGTTTCTCTTGCCATATCAATAGTAAAAATCTTTTATCTTGCACACTAGGGACGGGATCAATTTCATAATTAGTATTTTAAGATGTCCCTTGTGCCTTGTTTACATAGGATTCAAGATATGCACATATAAGTCAATTTTCATCTCTCAAAATTAGTAAAGATAAAGCACAAAATCCATATATTGTCTATGCAAAACAGAAAGAACCACCTCCAGTTGTACTAAACAAATACAAGAAAAGAAAAGAGAGAAATATTTTGACCTCAAATATTACACAAAAAATGCACTTATTATTGAAAACATATATCAATTCATATACAACTCGAATCCTGAGTACAAAAACTGAGGGAGGGAGGGAGGGAGAGAGAGAGAGAGAAGACAAAACATTGTACAAAAACTTTGTGAGGACGTCATCAACATATTTTACGAGACTTTCCATGGGAATAGCAGCCTGGCTATGTATTTTTGGACAAATCTCATTGAAAAGAAAATCAAATTAGAACTACCTTCCGAAAAAAATTGAATAATATATGAACATTGAAAATCAACGGGGAATTTAATTCCCAAATAGTAGGTTCAAATGTACAAGTAAACAGATTTTACTCGGCAGGGGTAACACCTTGTGCATTCTCTTCGTATAAATCAGTCTGCGACATACTAGGAATGATTGTAGGAGGTGACCATTGATCGGGAACCATCAGAAAATAGGTAGTCATTGCTTTCCTGAACCTCTTCTTATATTGCTTTGGAGAAATTACTGTTGGGGAAATATTCTTGGGGCCACCAAGTATGCCAGATGTCTTCACCCAAGTCTCCAGCTGCTTGTCCCAAGTGTACTGTCTCATGAAGTCAATAATCCCAAGAACAAGCTCATGGTTCTCTTCATCAACCCCGACAAGAAGCGAATAATCCATTACATCTATAGACTGCAAGTTCAAGATTAGCTTAATTAGCAGAAGTGAGGTGGTTTCGTGGATGGTGTGGAGCTATAATAAGGTTTTTTCTGTATATAGCAGACTGATTTAATATCATAAGATTCTGTTCCTCTCACATTCTAATGTCAAGGTTAATTACTGGGTTGAACAAAAGCTCTAATAATAATAATAATAGGCATAGAGAGAGAGAAAAGTTAGAAATGCATGTTGCAGCATGCAGTGCAGACGACTGATAGATACAATTTTGCCTTGCATACTTAAAAAGTTTCCAAAATTCAATTTCAATCTATCAGCATCTTGAAATCCAGGTTCTTCTACAGTGCGAATTGAAAAGAATGAAGAATGTGAATCTTTTCCTCAGATCAGTTCAATGCCAACTTTCAAGTCTGTGTTTTACTGTGTGTATTTCAAGAACCAAGTAACTGAATTCATCAGTAATAAGCAGAGAAGATGTAAACTTACTGCAAGAAAAGCAGTATCATTCCAGACAGCTCTCTCTAACAACCTCTTGGCTTTATTCCCAACAAAAATTGGAGAAGTAGGCATAGCTTCAATCAAGTTCTGATCAAGCAAAACCTTATTACCTCCACTAGAATCAGGATTGTACCGAGACCTGGAAGATCCTTTAAGATCATAAAGCCGTTTCAGATTTCTTCCGAACAGAAGATTCTCCATAACCAACAGATCCATTTTTGATTCCTTCCCTCCTTTGAGATGTTTCGATGTAACCTTTTCAAAATACCAAAGAGATCATGACGGTATTTCAAAGTAATCATAATGCAAAATAAAAGTTTGTCCCGATCTATTTTTGAGGAATTAAAATGCCATGATACAAACAGAGATTATCTTGGTAAAAGAAAGAATGTAGAGGGGAAATTTGTTCTCCTTTGTAATAACAAATGAGAAATAATGTGTGTGTGTGTGTGTGTGTGTGTGAGATAGCAACAATATAGTTTTCGTAGAAGGAAGAACCATAGGGTCGTAGAAGCTACTTTATGCATGATGCCAAAAGTTAGGTCCCAATAGGACCAGCAATCTCATTTAGCTGTAATCTTATTACTGCCGTAATACAGTGTACCGTTCTGCCAACAGACCTGACAGCTTAAAAATCATTTTGAAGACAAAATACTAAGCCCCTCAGGAAAAACAATATTTTGAATAGTGAATTTTTGGAGAATGTGTGGTTAAAAAATGGGAAAAAATTTTAGGTTTACGTGTAGAATATTTTATTGTGTAAATGTATGGTTGAAAATGAGTATGTAGAAAATCGTGTTTTGAAATAATGGTTACCAAACAGAGGCTAAAGTTAAACATGAAGAACAGGTTCCGTATGAAAAGAATATGTGGTCAAACCGAGACACTTGAATGTCCAACTAACTGGACCTCTTGGCAATCTGTTTCTTGGGCCATCACCAAGTAGTCCAACAACTCCATAGTTAATTAGTTACATCTGTATGTAATATTTAAGCAGTACATTTCAGTAAAACGGTATCTTTAATACATCATAGAGTTTTAAGAGTTAACAAGATGAAGATGTGTTGCTCTGGAGGAAAGCGTGTCAGCTATTAATCTCAAGCCCCAAACGATAAAAGAAAAATAATTGTGTAAATAAGCAATTATGAACTAAACAAATAAGATAATTTAGATTCTGTTTCTCGGAAATACCTGATATATCCCAAGGATCTTTGCCAGGCATGTTGGGCTACCTAAGCCAATTGATTCGGAAAGATACTTAAAATATCCAGGAGCAAACTTGATGAATGATTCCAGCTCGGTCTTTGTCACTTGCTTAATGATAAATCGATCATCCAAGGTTTTTGCAAAAAAGACATTGCTCTTACCACCTTGGGCTCCCCACTTCTTACAACGACTAAGAGATCTGACGAAATCCATCTCGGATGGACAACATATTCTCCTCAAGGCATCAAAACGCTTTGCATAGTAACAAGTAACTGTGTATTTCACCTTCCCAGGGAGTCCATCATCCACAAAAGACACTTTCGCATGCGAGGCTTTTGTATATGAGATTGGGTCCAAAGGCAAGGAACTATGAGAACTAAACGAGGAGATATTTTCATCTCCAGATCCAAGACTTCTGTAAGATTCCAAAGTCATTTCATCAGAGGAATGAATGGATTGAAGATTCCCAGCATCATGGGACTGCAGAGAAAGCATTGAGTTTGCAGTGTCCTTTGGTCTCTCAAGCTCATCAGACAGCTGGACAAGATATTCAGGTGACACAAGTGCATAAGATATAATACTTGTGGGTTCATCGTCATAGACTGGAACAACAGTGTCATTAACCCCTAAAGGCAGAAGCAACTTGGCTCCACCCTGGAATTCCGAATCCCCAAATGATGATATGTACACTGGATTGTATACACCAAGTGTATCCAGTTTCTGATGAGTCCCCGATAGATTGTTTAATGATCTATAGAAACTTGTAAAAGACATTCCCAACCAGCTCACGGTATCGTCCATAAAATCAGAGCCTTTAGTAGACAACATGGAAGGCGGCTGAGACACCTTAGACACGCTCATATTATCCTCGTGGTCTTCCACATTCAACTTTTCTGCCAATCCAACGGTGGTCAAAGAATTTGTTTCAAATGGTTCGTGTAACTTATCATTCATAGTTACTCCGACACCTGGGTGATTTTCACCGGTCCACAATGCATCACTAGCATCTGATAAACAAAGAGGGACTTGTCCATCAGAAAGGGTTCTACGAACTGCAACATTAGATTCCAGGAGATCTAATTCATCAAAGGCCTTTGTCCCAATAGGAAGTGTCGATGGATTTACATATCCATGGTTGAAGTTAATACCCACACCAGTTCTTTGATGAACTACTTTAGGATGGCTGTTGTACCTATCACTTAACCCTTGATCATGGTTTTTGACACGCTTTGCATCTGCAGAAACAGAATCAGGACTGCCTGTCTTAATAGGGATGATTTTATCAAAAATGTTCTCATTAACACCAATGGATTTCTCAACAGGATCTGAATTGGGGACATCCAAATTATCCTGTTCATCTTTCTTATCTAAACTGGCTGCGTATATCAGGCGATGGTCCCACATATAAGACTGGAAGACTAGTTGTCTTTGTAATCGATTGATCTCAAAAATATCAATGACTGGTTGGCCCTTTCTCGATTCCTTGTTCAAAATTTTCTGGAGTGTTTCCTGCCATATCATTGAACATCCATCAGCACCCAATGCTTCCAGAAACTTTTACAATTTAATGTTGTGTTGCATTGTAATTAATACAAAACTTCTATCATGAAAGGATTGGAGTCATGTATATGTACTAGAAGTCTACATTGCAAAGGATCAAATCAAAAGTACACTTTCTGATATCAAGTAGTGTTAATTTCCAGCTATGCTGTCTAACAAAGCGAATGAGAAGATACTTTTTTTCCCTTTATAGTGTATGTTCCCTAGCTATGGGGTTCTCGAATAGGGAGGGAGCTAAAACAATATGATAATTCTACCTTCATTTTTGCCTGGCATGTGGTTGTATTACCTGCCAAATTATGGGGATAAATTCTTATTTTCACCAAAACCATGTAAAGGATATAGGTTTTACTAAGAAGTGTAATTAGGTATACCCACCCAAAGTAAGGCAATATTCTACTTCTACATGCATGTCAAAGAGGAATGTAAAGCACGTATAATTAGTGGTTACAGGTATAGGAAATAAAACTCAATATTCAAAATTGAGCCCAGACCTCAAATTCTGCCTTCTCTTTCTGCAATATCCCTTCTAAATACGTTATCTGGCGTCTTGATTCAGGTGATTTCACTCCACTATTGAGCAAACCAGAGCCAGATTTTTTTTCTGCCAAAAGGCAGATAGCATTGAGCACTTCAGAGAACAAAAGCTCAGCCCAGCCTTCTACCTATTAGAATTTAAAGGTTAGATTAAATACATGCAGTGATATTTTACATGTACAGAAATTAATTAAATTTTTGTATTAAAAAAATCACCTTATTCAGCTCTTGTTTCATCCACTCCTGCGTTTCATAGTTAAAATC
The DNA here is from genome assembly GCA_035079005.1 of Fraxinus americana. Taxonomy (NCBI): domain Eukaryota; kingdom Viridiplantae; phylum Streptophyta; class Magnoliopsida; order Lamiales; family Oleaceae; genus Fraxinus; species Fraxinus americana. The sequence continues at coordinate 30,509,536 of CM068715.1, read as the reverse complement.
AAGTTTTGGGGGAGGAAGGTATACTGAGTGAACATCAATTGATGCATAACGAAAGCAAGCAACCATTTGGCCAAATCTGCAAGTAACATAATCATCATAAATCCAGGTAAAATATAAAACAGGTAGAAATGTACACCCAATTCGAATGCAAATTGCTTCCAGAATTTATTCTCATAAAATAGCCAAAGAGCAAGTTTTAAAGGTCTAGAAAATAGGATACTCGGGGTAATAACAGGATAGCACAGTTGAACAAGTCTTGTTCATGACTGGCAAGGTTAATGTAACGACACAGCCCAATTGGTACTATGATTCAACTTACATCTCTCTTAAAGTGAGGTGGGAGCAACGGAAAACCGTGAGATGTAAGATGGGCTAGGCGAGAGGAATAGAGGTTGGGTCGTTACAAAAAATGCGCGTTTTTTGTAATAATGACCTGACCTGTGTGTCCAAGTCGTTAACTTACGTACTGTCCGCTTTAGGAGATCCTGAGCTCATCTTACCCCTCACGAATTTCTATCGCGCCCCCAGAATTCGAACTCACGATATTTCTCTTAAGAGAGACTTGAGTTGAATTCTGTCAATTGGTACCATAATTCAACTTAAGTCTCTCTTAAAGAAAATATCATGAATTCGAATTATGGGGATGCAATAAAAATTTGTGAAGGTCAAGTGGGCTCGGGCTCTCCCAGAGCGGACAGTATGTAAGTTAACGACTTGAGCATAAAAGTCGGGTCAATACAAAAAATGCCCAGTTTTTGTAACGACTCAGCCCTATGCCCAAGTCGTTGACTTACTTACAATCCGCTCTGAGAGAGCCTGAACCTATTTTACCTCTCACGAATTTCTATCACGTCCACAGAATTTAAACCCGTAACTTTTCTTTAAGAGAGACTTAAGTTAAATCAGACAAGTACTCAATTGGTAACAGGATTCAACTAAAGTCACTATTAAGGAAAAAGTCACGTATTCGAATTTTGGGGATGTGATAAAAATCTGTAAGGAGGTAAGATGAGCATAGACTCTCCCAGAGCAGACAGTACGTAAGAGAATGGTCGACCACGAGGCTTAGGTCATTACAAACAAAAATGCCCATTTTATGTAACGACCCGACCTCTATGCCCAAACCATTAAGTTAATTTCAGCATAACCATGTATTATGCATGCCACGAAGTAATCAAGTAAAAGTAATCAAGTTATAGGCGGTCTGAGTGAACCTGGTTGTCAATAAAAGCCTATATGCAATTATGACATTCTAAGATCCTGACAAATTGTAAAAAGGAAACTGAGCAAGAGATCATACCCATAAAAACGAAGACAGTCTCGATGTAAAGAATGGCCACAGCTTGCCACTCTACTAGCAGCTGCATGATTTGAAAAACTTAGCTCTAAAAACTTTCCAAAAGATAATCCCCAAGCAGCATCAGACATAACAACCCTTCGAGTTGCTGGAGGGAAGCCATTACTTCGTGGACACCGCAGGCACCTATGCCACATCCAAATCTTTCCTTCTGTTTTACCAGGTAAATGCATTTCTGACAGTTTCTTAACTGAGATCGTAAGGGTGCCTTGTCGATGAGTATAACACTGAACATGCGCTTCAGAGGGCATCTCACACGAACAGCACCTATAACTCTGTCATAGAAGTTAGACCTCTTGGTTTAATTCATGTCTATGATGTTCCTAATATAAGAAGAAAGTTTGTTTGTGGTTGGGGGAGACATGGAGAGAGAGTACCTGATCAAATAAATGATCCCGCAGAAATCGGCCCAATGGCTTGTCAAAATTTCCGTAGTATTTGATCCGGAAGAGATGGGATCTTTCACAGACAGTTCCCTTCCACATACATCGTGATGATAGGGAAACCAAGATGCTTTGATGATCAGAAGGGGATGGAGGAAACTCGTCTTTTAACAATGCTTGTTCCTCAACAATGTGTTTTCCATCAGGTTGCAAAGCTGATGGATTTGAACTATTATGGTTAGTATCCCAAGCATTTTGCACGCTTTTGATGTTTGAATTACCCACATTATCAGCTATGTGATGATCTCCTGTGGCATCCAATACACTGACTGCTTCAGAAGTTTCTCCCCCTGAATACTTTCTCAAATCTAGTACGAATTCTTTTCCTAATGCATGAAAAGAAGAGGACTCGGTAAAGGAAATATTCTGAACACCTTGCATATAAGATGAGACAAGTGGTTTGATGAGCTGGGAGCTCACAGGAGGAGGAAGGTTACTCGTCAGCGGAATTTTAATTTCATGAGTAGAAGCACTTGAGAACTTAACTGAATCTGAAATGTGGACACTGTTTGACCTCTGCGGCTCACCAACAGTTTGAGGTCCCAGAGTTTTTTCATTGGCAGTGACTGCAAAACCAGGTATCATTGAGATGGACCTGTCAATGGTTGATGACTTGTCTGGAAGCGCAACTGTTATTTGGGAGTTTAATGGAAGTTCTGGCAGAGAGGCACCCTCATCAGCAAGAAAAGATGTCTCTAAAGCTAAGTGATAAGCTGCAAACACTCCATATTGTACAACATGTTTCACTTTCTTTAACTCATCCCCACTGGCACCTCGAAGTAATATCTGAAACAATCAATATTATGATAGCATATTAGGAAAAGGATGCTTATTTGCTGACTTTACAAGGACTGAGGTCTTTAATAAGGTAACATGTTTCAATCAATGTATTTGACACTTGACATGTACCCCAAGAAAATATTAGAGCAATACTTGATGTAATTTTAATTCAGGAGGCTGCTTAATTTAGCTGATTTTTACAGACCACATCAAATCATTAGAATTTTCACTATCTAATATTATTATCATTGTTCTTGTTCCTGTTACTGGTTGCAACAGACTTACAGTGCAACCCAGTGGCCTTGGACAACCTTCAAAGTACATCAGCGTCTTCGCCAGCTTCTTTCCAGCTTGCTCAGCTGTGCCATGCTCTTCTGAAAACCTCTCAACATGGAACATGTCACAATATCCCAATTTCGGTGAGGCTAGATTGTCGATAGATGGAACTATTTGACCACCTGTGCAGCGTGCTATACGCTCCAAAAGTGGCCTTTTGAGATTTAGAACAAGTGATATGTCTTTTGCGAGAAGGTACTCTTGAGCATATCGTGAAACGGATTTCTCCACCAAAAGAATATCAGGATTGTGAACATCTATCTTTGCAACAGCCATCTTAAGATGATCCATTTCCTGAAAAGATGTAAATCCATAAGCACGATACATCAAGAATTACATTTAAAAATTACAGTACCAATGACAACAATTAATGATCTCAACCTGCTGCAACAGCGTATCAAAACTTGAAAGGGCACTAGAAACCCGCTGGTACTCAAGAGCCCCTCCAAGGATCAGTAAGCGAGGTTTCTCTATTTTTGATGTCATCCGTCGATGGGCCACATTCTTCTTGCAAACAACTCCTTTGACCACCATACTTTCCAAAGGAAAAAAAAATCTTTGTAAGAGCAAATTTATAAATAGACACACGAAAAAATGGAGAATTTGGATCAGGATGTGATGTCACTCGCAATATAAATGAAAATTAAAAGTGAAATTTAATTTTTCTACTTGAGTTCATTAAACAGATCAGGGTACAAATGAAGTTCACATATCTCAGGATGAACTTTAGTGAGTTTATCAATAAATATTGAACTTTACTTTTAAAAGCTGTGATTCTCCTTTGCAAACTGAATTTATTGGGAATAAATAGCTTCATATTAATTAGACCCTAATACAATCTACCTACATCGGCAATCTATTTTAAAATAACAGAAAGGCTGCATAAACAAGATAATAATATCATTAGTTTGTCCTTCCATATCAAGAGGCAAACTTTTTAAAATCATTCTGCTTTAGTCGCCATTTTGAAGGCAGGATTGAAGGAGATGCAGTACCAAGGAAAGAGAAAGAGCCTTAATTCCTGTTATAGCAGGAAGGGGAAGAGGAGGATGGGGTGAGTCAGTAGAGAAAAAAAGGTTCACTCCTAAATAAAATAAAACTATCAAAATGGCAATTAAAAATTGATATCTCCCCATTCCGTTTCCCTCCAATTTCCCTCTTACATAACAACTAAGAGCATGTTTGACCAAGCCTCACATACTTTTTCTCTCTCCTCGCTTATAGGAAAATAAACAAGTGTCCAAACATGTATATGCTCTCATAAGAAGCTACTTTTGAGCTTATCCAATCATGCTCTAAGAATAACTGAGATAAGCTTAGCCCAGGGCAAGAATTTAAAGTGGTCTCCTTCCTTCTCCCCTTTAAGATGTCAACAGATTTAACAATTTAACATAACTTCGCATGGTGAGTACATGCATTTCACTCTAATAAAATTACTCTTTCTTAAGATTCATATTTAGACAAATTTGTGACAAGATGTTTTTTGGCTGAGTTGAATTACAATGATACTTCTAAAATTTCAGATTGTTTACCTAGTATGAGAGGTCTGCGAAATTTGGCTAGCTCTTCCAGAGGATACAAATTTGCTATTTCAAATTATCAAACCTTTTAAATTTATGTTAGCAGTACCATGTCACAATTTTCCTTGGAATTGGGTTCTAAAACTGTCGCAGCATATTCACTGCACCAAAACAATAAAGAATAAAAAGGTTTTATACTTTTACAGTGTGTATCTGCACCAAAATTTGGCTACAGGGAAAGGTCAACTCAAAGTCCTATAGGATTTAAAAATGATTAGTCTTTATGATTTAATTTTTGAGGAATGAGGAAAAATTAAATAAAGCTTTCTTGAGTATAACTTTATCAATCTCCTGGGAACTAAACCAAAAGGGAAAAGAATTACTAGCTCAATCAGTTCTACAAGGAAACATATAACTTATCATATAGAAACATAACTCCACTCGCCTTACCGCATCCTACAGTCAGCTATAAAAAAATTATTCTTCCACTCTCTGCCAATCCCATTTACCCAGCTGATCTCGCCAATAATCATATCTTGCTTGCTAACTTCACCTCGAATTGTCCAGTTCTTCCTATGGATTGACCTTGCAAATCTTCATAGTCAGGGCAGTGTTTTACCAAGAATCGGTGTTTTCATTCACAGCTCATTTGGCTTGTGCACCATTTCTTAACTGCCTAACGTTAACTATTGCATAATACAGCCAGTCCCACTGTAACAGAATTTTGCTTCAACTTGACACCCATTTTTATCAAATAAAAAGTATTATCTTAAATTTCCGCCTGACTATCAATTGATTTTGGATACTAAAACACAATCTCTTTAAGGTCCTTGTTGACATGAAGTATTTGGTTTAGATTATATCCATACTCCTGCATAGATAAAGTTACATTCACTTATTCTACCTTCTTCCATTATTCTAAGGCACCACCGCCAATGACCTTCACTATCCACAACTCTAATTTAGACTTCCTCCTTCAGTGTAGCTACTTAGAACTCGTGAATATACCATCTAAAAATAACACAGACCACAGACCATTATCATGCAGTTCTTGAGTGACATCAGCATAAATTAAAACAAAAGGTGAATGACCTTTAAAGAACCATTGACCTAGAAACCTAAAGTAAACTCACCTAAAATTGTTCTTATTATGGTCACAACCCTGAGCGCTACATAGTACATATAACCCTTATGACATCAACTTTTTTTCTGAGGACCACCACAATAAGTTTCTAGGATCCTTAATATAGTATTTATTTGAACAAATGAAAACAAACATTTACATGTGTCTTTTCTTTTTACCAACTCAACATATATATAGCCTTCATAATTGTTCTTCCATGAATAAATCTAAATTGGATCTCCACAAATCGCTTCCAGTCACAGTCTATAGACAACCAATCTCTCCCAACCCTTCATTATTATACAAATGACTGATGACGACACAATTAATAGCAGAAATATGAATATCTCCTTTAATTTTTATTCATAAAAAATGAAAAACTCTTCTTCCATTCATTCAGTCTTCTCTTGTTTAATGTATATTTATTTAAATAGGTTATTAGCCAAAGATACTTAATAACCCAATAAAATAATCACGCTATCTCATGCCCTATCACATGTCAACTTCTTCAAATTATGATGACTCTCACAATATTTTTCTTTACTTAAAACAGATAAAGATCAAATAAATCAAAAAATTCCAAGCAGAAGACCTAAGGATTTATTGAAATGGCAATCATCAATAGTCTAGATAAGGCATTTGGTAAAAGATTTAATTAAGGAGTCCTCTGTTAGAAATCCTGTGAATTTTTAGTTTGTATTAAGTATTACAGTTATACCAACCTTCACGTATGTCCATATGGTCAAGAATATTTTTCAAGAGGAACCATATAGTACCTTTATAACAATAAATAACTAGCCTGACCATAAAACATACTTGTGCACATGAGAGCAAAGCAAGGCCGATAAGAAACCTTTCAACAATAACAGATTCTCTATCTTAATGATGAACTCCATATAAAAGTGAAACTTTGAGGAAGAAAAATTTTGCAAAGTTGGTCGATTTGTGCATACACTTTTAGCCTTTCATCCACTTTATTCGTGTTTAAAGTTAGCAATTAGTAGTAGAGACTTGGTTAAGTTTGTTGTACTTTTGGGGACAATTTGGGGTGCTTTTTCAGTTTCCCCGTTTAGCTTCAGTAAGAGCTACAAGTCGGTGCAGGTAATTGTAGGCTATATTTTATTTCAGCTTCTCAGGTCTAGGCACAGGGTATAAAGCCTAAATCTTGGTTGGTCATAGGCACCAAGACAGCTTGGTCTGCAAGTTTTACTTGCTCAAACATGCTCAGGTAAATATAGACATGGTAGGATTTCTTGAAATCTCTATGATGCAACCCATCGCATTCAAAAAATAAAATAAATGTTATAAGAAATCTATAAAACAGCCAATTGCGAGTTAGAAGAGTGGAGTAACATAAAAGTCAATACCTCTCACTGCGGCGCCCAGAAGCAAGACATTTTACCTTCACATATCCCCCGGGGTCCATTTGCCCTCCCTTGCTTGTATCAGGCTTTAATAATGTAGCAGCCTCCCATGATAATGATGTAATTATATCTAACCAAGACTCCTTATCATTATCCACTCCCAAAAGAAGGTTCTCCACCTGCAAAAGCTGAGATACCAAAGCCCTGAAATGTCCATCAACCACGTTTTTCATAGCCTTCTTGCGTTCCTCATTAGATTTGTCCCTGCTTCTATAATCCCCACTCCCGAAGCTGCTTGAATTACGAAAATATCCCCATTCTCCAGTAGGGTCCTCATCATCTTCATCATCACAAAGAAGTCGTTCCCTTTCATCTTCTTCATCTTCTGGTTCAGGAAGGAGCCAGAGATCTCCATTGTCTTCAAAATCCATGGGTTCAGCATCAACATCTTTAGTTGTGCATAAAGAAGGTCTTTCACATTCATCACCAATATCATGTTCAACTTCTTTTTCCACAATCTGGTGAACTTCTGAAGCCGGAGATTCAAAACTATTTTGTAACAAAGCGATATCAACGACTTCACCATCAGGATGCACATTACGTGATTCGTAGTCATTGTCAATATCATCGAACTCAACCGGATCATAGTAGCCATTAAACTGGGGAAAATGCCTTCTTTCGGAATCTAAATGATAAACTCCAAATTCTTCATCATCAGCATCACTCCTGATTGAATAATATTCAGTTAATATAGCTATTGATGTCAAATAAGTTGCCACCACATGAGGATAATCTAGTGGACAGTAAATGATATGCTACAGAGATTACGATATCAGCATTTTCTTTCTTGGGTATAGAAGCAGTTAGGGCATAGATGGCACATAAAATTCCTAATTCGAGACAAAGCACAAGTTAGATATAATATTGACAATCAATACAACATTCAGAGGAGCACATCTCAATTGCGTCTATTGATAGTTCATTTGTTCTAGAAATAATTTGTACAGCTGAACTTCAACTCCTTATTGAAATCTGCGCAAAGAAGGTATATAAAGGTCGACTAGCAACTCTTCCAATCATATGACAGGCTCAATAGGCAAGTAAAACTTCATATAAAAGAAATGTTTATTTTGCAAATACGCAATCCTCAATCGAAATGAATAAATCAGATCATACCATGGCATAGAATTGTTTTAGGTATCGTATGATGGTTAGTGTAAATATTATGTTCAGTGCATTGTGCATAGAAGATGCAACAGACAGCAGTGGGAGGAAACTGGAAAGCAATATCTTACAGCAAACAAAGATTCTATGTAAAATTTAAATTGGCTTCTTGAACAAGTTGGGGGTGCTGAACATTATAGGCCAGATACTCGAGTTAACTAAATGGCAATCCATAAAAACAAGATAAAAAAGAACATTATTTAGTGATATATAAAAATAAATAAGAAGAAAAAAACATGTTTAATGCCTTTATTCAAACTGCACCTGATGTGACCGGCCTAAGAGACTAGCTGGTAAGGACTATCAATGTTCAATATTTTATGCAATCTACCATTTTAAGCAAGAATTGGAGCTGTAAAACTATGCTACTTATATTTAAGATTGCAGAAAGAAGAACCTGTTTGCACAAAATTCAAATTGGTCAAGAGACTGATTCCGTTCTATTATGTCTACAGCATTCTCTTTCTTCCTTGCTGCTGCAACACTTTTCCTTTGTGTAGTCTTTTCCATTGCTGCTTCTGATTGATGTGGGCTAAGTCCAGTTGATTCTGGCATTGATGAAAATGTAATGTTACTACTGTCACAGGTTCCACTAGACCTTGTACTAATAAAACTAGTTTCTGAAGGAGAAGTAGTATTAAGGTCCAGGGTGGCAACGTGTATCCCATTATCAACTGTCCCCATCGATCCATGTTCCCATTGCGTAAAACAGAAATTGCAGACCCTAACCTTATCCCAGTCTTCTTGTGGTGTCTTCGGGTCACTAGACGTTGTGGGGATCCAGTTTGAAGTGCACCTGGCACAGAAAACCCGGCCGCAAAGTCGACAGTGGTGCCTACGGTTGAACAAGGTGAACTGTGAGTCACATTCATAGCACACTCTACAGCTCTGATCCGGCATCCAAAAAACCCTGGACATATTAGCCGGCTCAGACCGTCCGGGGATCCACGATTTCAATAAGCCCACTATATCAGAGAATGTCCTATCTGAGGCATCCATCAAGATGCCCTTTCCCTATCATTGTGTTGTTCTCATCCATTGACTACTCTTTTATCCATCCAATCCCCTGAAGAACCACACAGAATAATCACAGAAGTCCAATCCAATCAATAGCCAACTACAAAATTCAATAAACTATTCCACTAATGACCAAAGTCACAAAGTCTTGATGAATTTCTATCAAAAACCTCTCAAAATTCCAAAAGAAGTGCAGTTACAATTCTGTCAATCGATGCCCAATATCACGAATACCAAAAGCTGCAGCGAAGCTTGATTCTCCAATTAACCCAGGAATTACTTTGCCAGTAAAATTCTCAATCTAATAAAAATTCAAACCCCAGGATACTTCACTTCCTTGATCACCAATTCAAATTTTCCACGCACAGAAACCCTAACCGTTTGATTCCCAAATTCGAAATTATCCACCCAATCTAATGGAATCCAAAACTCTGAAAGTGACTGCATGGCCCAAATTCAAAAAAACATTTGCATGGAAAAGACAATAAAATTCAAACTCTATTCCCCCGAAACCAAACAAAAATAGACGAACCTTTATATTGAGAAGAACGCGTAATTGGTGAATGAATCCAACTCGATTCGCTCTGTCCAGAATTTAATCCAAGTGCTGAATTGAGATGGTTTTTCCTTCACGAAACCACCGGATGTCTGCCAATTATTAAAGTATCTCTCTTTATTAAACTAATAAGAGCAAGATTATATACTAACCTTTTTTTAATTAATTGAATAAATAAAATTTTAAATTAAACACTTTTTTGGATAAAATAATATTATATTCAAAATCGAAAAAAAAAAAAAATCTTATTCTTTAACCGCACATTTTCCATCACTACACTATTCAAAGATATTTTTTATTTTTTAGTTTACAAGTCGATTGGGATTTGCCCATTCTATCATGCGTGCTGCTTTGTAATTGTATTTTGGGATTCAATCAATTATTCAACCAGCTAATGAAATCATGCCACGTTAGGGTGCATATGCCGTGTGAATTGATACAGATTAAATTATTTTTATTTTTATTTTTTAATTAGTTTAGATTATGAAAAAATAAAATAAATTATCCCATATTCCAGTTGATAGTGAGTTGTAATATTCAAGCGGTCTAATTTGATTTGTGCTGCCATTGGCTAGCTGTAGGTCCTATCAGAATTTTTAGCATTAAAAAAAAATTAGACATTACATTAAACTTTGTTTGAGCTCCATTTTAGGTAAAATTGCATTTTTGTCTCTCCTAATTTTATCATTTCCTTCGATAAAATAATATTACATGTAAATTTAAATTTTTCTTATTTTTAACCACGTATTCTCTAAAAAATCACTATTATAAATTATATTTTTCTTAAATTAAATTTTAATAGAGTCCAAATGGGGCTAATTGATGGTATCAAATTTTAGAGCCGTTTGAGCACCATTTTTTTTTTTTTTATGAAAATTCATTCTGAAATAATATTTTGATGGAAAATGTGTGGTTAAAAAAATGGGTTCATGTGTAATATCATTTTATTGAAGACTACATGATTTAAAATAAGAGAGAAAAAAATATATTTTAGAAATAATGAGGATCAAACAAGAACCTAATAAAAAATGTTAAAATGTTTTGCTTGCTTGATAATTATTTTATAAAAAAATGAGTACGATGTTAATATATTATTGCGAACTCTATTTCAAGTTGGTCAAAACTAATGAGTTGAAAATAGACAGCGAAGGGACAGAAAAATAATTTTGTAGCATGGATAAAACTCATTTCGCCCTTGTTTGAGCCCCATTTTGGGGGTGGAAATACATTTTAGAATAGTGATTTTGGGATAATGTGTGGTTAAAAAAGAAGAAGATTGATTTATGTGTATGATTTTTTTTTTATTGAAAAATGTGTTGTTAAAAAATAAATTTTTGAAAAAATAGGGCTAAAAAATTATTTAGAAAAATAGTTATAAATTCTCATTTATATACAATCCAATAGTTACGATATTAGATAATCAGTCACGAGATATGTAAAACATATAATTGTTGAACGCATCATTTAAATAATAATCTTGTAAACAAATTTTGGTATCACTGATATTTATTAGAATCCCACATTATTTGGGAAAATATAAATGATCCACTTTATAAGGTGAGGACAATCCTCCCCTAATAAGTCGATTTTATTAGGTGGAGTTAGGCCCAATATTCTAACATGGTATCAGAGTTAGGCCCAATTATGCAATGTTGGGTGCTACCCAATATCGATTTGTTCACAGTTGTTTGGCATGGTCCACGCTGTGCGTGAGGGGGCGTATTAGAATCTCACATTGTTTGGAAAAATATAAATGATCCACTTTATAAGGTGAGGGCAATCCTCCCCTAATAAGCCGGTTTTATTAGGTGGAGTTAGGCCCAATATTCTAACAATATTCTGAAAAATTGTCATTATATCGTTTTGTTATGAAATTAATAATTTGAGAAAAATTTCATTGTAATGAATATCAAATATTTTACTAAAATTCTCACCAAAATATATACTTGTCTTCAATGTGTTGTATGGCCATGCATAACTGTCCCAGAGGGGTAAACACCTCTTACACGAATCAAAGTCACATAACGTGCATAAAAGTAATTGAGAAACTCAAGGTAACAATATGAAGAAATATCAGAAAATTGGAGTGCGGAAAATAAGGACAATAGATTTTTACTCAAGTTTGACAGCTATCGCCCTACGTCCTCCTTAAGCTCTTCCTTTAGTGGAGTGTTTCTGCAATAGATCAAGATTTAATAATCAAGTTTGGAGTGCATAACTGTAGAACAAACACAAGTGCTCGCTTCTCACTCTTCTTGTTACGTTGAAACACTCAAACGTACGGGATCATTGTACAAATAAATAGTAAGTTTTGAATTTATTGTTCCCACGAGAAATAACGTTTAAAATGTAGTTCCATAGTTAATATTAAATTCAAGTGACTAGTGACAGTAAAAGAGTGATTTTGTGGTTCTTTATGCTACTTCTAATCTACACTAATAAAGCAAGTAAATCATGATTTTATTGAATGTAAATGGTTGTATCGAATTCAAGATTCTCCCTATATTCATCTATTTCAATTATCAATTAATAGTCTAATTAATTTCATGCATTTTTTATATCCAATAACGCTAATATGTTAAATGTTCTTTTTCAAGATACACCAACTTATAATTAGCACGATCAGATCATATATCTAGTTTGAATAAAATCTTGAAGATGGAGAAATTTTCAATAATCTTGTGAAAGTTCGTATTTGATTGATGAATTGATCTCGTTTTCACCTAAAAAAATATGTAAATTATATTAATTTTGGGTTTAGGGAGGTCTCTCTGAGTTCTGGACGAGTTCTAGTTTATATGAAAATAAGGAAAATCAAAAATCGTGTCCAGTTTAACAGTATGTGACTGCATAGAGTAAGGAGGTGCGGGCCATGCGGCCGCATAGAAGGATCTTCATCAGCCAAAAAGTGTACTTGAGGGGTAGTTGCGGCAGCAAGTGATTTTAACTATGCGGCTGCATAGTATAAGCAACATTTTCTATCGGGCAGTTTTCATTATTTTGGTCATATATTTCTTTCCCGATATTCAATTGAGGTAATTTAAAGTGCATTGAAAAGATAGCTCAAGGGTATACAAATCTTCCATAACATCATTTTTCCAATTCAAATGTTTGCTATGCCAAAAATAAATCTCAAATGCCAAAAATTAATCTCAAATTGAGACTGAAAATCCAAATCATGACATTTTTTGGCTGAAAGTTGATGCATGATTATACTTTGGCTATACTTCATCTCCTTGACTTATTTTTTCATCTAATTGATCTCTAATACTCTCAAATCTTCATCGCGAGGTCCGACACAACTTTTGAATATTTGCACTTTAGTTCCCGAACTTTGAATTTGCTTTATTTTATCCATTTTCCGTTCCTTCTTCCAATTTTTCGTCCAAACATGAGTTTTTCTTAATAAAAACAATAAATAACAATTAGGTACTAATCCATCCAAATAATGACAAAATATCATCATTTAAGATATCGAATAAGTATAGAAACTAGAAACCACACTTATCATTTCTCATTATAATAATCACCACATGAAGGATGTCATCTTCTCTCTCGCTATAACGCTTTAAAATATGCTCAAATCACAAGATTTTTATGAATGAAGCATGAATTTAGGGAGTTAAACTAGACGACAGAGAACACGCACAAACCATAATCTGGCAACGAAGGGAGAGAGAAACTATCAATTTTAATTGAAAGAATACTATCAAACGGTCGCCAATTTAATTTCGATCAAAGTCAATTACTTTTAAAGTCACCTTTCAAGAGTTAACATATATATCTTCTATATATAAAAAACGTCTATGAAAAAAAAAACCTTGTTTTAACGGGAAAATCTAACGGAATTGGTTTTTTTAACGAAAAATCTTTTTTCACCGTTAGTTTTATTGTTTCCATTAAATAGCAATTAAGCCACCATTTGTGGCCATTGATGTTATGTATGTTGGAATTCCATTATCTAAGAATAAATGAATTGGAAATGCAAAAGGTTTTGTATTACTACATTTTAGTAACTAAGAAAAAATTAAACTAAAAAAACAAAATGGACGAGGAGATTATCAATTTAAAAATGCTAATAATTTATTTGGTAACGTATATTGAACTTAATAAAGAAAAATATTTATTTATTTAGTTTTGTATTATATTGTAATGTTATCTATTATTTTATTATGTACAAAATGTTCATGATTAAGTGCAAAATTTGATATAATAAAATAGTACGAAATACAAACTTATATTTTTTTGTGTCTTTACACTAACATTCATTTTAAAAATTAATTATGATTTAATGTAGAGAGCAAAATTTTGAATATAGGCGAAAATAAATGTGATTGAGTTTGCCCAAATATTTTATTACATGTCATGTGTTGATTGTAATAAATGAACTAGATATAAATACAATGAAAGTTTCGTTTGTATATATTGCAAAAGACAAGGGGTCTGCAAACCACGGTATATATCTCACAATTTTAATTTAAAATTGATATCTGATTTAATTTAGAATTTAACACTATTCAAATTAAAATTAATATATTCAACGCATTTAAAGTGTTAGGGGATATGTTGAATTTGACGATAATATTGAAAAACTAGCTGCTACTATGTTTGGTGAAGTAGCAGAACAGATACTTAGTTATTCAACAGTTGAATTGATGGAACATGCTGGAGAGGTATTTCTTAAATTTTTCTTCAAAACTTGATTTTTATTATAATGAATTATTTAAAAAATAATTGGGTTTTTTATTAATTATGTAAACGTATTCAAAATTTATTTTGTAGGAAAATCGACCATATGTTAAAAGCGTTATAGAAAAATTATCAAAAGAAATTTGGAAGATTCAAGTTTATGTAGATCCAGAGAAAACTAAACGAGAAAAAATATAGGCAGTTTAATCTCATATCACAATGTGTAATTATTTATCAATTACATAAACACTACATCATTAGTTATTTAATTAATGAAAAAAATTACATCTATATTAATAAAAATTTAATTCTTAACCAAAAAATTATATATAAACTAAGCAAATGTGCATTGCACGTTGTTTAAACTTAGTGTGTGTGTGTGTGTCTCTCACTAATGTGGAAGATTAAGTTGTTATTTGAAGATTTAATGCATGAGTCCTTCCGTGACAACGCCAGTATTAGATTTATAGGCATGAGTCCATGTCCGTTACCATGGCTTGGGTTCCTATCTTTATCAAATGCAGATTGAGAGATTACGTTACAAAACTAGAATTGAAGTATTGACACATAACAATTCTACCTCAAAAGATACTCAACACTTTTGAACATTGAGCTTGCTCAAACTGTCAAGATTTACATTTGGAGCTAAAATAATTGAAGAACGCGGATTTACGCTGTATATTGATAATATTTACAATGCCCTTGTTTGATACTAATCAAAATTCAAATTTTAATTTAAGTCAAAATTAAAAATCAATCTTAACCACATATTACATGAGTCCTACAATTTTTCAACCACTAATTTCATTAATTTTTATCAAAAACTATTAAAAATTTAATTTTAATCTCCAACAAACATGGACAATGTTACATATGAATAGTCCAAATGCTATACAATTACATATCAAGAGCAATCTTGCGAGACTTGTTTATAAGAAATCTACTACAATTGATTTACAAGGATTAAATGTATACTTGGACCGTGATAAAAAAGTAATCTAAGTTGTGTAGAAATTTATCTTTAAAATGTTCCCACAATATAGTTATCTCATTGGTGACACTTAACTTAAACTGTAATAGTTGAAATCAAGTTGTAGACGAAGGTCTGATAAGTGAGTCTACAAATTAATCAGTTAAAAAAACACGGGGCGCATGAAATGTCCCAAACAAAATGAACATTTTGAAAGTCGAGAACGAGCATATTAAGAACAAATGAATATTTTTGAGTGCAAGTTTAGTTAAGAATTAAGTACCGAATCGATATCACTTGATTAGTAAATGAACGAATAAGAATAATATGAGTCATGACAATACAAAAATAAACAAGAACACAAGTTTTACGTGATAAAAATATATAACGGCCAGAAGAGCAGAATTTATTAATATCAATAATGAAGGATTATAAATTACTGTGTAGAATGTAAGTATTATTTTTTCCACGGGTTTACTCCTCATATATATAGTGCAAGAAGAGTATGAGATGTGTTGGAGTTCGACTATAATTAAGTATATACAATAATGGAGTGTTTGAGATAAAATATGATTCAAATATCTGCCAAAAACGAGAACTATTCAAAATTTGGATAAGGTTGTCGCTCGAGCCATCGCCTCGCGGAAAGCGAGCGCCAATGCTCCTGTTCTGGGCATTCGAGCGAGTAGTGAGCGCTTGTTCGTTGTTTACTTTTCTTTACACAATTTCTTCATCTTTTATTACAACTTGGACTCCTTCATGTTTTCTTCAAGTCCAAAACAAATTTCAAACTTCTTACAGGATTCACAAATAGATTTCAAATAGAATTTGGATCACATCTTAATTCTAACAAGTTTTATGTTCCTGTTTAGACTTCGCTAAAAGCAGGAAAAAAGAGTTTTTCTGCGTATACTACCTGATAGTTGGGCATCTCCCCATAAAGTTTGATGCGATGAAATTTGAGGTTGCAATAAAATATAAAATAATGCTATCAGCATCTTGTTTTCAATAAACTAGATGACTGAATCATGCTACATGTACACTAATCTTTACATCATCATTTACATTGTACCATGTGGCGACATCACATTGGATAGTTTTAAAAATGCACACTTTCCTGTCAACGCTTTAAAAAAAGAAAAAACAATGAAGTGATGATGTCAAAATTTTTAAAGTACATATTGCATTGTTGTAGATGACTGCATAATGCAGTTTGACGCGATGTACCATTGTATGAAAGTCAGGGGCATTCAATGAATTTACGATACGGCTGGGCCCAATTTGTTAGTATGTGGGTCCCTATTTCTATTTTGAGTTTCGTTCCAGTTTTCTCCATTATTCTGTTTGTTGCGTTTTGTTTATGCCGCGTTCCAAAAGTTAATGAAAATGATAATTATTCATTTTCTACAATTAAGAATTATAAAAAAGGGTAAGTCTAACAAAGGTCAACCAACTATGAGCGAAACCCTAATCAAGTCACCTAACTTTAAAAGTCTCATTGAAATCACAAAACTTCATATCTATTTCAATTCAGGTGACTTTGGTATTTAATGTTAATGGAATTGACAGGATACATATGTGATATGTCTAATCTTTAAGGGCAATTAAAATACTACATTACATCTACGTGGTTATGAAATGGTCTAAATGTGATATTTTGAAGGGAAAATTATAGCAGCAGTCCCTAACATTTTAAAATTTTGTAAATTTTACCCTAACTTTCAATGTGTGCCAACGAACATTCTTAACCTTTCAAAAATATGCAACCGAGGTCCAAATGTATGGAAACCATCCATTTGACCATGAGTTGACAAAAAAATTGATTTTGATCAAATTTGGTAAGGGAAAAATAGTAACTCCCCAAATTTACATAAAATAAAATAAAAAAAATCTACCCACCCCCACTATCACAAAAAACTCAAAACCCAGTAATGGAGCCATGACGGTCGATGAACTCTCCATTATTTCACCTTCTATTTATCCTCTCTTTAATTGTGGTTTCTAATTATTTTATGACAAGAAATGGCTATTTAAGGAGTAAATCGTAGAAGATTCAACAATTTTATAAATCAGTCGAAGCTTTGTAATTGTTTTGATTTTCATTTTTCTATTTTATGAGATTCGACCGTGGTTGTCTGGAGATTTGACAATTGCTAGTGATGGTGGCAATTGGTGATGATATGATTCTTAGATCTTTGGTGTCAATTTTGGGGTTTCGAAATTGCACAGAATTTGACAACCATTTCACTCTTGGTTATGGGTTTTCATTGTAGAGGCTATTGGTGGTCTGAGGTGGTGGTAGTGGTAGTATCGATTTAGGTGCGGCATTGTGTGTGTGGCGATGGTGGCTGTCGTGTGACAGTGGGTGAGTTTTCTTGGTTTATTTTCAAATCTACAGTGGCAAATGTGGAGTGGTTGGAAGGTGGCGATTAAGGGTGCTAAAAGGAGTTGTGGCGGTGGAGGCAGTGTGAGTCGAAGATGGTGGTGGTTACTGCATCTAGTAGGGCTTATTGGAGAAGAAGAAAGGGGGCGATTTTAATTGGGATGGGAGGGTGGTGGGGGTGGAAGATAAGGTGTTTTTGGTTTTATTTTCTTTCTTTCTGATTTTGTTTGGTTTTTATAATATGGAATTAACTATGTTATTATTTTGAGCTTATTAAATGTCGTCAAAATCAATTTTTTAAGTTAATTGACGATCAAATAGATGGTTTGCATCCATTTGGACCCCACTGCATATTTTCGAAATGTTAGAAACGTTCGTTGGCACAAATTGAAAGGTAGAGCAACGTCTACAAAAATTGAAAAGGTTAGGGATCGTTAGCATTTGTTTGATCCTCATTATTTTCAAAATATATTTTTTTTTATTCTTTTTCAACAACACATTATTCATTAAAATAATATTACACTCGAACCTAAAACTTTTTTCTTATTTTTGAACAACAAATTATGGCTGTTGCAAAATGTTGATTTCCTGTAATGGTTTAACATGACAAGTCCTTTTTCCATGTATTGAATGCAAGACTTTTCATTTGGTTTAGTAACTTTAGTTCATTTCTTAATTTTTAAAAAGAGTTCAATTAATAGAGTGGAGTTCATTTCTTAATTTTTAAAAAGAGTTCATTTGGTTTGAGTCTCATTATTTGGATAAGAATGCATTTTACAATAATAGATTGATGGAAAATACGTGGTTAAAAAATAATGAAATTTTTTGAATTTGCGTATAATATTATTTTATTAAAAAAATTGTAGTTGAAAGGAAGAGAGAAATTACATAATTTTTTTTTGGAAATAATGGGGATTGAACGAGGGCAAAATTACATAATTTTTTTGTACAAAAAAAAAAAAAATATCATTTTGGACTTTTAGCATTTGTTTGATCCTCATTATTTTCAAAATATATTTTTTTCTATTCTTTTTCAACCACACATTACTCATTAAAATAATATTACACTCGAACCTAAAACTTTTTTCTTATTTTTGAACCGCATATTCTCTATCAATCCACTATTACAAAATATATTCTTAACAAAAAATGGGGCTCAAAAAGACTTTTAATTTTTCTTGAGGCCCCTTGCAAATGAGGCCCAAGGTGGAAAATCGACTCGCAGCTCCGGAGAATTGAGCTGAAGCTCGAGCTGAGCTCCATTTTAGGATGTTGGCTCGAGCTCTCGCCAGCAACCCCGTGTCACCAATCATTTTCGGCCTGTGACGAGCCGAGCCGAGCCTTAAATATAAAAAAATTAATACAAAAAAATAATAATAAAATAAAATATAGGTAGCATGCGGGCAGCTAGCTAGTAGCTACATGTTACGTGTAACAACTACATAGGTAGCTTGTACAGGCTGCATGTGTTAAATCACATCACATTCAAATTTTAAATTTGAATTTTAAATTTAAATTTCGTTGAAACTAATATATATTTTTGTTATAAATATGGTGTAAGAGTTTGAGTTTTACATCAATTTATTTCAATTAGTTTAACTTGTAGTATTCTAGTTTTCTGCTTCAATTAGCTCTAATATTAAGTTTCTTTTACTTTAATATTCAGTATCTTTCGCTACAATGATTGTAACCAACCACAAGTCCAAAAAATAGAGGAGGGTTGCAACTTTTGTTTAATTTATAATCCGTATAAATTCTACAAATTTTAAATTCTTTAAAAAAAAAAAATTTGGATTTGCCATGAATTTAAAAAAAAAAAAAACAGCGAGGCAGCTTGGCTCGATAAAGGCTTGAGCTTAGATTTTTTGGCCGAGCAAAAACTCAGCTCGACTAGGACCAAAAAAACCCGAACCATTTTTAGTCGAGCCGAGCCGAGCCCGAAATTCGGCTCGTTTACATCCCTAGATCCGCCAATGCCCAAGGGGTAAATGGGTTGCTGAGATCCGTGATCCAATGATTGGGGTCAGGGTTCGGCTTAGAACTTTTAACGGTGCTGAAGAAGCTACAAGAGCTTATGATACTGAAGCTCAGTGAATTTTCTTGAAGAAGTTGCAGCCTCTAACTCAAGGCATATGGTTAAGGTGAATTCTCGTAATGTGCTTCCTAAGGAAAAGTTGGACTTACTTCAGCCAAGTGCAAACCAGCATGACACTTTGGACAATGAACTCTACAATTATGTGTTTCTTTGAAGAGAAACCACCAATGAGGAATATGGCTATGCTGCTGCATACCTTGACACTGGTGATGTTGTTAGTGTTTACTTTAGCTCTGATCAAGGAAGCAACTCTTTTGACTCCATACATTTTGGTTGGTGAGAAAATTCTACGAGTACCCCATAAATATCATCTGTTCTCTCCTGTTTTCAAAGATGACAAAATTCAATTCTTGGAGGATGCTAGCCCTGCAAAGAAACTAAAGTCAAATTCAGAAGGTAATGTGATTGGTGATGATATCAATGTGAACAAGCTTTCTGAAGAGTTCTCAGCATTTGAGTCGCAGATGAAGCTCTTGTTGGATGTGGAAATTTAATCATCACAGTAGGAAATTAATTTTCCTTTGAAGATTAAACACAAATATATGGTGGATCTTAGATCACCTTGAGATCATATGATATTTTTATTTATATACCTCTCATTTCTTTTGGAAAATGAAAAATGGCTAAACCCCTAATCCTTGCCAAATGTGCTCTTAAATGGCATATTTATAACACACAATTAGAGTTTCATATTTGCACAAATTTCCTTAGACTTTATTGTAGTAGATCAATTAAGTCACGCACTTTTATTGGAGCCAAAAGAGGGACATAATCGGACTCACAAGACTCAAGCTCCAATAGATGTTTCTAATTGGGTCAACTCTTAACCAATTGAGATACATCTATTAATCACTGCTTACTCTACAAAAAAATCGGGATTGCACTCTTGAGTCGAGTGAAAGTTATGGAAACTCATTATGATTCGATAACAATATCCTCCGACCAACGTTCCACAAGTCAACTCCCGTTTGACCATCAATATGTCGAAGTCGACAAAATGACCATTTTGCCCTTCAACATGTATTACCCTCTAAGTCCCATTTCATAAGGTGAATTCGTTGACTCGTTGTGATCACATCACAACACCAAGTCCAACGATCTCATCGTCGAACTATTAAGCTCGGGTTCAATTTCCTTTAGAAAATATCTTAGAGTGACGATCGTCTCATCTTCATGATCCACTATTGCATGTATATGATCTCTAGCTCTTTCGCCCAGATTCCCAAAACACCGAGATTGATCTTCTAATTAAGACTTTACTCATTGGTACCTCAAAGAACTTGAACTAGCAATTAAAAGTACATTACTTGCTTAGGATTACAGTGACTTGTTCGATAATCGAGTGGTGTCTCATTTCGAGCAGTCACAAATGAGTCATCCACGCGTTCTCGTTCAATGTCCTTCAAAACATGTTGTTCTTCTTATTCCCAAATTTAGACAAATCTTAATAAGAACAATACAATCTTATTAATCTAAAACGTCTAACTTCATGTACCGATAGTGAACAACACATTTTGATCATATAATGAATTGTGTCTCACTATACCCAAACCGTCGAGTATACAATTTGTTATATTTCATATGATCATGGAACCTTAGATTATTGCCGCAAATTAGAACACGAGAATAATTGAACGTTAATTCATAATGTCGTTACAATATACTTACTACGAAAAGGGCCTCAAACTAACATCTCTTCCAAATGCCATGTCTTGACAGTAATTGGGGTGCCTCCTCCGTCGACACCTTCCTCAATGGAGATTCATCTTGAGATTGTGGGAATGAATTGGATGTTTAGTCCTTTGACGATGTTACTGCTATGTTTCGTGGGATATAATACTAAAGCTTCAGTTTCCCGCTGTTGCTTTTCATAAAATTAAGTTACGCTACCAGGTTCAATATAAATTTGATCTCCATCCGACTCTTTTATTTGTCGATATAACCTTGTTGTTACCTTTCACTCGACTGGAAAATATGTATTAATTCTACTTTTGCACATGGTGCTAGATATAAATGTCGACTTCATTTCTTAAAATCTATATTTTTTTTGTTGTTTTTTCAGCGGCGCAATGGAAATGATGATGCAATGGTGAGCTTCGTTTTTTTTTTCTTTCTTTCATATATATGGGATAAGATTCCATTATATAATTCCATACCATTGAATATATATGTTATGAATTTGAGTAGGTCATCCTTTCCCCCGTATTAAGAAATCTTAAAGCACAATCAAGAAGGAGAAAAAGAAAATTGTGAAGAATTTGAAGCAAGAAAGTTAAAACAGGAAAAACATAAATGAAGAACTCCTTTTATCATGATCACCATTCACCAAAACAAATTCAAAAAATTTCAGCTTATTTCTCCTTCAAGAAATGCAGTATCTTTGTTTTGATTTACATTTTCTTGATAATCTTGTTGCTCGGGAATGCTTTAGTAGTCATTATCTTAATCTTGAGGCCCCGAGGCCCCGAATGACTGTATTTTCTCTCCAGACAGTTGATGTTGAATCTTATAAGATCCATGAAAGTAACTCAGACCAAAACATGTGTGTTTTATCAGTTCCTTTCAACGACGGATCCATGATCAGATTACAGGCCAAACTAATACGTAAAAAAAAAAAAAATTACACAGGATTTTTTTTTTTACATAATTTTTTTTCTAACTAAAAAAAAAAAAATCAGT
Source organism: Fraxinus americana (assembly GCA_035079005.1). Lineage (NCBI taxonomy): Eukaryota > Viridiplantae > Streptophyta > Magnoliopsida > Lamiales > Oleaceae > Fraxinus > Fraxinus americana. The sequence continues at coordinate 30,487,000 of CM068715.1, read as the reverse complement.
TGGGGTTACAGCCCCCCTCCACCCGTCCCTGGTTCCTTCTCGGATTTTGAACACTGAATATTCAAACAAGGTTGTGTTAATTTAGAGCATCGAGTTGGGCCAAAGCGACGTGTTTTATATTTTTTCATTGTTTAGAAAATTAATTCGATGTGTAAAAATGAATATTCTCATTGATGTGCGTACAAATTATATCGTTATAAATATAAAAACAAATGTACAAGTGGAGTTTACTGGTATTAATGGATGAAGGATTTTAGTTTAAGCATATTCTAAGTTGACTAGAAAATGTGTGAAAAAATTATAGAAAATAAGGAGTATCTATTGCTACATACATCTCTTTTAGGGTGTGTTTAATGGAGATTATTGAGGAAACAATGTATTTTAAATAGTGATATGATAGGAAATGTGTGGTTGAAAAAGAAAGAAAAATTATTGATGTAATGAAAAATATTATTTTATTGAAAAGTGTGGTTGAAAATAAGAAGAACGAGAATTTGTTGTTTTAACGGACTATGTAACGAAATTTTTTGTTTTAAATAGACAGCTGCATCTTCTTTCAATATTTTTATCATAACTTTGTATTTCGATATCCGATTGAGACGATTCAAAATGCGTTGGAAAGCTAACTCATCTGGCTACAACTTTGATTCAGACATCATTCTCCAATTTGATCACTTTCTATGCCAAAAATAGGTCTCAATGTGAGACTAAAATATCGCAGCATAACTTTTCGGTTGGATATTGATTTGTGATCATCTTTTGACTAAATTTGATTCCACTGACATCTTCCTTTATCCAATTGACTCCGAGCACTCTCTAATCTTCATCGTGAGGTTCGGCACAACTTTTAAGTATTTACATTTTAGCCCCCGAACTTTGGATCACTTACAATTTAGCCATTTCTCCAAATTTGTCAACTTTTGCTTTTTTTCTTCGATCTCACCAACGTACACCACAACATCAAAATCACACATCTAATTATTTATCAATTACATAAACATTACATCATTAATTATTTAAATAACCAAATAAATTATATCTTTATTAATAACAAATTAATTTTTAAACAAAACTATTAAATATAAACTAGGCAAACATGCATTGCACGTTACTTGCACCTAGTATTGGTATATAAACGCATAATGTGGTGAGATATGATTGTATCAAAATTTTTTCAATCAAATGATATATATTAAAAAAAAAAAATTCTTTACTAACTTATTGACACTTCATCTATTTGTAAAATTTTCTGTAACTTCTTAGGCACAAAAAGCATTATTCTTTATATTTTGATATTTTAGCAAATTAGTCAGCTAGGCTGGTCCTCACATGTCGCTAGGCTAAATGATGGGCGTGATTGTTTAAACTTGATGCCCTTGTTTGATTTAGATAAAAATTTAATTTTATTAAATTAATGGATTATGTTGTTGAAAAGTTACGATTCTTATGAAATATATAATTAAATTTAGTATTTTTTTTACTTAGTTTTTAATTCAAATTTTTAGCTAAATCAAATATGGGCGATATATTTGCAAATTGAGATTTTTTTATTACATTTAGCGTAAATTTTGATATCGTAATAAAACCTAGATTTGGAGGTACATCGAGCAAAAAAGGAGGATTTTGAGCTTAATTAAAATTGATTCGAAATAATTGAAGGCATGATTGGACAAGAATCTGGATTGATGCAGCATTGAGAGAGTAATTGAAGGAAAGTCACAAGTTTCGAAAATCAAATTCAACTTTACTTTAATATGCACCAAATCATATCACTTTCTTCGGTACTCCTTAAATTTGGTTTTGTTCTACGATAAACATAAACAAATAAAAATATGCATATATTAATTCAAAAGCACTAACTAAAGTCTTGTAAGTGAGTCAAAATAGTGTGTATTTTATGTGTATCAAACACCCCGCAAACTTAAATTTTTACTAGCCTCAAAACGAAAAATAGAAAATCAAAACTCAACGAACACAAGTAAAGATTGTGCAATTCGAGCAAATGTCTTACAACATTCGCATCAAGTTTTGATCTAAGCATTTAAGTTAATGAAAAATATTACAATAATTACACAATTTTTTCTTGGTAAAACTTACTCTTGTGTGTGCTCATAACTTCCCAAATGTTTCCTATAATCCGAATTGAGTTATGCAAACGAGTGTCACACGACGATTTAATGTTTAATGATTATTTTCCGAGGACATAATGCTACGTTTCTGAGTGTCAAGTTTTAATATGAGCATTTAGTCATTGTTTGGCCCCCATGTTAGATAATTTATAAATATTGGAATAATGATTGAAGGGAGAATGTGTGGTTGAAAAAAAAAAGATTCGTGTTTAATATTATTTTATTTAAAGAATATGTTGTTAAAATTAAGAAAGAGAAAAAAATTAATGAGGCCAAATGAAAAATATCACAATAATAGCTACACAATCTTTTCTCAGTACCTTCTCCTTGTTCGACTTGTGCATGTGCTTATGACTTCCCAAATGTTTCTCACATGACGATTTAGTGTTTAATAATTATTTTCCGAGGACATAATGCTATATATGAGCACCATTTTTTGAAAAAAATGTATTATTGAATAGTGTTTTAATCTCATTTCAATCACATATTTTTTAATAAAATAATATTACAAGCAAATTCAAAATCTTTATTTTTTTAACCACATATTTTCCATAAATACCTATTCAAAAATACATTTTTTTGGGGACAAAAATGTGGCTCAAACTAGGGCTGTCCGTGGGTCGGTTCGGTTCGGTTCTGAAGATACCCGAACCGATCCAAAACTTTCGGGTATTTAATAAATGGACCCGTCGGGTCCAAATATAATTATGGAACCGTTCGGGTTCGGTTCTGTTCGGGTCGGTTCGGTTCCGTTCGGTTCCGTACCATAATTAAATTTTTTAATATTTTTAGCAACACTACATAAATACAATTAATAACATTTCATTCGTAACTTTTACAAATTAACGTAGCCCAATTCAAAAAAATATACAAAACTAGCCGTCCAATAAGATTAATTCAATGCATACAAATACCAAAAAGTAGATATTAATATTACAACAAAACTATATAAAGTATATTCATTTGCTTCAAATTAAAATGAGCTAATGGATTTTAAAATGATTTGGGCTTAAAAATTAAAATTATGAAATAATCTAATTTATTCAATTAATTTGCTAATTTGTATAGGAAAAAAATAAAATAATTTAATTAATTCAATATAAAAAATAAAAAAATTATTTAGTTTCGGTTCTTGTTCGGTTCTTCGGTTCTTGGTCTAGACCCGAGACCCGACCCAAACCCATCGGTTCTCGATTCGGGTACCCGTTCGGATATTTAATTTATGAAGAACCGCTCGGTTCGGTTCGGGTTCGGTTCGGTCCGGTTCGGTTCGGAACTTTTGGACATCCCTAGCTCAAACAAGCCAGCAATTTTAAAAAGTGAAGACACGAGTGCAATAAATAATAGTTGGGAGGTACTGGCATAACACCTACAAAGATTGGGGACCCCTATTGGAATTTAAACCCTCTTTTTCTTCTTCTTCCTCCTCCTCCCTCTTCTCCTCCTCCTCAGTTGCCCTAAACCCTAAACCCTTCTGCGTTTGAGCATCCACCACACCACAATGGGAAAAATTGGAAGCGTTAAAGTATCCCAAACGACCAAAGACCTAGACCACATCAAATCCGACGTCGCGTCGTTTGCATCCTCTCTCGGCTTCTCCTCTGCTCCCTCCTCATCTGCCGGCTTCAATGATTCAGATTTTCATAAAACTGGTCCCCTTAAACCCCATTCACGACCACCCAAAAATTCGTACATAGATAAAACTAAGATTCCACACGACAAAGAAAACAAAAACATACCCAAAAATAACAACAAACGGAGCAATCCCAAATTCGACGTTAAATCTCCTCAAATTCAGACCCCCAATTTCAGCAACGGTGATAGTAAATTTAAGAATCTCCCGAAGCTTCCGTTGCTGAAAGCCAGTGCAATGAGTGTTTGGTACAAAGATGCTGCCTTGCTGGAGGAGAAAGTGATAGGGGATAATAAGAGAATTGAGTTCAAAAGTGTGGATGAATGGAAGGGTTTGGTGGAGGAAAAGAAGAATGTGGGCGAGCGTTTGATGGCCCAGTATGTCCGAGAGTACGAGTCATCACGAGGCCAAAGCGGGGATATTAAGATGCTCATTGCCACACAGAGGTCAGGGACTGCTGCGGATAAGGTGTCGGCCTTCACTGTCTTGGTCGGGGATAACCCTGTTGCTAACTTGAGATCGATTGACATGCTTCTGGGTAAGATTCATGTTATTTTTTGGGTTCCACGTGATTTTCTGGTATTTGTAATTTTTGGTGTGATTATGTAAAATGGTGTTGCTTGATTGACTAATTAGGAATTTTTAGTTACATGATGAAATTTTGGGCAAATTGTTACACAGGATTTTAGAGGAGAGGTTTAAGCTATGCTGCAACTTAACAGGATTTGTTATAGGCAAATTCTTTTTAGGGTTTAAGGACCTACTAAGCTAGTATAATTCCAATGATAATGCTTGACAGAAAATACTATTTCAATGAATACTGGTATAGCTCAATTTGTTGCTATACATGAACATATAGAGTCCTGGCTGAAGAAGTGACTGGTATATTAAAAAATTGGGCTATGTTCAGGAATTTTTTTGGGGGACGTAAGCATCAGAGTTCGAGTGTTCTTTACTGAACAGATATGAGTTATAAACGGTTGCTAGCAATGTAGGAGATTATCACGAACAACAGAGCAGTTCAAGGAGTTGTTTTATTTGACATTGTATACTTGGTTTAATGTTGTGGCTAGTAGGCATATAGATGGGCTGCCTAATTTTTGTTTGTTCCTTTCTGATTTGTATTGATGATACACACCCTGTGTATTAACCTTGATTAATATAATATTTGATTACCTTTCAAAAAAAAAAAAAAATGTAGGAGATTACTTTTGACTGTAAGTTCACTAGGTACTGCAATGTTTGAAACTGAATGTGTATCAAACATCTTATGCCCCAACTGACAAGTTACAAACTCATAGTAGCTGATTGTTACCCATGTTTAGTCGTCCTGTTAATTTCTAACATCAAATTGGTGATTTATGACATGATGTTTTGAATAAAATGACATGCAGGAATGGTGACATCAAAAGTCGGTAAACGCCATGCTTTGGCAGCCTTTGAAGCACTCAAAGAACTTTTTATATTGAGGTCAGCACCTTTTCTTTCTGTTTGGTTGGTTCAATTTAAGATTTGTTCCCTGATGGACATTTTCTAAAATTGTTAGAATGACAATCAGTTGCAATTTCCTGTCTTGAGAATTGGCTCTGGCAATTGCCTTGTTGAGCTGCTCCCACCTGTTAGTTATGTAACCATAAATAAAAAAGTTTGTTTTCGATTATTGGCCATGTGTCATATGCGTACAAAACTGCATTTATGTTTGCCTCAATGTTCATTTAGCATCTCAGTGGCTTCATGCAATATTTAACATTGTCTATTATTATTCTGCCAGTCTATTACCAGATCGTAAGCTGAAGACTCTTGTTCAGCAGCCTTTAAATCATCTCTCAGATACAAAAGATGGTTATTCTCTTTTACTCTTTTGGTATTGGGAGGAATGCCTAAAGGAAAGGTATTTTTTTTTTATTTACTTATTCATTTCCATCTTGTCGATGAGTAACTATTAAAGTGGTATGCTATGTAAAATTTCAGCGACACCTATAAGGTTTGTGGGACTAGAAATTGGGAAAAATGTCCTTCAAATTTCTTTCATATTTTTCATGAGATTCCAAATCTCTGTATTTATAAAATTGATATGTTTTGTTTCTTGTCCACTGTACTTTATATTACAAGTCCCGTGGTTAAATGAACACAAGAATTTGGGATTTTGAGAGTTTTATATTCTGGAGAATTTTGGTGCTCAATAAACAATTAGTTCCCCATTTAATAGACAACTATCATGTGGTACTGGATGAATTACAGGTATGATCGCTTTGTTTCTGCGCTTGTGGAAGCATCACAAGATGTGTTGGATATACTAAGAAACAAGGCATTGAAGGTTGGATTTTAATCTTTGTTTTTCGCAATTACCGTAGTGGTTTATGCATCTATAATTACTCGCACGTATTTCCTTTGTCCTTGATAAGTCACAAGTACCCGAGGAATATTATTTCTTTCTCTTGAAGGAAAAGATTGAGATCTCCCAATCCCATTGTAGAATAACAGTGGTTCTTATTTTATGTTTAATTCTCGTGTTTATCATCTGTGCCCAGACCATGTATACATTGCTGCGAAGCAAATCAGAGCAAGAGCGTCGTCTGCTCTCTGCATTGGTAAACAAGGTAAATCTGAGCTTTTGCATTGGACTATATGGAACTCAATGAAGTTTCTGGAAAATGTTCTTATCTTCTTCTGGCCTACAGCTAGGACATCCTGAAAACAAAGTTGCATCTAATGCTGATTATCACTTAGCAAATCTTTTGGCTGACCATCCAAATATGAAGGTAATCTTTAGCACTTTAATTATTTTTATGAGGCATTTCAATGCAGATTAATCTAGCTATTTTATAAATTAGGTATGAGTTTATTTGAACCACAATTTCCTGTTGTTACTTTAAGCATTTGACGATTGAATCAAGATACTTTTTTTCCTTTCTAGAATTGAATAGTTGATTGTCTGAATAATGACTGATATTTTGCAAGTGGTATGGTTCGTGGCAGTATATATTCAGTTTGATTTGCACACTAACTTGAACTGTACTGAAATATTTAGCTTGTTGCCTATTTTCATATATATTAGTTCTTCTGAAATTAGCTAGCATTTGTGATGGAGATTCTAAATGAAATAGAATTAGGAATAGAGTTCGACTTAATATGCTGATTTGAGAATAATAATTTTTCTGTTGAATTTTTGCAACATTAATTTGTTAAAGCTTTTCTTATTATAATAGGCTGTGGTGATTGATGAAGTGGATAATTTCCTTTTCCGACCTCATCTTGGATTAAGAGCAAAATACCACGCAGTAAGTCGACCCTTTCTCCCCTTACCTGCTAATATAGCGCCCATTCTGAAAGTTCTCTCTTTAGTTTTTGCCTTTTGAGGTGTAATTAAGTTGTCTCGATGCAGTAGCAATGATGCTTCAATATCATTTTGCATTTTTTGATTGTTATAACTTAAAATGATATTAATATCTTCTTTCTCTTACTTTCTGTGAAGCTTTCCCATTGAAAGCTGTTTGAAGATTAGCTGTTTCTGAAACTTATACGCTTCTATTTCACTAGTTTGTTTCCCTTCTGTCTTATAATGTGATATAAAATTATTGCTTCCCTGGATTTCATGTTTGGTTACCCTGATTTTCTCAAGACATTGGACTAGTGCACATGGTCCGCATCTCCTTCTTTTACAATGCACTATTAGTTGTTTATCTGTATGAATTGTGTGCTCGTTATAGGTGAGTATGTGTAACAATTGATATGTAAATTTGTTAACTGGTTGCTGTTCCTTATTCACAATGTGTTGAACCTGCAAACCTTATTTATTTTGATATCCTACCAATTTGCAGGTTAACTTTTTGAGCCAGATTCGTTTGAGTCACAAGGGTGATGGACCGAAGGCTGCAAAACGTTTGATAGATATTTATTTTGCTCTCTTTAAGGTATGGACCGAAGATTTTGCACTCATTGACACTATCTAAATTTCAGTTATAAATTTTTGCTTTCTAAGCTTTACGTTCCACTTTCATCCATATTCTTTATAGGTTCTACATGCCACTTTCATTTATATTCATTCTGGACTGATCACATGTCGATTTATAGTGCCCTTTTTTTCCTCTTCACCAGAAATGTTTGAAGTATTTTAATCCGCCTTTTCAGGTTTTGATTTCTGAGGCCAGTAAAGCACCATCTGTGGCCAAGCAAAGCGAAGAGAAAAAATCTTCCAGTTTCTTGAAAGAGAACAAACCTAAATCATTGTCAGAATCTCATATTGGAATGGATTCGCGGTTATTATCAGCTCTTCTAACGGTCAGTACAACCTGTTTCCTTTCTACCACATTGGATATTCGATAGTGGACAGTTCATAAAGACTGTTGAGCTCAAACTTAGGAATTCAGTTTCTTTACTCATTCACAGACTAAGCTTGATCCTGAAAGCCGATAGGATTTTGACTTTAACATCCAAAAAGCTAAAAATTCTCGTATCAACGATGATGCTAGATTGCTAGCATAGTTTGTTGCTTTTCAAATTGTATCTGCTGAATAAGGCGCCAGGTTAACTAGATCAAATTACCGAATTGAGCCCATGTAATTTGGTACTTATGATCAATTATTGTGGGGGTACAGAACCTACCAGCTGCGCACCAAATATGATTATATCTATGATAAGAATCAATCTAGAGAATAAAGGAACCCCCAGGTTCTAACGAAATATGATCAAATCTATGCTAACATGAAAACTAGAAGAATGGCAATACCCCTGAATTCAGAGACTGCAAATAGTGGTTAAATCTAATGTAATCTAATCCAGTATGGAATGTTACTTAACTTCTTCCAATTTAGGGTGTCCGATAGCGATGTCCAACTTATTTGGTGACTGTGTGAATCCATGTCTCAGCGTGCTTCAAACAAAATGCAAAAGTTAATTGGTCTTGCGTCTCATTCGAAGTCTTATAATTTTATGCCAAGTGATTGAGTGCCTTCTCTTCATGTTCGTATTTTCTATTTCCAAGTTTATGATTATATTGTAATTTGGCATGAACAGTCTAAAATATTTTATAAAAGCATCACCTTTCTTCTTTTACAGGGTGTTAATAGAGCTTTTCCATTTGTTTCTGGTGATGAAGCTGATGATGTAATAGAGGTCCAAACACCAATGTTGTTTCAGCTGGTATGCCTGGCAATGCTTGGAAATCTATTTCTTGGTGCCGCACTAATGGATGAATGGTGTCGATTTCATTGTATGGACGTTGAACTAGATTTTCGTCTCAATTACATGTATTTCGATTTTCAGGTTCATTCGAAGAACTTTAACGTGGGAGTTCAAGCATTAATGCTTCTCGACAAGATTTCATCTAAAAACCAGATTGTTAGCGATCGTTTTTATCGTGCCTTGTACTCAAAACTCTTGCTACCAGCTTCCATTAGTTCTTCCAAGGTCAGCAAAAATTATCCAACTTTTTTGACGTGGTTCTCAATCAATGTATCTCTTTATTTTGATTCCTTGAACCACGAACACTGAGCAAATGCATGAAAATTTTAAACTTCCTCCTATCCAGGTGGGTTTCTTGACAATAGCTATATTCTAATTTATATCTTTCCTTTTATGACTCTTAAACCTGCCTTTAGAATTAGAATTTTGTTGAACCAACCAGCTCATCAAAAGCTTAAGTTCTTTGATAGGAGACGCCTATCTATTTAAATTTAGTCTTCAACATGCCGCCTCATGTGCATTCCACATTCATTTTTTATCAATGTTACGTGCACAATTTTTTAAAATGGGTTGCGGGAATACAAAACACCTTTGCCTATGTTGACATAACGTTGAATCCCCTCATCTATAGTTTAAGCTCTTAAGGACAACATTTAGTTGGCAAGATTTTGTCTTCAGCAAATTTACTTGCGGATTATGTTCGATGAACTGTCCAAATGATTTTCCAGGCAGTTGTTCTGTCTGCCTCTAGACTTGTTTTATTAGAACCCCCCCCTCTCTGTCTCTGATGTTATGATTTCTGAATTGCCCTTATTGAATAATTCGGAGTCTAGCTCTAGTCCGGTCTGAATGACCATCTTTTATCTCTTTTTCAGGAGTCCAATTTGCATTTGGCTGATAATGTTTTGTTTTGTGTTTGAATGTATATAACTTGTAGGAGGAATTATTTATAGGGCTCATGCTGAGGGCAATGAAAAATGATGTTAACATAAAGCGGGTTGCTGCATTCTCGAAGCGTTTGTTGCAGGTTAGTGTTTAAATGCATCTTTTTTTTACCTGTCATACTGGTCATGTTAATTTGTCTAGAGCCTGCTGTATGAAGCTTTCTGTGTTCAATATTCCTCAAGTTTCATATGCTCTTGGCATGCTAAAGATATAACTTTTGGGCAGATAGATCAGTCTATGACTTCTATTTTCTTAGCTTTTGTTCGGGAAAAATTGTCTTCTATTTTTGTTTTGACATTAAAGTTAACTTCTGTAAGAAAATATTCAGTATATATTGAGGTCATGTTATTTGATGAACAAGCGATCATCTCAACTCTAGAGAAGTGCTATCAGAGTGGAAACTAAAGGGATGGTTTGCTTCCAAATTTTAACGATGAAAGCAAACTTCTAAAGAAAACGTCATGTAAGAAAGGAGAAAATTGGAAATCTTTATTGTCAGGGACTCCTAAAAATAAGCATATTCTGCTTATTCCTTTTCTTTGAAGCTTTATTTCCAGATAGCACAAATCATGACTATTAATGGCAACAACACCAATCTAATTGTGTATTTACTTGACTAAGCTAATGAATATTAATCTGCTTGTTCACTTATATTGATTGCCCCACTATCCACCAGGTTGCTCTACAACTGCCATCTCAGTATGCATGTGGTTGCCTTTTTCTCCTCTCTGAAGTCCTCAAAGCACGCCCACCACTGTGGTAAGTCTAGTTTCAGTAAGGATATTATTTTTTTGGAGTTAAAAAGGTTTAGCCTGGGAGCATCTTTCAGCATTTTAGAAGTTGCCTTTTATGGGATTTCAAAAACTTTTCTAAAAATTAATTCAATGACTTTCTAAGAAAGTACTATTACTTTTATTTTAAAAAGCTTTGCAACTCTTCATTATGCAGGAACATGTTACTTCAAAATGAGTCTGTCGATGAAGATCTTGAGCATTTTGAAGATATTGTAGATGACGATAACAAACAAGCCAGTCTTGTACCAGATAATGAAGATAACAAAGATGAAGTTTCTCAAGCCAACAATGAGAGCGGTAGTGATAGTGATTCCTCACTCGATAAAGGTGGTTCTCTGACTGCTGGTTCTGATGAAGATGATTTAAGTGAAGCATATGGTTTGCTTGGGAAATATGGTGTAGATGAAAGCAAAGAACTTAAATCAGCGTCTGATAGTAAAGGAGGTGACCATCTTCAAAGGAAAAAAGATAGCCTGACATTGCCTGGAGGATACAACCCACGTCATAGGGAACCTTCTTACTGGTAATTTTCATTTACTCTTTGTTTGATTTGAATATGTGTTGAGCTTGAGCTTTGACAATCTGAGAATCACTAATAGTCACTACGATTATAGTATTACAGTGAAATGTAGGCATGATGGTTTAATGGAAAGTAGTTATATACACGTTTATGGCAGTCAAATAATTTATTCTTCTGCATAAAATTCAAAAAGTGTTTTTATATACACAAGGCATCGAACTTGGATCATTGCATCTCGGAGACACAGCGCTGTTTGGCGAGCATAGAGTGAATTGGTCTTCCACCTTTTACTTGAGAAATGCCGTGTCCATATTTTTGAGAGATTGAACCCATCTGATTTCTAGCTAAGCGAAAAAGGAAAAAGAAAAGAAAAAAGCATACAGACCTGCAGGGTTGGAAAATGAGAGGAAAGCTATGATGTGGTTGGCAGCTCTATGATTGAATTCAGGAGAAGAAACGGAGGTTGCTTAAGCTCAATAGATTGTGCAGTACCTTTGTTGCATTCTGATAGACCCCTATTAAGATGGCTGAGGCTACAATGGATCAAACTAAGTCTGTTATTCCATTCATATCAGTTAGTTAGTTATCAGGGGTAGTTTGGGGAATAAGGGGGGAAGTAGATAAATGTAATAGGAGAAGGAGCATAATGGTTATGGAAATATTGAATAGTTGGTTGAGTCTATTAGGAGAGATCCAGCCTCTTGAATGCTTAGAATTGTTCTTTCAATTTCTATTTCCAGTTTCTATGAATATGAATAAATCTGTTTACAATTCAGCAAATCAATACAGTAACAAGCCTCAATTATCAGCCAATTCAGTAGATCAAAATCCTGTTACAATAGCTGTTGCCTAACATTTCTCCTAGATCAGCAGCAGCCAGCATCTGAGGCGTCAGTATAATCCACAGCAGCAGCAGGGGATCCTATCACATTCTGGACGTGTTAATTGTACTTTGTTCTCCTTTAAATTGAACACTTTGTATAATTATTCTTCAACCTGACATTTAATAAAATATAATGGTATTATCTCGATTCTCAACTCCAATGCCTTGAACTTGTCTTGATGATGCCCCCAACGTGGAAGCACATTAATATCCTTTGCAAATGTTGCACAAATCAACATTTCTTCCAAGGGACGATATCTCCTTTATTTACCACTGGTGAAAGAGAAGAATTTTGTTTCTCACTTCTGGTAGAATATGTAGCTACCAACTTAAATTACAGAACCACATGCTCAGCTTGCAATTAGGATGCAGCACATGCATATTATTTCTCTGATATTTAATATTATTATATATTGGGCTTCTAATTCATGTTTATTGTTCTGATGTTGAATTTCATTATGGAGTAACAGCAATGCAGATCGGGTTAGCTGTTGGGAGCTAACGGTTCTGGCTTCACATGTGCACCCATCAGTTGCTGCTATGGCCAGAACCCTTCTTTCTGGGGCTAATATTGTTTACAGCGGAAATCCGCTGAACGACCTTTCACTTGGTTCATTCCTGGATAAGTTCATGGAAAAGAAACCAAGGCAAAGTACATGGCATGGTGCCTCCCAGATTGAACCTGCCAAGAAGGTTCGTTCCCCTACGCTATTTTTTTTTTTAGCTGGTATGGGGTTTAGATCTTCTCTCTGGATATTTCCTTTCGAACTTAATGTCTGATTCGTATATTTTGACTCATTGTCTGTTTTCAATTCTTCCCCTCATTTAGACTCGACTGAATTGAACTTGATATGATAACCATAAGCTTCACACATAAGTTCAATTGGAGGGTAGAGCTCATTTGTATTGCTGTCGTCACAGTTTGATTTAATAATTGTTTTCTACCACGGTACTTCGCCTGACTCTTCTTGTATCTGTCCAGCTTGATATGAAAAACCAGTTGATTGGACCAGAAATAGTGTCATTGGCCGAAGAGGATGTGCCCCCGGAGGATCTTGTTTTCCACAAATTCTACGTGAATAAAATGAATTCCTCCAAGAAACCTAAGAAGAAAAAGAGGAAGACAGCTGATGATGAGGCCGCTGAAGAGTTCTATGCTGTGGATGGTGCCGATGATGATGAGAGTGACAATGAAGAGATTGAAAATGAGTTGGACTCTTCTAATCCTGCGTTAGAAGTAGATGGCGATTATGACTATGACGATTTGGACAAAATTGCAAATGAAGAAGATGATGACTTGATTGGCAGAGGCAGTGATGAAGAGGACTTCCCCTCAGATATTGCCAATATGGAAATTGACGTTGCTGAAACTTTATCTGGGGAGGATGAAGACGAGGATGAGGAGGACATTGCCATAGGGGAAGCAGATGATGAGAGTGACATGGATGAGAGCTTTAATCACAAGAAAAAGAAGCAAAAATCAAATAAACATTCTGCTGCATCTCCCTTCGCTAGCCTTGAAGATTATCAACATTTGATGGATGATTCAAATTCAGCAAAAAACACCTCCACCAAAAAAAGAAGTAAGGGGAAGAAAAAAGTGTCTTCTTGAGTCCAAAATTTAAGTTTGCAATGCAATGTTAGAGAGACGTTGCATGTGAATTGTACCTTGGGTAATTTTTGACTCCAAAATATTTAGAATTATTCTATGTGTACACCTTGTGGTGTACACAATCTTTAACACCCCCCTCACATGGAGGGGGGTTCACAAATATTTTATTGTATGTGGGCCCCCCTCTATGTGAGGGGGGTGTAAAAGATTGTGTAAACTATTGTGTACACATAGCACTTCCCAAATATTTATATGTAATTCTGTGAGCTGGTAAGAGCCTTGGGACTCTTTCTTCTTCCCTCCTATAATTTGGTTTATATGGTCAATCAATATGCTCTGTTCCTCTTAAAGGGCATGTTAGACAAACCTTTTAAAAGTCTACTTTGAACATTTACTTAACGTGCAAATGCTTTATTTGACTACAGTTTCTTCAAAATGTTAATGAAAAATATCACAATAATAGCTTCAACATTTTTTGGGTACTTACTCGATCAAATCTTGTGTGCTCATAACTTCCCAAATGTTTCCTATAGTCCGAATTGAGTTATGCAAATGAGCATCACATGGATTTAATGTTTAATAATTACTTTCCGCAGACATGATGCCATATATGAGTCCCATTTTTCGAAAAAAATGTATTCTTAAATAGTGTTTTTGGTGACCTATGGTTAATTTGAAACATCAATGTTTTGATCATAACAAACAAGATTAATATTATTTTTAACAATTGATTTTAAGTGATGATAGTTCAACGTTAAAATTAATCAAATATTGTTAAAATCAACACATCATAAATCGGACTTGAAATGAAGATCAAAGTGAATGTTAAGCATTCATGTCAATTCATTCGAGACGAGAGCTTAAAAGATCAAAATTAAAACTATCAAATCAGGCTCATGAAAAAGAACAAGATCAAGAGTTTAAGAGCTAAACATGAAAGAAACTTTGAAGTAAGATCAAAGACTAGACTTTCGAGATCATATGTAAAGGTATAACACTTTGATATTTAGTAATGAATAATAATAGCTCAAAAATCATTTTGTGCAGGAATAGTTATTTTCATATCACTTGCATAAAATATTTTTGATCAAAAGTAAGATTGAGCTTTCAAAGTGTACTTGAACTTAGATCATATCTCTATTAAAGAAAAATCGCCAAAACTGCTGGGGCAGTCGACCAGCCAGCATGGCGGTTGACCGGACTTCTCCAACTGTCCAAAATTTAACAGTTCCGACTTCTGATTTTTCTTGTATAAACGGTTATATTGATTATCCGAAAATTGGCGGTCAACCGGACTGATCATTCAGTTTGACAAAAAATATGGGGTTTTTCACTATATAAATACTAACTCACTTGTTATTTATTATAACACTTGAGAGCATTCAAATGAGATATTTTTGAGCAAAATTATATTGATTTCTCATCTCATTTATTATTATCAAATAATTTATTTTTGAAAAACTTTTTATCAAATTAACTTTTGAAAATCTATTCATCAAAGTTTTTCATTTGAAAAATATTCTTTGAACTTATATTTTTACATTTATTTAAATTTATTTCTTCATAACAAAATTGTTGGATCAAACTTCTTGAATCATTTCTTTTATCAAAATTTTTCATTTCTTTTTGTACTTAATTTATTTATATCAATTTTAAAAGAGATATATTTTTGAAGAAAATATTTGCACCTGCATTGTATAAATTTTTTTCTATTTCTTCATATTGAAACTTTGATTGAATCAAACTTGTAAACATTATATTCATCAAAGTTTCTATCTTAATACTTAATTTATCACAAATTATTCATTGAAAGAGATATATATTTTTGAAGAAAATTTTTGCACTTATATTGCATAAACTTTTCTTCTTCTTCTTCTTCTTCTTCTTCTTCATATTGAAACTTTGATTGATTGAGCTAAATTTGTAAAATCATCATATTTATCAAAGTTTATCATTTCTCTCTTAGTACTTAATTTATTACAATCATCCATTAAAATAAAGATATTTCTTGAGAAGATTTTTGAACCTATATCGTATTTATTTTTTCGTCTTCTTATTGAAACACTTTGATTAAATCTAACATTTGACTATCATATTCATCAAAGTTTTTCATATAACACTTGAGCCATCATTTATTACTATTCATTGAAGTTTTAGCATCTCTTGGTACTTAATTTGTTTATATTATTTATCAAGAGAGGAATTTCATTGTGAAATCACTTTGATAAAGTGTGGGTCATGTTGAAATCCCTTATGCTGAAGTCCCTTAAATGTCAACATTGTATAAGGATCAATGCTACTTGTTGTAAGTCACCTTATAGGTCATATTGAGGTCCCATAAAGCTCAATAGTGTGGGTCGTGTTGAAGTCTCGTAAAGCTCAACAATGTATAAGGATCGGTGCTCCTTATTTGTAAGTCACAGGAAGCGCTGTAAATGGTTAGATTACACCGTACATCAATCAACATAGTGAAAAAGACCTTGTTCGTGTCGGAGAGCTTGGTAACAGAGGACGTAGATCATTGCTTTGGATCGAACATTCAAAATTATATCGTTTGCATCATATCCTCTCTCCCTTTTACTTATCGCTTTTATATTTGTGCCTACTATTTGATTTTAATCTATTTAGTCTTTACTTGCTTGAATTTAGATTAATTCTTTGAAAACGTTTTAAAAATCAATTCATCTCCTCTTTGTTAGTTATTCTTGAGTTATCAATTGGTATCAGAGCTAGGTGCTCAATTTTAAAGATTTGACAATCTTGAGTAATGGCTAACCACATTTTTCAAAACATTGAGGGGCATTCTACAAATCGTCCTCCTTTATTCGATGATACTCATTATAACTATTGGAAAACTAGGATGACGATATTTATTCAATCAATAAATTATAATATTTGGGAAGTTATCGAATTTGGTCCCTATGTGTCTAAAAAGGTTATTAAAGAAGATAGTAAACCGGATCAAATAATTTGTAAACCTAGAGAGGAATGTAACGAAGATGATAAAAAAAAAAATTGTCTTTATATGTTAGAGCCAAAAATCTACTCTATTGTACTTTAGATAGAGATGAATTTAATCGCATTAGTATATGTGATTCCGCTTATGATATTTGACATGCTTTAGAAATTACTCATTTTGGAACTAGCAAAGTGAAAGAAACTAAGATAAATATTTTAGTTAAAGAATTTGAAAATTTCTTCATGAAAGAGAATGAACATATTGTTAACATGATTCCTCGCTTCACCGATATTGTTAATGGCCTTAAATGCTTTGATCGTCAATTCACTAATGGTGAGCTTGTAAGTAAAATGCTTAGGTCACTCCCGGAAGAATGGAGCCCATTGAGAATGTTGATAGAAAACACCAAAGATATCAACACATCCATTGGAAGAACTCTATGGATCATTGATGACATATGAACTAAATCGCACCAAGACAAAGGAGAAAACAATGAAAAGTAAAGAAGATGAAATGCGCCAAATTGTTTTAAAATTCGTAGTTGATGAAGGCACTTCAAGCGAAAGTATGAATGATGAAGAACTTGATGATCTAGTTCTTCTTGTTAAGAAATAGAAATGTTTTCGCAAAAAATCATAGACTCCAAAAGAAAAAGGAAAATGGCAAAAAGAAGAATAGATTCATAAAAAAGAAAGTTATTCAATCAACATGGGATGATAGTGATGATCATGAAGAAAATGGAAGTCTAGAGAAAATTGCCAACATGTGCTTTATGACTATTGATGATAAGGTAAATTCGAATGATAATTGTTCATATGATGAAATTCTTGAAGAATTTGAAAATTTTGCTTTACATCATTCGATCCTCAAAAAGAAAAATTCTTTATTGGAAATTGAGGTAAATGAACTTTTAAAAATTCAAAGTAATTTTGAAAAACGAAAAGTCGATTATAATTCTTTAATTAAGGAGAATTCTTCTTTACAAGAAATGATTTTAGATTTGACTCAAATTATTCACAAATTTACTCCAGGCAAGAAAAAAATTGATTTAATGCTTGGTGAGCAAAAATGTGTTTTTGCTAAAGGAGGAATTGGATATAAACCATTTTTGAAACAAAAGTCTCTTAAAAAATTTCTTTGTTAAAACTTCAACATCCCCTATTTCAAATGTCACGTGTAATTTTTGCAATAAAAATTGATGTGTAGCTTTTTATTGTTCTATCAAAAAGAGATTACACTTTGAAAGCAGATACAAGTGGATTCCAAAGTCCACAAATACTAACAATCAAGGAGTCAAAGCTGTATGAGTACCAAAGACCAAAAATTAAATTATTTTTGTAGGTACCAACGAAAATAAAGAGCAAATGAACCTTGGATAATGGATGCTCAAAGCACGTGACTGGAAATCAAGCTTCAAAATAAAGGATAGCAGTCATGATACTTTTGGAGATCATGTGAAAGGAAAAATCATTGACATTAAAATTATTGGTAATCATTCATCTCCCTTGATTGAAAATGTCTTTTTAGTAGATAACTTTAGACGTAATCTACATAGTTTTAATCAATTGTGTGATGAATGTTATTATATCAAATTTGATTCTTCCAAGTGCATTATTGAGGATACTACATCAAAAGAGATGATGTTCATAGAAAGCCGAAGTAAGAATGTTTATGTCAGTAACACTAAGTTTGAATGCGGGAAAAAATATTTATCGAGTTTAAAATATGATACTTGATTATGAGATAGAAGATTAGGTCATGTTAGCGTGGACCTACTTTCAAAATTTCCAAAAATTATTTTGTTAAAGATTTGTCAAGTTTGAAATTTGAAAAAAACAAAATTTGTGATGCATGGAAAACAAGTAAAGAGTTCTTTCAAATTAAAACGACATTCTTCAACTACAAAATCTTTTTGACTTCTCCACATGAATATTTTTGGATCATCTAGTATCACAAGTTTAAATGGTAAACATTATGCTTTCGTCATTATTGATGATTTTTCTAGATTTATTTGATTCTCATTAATCTAAAAGATGAAGTATTAAATGCATTTGAACATTCTTGTAGAAATGTTCACAATAAAAGGGATACACTACTACTACCACCATTATGAGTGATCATGGTGGAGAATTTGATAATATTGCTTTTGATAATTTGTGCAAAACTTATGGCTGTGAACATATTTTTTCGGTTCCTACAAAATGGTGTAGTAAAAAGAAGAATCGTACATTGCAAAAGAATGGCTCGGACCATACTAAGTAACAATAGTTTACCAAAATACTTTTGGGCAGAAGCCGTTAACACAACTTGTTATATTGTTTATAGAGTTTCAATTAGTCGAAACAAAACACAAAATCCCCTATGAGATTTGGAAAAATAGAATTCCAAATATCGACTATTTCAAAATTGTTGGTTATAAATACTTTATTTGTAAAATTTGATTCAAAATTCGATATTGGAATCTTTCTAGGTTACTCATCGACTAACAAAACTTATAGAGTTTTTAACAAGATAACTATAGTCGTTGAAAAATCTATGCATATTACTTTTGATGAAACTAATCCTCTTGATCAAGAGAAATGCATTGATAATGATATATGTTTCAAGATTTCTTTTGACCAAATAAAATTCAAGGCCATAATAAGGAAGATCCAAAAAATGAACACAAAGAGGAAGAAAACCTTCAAGAACTTATCGAAGTTCAAAATGATCCATCCCTACCAAAAGAATTGAGAGATTTGAAATAGATGACTTGAAGCCAATGAACACTCCTACGAGCTCATCAATCAAAATTGAAAAAGATGATCAAGGTACTTCCATAAATATAACAAAATATCGATGTATGATCGGATTTTTTTTTTTACTTAATCGCAAGTAGACTCGATATAATGTTTGATGTGTGATTATGTGTTTGATCTCAACGCAATTCTCAAGAACCACACCTTAGTACCATAAAACATATTTTAGACATCTTAGTGACACTAAGACATTACATATATGATATTCTAAAGGTACCCCAAAAGGAGGTTATTGTATTCAAATTTGTAAATACGAAGAATCAATTGATAAACCTATTAACACTTGATTAGATTTTTATATATTTGAAGAGCTTTGTGAATTATCGATGAATTTGAAGTATGTGGTTAAATTGAATTCATATTAAATGTAAACAAATTGTAAATGTCGAAAATTTAATAGTTCAATTATTTGTCAAATAAGTTTAAATATTGTAAACAAATTATAAATGTCGAAAATTCAAATGTTCAACTATTTGTCAAATAATTGTAAATATTGTAAACAAATTGTAAATGTCAAAAATTTAATTGTTCGACTATTTGTCAAATAATTGTAAATATTGTAAACAAATTGTAAATGTCAAAAATTTAATTGTTCGACTATTTGTCAAATAATTGTAAATAAATTGTAAATGTCAAAAATTTAATTATTCAATTATTTGTCAAATAATTGTAAATATTGTAAACAAATTATAAATGTTGAAAATTTAATTGTTCAATTATTTGCCAAATAATTGTAAATATTATAAACAAATTGTAAATATCGAAAATTTAATTAATTATTTATTTGTCAAATAATTGTAAATATTGTAAACAAATTGTAAATGTCAAAAATTTAATTATTCAACTATTTTTCAAATAATTGCAAATATTGTAAACAAATTGTAAATGTCGAAAATTTAATTGTTTATTTATCTGTCAAATAATTGTAAATATTGTAAACAAATTGTAAATGTCGAAAATTTAATTGTTCAACTATTTGTCAAATAATTGTAAATATTGTAAACAAATTGTAGATGTCGAAAATTTAATTGTTCAATTATTTTTCAAATAATTGTAAATATTGTAAACAAATTGTAGATGTCGAAAATTTAATTGTTCAACTATTTGTCAAATAATTGTAAATAAATTGTAGCAGTCGAAAATTTAATTATTTAACTATTTGTCAAATAATTGTAAATATTGTAAACAAATTGTAAATATTGAAAATTTAATTGTTCAACTATTTGTTAAATAATTGTAAACAATGTAAACAAATTGTAAATGTCGAAAATTTAGGGGCCGTTCTCTTTGTGTTTTAGTTTTGTATTTTGAGTTTTCAATTTCATTTTGAGTTTTGTGTTTTGAATGTTTATTTTGAAATTGTTGAAAATGTGTTTTTTTTGGTATTTTGAAAAATCATTTCGAAAAATTAAAAATGGAAAACACGTTCTTTTTCCCCAAATCATTTCGCGTGTTTCTTCCCCCTGCATCGCGTCTCTCTCTTCTTCCCCCCTCCATCGCGTCTCTCTCTTCTTCTCCCCCCCACCGTCGCATCTCCCTTCCTTCTTCACGTCCTCACCGTCGCGTCTCCCTCTCTTCTTCCCCTTCCCTTTCCGCGAACGCTGGTTGGGTGCGATATTGGCTGCGATTTTGGGTGTGGATGGGGTGCCATTTTGGCTGCGGCGGTGGTTGGGTGCAACTCATTTTCTCCCTTTTCTTTTTTTATTTTGCTTCTGGTTCTCTCTGTGAACGATTGTTGGGTGTGAATTTGGCTGTGGTAGGGTGCGATTTTGGGTGCGAATTTGGCTTTAGTGGTGGTGGTGCGATTTTTGGCTGCGGCGGTGGTTAGGTGCGACTCATTTTCTCCATTTTCTTTTTTATTTTGCTTCTGGTTCTCTCTGTGAACGGTGAATTTGGCTGTGGCTCGGTGCGAATTTGGCTGTGGTTGGGTGCGAATTTGGTTGTGGTGGTGGTGCGATTTTTCGCTGTGGCGGTGGTGGTGCGATTTTTGGCTGATGGAGAGATGTTTGGATGTGGCAGTGGTGGTGCAGTGGTGGTGCAGTGGTGGTCATCGGCGTTGGAGGAGAGAAACCGATGAGATGAGCTAAGGAAGAGACAGATTGTGGAAGGGAGAATGAACAGTACTCTATTTGCCGTGTTTTCCATTTTGCCTTGATTTTGCTGGAAAATAGCCAAAACGGCCGTTTTGCGTTTTCAGTGTAAAAAAAAATTTCATTTTCGAAAACGCGTTTTCGAAAATAGTAAAGAGAACGCGTTTTCCCCGTTTTGGAAAATCAAAAACAGAAAATGGCCCGAAAACGGTAAAGAGAACGGCACCTTAATTGTTCGACTATTTGTGAAATAATTGTAAATATTGTAAACAAACTGTAAATATCGAAAATTTAATTGTTCGACTATTTGTCAAATAATTGCAAATATTGTAAACAAATTGTAAATATCGAAAATTTAATTTTTCAACCATTTGTCAAATAATTGTAAATATTGTAAACAAATTGTAAATATCGAAAATTTAATTGTTCAATTATTTGTCAAATAATTGTAAATATTGTAAAAAAATTGTAAATGTCGAAAATTTAATTGTTCAACTATTTGTGAAATAATTGTAAATATTGCAAACAAATTGTAAATGTCAAAAATTTAATTATTCAATTATTTGTCAAATAATTATAAAAACAAATTTTAAGTGTCGAAAATTTAATTGTTTAATTATCAACGAAACCATTACACATCAGTCTAATCGTCATTTATGGGAATTTGACTTGTACAAAATTGGCGAATATACCATATTGCTCTGCACCTACTGCACATACGCAATTGAGGAAACTTTACAATGGATGATATTCTAGACGTACGTGGACGTTCGGGCCACGCGGTTCAACTTCAGGTGGCAACAAACTATTAAGTGGTTAATATGGTCGGGAACTTTTCAATAAACTTCATTCGGTAGAGGAAATATAGTCTTAACATATGCTACTCTCCAATAATCAGTTGTGTAATAATGATAGCATAAGGTTATCGCTGCAAAGCCTCTATACATAGCCACCGCGACCATATGCTCACATGGAAAACCCTCCAACTGAAATCGACTACAAGTGCAGGTGTTGTCGTCAACTCCACCGTGTACGCCATATTACGTGGACTTTTCACGGAGAAGTGTAACTCATTCGTGGTTCCACATTCAACTTTCTCGCAACCTCTGCAGACTTGAAGAATTTATCCTCCTGAGCTGGGGCTAGCACGCTCGTGCAACTTTGTGATTCCGCACGTCGATCATCAAACCACTGCTGCAGCTTGTTACGAATGTTCTCAATCATTGCGAGTATTGGTAACTCTCGATCCTTCTTGAATAATGCATTGAGAGACTCCACATTATTTGATATCATCATGTTGTATCGACATCCGGGAAAATGTAACTCGGCCAATGTTCAATTCGCATTCTTGTTAGATACTCCCATGTCAGGAATGATTTACTTCATATTTCCACCATGAATTTATTGCACTCTTCCACATTATAAGATTATACCGCTATCCTAAATAATGAAACGATATCTTTGACCCGATACTTAGTCTTCAGGTTACCTTGTATATGATACATGCAGTACCCAAGATGTGTCTCGAGAAAAACTTCAATGATACCATTTATTACAGATGGTCCCCGATCAGTTACAAAGTCAAGATCCTCGACTTCCCTTATTACTTCCCTCAACTTTGTAAAGAACCAACCCATTGACAGATCATTCTCGTTATCGACTATGCCGAATACATAAGAGTAAATTTGGATATTGGCATCTGGACACGTAGTAATAATTAACTTACCTCCGTATCTAGCTTTCAAAGTTGTAACGTCTGTAACAGCCCGCTGTTTAAAAAAAAAAGACTTAACAGTCGTCCGTTCATAGCTTTACAACCGACTGTTAACATCAACAGCCAGTATGTTGATGAATTTTTTTTCTTTTTTATGTTTAAAAAAATTATGGATCTGTTAAAAAAATTTATCTACATGATAATATATGTCAAAATAAGATTTATCGATTAAAAATGTATATTAATTTAGCAAAAATGAAATTAAACATATTGTACTTAGCGATTCGAAATGATAAAAGTAAAAAAAAATTTCTTGTTCAGTGTTTGATCAATTTTTGAGATTTTGAGGTTGAGGTAGATGAAAAATGAAAGTTTTTAACTGTGTTGGACTAAACAGATAAGAAAAGTTAATTGATTTTGAAATTTTACGTGGAAGTGTTTTATTTTTATTTGTTAACTAAAATTGTAGTATTTTCTTTTAGATAAAAATGATTTTTTAGTAATAGTATTGTTTATTTAAGGGCATTTTTCCCTTTTGCAATTCAAAAGGCCATTGTGGAACCATGTAATTGTTGAAAATTCAAAGTGAAAATAAAGGGTTTTGACCATGCCAATTTTAAGAGTATCCCCCTCATCTACTAGTTTCGATGATTCAGATTTCCGTAAAACTGGTCCCATGAAGCCCCATTCACGACCACCTAAAAATTCCCATAGAGATCAAACTAAGATCCTACACGAGAAAGAAAACAAAAACATACCCAAAAATAACATGTTGTAAATGGTAAGTTATTGGTGAATGACAATTGTACCCCTGCAACCCTAAAAATTATTACTATATGTATTCTCAATCTTTTCTTATAAATATAGGGCTTTTGTTCTCATTATAATACAGAAAAGTGTATTGACTTTTACTCTCTCTTCTCTTTTTCTTTCTTTTCAAAACACGTTATCTGCACAAAAGCTTAATTCTTTCAAAGTTTAGTGAATGTAATAATTTTTTTTAATCATTTATCACGTGTTCCAAAATCAATTTGGTAACATGTGAATTTTTTTTCATATAACACATTTTCTTTGCCACATACATGCACGATTAGTTTGAAGGTAAATCAAACACGTAATTTTCTTGGCCACATATATACATGCATAGTCAATTTCAGTCCCATTCTCCTGCACGCCGCCCACATGAGAAGGTTATAAGCTTCGCCTTGCATGAGATTTTCATGCAAGAGAAAGCTTTTAAATAAAGCAAGGCCTGCTGTGGAAGGCCTTGTATTTAATGTGGTTGTCAGCCGCTGGTTTCAACAGCTGACAATCTTTTTTTTTTTTTTTTGTCTTTTGTTATTTTTTTATTTTTTGTCTTTCAATTGTTTTGTTTAGTATTTTTTATATTTTGGTCTTTTTGTAATGTATTATTTTTTCTTTTATTTTGCATTAATAATTTCTAATATACGTATATGACATTTTTTTTATATTAATAATGGCAACAATTAATAGTTATCGATCAACTATTAACTGTTGCTATTATTTTGTTTTATTTTCTACTATACTTATATTTAAATTTAGGAGTCAGCTGGTGGATGAATCATATCATCCATAGTACTCTTGGGACGATACTCAAGAAGATAGATACACTAGTTTGGCTAGCAGTGTTTATGGTGCATTCCATGGGTTGGACGATGATGACGACCATTAAACCACTTATTGTTGTATTCGTTCGACGTAGTTTGACTTAAATTTGAAGAAAATTTATCTAATTTATGCAATGTCTATTTTATTTTGTCTGAATGTGTTGCAATGTTAGTACAAATATCATATGAAATTTGAGGTGTTGTTAATATCAAAAAAATGTAATATACGTATATTAGAAATTATTAATGCAAAATAAAAGACAAAAATAATACATTACAAAACAAAACAATTGAAAGACAAAAAAAATAATAATAATAATAACAAAAGACAAAAAAAAATAAAAAAAGGTTGTCAGCCGCTGAAACCAGCGGCCGACAACCACAGCAGGCCATGCTTTATTTAAAAGCTTTGCCTTGCATGAAAATCTCATGCAAGGCAAAGCTTATAACCTTCTCCTGCGCGCGGGGCGCGCAGGAGGATGGGACTGAATTTCATTTTTTTACTCTTGCGTAAGTATTTGTAAGCATATCTATACTCAATTTTACAAAACTTCTTTCCACTGCCCCCAAGCCAATATAATTATTATGCGTAATGATTACTTTCCACTGCCAATGATACATTTTTTATTTTACTAATGCATATCTTTGTATGAAGTCTTGTTCTCTCTGCTTTTGTGTGTATGAATTTGTGGCCGCTGTAATTAATGTTAAATTTTAATTTTCTAATTCTCTGTATATATTTTTACACACAATTCCACCGCCACTTCTTCTCTCAAAATCAATGCTAATTTTCTAATTGTTTGCCACTGCAATCATTCTGGTGAATCTGGTTTATCTCCTTTTGCCTTTACAACCTTTAATTCACGACTTTAATTCATGTATTATTTCTACCTTAAACTCCGTATATGATAAATTCATGTGCATGTTTGAAATTTTTCTTAATACGTGCTTGATAATTGTTTTCTTTAATTTGATTAAATAACTTTAAGTGTTCTTTTATAAGTTTTAAAGCGATAATATATCATGTTGTTGCTCTTGAAGTAACACAATATTATAATTAATATTTCTAAAGAATATTACTTGCTTTCGAAGAGCATGAATTATATTTTTCAATATTTCAGAAAAATATTGATATATTGATCTTGAAAAAACAATAATAATATACGACGTGCTTCCGAAGTAGCACATGTTTCAAATAACATATTATTTTAAATTAGAATTTATCCCTTAAAAAAACACATAACTTATATCATGTCGATATTGACTACTTGATATTTAATCATATTTTTTGAAACTAAATGTATTTCTTTTTGTTTTATTATGTAGTTAATTGAATGGCAAGTAGCACAAAACTTGAGTTTGCTGTACTTGACATGTTTGACAAAAGCAATTTGTCATGGATACTCAATGCTGATATCCATCTTGTCTCAATAGGTTTGGGAGAGACAATAAAAGAATGGAACAAAAACACTCATCTTCCTTCGTCTTCATTTTCATGATGAATTGAAAATTAAATATCTCATCGAGAAAGATCCACAGGTTATTTGAAAAAAATTAATTGAAAGATTTGATCATCAGATGACTATAGTCCTCCCCAAAGCCCGTTATGAGTGGATACATCTTCGTTTGTAAGATTTCAAAATTATTAGTGAGTACAATTCTGAACTATTCATAATATGTTCAAAATTGATGTTGTGTGAAGGAAAAAATCACTGATGAAGATATGTTGGAGAAAACCTTTTCCACCTTTTACGCCTCGAATGTGCTCCTGCAGCAGCAATATCGTGAGCGTGGTTTCAAAAAGGTATTCAGAACTCATACCTTGCATGCTTGAGGCAGAACAAAATAATGATTTGCTGATGAAAAATCATGGGTTACGTCCAACTGATTCTGTACTATTGCCTGAAATAAATAACGCTGCATTGCTTAAGCAAAAACAATATCAACACAAGCACGTGGACGTGGACACGAATTTGGATGTAGATGCAGACTTGCACATGGAATAAATCATGAACGAAATAATCAACAAAACTATCAGCAACAAGACAATAATTTCAAAAGGCACAAAACAAACGAAAGTAGGACATCCAAAAAGGAGCATGAAGAAAGTCGCTTCAAATGTGGAATAAAAGGACATTGGGCACGTACATGTTGTACTACAAAATACCTCGTGGATCTTTATCAAAAATCAATTAAGGAAAATGGAAAAGTCAAGGTAAATTTTGTAGATTATAAAGGTCCAATTGATATGACTCATATGGATGTCTCCGATTTTTTTGCTAATCTAAATAAGAATATTGACAATTTGATTGGGGGTTGTCTGATAAAAGATATAGATTAGTTTACTTTCTGGTATTTCCTTTCGTTTTAAAAATTCAATTTGAATTTTGTTCTTATTTTTCACAAAAAAAAAATTGAAACTTTATTATGTATTGTTAATCTCATTATGTTTACTCTTTTAAATTGAAATTCAAGTTTTTTTAAAAATATATCTGTTTTCTTATAGATTCACGATTGATTGTCAAGATTCTTTCTTGATTGATAGTGCAACTACACATACTATTTTTCAAGATAAAAAATATTTTTTGCACTTAACATTAGTAGAAGATAATATTAATACGATATCAGGCCATCGAATATCGTTGAAGGCTCCGGAAGAGCTTGTATTATTTTACAAAATAATATAAAATTATATATTGACGATACACTTTATTTAAGCAAATTCAGAAGAAATTTGCTTAGTTTTAAAGATATCTGTTGTAATGGATATCACATTGAGATGATGCAAGGAAATAATGTTGAATATTTTTGTATAACTTTTTTTATATTTGGCATGAAGCAGATAAAAGAAAAAATGTATGCACTCCCATCTAGCATGTTTGATTTGGACATCCAGCAGCTATAATGATGCGTCAAATAATAAAGAACTCACATGGATACCGTTTAAAGAGCCAGAAGATTCTTTTACCTAATGATTATCCATGCGTGGCTTGTTCGTAAGACAAGTTAGTTATT
Organism: Fraxinus americana; assembly: GCA_035079005.1. Taxonomy (NCBI): domain Eukaryota; kingdom Viridiplantae; phylum Streptophyta; class Magnoliopsida; order Lamiales; family Oleaceae; genus Fraxinus; species Fraxinus americana. The sequence continues at coordinate 30,459,096 of CM068715.1, read as the reverse complement.
AGACCTTTGGCTACAAATGTCTATTGAATCTCCAACTTTCTCGAAAAAGATTTATATATGTGGACCAATACACCCACCATGTAGACCATCTCGTTATTTTATGGTATTAATTTATTCTTCTACTAGATGGTCACACGTTTGCCTACTTTCCACTAGGAATGTAGATTTTGCTAGACTACTTGCATAAATCATAAAATTACGAGCGCAATTCCACGATTACTCAATCAAGACTATTTGTCTTCACAATGTTGGTGGATTTAGATCACAAGTATTCGATGATTATTGAATGTCAATTAAGATTGTTATTGAACATTCGGTTGCGCATGTCCATACACAAAATGGTTTAGCGGAGTCATTTATTAAACGTTTACAACTTATTGTTCGACCATTACTTATGAAAACGAAACTCTTAGCTTCTATTTGGGGGTCATGCCATATTATATACTGAGACATTGGTTCGTATTAGACCAACTGCATATTATCAATATTTACCTTTGCAATTGACATTTGGTCATGAATCTAATATTTCTCACCTGCGGGTTTTTGGTTGCGCTATTCAAATCCCTATTTCACCCTCACAACGGACTAAAATGGGTCACCAACGAAGACTTTGAATTTATGTGGGTTTTGATTTACCTTATATTATTATGTATCTTAAACCTTTAGCATGTGATTTATTTATTGTACGTTTTGTAGATTGTCATTTTGATGAAATGACTTTCCCAACTTTGAGAGAAAAAACTACATTATGATAAATAAGGTAAAATTTTTGGAATGAAACAACTCTATTTCACTTTGATCCCCGCAGCAATCAATGTGAGTAAGAGGTTGAAAAAATTATTTATTTGCAAAGAGCTGCAAATCAATTGCCAGATGTATTTGTTGACACATGAAAAATGACAACGTTTATATACCTGCAGAAAATATTTCAACAAAAATTGATGTACATGCAGGACAATTTGTTGTAGTAAATGAATCTCAAATACTCCAGAAGCGTGGTCGACCAGTTGGCTCAAAAGACCTCGTACCTCGAAAAAGAAAAGTAAAAAAAAAAAAAAAAACCCAACCAAATATTTAAGAAGAAGTAACATTAGAAAATATTTATTAATCAAATATTAAGAATATGGTTCTTGAAGAATCACTAGTGTCCGGAAATAATAAGATTTCAATAAATTATATGTTATCTCATAAATTATGGGAGCGAAATAATATTATTATAAACATTATTTTCGCCTTTAATGTGACTCTTGATATTATGCAAAATGAGTATTCTGACCACAGTCTGTTAAAAACTGTCAAAATAGAAATGATTAGCCAAAGTGGAAAGAAGCCATACAAGCGAAATTGAATTCTTTAGAGAAACGAAAAGTATTGGGGACCTTTAGTTTGAACACCTAAAAATATGGATTTTTGTGCGAAAAAGAAATGATAATAATAAAATTATAAGATACAAAGCCCGACTCGTAGCTCAAGGTTTCTCACAAAGACCAATAATTGATTATAAGGAAACATATTCTCTCGTAATGGACACCATTACTTTTAGATTCTTAATTAGTTTGAATGTGTCAGAAAGACTCGATATGTGCTTTATAGATGTAGTGACTGCCTATTTGTATGATATATATAAGTTCATAAAGGATTTAAAGTGCGAGAAACAAATTATACATGTCCGAAAATCACGTTCTCAATTAAATTGCGAAGATCATTATTTGGATTAAAACAATTCGGACGCATGTGGTATATCGTCTCAGCGAATATTTGTTGAATGAAGGTTATAAAAATGACGATGTCTGCCTACGTGTTTTCATAAAGAAACCAAATATTAGATTTGCAATTGTGACAGTTTATGTTGATAATTTAAATTTAATTGGAACTTCTGAAGAGCTCAACAAAATTATAAATTATTTGAAAAATAAATTTGAGATGAAAGATTTGGGAAAAACCAAATTTTGTCTCGGGTTGCAGATTAAACATTTTTCAGAAAGATTATTTGTTTATCAATCTACATATACAGAAAAAGTTCTAAAACGATTTTATATGGATAATGTACATCCATTGGCATCACCTATGATTGTTCGATCACTTGATGTGAAAAAATGATCATTTTCGTCCACTTGAAGATGGAGAAAAGATTCTTAGTTCTGAAGTACCATATTTTAGTGTTATTGGAGTATTAACTTATCTTGCAAACTGTACTCGATCTGACGTAGTTTTTTTTTTGTAAATCTCCTTACAAGATATAATTCTACATCAACACAAAGACATTTGAAAGGTGTTAGATTTTTTTTTTATTATCTAAAGGGTACTATTAATTTGTGATTAGTTTATTCTCGAAAATCTGAATATGCTTTAGTGGGATTTACAGATGCAGGTTATCTCTCTGACCCACATGAAGTTAAATTACAAACAGGATATGTGTTTACATGTGGAAGAATAACTATATCATAGAGATTTGTGAAGTAATCTTTGACAACAATATCCTCAAATCATTTTGAAACTATTACAATCCATGAAACAGGCCAAGAATGTGTATGGTTGAAGAACATGACCCATCATATTCAAGCATTATGTGTATTAATTTCAACAGAAGATAGTCCAACAATTTTGTATAAAAATAATGCTGCTTGTATTGCACAACTCAAAAAATGTTATATCAAATGTGACGAGACAAAACATATTTCTCTAAATTCATTCATACACTGAGCTTCGAAAAAAATGGCGACATCAATATTCAAAAAATTCGTTCAAGTGACAATGTGACTGATTTATTTACAAAAGTACTGCCAACATATATATTCAAGAAATTGGTTCACAAGAATGAAATGAGTTGGCTCAAAAATTTTTAGTGATCAACATCTGTACTCTTTTTCCTTTGCTTATGTTTTATCTCACCGAATTTTCCTAACAGGGTTTTAATGAGGCATAATTTATTTTAATACTCCAAAATAACTATACTATTTTTCCTTCGTTTGATTTTTTTTTCCCATTGAATTTTTATCGAACAAAATTTTAACGAGACAAATATTTTGTAATATGTCATTAGGGGAGTGTTGGATTTATTTTGTCCTATTGAATTTTTATCGAACAAAGTTTTAACGAAACAAATATTTTGTAATATGTCATTAGGGGAGGCAAATATTTTATAATATATTGTTGGGGGAGATTTGTAAATGGTAAATTATTGGTAAACGATAATTATACCTCCACGGGCTAGATATTATTACCATATCTATTTCTAATCATCCCTATAATGTTTCTCTTTTCCTCTCTTTCAACTCGCAACAAACCGAGCAAGAAAACTTGTAAAATTTCTCTCAAGCAATATAAAGGCAGATTCTCCCAAACTTGTCTCTTGTTTCTTGTTCTTGCAATCTGTTCCTTTACTTTAGTCTTCAATTGTGCAAGTTCTATTAACCTCAAACGGTTAATTTCATGGCTGGGATTCAGGCAGGCTGACTTAACCAAATTTCCTGCGAGGGGCAGAAACTTTGAAGGGTTAAGGCCGCACGTTGGCTGAAAGTTTCGGGGTAACAAACTTTGGATAGAAGCTAGTGCAATGAGCGTTTGGTACAAAGATGCTGCCTTGCTGGAGGAGAAAGTGATAGGGGACAATAAGAGAATTAAGTTCAAAAGTGTGGATGAATGGAAGGGTTTGGTGGAGGAAAAGAAGAATGTGGGCGAGCGTTTGATGGCCCAGTATGTCCGAGAGTACGAGACATCACGAGGCCAAAGCGGGGATATTAAGATGCTCATTGCCACACAGAGGTCAGGGACTGCTGCGGATAAAGTGTCGGCCTTCACTGTCTTGGTCGGGGATAACCCTGTTGCTAACTTGAGATCGATTGACATGCTTCTGGGTAAGATTCATGTTATTTTTTGGGTTCCACGTGATTTTCTGGTATTTGTAATTTTTGGTGTGATTATGTAAATGGCGTTGCTTGATTGACTAATTATGAATTTTTAGTTACATGATGAAACGTTGGGCAAATTGTTACACAGGATTTTAGAGGAGAGCTTTAGGCTATGCTGCGACTTAACAGGATTTGTTATAGGCAAATTCTTTTTAGGGTTTAAGGACCTACTAAGCTAGTATAACTTCAATGATAATATTTGGCAGCAAATACTACTTCAATGAATACTGGTATATATCAATTTGTTGCTTATACATGAACATATAGAGTCCTGGCTGAATAAGTGACGGGTATATTAAAAAAATGGGTTATATTCAGGAATTTTTTGGGGGACGTAAGTATCAAAGTTTGAGTGTTCTTCACTGAACAGATATGAGTTATAAACGGTTGCTAGCAATGTAGGAGATTACTTTTGACTGTAAGTTCACTGGGTACTGCAATGGTAGAAACTGAATGTGTATCAAACATCTTATGCTCCAACTGATAAGTTTTTTTTTTATAGGTAATCATGAAATTTTATAAATCAAAATCAAAAGATAATACACAAGGAGTGCATTATCAGTTTAAACAAGATAGAAATTCTAAAAAATTAGGCAACCCTTCTATCATACTAATAGTTGCAGCGTTAAACCAACTATACAAAGTCGAATAAAATAATTCTCTAAACTGCTCTATCGTCCGTGTTTGATCTTCAAAGCACCGATCGTTTCTTTCTCTCCATACTTGCCAAACAATGCAACCTGGAATGAGATCCCAAACAAGCTTGCAATTTTTATCTCGCAACTTTCTTTTCCATGCCCACACCGCCTCCTCTATACACCTGGGCAATACCCAACTTATATGTTGCGAAGCCAGGATATCATACCACAGTTTGGTAGCTGATTGTTACTTATGTTTAATCGTCCTGTTAATTTCTAACATCAATTTGGTGTTTTATAACACGAAGTTTTGAATAAAATGACATGCAGGAATGGTGACATCAAAAGTTGGTAAACGCCATGCTTTGGCAGCCTTTGAAGCACTCAAAGAACTTTTTATATTCAGGTCAGCACCCTTTCTTTCTGTTTGGTTGGTTTAATTTAAGATTTGTTCCCTGATGGACATTTTCTTAATTTGTTAGAATGACAATCAGTTGCAATTTCCTGTCTTGAGAATTGGCTCTGGCAATTGCCTTGTTGAGCTGCTCCCACCTGTTAGTTATGTAACCATAAATAAAAAAGTTTGTTTTCAATTATTGGCCATGTGTTATATGCGTACAAAAGGGCATTTATGTCCCCCTCAATGTTCATTTAGCATCTCAGTGGCTTCATGCGATATTTAACATTGTCTATTATTATTCTGCCAGTCTATTACCAGATCGTAAGCTGAAGACTCTTGTTCAGCAGCCTTTAAATCATCTCTCAGATACAAAAGATGGTTATTCTCTTTTACTCTTTTGGTATTGGGAGGAATGCCTAAAGGAAAGGTATTTTTTTTTTTTATTTACTTATTCATTTCCATCTTGTCGATGAGTAACTATTAGAGTGGTATGCATGTAAAATTTAAGCGACACCTATAAGGTTTGTGGGACTAGAAATTGGGAAAAATGTCCTTCAAATTTCTTTCATATTTTTCATGAGATTCCAAATCTCTGTATTTATAAAATTGATATGTTTTGTTTCTTGTCCACTGTACTTTATATTACAAGTCCCGTGGTTAAATGAACACAAGAATTTGGGATTTTGAGAATTTTATATTCTGGAGAATTTTGATGCTCAACAAACAATTAGATCCCCATTTAATAGGCAACATTCATGTGGTACTGGATGTATTACAGGTATGATCGCTTTGTTTCTGCGCTTGTGGAAGCATCACAAGATGTGTTGGATATACTAAGAAACAAGGCATTGAAGGTTGGATTTTAATCTTCGTTTTTCGCAATTATCGTAGAGGTTTATGCATCTATAATTACTCGCACGCATTTCCTTTGTCCTTGATAAGTCACAAGTACCTGAGGAATATTATTTCTTTCTTTTGAAGGAAAAGATTGAGATCTCCCAATCCCTTTGTAGAATAACTGTGGTTATTATTTTATGTTTAATTCTCATGTTTATCATCTGTGCCCAGACCATGTATACATTGCTGCGAAGCAAATCAGAGCAAGAGCGTCGTCTGCTCTCTGCATTGGTAAACAAGGTAAATCTGAGCTTTTGCATTGGACTACATGGAACTCAATGAAGTTTCTGGATTATTTTCTTATCTTCTTCTGGCCTACAGCTAGGACATCCTGAAAACAAAGTTGCATCAAATGCTGATTATCACTTAGCAAATCTTTTGGCTGACCATCCAAATATGAAGGTAATCTTTAGCACTTTAATTATTTTTATGAGGCATTTCAATGCAGATTAATCTAGCTATTTTATAGAAATTAGGTATGAGTTTGTTTGAACCACAACTTCCTGTTGTTACTTTAAGCATTTGACGATTGAATCAAGTTACATGTTTTCCTTTCTAGAATTGAATAGTTGATTGTCTGAATAATGAGTGATATTTTGCAAGTGGTATGGTTCATGGCAGTATATATTCAGTTTGATTTGCACGCTAACTTGAACTGTACTGAAATATTTGGCTTGTTGCCTATTGTCATATATATTAGTTCTTCTGAAATTAGCTAACATTTGTGATGGAGATTCTAAATGAAATAGAATTAGGAAAAGAGCTCGACTTAAAGTAGATTTGATTAGTTCTGATTAACTATGATTGTGTTGATTAGTTTTGTTTAACTGTGGTTTTGATAATTGATAAGTTTGTGATGTATAGGATCATTTGTTCCACCTGTAGCATCCCGACAGTGATGGAACCCAAACCCATCACCCACTACCCTAAATACCGAACCACCACCTAGCCACCATTTCTTGCTGGCGACGACATCATCCCGTCGCATAGTACTACCCAGATTACCGGCCTCACGCCACTAATTCAGCCACAATTTCAGGCGGTGGCCCAAGGTGGAAACCCTAGCGCAGCCGCCCCAGATCTGCCGGATCCGGCTACTTTTCCAGCCCACGCGCCCGACCAGTGGGCTGGGTTGGGGATTCCGACGTCGGAAATGTTGCTCCGAGGGACACGCGCTGGCCGCCGGCGCGTGTCGGCGTGTGACCCCCACGCGCCGGCGACGGAAAACCAGAAAATGCACCATGACGTTCCTGGTTCAGCCGCGATACCTATTCCACAATCAGAAGTGCCGTTCACACAGAATCGGGGAAAAAAGTTGGGAGTTGGATATGGTTTGGTTTACAATCGCCGTTTTCCAGTTGAGGCGAAGGAGTTTGCAATTTCTATCAACAATTTTGGCACGGTTAGGATGACAGAATGGGGCTCTAAGCTCTCGAATGCTATCTGCATGGGGAGGTATGACGCACTTTGGATGGTGAACATGGTGGATAAGATGAGGGCGACTAGTAGTTTGAAGGATTTTGCATCTAAGTTTAACGAGTCCCATAGAGCTTTTTTGGTACAACGATGTAATAACAGCAGTGGTGGGTACCTGATGACAGCACAGTATGGGGAGAGGCGCCGGAAGGGAATTGTAATGGTACCAGAGGGGGCTAATGGAGAAAGTTGGGCTTTAATCTCGCGGGTGTTTCAGGCAGTGGTTGACTCATTTGTTGCTGGTGATAAGGCTAAACATCGAATTGTGGATGACAGAATACTAAGGGGAGTGACGTATGCCAGAGTTGTGGCGAACTCACAGGCTTCACAGAATGTTGATCAACGGGTACCATTGCCAAAGGATAAGGCAGTTGATGTGAGTATTCCTCAATTGTTGAGGCACACGAGGGCGGAGGCAAGTGCGGGGGGTACACATGGAGGGCCTTGGATATCTGTTGAAATAAGGGCACGTATTTAGGCATTGAAAGGGGAACTTGATGAATTAATCAGGCTGGTGGGCGAGGCTGATGCAGGCCGCGGGTTGATCTCTTGTTCTAAGTATGGGATGAGTGTGGAGGAGCCCTCAGGCGATGAACAACTATTAGCAACTTTGGTGACTAAGGAGCCATCAGTGCAAATTGCCCAAACTAAAGACAAGCAGGTGTTAATTGAGCCTAATTGTGAGACTCCAACACGGACTGAACATGCGTGTTTCGGTAAGGATGATGGAGTGGATGTAACGGGGTCGGATAAGGATGATGAATCGGATGCGTTGAATACATTTGAATCGGAAGAGGGATTAGTGTCGGATGAGATTCAGAAGGGACGTGTATTGGCAGAGGGTTTAGCCCTAAAGGGTGTGGAAGAATACGAGGAGACGGGTTTGGCTAATAGGGTGGTGAATACCTACATTAGGAGGTCGTCGAAGCCGCTACAAGAAAGGGAGCTAGGGTCTGAAAAAGCTCTGGTGGTGTGGGTTGACGATGGAAAGAAGGGAAAGTTAGACAGTGGTGTAGTACCAGTCTATGATGCTCGGACTCTTCGAAATAGTTGGAGTACCCGTGTCGGACATGACATGACATGGGTATGGGTATGAAATATGTGTCGGATCCTCTAAGTTTCAACTGGACACTTCGTCGTTTTTGCTTCTTCTTCCCTCTTTCTTCTTTTTTTTTTCCCCTTTTCATTCTCTTTCCCTTTTTCTTTCCCACTTTTGCTCTCTATAAACCTAGCGCCGTCGCCGAGAGGGTGGAGAAAGGTGGCGGCGCTAGATTTTACCTTCTTTTTCTTCCTCTTTGTTTTTGCTTTCATTTTCTTCTCTTTTTTTTTTTCCTTTTTTCTCTCTCCGTATCGGTGGTTTATGGTTTGTTTATATAAAATGAAAATAGATTCCATATAGTGCTACGTTTGTGCTCCACTAAGTTCAAATTACAATCAAGTTTTTCATTTTTTATATTATATAACATTTAGTAATTCCCATAATTGAAAACTAAAACTCAAAATTTTATTTTATTCATCTTAACCCCTTATTAAATACAAATTTCCTTCATTGTGAATAATTAGTTTTGGTCTATTCAAAATAACATCCTGGATTAATAAAAAAATTTGAAATTTGAAAGACGTACCCACGTACCCGTGTCTGAAATTTGGACATTTTTTAGCGATGTCCCCGTATTCTACATTTTAGAATATAAAAGATCAGACACTTAGATACATACCTGTACCCGATACCCGTACCCAAGTCTGAGCAACATAGGTACTAGTAGAGGAAGTGGAGGGACACGTTTTTGATGAGGGGCTCGCACCTTCTAACTGGGTTCTTCAAAAAATTCAGGAGTTCAGTAGGATGGTTGGTGTGTCTTGTGACGGTCATGAACCCAAACTTATGCAACTGTTTGAGGAACTGGAGGCTAACAGAGGACAGGGGATGAGCACACATGGAGGGAAATCAAGAAGAAAAGGTGATCGCGAACTTAAGGGGCTTGAGTGGTCAGTAAATTATGACATCAAGGGAGGAGATGCAAAGAGAGAACTGTTGGGGAGGGATGATGGAGTGTTGAAATGATTCCAAAAATCATTAGTTGGAATGTAAGGGGGCTCAATGATGAGGGGAAAATGTGGGGTATTCGAAATCTGATAAGGGGATGGAGGGCGGACTTGGTCTGTTTACAGGAAACTAAGATGGAGTTCGTCTCGAGGGCTGTAGTTCGCAGTTTGTGGGGGGGGGGTCAGCATGTTGGATATCAATTTTTGGAGTCTTCAGGGGCTTCTGGAGGTGTGCTTGTTATGTGGGATACTAGAGTGTTTGATATGGAGGAGGTTAGTGTAGGGTTATTTACCATATCGCTTTTACTTAGGAATATTGAGGATGGTTTTCGGTGGATGTTTGTAGGAGTTTATGGTCCGACGGCGGATGGAAGTAGAGGGGGCCTGTGGGATGAGTTGGCCAGTATGATGGCTTGGTGGAGTCTTCCCACGTGTATCGGGGGCGATTTCAATGTGGTTCGATTTCCTTCTGAGAGGTCGAGCGGTGGGAGACTAACAGGGGCTATGGAGGAATTCTCAGATTTCATTAGGGAGAGTATGTTGGTGGATTTGCCGATGATTGGGGGAGATTTTACTTGGTCTTCTAATCGGGATCAACCCGTTCATTCCCGAATTGATCGATTCCTGATTAGTGGGGAGTGGGAGGTTAAGGAAGAATGCCTTTTAGGTTTGAAAAGATGTGGTTAAAAGTCGAAGGTTTTAGGGAGCGTGTACGGACTTGGTGGGCCTCTTACGACTTTAGGGGGTCTCCCAGTTTTGTGCTGGATCAGAAATTAAAGGCTTTGAAAGGGGATTTAAAGAAGTGGAATGAGGAGGTGGTGGGTGATGTAAATTGGTGTAAACGTTAGTGTCTCTCAGACATAGAGGGGTTAGATAAGCGGGAGGAGAGTTGTGGGTTGGGTGGGGAGGAGAGGGAGAGACGTGGAATTTTAAAGGGAGAGTTGGAGAGGTTGGTGGAGATGGAGGAGATTGCGTGGCGTCAAAAATCTAGAGTTACATGGTTGAAAGAGGGGGACAAATGCAATAAGTTTTTTCATAGGATTGCGAATTCAAATAGGCGTAATAATTCTATCACGTTGCTGGAGGTAGATGAGATTACTTATGAGGACCCATAGGTCATTGGAATCAAAATGGTGAGATTTTATCAAGATCTCTATCGGGAACAGTTTGAGTGGAGGCCAAAGTTGGAGGGACTGGAGTTTTCTACTATCACAGAGGAGGATGCTAGATGGTTAGAGAGACCGTTGGGGGAAGAGGAAATCAAGGAGGTGGTTTTCAGCATGAATGATGATAAGGCACCAGGACCAGACGGCTTCTCGTTCGCATTTTATAAGGCTTGTTGGGAGGTGGTGCGTGCGGATATTACGGATGTTCTAAACTATTTTTCTGAGTTTGGCAGGTTCCTGAGAAGTTCTAATGCTACATTTATTGTGCTGATTCCCAAAAAACAGGGGCGGTGGACATTAAGGATTTTCGCCCTATTAGCCTTGTTAGCGGGGTGTATAAAATCATTGCGAAGATCTTGGCAAATAGATTGAAGGAGGTGTTGGGGAAAGTGGTGTCTAAGTTTCAGAATGCCTTTGTGAAAGGAAGACAGATCTTGGATTCTGTGCTTATAGTTAATGAATGCATTGATTCAAGATTGCGGTTGGGAGTGCCAGGGATGCTTTGCAAATTGGATATTCAGAAGGCCTACGACCATGTCAATTGGAAGTTCCTTCTGTATATGCTCAAGCGATGTGGATTTGGGGAAAAGTGGTGCAAGTGGATTCAATTTTGTATCTCAACTGTCTCATTTTCTGTTATGGTTAACGGGTCTCCAAAGGGTTATTTTCGAAGCAGCAGAGGATTAAGGTAAGGAGATCCTCTTTCTCCATTGTTGTTTGTTATTGTTATGGAGGCATTTAGTAGGATGCTTGAGAAAGCTGTGGAGGAAGGTTTAATTAGGGGCTTTACGGTTGGACATGTCCAGATCTCTCATTTGCTATTTGCAGATGATACACTGATTCTATGTGATGCTGATGATGAGCAATTGAGGAATTTACGTTGGTTACTACTTTGTTTTGAAGCGGTGTCGGGTTTGAAGATTAATCTGGGGAAATCTGAGGTTATCCCAGTGGGGGAGGTTGCTAATGTGGATGAGCTGGTTGGTTTATTGGGATGTACGGTTGCGCAAATGCCTATATCATACCTTGGGCTCCCGTTAGGGGCAAGGTTCAAAAGTAAACATATTTGGAATGTGATCATCGAAAGGATGGAGAAGAGGCTAGCAGGGTGGAAGCGTATGTATCTTTCAAAGGGTGGCCGCCTTACTCTCGTCAAATCCATTCTTTCCAACCTCCCTACTTATTTCTTGTCATTGTTTCCTATTCCTGCTGCAGTGGCAAATAGATTAGAGAGGATTCAACGGGAGTTTCTTTGGGCAGGGATGGGAGAAGAGAGGAAACTTCATTTGGTCAAGTGGGGTGTGGTTTGTTCTCCTGTAAGGATGAGGAGCCTTGGATTGAGGAAGTTGATTCTGTTTAATAAGGCTTTGCTGGGCAAGTGGCTGTGGCGATTTGGAGTGGAGAGGGTGAGTTTTTGGAGAGAAATCATAGGAGCGAAGTATGGTATTATGGAGGGGGGCTGGTGCTCAATTGACGGTCGTGGATCTTATGGGGTGAGTCTGTGGAGGTATATCCAACGGGGATGGGGTGACTTTCGAGACAATCTGTCATATGAGGTGGGAAATGGCAATAACATCAGATTTTGGGACGATCGTTGGTGTGGTAATCAACCGTTAAAAATACGATTTCCTGCTTTGTATCGCATTGCCTTGGAGCCGTCTGCTATGGTGAACGAGGTACTCACCATTCACAATGGAAGTCACAGTTGGGATACTATCTTTGAGAGGGGTCTGCAGGATTGGGAATTAGATGATTATGTGTTGTTTTTGACCTCTTTGCATGAGACGCACATTCAGTTTGGAGAAGGTGATCGTAGCAGGTGGAGGTTGGCACCGAATGGTATATTCTCAGTTCGCTCTTACTTTAAATCCTTATTAGAACCTGCTAGGAGCTCATTCCTATGGAAGAAGGTGTGGCAATGTAAATTGCCCTCTCGGGTGGCTTTTTTATTGTGGACGGTTATGAGGGGGCAAGCGTTAACGGTGGATAATCTTCGAAGAAGAGGTTTTTGTATTACCGAGTGGTGTTATATGTGTAAGAAGGATGGGGAGATAATTGATCACTTGTTCATTCATTGCGATGGTGTTCGGTGGCTTTGGAACACCATCCTAGCTTCCCAACAGTTGGATTGGGTGATGCCTAGACGATTTGAAGATGTGTTGTTGGCATGGAGGAGGAAACTTCGCGACAAGGAGAGTAGGATTGTATGGAATCTTATTCCGGGATGCATTGTATGGTGCGTATGGAGGGAAAGGAACAGCCGCTGTTTTGAAGACAAGAAAAGAATAAAAGAGCAGTTCAGAGAATTATTTTATCTAACCTTGTTTAGTTGGTTTAATACTGTAGCTCCTAATCATGTAGATGGGTTGCCTAATTTCATGTCGTTTATGTGTTGTCTAAATTGATAATACATTTTCCATGTATTATCCTTTGATGAATAAAATTTTCTGATTACTTATAAAAAAAAAAAAATTTAAGTTTGTGATGTATTAGAAGATCCCTTGGATTTAACTTTTGTACAACAATATGACGGGAGTAGGCTTCATTTAATAGACTATTAGTGGATTGAATTATTGAGAAAATTGAAATCTTCTTCTTCTTCTTCTTGTTCCTCTCTCTCTCTCTCTCTCTCGTTATGGCTTCTTCTCCGACTTTCCTTCTATTTTATATCCTGGTCAGGTTCTGCATCACTTTGTCACCTAAAATTGAATCATGGGTAGCTAAAAAAGAACCTTCCATCACTTGATCATCCTCTCTTCTTTCACTTGTACTTCTGAGGAAGAGCCGTAGACAGTGCATAAATTCCTACACCAGTTGAAATTCTAACTATACCTAGATATTCAAGCAGAAGCAACTCAAGTCATAACTTCAGAGTTTTCTAACCAAAATGTTCCTTCAAAGATTGACCTGTAGTACTGCATAAATTTATTGTTACAAGAAGTTGAAATTGATTGGATACATAATAGGAAGTATTAGAGTGTGTCTGGTATAAATTTTCAGCAAATTTATAGCAAGAAAATGACCATTGTTTTCAACTGATGGGTCCCACTTGTGAGTAAGGAAGTCAACTTTGGCTGCTGAGATTGCTTTCCAACGGTTCAAAAATTCATTTCTCGGCTTGAATAATTGATACCAGACACACCTTTATAATTTTCCTATTATAAATTAGTCTTGATATGGTTTTGGATTCCTGTTCCATTATTGATTGGAAGCTTGCTTGCTATTATTGAATAGAAAACTTGAAGCTGACAACCTTGAATTATTATTACTTTGTTTATTGTGGATGATAATATGCTGATTTGAGAATAATAATTTTTCTGTTGAATTTTTTCAACATTAATTTGTTGAAGCTTTTCTTAATTATAATAGGCTGTGGTGATCGACGAAGTGGATAATTTCCTTTTCCGACCTCATCTTGGATTAAGAGCAAAATACCACGCAGTAAGTCGATATTCTGTTGTCGCCCTTTCTCCCCTTACCTGCTAATATAGCACCCTTTCTGAAAGTTCTCTCTTTAGTTTTTGCCTTTAGAGGTGTAATTAAGTTGTCTCGTTGCAGTAGCAATGATGCTTCAATATCGTTTTGCATTTTTTGATTGTTATAACTTAAAATGATATTAATATCTTCTCTCTCACTTTCTGTGAAGTTTTACCGTCGAAAGTTGTTTGAAGATTAGTGGTTTCTGAAACTTATACGCTTCTATTTCACTAGTTTGTTTCCCTTCTGTTTTATAATGTGATATAAAATTATTGCTTCCCTGGATTTCATGTTTGGTTACCCTGATTTTCTCAAGACATTGGATTAGTGCACATGGTCCGCATCTCCTTCTTTTACAATGCACTATTAGCTGTTTATCTGTATGAATGTGTGCTCATTATAGGTGAGTATGTGTAACAATTGATATGTAAACTTGTTAACTGGTTGCTGTTCCTTATTCACAATGTGTTGAACCTGCAAACCTTATTTGTTTTTTTTATATCCTACCAATTTGCAGGTTAACTTTTTGAGCCAGATTCGTTTGAGTCACAGGGGTGATGGACCGAAGGCTGCAAAACGTTTGATAGATATTTATTTTGCTCTCTTTAAGGTATTGGCCGAAGATTTTGCACTCATTGACACTATTTAAACTTCAGTTATAAATTTTTGCTCTCTAAGTTTTATGTTCCACTTTCATCCATATTGTTTATAGGTTCTACATGCCACTTTCATTTATATTCATTCTGGACTGATCACATGTCGATTTATAGTGCCCTTTTTTTCTTCTTCATCAGAAAGATTTAAAGTATTTTAATCCACCTTTTCAGGTTTTGATTTCTGAGGCTAGTAAAGCACCATCTGTGGCCAAGCAAAGCGAAGAGAAAAAATCTTCCAGTTCCTTGAAAGAGAACAAACCTAAATCATTGTCAGAATCGCATATTGGAATGGATTCGCGGTTATTATCAGCTCTTCTAACGGTCAGTACAACCTGTTTCCTTTCTACCACATTGGATATTCGATAGTGGACAGTTCATAAAGACTGTTGAGCTCAAACTTAGGAATTCAGTTTCTTTACTCATTCACAGACTAAGCTTGATCCTGAAAGTCGATAGGATTTCGACTTTAACATCCAAAAAGCTAAAAATTCTTGTATCAACGATGATGTTAGATTGCTAGTGTAGTTTGTTGCTTTTCAAATTGTATCTGCTGAATAAAGCGCCAGGTTAACTAGATCAAATTACCGAATTGAGCCCATGTAATTTGATACTTATGATCAATCATTGTTGGGTACGGAACCTTCCAGCTGCACACCAAATATGATTATATCTATGATAAGAGGCAATCTAGAGAATAAGGGACCCCCTAGGTTCTAACCAAATATGATCAAATCTATGGTAAAATGAAAACTAGAACAATGGCAATACCCATGAATTGAGAGACTGCAAATAGTGGTTAAATCTAATGTAATCTAATCCAGTATGGAAGGTTACTTAACTTCTTCCAATTTAGGGTGTCCGATAGCGATGTCCATCTTATTTGGTGACTATATGAATCCATGTCTCAGCATGCTTCAAACAAAATGCAAAAGTTAATTGGTCTTGCTTCTCATTCAAAGTCTTTTATAATTTTATGCCAAGTGATTGAGTGCCTTCTCTTCATGCTCGTATTTTCTATTTTCAAGTTTATGATTATATTGTAATTTGGCATGAACAGTCTAAAATATTTTATAACCACATCACCTGTCTTCTTTTATAGGGTGTTAATAGAGCTTTTCCATTTGTTTCTGGTGATGAAGCTGATGATGTAATAGAGGTCCAAACACCAATGTTGTTTCAACTGGTATGCCTGGCAATGCTTGGAATTCTATTTCTTGGTGCCGCACTAATGGATGAACAGTGTCGATTTCATTGTATGGACGTTAAACTAGATTTTCATCTCAATTACATGTATTTCGATTTTCAGGTTCATTCGAAGAACTTTAATGTGGGAGTTCAAGCATTAATGCTTCTCGACAAGATTTCATCTAAAAACCAGATTGTTAGCGATCGATTTTATCGTGCCTTGTACTCAAAACTTTTGCTACCAGCTGCCATTCGTTCTTCCAAGGTCAGCAAAATTATCCAACTTTTTTGATGTGGTTCTCAATCAAGGTATCTCTTTATTTTGATTCCTTGAACCACGAACACTGAGCAAATGCATGAAAATTTTAAACTTCCTCCTATCCAGGTGGGTTTCTTGACAATAGCTATATTCTAATTTATATCTTTCCTTTTATGATTCTTAAACCTGCCTTTAGAATTAGAATTTTGTTGAACCAACCAGCTCATCAAAAGCTTAAGCTCTTTGATAGGAGATGCTTATCTATTTAAATTTAGTCTCTGCCTCATGTCCATGCTACATTCATTTTTTATCAATGTTACTTGCACAATTTTTTAAAATGGGTTGCGGGAATACAAAACACCTTTGCCTATTTTGACATAACGTTGAATCCCCGCATCTATAGTTTAAGCTCTTAAAGACAACATTTAGTTGGTAAGATCTTGTCTTCAGCAAATTTATTTGCGGATTATGTTCGATGAACCGTCCAAATGGTTTTCCAGGCAGTTGTGCTGGCTGCTGCTAGACTTGTTTTATTAGAACCACACCCCCCCCCCCCCCGCTCCTCTCTCTCTGATGTTATGATTTCTGAATAATTCGGAGTCTAGCTCTAGTCTGGTTAGAATGACCATCTTTATCTATTTTTCAGGAGTCCAATTTGCATTTGGCTGATAATGTTTTGTTTTGTGTTTGAATTTTTATAACCTGTAGGAGGAATTATTTATAGGGCTCATGCTGAGGGCAATGAAAAATGATGTTAACATGAAGCGGGTTGCTGCATTCTCGAAGCGATTGTTGCAGGTTAGTGTTTAAATGTAACATTTTTTCTCTGTCATACTGGTCATGTTAATTTGTCTAGAGTCTGCTGTATGAAGCTGTCTGTGTTCAATATTCCTCAAGTTTCATATGCTCTTGGCATGCTAACGATATGACTTGTGGGCAGATAGATCAGTCTATGACTTCTATTTGCTTAGCTTCTGTTCGGGAAAAAATGTCTTCTATTTTTGTTTTGACATTAAAGTTAACTTCTGTAAGAAAATATTCAGTATATTGAGGTCATGTTATTTCATGAACAAGCGATCATCTCAACTCTATAGAAGTGCTATCAGAGTGGAACCTATAGGGATGGTTTGCTTCCAAATTTTAACGACAAAAGCAAACTTCTAAAGAAAAAGTTATGTAAGAATGGAGAAAAAAGGAAATCTTTATTGTCAGGGACTCCTAAAATAAGCATATTCGGCTTATTCTTTTCTTTGAAGGTTAATTTCCAGATAGCACAAATCATGATTATTATTGGCAACAACACCAATCTGCTTGTTTACTTTTATTGATTGCCCTACTATCCACCAGGTTGCTCTACAACTGCCACCTCAGTATGCATGTGGTTGCCTTTTTCTCCTCTCTGAAGTCCTCAAAGCACGCCCACCACTGTGGTAAGTCTAGTTTCAGTAAGGATATTATTTTTTTGGAGTTAAAAAGGTTTAGCCTGGGAGCATCTTTCAGCTTTTTAGAAGTTGCCTTTTTTGGAATTTCAAAAACTTGAAAGTGCTTTTACTTTTATTTTAAAAAGGCTGGCAACTCTTCATTATGCAGGAACATGGTACTTCAAAATGAGTCTGTCGATGAAGATCTTGAGCATTTTGAAGATATTGTAGATGACGATAACAAACAAGCCAGTCTTGTACAAGATAACGAAGATAACAAAGATGAAGTTTCTCAAACCAGCAATGAGAGCGGTAGTGATAGTGATTCCTCACTCGATAAAGGTGGTTCTCTGACTGCTGGTTCTGATGAAGATGATTTAAGTGAAGCATATGGTTTGCTTGGGAAATATGGTGTAGATGAAAGCAAAGAACTTAAATCAGCGTCTGATAGTAAAGGAGGTGACCATCTTCAAAGGAAAAAAGATAGCCTGACATTGCCTGGAGGATACAACCCACGTCATAGGGAACCTTCTTACTGGTAATTTTCATTTACTCTTTGTTTGATTTGAGTATGTGTTGAGCTTGAGCTTTGACAATCTGAGAATCACTAATAGTCACTACGATTATAATAAGACAGTGAAATGTAGGCATGGTGATTTAATGGAAAGTAGTTATATACACCTTTATGGCAGTCAAATAATTTATTCTTCTGCATGAAATGCAAAAGGTGTTTTTATATGCACAAGGCATCGAACTTAGATCATTGCATCTCAGAGACACAGCGCTGTGTGGCGAGCACAGAGTGAATTTGTCTTCCACCTTTTACTTGAGAAATGCCGTGTCCATATTTTGGAGAGATTGTACCCATATTTCTAGTTTCTATGAATTTGAATAGATCTGTTTACAATTCAGCAAATCAATACAGTAACAAGCCTCAATTATCAGCCAATTCAGTAGATCAAAATCCTGTTACAATAGCTGTTGCCTAACATTTCTCCTAGATCGGCAGCAGCCAGCATCTGAGGCGTCAGTATAATCCACGGCAGCAGCAGGGGATCCTATCACATTCTGGACGTGTTAATTGTACTTTTTTCTCCTTTAAATTGAACACTTTGTATAATTATTCTTCAACCTGACATTTAATAAAATATAATGGTATTATCTCGATTCTCAACTCCAATGCCTTGAACTTGTCTTGATGATGCCCCCAACGTGGAAGCACATTAATATCCTTTGCAAATGTTGCACAAATCAACATTTCTTCCAAGGGACGATATCTCCTTTATTTACCACTGGTGAAAGAGAAGAATTTTGTTTCTCACTTCTGGTAGAATATGTAGCTACCAACTTAAATTACAGAACCACATGCTCAGCTTGCAATTAGGATGCAGCACATGCATATTATTTCTCTGATATTTAATATTATTATATATTGGGCTTCTAATTCATGTTTATTGTTCTGATGTTGAATTTCATTATGGAGTAACAGCAATGCAGATTTGGTTAGCTGGTGGGAGCTAACGGTTCTGGCTTCACATGTGCACCCATCAGTTGCTGCTATGGCCAGAACCCTTCTTTCTGGGGCTAATATTGTTTACAGCGGAAATCCGCTGAACGATCTTTCACTTGGTTCATTTCTGGATAAGTTCATGGAAAAGAAACCAAGGCAAAGTACATGGCATGGTTCCTCCCAGATTGAACCTGTCAAGAAGGTTCGTTCACCTAAGCTATTTGTATTTTTTAGCTTGTACGGGGTTCAGATCTTCTCTCTGGATATTTTCTTTTGAACTTGATGTCTGATTCGTATATTTTGACTCATTGTCCGTTTTCAATTCTTCCCCTCATTTAGACTCGACTGAATTGAACCTGATATGATAACCATAAGCTTTACACACATAAGTTCAATTGGAGGGTAGAACTCATTTGTGTTGCTGTTGTCACAGTTCGATTTAATAATTGTTTTCTACCACGGTACTTCGCCTAACTCTTCTGGTATCTGTCCAGCTTGATATGAAAAACCAGTTGATTGGACCAGAAATAGCGTCATTGGCCGAAGAGGATGTGCCCCCGGAGGATCTTGTTTTCCACAAATTCTACGTGAATAAAATGAATTCCTCCAAGAAACCTAAGAAGAAAAAGAGGAAGACAGCTGATGATGAGGCCGCTGAAGAGTTCTATGCTGTGGATGGTGCCGATGATGATGAGAGTGACAATGAAGAGATTGAAAATGAGTTGGACTCTTCTAATCCTGCATTAGAAGTAGATGGCAATTATAACTATGACGATTTGGACAAAATTGCAAATGAAGAAGATGATGACTTGATTGGCAGAGGCAGTGATGAAGAGGACTTCCCTTCAGATATTGCCAATATTGAAACTGATGTTGCTGAAACTTTATCTGGGGAGGATGAAGACGAGGATGAGGAGGACATTGCCGTAGGGGAAGCAGATGATGAGAGTGACATGGATGAGAGCTTTAGTCAGAAGAAAAAGAAGCAAAAATCAAATAAACATTCTGCTGCATCTCCCTTCGCTAGCCTTGAAGATTATCAACATTTGATGAATGATTCAAATTCAGCAAAAAACACATCCACCGAAAAAAGAAGTCGCAAGGGGAAGAAAAAGTGTCTTCGTGAATCCATATTTAAGTTTGCAATGCAATGTTAGAGAGACATTGCATCTGGGTAATTTTTGACTCCAAAAATATTTATATGTAGTTTTGTGGGCTGGTATGGTAAAGTTACTATTGAAATTACCGGTTGAGGATCAGCTGAACAAGCTGGAAGACTACCAGCAGCAAGGAAGCCAACGTGGACAAGTGATAGAGCAGCAACAGAGGAAGGATCTAGAAGGGAATTAGTTGAATCAGTTTTGCATTTATTCTTCATGTAAATTAGTTAGGAAGTTGGTTAGAAAATGATTCCATTTCTTTGTATTTATAGAGCCATGACTGTACATTTTCGATAGCTCGAATTAATAGAATTTCAGCTTCATTTCAATCATTCAGTTTCAGAATTTTCTCATTACAAATCTAATATGGTATCAGAGCATGAAATGGAGGGATCAAATACTCCCACTGATGCAAACATCAATCCAAACCGTACTCAAAATCCACAACAAATTGATGAAAGAAATTCGAGTATTGTCCCTCACGATCCTACTCACCCAAGCAGACCCTATTACATTAGCAGCAATGATGAAGGAACATTGATGCTGGTTACTCATGTTCTAGACTCCAGCAATTACTACTCCTGGGCTCGGTCTATAAGGAGAGCATTAAGAATCAAAAATAAACTAGGATTCATTGATGGAACTTTATGTGAACCAAATGATCCCAATGATCCATTGATGGAACATTAGCTTAGGTGCAATGTCATAGTGATAACATGGATGTCGAATGCCATGGCAATCGACATTAAGAGCAGCACAATTTATGCAGAAACAACTCACCTCTTTTGGTTAGATCCAGAACAACGTTTTTCCCAGCAAAATGCTCCACGCATTTTTGAAATTAAGAAAGGATATCACTGTCTTAATGCAGAACCAAGATTCAGTAAGCACTTACTACTCCAAACTCAAAATTCTTTTGGACGAGCTGCTGAGTCACGAAATGGTTCCCAACTGCACTTGTGGAGGCTTAACGACAGTAGTTCAGAACCAGCAAAGGGACTGGGTTATGAAGTTTTTAATGGGGTTGAATGAAAATTACAGAGAGATTAAGGCTCAAATTTTGCTGATTAAAACATTTCCCAGCCTAAATGAGGTGTATTCTTTGATCCAACAAGAGGAGAAGAGACGAAAAATCTCTAATCCAGGACATATCAGCTCAGATCCTATGGCTTCCTAAGTAGGAGAAACTTCAGAGAAGGAGGAAGCCAAAGTTTCTTATCGCAGAAAAGAGACAGATATTATTGCACTCATTTAAAGGTTGCACGTCATTCCTTTGATAGATGCTTCAAGGCAAATCCAAATAGACCATCAAGCACTCACTACCAAATGCCAGGACATTTAGTAGATAAATGTTATAAACTCCATGCTTTTCCATCAGGGCACAAGTTCAGTGACAAAGGGAAATCTGCTGCTTACATGGTTTTTGTAGGATCAGGACTTAATCAAGGTATTGAAGGAGAAAGGTCAAGTATCATTGAGCCAAGAGCAATACTCTCAGTTGATGGCACTCCTCAAGCCAACAACAAACTCTCAACAGCCAGCCTCTTCATCCAACAAAACTCAAACACTTGCTAACTCCTCCTCATCAGATGAGTTCAATCATAAACTATCTGGTATACCAATAAGTTTGACTGCTTTTCATCATATCATGAAACCAATTTCAAAACACCATGGATTTAGATACTGGAGCAACAAATCACATGATCTGCTCTAGCTCCCTTTTTACATCTATGCAAGCTAAAATAGCATACTCTGTGGTTTTGCCAAACGAAAAAAAGGTTCCAGCCACACATGTGGGAACTGTCAAGATATTAGATTCTATAACTTTGCATAATGTGCTTTGCATTTCTAGCTTCACCTTTAATTTGATTTCAGCAAGAAAACTAACTCAATCTCTAAATTGTTGTCTTATTTTCTTCCTAATTGCTATTTTATCCAGGATCTTTCGACTTGGAGAACGATTGGAATGGGTGAGGTGAAAGATGGCTTATACCACATGGTGAACAAGTCAGCTTATACCACATGGTGAACAAGTCAGCTTATACCACATGGTGAACAAGTCAGTATCCCCCTCGGCCTTGTCAGAGGCCTTCAAGTGTTTCAAATGCCTATCCTCTTCCTCTACATCTATTGCTAAGAACCATAAAGAATCAGATCTATGGCACTACAGATTAGGCCACTCTACTTATCCTAACTCCAGTCCTGATGAAAATCTTCACATCTCTACATCATCTAGTACCAATCAATATCCTATCTGTCCTTTAGCAAAGAAACATAGATTGCCATTTGGTGTTAGTCATCACAGGACAGTAGAATGTTTTGAATTAATTCATTGTGATATTTGGGGACCTTGTAATGAAATTAGCAGGGATGGTTCTAAGTATTTTCTTTCTATTGTTGATGATTTTAGTAGATGCATATAAATTTATATGCTAAGTTTCAAGTCTGAAGCTGCCACGGGTCTACAAAATTTTTACACTTTGGTTGAAACTCAATTTAAGGCAAGAATCAAAACCATCAGAACAGACAATGGTGGAGAATTTTACATGATAGATTTTTACTTAAAAAAAGGGATAGTGCACCAAAGAACTTGTGTTGAAATGCTAGAACAAAATGCTGTGGTGGAGAGGAAACACTAACACATCTTGAATGTGGCAAGAGCCTTGACGTTTCAAAGTAGACTTCTTTTAAAATACTGGAGTGATTTTGTCTTGACGGCCGTATACCTCATAAATAGAACACCAACACCTAATTTAAATCACAAGACTCCTTTTGAAATTCTGTTTCAAATCAGGCCAACTTATAGTCACTTAAGAGGTTTTGGATGCCTTGCTTTTGCCACCACTCTCCTTAGTGGAAGACACAGGTTTGATCCTAGGCCTAGGGAATCTATCTTCATTGGATATCCTTTTGGAGTAAAAGGTTACAGGCCGCTGGATTTAAGAACCAAGAAAGTCTTTGTTTCAAGAAATGTGATTTTCAAAAATATCAGATCCAACAACTCTAAGCCCTCTGCTGATTTCAATCATTTAAGTTTCACGCGAAATCCTATTGTCTCCAATGATCATATAACCTCTGTGCCTGATAATACTCAGTAGCCTATAAACTCTATCACTGATGAAATTCAGCATTCTGAACATAACATTCAAAATGATTCATCATATACCCAATCTCTCAATCTCCATGAAGAAACCAATAATGATATCCCTGAGCCTATCACTGATACTTTAGAATCAAATCCTCCCATTGCAAGCCACTTGCCTCGCAGGTCAAGTAGAATTCGCAAGGCTCCCCCTCATTTGGAAGACTTCATGTGCCAACAGGCCTCTTCATCTCTCCCATTTCAGAAGTTCAGCAACGAGAAAGAAGATGGTATGACATGTAGTATTTTCCCTTTGAAAAAAGCATTTCCTATGAGGCTATAACAAGTTATCTACATCTCATCGTGCTTTTGCAATTTCAATAACTAATCATTCTGAGCCTAAAACTTACTAAGAAGCCATCACTTCCCCTGAATGGCATGCTGCCATGAGAGTTGAGATTGAAGCACTTGAGCTCAATGATACTTGGGTGCTAACCAATTTACCAACTGATAAAGAGGCTATATGATGTAAGTGGGTATATAAGGTGAAGTTTAATGCCAATGGAAGTGTTGAAAGATACAAGACGCGTCTGGTGGCAAAGGGATACACTCAACATGAGGGGCTTGACTATCACAAAACATTTTCCCCTATAGCAAAATTAACCACCATAAGATCTTTGCTAGCAGTAGCAGCAATCAAAGGATGGAGTTTACACCAATTTAATGTAAATAATGCCTTTTTACATGGAGACTTGGATGAAAATGTTTATATGGAATTGCCTCCAGGTTATCCAAATGACGATGGAAATAAGGTGTGCAAGTTACGCAAGAGTTTGTATGAAGCAAGCTTCACGCCAATGGTATTCCAAACTTTCCAGCTTCATTATTGAGCAAGGATATACCTAGTCAAAGGCAGATTATAGTCTATTTATTAGGCTAACTAATAGTAATTTCACTGTCACTCAAGTATATGTAGATGATATAATAGTTGCTGGTAATTGCATTGACTCCATAAATAAGCTCAAAGTTTCCCTTCATGAGGAGTTCAAAATCAAAGATCTAAGAAAATTGAAGTATTTTCTAGGCATTGAAGTTGCAAGTTCTAAAGAGGGAATTCACATATGCCAAAGGAAGTATGCTTTAGATATCCTAGCAGATTCAGGGACTATTAGTTCAGCTCTTGCTAGGATCCCTCTTAATCAGAATACGAAGCTCAGCAAAGATGAAGGAGAACTATTGCTTGATCCAGGCCTGACCTTGCATATTCGGTTCATTTGTTAAGTCAATTAATGGGGAATCCTAGAATCCCACATTTACACACTGCTCATAAGGTGTTGAGATACATAAAATGGGCACCTAGTGAAGGACTTCTATATCCTGCAAGATCAAAAATGCAACTAGAAGGCTATTGTGATTCAGATTGAGGAGCTTGTATGAACACTAGAAGATTAGTATCTGGTTATTGAGTGTTCATTGAAGAGTCCTTGATATCATGGAAATCAAAGAAACAACATGCAGTGTCTAGATCTTCAGCGGAAGCCGAGTATAGAGCAATGGCAAACCTTTGTTGCGAATTTACTCGGCTTGGATATTTGCGAAAGACTTAAACATTGACCATCCCCAATTGACTATCTTGAATAGTGTCATCCCCAATCAACTATCTTGAATTGTGACAATAAAGCCGCCATTCACATAGCCACAAATCCGGTGTTCCATGAGAAACAAAACACATTGAACTTGATTGTCATTTGGTTCGAAACAAGATACAAGAATGTAATGTCATCACTCAACATGTTCCTAGTGCATCACAAATTGTAGACACCCTGACTAAATCTCTGAATTCTCAAAATTTTTATTCTTGCTTATCCAAATATGGGAGTAATGAATGTTTACTCTCCATCTTGTAGGGGGCTATTGAAATTACCGGTTGAGGATCAGCTGAACAAGCTGGAAGACTACCAGTAGCAAGGAAGCCAATGTGGACAAGTGATAGAGCAACAACAGAGGAAGGATCTAAAAGGGAATTAGTTGAATCAATTTTCCATTTATTCTTCATGTAAATTAGTTAGGAAGTTAGTTAGAAAATTATTCCATTTCATTGTATTTACAGAGTCATGACTATACATTTTCGATAGCTTGAATTAATAGAATTTGATGAAGTGCATAAGGAATTAGAATTTATGATGAAGTGGAATCGTAAGGCAAAATAATGATTTCATGATAACTTCGGGTTTGTCCGTTTTTGGCGAATTGATAGTCTAATTTGATTGAAAACATGCCAAGAATCACAACTCATCGCCTTTGGCCATAACGTACGTCGAATTTCCTGCAGATTCCATCATTTAGGCTCTCGATTAAGCGTTTTTGTCGTTTATGGTAATTTTTATTTTGAAAATATCTCATTCAATAAAATTTGGATTTGAATTCCGTTTATTGAAGGACGATCCTGAATATTAGGAGTTTCTATTTAAGTCAAAATCTCAAAATTTTCTATTAATTAAAAAAATATCATTTTTTTAATTTTTATTATTTATTTTTCGAATTTTGCTAAAATTTTACTATTTAAAGCATTGTAAACCATTTGAGACGGATCATTAAATTGAATAAGAATTTTCGTAAATTTTATCTCATTTTTGTGAGACTGTTCATTTTTCCTATAATTTTTCGTTACGTCAGAATTTCAGCTTCATTTCAATCATTCAATTTCAGAATTTTCTCAATACAAATCTAATAATTACAGCCTTGGGACTTTCTCCTTCCCTCCTATAATTTAGTTTATATGGTCAATCAACATGATGTGCTCCTCCCAATGGGCATGTTAGACAAACCTTTTAAAAGTGTACTTTGAAGATTTACT
Organism: Fraxinus americana; assembly: GCA_035079005.1. Taxonomy (NCBI): domain Eukaryota; kingdom Viridiplantae; phylum Streptophyta; class Magnoliopsida; order Lamiales; family Oleaceae; genus Fraxinus; species Fraxinus americana. Next base: position 30,432,955 of record CM068715.1, on the reverse strand, counting down.
TAACGTGCAAATGCTTTATTTGACTACAAGTTTCTTCAAAAAGTTTTTCCCTAAAAATACAGAAGTAAAAGTAAAACTCAGAAAATAACATCAGAACCAAATTAAAGTTGCAAAAACTAAAATTTCTTCAACTCATGATTAATTGGTTAACTGACACACAACATAAATCCACCACCACTAACTTCAAATTACAGCTACTGCAAACGAAACTTCCATTACAGAGTAGATTTGTTTCTAATCTATACATCTATTAAGAGATTTTAACCTCAACTGCTTTGGCCTTGGGTGGCGGGGGCAGCTTCTCCACCACCACTGTCAACACCCCATTTTCACATTTAGCAGTAATGGCTGATACATTACAATTTTCAGGAAGTCGAAATTTCCTCAGTAGCTTCTGGGGTGTCTTCCTCTCTAGCCTTATGTACTTGCACCCTTCTTCTTCCCCATCTTCGCGTTTTCTCTTCCCGTTACTCTTGATTACTAGTGTATTCTCATCTACTGTAACCTGCAAACAATCCCAACAAAATTTAGATCAATCATCTCTAAAATATGAAATGGTTCTGAAAAAATAACAACATACTTGGATATCAGATTTAGGAAGACCAGGAACATCCACGTAGAATATGTATTCCTTGGGAGTGTCAAGAATGTCCACTTCCACTGGAATGGTAGCGTTCTCATTGCTTTGATGTGGGCGAGAAGAAGAAGAGAAACTTATTTTCTCAAGGGTCTCTGGGAAATTGAAGATATGGTTCATTGCATCCACAACAATGCTCATTTTTGTGCCAAAAGATAGATGAGATTTACAGTTACTCTATTCAAAGAGAGAATTTTGATTGAATTGCAGAAAAATGAGAGGGGAGTTATGGGGTATTAGTAGGGAAAATAAGGAAAGATCGAGATTACTCTATCTGGCATCTATTTTGTTCAAGAAAAGTCTAGAAAGGGCTTCCCAATCGGGTGACACCTATCAAATTATAATTCTGAGCATCAGCAGCATCTGGGACCATACCGTTAGTAATAAAGTTTGAAAAATCGTCATTCTACAATCCAACAACATATTTTTTTAATAAAATAATATTACACACAAATTTAATTTTCTTTTTAATTAATGCATTCTTCATTAATATATTATTTCAAAATATATTCTACACAAAAATAGGTCAAAGATGCCTGCCTGTGATCTTGAAAGGGAATCATCGAAAAAAGTAGCATACTGGTATTAACGGGGAGTTCGAGTTTATTTCAATGTTTATTGGAACGGTACAAAATCTTGTTGAATTCAACCATCTAGGACAAATCTATATGATTGTTTTGTTTGTGTTTGACAACCTTTATTTTGTTAAAAATCAATTTTTTTGAGTAATGTTATTTATTTCTATTGGGTGTTAAGCACGAATTTACGTGACAGATTCATTTAAATGCATAATCACATGAATTATTTAATTAAATTTATCAAATTTAGCCACCTAAATTGTTGCTTTTGCACCATTATTCCTTTTTTTTGTACAGCAAACGTGGGCCAGGTTGTCAAAAACGTCATATCAATTTCAAATCATGAGGTAATATTGTACTTAATTTTTAATCCAAAATTTTTGTTATTCTAAAACTACACTCCAATTTCTTGCGTCTCCGACTCTCCATGCCAACAGAGAAGAGTTCCAAAAATAAGGATAAAAAATCCATTAAATTCGATACCTGCCCGCCCCAGTCCCCAATAGGATGTGGATTACCTGCTTAATCGAGTATTCGAAACAGGAATGAGATGAGGGACTTCGCCTCGGGGTGGATCGAATAACAAGGTCCCCGCCTGCCCCTTCTCATTTAATAATAATTTTTAAAAGATTCTAAATTTACAAAACAATTTTTTATTGTTATGTATAATGGCTTCCGCCCAAATCCACAATATGACCCAAATGGAAAATATAGACTATTATTTGCTGTTTTTTAATTGGGGGTATCTTTGTTTCTTTAGCCAAATGGAAATATATAAATATTTCTATTTTTTTTTTTCAAAACGTGGTTTTATTACCGAAGTAAAATCCAACACATAAAATATAATTTTGTAAAATATGCAAATTATAAACACCCAAAATGCAGTTTGTATTTTGTAAATTTCATGTGTTTGATTATTTAAAGAAAAGGGTAGAAATTCATTTAAAAGTAAAAAATTGGAGATGGTTACAATAAGAACTAAATGTGGGAGACTGGGATGCAAAATGATTAAGAGTTAGAGGTGGTGACTGCAATTTCTCCAAATAAAAATTAACTGAGAATAGTTTTGTAATCGAAATCATTTGCAAACGGCGTCCGTCCTTGTCGTTTTGGCTTCTTCTTCTTCACCGGTTTCCTTTTCATTTCCAGTTCCAGCTTTGCAGGCCGACAATAATACAGTAATTGGGTGCGGTTATATTCTTCTACTTCCACTGTAGGTGATATAAGTATTTACTTTGAAGCATTAAGTTTGTATTTCAATTGAGTCCGTGAAGTTTAATCCTCGAATTTATGTAAAAACCAGGGATTCTATAGAATGTCAAGGTTTCGTGCTCTGTTGCAGGCTTCTATCAATGCAACTAAAAGAGGTATCTTTTGATCATTACCTCGTCATCCAATTAAACTTGTTTGAATTTTTTTAATCTTCACTATATTCTTGGTACAGAAATTAATTACTCCTTAACGGTGACACTTCTCGACATATCTGGTGTTGTTTTGCAGATGTAAAATTGTTTAGAATTTTTGAATTAAAGTTGTAATTAATATGCTGGGTTAATCTTGCTTAGGATATAACTTGAAAAGAAAATGAACTTATGTTGGTCTTCTAATAATTATATTCCTTCCTTATTTTAGAAGGATTTGAACTGCACCATTTCTACGGCTCTACAATTTGTTAATCTGTATTTCAAAGACTGAAAAACCTCAGGCAATGTGTTAGTAAACTAATGGCATGAGTAGTTAAATCTTGTTTCAGTACCCATCAGCTTTTTATTCAACTGAAGCCTGAAGGGGATAATAAAGCTTAGATAGACGTTTCTCGAGGATTCAGGCTGGAAGCAAACTGGTGATTGTCATTTTGATTACATGCTAAAGCACTACAACTTGTTTCCTTTTTCTAAATTCTCCCCACATCGTATTGGAATTCAATAATGCTGAGGAAGCTAAAAATCTTCAATTTAAGTGAATGGGTTATTGGTGAGAAGTGCTGTCATGTTAGTCTTTTAGCAACATATAGTCTTTCGTTAAATGCTGACTAGCTTTGTTTTTGTCAGAGTATTAATACACGATCATATATTGAGTGTAAAAAATATCCACTTTTCCATCTTTAGGGTTAGCCCGAAAGATTGTAAATTGGAGGTTGTTTAGGTGCTTCTTTCATCTCCCCGGACTTTTGAAGATGGTTGGTCTATTAGAAAATTGTTTGTATTTCATAAAATGGAAAATTAGCATCACCTATGTACAATCGCAGAGATCTATGAATTTAACATTATACTAAACTATACTCAAGTGATATCAGTCCTCGGGTATTGCCATCTAATAATTTGATAGGTTCCTGGATGGACATCCAGATGGAATGGAGTGATGCTGCAAATTGTAGTCTCTTCTTTTGAAAATAAAATAAAATAAAGCATCTAAATAAAATGAAATCTTTCATAGCTCTTTCCCTTTCATTCTCCAGTTATTGACTGAGTCTTCTGATGAGTACATTCATCACCTTCATCCTGTAATCATTTTGTTGTCATCTTGCAGCTTTAGTATGGAATGCTGAAGACTTAGTTCCACCAAGTGAAAAGTATATTTTCAATTTTAATTCAAAAGAGGAGCTCAAAAGGTGGCATTTGTATTCAGATTCTGAATATGGAGGTAATGTAGATTTAAAACTTAGATATCTCTATTCCCTGAATCCGAATTCTGGAAAGTGCAATGACCTAGACAGATCGAGTAAATAATCTTGCCTTTTCATACTGCACTATCCCATGTTAATGTATCTAAAAGAAACTACATTGCATTTCCACCCGTGTTTATAAATCTCTACCTATACACTCAATTATGCATACATGAGAAATCAACCAGTGGAAGATTGCATTAGTTTCAACAAAATATTGGTTGATGTTGAAATTTTAACTGAACTTATAATACTGCATTTTCTAAACGATGTTGGTGTTGTTACTAACTTACTATGTATGGTGCCACAGTATATGCCACAAGAATTATTATAAAAGAAATGGAAATGCACAGGGACTCGTATAACGATCGGATATACAGTAGAAAACTAAAATTTGGCTTGAGAAATTTTCTGCTTCTATTGTTATGTTGGTCCAAGGAAAGTACGGATTTGTCTGCACCATTTGTGAGTTTTGTATATGAATGTTATGAAGGAATAGCTGCATATTTATTTTACTTTCTGAACTATCAAAGTTATGATTCTGATATGCTTCTTTTTTATTTGCTTTATGACATTAAGCCCTAAAAAATTTCTTCAATAATCAATGTAGTATTACCTTGTGAATATAAGAAGGCACTTTATACTCATGATGAAAAAAGATACAAAGAATAGTTATCATTTTTCTTAAAAAAATAAATGTAGAAAGTATGATGAGCACAGATATTAAGATTATTTTATTTTCTAGTCATTTAAATGTAAGTTAAAAAGTTGAAGAGACAATTTTTGAAACAAATGCAGTTCGTCAAAGTAATACTGCATTTCTACATGATGTCTCATGTCAGCATTGCTACTATGTATGGTGCGGCAGTATATGCCACAAGAATTATAATAAAAGAAATAGAAATGAAAAGGACTTGTATAACGATTGAATATAACTTTTCAGGCTTGTCATCTGCATCGTTGGAGATAAAAGAGTCTGGAAATGGATCGAGTGGTACTGGTCAGTAATTCTATCTCTTCCCTTGTTACTATACATAATGCTTATATGCATGAAATTTCTCAATTTTTCTCCTTTTTCATCTTACTTGTATGCGAGTAACTAGCTATAATCACAGAACAACTTTGATGGAAAGGTTATTTCTTAGTTCTTTGTTTTGGAAACAAATTGTAGTTGATACTAGCTATAATCACATAAGAACTTGGATGAAAAGTTAACCTTTCCTTAGTTCCTTATTTTTGAAACAAATTGTAGTTGATGTACCTTTCATCATCATTAAAAGTGCTTTAATTTGAAAACTTGGTCTTGTCTTCCAGTTTTATTTGTTGTGGCTGTGATGCATGGACACTTCTACTAAGACAGCATGTCCATGTCGATATGTATCTTGTAGGATCCCAACGCTTCTCAGACACTCAAGGACATGTATTCAACAAGCCACATGCCCTTGTCCCAATTTTTTATATTGTTTAAATTATTGACACTCAAGGGATGCTTTAGAAACACCCCTCTGGCTGCATGCCATATATTTGTCTTATATTAAAGATTGTAAAAAGAATATAATTTATGAAGTTAAAATTTTAAATAATTTAAATGGATGTGCCCTACTTTTTCGAAAATTTATGTGTCAACTTGTTTGTGTCACGTCGGACATGTCCATGCATGCGCAACTTAGGTTGTGGGATAACTAGGTCCAATTATGTATGGCTATATGTGTGTGTGTGTCTGAATCTATATATGTATGTATGTGCATGTACACAAACCAAAGACAATTAAGACTGTTTAATACAATTACTTTCCTTAATACTACTTCAGGACTCAACACTTGAAAGACAATATTCTGGCATTAAAACTCTTCTGTTTAGGTTATCATCATCTTACGCAGTTTTGTTTTAATTGCTGAACCTTGATTATTTTCGATTTCTGTTGTAGGGGTATTTTCTGGGAACCTATCTTTGGATGTCAGTGAGAGTTCAAGATGGAACATAACTCGAAGCGGCTTTTGTGGAATGCGGTCTAAAAAGGTGTGTGATATTCATAAACTTCCTGCTCATCTGCAGATCAAGGGTCACACTGCTAAAGTTTGACTGGTGAAACTTGAGAGTTAATCGGCACTAAAATTCATGCAACAACCCTCTCAATCCTGTTGCATGTCATTCTTTGAACATTTAGAGAAATTAGGGTTTTAGCTTTGTCAGCAATTCGTTAGTGACTTTTCTAGTATTCACGCTAAAAAGAAAAATATGCTACAAGCCAAATTAGAACATATATCATTTGGCTGTCATATTTTGCTTTATAATGACTTCCTTATCCATTTGTTGCTTCTGTAGTTTGATGGCTTCATCGATTTGGATGGATACGACGCATTAGCACTAAAACTGAAAGGAGATGGGAGAAGCTATATTTCAACTGTGAGTACTCCAAATGCTATAACTCAACGGAACATGCCCAAGATTTGCCTTGAGTGCTTGAAGCTTGCAATGCTGTTAAACTTGGAAGTAGAGGGAACAATGCTATGTTGCACTACTGGTGTTTAGCACCATTCTATGTGACAACACGTGGTATCAAATTATATGCCTAACTAAATGTAGGGATATGAGACCCATTAAATTATGCCTATCATTTATGTTACATGGTTTGCAATGGTGCTATACTTTCGTGTAGAAAGATTATGTTTCACCACTAGTGTTTAGCATCATTCTACGTGATGACACATGTGGCATTAAATGATAAGTCTAATTAAATGTCGGGATATGAGACCAGTTAAATTAGACCCATCATCGAATTCCACATAGATTGGTACTAAACGCCAAAGATGTTACATAGCATCACTTAAGTAGAAAACACAAATAAATACTCGAACACTGATGGACCAAACTTGATTGAGCCTTCATCAAATTTTAATGCAGATTTATACTGAGAATTGGGTGAATTCTCCTGGACAACAAGAAGATAACTCATGGCAGGCATTTGTTTTTGTGCCTAAAGACAACTGGTATATTGCGAAGGCACGCTCTCTCTCTCTCTCTCTCTCTCTCTCTCTCTCTCTCTCTCTCTCTCTCTCTCTCTCTCTCTCTCTCTCTCTCTCTCTCTCTCTATATATATATATATATATATATATTATTTTGATGCAATTTGGATGCTCCATTGTTTGCAATCCTTTTTTTTTGTTTTGTGTATGTACATGTATATGTTATGGTCATGAAATTCTCTTTTTATCCTAAGATTGATTTTCTTAGAGAATGCAACTAGTGTATATAGTAAGAAAAAAAATTTCTTCGAGCTGCTTTTCGAAAATGGAGTATAGGCATCCTGTAAAAGGAGTTTTGGTTATAAAATATAATTTCTGTTGGGACTACATGTTACATTGTTACAGTACTTTGAATTCTGTTCATCTGCTAACTCTCGGCAGCGTGACTGCAATGAATTTTGCATAGAATGGCATGAGATATTAATGATTTGGATATTAACGTGCTCGTGCAGATTCCTCTTGCCCGATATCTGCCAACATGGAGAGGAAATGTTATAGATGCAAATCTAGAGATGAACCCATCACGAGTTGTTGGCATGTCCCTATCTGTCAATGCAGAAGGTGGAATTCCTGATGCTAGATCTGGCCCTGGTGATTTCCAAGTTGAAATTGACTGGATAAAGGCATTGAGAATGCAATAAATTAACAGAAGTCATTTTTCAGAGGGCACTAAACAATCTTTGGGAAGACGGTCATTTTTTGTTCATGTGCTTCTGTTTTGATGTATAATCATCATAAAGAGAATACAAAACCTAAGTTTGATAATTTTGTGGCGAGTACTTAAAATTTTTTGTAACTGGGAATTCCGTAGACTAATTCTGTCTAAAAACTATAACATGAGCATGTATAAGAACTGTTTATAATTGATTTAAATTATAAATATATAGAAATGAGTAATAGAAAAGTTACTCAAGTATTCATAAAACAATGATGGAATTCATGTAAGAAGATCAGATGGCTACAAAACGAAGTTGTTTTCTTGGAAATTAACATGTGGCAGACATGAATATCAAATGTAGTGATTACCATTCAATTAAAATGAAAAAGGAGAAGGCAACATATGATTGTAAATGATTGATGGGTGCTCATAATGCTTCATTGTCGTCTTTTGTTGCCACCATTTTCAATCTGTTTATTATTATATTAGCTCAGGAAGATTTGATGCTTTTGAAACAGCAAAAACTTTCCTTTTAATGACAAAATAAAAAAGAGCCTGTACCCTGCCATCTGTCCATTTAGAGCCATTAAATTTTGAATTTGGGATGACAACTGGACATCATGATGACTTCCTTCCTCCCACGTTTCACTGAAGATTTTGAGGGAGTTGTACAAAAATTAAAATATTCTTATTTTTCGATTTACTCATGAAGTGATGAATTCATCCATACAATATTTTTTTTACGGGAAAGTTTTACATATAATACTTGACGGGAATTTATTGGAAGACAAAAAAAAAATAAAAGATGTTATCAAGACAGAGTTAAGCTAAATGTACAAAAAATAGGTTGACAGAATTCTAACCGTCTCTCACATGAGGTGGGTCCCATGTGGGATCGAACTCATTAAAAAATGGATAAAAAATTTCCCGACCCCACACCTTGTGAGTGATCGGTGGGGTTCACAGAACTCCCACCTCTGTAAACCCAGCAGAACTCATCGAGACAACACTCTGTATGGATTCTGTCAACCAATCTTTGCAGTTTAGGCTTAATACATTAATAACTTTGGAATCCAGACTAGTCTGAAAGAAAATTTAAATATAAAAAAAATAAGAATCGAAAGGGACCATGTACTTCACTCCTATCACAATTTCCTAACTAAACAAATAGGGAGGACTACTATTCAAGACGTTTTTTTAATTAAAAAAAATAGAAATTGAGACTTTGATTTAGTTAAAAAATAAATTTTTTAAAATTTTTGATAAACGTTAATGAAATGAATAATTGAAAAATTGATAAAATTTGTTAAGCCCCTATTCGATGATTAAAATTAGATTTTTAGTAAATTTTAATAAAATCTAATGAAATATGTTGTTGAAAAATTATGAATTTCATGTAATATGTGGTTAACATTAATTTTTAATTTTAACTTAAATTAAAATTAAAATTCCTATCAAAGAGGAGTTAAGTATGTGATTAAAAATGTATTTGAGAAAAAATAATAATTTTTTGGAAAATGAGACCGAGGCTCACTATTCTATAATTTCTATTTCCAAAAGCAATTAGCTCCATGGGCACTATCGTCAGTTCAAATACCTAACAGTTGTCATTTTGAAACAAAATGATTGTCTGAAGCGCAATAACAGTATCAACAACATTCGACGTCAATCTTCCTTCTCCGAAACAGAAATGAGTGGAGCAAAATCTAGGTCTTCAGCTTACAACTTAAAAACCCCAAACCCCTGCCATTATCGAACACCAGAAATTTTTTGAATGAAATTAATTTATTGATAATCAACTTAACAAAATTATCTGAGTTGCTGTTCGGATTTTAACTTGTTCCGATGATGGGAAACGAAGAGCTTCGCGTTGACATTCACAGGGTCAGTTGTCTTATTGTTAATAATAGAATTCGAAGTAACTTTTTTTTTTTCACATTTTTGTAATTGGTCGTAATTGGATCATGACGATGCTTAGCATTTGATTGTGGTTATCTTTAAATCGAATCTGAGTGAATTTTGATTTTGTCTTCTTTTATTTATTTATTTGTTTTGCTTTATTGTTTTACTTGCCCCTGTTCTTTGGTTGGATTGTCTCTGTCTTTGTCTTTGGTGAACCCTCTCAATTTTAGGCATATTTTCAAATGATAATATATTTAACTGATAACTTTTGTCTACTAATGTTCACTTTATTCAATTGCCTTATTTTATCCAGATACATGCTTACTTTTGGAAATATATTTCTATTATTTGGATTATGGTGAAATCTCTTTATGGAGAGCATCTATAAGTTAAATTTTTCTATGCTAAGTATTACTATATTTTTATATGTTCCGAGATTACAGGGTATGGGATTGCATATGTAAAATAAGACTAGGGAAATTTTGTGTTCCCTCAGTAAAACAATATGAAGTCAGATACGCCTCTGGACTATGCTGTACTCCAGCTGTCACCTAAGCGCTCACAGTGAGGAAATTTAATTGATATGATTTACAATAGTTTTGCCATAAATGCTCAACTCGTATAGATTCTCAGTTATTTATTCTTCTTGGTCAGATGTGATCTTTTTGTTTCTAGTGGTGCAAATACCGAGAAACTTGCCTCGGGATCAGTTAAACCATTTGTTGTGCATTTAAAGATTGCAGAGGAACAAGTTGCATCGGCTGTTGAGTTAGTTAAGCTTGAAGTTGGGAGATGTAAAAATGTGAAAACATGGTTCACGAAGGGAACACTTGAGAGGTAGTTCCATTTGAAACTCAAGAAGGAACTTATTTGCAATATACATTAGTTTTAGTATATTTGGCAATTCTTATTTTCAGGTTTGTACGGTTCATAAGTACACCTGATATTTTGGAACTGGTTAATACATTTGACGCCGAGATGTCTCAATTAGAAGCAGCCCGAAGAATATATTCAGAGGTATTTATTTGTGCATCGCTTATAAATGTTCATTTTGTAGTGTTATTATTGGGATATACGCTAAATTACTCTCCATCAATTTCAGGGATCATGGGATTTGCTTTCTGGTATGGACTTGTTTCATTTCTCATTGTCAGTTTATGTGGCCGATTTTCCTTTTTATCTTGATTTCCAATGAAAATTTGGATATAGCAAATCCAATGATCAATACCATGACGTATACTTTTTGCTGTTTCAATATTGTTTCCAACATTGAAATGCAGTTTATTGCGATTCCCAAAAAGCAAAAAAGAAATACTGTTTGTTACTATGCACTAACTTATTAGTTACTATATTCTTGAACAAACATTTCTGCTTTAATTGGGGAGATGACCCTGATGGAATGGAGTAGGAGAAATTTTTGTAACACTGAATTGGCATTTTATTTTCCTGCAGCTCTGCTTATATCTTTTGAATCTTTGTTTCTGATAAACAGTAGAATAGTTGTTGACCTTGCTCCTAAAGAAACCCACCCACGAGGAAAAAGTGCTAAAAGAACATATCATGCAAGGTTGAAATTCTCTTATCAACATTTCAAAGGATATGCCTAAAAATATTTCTTGATCTACTTTTTGAATATAGTGGGAAAAATTAAATTTGTGCCTTCTATATGACCTCCTATGCAATTGCTGCCTTTAGTATTGATCTTAATTAGTAGACTTCACTGGTCTAGACGGTGAACATATAGTTGTTGACGGACATGTCTATCCAGACTTGCCAACTTTGAGAAAATGAACAATGTGTCTGCCTGGGTGTTTCTTGACAAACTATCAATGCCAATTAAGGATTAGGCTTTGCAGACACTGTTGTTGTCCTTGCTCCTTAAATAGTCAACTGAACTAGCTATATTTTGTTTTACTTATTACAAAGGCTTCTAATGTTGAAGTGCATTAACAAAAAAAAAAAAAAGTTTAAATTTTGTTCCCAACAACCTTGAAATTGGTTATATGAATCTTTTGTCACAGTTTTGTGCAATTCAGACTTGCCTCTTTCGAGGGTTCCTTTCTTTTAATTACTCGTAGCTGGAAATATGTGGTGTAATCTTGACATTATTTTATTTTTTTGATGTTAGAGGATCTTATCCTCTTAATAATTGTAGATACACTTCTATAACTAATAAAACTGCATTTTTTATAAAAGAAAATTCATACTCAGGCTGGAGTAACATTTCTGTCTGACACTAAGTACTGTATGTTTTATATTTATGATTGAACCATGTTGTCCTTGTTTGTCATGAACAGAATAGAAACTTGCATTTATCACATCCAGCTGAAGCTTTTGTGCAACTTTCCAGATCTTAATTTAGTTCTGTCTGTATGTATTTTTCGTGAATCTCTTGTTTGCCAAACATTTCTATATGTTTGGTATGATCACCCGCTTTCCCCTTGTCTATCTTTATTCTGACAGGTGGGTCTGGGGTGACAGCTGCCGATGATGCGACAAAGTATTACCTCCTCTCTCTCTCTCTCTCTCCCCACCCCTCCCGCCCTTCTCTCCTCGTTTGAACTATTTTTCTGGGGTGATGATTGATTATGGCAAATATAATTCTTTGCGATATTCACCTTCTTCTGGTGGTGGCGTAGTAATTTGTGCTACCATAAGATGGTTTACAGCTTCTAGCCTGGCTTTGGAGGCTTTAGTTTTGTGACTAAAAGTTATATTATGACTTGAGTAGTGGAAATGCCCTTTTGGTCATATACTCCATTGATTAGGTGGTGTTTTGTTTGAAAACTTGGGGAAATTTGAGATCACCCTGTGTAAATTTGTTTGCTGTGAATCTTTAGATTAATAGAAAGACTTTTTTAGCAAGCATAATGTTCGTGGATGAAAGCATATATATACAGGTTCTCTTCACTCATAAAAGGCTTTGTGCTTTAGTTGAAACAATCGTATATGATGCTGCAATCTAAGAACTCTCAGCATTAATGTCTTGAGAGGCCTTATTGTCATCCCCCCCCACCCACCCACCCTGGGGGAATTGTTTATGATATCCTGGTCCTTCTCGTTTCTCACTGCTACAGGAAGGAACTACAGAGAGCCATGGATGTACGACTTGTTGCGGTTAGGCAGGAATTATCAGCAGCTTTTTCTCGTGCTGCTGCATCTGGTTTCAATGTTGACACAGTCTCAGAGCTTCAAATATTTGCAGATACATTCGGTGCTCATCGCCTGAAGTAAGAACTCATAAAATTATTGGTACTTTCACAAACGGAGCTCTGGAATATCCCATCCCCGTGTTTATCTGATGTGTGCCTGCACTTGATGCTTATATGTGCACGTGTTGTATGAGTTTGTGCAGGCACAAATGCAAACTAAAAGAACGAGGTAAATAGCATAACAACTAAAACATAAAGCACACGTTGTGTTAGAAACATGAGCTTGCACAGGGCGTGTCCCTGTGTTCTTGAATTTAGTACACATAGGTAATGGAAGGGAGGGATGCGTGGGGTTTTAATTTTATTGGATTTTTTATTTGCTCGGACTGAAGTGTTCATCAACTATGAGGGATAAAAAAAAGCGTAGACAAGGGCGTTGAGGAAGATACTTCTGCCAGCTGTCTCCCATTATTCCATGGGGAAACTCATGCAATTGGTAATCTGATTTTAAAATTAGTCATAATTGAGTAGAAATGGACTTGACTCCTCTGAAATTGCCTAACTTGGACACAGTCGAGACAACTCAACAGGGGTCAAGCGTTCTTTTAGGAGAATGTTGTACTCGATCGAGTCAAGACTACTCAACTACATGGAAAGGGACTAGATATCTGAATTTGGTCCATCTCAATCCTTGTTGAGCGGGGGTTTTTATTTTGAAAAATTCTAAACGAGGCCATTCAAACCTCATTCTTTCTCGACATACGTTATTCTATACAAGGCAAATGATATTTAACATTAATTTAACACCAGTCACTTGTTGAAAATATTGAAATTTTGTTTTGGGGAAAAGAAACTGGGGAAAGAGGAGATAATGATGTAGAAAACAGGTGAAAGAAAAATTAGAGGGAATAACTTTCACTACAGATAAGGCTGACACATGTATTAGGGGTTGTATAGCCAAAGGATGATTAAAAATGCTAAAGAAGGCTGCTAAAATATAAGTTCTCAGAACATTGATAAGTTATTATTGTTACCTTTATAGTGCTATTCGCCTCAATTTCCCTACTTCTAATTAACAATATAACCTGGACCTCCTCAGCAGGGTGGGCATGGTTTACTAAAAGAGATGTCGAATCAACATAATAAATGGGAAAAGATCATTACCATAATAAATAAGCTTCTTGTTACTATTAGAATCTCACATTGCTTGGGAAAATATTAATGATCCACTTAATAAGGTGATGGCAATTCTCCCATAATAAGCCGGTTTTATTAGGTGGAGTTAGACCCAATATTCCTAACATGGTATCAGAGCCCATTAAACTCTAACGAGCAATTCGGTCGGATTAAGACTCCAAAAGTCAGCATACGGATTTCAAGATTGGTCTGCTCAAACGAGCCACCATCTTGTGGGGGCATGTTAAGGGATATAATCCCACATCGAATAAAGATGTAAACATAAACCAACCTACAAAGGATTGGGTTACTCCTCTTAATAAGGTTGACCTTTTAAGATGGAACTCCAATTCTTAACATGGTATCAGAGCCTACCACAGGATTAATGTGGGTCCACACTACTTACCCCGTGACAAGGACCAGAAAAAATTACTGGTCTGCACGTGAGGGAGGATGTTAGAAATAAATCCCACATCGCCTGTGGACAATATCTTGGGCCAGTTTATAAACAATGTGGCAAATCTCTCTTGTTGAACCGGTTTTGTGAGATGAGTTAGGCCCATAAATTTCTACATGTTAGAAATAAATCCCACATCGCCTGTGGACAATATCTTGGGCTAGCTTATAAACAATGTGGCAAACCTCTCTTGCTGAACCGGTTTTGTGAGATGAGTTAGGCCCATAAATTTCTACATGGTATCAGAGTTAAGCCTAATTATGCAATGTTGGGTGCCACCCAATATCGATTTGTTCACAGTTGTTTGGCATGGTCCACGCTGTGCGTGAGGGGGCTTATTAGAATCCCATATTGCTTGGGAAAATATTAATGATTCACTTAATAAGGTGATGGTAATCCTTCCCTAATAAACCGATTTTATTAGGTGGAGTTAGGCCTAATATTCCTAACAGTTACTTCAAATATATATTCTTCGTATTTAATCTTTTGAAATAACACCATTTAGTTATTGTTAACCAATTTTTCCTTCCAGTGAAGCCTGCAGCAAGTTCATATCATTGTGGGAGAATAGGCCCGACCTAATCAGCACATGGAGATCTAGACCTGATGATCAGGCTGTCAGTTCATCATACGGGTCGGACATGTCCATCGATGATGACCTACCATCCCCACCACCCATTAGGCCCCACCAAGAACCCATGTGTCAGCAGCCCATGGCCCCACTCTTCTTGCGGTGCACTTTCCGCAGAGAATCCAGCATGGAAAGAAACAACTCAGACAAACAATACAACACCACTGCTGTCGAAGGGAAGAAAGAAGAGAGCACAACTCTTGAGCATGCTGAATCGACTCATGTTAGTCAGCCGGCAAGGCGACTCAGCGTGCAGGACAGGATTAGCTTGTTTGAGAACAAGCAGCACGAGTATTCGGGAAGTGGAGGGAAGCCTGTTATGACAAAGTCTGTCAAGCTCCCGAGGATGTCATCTGATGCGTCCTCACCCTCAGCCACTGCATTGGAGAAGGCAATGTTGAAGAGATGGAGTGGTGCCAGTGACATTAGCATTGACTTGAGTTCTGAGAAGGATATTGAGACACCATTGTGCATTGCGTCATCTGTATTGGTTTCTCAGACAAAGTCTTCCGAGGAGAAAAAGGCTTGTAGTTCAAATGACACAGCAACTAGTTATATTAAATCGGGCCCAAAAATTGTCCTTGGTCGGGCTGGTGATAGTGGGTTAAAAGATGCTTGCTTTAGCAGGTCAGAAGGTGGTTTGGAGTGCAGTAAGTCTAGTTCTAAGGAAGGTGCTGGTAAAAGTGATGGTTGTAAAGATCAAATATGTGGGAAGACTGAGTCGAGATCTTTCATAAGCAGGTTTGAGGATCAACAAAATTCAGTTGACAAGGTCAGCTCTTTGCCTGGTGAAGGGGAGTTGAAGGATTCTCACAAAGGTGAAGAACACGGGGGTGCAAAAGGGAAAGCTGCATCTGAGACTCAGGTTACTGGGTCGAAATGTCAGTGTGCTCCACAGAATGGGCAGGTTGAAATTTCAGATAAGAAGGAATGGTTTGAATCAAGAGGCATATGTGTTACACAGTCACACAAGGCTACTCAGAATACAATGGGAGACTCTGGGCTGTTTGAAGGCCCTGATTCAAGAATTCGAGAAGCGTTTTCTGCTCTGTATAAAGGAGGGGTTGGAGGGAATTCTTTGTCTTCTCAGCATGAGGGAAGACCCTTGGGAGAAAGAGAGAAAGTTGAAAAGACCAAATTTGCCATGTCTATGAAAATATCTGGTAGTTCAGCATCAATTGCAGAAGATTCTGGACCCCAGAGAATGGCATTCCAGATACAAGTTTCAGCTCCTGAACAGACCACGAAGGCCTCTGTTCGGAGAGATGAAAGCAATTTTGGTTATGGAAATAGTCGAACACCAGTCTCTAGTAAATTGATAAAGACACAAGAAAGCTTTGACTCATTATTAACACCAGCTTCGGAGCAAGTTCAAAAGGTTAGGGGGTCGGAAGGGAACCAGGAACTCAATGATCAGTTGGAAATGAATGCAAATGAACTTGAAAAGCTCGTAGCTGAGCATAAACTACAAGTCCTTGGAGATCATTTTGATTCTTCTGGTAGAGCCAGGTCAGATGACACACAACATGAATCTGTAGCAAGTTTATCCTACATGAAACCAGTAGATGATGTAGCATCTCCTCAATTGCTTGACACTTACATATTAACTGAATCTGCTGCTAGTTCTAAAACCATGACCAAGTTGAAAGCTGCTCATCTCATGAAAAGGGTTGGGAGCCAGAAGCATGATGATATTCTAAATAGAAGTTTTGCGGAGCTCAGTGTATCTGAAGGTTCTCGAGGGAAATGTTACGTTAGTTATATGCAGAAAAGAGATGCAAAACTAAGGGAAGAATGGAGTTCCAACCGAGCAGATAAAGAAGCCAGATTGAAGGCCATGCAGGATATCCTTGAACAGAGTAGAGCTGAGATGAAAATCAAATTTTATGGATATGCAGATAGGGAGAATTCAATATCCAGTGCTCATCGACCGGCTGAGAGACTCAGATCATTTAATTCCAGGTCAATTATGCAAAGTGAGAAGGTAGTTTGTAGTTATGTTTTGACTTACATGGAAGTAATGATTCGAAGAATAATCTTTGGATCTATTTTGTTATTAAAATTTACTGGAGTTCATCTTCTATGATTTTTAACCAACTGTAAAAGTTTTCTTTTGACAGAAACATCAAGATTTTGGGGATATTGATGATGATGATGCCGTCTTGGAGTTTCTGAAGCTGAAGCATCTTCAGGAAGATAGAGTTTCAGATGAGACCTCTCCTGGGAATGGTGTTTCTAGGAGTTCGCAGCATAAGAAGCTTTTGCTCCACAGAAGTTCTTCCTCATCTAGTCCTCACACTTCAGCAACTACTGTTCCAAGGTCTTCCATGAAAGGTGCCAGTATCAGTTCTGGAAGGCGAAAAATGCAATTTGAAAATCCTCTTGCACAATCTGTCCCCAACTTCTCTGACTTCAGAAAAGAAAATACCAAGCCTGCTTCTGGAGCCAGTAAAACTACTCGTTTAGAAGTAAGAAACTGCCCGTAGCAAGAGCACTAGTGAACAATCACTAATTATCAAGGAAGAGAAGTCAGGCCAATCACAATCACTGAGGGAAATCTCTGGAAATCCCAGAGAGTTCAGGTAGATAGCTCCTTTGGACTTTGATGGTGATGTTCTGATGCCAATTAAGTTTGACTAGAAAGTGTTGAACATGTTCAAATCAAACCTTTTTCTTAAAAAAGGTAGTCGTACGAGCTTCATTGCCAGAGCAAATATTACTACACAGAAGATGTCTATGGCATCCAAACCTACAAATGATGAAGAAGAAAATCATGACTTGGCTTCCGGCCCGGATGACTTTGTAAATAGATTTAAAGACGTAGAGAGGAAGATTCGAAGACCATGAACCTCGAAGGTTACAGTGGGGAATGAAGACTGAGCCTGGAATTAGAGAAGTGGGAGAATTCTGGATCAGAAAATGGTGATGATATGAGGTTATTGTCTGAAGTGGACCAGGCTTTAGGTGCTGACGTGCTGTACACCTTACATCCTGTTGAATTAATGCAAGATTGGCCTGGGGAAAGTCCTATGTTTTGGAACTCAGGTACTCAACATCCCTTTTCTCTTCATGAGATGTCTGATGTCAATGCAGCCATGGACATCCTGCAGGAGGTCCTACCTCGTGGAATTCAGAGTCTTTAAGTCAAATAGAGACCCTAGCTCGAATGAGGAAGAAACGTGGAACAGCTCAGAAGCCGATGATTGTGGCCCATTCTTCAAATAATTTACCCCGTACGGATATGATGAGGGGATTCAAATGGCTATTGATATTTGGTAGAAAAAGTTGTGGGTCAGGGAGTTTGGTTGGCTGGATCTCTGCAATCACATCTGAAGGAGATGATGATACAGAAGATGGAAGTGATTCTGCAAACCAGTCATCAGAAGATCTGAGGAAGTTTAGAATGAGATTTTCTTAAGGGCAACCTTCTGATGATAGTTTCAATGAAGGCTAGCTTTTTATTGAACAGAGGTGAATTCTGATGTTTCATTATATGTATGATTCCTGTTTGTCCGGTTAAATTATTTATTATACCAAGTTTTCCCACTTCTGTTTTATTTGAGACTGGTCCATATAAAACAAAGACAGTTAATGGCTAATGCATTTTCAAAACATCAAGATGATTCAGACTGGTCCATATACATATTGTTTCTCCTGTTATTCTTTGCAGCCATTAGCCATAGTGATATTTATAATCTATTCACTCCTGAGGATGGCATCTTTTTGCTTGTTTTTACCTGGAAACTTGTCCAAGCTTGTGTCCTATGCGCCCTCCACAATTTTTTAATTCCCTTTCTCGGCTTGTTTTTCAAAAAATCAATGACATTCTTGGTCACGTGGTTTAGTCGAAACAGTTTTAGGCAACTAGTAGTCTACTCTCTTTTAACATTATGTACAATATGGGTCCAATGTGTGTTAGTATTTTGTGTAGCTTAGTATTTTGTGTAGCTCTTTCTCCACAGATATTATCAGATGAAATATTTTTCTGAAACCATTAGAAGGGTAAGCTGAAACTTATCAATTGATCATTGAATTTGTCGTGCTCTTTTCGTGACAAGGCATTCTACAGTTCATTTTCACATGAACCGCAGTTTATCATTTTTTTCATCTTACCATTATCTTGTTTGAAAGATGGTCTCTCCCTCCCTCTTAGACTTGTGTACAAGCATTCAAAACAATTTCAGTTGGCAGAATACATTATCATTTTTGGGGTGCCTGCATATGGAGGAACAAGAGAGGTCTTGGTGGATGGTGTTTTTTTGTGGCTCAGTTTTGTTTTGGCATATTGCTCTCTAGGATTTCATATTAAAGATCTCTTTATGTAGGGCGAAATGGAATCTAGACCGAGAATGGATCTATGTCTTAAATTTCTTTTCTCAATTCATTTTATGTTGAAAAACAAAATCATCCTTGAACTGTCCTCTTTCACCTCTCTGGATCCAAATTCTCACTCTTTTCTTCAACAATGATTCCGTCCACTTATTCACTTTTCCTCTCAACTTCAGCCATTTCAGATAAATATCACACCATTCTTCTCCGATTCTTGCCACCCTGTGATTTCTTTGTTATAATTGCTCACACTAGTGGATAAAACATACTAGATCTAAAATTTAGTTTTATTGCCTTTTCTTCTCACATTTCAATCTTTACACGGTTATATCTCAGCACCTCTAGCTAACTTCAAACTGAGGGAGGATAACTTGTCTGGAAGCACAACTAAAGGCGACTTTACAATATTCTTAACCAATTCATCTAAAAGTTTAAACTAATAGAGATGTGCTACATTAATTCATTTAAATTGTGTTTCAACATGCTCCCTCACATGCAGGCTGAGTTTATTTTTACCATCAAAGGCCTAAAACATGCACTGTTTATAATAAATTGGTGGTCCAAATCATTTAAAAGCTTGAGCTATTAGAAAGGGGCTACATGTATTCATTTAAATCGTCTGCTACTAATCTATTACCGTTTCTTTTTCTGCAATTAGCAAATAAATATTCAGCTGAAAAAATATGCAAATCATAGCATAGTACTCTTCATGTTTTGACATTGTTGCTTGTATTGAAGATATATAGAGGTTAATGAGTTGCACTTGGTTTGGTTTGACAACCTGGAGACACTGGTGATGAGACCAAAAACTTTTCTTGCTCCTGGCTGGCACTTAATGACTTCATTTCTGCTTCTAACACCTATAATTTTGTCTGGTCTATTGACATCTGGCACTAACTTATATTTGAATCTATCTACTTAAGCTAAAAGATAAATTTAGCTCCCTTGAGCACAATGATCAGAATAACTTTAGCATAGAAATATAGTTCGGTTAGTTTTATCTTGCCCGAATGATTTCATATTTTTCTGCCTTAACTCAAGATTGCTTACTATTTGGTTTCCTTTTCCTTTCATTTTCAAACAATTTTATATGGAGTTATTTCCAGACCCACCTTTATTTAATTATAAAAGAGACACTTAGGACAGTTGTCTTGATCTTTGAGTACAGTTGTTGAATTGGTTGGTTATTTTACAACTTTGACTCTCATTAAGTAAAACCAGAATTATGTCCCTGAACGTCTTCGATTTTTCACATGCATGCCATTGCCAACATTTCAAATTTATGTAGTTCAGCGAAGTCTCCTACCTTAATACGTGTGCTTGCTGCACAACTTTGTGCACAATTGAAATTCATTCCTTTTCTTAAAAAAGACATTCTAATTAACAATTTAATATTGGCACACTTATTCTGATTTTACAGGTCCAAGATTGTTTTTCTCGTTATCGTCATTCTGGAGCGAGGGAAGAGACTTAGCCTAAATAGTTCTTTTCAAGAACAAATGTCCACTGTAAAAACTCTTGGAATTGCCTTCCTCATGATAATAAATATGCCAGCAAATAGTTGAAGTAGGCACTACCTACGAATATATATATATATTCGTGGGAAGTGAATTGGATCGTCGTGATTTGATTCGAACTGATGCTTTTTTTTTTTGACCTTCACAATATTTTGGAGTGGGTCCACGGAACGAACTTTCCTGGTTGGGCGCTTCACTCCCTTGATTCGTATAAATAAATCATTCTCAGAAAAAAAAACTTCCTAACCCATCAAAGTGGAAAACGTTCTTCATTTTAGATCTGCTAGTACGCTGTATATCTTTATGAACTCCTACGTTTTAGTTATTTCTTGGAGTAGTTCAAATATATGAAGATGTATATCGTATTGAGTGCATGGTTCCAATTGGTGGACCATCAATGTGAGTTTGGTAGTTAAAGTATTCATTCTTGCAATTAAGGATCGAACTAGATGTGTATTAGAGAACTCGTATTAGGACCAAATATCTACAGCATAAAGATCAATACGATTATGCTCCTCTTCATATTTTGTTGTCATTTTGATTGCTAGTGGAACTTAGATTCACCGCCACAAGACTTGCTGATGTCTAATATCAATGCATATTTTCTGTTGACAATTAGACGTGCAAATTGCGTTCAACCTCAAAAGTTTTCAATTGGGGGTTGGCAATGAGGAACACAACGCTTCTTGCACTTCAGCTGTGATAAAAGATCATAAAGTTCTTCTCTAGGGGGAGCCCACAAGTGCCATATAGACTCATCTGAAACCGTGGTTTACTAAAGCCTGTTGATAAGTTTATGGGCAGAAGCACCAGTTTCCATTGCTCACTAGCTAGCTGTAATCAGAAAATGTGCATCTTATTGTTGTTCTTGACCATCAGCTTGTGTATAGTCCAAAATCTAGACACAATCAGTTTTCCTGAATTCATGGACCTCGAGAGTTTTATTAACTTTGAATAGAAGTAAACGAGGGAACTGCAATCGTTTGACAGTCCTTGGAAAGCATTTTTAACCTACTTGGACTTGACTTGGTTGAAGAAGATTATAACACATTTTACCCTCTTGGTGGGTTATTCTGTAATTGATTGGGATGTTATGACTTCTCCAGCTTTAAAAAATAGCTCCATTTCCTCTTCCTGGAAATAGAAATGCAACCTGTAAACAATTACTGACATAATGACTATACTATCCATTCAAAATGGGAAGAATATTTCTAAGGCATTATTTCCTTGTGAGGATAAAGACGTGATTTTGAATTAATGGACAACGTGGGCTCATTTTCTCTCATTGTAACTTGGCTTAAAAGCCAAGGGGATGTTGGACTCTCCTACGTGCCTCCCATGTAAAGACAAAGGCAAAACCATACGCACTTTGTGGTCGCCCACTATTTTGCTACCCCATCATTTGGTTTTCAAGCTTTTGATTCCCCTCTCACTCTAAAAAATCTGTGTTTTTGCTGTTTTCTTGTTCCTCTCAGGTATGCTACGCTTCATCACTGCTCGAAATTTCTGTCCTATTTTGCTGTATACGGATCGATCCAAGTTCTCGGGCTTGACTTGGACGAGTAATTAATAAAAGCTGTCATCTTTTGAAACAGGGAAAAATGGCATCTCTTACACCTGGTGTGCTAGTTAAACTTCTTCAGAGTATTAATTCCAATATAAAAGTTCGCGGCGAGTATAGGTCCAGCCTGTTACAGGTAATTAGCATAGTGCCTGCCATAAGTGGATCAGAATTGTGGCCAGATCATGGATTTTTCATAAAAGTATCCGATTCTTCTCATTCGACCTATGTATCACTTTCGAAGAAAGACAATGAGCTTATCTTAAATAATAAGTTGCAACTTGGGCAATTCTTCTATGTTGATAAGATGGAGGGTGGAACTCCAGTTCCTATATTGGTCGGTGTTAGGCCTATTCCGGGGCGACATCCTTTCATCGGCAATCCCAAGGATTTAATGCAAATGTTAGAGGCATCAGGATCAGATAGCCCTGTTCAAGTTGATCAGGAAGGTGTTGCCAATTCGAAATTGAACGAGTCGGCTGAAGCAAAAGAGGAAAGTGCAAAAAAGAAACTTGTAATTAAAGAGGAGAAGGCAGGTGTTGCCTCTAGGTATATGCTTGGTGTGTTAACACCAAATACAAAACTCAGAGAAGCAGATCAAAACTATGGTACAAGAAGGAATGAGAATGAGAATGGTGGAGCGGCAGGCAAAAAGGTTGGACTTCTGAAAGGGAAGCAACACGAGCTTAAAAGTCAGGTAAGGATTTTGAGTCATAGATATTTGATTCTTCCTTTTAAAGACTTCTCCTTTCGCGCATTCTATCTCAATAATGCAGTTAATCCTTCATCAAGGTCCCATGTTTATTGTGTTTTCAGTTTTCCTTTTCTTCAATTTCTTTAGAATGATAGGTCTACTTCTGGCCTACTCTATTAAGGTCATATTGAAAGTTAATCTACAAGGCTCTGATATTTTTCAATCACCTCATTACATGTAATTTTTCAATCATCTTCCATTGTGTGGTCCTTCTCAAAAGCTACCAGACAAAGTGTAAGTGTGTTTTTCAAGTGTAAGTTTGTAAATAGAAATTGAGTCTCCCAAGTATCAGGCAAGGACCATGACCAAACAATTTGCTGCTAACATTTCTATCAAACGGTTACCAGGAGCACATATTATGTTGCCGAATCTGGAATAGAAAGAAATCTCCATTTTAATGGCATTGTTCTGAAAATGTACAACACATAAATTGATGAAATAATCCTGCCGTATTCTTCCTTTTCTTCGATCATCATGTATGCTATTGACAGAAGATATCATGCAAATTAAATAATTCTGTCATTGGTGAATGCCAAGTGATTTGATTTTCTTAGTATGCATTTTCTGTTGATTGGTGGGTGCAAATTTGAATACCCAATTCTTCCTGTGGACTGCAAGATTGTAATGGATTGAAACAGAAAAAAGAATTTCCAATTTCTAAAGGTGGAATAATTTGCGTGGGTTCTTTTGGCTTAAAAATCCAAGCCAGCTGAAAGCTTTTAATATTGCATTACAGACACGGCCATCAAGTCCTTCCCGTACTCGTCCTGATGCATCAACACAAAATTTAGATATAGATGCTTTTACAACCATGGTGGCCCGGACATCTTCAAAATTTCAAGCAGTGGAATGCCCAGTCAAACAAGAAAGCATCGGCATGAATTTTTTGTCAAGTAGTAGCAATAAAAAGCAATCTCCTGAGGCAATATCTTGGTCCAAATTGCCAGCCAATCTTCTTAAACCTGGAAAGGTACATTTCTTGCCTAGAGCATCTGTGTAAATATCCAATACTCTAACCGAATATCAACTCATTGAACTTGCTCGTCAATTTTAGCACCAATGCAGTGGTGCGACTGCATTGTCGTTCATATGCTTCTCCAGAACATTCTAAGCTGATTATATGTTCTATAGGGGAAAAAAATTGGCTTATAAGATTTACGTGATCTCATTATGTTAATTTTGACCATCTAGCATATGTATCAAGCACTGAAGCAGTTAATAAAATATATACGGTATTGATTTAATTTATATCAATGTATTTATATTCGTCATTGGCCGTTATCATTACAAGGGAATGATTAGGAGGAGAAACTTAGCTTCTTTGGTACTGGCGGAAGCTCAAAAAGAAGCAATTGCAGCAGAAAATCTTGTCAAGTGCCTAAGGCAAGTTTAGAGGTTGATTTAAATTTTCATCTGTCATCATACATGTTTGAGCAACATATTTATTACTATTGACTACACGTGAGAAGAGTTGGATTTAAACGACTAAATTTTCTTCACATCTTTGTTTCTTCTCTGGTTTTTCAGCATGTTTGCCTATCTTTGTTCATCTGCCTCGCCAGAAAACCCCCATATCTACCTTACCAAGTTCTTTACTCTCTACCGACTTATTGAAAAAGATGATGTTACAATTCTAACAAAGGATGTATCAGATAATTTCTCAATGAACTTATCGTTGGAAGATAAAGAGAAATCCAACAGAAAATCAGGTTCCTTACTCGGGAGCAGTATGACAAGAACTCCAAAGCCCTCAATAGAGCTTAGCGGGGCTGATAAATTAGAATGGTCAAAGGGAGGTGGTTCCACAGAAATTAAGGAACTTAGGAAGATTCTTCTACATGAATCACAATCCTGGTTTCTCAAATTCTTGGATGGAGCACTTGATGTTGGCTTCCAGCTAGAATATCAGGAAAATAAAGGGAAGGAAAGCTTTGCACGTTTTCTGGAACCAAACAACCACATTGCTACTGCATTGTCACAGCTGAAGCAGGCAAATGAATGGTTAGATAAACTGAAAAGCAAGTTGAGCGCAGAGAAAAATGGGTTGCTGGAGACTGTTGATAGCTTGAAGCAAAAAGTTTATGCTTGTTTGCTTGCTCATGTGGATTCAGCAGCACTAGCATTGGGAAATAGATAGCTGGTTTGATTCTATGTTATTCGAAAAGAATGGAATGGTATATGTTACTTCTGCTTAAGCAATCTAAATTATAAGTAATTGATTCATTTTCTTACTTCGTATTTTATGACACCTTAAATCTATTTCATTTTTCAGATTATAAGCGGGCCATCTCCTTCATAGATAATGTATCTATGAAAATACTTCGTATATAAGAAGAATGAAGTCCTTAAAAGGAGGAACTTCTACTTTGTTATGTTCTTGTTCAAGGAAATTCACAGTTTGCTCAAGAGGTTAGAGCAGCTTGCTTATAACAATTCTCTGGAGAAAATTACCAAGACGCCAACCTGTAAATCATTGGAACAAAGCATACAAATGCAGATATACTCTCATTGATAAAATACTTAGTTTCTGTGAATGCTTGGCATGCATACTACTTCCTGAGTAGCTTACTGTAACTTTCTATTGCCTCTAGAAATGCTTGCTCTCTCTGAGCTGGAGCAGTATTTCCATGGCAGAGGGCCGTAGCCGCAGAGTCTGGGCACATGCCAAATTATTAGATCAGGATTTCAGTAAACTGGCATGTGCCCTGCTTCTCCAGCTTCAGTCACTCGCGTCCCAAATCAGAATGAAAAACTCTTGTGAGAGAGAAGCATAATCAATGAACTTAACAAATGTCCAAAAGAAAGTAATCTTATAGCTACAAGAAACCTGAATTTATGTTGGCGAATACAATTGCGGAAGTAGTTTGATTGAATTAAGCTAGGATTTAAATATGCTTAATATATCCTACGCTTCATTGCAATCTATGTGGGTGGAACCCTGCGAACAGTACTGGGAAGCCTTTTCTTAGTTGGATTGGATGGGTAGTTGATCTTGAAGTTTTACTTTAAAAACTTAACTACTTTCATCTTTTGTGTTCTATAAGAAAATCCAAAAATGATTGGGAGAAATCTGATTTGCAAACAAACGAGGTTGGTTCTACCAATTACCAACATAAAGCTTACTAAGGCAAGCTACCCACTGCGGCCCAAAAACCAGGCTGTTGGTAAAGGTAGGACCAATTATGACCAGAGCAAATGTTCATCATCGAACTATTCAATCAGATGGTGCTGAACCACTTGATCAAAAATGTTAAAGAGGATCACACGTATATAATTTAAATCTTGTCACTTAGCACAAATGGTTACTATCAACTGAACTGAAACTAGAACTTTCCTTTTTAAGACACCATTTGTTTTTGAGTAACGCTATTCATTATTATAGTGTTGATCATCACCTAAATAGTAGTCCTCATGTTGTGTACCATGAATGTCCACTGATGATTACCACTAATGATGAATAATATTATTCTTTGTTTCACCAACCGAGGATGATCATTGACATGACATTAAATATTAGCATGACAAAATATATGATATGGAAAACAATTATCATGAACGGGTTGTTCTTACCTCTAACATTCATGTTTTCTTACTACCAGCACAGGTAAAGGTAAAAAATATAAAAACAATGTAATAACACAACAATATTAGAAATGAAATGCCTTATAATTGTTTAATTCTTCCTTGCAAGTTTTCATACGTTGATATGTTGTATAATGTAATGACTTCATTATCAATTTTCAAAATATGTTTTTTTCTCAATATAAATAATGAGGCTATCATTCATATGCTAATCTCTTATTGATTGCACAATCCATTTTTCACAATGTTCATTGCAAAAAATACTCTCTACGGTAGCAGTAACAACAAGAAGATTTAGTGCCATATGCCCATATCAAAAGCTTGCAAAACAACAGACCATATCGAAAGCTTGTAAACCAATGGGTATATTCCACCTTCTTTGTCATGACTTTATCTATGATATTACTAAGGCCATTCCTTCAAACTATTTGTTAGAGCACATAAGTTTGAAGTTGATCATGAAGTGTCTAAGAGATTTATTGTTGAGAAACCTTTTCGATAAAACTCAACAAGTTGAATCGATTTTCTTTTGTCAAAAGTAGATAATGAATTTTGTGGACATAAGTACCCTTTTACGTATATTCTCTTCGAACTTGATCTCAAATCTTAGCATTGTAATCCAAAATTGGAGTCCTTGATCCAAGATTGATGGGAAGTTTTTCAATTACAAAATCCACTCTATTTGATATCTTTCCATCAACATTTTCTACAAGATTTTTTCTTTTAAAGAATCCGTCCATGACTGTTTCACACTAAAATCAACAATGTAAAATACTTCTTATAAATAATGACATTCAAAAAATTAATGGAGGCGTATTGTTTACGTCTTTGGTGTTTGGAGTAGTCTTCGTGCAACACAAATAACATTAAGACTTCATTGTATCCTAGAGACGTATTTGTGTTCTCGAGTGCATCACATAATTGATGGGAGCAAATAACATCTTAAGGAAAGAGACGTTGTAACTTACCTTAAAACTGAATTTGTGAAAGGTCGAGTTTTCTATATTTTCCAACTTCTTCTACTCATTTTCCTTCTTTAATTATTGGACATTGACCAACAAAATATAGGAAGATTTTCGCAAGAGATTTTTGTCCTTCACCAATTCTGTCAATTATACTTTTTATATTAAAATTTCTTAATAGTTTATATGGGAGGTGTTAGTTGTTTGCTGTTTTTAATAGAGGCCCGTTTTAAATAGCAGTTGGTCTGGCCCAAGTTTCTGGCCCAAAAGGCGGTCCAACCTACTGAAGATTCTGGAACTAGTATATATACCATTTTCGTCTTTAGGGTTAGAGTGTTCTCAGTTTAGGGCGCAACTTTTTCTCTATGTTATTCGACTTTTAGGTTTTTCTCTCTGTAAAATAGATCTCTATATTTTTTGTGTGATTTTTAGAGATAGGAGAGTAGATCTATGATCTCTTGTGTGAGTTCATGAGTATTGGGAGAAGTTGGTTGAGTGATTCATTGATGTTTTGAGTCGTGTACTGTAAACTCTATTTTTCTGTCATTTTTGGGCGATTTAGTAGATTTGAGCTTAATCCTTAAACGGATGCTCAACGGGGATGTAAGCGTCTGAAAGGTCACTGATCCTCGGGGCCTAAGGCCAAAAATTCTTCGTGTTATGATTCTTGATATTCTGTTTTGTTTTTCTTGTGGTTTTGTTACAAATCGTTTTTTACAAACTTGTTTGGGACCAACAGTGGTATCAGAGCTTGGGATAGCTTGATTCGATTTGTATGGATGTCCTATTTTAAAAGAAATTTCCAGATCTGCGTAGATCTGATCTTGAGCCTTTTCTTTTTTTTGAAAACCTTTTGGGGTTCCTTTAAACTCGTGTTGTTTTCTTGATGGTGCCTCAGTCTTATATGTATATATATACACAAATTGCATTTTTTTGTTAAAGGTTCTGGTAAAACATGTTTTTAAAAAAAAACCTAGGGTTTCTGTGAATTTTCCCTAACTCTACCTTTGTCTAGGGATCCTTGAGAGAACCCTAGAATCTGAGGGGACTAGGGCTTCAATTCAAGAAACCCTGTTACGATTTTCTGGCAGTTGTAGATACAGAGATATACCAAGATTCCTAGACACTGTTAATATATATATATACACTGTTAATATGTACTGACTTTTGAATTGGTTGACATTATTGTTTGTCTTGAAATTGTTCTTCGCTGGAGGTACATTCTCTTTAATACCCTGCAGCTTACTGTGTGTGAGCATATCTGAATATCTGCACCAATTCTGTTGATTGATTTGATTAATCATTCTTACAGATGTCTTGTAAAACTTACATATCTGATTTTATCTGTTGTGATAATCCTTGGATATGTCATATCTATACACTGATCACACTACTGCACACCATGACTTCTAAGGTAGATGTTCAAATTTGGGATGGCAAAGGAGACTTTAGTCTCTAGCGTCAGAAAATTAAGGCTCTCATGCTACAGTTAAAATGTGCAAAGGCCATTGATGAATCTTGGGCAGAAACCCTATCTCAAGATAGGAAAACTGAACAAGATGAATTGGCTTGGAGTACTATGTTTCTGCACTTATCTGATTCTGTGATTAGGAAAGTAGGAGAAACCACTACTGCTATAGAACTTTGGACTGCCTTAAAAAAACTGTACCTCGGCAAATCCTTACCAAATAAATGTTTTCTATGGAGACTTTTCTTTGGTTTTAAGTTTGATCATAGTCTTGATGTTGAAGCGAATATGGATAGATTCAATAGGATAACCCAAGTCTTGACAAACTGTGAGGAGAAGATCTCTAATGATCAGAAGGTAGTAGGTCTTCTCAATGCTCTAGGAGGTAAATATAAAGATATTAGAAATGCCTTAAAGTATGGAAGGAGTGATCTTACTGTTGATATAATTCATAGTTCCCTTCTGACCAGAGAATTGGGATTGAAATCTGAACACAAAGAGGTGTTCCATGTTGAGGGTATGGGAAGAAATCAGAAATCATATACTAAGGGTGTGAGTAATTTCAGTCATTCCAATTTCAACAAGGATAAAAACTTTGTCAGGAGAAAATGGAATAATGCCAAAGGAAATGACAAGAAACCAGATAAAGGAAAGGACAATAACAAGAAATGTTTCTATTGTGGTAGAATTGGGCACTTTATTAAAGACTGCTTTAAAAAGGCCAATGACCAAAAGAATGGGTCTAATACCGAAAATGCTTCTACTGCCACCACTTCCAATTATAAAGAAGTAGGGGTGAATATTGAGGTTGCCTTTGTGTGTTTAACTGAAAATTCTGAACAAGACTGGATCTTAGATTCAGGTTGTTTCTTCTATATGACACCCAATATTGACTATCTATCTTATTATTCTAACCTTAGTGAAGGATCAGTTAAACTTGGGAATGATGAGGTGTGTCATGTTAAAGGAATTGACAATGTGTTGCTGAAATTCAAAAATGGCCATCACCTACTGTTGAAAAACACTAGATATGTTCCAGCCTTAAGAAGAAACCCTCATATCCCTAGGAGTTCTTGATGATGAGAGATATCAAATTGAGATTAAGAATGGTTTTACTTATATAATCAAAAATAAGAACTTATTGTCAGTTCACCTAAATTCAATGGAATTTATGTAATAGAGGCTGAAAACACTTCACCTAATAATTCAGTGAATTTTGTCACACATCCCGATAAATCAGAATTATGGCACAAAAGACTTGGCCACTTGAGTGAATAAGGCCTAAAAACCTTGTCAAGTCAATGGGTATTTGGAAAGGACAATGTTCAAAAACTTACTTTTTGTTAACACTGCATTATGGGAAAACAGGCCAGACTGCCTTTTAAGGCAGGGCTGCATAAATCTCAAGGTATCCTTGAGTACATACATTCTGATTTATGGGGACCTTTCCATGTTCCAATTGTATCTGGTTACAGATACTATCTTCTCATTACTGATGATTTTTCAAGGAAAACATGAATTTTCTTACTAAAATCTAAATCTGATACATTTTCAATTTTCAAAGAATGGAACTTATTAATTGATAATCAGACTAATAAGAAGATCAAAATTTTAAGAACTGGCAATGGGCTTGAATTCTGTAATTCTGATTTTGATCAATATTGCTCTAAACAAAGGATAATGAGACATAAAACTATCAGCTACACCCCTCAACAAAATGGAGTTGCTGAGAGATTAAATAGAACCATTCTTCAGAGAACTAGATGCATGTTAATCAGTTCTGATCTTCCAAAAATGTTCTGGGGAGAAGCTGTAAAAACAGCATGTTATCTCATAAACATGTGTCCTTCCAACTCTCTAAACAATAGAATTCCTGAACATATCTGGTCTGGCACATTACCAGACTACTCATATCTCAGAACCTTTGGATGTGCAGTATATGCACATCATATAGATTCCAAACTGGGCCCTAGATCATTGAAGGGTGTTTTTCTAGGTTATGGAGAAGGAGTTAAAGGCTATAGACTGTGGTTAAGGGATGTGAAAGGTTATAAGGTGATTACTAGTAGATCTGTGATCTTCAATGAAGATGATTTTTCTTGTCTTAGTGACAAATCTGGTGAAAAGATTGGGGAAGATGAGTTTATAATCACTGAGATAAATCTGGACAAGGAGGCTGAAAATGATCGGATTCAGTTTGAGGTGGAGCCACATGAAATAGAACCACAAAATGCCTCTGATGTTGAAGTTATTGAAGATGAGCTACATTCGGAGCCTGCAAATGACTTGCAGGGCTACCAGCTTGCTAGAGATAGAGAAAGGAAGAAAATAAGACCTCCTTCCAGGTATCAGTATGCTAATTTTGTGTCTGAACCTGATCTGTTTGATACTAAACCGGCTTCTTATGAAGAAGCTGTCTCCTGTAAAGATTCCCTTAAGTGGACTGAAGCAATGGAAGATGAAATGAACTTTTTCTATAAAAATCAGACCTGGAGCTTAGTGAAAAAACCCAAGGAATGCAAAGTGATTGATTATAAATGGGTGTACAAGATAAAATAGTGAGATGATAAGTCAAATAGAATGTATAAGGCCAGGCTTGTAGCAAAGGGGTTTACACAAAGGGAAGAGATTGACTACGCTGAGATTTTTTCACATGTTGTCAAATACACCTCTATTAGAATTTTACTTGCTATTGTGACTCAATTTGACCTAGAGTTAGAACAACTTGATGTGAAAACTGCTTTCTTATATGGTTCTTTAGATGAAACTATATATATGACTCAACCAAGAGGGTTTGAAGGTAAAGATAAAGGGAACTTAGTGTGTCTCTTAAAGAAATCGTTGTGTGGCCTAAAGCAGACCCCTAGGCAGAGGTATAAAAGGTTTGACACATTTATACAAGGGTTAAATTTTAAGAAATCTGATTATGATACATGTTTTTACTTTAAGAAAGATGGAAAATTTGAATCCTTTTACCTGCTTTTGTATTTTGATGATATACTCCTTGCTGGTCACAATTCTGTTACTCTTAACTTGATAAAAGAGAAGTTAAAATCTGAATTTGAAATGAAAGACTTAGGACCAACTAAGAAAATATTGGGCATGGAGATTAAAAGAGATAGAATAAATGAAAAATTGTTTCTAACACAAATGTCCTATGTTGAAAAGGTAGTCAAAAGATTTTCCCTTCATGATTCTAAACCTGTAAGCCTACCTTTGTCTGGTAGTATGAAACTATCTGTTGATCAATCACCCAAATCTGAAAATGAACATAAAAGAATGTTGAATGTACCATATTCTAATATTGTTGGATCTATTATGTATGTGATGGTATGCTCTAGACCTGATATTGTTTATGTTGTGAGTGTGCTAAGCAGATTTATGAGTAATCCGGGTGAATTACATTGGGAATACATAAAAAATTTGATTAAATACCTGAAAGGAACAAGTCACTTAGGTTTAATGTTCAAAACTGATAAAAATGGACTTAAACTAAAAGGTTATGTAGATTCTGATTATGTTGGAAATCCAGACAATAGGAAATCTACAACTGCATACTTTTATGTCATGAATGATACATGCATTAGCTGGAAATCACAATTACAAAAGGTAGTTGCATTGTCTTCAACCGAGGCTGAATATATTGCTGCTACAGAGGCAGCAAATGAGGGTTTATGGTTGAAGGGTCTATTAGGAGAACTAGGACTTATAGAAAATCAGGTGGATCTATGTTCTGATAACCAAAGTGCAATTTTTCTGAGCAAAAATTCAGTTTTTCATTATAGGTCCAAGCATATAGATGTTAAGTTTCATTTTATTAGAGATGTGATTGACAGTGGAGATATCAAATTGGTAAAAATACCAACTCAGGTAAATCCTGCAGATGCAGGAACTAAGGTAATACCTATAAATAAATTTATGGATTATTAAAGATTATTGAATCTTGAAGAAAACTAACTTTCTGTTTTTGTACAGGTAATAAGAGCAAATGAAGTTTTAGTTCTAAGTTCAAATCCACGAGGTAGTGTCCCAAAATACAGCAAAAGGTGGAGATTGTTAGTTGTTTGTTGTTTTTAATAGAGGCCCGCTTTAAATAGCAGCAGCTAGTCTGGCCCAAAAGGCGGTCCAACCTACTTAAGATTCTGGAACTAATATATATATCATTTTCATCTTTAAGGTTAGAGTGTTCTTAGTTTAGGGCTGTAGTGAATTATTGAGAGCAATTACTCAGGGCCCAAGCCCACACCACCAGACCCAAGTGAGGTTCCATCCCAAAACCAATTGGTAATGGGTGGAGTAGCCCACTTGAGTTATATGGTGGATTTATTTTCTTCCCACAACCGATGTGGGAATTGTTTGCCCCAACAATCCCTCCCTCAAACAAGGCTCACGAGGTAAATCACCACTCATCGAGATAATCCATCGTAGCCTGCACCCACTACGTTACCATGGATCCACAATCTCATGAGAATTTTCCACCACCTCGATTTATCTAGCCACACAACCTGAGCTCTGATACCACTGTAGTGAATTATTGAGAGCAATTACTCAGGGCCCAAGCCCACACCACCAGGCCCAAGTGAGGTTCCATCCCAAAGCCAATTGGTTTTGGGATGGAAGCTCACTTGGGCCTGGTGGTGTGGGCTTGGGCCTTGGGTAATTGCTCTAAATAATTCTCCAACAGTGGGTTTTGGGATGGAACCTCACTTGGGCCTGGTGGTGTGGGCTTGGGCCTTGGGTAATTGCTCCCAATAATTCCCTAACAGTGGTATCAGAGCCCAGGTTGTGTGGCTATATAAATCGAGGTGGTGGAAAATTCTCATGAGATTGTGGATCCATGGTAACGTAGTGGGTGCAGGCTACGATGGATTATCTCGATGAGTGGTGATTTATCTCGTGAGCCTTGTTTGAGGGAGGGATTGTTGGGGCAAACAAATCCCACATCGGTTGTGGGAAGAAAATAAATCCACCATATAACTCAAGTGGGCTACTCCACCCATTACCAATTGGTTTTGGGATGGAACCTCACTTGGGCCTGGTGGTGTGGGCTTGGGCCTTGGGTAATTGCTCTCAATAATTCCCTGATCCCAATAAATCTGCAAGTAGACAAAACATACAGTTTACACTTGCACAATCAAGGTAACCAATAAAAGACCTTACCTCGTGTCTCCACCTGAAACACATACCATACTTGTTCCATATACTCACTAGGGCTAAGGTCACGAACACCCAAGTAGAAACAAATAAGCACAGCAATCAATCAAGAGCAAATAAAACATGCGACAGAGATATCACACAAGATAACATAGAGATCTTATCACACCCGTTCACACAGAACAACAGATTAACAAGTTAATCAACAGGCCAACACATACGCAACAAATGCATAAATGACCTCACACAGATCTCACCACACTTATCCTATCCCATTCCATGTTACTCACTCACCTCGAGAACACACATCTCACCTCAAGAACACCTGCTCACTAGACTAATCACTCAAACAAACATGTCTAACGGTAAGCCTCTATAGATCCTAAGTTCTCTGGATAATCCTCTATCAACACATCACTTCTCCAACCTATGTGGATAATGGGTCTCCACCTAACAGAAGTGATAGAAATGTCTCACTTACACTCCACCTGATCAGGGTCTCTTCCAGATAAAGGATTCTAACATTTGATCACATCTCCACCGTGATCCAAATGCCACACTCCACATCCCACAGTACAACCAATGTACCCCTAGGCATCTATACTCCACCTTACCAAAAGACATACACACACACACACACTGCCAAATGCATCACAAACCCACTATGCATGCAAACACATTACACCAAGTAATAAGATCACTCCAAATCACGTCAATGCACATATCAAACACATTGAAATGCAACATATAGCCATGCAGCAGAAACGAGCAATCACACACATGCAGAAAGGATTACACACAGATGCATGCAAAGAACTAAGGTTACACTCGGTAAGAACCTCACTAGGGTCATCACTCGACCCCTATAAGCAAATTCGCATCACCTCTCAACTTACTCTTCTTCTTGGGACAATCTCTAATGAAGTGTCCGTGACTTACCACAATTGTAACATCCTCTACCACCAGACTTGTCCCAACCCTTGCTCTTCTTCTTATCACCCTCATCACTCGAGTCACTACTCGAATCACTGTTATCTTGAGCTCTACCTAAACTCATTTGCTTAAACTTCATTCTACTCCTCATCATATGCAATTCACCATTTCTCTTATCTTCCTTTTTAGCTTTAACCTCCATTTCCTTATTCCTAAGGGAATCTATGACAATTTCAGGGGTTAAGGTGTCCCTACCGTACTTAATAGCATTTTTAACTTCATGATAAGTATCGGGTATAGCATTCAACAAAATAATAGCCTTGTAGGTTTCAGACACCGACTCTCCACAATTAACAATATCTTGAACAAGTTTGTTAAACACATCCAAATTGTCATCCAAATCTTTTGAAGAATACATTTTAAAGCTAAAAAATCTTTCAAGCAAGTACAACTTGTTAGGAGTGGATTTAAGCAAATATAAATCATCCAACTTTTTCCAAAGTTCTTTGGTAGAATCAAGTTTTCCAACGTTTCTCAAAATAGTGTCAGACAGGTGTAAAATAATTGAAGTATATGCAAGTTCATCATATTCTTCTTTTTGTGCATCTGTAAAATTTTCCGAAAATTTGCCATCAATGGCCTTTGAAACTTTTTGTTGAACCAGAATACCCTTCATCTTTTGTTGCCAAATTGAAAAATCCCATTTCCCGTTGAAAATCTCAATTTCAAAATGTGAAGACATTTTGAAGAACAGAACAACCAAAAAATGCACAAGTAGGTCACACAGAGTAAACTTAAGGCAACAATATACACCGTTCTAGATTCCCAGGGTTTCGTGAGACTCAAAATCTCAGATCAAGAGAACGTTCGAATGGGTCAAGTCCAAGGTGTTCTAACAGGATAATCAATGCAACACGAAGGTATGTCAACAAAATTCAAATTTTCACGCAAAGGAATCTCACACAGAGACAAAACAACAGTTCCAGCACAAAAGCAATTACCAACTTACAGTTAAATTCAACACTTCAAATAGAGCAATTAATTCCTAAGATTCTAGCACAAGCAATGGTTACCCCTTCACAGTAACCCCAATCCTAATGTCACCCCACACGATGACGCGCTAATGCTGGAATTAAACGAGGATCACCATTTACTCGTGAGCGGACTTATCTGAGTCCGTAAATTACGAGAAATATAATTTTAACACTTTAGAGCCACCACTATTCGCCCTAAAGGTTCCAGCAACTGCGGCAATCAACCGAGCAACAATTGGACTACGAACGTAGGGGCAAAATCGTCCAACTTTTTCTGCGCAACCTGAAACACTAAACCAAAAATATCAGTACGTTCACAAAATCAAAAGAAACAAACTGCCTGAAGAAATATAGGTCTGAAAACGTCCCACGAGCCTCCCACGCGCCGCTGCAGTCTCTGCGTGTGGCCCCCACGCGCCGCCGGAGAATCCCACGCGCCGGCTACCCAGCACCGCCTCGACCTGCTGAACACGCTGGTGGTCTCCGTTTCACCAACCAACCATTGGTTTGGCCGGAAAAGGGATTTGCAGGTCCGGTTTTTTCAAGAAAATCCGGCGTATCTGCTTCTTCGGTTACCGCCGTTTTTGCTCGATTTTGTGGTCGATTTCTGGCTTAAAAAATACCCCAACCTTGCTGTGAAAGTATTTGTTGGTTATTTTCTTCAATTTTTTCAAAGATTGGTCCAGATTTGAAGAAAAAAAATCGAGAGCTCCTCCTTCTCAAGCCAAGGAATCGCGAGCTCCTTCTCTGTCGGTTCTTACCCAGATTTATACCAACAGCTCTGATACCATTTGTTGAATTTGATGCTCCAATCTGGCTCAGCTAACCAATCAATCGTATACCACAACCAACCAATCGACAATCACAAACCGGCACCTCCCAAACACACACTTGGTTGCTCCAATTTGTACAGCCCACTAAGGACTAAGGTGAGAAGATTACAGCCTAGAAGAAGTAGCCACAAAGGCTAAGTAGAGAAGATGATCTCCCAAGTAAAGCACTAAACCAAGGCACAAAGCAAAGAAGAGGAAGAATCGGTTTTCTCAAGAATACACGGCTGCTCAACAATCTTTCACACAATAATAGTGATAGACAACCAAGTTAAATAGGTTAGGGATAGGTTTAGGCTTTAGGTCAAACATTAGGGCCCAATAACAAAGGAGATAAGTGGGCTAACATCTTAAAGCCATCCAAATCGTTCGGGTCGGGTCATGAGCAGCACTAATACAATTAGGCTACTTCAAATGGCCCAGTGGGTTACGTGGTTCGATTGGTCCGATTGTGGTGTCAACATATCATTTCAATCATCGGCCGATACCTATGAAATATTATCCAACTAAAATACCGATTTAACATCATAGCCCGGATTTATTGGGTATCAAAACCCAACAAGGGCGCAGCTTTCTCTCTCTGTTATTCGACTTTTACGTTTTTTCTCTGTAAAATAGATCTCTATATTTTTTGTGTGATTTTTAGAGATAGGAGAGTAGATCTATGATCTCTTGTGTGAGTTCATGAGTATTGAGAGAAGTTGGTTGAGTGATTCATTGATGTTTTGAGTCGTGTACTGTAAATTTTCAGTCATTTTTGGGCGATTTAGTGGATTTGAGCTTAATCTTTAAACGGATGCTCAACGGGGATGTAAGCGTCTAAAAGGTCGCTGAACCTCGGGGCCTAAGGCCAAAAATTCCTTGTATTGTGATTCTTGATATTCTATTTTGTTTTTCTTGTGGTTTTGTTACAAATCGTTTTCTACAAACTTGTTTGGGACCAACAGGAGGATCTTGTTGTAAGATTTTTAAAGGGAATATATTTGTCCTTCGTCCATGAACAATAATTTAATACTAGAATTTAAATGAAGTAATTGAAACTGGCACTTTCCCTTTTAGGACACCATTTGTTCTAATCTACGGAGGATGATCATTTACTATGTACATGTATTAATAGCAGTATGACAAAATATAACAAAAGAATTATCCTCGTAAGTTTGAACAGGTCGTTTTTACCCCTCAACTGCGTGTTGTTTTCCCCTACTAGTGAGGACACAATCAAGGCGGACACGTGGCATGGGGTCACTTGACCCCCCAATTGATGGGCAATTTTTTTTCGGTATTGCTACTTGTACATCACATCGTATATCGGGGTGTACACCCCCCTCACATGGGGGTGGGACCCGCTTAGATTAAAAAATAATTTATGCAATGGGTCCCACACCCCATGTGATCCTCTTATGTACAATGTGTGATGTACAAGTAGTATTTTTCATTTTTTTTATCACTATTAAATTTTCTATGTTTTTATCTCAATTTTCAAAGTCATTACGGAATGCCAAACAAAGTCAATATATTGCATTTTTAAAACTATTTTGAAGTGTTTACGGCTTAGTTTTCTACGTCATTAATTGCGCGTGCAATGGCCAAATGGAGCGAATATAACTGCTTGTCAAAATAGACCGTCCCAAACTAGTATTTCGAAAATTTCGATAAAATGCTAACTTCAAAATTTTTTCGACGCTCGTGCACTAGTCGGATCCACAAATCACTTTCACCATTTCGTTGTGGGTCGGAGCCTTCTCGGTTCGTGTTTGTTTAGTTAATTAAACTGAACCCGAACCAAAATATCTCGAAGATTTCTACGACAAAAAATGATTACCATCATCATGCAAATAAAGAGACGTGGATAACTACAACAAGAAAACAAAAGAGCATGAAATAGTAAAAAATTTCATAAATAAATCGATTCTACACCTATTAGATTGGAAGGTTTTTGTAAGAGATTTTTTTTATCCTTCACCAACTCTGTAAATAATACTTTTTATATTAGAAAATCTTAATATTTTAGTTTTGGACGGTCTTAGTGACCTAATTTAGAAAGAGAATTATCCTTCGCCCATTTACAATAATTTAATATTAGTACTAAAATAAAACTAATTGAATCCGGCACTTTCCTTTTCAGGACAGCGTTTGTTTAATCTTCGTGAAGAGGATAATAATTGACATTAGTCTTTTACCATGTACATTAAGTATTTGCATGACTATATATATTGAAAAGAATCCGGCACTTTCCTTTTCAGGACAGCGTTTGTTTAATCTTCGTGAAGAGGATAATAATTGACATTAGTCTTTTACCATGTACATTAAGTATTTGCATGACTATATATATTGAAAAGAATTATCATCATAAGCTTGAATAGGTTGTTTTTACCTTAATTGCATTTTGTTTTGCTCATATAGCTTCACTTTTTCCAAGGTTAGACACTTAGACTTAAGCCCTCTCCGTCGTCATAGTTGTGGTTTAGTAACAAACTGGAGTTTGATGTCACCATCAATATCATATTTTCTTGATTTTTGGGCATATGCAATAGGAGATTAATCTCTTTATGTTTATGATCTTAAGAGGGAAGCTTCACTCAAAGGAAATTAAAGAGAAATCGCAACGACGCGAACAAATGAAATGATGAACCATATTTTAGTTCTGCAAAGCCAATTAACTGCCAGTACTTCTGATAACTTCGGCTTGGTTCATCATAGAAAAGTGAAATACATGAGAGGACACACTAAATGCATGTAAATTAACTGTGCTGGTACTGCACTTATTAAGGCAGATAACATGCATCCAGGTTGAATACATTTTTCAGTTAATTTCAGTGGGAAAGCACATAACTAAGAGCACCAGGAACCAATATCAGCAACTTCCCAACCAAGGCGTCGACCGTGCTAAGCACAACAATAGGGATCCTGAGAACACCATTGGGGATGTTGAATATGCATGTGTTGGTTGGTAGTGTCACCAAAAGGAAGCACTTTCCAGGGTCATTTAAAATAGTATCCAATGATGTGAACACAAAATAATAAACTCCGGCAGTATTGGTTACTGTTGATTTTACGATTTGGGTAACAGAACCACTTCCACAAACAAGATCCACTTTTGCTTGTGGGATCACATTGTATGTTCCGGCTACAGCCACAGAAGTGTTGGTACAAGTAATAACACCTCCCAATATTCCACCACCAAGTGATATGCCTTGAGTCGAGGACACGGCGAATGCAATAGACAGGAGAGTTATGAGAAGAAAGGTGGATGGAAAGGCCATTTCTTATAATATAGATAGTTCTTCTACAGCTGGATGTTGTTTTTCTTGAAATCAAATGGACTCGAACATGCAAATTTATAAGGCAGTGAAGAAGAAGAAGAGGGGTTTGGGGGGTAATGACTACGATCCACATGCTTGCTGTCTAGATACAAAGGCAACGTCATACTTCCATGAAAAATGGTATGCTGAACTTATAATACCATATCTTGAATAACAACTTGCATGAAATTCAGAGTTCCATTTTTTTATATTGAAATGATTCAAAGAAGTTAAGGTATTATTGAGTGGAAGGAATTTAAAACTGCAATGGATATCCAGAAAATCTTGAACAGAAAAACTGATTTGTAGTATTTCTCCATACCTTGTGTCTTTGAACTTCATCATCCGCTTAATTAGAATGGACTTAACTTCATTGCATGATCGAGTGCAAGCATGTTAAGAGAAAAACTCAACATCATTTAGGCATAAAACACTAACCAATATATAAAAGCTTGGGTTATTCATCTTAACCTGGTTAACCTTTTAAGATAGAATGATAAGTCTCCATAAAACTAGGAAGAATGAGAGTGAAGTGGAGTGTGATGCCTTGGTGGTACAATATCATTTCGATTTTTACCAAATGTATTCCATGGAGCGCATTAGTGTTTACCCATAAAACCCATCTCTAATATATCGAATGCTTCGTCTATATCTTCATGAACGTAGCCAAATGCATAACATGCGTAGTATTTTGAATGAAATTAAGAGCCACTAGCCTACCCTAAGTGTAAGGGAACTGGTTATCATAGAATTGGGACGGGGTGTTTGGTTCTCAATTCATTGTATAATAATCAAGGAAAATTCTTGTGGAACACATTGCGGCCTACAATTGGTGGGAGTGCCTGTGGGACCGGCACTCCAACCAATTGTAGGCCGCAAAGTGTCCATTATGTAGATCCTTATGGATCCCATAATGTACCACAAGAATTGTCCAATAATCAAACCTCGATATGGTTCTCATTTTATTTTCTTATTCGAAGTGTTAATCAATATTAACTAGGTTGCATCAAATTTAAAACATCAAGGGCCATTTAATTTGAGTTTCAGTTTTTAGTTCAATTTCAATTTTTTGATTTGAGAATCTGTTTTAAGATTATTAAAAACGTGTTTCGTTTGTTATTCAAAAAAATATGTCTCTTGAACAGAAAAATAGGAAACATATTAAATTTAAAATTTTGAAAAAAAAATTTATGACATTTTAATCCATGAAATTTGATTATTTTGTATATTAGAACAATTTATGTTAATATATTATTAAGTAATATATACATTTTGGAAATTGGTAAATCTTACAATTTTTGTCGCTATAAAAGTAAAACAAAAACAAATAATGAATTAAGTTGGCAAAACATAGAAACTAAAAAAATAAAATTTAATGATGTGGACTGAGAATTTTTATGTGTTTATTTGAATATATATTTTTTAGAATTTTTATATGAATAACCATTAAGATCTTGAACTATTTTTATTTTTTAGAATTTACGGCTGTTATTTTTTTTTTTAATTTTGAATTTTTTTTCGAATTTTAGATTTTATTTTACAATTTTTTTTAGAATTTATCAATTTTTTTAATATATTTTTAGAATTTTTATATTTTTGTTTTTTAGAAATTTTATTTTTAGAATTTTATGTAAATAAATTTTATATAAATGATCATTTTCCTTATTTTGAGTGTTTTTAGAGATTTCATTGAAAACGTTCAAAACGTTAAAATTGTGTTTTGTGTTTTATGTTATGAGTTTAACATTGATTTCGAAAATACACTTTCGAACATA
Source organism: Fraxinus americana (assembly GCA_035079005.1). NCBI lineage: Eukaryota > Viridiplantae > Streptophyta > Magnoliopsida > Lamiales > Oleaceae > Fraxinus > Fraxinus americana. The sequence goes on along the minus strand of CM068715.1, from coordinate 30,390,872 downwards.
TCAAACCAAACAAATTTTGGTTATTTCCCAAAAATTAAAATTGAAAACAAAAAATCAAATGAACTCCCATATTTTCATTTTGAACTCTATAATCAATTCGTTTCTAAAATTTAAAGATTTTCCTTACTTGAAAACTTTAAGTAACCTATAAGGAATCTTTTGGCCAAACTTCAATTAGGAATTGCACATAGATAAGGTCTTTGTTGTAGAATTCAATGACCACGTTTGGTAGGAATTAGAATAAAGATTAATAATTTAATCTAAATCATATATTTCATGGTATTCACAATTTTTCAACTGTACATTTAGTCAATTTTTTATCAAAATTGACAATAATCCTCACCAAGTTATTAGAGTTAACTTGTATTAAATTTAAATAGATTTTCTAAACTAAATATTGAATTTAAAAAAATAATTTATAATTTTTTATACAATGTTCCACGTTTTTTGTGGTGTCTTATTATTATTATCTTAAAAATAAAATTTTCATGTCATATGTCTTTTCTCGTTTCCTTTTCAATTTTCGTGCAACCTGGTAGGTTTGTGACTCTCTAATTATTCTTGGACAATGCTATATGTACATCCACTTTTTTACATAATTTTTTTACCTACATTCACAATAGAGTGTGGGGACCACACATTTGGAAATTTTTTTTATTTATGCTGTCCCCTCACGCACGTGAGAGGGTGTAACATTTTCGATACATAAAATTCGGTACAAATGGAATTGTCCATTATTTTTTTGGTATCTTTTTATCATCCAATTATTGGATCACCAAACAAATAGAACATACTTCCTAAATCATAGATTATGGTTATTTAGAGGAAATTGCATTGGAAGAATAATGAGAAATTACATTACTGATGAAAAACAGCTGAATTACTTCCAAATTCCGTTTAGTTCATCATTGAAATGCAATATATGAAGAGAGATAACATACTGCATGTAAATCACTTGTGCCAGAGGCATGCACTTATAATTTATTTAGGCAGAAAACATGCAGACTCTAGATTTTCAGTGTTAGATGAGAGTCACCCAGGACAAAGCGCCCGGAACTAAAACGAGAAATTTCCCAAGCAAGGCATCAACTGTGCTAAGCACGACAACAGGGATCCTAAGAACTCCAGTGGGTATGTTCAAAATGCAGGAGTTGGGTGGTAGTGTGACATTTAGGTAACATTTTCCAGGGTCATTCAAAATGGTGTCAAGAGATGTGAATAGGAAAGTATAAACTCCGGCGGTATCAGTTTGAGTTGATTTGATCACTGTTGGTAAGGAGGTGCCTCCTGCTCCACATACAACATCCACTTTAGCTTGTGAGATCACGCTATAGGTTCCGGCCACGGCTATCGAAGTGTTGGTACAAGTGAGGACGCCACCAAGAATACCGCCACCAAGCAGGTCGGCGTTCGCTAATGGTATGGTGGCAGAAATTGAAAAGAGAGTGATGATGAGAAGTGTGGTGGAGGAAAAGGCCATTTTACTTATCAGTTAGTTTCTACACTTATTCTTGGAACTCATTACCTTGTAAATTTATAGCAATTCAAGTAGAGAGATAGAGGGGTTTTCAGCTTTCTTAGCTTAAAATAGCATATCTTGTGTATCAACTTGTTTTCACTTTTCAATTTTTATATATTGAAAACATCAAGAGAGGAACTCTGAAACTGAGTTTGTTTGTTTCCTTTAATTCCCATACCTTGTATGTTCTTTTTTGTAACAGCATCTTTCCATGGACCAAATCACACCTTCATAAGCATTGAGTTGCCCACTACCACATTTATCTAATTATCAAATACTACTCCTTGATATAGCTACAGTGCAATGCACTCCATCACATCATTTGTAACATAGTGGATAATCAAATTGCCTGTTAGTTTTCAGTATGGACATGAAGCCGTCACAGTACATAATAATATATATAGAATTACAGAAAGAAGAAACAGGAAATTAACAACTGAATGAAAAAAAAAAAAGAAACATTAAAGGGAAGAGCAGATTAGCAAATCGAGACCTTTGTAATACACAGTATCCTTAAAATTGAGCACCAAGTTTGTCCATTCTGCGACTAGTAGCTAGCGTTTGATTGTTTTAGTCCCTTATTAGCTATCTTTCTTTCTTGCATTCTCGTAAAGTTGAGTTCATCGCAAGTTGTTGATGATATATGAAAGATACAAGGTACGGGGAATCACCATAGTACCCTTTTTTTTTTTCTTTCCCAAATTTCTCAATATCCATTGCAGTTTTAAATTCCTTCCACTCAATAATATCTTAACTTCTTTGTGTCATTTCAATATAGAAATGGAAAAGTGAGACCAAACAAGTTTTTCAAGGAAGTAGTGCATTGATTTTATATCTGGACAACAAACATATGGATCAATACTCATTACCCAAAAAAACCCCTTCTTTCTTCTTTATTTCTCTATAAATTTGCATCGTTTTCCAAGAATAACAATAGAACTAGAAGAATTAGCTTATATCTAGATCAATCATCTATATTATAAGAAATGGCCTTTCCATCCACATTTTGATGTGGTGAAGAAGGAATTAGACTTCATGGTAAAGTAGGACCGGCGCAAACAGAAATAAGCAATTCTCGATTTTTGGAGAAATTTTGGAAATGTCTGTTTTTAGCGAAATTTTAGTCAAATTTGAATGGAAACGGACTGATGAACAAGACTCAGTGGCTTTGCTCCTGATGCGGGGCCAATTTCGGGCAAATTTCTTCATTTAGGCCTTTGTTTATGCCTTTTTTGGTAATTTTTGTTTTAAGTATATCTCAATTAAATAAATTCATATTTGAATTCCGTTTGTTGGAGGACGATCATGACGTCTAGGACTTTCAAAATCTGTCATTATCTCGATTTTTTCCAATTTTGGAAAAAAATATTTCTTTATTATTATGTAATTTTTCCGAATTTTCTTAGAGTTTTCGCTATATAAAGCATTGTAAACCTTTTGACGCCGCATTGGTTGAAAGAAATAAAATTTTCTAGAGTTTCTATTCATTAAAATTCTTTGTGAGACTTTTTATCTTTCCTATAAGCTTCCGCTATATCACACTTCTTATCATGACTACTCTCGCCTCTATTGCATTCACCGTGTCCTCGGCCGAACACCTACTTAGTGGTGGAATACTGGGGGGGGGGGGTGTTATTACTTGTACCAACACTTCTGTGGCTGTAGCCGGAACATACAACGTGATCCCATGAGAAGTGGATCTTTATTGTGGAAGCGGTTCTGTTTGACAAGTCGTAAAATCAACTGGAACAAATACTGCCGGAACTTATACTTTCCTTTTCACATCATTGGATACTATATTAAATGACCCTGGAAAATGCTTCCTTTTGGTGACACTACCAACCACCTCATGCATGTTCAATATCCCCAATGGTGTTCTCAGAATCCATATTGTTGTGCTTAGCACTGTTGATGCCTAGGTTGGGCATTTGCTGGTATTGGCTCCTGGTCCTTTGAGTTATGTACTTCCCAACTGAATTAAGTGAAATCTGTGCAGCCTAAATGCATGTTTTCTGCTTATAAGTGCAGTACTGGCACATTAATTTCCTGGCATCAGTGTGTTCTATCTTCACGTATTGCGATTTTCGATGATGAATTTGGTATAAGTCATCAAAAGTAATTGTTGTTAATTGGCTTCAGCTACCAAAAAAAATTGTTCATCCTTTCAAATTTTCTTCTCATCGTTGTGATGTCTCCTTCATTTCCTCTGAATGAAGCTTAATTTTCAATCTATCATAATTCTTTCTACCATTTATATATCGAGAAAATGGCGGTTATGGTACCTAACCTTTTCAAATAGTGAAAATGGGCCCGAACCTTCTGTTTTTTGCAGCATGATCCGTAAACGTATAGAAAGAAGTAGGAGTGGACAAAATGTCCAGACCAAACCAGAACCGAACCAAACCAAGCGGTTCAATTCGGTTCTACTAAAAAAATTAATAGTTTTGGATCTTTGAAGAAAAAACCATTTGGTTATAGTTTTGTTTTGGTTCGGTTCTGATTCTATAACCAAGAACCAAACTTAATTTATAATTTTAATTTTTGTATAAATTTTATTTTAAGTTAATTGAAGTCAGTCCAATAGCCATTATTTTGGTACAGCCCATAAAATGTGTTTAGCCCATTAATTTTAATTGTATTCAATATTTGTGTTTAAATATTACTTCAATGCATTATTTCAAATTCAAACCCTCAAAGTCTCAATTCCCAAACACCTCTAGACGCTTTCCTAAATTCCTAATCCTTCAAACCTCAAACAACACAACTTTTAGGTCTTCTCCGTGCAGAAACTCCAACTTTGTTCTTTCTTTTCTTTCATAGTTTTTTTCATTTTTGTGCAACTTTATACATATTAGTCAAAGATTATAGCCTGACAATATTTTTATTGAATTGTGATCTATGTCAATTTGGAAAAAAAATTAAAGTAGACTACAAATATTTTTCTTATTATTCAATATTATATTATTTTTTGGAATTTGGTACAGTACAACGTACGTTATCATGATGGACTTTTATGATTTTAATTATTGATAATTTGAACTTGCTAAATGTTTGATGCTTATATTTTTTATTTAAGTATATATTAGTAACTTATGAATATGATGTAAGTTTAAAAATTTAAGTAATAGCACTAGAATCAGACCAAATCGAACCAGAACCAAATGGTTCGGTTCAGCATCTTAAAAAAAAATTATTTGGTTCCATTATCAAAAAAATTATTGGTTCATTGTTCGATTCGATTCGATTCGATTCTCTTGAAACCAGAACTAAATGAAACCACGTCCACCCCTAGAAAGAAGGATTTCTGAATGGTTTCCATCCCATATTTGGTCATGTCAACATGTTAATTAAAATAAACCATCTATTAAAAGTATTTAAAACAATTAAATAGAAATGAGAAAGAAAACAATAAATAAAAGGGTAATTAAATACACGCTTTTTGTATGGTTCACTACATTTTAATTTTAATGAGGTCCTTAATTTTTACTACTTATTGAATTTATATTCTCGATTTTTTTCATCAAGTTCTTAATGAAATACAACTTTTATACTGCCAAATACTTCCAACTTATGCTTCCAATCAATTGTAGAGAAATACTAAAGAGACACAATGTTTGCTATTGAATTTTATCCACAAAAAATTGCTAATATGTGTTTAGGTCTCACGCTGGGTTGAAATTAGGCTGATTCATAAGAGGACTATCGCTCCTTACAATAAATAGTCATTGTAGGGGCTCATTTGGGAAGGTGTTTTTGGGCAGTGTGGAGAGGTTTTGCGGCGATGGCGGTGGTAATGGGCTGAGACCTTGTTTGTTTGCTCAGGGGGTTATCGAAGATCAATGTTCTAAAAAGTGTACTTAAGAGGCACCTAAGTGTGAGGCGCGGAAAAAGCGCTTTGCCTTTAAAGTAAGCGCACTTTATTATTCTTTTTCTTTTTAAAAAAAAACCTTTTTATTTAACTTTAGTTTATTTTTTTTTTCTTTTTTAAAAAACTTTCATTTGACTTTAGTTTCAAATTTTTAAATGATCTTATCTGTACATAAATAAAAAATGACTTTATCTGATAATGATTAAGACAAGATTTAAGTTACGCTACTATCTATATTATATAATTATGATTTTGAGACTTTATCGAATATTGTTGGGAACTTCGAAAGTATGTATGAAGTTCCTATAAATCTATAAGTAGTACTTGTCGAGTTGAAAGTTGAAATTATGAAAAATAGTCTTAACTTTTGCATTTTCGAAAGCTTGAAAATTATATTAGTATAATTAACTAATTGTAGAAATTATTAAGTAAATATAGAATTTTTTATTTTAGATGTTTTGTATGTACTATTTTAATTATTAATTAAGTTTTAGAATTATTAAGTATTTAAAATAATAATAAAATAAGTAACTTATTTTTACGCCCAAGCTCTTAAATGTTGAAGTTTGGTCTTCACATTTAGCTACGCTTTACGCTTTTTAGAACACGATTGAAGATGATGCATTTTCCCTTTTTGTTTTTACTTTTTTCTCTCTCTCTTTTGTTTTTAAGCCCCTTTTTTGTAGCTTAAAACATTGATAAAAATTTAAGTTAAAATCAAGAATTAATTTTAACTACATATTTCGAGGAATTCATAATTTTTTATCAACGTTTCAATCATATATTTTATTAGTTTTTATCAAAAATTAATTAACACATACCAATTTATTAACCTTGAGTGGTTGCTCAATTGATCAGGCCTTAAATTTGTTCTTCAATGATCAGTCTACTTCATTTGTTTCTTAATTAGTAAAAATCTGATTTTTAAACGTGGGCTAATTGTTTTAATATAAAATATGTATTGACTCATTTGCCCCTCTGGTCAACTACAATTCACTTGTTGACTTGACTAATATTGGACAGAAAGCAATCCAAAGGAACAGCTGCTACTTTTCTAAACGTCAGGGCCTATGGTGTCCAAAATAAAAGTTTTAGGAACCATTTGCATATTTTGGACAGAAAGCAATCCAAAGGAACAGCTGCTACTTTTCTAAACGTCAGGGCCTATGGTGTCCAAAATAAAAGTTTTAGGAACCATTTGCATATTTTGAAAGGTAGGGACCTCAACTGCAATTTTCATATAAATACATAGAGGTAATTGAATTTTAGGTCCTTCAACATATTATCCAAGTAGCAAGTTGATCTACTTAAAGAGCAAATTTTTCTCCACCTTTTAATATTGTTGCCAGTCCACTTGTTCAATTTTATAAAATTAAGTTTTATTTTTCAAGTGAGAATGATGCTCAAAACTTTTGAATAAGATAAAGAAGAACATCAACTTGACACTGCAAAAATATTAAGGAAGATTTTCATAAATGTCACTAAATTTAAAAATTTACAAAAAAAATTTCATGTGAACTAAATTTGTTCAAAAATATCGTTTTTTTCTTGTCAAATGTGCAAACTACCCTTGATCACCTTCATAAGAGCAATTAATACTTGATTGGAATGTCATTAATGGTTTGATGTGATGATTACATTTTGATTATTTTATTCATTTTATATATGTATATTTAGGGGAAAAACGTATTTTCTTCCAAAAAATAAATAAAAGAAATTCAAAACCTAATTCCCAAACCTTAAGTCCTACATCCTCCTTCATTAACACATAGTTTCTTCCAAGAACTTCATCTTCTTCATTCATTCTTCAATAATACATGAGTATTTAATTGATCATTCATTTGAAGAGGTTAGTTTTTACAAATTGTTTGTAATTTCATCTCTTAACTCATTATTTCGTAAATATTAAATACAACATGGTGATAATAAATTATTACTCATTGATTTCTTTGATTTTTGAAATTTGTTTTGATGGTAAAGATATTTTGAATCGTTCATTAAATGCGATCGATTCCATATTTAATGAAACATTGGCTTATTTTTTTAAAATACATTGTCATGTTGAATGAGAATTGATTATCACCATTAATGTTCTTCAATAATTTTCTCCTAAAAATTTCTGAAATAACTGTTTTGAAACCAACCCAATAATTCGTACTGAAATGGTCGAATATAGTGTTTCAAACCATCGAACCCCGACAGTTAAACTGCCGATTCGACAGTTTACAAACTGTCGGGATACACAATTCAATTGTTGATTTCGACACTTGAGAACTGTTGAAAACTTTGATTAGCTGTTTTCCACAATTGATAGTATTCAATGTCGATATATTGATTGTGCAGGTTTCTTGTAATTACAATCTCAACATTTCACGTATGAGTAATGATTTGAGATTCATCGTCTCTTACAGGGAAAATTTTGCAAATGTGGATGACGAATGGAAATGGAGAGGGGACAAAACCACTTCCATTTTAGTGCCGACAAGTATTACTGTAGTCGGACTTATTTTACAGTTGAAGAAAAAACTTGGTATTCTTGATCCCCACACTGATAAGCGATCCAGATACAAGTTTACCACATAACTCAGAAAATGCATTCGTTGGGATAGAGTTGGTCATAACTAGACCAAATGTTCAAACCCCAATGTAACACAACTCACGTAAACCGACTTCATGTCCGGATGTGGTTAAAGTTGTAATACGAAATGTTCCCCTTGCGTTGTACATTTTGAACTTATATTATCATTTTCTTTTCATTATTACTCGTTATGTTCGCATCACAATTACGTATCCTCATGTCGAAGTACTGCATTACATGCGACACTTCAACTGTCGATCGCGGTCGATTATTTATGTCATTCTCCATATAGCATGGTCTTTCCCAACACATTCTTGGCTTCCATTCAACATTTGAACTGAAATTATGATTATCATTCCACTATCGTTTGCGGAGAGTAGAAGAGATGTTTTAGACACTAGCACAATACGTATACATAGATAAGACATCGTATAGCATCCCGACAGTTCATGTGTCGTTCTCGATAAATTGTCTCTGTCGTTCTCGACACTGGCACATACTCGAAATTGTAAGTACACATACGATGCATAATGGACATGCTTTTGCCTCCCATTCGGTAAAGACCGTCATTAAATACATCCCTGACAAAAAAAGTAAAAAATGCAAAATACTGATCCACATACAAAACATTTCATAACATCCTAACATTTCATCTGTCGTTCCCGACAGATTGTCTCTGTCGTTCTCGACAGTTGGCACAGACTGCAAACTGCAAGTACACATACGATGCATAAGGGACATACTTTTGCCTCTCATTCGGTAAAAATCGTTACCAACTACATCCCCGACAATGGCTAACTAAAAATTAAAAAGGCAAATACGGTTCCATATACAAAACATTGCATAACATCCCTACATTTCATCTGCCGTTCTCGACAGATTGTCTATGTCGTTCTCAACAGTTGGCACATACTGCAGATTTGTGACACATACGAAGAAAAGAGACATGATGGTGTCTCCTGTTTGGTAAAGATCTCTACCATCTACCAAATTCATCCATAACAAAAGAAAACAATTATTTCAAGAGCTGCAATATTCGTTAATAAATTTACAATAAGTTGCAACATTATTAAAGTCACACAATCTCAATCACAACCTTAATTAAAATTAACCCAAACTACAAGGACTAAAAATTAAATTATAAATAGAAACAACAATTTGCATTGAAGTCCTGAACTACTTGTTTTGTTGCAATCAAGCCCCTACCGGAGCAGCCACGACTTGCTTCACTTTCGGTGGTTTTCCCCGGCCTCTTGGCACCCCACATGTTGCTCCAATGGATGTAGAAGAAGACGAAAATGAGCTGTCCAGTGAAGCATCTGAGCATGATTTTGGAGGGAGTGGATCATTAGTCTGGTGTTCTTCATTCGTCATATCTACAAAACTAAAAACCTCAAAACATAAAATTTCGAATTGTATGGAGAAATAGAGAATTTTGAGATAGAAAATATTTTTAGGGGAGGGAACCATGGAGCTGGTGAAAATTTGTTGGGCAGTGGAGTGAGTTTAGGGTTTTAAGTTTCTTGTTTTTGTTTTTTTAAATCTCCAAAAAATTATGACAACTTACACTTTTTTGTACAAATGTCTAGTCTAGTCAAATCTCATTTATTGAAGGCATGTCAGTAGTCGTGGCAAAAAAGCTCGCGGCTCGAGCTCGGTAGGGCTAGGTGGAACCGAGCATAGGCTCAGGCAGAGCCCCATTTTGGGGGGTCGGCCCAAGCCGGCCCGGCCCGACCCGTGATTAATTAAAAAAAATAAAATAAAAAATTTAAAGCTAAAATAGTTGAAAAAAATAAAAAATCGAGCCGGCTCGGGCCGAGCCTTATTTTTTTTGGTCGTGCTCGACTCGACTCGACTCGTTGACATAACTACATGTTAGGTATTTAATTTATCTACAAGGATAAAAATGTCCAAAATTGACAATCTTACAACTACTTTTAAAATGTGACAATTTGATAATTACATGGTAGCAAAATGACATACAGTGTAATTTCCTCAAATTATTTATATTAATTACATAATATTTGTAAAGGATAATATTTTTTAGTTTTACCAAATTATTAGTATATTCTCCTATGAGAAATGGTATAGTAGGCTAATAGCCTAAGTAAAATAATAAAATTGTCAATTTTGTTGAATTTGTCAACTATTAAGGGCGTGTTCGGTAGAGATTAAAATTAAATTAAAATTAAAAAATTAGTCGTTATTGTTGACTTTTATTAGACGAGTGAGACTCGGCCATATTTTCAATTTTAATTGGATTTTAAGTTGTACCAAAGATTTGTCAAATATATTTACCTATAAATCAATTAAATTGTCAAATAATTTCATTAATTTTCTTTCAATAAATTTTACGAATTTATAAAATTAATCTGAAAAACTTGCTTTTGGGGATTCATATGATTGGAAGTAGTTGAAATTATTAGCAGCAGGTACCCACATTGATGACATATTTTATCGACTCAACCTTCTGGATTTGTCTGCTTCTCGTGCTTTGCTGGGTTGATCCCTTTCTCAGGTAACTTCGATTCTCATTTTTCTGTACAATTTTCTGTTTGAGGTATAAGTTTGATAGTGGTTTTTAGCGTTTAATTCCTGTGATGAACAGTAGAGATTACTTTTCTGGGTGGAATTATTATCTTGATCCAATATCTTTCTGTTTCTTGAAGTACTTGTTCGTATTCGATATTTTACTATATTGGAATTATCCATTTTCCGTAGAAATGAATAGCCATGTGTTCATTCCTGATGGGATTTTATTGTAATTATGAGACAAATAATTTGAAACTAAGACTGATTTTATCTAATTACTGTATCCCTTTTAGACCAATTTCCAAGAAAGCAGTGGAGAAATAAGTAGTTTGCTGGTATATTTGTTGGCTCAGGCCATGCACCAATATTTGTTGACATATGGCGTGAAGTATTCACTCCAAAATGTTATCCACACACTAATCTGTACTCTATAGAAAGGCATAGTGCAGAGCCATCGATTGGTTGCAATTTGGGTAGTATGTTCAATTTCGAAAAGTTACATTCTGCAGTCCTTATAATCAAGTTTATGCTTGTATCTGTTAGTTGCAAAAGGCACAATTACAGCATAAATTAAGTCTTTAGAAAGTTAACACAGTCACATGTTCTAGGGTAAATGGCTTCTGAACCTGTCAATGTGAGTGAATTTCAAGAACTCGCAAGGCAAGCCCTTCCCAAAATGTACTACGATTACTATGCTGGGGGAGCTGAAGACCAGCAAACGCTTGAAGAGAATGTCAAAGCATTTCATAGGATCATGTAAGTTCTAATACCTGTTAGTGTTAGGATTGATTACCGAACAGTGTTACGGTTTTAACATGTTTTTGTATGACTCAGAATTCGTCCAAGAATTCTGGTTGATGTGAGCAGGGTAGATATGTCGACAACTATTGTGGGTTGCAACACATCGGCCCCCATTATGGTTGCCCCAACTGCCATGCACAAACTGGCACACCCTGAAGGTTTATTTATATTTACTTATAATAGTATTTGATTGAATATTAAAGCTAGATTCAAACTTGAGATTCTATTTATTATAGGAGAAGTTGCAACAGCGAGAGCAGCTGCTTCTTGTGACACCATAATGGTAATACTTAAAAGAAGTCTTAGCATATTCTGAATTTCTGAGGTGCTCAAATTTTCATAGTAGCCTTAAATTGTAGGTGTTGTCCTTCATGTCAATGTGCAAGATGGAGGAGGTTGCTTCCAGCTGCAACGCTGTCCGCTTCTTCCAATTATATGTATCCCTCCATGCTCTTAATTTCGAAAACATATCTGAATTCACATTTCTGGTTGATTCAACACATTTGGCATCTGTTGGCAACAGGTGTACAAAAAGCGTGAAATATCAGCTCTGATGGTGCAAAGAGCTGAAAGAAATGGGTTCAAGGCTATAATTCTTACTGCTGATACTCCTAGACTTGGTCATAGGGAGGCAGACATTAAGAACAAGTGAAATTCGATACCTTTTCCGTTTGGAATTTACTGTTATTATTGTTTTTCTTTTCTTCTCCACTTATACAGAAGAATAGTTTCATACATTTCCCTGCTATACTTGCTTAGTAATTCATGATAACTTCTACAGGATGATTTCACCTCAGTTGAAGAATTTTGAAGGTTTGATTTCCACAGAAGTTCACACTGTGAGTGAAATGGAATGTTCTAATTTTTGTTGTTGAACAAAATCAACTAGAGAGAATTACCTATCTTTGTGGCATAAATGAAGGTGTCACATCCCCTATTTTTTCGTTTATAGAGATTTGGACAATGACATTCTCATGCTTCGAGGAACTTCATCAAGAAAATTCCCATTAAGAAATAATGATAAACCTTTTTTAATGTCTATGAGAATGGGAACTAACATGTTGTCGCATGGAGATAATTCCCAAAAGGAAGGATAAGACTTTCTAATAATGATAAGATTTAGAAGATAAACTAGAAGGAACTTATTGACAACGAAAACAAGAAAATTCATATAATTAATTAGGCAAGTATTGGAGAGGGGTGATTTGAACCATCGGGCATGTTCAAAATTTCCGTATGCACAGAATATGGATGTGGGTGTGAATGCATATTTTTTTAATGGGATTAGCTTGAGTAGTAATTTTATTTTTTTATTTTTTGGTTTATTAATGTATATGCAGGATAAGGGTTCAAATATTGAAGCTTTAGCATCAGAAAATTTAGATGCTTCATTGTGTTGGAAGGTATTAACTAGAAATAATATTCTTATGAGCTATATATTTTTGCTCGGAAAAAATAGCGAGGAAACTGTAATTCCCGATCTTGATTTTTCCATTTTCATTTTTCTGCAAATGGCATATAAGGCGAAGTTATGAATTCCCTACTAGTTAAGTATCCTTGTCAATCAAAGTATACTTTTTGGGACTAAAAAACATATGAAAGAACACTAACATCATGTTCTTGTTCTGTTTCATCAAGATTAACGTAGAATTCATCAAAATCTCATCTTCATAATATTTTCAGGACATTGGATGGTTGAAATCCATTACAAGCTTACCAATTCTGATTAAAGGAATTCTCACTTGTGAAGATGGTAAGACTATGAATACGACATCTTTAATTTTTATGAATGTGACATCTCTGCAGATATAAAACCTTTGGTGAATAAAGCTGGACTTGTATCTGTCAAAAAAATTTATTTTGTTTGTGAAAGTGTTTTGAAGTAGAAAAGCAGTTGGCCTCTTTTGTACGACTATTGTTCTTATTGAACTTTCATCTAAATTCTTGCTACTGAATTCATAACTTGTCTGCTAATGTGTGAAGCAATAAAAGCAATGGAAGTAGGTGTTGCAGGAATTGTTGTTTCCAATCATGGTGCACGCCAGCTAGATTATAGTCCCGTCACAATCACTGTTCTAGAAGAGGTAATTCTCTGTTCTCCACATACACTGTCTACTGTAAATTGATCTATTAGTCTTTAGATTATATAATGCCTTGTTGGATATTGCCTTCTGGAACTCTTAAACAATTTGATCTGATCGAGTTTGCTTAAATGTAGCACTCTAGTCTACGTGATAGTCTTTTGGTGTGAAAACATCATAGATTTTGTAAATCGTATGGCTGCAGGTGATTCTTGCTGTTCAAGGGAGAATTCCAGTTCTTTTTGATGGAGGAGTGAGGCGGGGAACAGATATTTTCAAGGCCCTAGCTCTTGGAGCACGAGCTGTTATGGTAAACTTATTATCCTATCATCCAAGTTACATTTAAGGGTTCAACCACACAAGATTAATGACTGTGATTTCATTTAATACATGCAGATTGGACGGCCAGTTATATACGGGTTGGCTGCAAAGGGAGAAGATGGGGTGAGACGAGTACTCAGTATGCTGAAGGATGAACTTGAGCTCACTATGGCCCTGTCAGGCTGCAGTAGCGTGAAGGACATAACGAGACATCATGTGATGACTGAGCAAGAAAGACTCCACTGCAGACTCTAGTTTATCACAACGGCATTGTGGCAAACATGTCCTAAAGAGTATTTGTTTCTCTTTTAAATGTTTCGATTCTATTTACGTTTGTGCACGGACATTTTACATGCAATTGCTTGTATTTATGTGCTACCAATTTGGCAATCGTGACATCTTGACTTGAATCAGAAATTGAATAATTAGTTAATTACCAATTCATGAATGTACGTGTTCTTAAATAATAATTAAAAAAAAATCAATTTTTTTTTCAAATAATCATAACCAAACCTCTCTGATATGTTTAAACAAAGGTATTTCGTTTGGCAGCAGTTGATGTTAACAAGTCGATTATCAAAGAGCACAGGTTAGACGACCTTCAACGGGATCTGTAACAATACTGCTTATTGAGCAACTAATTAAACATTCATAAAAAGAAAATACACCTAGCAATAATTAAACATTTCATTACAAACATGAAAAAAAGGCAGTCTTCACTCTACAAACAATACTTAAAAATGGGAATCTCACCTTCCAGCTTAATGTTAAAGAAAAGATCGTGTACTTTTACCCTTAACATACTTTCAGCATCGATTATTAGGTAACAGGCGTATGCAAGGAAATATAACCGTTTCGTTCATGCTCTGAAATCTCTATCCAAATACTTTATTTCCAGTATATATCAATTCCCTTGTTGATCTAAACAGCAACCAACTGCCAGGCAAAATCACCGAGAGGGAACTGGGACGAGAAATGATATATGGCACCCGCAAAAATGAAGATCGAGTTCTTCATAATAACTATGCATTACCAACAGAGTTATTTTTATTGACACCTGGCAACTCCATGGAAGAATTGGTGATACTACCTACCGAACCCATGGTCTGTGAGCTCAACTGAGGACTTGCTGGACAAGCTTCTGCATTACCTGCACTCATTGGATGTATAGCCCCTGAACTAAGTTGTGGGCTCATCGGAGTTCTCTGGCTGATTTGTTGGGGACTGGCCTGTTGCTGCTGCTGATTCTGATTCTGATTCATATGATGGGGAATTCCCATGCTTGATGGTGAACCCACCTGTGGAGGTGAAAGAACAGCCTGCAGTGGTGATGTCGATTCCTGCTGCTGCTGGATTTGCATCTGCTGCTGAAGCTGCTGCTGCTGCTGCTGCTGCTGAAACTGCTGCTGCTGTTGCTGCTGAAGCTGCTGCTGGTTCATGTAAATATTCATCCCTGGCATCACCTTTGGTGGACCCATTGCCCCCATAGCTGGGCGTTGCATCTGATTGATATTAGCTCGATTCAGAGAAGGGCCCAGCATAGAAAGACCAGCAGATCCTGGGTGCATCTGTCGACCTCCAGCCATACCATTGATGCTTGCTTGTGGGCCCCCCAACATATTTGATCTGTTTGGACCGAATCTCAGCTTTGCCATGATAGCAGCTTGTGTAAGCGTCGTCCCAGAACGTAGTGCATTGCTAAGATTTGAAGCCTGGGCCAGATTCATTGGGTTCTGTGTCATGTTACCTATGTTTGAAATAGACCCCATTGGTGAAGAAATTCCAGTTCCACCCACTCCCCTCATGCCCCCTATACCCATGACATTGTTCAAGCCTCCAAGCCCAACCATGTTATTGCCAATGTTGCCCATACCTACAGTTCCAAGGCCACCCATAATTTTTCTCTGCATTTGTGGCTGCTGTTGCTGTTGCTGTTGCTGTTGCTGCTGCTGCTGCTGTGGTTGCAGCTGCTGCTGCATCAGCTGAAGTTGGAGAGATGAGGGTTTATTTGCCATATGAGCACCCAACTGCATATTTGCATTCTGCCCAATAGTGTTCAAATGTGGCATAGAATTTGGGGAAAACACCATAGGTGATCTTTGGTACTGGGGATGCTGCTGTTGCATCAAGGACTGCTGATGTTGTGGTGATGGTTGCTGCTGCTGCTGCTGCTGCAGAGAAGGCAGTAATTCAGGTTGTTGAGGCCTGGATGTCATTGAAACCCCTGGCAAGAGTCCTTGAGAGATTTGCATCACCTGAGCATTTCCAGAAGGTGACACCATTGGTGGGCCTTGTATATTCTGAGATGTACTAAATGATACATTGCCACTATTACTTGGTTTGGCAATATCATTGGATGGGAGGCTAGAAACTCCATCAGAATACTGCTGCATCTCCACTGGAGTGCTACCTGAAGGGATTTCCCGACCATTAAGTTGACTGGTCGAGGCTTGATTAATGCGTACTGGTTTTGGTTGAACATGATCTTCATGATGATATCCTTCACGTATCATCTGCAAAAGCGAATATCAATAATTGAGTCCTATCCAACTCAAATGCTCAACAATAAATAATAAAAAGACTAACAAAACATACCAGTGAACAGAACTGCTCAGCAAGAAGGTCCGCAATGTGCTGCAGGAATTACATGGCATGTGTCAGAGCCACAAATATACATTACTGAAAGGGATCAACAATATATGGAAGAGATGAGCCTTTCTATGGCAAGATGGAATAAGAAACTTTATGCCAAGAATCATGTCCCCCGTCCTTTTGGAATTTGTTGAGATTGAGCCCATCTATCTAGATCTTAGGGCTATGTTTGGTATGAAGGGAAGTCGGTAGAAAGTCCGGTTATTAAATTTCCCGTTGCATGAGGAAATATATCTTCCCTCACTTGTTTCCTATGGTTGGGGAAAAGTGGAAAGGGTCCAATATTTAGCATGTTTAGTTAATTAATTTCATTTAAACATTTGCCACAAGTTGCTTGCAATACATTTGAAAATTCACTTTTTATACCTCCCAGAATTTCCCACCAAGCTTCCAACCAACCAAGGGAAGGTTGATCTTCCTTCCACATTCCTGTCATCTCGGTTCCACTCAACTTCCCTCCACCAAAATAGTACATACAACCCGTAAATTTTCCCTGTGTGTGCATGAGTTTAAGTTAACAAGCATCTGTGTGCCCTTCTCTCCATCCATTGGCTTCTACTGAAGTTGCCAGCTTGTTTGTATGTCAGTTCTGAAGGGAGAACCTTGCTGCATATTAGATATATCCATGCAAAACCTACCAAGGAATATAATCTAACATACTTCTTTACTATGGGTTCAAAAGAGAGAGGCTTCTCCCAAAACCTACCTAAGGCATATGATGTGTATGTGTGGGGTTTTCCCTCCCCATTTGTTACCGTTAGTCACAAGCTTGTTGTAGTTGGTTCTAGAGGGCAAACACTGCTTCATACTGGCTATATCCCCACTAGACCTGCCAAAGAATTAGTACCACCATAAATGCTTTCTTTGGGTCAGCCCCTCCCTCCAACCCTCCCTCCCTATGTGCCTGCGTGCATGTCAAAAGGGGAAAATTTCTGACATTGGATCCAAAATAAGTGGAGGGAAGGCTTATATGTTTGACATATATATGAAACAAATAAATTGTCTGGAACACAATCTGTTCTGTGAACCAAAAGAAACAAGTATATAGACTCACAGTATTTGGCAATGTTGGAAGGTGATCCTCTGCAGCCAAATAGTCAGCATCCTCTATTTCCCCGATATGAATTGCCACAGAACCATCATTCGGCTTCTCTGACATGATCATCCTAGTTTGTGCCTTTGGAACAAGTTGAAAACCATTACCTGACAGACACGGTGAAAGGATCAGTTTATCATCACCAAATGCTACCTAATTAGGAATTTGCAGTCAACGAACCTTGAAGAATGCGCTCTGTCTGCACAAAGATTAAGATCCTTGTCTTGGGAACATTCATGTTCCCACCTACAAGGGACCTTGATAATGGCATTTTACACGTTTCATCTTTCAAATTCTCATTGTTTGAATCACTGGAAAGATGAAGCGCCAGCTGTTGAGCAGAATACGTCGGTTTCCTGATAGGATACTGATCAACCTTGTTCTTTTTGCTGTTAAGTTGATACCTGAAACAGAAAAGGAAAATAAAATGAACAATCGAGAAAAAAGGGCCTGTTCAACATGATTAGAGGTGTCAAGACGGACGGGCCGGCCATGACCCGTAAAAACCGGCCCGTGAAAATCGGGACCGCGGGCCGACCCGTGACCCGTGCGGGCGGTTCACGGGCCAAGGAGGTGTAACCCGCGGGCTTCGCGGGTTGCACCCCCACGGGCCGCGGTTAACCCGCGGCCCGTAAAAAAAAAATTTGAAAAAAAAAAATAAAACAAAAATTAAAAAAAAGGGGGAGATTATTTTTACAATTATTTTTACAATACCCTCTCATTAGTTATTATACATTTATACTTCATAGTTCATACTTGTTACTACCTTACTACAATTACAATTATTCAATTGCAAATATCATCATCATCTTGATTATATTTCTTTTTTCTCGGTTCTCACTAGTCACTACTAAATTTTTTAATCCTACTATATTATGGATTATCGCGATTCTTTTTCTCAAAATCCTATTTTCAATAATAGTTGCTCTCCAATAAATTTAGAAGATGATAATGTTGTAGAAGTTTGCAAAGTTATAAATAATTCATGTAACATTAAATTTGAATTCTATGTAAAAATTTCTTGATATAATTATGAATTTATCATTTTGTTCAATTCTTAGTTTACATTTAATAAAAAAATATATTTTTTGCTATAAATATGAAAAATTCTATATTTTTATAATTTTATTTATACAATCATACGGGCCAAAATTGGAACAAACCGCGACCCGCACGACCCGTGACCCGCATGGGCTCGACCCGGATGGGTCAGCGGGCGGGCCTGGGTTGTAGTCCAAAATTGTGGGCCGACCCGTAACCGGCCCGGAACCCGCAGCGGGCGGGCTTTTTTTCACGCGGGCCGTTACCGGGCTCACATGTTGGCGGGCCGACCCGGCCCGGACCACCCGGATTGACACCTCTAAACATGATATTCAAGGAACAAATCAAGACAGACCAACATTTTATGATAAATTATTCTCCTTAGACAGTTCTACTTGGGAACTTCTCACAAAAGGCAGTATTAAAGTTATACTAATTATATGGGAAGAGCTATAATGTTCTACTCCACTTGCACTACACAGAAGCCTAATTGGTTTCTGCCCTTTTTATTTACTTCGATATATAATTGACAGGTCAGAACCCATTCACTAAGTCTTCAAGCTTGTATGCACACTAGATTTGAAAGTAGTTGAGCTTTGACAACAGATATAAGGAGTGCACAAGAGGTACATTTATCCAATGTATGTGGTACAGGTCTAAAAATGATGGCAATCTGATTGACAGGAATACCTCTCAGTCACCATTTCAATCTTCGAGAACCTTTCTAGCATGGGTTGGTCGGCCAACTGAGCTCCAACAGGACTGTTTGCATTGACCGTGGCGTTCATGTTACTAACACTAGCTGGAGAACCAACTCCGCTAATTGCAGCAGTTTTTGTGAGAGAATAGGGTCTACGTTTTGCAGCCTGGTTTTGCCGTTGCATTGAATCATTAGCACTGGAAGTCAAAGACATGGTGCCACCAACACCACCGGGAGGAACTGATGTCGCTGCAGACTTTTCCTTTTGGGATGAGACAAGTCCACTAGTCACAACGCCTCCAAATTGAGGTCCCATTGAGCTGCTTGAGAATTCTCCAGATTTCGATGACAAGGGAGATTGAGGTAAACCTCCAGCAGAAACACGAGGACTTTGAACTAGTTTTCTCTTCTGGAATATATCCTCCTTTCTAGAATGATTCTCGAGAGGCTGACCAAGACTATTCCATGGATTCTGGGGGAAACCAGTTCTCCCAAATTGCTGTGGCATTCTTTGCTGTAATCGTGACTGATCAATATGGGTTATTTCTGATTCTGCCATATGAATCCGACTGAGATCTGTCTTGTTGTCCAATCTCTCCGTCTCAATTGGTTCTTCCTTTAAACCATATCTCATTCCTTGTTGTCCAGAAGTAAACGGCATTGCCCCAACATCCTGATTTAGACCTCCATCAAACATCTGCTGTGAGAACTTTTTCATACTATTATTGGTATACTGAATCCCTCTTGCAACTGGTTGCTGTTGCATTGATGCATTCTTCCAGTGCGAATCTGGTCCGTTGAAGCTGTCCATTTGTTGTGCTACATGTTGACTACCATCAACACCTGTAGCTGTAAGCCTACCCCTCTTGCTTGAAAGTGGAGATAGTTGCCCATCTTGGTTCTCTCTTTTGCCATGAACAGAAGAAGTGCCATTATCAGTGAGTGGGATCATATCCTGCCCAGCAGGTGAAGCTATTGATGAATTAAATGGAGCTCCAGACCGCTGATCCTGCAGAAGACTTGGGCTCCCAACCCCCATTTGATATTTAGACTGGGGGGATACCAGAGAAGATACTGAAATGGAGACATCTGACCCAAAGCTGTTGGTCCTTAGTGGAAACATTGCGCTTGAAACATTATTTTGAGTGTTCAAGTTCTCATGTATAGACTGCTGCATCAAGGATCCCCAGTCGCCCGACCTTGAACTTTCTGGCCCTCTATCTATACATACCATTTTCCCATGGATCTTATTATTCGATGAGACTATAGCTTCTCGAATCTGCCTCAATCTTTTTCTCCTCATGCTGTGCACTGCCAAATTTAACTGCAAACAAGGTGCAACATGTTAAAATCCACGATATCCTTACTACAAAAATAAGATAAATCAAGTTGCATATGCACCTTAGTGGGAACAGGGTTATCATTGAGTCTATCCAGCTTCGGACTTGGATCCAAGCAAAGTTGTGGTTGTAGGGCTTTCAAAATCCGGGCCTCCACTTCCTACACAAAAACGTCATAAGACACCATCTCCTTCTGGTGCATGCAATGAGAAAAATGGTTCACTTACCATCAGATCACCATATGTCCAACCATGGTCTGAAATAGATGGAATATCCTTTACTACATTTTCCAACGACATTCTAAGACGCACTCTATTGACTTTAGGTAAAGCATCCCCGGAAGCCAGAGGAACTCCTGTTTCAGAAGAGCACTTCCGGTAATCTCGCACCTGCAGAAGTAACATCCCACGTTACAAATTGTCTAAACCTAGCATGGACTCCATTTCCCATTCATTTTATCAAGTGATGGACAAATAAAGAAGCAAATGAAGTAGACTGATCAACCATGCTATTATGGTTTGAATGCCTAATACGGTATGGCCGGGAGCAATACGAAATGAAAATTGAAAGCAAGTGAAGAAAGCACAGATTAACCATGTGATGGATTAAACACAAATCAGTAGTCAAGGGGAAAAGTGCACAGTATAATTAGGTTCTACACGCCCAACAAAACAGAATTGCTTGAACCACCCAGGAGAATGGAAAGGAATTACCAACACAACAGCAGGACAGGACTACCAATTGGTCGGAACGAGGCAACAGGAATGGCACTCACCCCCCACAAATGTGAAATTGTTGAGAGAAGGGTACAATCTTGAAAAGCTTACTAAAAGGATATAAAGAAAAATAAAGGTTTTTAATAATTAGTTTTTAGAAAAAAAAAATGTTGGGATATAGTAATAAGGCTTCAGAATTCTTTCCAATATCTTTTGAGGGGCAGGCAGTTTGCAAGCATGCTTCATATGCAATAATTGAATCATTAATAAATTGACATAACAGCATCTCTTCATGGAGATTTACACTCCAATTAATAATGCAGATTAGAAATTCTTTCCAGATGAAGATAAGTATCTCACACTATATTTTGCTTTAAAGTTCTTCAGATAACATACCTCACAGACAAGTGTCCCTTCAATGTACTTGCATGGTATATCATCCAGAATGTCTCCAGGCAGTCGCCCGGATTCAATTGCCTTCATATAGCAAATTGCATAAATACAATTAAAAATTTCTACAAAAAATTCCGCTGTACAAATCATTGAAGATAAACTATGGAACTGTAGATAAGCAATGAAATGCACGGTGCACAAAAACAATTTTTACAGAGAAAAATTATTGCCATCACAAGCAAAGATCTCTACAAGATATATAATCTATGCAGCTATTTATAGTTAAAGATTTATATCCTCCACCAAGCCATTTGTGTGGTTGATAAGTAGGCATGCCACGATCATCATGGGAGGAAGAGTCATTCAAGAACACTAAATCCTAGCAAGCTGTAAATTAATACTGTCTCTCGAACACGCGTGATACGCCGTCAATTTCAAACACTAAATTTAGTGATTCAAATCTTTTTGTAATATACTTCTGCACATTAAATCTATACAACGAGAATGGCCTATATCAGTGTTCAAAGACTCGACCAAGTCAGAACTGGAATGGCCATGACTGTTCTACTGTTCCATCGCAGCGCCAACTTGTTGCATTTTTTGTTTTCTCCACTCAGGAAAAAGGCAGGTGCATTCGAGATAAAAAATCAAAAGTTGATGGATTCTTATCTTATTCTGTTTCATTATTTGAGACCCACTGATTCTATTTATGTGTCATTGGATGGTCAAAAGTGAAAAAGTTACATTAAATAGTTCTCCACTAATGTGTTATGCATATTGTAGGTCTATTATTTGTTCTTCAGTAATATCAGTTATGAACATATCAGTTATGAACAAAGAGGTTTCTAATTCAAAGCTTTTGATTCTTTTAAAAAATAAATATTATATTTTTGACCCAATTTTTTTGTATTAATTGTTCAGTTTTCATGTCATTAACAACTCCCTCCATTTCACGACTGAGTCTAGCTTGGACGAATATTTGAGGAGAGGTGGAGAGGGTATGACTTGAATCGTGTCAAAGGGGGTCAGCTTATGAAATAAAAATTCTCTCTCAGTTTCCAACACTCACACCCCTCATAAAAACCACTAGAAAGCCACCACCGTTTCCACACCCCCTCTCCCCCGGTGTGATCTGCCAAAAAGCCAACTGACATGCCACCATATTTCATCAACTTCACAAGCAAATTACCTCTTCTACTGAAAAAGGTTGTTGTACACCACAATCCATCCCCAGGGTGGGGACGACAGAAAGAAAAGAATTGCTACCTAAAACATTCCAGACCACTCCAACAAAACTTATCAATTTACAACTAGGATATCGAAGAGAAAAAGGGAAGAGAAATAGAAAAGGAAAGATATTATTTGAACCATCCAAACCCAAAAAGACCATCAGATACTGCTATAGCCGCAGGTATTGGCCTCCCAGTCTTATTTATAGAATAAAGAGCAGATCAATTTATAAATCTACATCTAAGAAAAATGACAATCGTTTTTAACCTTCCGCTTCCCTCCCTACATCATCTTGGAGGCTGGAGGCATCTAGGATTGACTTTTCCGTGATTTGCCTCTTCTTAAAGATTCAATTCCTGCACGCGATTTTCAAATTTTGGAGTGACTCTAGAAGGTCAAAATGATGACAATAGGTGTTGGTGACAAAGGAGCGGAGCGGTGCGGTGCAGTATGGGATGGTGGGGATTATGTCCGTAGAGTGAGAAATGTGTTTCGGGAGCCTTTTTTGGGAAAAGAGAGAACGGACAGCAGATTATCTGAGAATGAAAAACAAGATTTTCTCCTAATCTTTTAATGATAATATTGTTATTTTAATGGACGCTATTTCGGAAAGAGGGAATTAAAAAGTTTCCATTTTGAGTAAGTGGCAATTTCATTAAAATATCCGAAAAGAAAAAGCAGCAATACAATATGTAACGGAATCATATTAGGTCAGTCACATAAAATTTTCATTGCTTGGAATCTATAATGCAACGACACTGTCCAATATGTGTTGTGTTGTGTAGAGAGCAGCGTCAATAATCAAATTTAATTTCCAATTAAATAAGGCATCTTAATTGCAAGAATCCCTCAGCTCAACATAAGCTTAGCATTTCATGTGTTTCCAATAGCAAGAATAGCATTAATTCCAATGTATAGTAAGCTGTAACTAGATTTAAATGAAGTATAAGATGTGCTATATGCATAGGTTCTGTAAATCAAACCTACAAACCGCATTACATACCGAGAATAGAGTTTCAGATGCTCTATCGTATGGGTGCAAAAACTTTGGAACATCAACAGCAGTCTGATGACCAGATTCAATCTGAAAATTTGAAATATAATTGGAGTCAACACCACTTCCCAACAAATATCCGTTTTCTTGCATGGACTGTTTTATTACTTTCAATTCACCTATTAAAGTGATTATAAACACACCTCCATTGGTTTCCCCACAGAATATCCGTCTGGGAAAAGGCTAAGAGTGAAGGAAACATCATTATCTGAAAAAATAGGGGACAAAATGTTCAATAATCAGAAGAAAAACCAAAATAATTAGAACCAAAAAGGTGTGGAAAAATATCCTTACCAAATGGACCTAAAGAAAAGTACTTCAGAAACTACTACTTACCAGAGATTTCGGTAACACCACCATTCTTACCAGCCTCTACCTGTAACTCAAAATTATAATTTATCATCGTACAGTAGAGAACTTTTTGCAAGAATATAAAGATCAAACTGATAAATTCAAATTTCCTCCTCATATTTTAATCTTTCAGGATCCAAATTGACAAGTTTTTTGCAAAATAAGCTAAATTTATAATAATAATAATAATAATAATAATAATAATAATAATAATAATAATAATAATAATAATAATAATAATTGCAGATCTGCAAGTCATTATCCAAGATCAAACTCGTTTCCAAAATCAAACTCGTTGTTGCAATTCTGAACAATTTTAGTTTTTTTTTCAATTTTCGACATTAAAAATTTTCATCATTCGTATTAAAAATCAAAGATAAACCCATATCAAGAAGGTTAAAATTCAAAGAACCGATTAAAAACCCATATCAAGAACAAAAATTCAGCAAACTTTACATCCACAAAATAAAATCTGCACAGAATTAAAATAAAAAACTCCACAAAAAAAATATTAAAATTTCAAAAGCTTGGAATGAGGATAAACTCATTCTACAAGCCCTCTGTATGTATCTGCTCCAACCATAATTCCATTGATACCAAAGCATCAAACTTTTTTCTGATTATAAGTCGTACCGTGAGATTTCGAGTCGAAGTGGAAGGGGGGTCGCTTTTGTTAATTGAGGATGAGATTAAGATGTCTTCTTCTTCTCCTCTTCCGACAGGGGTGTCTGATGCGAGCGGTTTGGGGCGGAACCTCTTACCGGTTTTAGAAACCTTAAACGAAACCCCCATTTCTGATCGATTGATATCTTACAAAAAAAATTCAGACAAACATGGTAGCACTGATGTATGACAGTGGTAATTGGGTCAAATAGACTGTTTCTCGACCATAAGGCTCTGTTCGGGAGGGATTAAAAGCCAATTAAAATTGAAAATATGGCCGTTATTGGGTCCCACTCGTCTAATAAAAGTCAACAATAACGACTATATTTTCAATTTTAATCCGATTTTAATCCCTCCCATACAAGGCCTAATTATATTTTAAAAATAAATATTTTAAATCATAATTTTTAAACTATTTAATCTATCCTCATTCAACAACACGTAAGTTCCCATTTTCTCACATCAATTGAATCCCCAAAACCCGATCTTCCCTATTTTCCCAAATCGTTCATATCTGCATTTCTTTCCCCAATCAGTTCCTCACCGTTCATCTCTGCATTTCTTTCCTCAAACTGTTCGTATCTGCATTCGGTTGCCTTGATCTTGGCCGTCCGATTCGTCTCTACATTTCTTTCACCAAACCAAGTCTCTGTCAACTCACTGTATTGTAAGTACAATGATGCCGTCAAGTTTGAAATTCGTTAACGGGAAGACTTGAATGAGGAAGATGGAGAAAAGGGGTTGGGGACCGCGTCAACGCGTGGTTACGATGGAGCAAAAGGGGGATTTTTTTACGATGGCTAAATTAGAAAAATTGCAGTCATACGATTAAAACGTACATGCGTCATTTTAGGTATCCAAAACAGCAATCGGCTGAATCAGTAGAACTGAACACTAAATTCGTAGAAACGTCAGCTATGCGTTTAAAACGGCAACATGCCGTTTTGGGTCAAAAGGTCTCGACTTGTGGGGGGCTGAATGAACGAAAGTGCGAATTGAATACCGATCTAGAAAAATCGCAGCCATACGATTAATGTTGGAAAGTAAACTTGATTTTGGAGTAAGTAATATGAGTTTAAGAATTTTGCTCATAGGCCCAATTCAAAGGCCCAACAAAGTCTAGCATTTTCTAGAATTATATTATAGAAAGACCCATATAAATATCTAAGTAATAGATAAATATGCATTATACCTAGAATACTCTAGGAAAATATCTAATCCAAATATGAAATCTAGAAGCCTCATGAAATCTTATGGACTAGAATTCTCTAGATTAATGTGTGGTCTAGAAGTCTCATGTAAGCCATATATAAAGGGGTAGAGTCCCTCCATTTTGTAAGAACAAGTCAAGTCAAGTGTTGTAAGTGTTGAAATTGAGAAATATAAGTTACATTTTATTTACCTCTTCCTATTAGTATTGTCCTTCCTATCAAGTCTTAGCTAAATCAAGTTGGTAAACCCCTCTTTCCTCCAACAAACTGGTATCAGAGCCCTAAGGTCCTTGTGAAAAATGGCAAGTGGGATGATTCCTTTTCAAGTCCCTCAACTTAACAAGGATAACTACGACAATTGGAGCATAAGGATAAAGGCATTGCTCGGGTCGCAAGATGCATGGGAGATCGTAGAGAAAGGCTACACGGAGCCACATGACGAGGTCACTCTATCCCAAGCACAAAGGGATAGTTTGAAGGATGCAAGGAAGAAGGACAAAAAGGCGCTCACCCTCATCTATCAAGCCTTAGATGAAGGCATGTTCGAGAAAGTAGCTTGTGCTACTACGAGCAAGGAAGCATGGGAGATCTTGCAAAACTCCCACAAAGGAGTTGAGAAGGTGAAAAAGGTTCGACTCCAAACACTTCGAGGTGAGTTTGAAGCTTTACATATGAAAGAATCGGAATCAATATCTGATTACTTTTCAAGAGTATTGGCCATTGTGAACCAATTAAAGAGGAATGGAGAAAAGTTGAGTGACACTAGAGTAATTGAGAAGATACTTAGGTCTTTAGATTCTAAATTCGACTACATAGTTGTAGCCATTGAGGAATCTAAAGATCTAGATAGTATGAGTGTCGATCAACTCATGGGATCTTTACAAGCCCATGAGGAAAGACTAAAGAAGAAGGTGAAAGAAGAGCCATTAGAGCAAGCTCTTCAAACAAACCTCGCTTTGAACAAGGGTGAAGGAAAGTTCAGCAGTAGGAGAAGCCAAAAAGGAAGAGGACGGGGCCAAAATCAAGGAAGAAATGCATTCTATAAGGAGGAAAGAAGCCTAAACTCATTTTCCACTAGAGGTTATGGAAGAGGAAAAGGTACGAGGCAAAATGAAAGGCCAAGGTATGACAAATCTCAAGTTAAATGTTACAATTGTCAAAAATTTGGCCATTATGCTTTAGAATGTAGAAATGGTAATAACCAAGTCAAGGAGAAAGCCAACTATGCTAGTCAAGAAAATGAAGTGGATCCTACACTATTGATAGCATACAAAGGTGAAGAAAGCAAGGAAATAAACACTTGGTACTTGGATACGGGAGCAAGCAACCATATGTGCGGAAGAAGAAACATGTTCGTGAAGCTCGATGAATCGGTAAGCGACAATATTACTTTTGGAGATGAATCGAAGATCCCCGTGAAAGGCAAAGGTAAAATCTTGATTCGCTTGAAGAATGGTATGCATCAATTTATCTCAAATGTCTACTATGTGCCCAATATGAAGAATAATATTTTGAGCTTGGGACAACTCTTAGAGAAGGGCTATGATATTTATTTGAAAGATCATAGTCTTTCAATAAGAGATCAGAGAAAAAATCTGATTGCTAAAGTCCCTATGACAAGAAATAGAATGTTTGCATTAAGAATTCAAAATGATGTTGCTAAATGCTTAAAAGCTTGTTTTAAAGATTCATCTTGGCTTTGGCACTTAAGATTTGGGCATCTTAATTTCGGGGGCTTAAAGTTGTTAAGTAAGAAGAAGATGGTAAAAGGTTTGCCTCCAATAAATCATCCGGATCAATTATGTGAAGGATGCTTACTTGGGAAGCATTCGAGGAAAAGTTTTCCAAAAGAAGCATCTACAAGAGCTAAGAAGCCGCTAGAACTTGTACACGCAGATGTTTGTGGGCCAATCAATCCAAGCTCTCTCGGTAAGAACAATTACTTTGTTCTCTTCATTGATGATTTTAGTAGAAAGACTTGGGTCTATTTTCTCAAACAGAAATCGGAAGTTTTTAGAACTTTCCAGAAGTTTAAAGCTCTCGTTGAAAAGGAAAGTGGCTATAGCATAAAAGCCATGAGATTTGATAGAGGAGGAGAATTTACCTCCAAAGTGTTTGAGAAATATTGTGAAGAAAATGGAATTCGTCGCCCATTAACAGTTTCATACTCTCCACAACAAAATGGAGTAGCCGAAAGAAAGAATAGATCAATTCTTAACATGGCCCGCTGCATGCTCAAAAGCAAGAGATTGCCCAAAGAACTTTGGGCCGAAGCTGTTAATTGCGCTGTATACCTATCTAATCGATCTCCTTCTAGAAGTGTGTGGAATAAGACACCACAAGAAGCATGGAGTGGAAGGAAGCCCAGTATCTCTCACCTACGAGTATTTGGGAGCATTGCATATGCTCATGTGCCGGATCAAAAGCGGTCCAAACTAGATGATAAGAGTGAAAGGTATGTCTTTATCGGCTATGACTCTCGCTCCAAAGGCTACAAACTGTATAATCCAAGCAAGGAGAAGATTATCATAAGTAGAGACGTCGAGTTCAATGAAGAAGGAGATTGGGATTGGGATGTCCAAGAAGAAGACTACGACTTCTTGCCATTTTTTGAAGAAGAAGAACAAGAGAATGAAGAGCAGCAAGAGCATACCAGTCCACCTCTATCACCTGCTCATGGAGATGCTTCACCAGTATCTTCACAAGGAGAAAGCTCAAGCGAAAGGACACCACGGATGAGGAGCCTACAAGAGTTATATGAGATAACAAAGAATCAAAATAATCTCACACTTTTTTGTCTTTTTGCCGATTGTGAGCCAATAGGGTATGAAGAAGCAGCGCAAAATAAAAGATGGAGATATGCCATGGATGAAGAGATTAAAGCTATTGAGAAAAACGATACATGGGAGCTGACGACTCTTCCCAAAGGAAAAAGAGCAATCGGAGTCAAGTGGGTGTACAAGATAAAGAAGAATGCTAAAGGAGAAGTGGAGAGATACAAAGCAAGATGGTTGCTAAAGGCTACAACCAACAGTCAGGGATCGATTTTGAGGAGGTATTTGCCCCTGTTGCTCGCTTAGAAACCATAAGATTAATTATCTCTCTTGCCGCGCAAAACAAGTGGAAGATTTTTCAAATGGATGTGAAATCAGCTTTTCTAAATGGTTATCTTAAAGAAGAAGTTTATGTGGAGCAACCAATGGGATATAAAATAAAAGGGCATGAAGGTAAAGTCTTAAAACTCAAAAAGGCTTTATATGGGTTGAAACAAGCTCCAAGGGCATGGAATAGTAGAATTGACAAGTATTTTCTAGAAAATGACTTCACAAAATGCCCTCACGAGTATGCCCTTTACACAAAGGTAAATGAGAAAGGAGATATCTTGCTTGTTTGTTTGTATGTGGATGATCTTATATTCACAGGAAATAATCTAAGCATGATCACTGAGTTTAAGAAGGCCATGGCTCAAGAATTCGAGATGACAGATATCGGTCTTATGGCCTACTATCTTGGGATTGAGGTAAGGCAAATGGAGGATGGCATCTTTATCTCACAAGAAGGGTACGCGAAAGAAGTTCTAAAGAAATTCAACATGGCGGATTGCAAGCCTGTATGCACCCCCGTCGAATGTGGAACCAAGTTATCGAAGTATGATGAATGTGAAAAAGTGGATCCAACACTCTTTAAGAGTCTTGTCGGAAGTCTAAGATATTTGACATGCACAAGACCAGATATCCTCTTCGGCGTAGGGCTAATCAGTCGCTATATGGAGATACCCACCATGACCCATATGAAAGCTGCAAAGAGGATTCTTCGCTACATCAGAGGTACGCTTGACTATGGTTTAATCTATTCATCATCTAATGAATTCAAACTTGTTGGCTATAGTGATAGTGATTGGGGCGGAGACATTGACGATAGAAAGAGCACTACTGGATATGTATTCTACTTGGGCAACACTGCATTCACTTGGAGCTCGAAGAAGCAATCGATCGTCGCGCTATCTACATGTGAAGCTGAATATGTTGCAGTTACATCAAGTGGTTGCCATGCAATTTGGCTTAGAAACTTGTTGAAGACACTTGGAGTTTTACAAGATGAACCAACTGAGATCCATGTTGACAATAAATCAGCACTGGCATTGGCAAAGAATCCAGTATTTCACGATAGAAGCAAGCATATCGATACAAGGTATCACTTTGTAAGAGAGAGCGTTGCAAAGAATGAGGTGCAATTGAAGTATGTAACCTCTCAAGAGCAGATTGCCGACATTTTCACTAAGCCACTCAAGCATGACGTGTTCCACAACCTAAGAACTTTACTTGGAGTAGCAAAATCAAGTTTAAGGGGGGATGTTGGAAAGTAAACTTGATTTTGGAGTAAGTAATATGAGTTTAAGAATTTTGCTCATAGGCCCAATTCAAAGGCCCAACAAAGTCTAGCATTTTCTAGAATTATATTCTAGAAAGACCCATATAAATATCTAAGTAATAGATAAATATGCATTGTACCTAGAATACTCTAGGAAAATATCTAGTCCAAATATGAAATCTAGAAGCCTCATGAAATCTTATGGACTAGAATTCTCTAGATTAATGTGTGGTCTAGAAGTCTCATGTAAGCCCTATATAAAGGGGTAGAGTCCCTCCATTTTGTAAGAACAAGTCAAGTCAAGTGTTGTAAGTGTTGAAGTTGAGAAATATAAGTTACATTTTATTTACCTCTTCCTATTAGTATTGTCATTCCTATCAAGTCTTAGCCAAATCAAGTTGGTAAACCCCTCTTTCCTCCAACAATTAAAACGTCCATGCGCAATTTTAGGTATCCAAAACAGCAATCAGCTGAATCAGTAGAACTGAACACTAAATTCGTAGAAACGTCAACTATGCGTTTAAAACAGCAATACGCCGTTTTGGGTCATAAGGTCTCGACTTGTGAGGGCTGAATGAACGAAAATAATGCGAATTGAACATTGAATTAGAAAAATGGCAGTCATACGATGAAAACGTCCATGCACCATTTTAGGTATCCAAAACAGTAATAAACTGAATCGGTAGAACTGAACGCTAAATTCGTAAAAACGTCAGCTATGCGTTTAAAATGACGACATGCCGTTTTGGGTCACAAGGTCTCGACTTGTGAGAATGAACGAAAGTGATGCGAATTCAGTACTAAATTAGAAAAATCGCTCATACGATTAAAAATTTCATGCGCCATTTTAGATATCCAAAACAGTAATCAGCTAAATCAGTAGAACTGAACACTAAATGCGTAGAAACGTCAACTATGCGTTTAAAACGACGACATGCCGTTTTGGGTCACAAGGTCTCGACTTGTGGGGCTGAATGAACGAAAGTGATTCGAATTGAATACTGAATTAGAAAAATGGCAGCCATACGATTAAAACGTCCATGCGCCATTTTAGGTATCCAAAACAACAATCAGCTGAATCAGTAGAATTGAACACTAAATTCGTAGAAAGTGATGCGAATTGAACACTGAATTACAAAAAGGGCAGTGAAAGTGATGCGAATTAAACACTGAATTGGAAAAATGGCATTCATACGATTAAAACGTCCATGCGTCATTTTAGGTATCATAAACAGCAATCAGAATCAGTAGAACTGAACACTGAATTCGTAGAAACGTCGCTATGCGCTTAAAACAGCAACATGCCGTTTTGGGTCACAGGGTCTCGACTTGTGGGGGCTGAATGAACGAAAGTGATGCGAATTCAACACTGAATTAGAAAAATGGCAGTTATACGATTAAAACGTACATGCGCCATTTTAGGTATCCAAAACAGCAATCAACTGAATCAGTGAACACTAAATGCGTAGAAACGTCAGCTATGCGTTTAAAACGACAACATGTTATTTTAGGTCACAAGGTTTCGACTTATGGGGGCCGAATGAAAGAAAGTGATGCGAATTGACACTGAATTAGAAAAATTGCAGTCATACAACTAAAACGTCCATACGTCATTTCAGGTATCCAAAACAGCAATCAGCTCAGCTGAGTCAGTATAACTGAACACTAAATGCGTAAAAACTTCAACTATGCGTTTAAAAAGACGACATGTCGTTTCACCGTCCAAATACATTTTAAACCCTAAACCCTAAACTGTGACCCTCCGTTTAAAATGATCAGGTACCATTTGGGGGCATGGGGTATCTATTTCACTCAGAAACTAGTAAAACAATGTTTGAAACATCATACATGACTCGTACACATTGAATGACTACACGTGTTATGGGGTATCGATTCACTCCGAAATCAATGAAATATGCTTTGAACCATCATACATTACACATCGACCAAGTGTAGGGTAGTTTTCAAATCTGACCATGGGCTGATCAAATGTGTGGACCTTAACGTCGAAAAGTAGTTAAAACCTTCATCCGACCACTTTTATATGGTTACGAGCGTGAATGAAACAAAATGAACGCTGAATGAGCTGAAATGTCAATTGGACATTCAACACGACCAAATGCCATTTTAGGTCACGAGGTATCGATTTCACTCCGAAACAAGTAAAAGAGTATTTGGAACATCATGCATGATTCACTATCAATGGACGGACTGCACGCGCCATGCTTTAGATACCATACTTGATACTTACCTTTTTCTTTTGTTGCTTAGTGTAGGGTTGTTTTCAAGCCCGGTCATGGACTGATCAAATGTGTGAAAAAGTAGTTAAAACTATCAATCGGGCACTTTTACTTTGTTACGGGTGCAAATGAACCGAAATGAACGCTGAACGAGCATAAACGTCATCTGTACGTTTAAAACGACCAGTTGCCATTTTGGGTCATGGGGTATCGATTTCACTCAAGAACTAGTAAAACGGTATTCGGAACATCATGCATGACTCACTATCATTGGACGGACTGCACACGCCATGCTTTAGACATCATACTTACTACTTATGTTTTTCTTTTGTTACCAAGTGTAGGGTAGTTTCCAAACTTGTCCATAGACTGATCAAATGTGTGGAAAAGTAGTTAAAACCATCAACCGGACACTTTTACGTTGTTACGGGCGCGAATGAACCGAAATGAATGCTGAACGAGCATAAACGTCATGTGTACGTTTAAAACTGCCATTTGCCATTTTGGGCCACGGGGTATCGATTTCACTCTGGAACTAGTAAAACAATATTCGGAACATCATGCATGACTCACTATCACTGGACGGACTGCACGCGCCGTGCTTTAGATACCATACTTGCTACTTATGTTTTTCTTTTGTTGCCAAGTGTAGGGTAGTTTCCAAGCTTGTCCATGGACTGATCAAATGTGTGAAAAAGTAGTTAAAACCATCAATCGGGCACTTTTACGTTCTTACGAGCGCAGATGAACCAAAACGGACGCTGAACGAGCATAAACATCATCTGCACGTTTAAAACGACCAGTTGTCATTTTGGGTCACGGGGTATCGATTTCACTCCGGAACTAGTAAAATAGTATTCGAAACATCATGCATGACTCACTATCATTGGACGGACTCCACGCGCCATGCTTTAGATACCATACTTGCTACTTACGTTTTTCTTTTATTGCCAAGTGTCGAGTAGTTTCTAAGCCCGGCAATGGACTGATCAAATGTGTGGAAAAGTAGTTAAAATCATCAGTTGGGCACTTTTACGTTGTTACCGGCGCAAATGAACCGAAACGAACGCTGAATGAGCATAAACGTCATCTGCACGTTTAAAATGACTAATTGCCGTTTTGGGTCACGGGTATTGATTTCAACTATGGTCCTTCATCCATACACAACTAACCTGAATGAATGGATACACAGTCTAAATTAGAAAAAACGTCAACCATACGATTCAAACTACCAAATGACGTTTTAGTCTGAACAAAGTACTGGTGTCATTGTTACCAAAAACTTGGATCAAAAGAGTTATAAGAATTTAACTAAAACCATCACAATCTAAAATTCATGTTCAACAATTTTAAACATTCATACATCCATAACAAACGTGAAGGAACAGAAATGAACACAAAATGAGTACAAACGTCAGTTATACGTTTAAAATGAGCACTGTCGTTTTAATCTGAACAAACAATGCTGCTGTCATAGTTAAATTCTATCAGACCGAAACAGGTATCGAAATTTATCAAAACTATCACAATCTAGCAAAAACAATCATAATTGATCCTCAACATAACCCTTTTCCACAAGGGTTACACAAATTGGAACTTGGTTGTGCAAATAGAGAAACCAACTAACATCCCTATCACAATTAATCTTCATTGGTGGAACTGATAACTTTGCCATTCCAGGTACAAGAAATTTCATCTCGATGTCATACATGACAGAATCAACTTAACCGCTTGTCTGACTTCCTCATAAAACTCTATATAGGAAATATTTTTTGACAAAAAAATATTTGTTGCAGTGTCTTGATCATTCCCTATCCATTTCCAAATTCATCCACCTTGATCACTTTTTTCAAATTCAACAAAATAACAAATGACAAACATGGCACCAGAGTCCATATCTGCAATTCACCAAAAAATATGTAATATGTTATTCTATTAATTATCAAAATCGAATACTATAAAATAGAGCTTCAATAATAAACAAAAGACAACAAATATTGTTACATAACAGGTTTAAATTAGATTTTAAAAAATGGCATTTTGTAGTTTCAAACGTGTATTTACCATTTAAATTTCTTTCAAATAATATAATGCTATAAAAGAATTCAGGAACGACTACTTTGCAAACAACTACATCAATACCACCATTATCAAATTATAACAGAACTCACTTACAAAAAAAGGCACCCAACTACAGAAAAAGGGCACCATTCCGTTTTTGTATTTCACAGCAAATGTTGCTTACCCAATCAATTTTTCATAGAATACAACAAGAAAATAACAAGAAATCGTTAATTTTCAAATAATAAAGCATATTCTCAATTGTTTGAAATCGATTCTTGCTCACCCACTTTCAAAAATTGCTGTGTTCGATTTGTCCTTGGTTCAAATAAAGAAACTTCAGCGTAGAAATGTATATAAAAAAGAAGAAAGCTGAATTTGAAGGTGGTCTAATATGGCTTGAGTTTGGAAACGTTCTGTTGAAGAACGATTATGGGGATTGGGATTACGAGGGATTTATGTTTGGGGATATGGTAAATAAAATTTCAAAGGGGTCATTTTAGTCATTTCAATTTAAGGGTATTTAAGACTTTTAATGTATAATTTAATAGACCAAAGGCTCTTGGAACAATAACTATTGAGATTGACTATTTTTCCAAAGATTATTGTTGACTGGCCCTTTTAAACAAATCCCCCGATAGTGTGATATTGTGAAAGACGGTAGCAAACAGAGAGGAGCACATTCATCTCATTCTTCCTTTCCATGTATGGAAAAATAACATCAGAGGCCCTCAATCTATAAGCAAATTGTATCTTGGTTCTTAACCTTGAAAATAAAGCATTTTAATCTCTAATCTTTCAATTATGTGGTATGATCGTTTCGTGGATGATTTTTTACTATTAAGCCCGGGTTTGAAAACCATTATTTTAACTTTTTTTTCTACATACTCATTTTCAATTACATATTCACACAATTAAATATTCTGTATATAAATTCAAAATTTTTCTATATTTTTTAACTATATTATTCAAAAAAATCACTATTCAAAATTTCATTTTACCAAAATAACGATTGTCAAACGGAGGATAAGGTAGCAATAATTTATGTTGGCGTCGGGTCTCGATGGCCTTCCTTGTCGCCCCCATTTACTTATTTTATTTATTTTCAATATAATTTAAATTTAACAACGTTAAAAAATTAGAAGCAATCATGTCCTTGTTTCACGGGGTGTCTTTCTTCTTGGCACAGAAAGGAACATCGTGCGGTAGTAGTCTGCTCAGCTAGACTACCTTCCACATTTTTTCAGTAGTTTCGGGATGAAAAAAATTGATTACAATTTGTAGAAAGCTTGCAACAGAAAATTTAGATGCATTGAAAGTAAATTGATCATTGATTGATGAAAGTGAAAATTACAATTGATGAAAGCAGAAAATTACAATAGCTGGTTTGGGGCAAACACTAGTAAGCTTGAAAGATTTTTGAATAACTAATACCCCCTATAATAGCTTGCGGAAGAAAAACCTAAGTGATAGGAATAGATATTTAAATGATGAGGAATCATACTAAACGTTTACAAATATCAGAGTTATTTTACAATTGAAAGGAAATATTACAATGGAAAGGAAATTACAAGTCAAATTGAACTAATATTTGCAATGTGCGACCAAAGTTGGGAAAACTGCGACTGCGATTGGGTCAAGGGCTAGGTAAAGCTGTGGTCATTGATATTCTCCCCCATTTGTTTTTGGCAACGTCATCGGTGCCCTCGATGCATGATATGCTTCAATTAATAGTTTGAAGGCTCCAATGTCTTTTTCTCTTTCCCAAGTATTCTCTTCGTTATTGCATACACTCCACTTGACCAAACTCTTAATGATATTTCCTAGAATCTTGAGTAGTATAATGGTCCAGTATACCTTCAACAACCTTCTTCCCAACTTTTCTCAGTTCAAACACGGGTCGCGTCGGCTCATTTTTAGATATGTCCTCCTTATCTACAATGTATGCCTTGAGTATACCAACATATAGGACCTTTGGGATTTTGCACCATGGAGGGAATGCAACCCTGTATGCGACTTTTCTAATCCTCTTCACGATGGATAATGGTAAAATATATTTTGGTACCAATCTTGAGTCTTTCCCTCTTGTCGGTTTATAACAATTTCTGTCGGGAAGTTTGACCATTACCAGATCTCCAACATTAAATTCAAAAAAACGACGCTTTAAATCTGCAGACTTTTTATATCTTTTTGAGCTTTCTTGAGATAACTCCGAGTAATTTCAATATTTCGTTTCCACTCTTGAGATAAGCTTTTCATTTGAAGGGACTTAGTATTTTGATCGATATCCACAGTATGAAGAAGTAACTGTTGCTGGCCAGACTCTTATTGGTGGAAGAGTTCTTTCGGCGTTGAAGCAAATCTAAGCCACATCCAAACGTTTTACCCAATTTTTCTGCAAAGTAGAAATAAAGTGCCGAAGATATTCTTCCAACATAGAATTGAAGCGCTTTGTCTGTCCGTCGATTGTGGACGAAAACTAGAACTCATGTTCAAAGTTGAACCAAGAAGTTTGAACAACTCGGTCCAAAATATGCCAATAAATCGAGGATCCCGATCACTGATGATGTCTTTAGACAATCCTCGGTATTTGACAATATATTTGAAGAAGAGTTGAGTCATCTCTTCTGCTGATACATACTTGGGAGTTGCGATGAAAGCTGCGTATTTTGATAGACGGTCTGCCACGACGATGATTGTGCCAAAATCTCCAACTTTTGGCAATTTAACAATGTAGCCTATCGATACACTCTTGAATGGTATAGTTGGGACGGAAAGGGACTCAAGCAAGGCTTCCTTTTCTTTATGATACGTCTTATCTTGCTGACAAATAAGATAGATTTTGACGTAAGTTGCAATATCGTCCCGCATTTTAGGCCAGTAGTATACATGTTGTAATAGTACAAAAGTGCATTCATCTCCAGGATGCCCACCAATTCGTGTCTAGCATTCTTTAATTAGTTATTTCCTCAAGTCTCCGCCCTTAGGAACATATAGGCGGTCTCTCTTAGTCTTCACTAGGCTCTCATCGAGCCAGAACTGACGAGTTTTGCCCTGCTTGATGAAGTTGACCAAATATTGAGTAGTCGGGTCCTTGTTCAAAAGTGCACGAATTTGGTCACTTATATTTGTGGTAACAATGCTATCTGAAAGAGCAATCATAGAGAAAATGGTGGCCAAGTCGACTCGACGACTAAAAGCATCGACAACATGATTACTAGATCCAGGACGATACTCTAGCATAAAATTGAACTCTGAAAGAAGTTCCCGCCAACGAGCATGTTTGCTTGATAGTTTCGGTTGGGACATGAAGTGACTTATCATAGTGTTATATGTCTTCACAATAAATGGAGACCCAAACAAATAGTGACACCATCCCCTAAGGTAATGGACCACCAACAACAACTCATTTTCATGCGCCAAGTAACGACGTTCTGCTTGGTTCAGCTTTCGGCTCTCATATGCTACCTGATGTCCTTCTTACATAAGAACTCCACTAAGTGCAAAATCTGAAGCATCGATATGAACTTCGAATGATTTAGTCATATCCGGTAAGGCTAACACCGAGTTCGTCCACATAGATTTTTTCAACTTTTCGAAAGCATTTTAGCATTGGGATAACATGTCTCAATCCTTATCCTTCTTTGTCAATTCAGTAAGTGGTAGTGCAATTTCTGAGTACCGTTTCACAAATCTTCGATAGTAATTACATAAATCGAGAAATGAATGTACATCGTAGACATTCTTTGGTGGTTGCAAATCTTTGATGACTGTAACATTCTTCGAATCCGTGCGTTTTTGCCTTGTTCGAAGATGTGACCTAAGAAACTGATAGACGTTTGAGCGAATGAGCATTTAGACGGTTTGGCATAGAGTTCATTCTTTCGTAGTTGATTGAAAACATGCCTTACATGTTGCACATGTTCCTCCAATGTCTCATTATAGATTATTATGTCGTCTAGGTACACCACCACAAAATCGTCAAATAACCCGTGAAGTACCTGATTCATCATCGTACAAAATGTTGTTAGAGCGTTTGTTAAGCCAAAATGCATCAATTTAAATTCAAAGGCTTCATATCTTGTTATCACCGTGGTCTTTGCTTCATCTCTCTCTTTGATCCGAACTTGCCAATATCCAGACCCGAGATCAATCTTTGTATAATATCTCGCCCGACTCAGTCGATCGAAGCAATCCGCGACCAGCAAAATAGGATAGCTATTCTTCACAATGATTTTGTTTAAGGGTCGATCGTCATAGCACATTCTAAGAGAACCATCAGCCTTTTTCTGAAACAATACGGGAACTCCATATGGTGATTTTGCAAGCACGATAATCCCATTTTTCAACATTTCTCCCTATTCTTTTCGAAGCTCTTCAAGCTCAGGCTAAGACATACGATAGAATACCTTAGCGGGAGGTTTGACACTTGGAATAAGTTCAATCTCATAATCAATCGCCCTCGTTGGTGGCAATTTCTTTGGTAACTCATCCAACATGATGTCCTCAAATTCCTTAATAAGCCTTTTGACAAGTTTTGGAATAGGGCTAGTCGCCTCTTCAATCTTCTCTAATCAAAGAGTGCACAAAAATGAGGGTTCATTTCTTTTGAAACACTTACCAAATTGCATGGTCGAGATACTCTTATCGCCCATATTTCTAACTTGTGCAGTGATAACGTACGGTTTACTACCCATCATCATTAATGAATCGGAATATGACAACACTACTGTCTTAGTATCCCGAAGAAATTCCAATCCCAGAATAAGCTTGAAGTCATCCATCTGAACTGCAGACAAGTTTGTCCTTCCCTCGAAAAGACTTGTTTTGAGCAACACAAACTTCGCTACTCCAGTTATAGGTTGAGCAACAGAGATGATTGCTTTGACTTTTCCAATACCTTTTTTCCAGAACAAGTCCGAGTCGCTCCCCTTCGGTGCTTACGAGGTAGTCGTGGGTAACATCAGTATCTACCATAGCTCTGATTGGCTTTCCATTGATCTTTACATCAATGTACGTTAGGCCTT